>CM053978.1:15278283-16722033 GCA_028641955.1 Protonibea diacanthus
GGGGTGGGGGTGGGGGGGACTCGCTTCACTTTCTGCTCATCCTTCACACAGACAGTAAATTCTCACATCATCAGCATAATGGATGTGTTTAGTCCCAACTTTCACGGCTTTTATATCCTATGAGATTTCTCAGTGGAGAATTTGTGCTCATTCATGGAGACGATTTCTGTTTAATCCTTCACTAACGATGAACATTGTTGATTGTGATGACTCCCAGGCTGTATGTTTATACGCCCCTCCATCTTTCACACAGCCGAGGAGCTTCATTGCGGCTCTTGATCTCATCATCTCTCAAACAAATGGGAGCATCTTTATCAATTAGCCACGTACTTAAGGAGCACCAATACATCAGGAATGAGCGTACGCTTTTAAGTAGGACTAATTTTCTTTTTTTCCATCATTGGCTCATCTTTTTTGGTCAGTTTTTGCAGTTTTTGCACCACAATAGTTCAGTGGTGTGAAATATGCTTGTTCACTTCATTTCCATGAGTTGGAGAAGATCACTGTCACCTCTTTTTAATTATGGAAATGAAGTCGGGAGATGATTAACTTAGCATGAAGATTATAAACAGAAACAGCTAACCTCACTTTAAAGATGTGTTCACACAGTAAGTGAAGTTCATGTTCTCTTTACACTGTTCCAGTTTGACCCCTGGACTGTTTGTGCAGTCAGTGTGCCACCTGTTCAGACATTAGGACATTAGGTAATGTTTCTTGTGCTCAAGTGAAAACATTTTCAACTCATGCAGACACATATCCACCCCGGTTTGCTGACTGAACACACCTGAAGGCTCACTAACAACTTGACGCTGTGTCTTCATGCTGTCTTTGTGAGGTTGCCAGGTAACCAGTGCCTATAGCCTATAGATGATACACAGATGGATAAACTGCACGTAACTTATCTCTTTCACATTTTAGGTCGCTTGATGACGAAACAAATTTATCTGTGAGCTTTAAAAATACTGGTAGACATATTTTTTCTCTCAGGAAAAAAAACATCTAGCTGTTTCCCCGTCTTTTTTCTTCTAGTATGTAACAGACATCAGTACGGTCTTTTCCCAAAGGACGACTCAGCCAGACAAAACTGTACAACAGTACTGATGCAACATCTTATTGTGTTTGAAGTTCAGTAAAATAAGGAGAAAGAGTATCCCAGAATTCATGAAAGTAAAATAATCCACACGGCGGCTAATCTACCCCTTTCTGCTTTATGTGTGTGCGCCTCAGGGACGCTGCATCTAGTCTTTGACAATGAAGTTCAACCTGTTCAGAAGGCCACAGGCCGTGGCAGCCGCCGAGCCCACCGGCGCCACCACAATGACCATGGCTCCCACCCCGGGTGTCATCTCCACCTCTGCGCCGGAGACCTCTGGCTCTGGCAATAACACAGAGATCAACAAGAATGACATGTTTGAGGAGATCAAGAGCAAATTCTTGAACGAAATTGATAAAATCCCATGTGAGTAATGTCACATTACAACCCCACTTTCTGCTGAGATCCGAAATGTAATTTATTTGACAAAAATTGCCTCTTTTTGCGGGAAACACCAATGTAAATCTCAATTTTGTGTCTGTTTTTTGAAACTGGCAGTGCCTCCATGGGCTCTGATTGCCATCGCTGTGGTGGCTGCCTTGCTCATGCTCACATGCTGCTTCTGCATAATCAAAAAATGCTGCTGCAAGAAGAAGAAGAACAAGAAAGGAAAGAAGGGAAAGGACGGCTTCAACATGAAGAACATGCAGGGTGGAGAGGTACGATGCTTTGTGCTACTCACATGCTTAAAAGTCAGCGTAACAGGATGTTATGGGTGATATTTTGCCTCTTCCTTTCAATAATAATTGATTATTCAAATTTTATTGTCCTTTATGACGTTTATTGCAGAGTTTTTTTTATTCATTTAAAGATGTCTCTAGCTAACCAAATTTGATCTTTTACCAGCAGCTTTTATAGCCCAGGCTGTAGAGGACACAAGGAGAGCTCTCTTCCCCTCCATTTATTTGATGTTGTTGTGGTGATTGTTTAAATGTGTGACGTATTCCATTGTGGCCCATGGTGAAAAATGACACACTTTGCTACATGGTAGAGAAGAAGAATAATGAGCACTATGAAGTGGATAGAACAAAAAAGCTGTTCTCTATAACTGAAGATAACAAATGAAGTCCTGAGACCTGCAGAAACATTGGGAGATTTCGGAAGCAAAGCACAGTAAATCAGAGGAGGAATGTTGGTACCAATCAGCTAACATCACCATAGATTCTCCCGAGCTCCAGTTAATTAAAGCAATCAATTACTTGTGTCCACGCCAGCCCAACACAAGCGCGTCATTTCTCATCATAACTGTGGTGGTGGTGGTGGTGGTGGTGGTGGTCGGTGGCGTTGACTGCCTCTCTTTTTGTAGTGTGTTTGGTGTCTTGTGAGTTGAATCTCTTCCTCTCTCTGCTCTCCTCCTTTTTTTTTTCACGCTTTGTGTCTGTCTTGTGTGTGCCTCGTGTTTCTTGACTGTGGTGGACTCCTGCTCTACGGTAGGTGGATAGCTCACGTTGATGCCTCTGGCGGAGGGGGGTTTCATGGAATGAGAGTCGTAGCTTCCTTTGCTTATTCATTTATTTTTTTTTAATTTTCTTTAGGCCCCCCCCCCAACTTTTTTTTTATTTTTGTTATGACAGCTTGAGAATGTAACAATGGAAATCTATGATGTGCTCCATAAACCCCCAGAGAGGAGAGTCTAACCATCTAACGCATTGTTCGTGGGACAATGTAACAGTAACTCACACCAATATGGAAAGTATTGGACTAAGAGATGATATGCAAGACACTTTTTTTTTAACACTATTAATCTGTGCATGTGGTAAAGGGCATGGTTGGTTGTTTGGGAGACATGGAGACGGTGATGATAAAACTGCATGAAGAGCCAAACACTCGCAAATCTTTCCTTTTTGATTGTGACACTCGAGGAGGAGGTAGGATGTGGAGACACTGGATGGCCTGAAAAAACATGTCAAAGTCAAGGTCACCTTGGCTTTAATTTAACTACAATAATAACACTGCAGCAATAAGACTACATTATTCAAATAGCTGGCTGTGCCCTTTAATCCTGAACCATTTATTGTAATAATGGTGAGCTTTTTTTTCCGGTGCCACATAAATTTAGAAATGAGACGAGACGTGCAGGTTACAAAAGTTTGGGATATTTTATCATGAGTAGGTTACTTGAAAGCCATCTCCTTGCACTGAATATTATGTCTTATTTGCCTGTTGTCATTTTAATATGCATCGGCATTTGCTGTTGTGGGCTAGTTCCTTAGGGGTTTTTAACACCTTTTACCGAAGCCATTTGACAAACTAGAGTAGTTGCTAATATCTGATTTCATTCGGAAACTGTTGCATTTGTTACCCCTCTTAGTGGAACTAGCATGCAAAGCCTCCACTGACTCTGGCTGTCACTGTACTGCACAAGCATGTCGAAGGAATTGCCCAAAGATCCAAAAACTCAGAGGACAAGATGTGCAGAAAGAATAAACATGTATTTATGTGTTACCAATCAAGATTTCTCACTTTGTAAATGATAAATCTAAGGTTATTATCATCAGGTGCTGTGCAGGTAAGCAGTAACCAAGACATGTATCTCCCACGTAAAAAAAAAAAAAAAAAAAAAAAACTCCTGGAGCTCCAGTGTCTGTGGCATGCTGGCTGTTGTGGGGAGCCCTGTATTCTGATCCCTAATGCCCTGACCTTTAACACCATGTCTTGTCTTGTTACGTTCACACCACAGAAACACCAGGACGATGATGACGACGAGGGAGAGACTGGACTGACGGAGGAAGAGAAAGAGGAAGAGGAGAAAGAACAAGAGAAACTGGGAAAACTGCAATATTCTATAGATTATGACTTTGAGAATACAAAGGTCTGTGGTCGCTTCTTATAAATACATTTCATATATTGTCACACTTTAAAAGTATCAGTTTTTTTTCTTAGAGCATGGTGCATATTTTCCACTATTCTGATGTATTATATCTCATCTACAGTACAATATTTTCCAATATTTGGAGAAAAAGATTGATACCACTATCATATTTGTAGGTTGAATATGAAGCTATGGCTAACAGCTAGGTATCTTATCTTAGCATAACGAAACATTTAGCCTGGCTCTGTCCAAGGCTAGCAAAAAACCACCTACCCGCACCTCTGAAGTTTTTTTTTTTTTTTTTGCAGAAAGGCTGAAAAAGACAAGAAATTTAAAAGGAAAGACTTTTACTTTAACTTTTTTGTTATAACTACCATGCTCTCAGCAGCACATGGACGCAGTCACATGAACAAATTCTTAAAACAGACTAGAGACTAGAATAAAGATGAAAATACTTGAAATGTTTCTAATCTCTATGTCCCTAATATACTGGTGCTGAAACATACACACATATATACCGTACAAATAAAAAAATATTAAAGGGACAGAAAAAAAAAAATCAGTCTTCAAAAGTTATCGCACTCTGCCAAATGTGTGACATTGAAGAAAACCCTCTGATATTCAATTTGTCTTCCGTTGGGCGAGAAGTCTGTGGTGATTGATTGCCTGGCTTAAGCTGTCAGGTGATGTTACATAACCAGTCTCTGCAGCAGTGACCCTGACACAAATAAACAATCTTATAAATGTTGGATTTTTTTGCTTGATGAAATTGTGCCCTCACTTCTCCTATCCCTTATATCACGCTCACATCTGCACACAGCTCACCGTGGGTATCCTTCAAGCTGCTGACCTCATGAGCATGGATTCAGGCGGCACCTCCGATCCATACGTTAAAGTCCTGCTCCTACCCGAGAAGAAGAAGAAGTTTGACACCAAAGTCCATAAGAAAACACTGAACCCTGTCTTCAATGAGACATTCGTATTCAAGGTATGTCTCGTCAGTATGTGCGTTGGTAAAATGTGTGTACTGTCGGAGAGTTTAGTGCAGCAGAGGTGTGCATCCTGCTTTACTATGAATCAATGCAGCTGTAAACACAAAGAGAGGCAGAATTCAAACATTTATGGATGATAGTGAGCAAGTCTGCGTTTTTTATATATAAAATGAGCTGCACAAATAATCTTCTGCTGACTTGTCTCGTATAATGTGTGAATGTAATAGGACTGACTGTGTCTTGTCAGGTTTCTCAGAATGTGTGTGTGTGTTCACTGGTTTGTGCAGTCTGCAGTACATGCTGCTCTTTCCTTTCTTGGCTAATAAAGCCCACAGAGACTGTACAAGCGGCTTAGGGTCACGCTGGAAGCTCTGCCTGTCTGCAAATTTGCAGCAGCAGAAAAACAAATCTAATTTAACAGAAGTGTTTTCTCCCACTTCATTGCATTACTTTTATTTATTTATTTACTTATTTATTTATTTTTTTCTATTGATCTCATATATCTTGATGGAATGTCTACAAAAGGTTAATTGTCCTTACCGTCATTTCAAAACATGTCAGTCAGCTGGAGCATGTTAATATCTTTCTTGGATATTCAAATCAGAGATGATCTGAGATGATCTGAGAAGAGAATTTGTATCGTCTTCCAACTTTGTTTCGTCTATTTCTTGTCAGCTTTTAAATGTTTAATTCCACCACTGGAATAACAGGAGGTACCGAGGTATGAAACAACCAAGCATTGTTTCTGTCTGTCAATCAGGTGCCCTATGAGGAGCTCGGTGGAAAGACTCTGGTAATGTCGGTTTATGACTACGACCGATTTTCCAAACATGACGTCATTGGTGAGGTGAAGATTCCCATGAACACCATCGACCTCGGACGGCCGATCGAGGAGTGGCGGGATCTGGAGAGCGCCGATCAAGAGGAGGTGCTGTTAAGATACATAACTGATCAAGAATATATATTTAAAAGAGATTTCTTTTTGTAAAAGTGCACATAAAAAAATGTAAAAGTGATCAAAATCATAATTTTCTTATAGTCATATAAATATTTTGAAAATAATGCATAACATTACAGAAATCATTGCGTCATCTCCTAAAAGCCTTGAGGTTCAACCATTCATTATTCTCAAGAGCTTTTTGCTTCAGCCCCTCATCATATCCTCAAACAAGCGATTCTGATGTAGTGAACTTGTGTGCTTGTCATTTTTGTCTCTTCCCTCTGTGCTGACCACTCAGCCGGAGAAACTCGGAGACATCTGCATCTCCCTCCGTTACGTCCCCACCGCTGGCAAACTTACCGTCTGCATTCTGGAGGCAAAGAACCTGAAGAAGATGGACGCCTGTGGATTATCTGGTAGACAAATGCCAAAACCAGTTTTTAGTTACAAATACGTAGAAAATTACAAGTACAACATAACCTCACAAAAATTGGGGATAAATCAGTATAGAAAAGAATCAGGGAATTGAAATGATTGACAGAGATATCAGTATTTGATAAAAGGGAAGTATATATTGGGAAAATGGACAACATTACATAACTTCCCATATTGATGCCCTTTTCAGATCCTTATGTAAAGATCCAGCTGCTGCAGGGGGGTAAGCGTCTGAAGAAAAAGAAGACTACAGTGAAGAAGAACACCCTGAACCCTTACTATAATGAATCCTTCAGTTTTGAAATCCCTCTGGAACAGATGCAGGTAAAGTACAAGTCAAACCAAACTATTCCAGTAAGTTAATGATATATCTGTGAGTAAAGCAATGTGTTGTTTCTCCACTTTGCAAGTAATTTATATTCATATTTTGATGTTGATCAAATAACATCAGTTTGTTGATGATCAGTAACAGAAATGACACTCCCTCTCTCTTGGTCCCTTCTTAGAAAATCTTGGTGGCGGTCACAGTGTTTGATTATGACAAGATTGGTAAGAATGACGCCATTGGAAAGATCTTCGTTGGCAGTAAGGCGACTGGCCTAGGTCTGAAGCACTGGTCCGACATGCTGGCTAATCCTCGCCGTCCCATTGCCCAGTGGCATCCATTGCAGCCAGAGGAGGATATCGATGGTCAGCTGGCGTCCTTGGCCGCAAAGAAGTAACGTGCTCCACCAACCAGCTAATGCACTAACTCAGAAATCCAACCCCTATCCCTACTTTGCATGAAACCCATGACTTAACACATGACTACTTGTCATGAAACCTGCTCAGCAAAAAAGAGACATCTTAGAATATCCGCTCATTCATGGTTAAGTCGAAAAAACTCTTTTTAAGCATCACATCTCACACATTAGTGTATGCTGAGAAGAGTGGCATTGAGTTATCGGGTGACTGGTTCATGAATGATCGACTTTTGGTCTTTCTTTCATTTGAAGAAACTTAGAAACTGATTCTTAGGGTGCTGACACTGAACGAAAGTCTTGGTGAAGACAATTCTGGAAATAAAGCTTTAGTTTAGTTTATAGCGCATGCTTTACTTACCTCCCCATTGCTCTGCATACACCACGCCCAGTATTGTATCTTGCTAATAAGTGTGCTATAACTTGCAATAGAAAGTACTGTAGTATTGGGTTATTTCCTGCATAGAGTCTGTTTAAGTCCATCAATGCAAAAAGATTTAATTGAGAATGAATGAGGCCAAGGTCACTGAACGCAGCAATCCATGTTCAAGTATATTTTCAAGAGAAGTCTGCGTAAATGATTGTGTTTATTTTATGATCTCACCTTTGAGAAGGAGATACAGTACAGTATTATACAGTATGGCAGTGACACCATTGTCTGATCTACTGTAAGTTGCTTGTTTTGTGTTGCCATGGAGGCACATCTATGCATTTAGGTTCAAAATACATTTCTGCGTCTACAGACAGATCTAATATAGGACAGGAATATAAGGGTGCCTTTCCTGATATGACACTTTGAGAAATACATTAAGGTTCATCGTTTTATTTCAAAGGGAAACTTTGACAGAGTGAATATCATTCAAAAGTCATCAGGGACACTGAGAATGTGCCATTTGCAATCTGTCTTGAGCTGTGTTGACCACTTGGATGTAAAATCTTACTTATCTGTGGACAAAGTAAGGATACCAGAAGGCTTACCAATGATGTTCAAACCAATTATGACTATGCTTCTTTTAAACTGCTTCTTCAAAACAGTGCCATCTAAATAATTTTGTTTTGATATCCATTGAACAGATTATATGTCTTTCTTTGACAAATGTTGTACCAAACATACTCCAGTACACCTCTTCCTTTAATAGCTTCTGGTGAAACAACATGAGGATTTCTGTCAAAGACGAGATGTTTTTATAGAGAATCGAATTTGAAATGTGAGACGTAGCTGCACTTTTTAAGAGGACGTGAATTCAAGTACAACATGCAGGTTTGTAAATCTCCACAGTGCTTCATCAGACATATAATACAATAAACATATTTGGGACCATTTGCTTGAACCGAACACAGCTGCAGAATCTAGCATGTATCATGCCTCACGGTATTCCATGTTGTTTGGGTCGCCCACTCATCAGCCACACAAGCTTTGTAAACCTGGAGTGCTGCAACATGGTGGTGTTACAACTTCATAACAGGCATCCTGCTTTACTGTGATGTGCACGGGTACGGAGGCAAAAATATGCCACGAGGATTCGAATCAAAACCTAATTGTGAAGTTTAATCACTACTGAATACTTAATGCTGAAATTTTAATACCACTGAATTATACATAGGGAAATATTTAATCTCAATATTCATGTGGTGGATATGAAAATTCAGCGATAACCAATCAAGCCTGAACCAAATGATCAGACCTCTGTCCTATAACAGTGAGTTCCAACCAGAGGTGTTGGTAACGCTGGGGTTACTTCTGCTGTTGCCATGTGGTATGTGGAAAGACTGAAAAAAAAGTGGGAGAGAGAGAGAAAGAGAGAGAGAAAAACTGTGATTTGATACAAAGAAAAATTAATAAATTCCCACATTGTACATCTATGAGTAAAAAAAAAAAAAAACACAAGTAACCAAATAATGAATAGTAAGAAAACTAGTTTGTATAAGAAAATGACTGAAACGTGCAGCTTCTATTACTTCAAGTGATGATGACACTGATGAAACCAAACCTAATGAAAAAAAAAAAATATATATATATATATATATATATATATATATTGAAACAGTATATACTTTAATATAACTAATAGAATAGAAATAGCAGCCAGTTTAAATGATTGTTGGCAAGCAAGTTGGAGCTGTGGGAAAACATCAGATTTAGAAACATTGCTTGAAACTTGGAATGACCTACCCTGACCCTAAACCTAACCCTGAAGACTTAACGAGACAGATTAAACATAAAATTCATATTTTCAGTGGTATTTAAATGTCAACATTAAGTAGATTCAGTAGTGGTTGAATTTAATTTTCAGAGTTTGCCATTCCGTTGTGTATAAAATGAATATTATCACCGCCTTTCTTTACTTCAGTAGGAGGCCATATTGTCACCAGAATTAAAATAATTCTGCAGGAGGGTGAACAGCAGCACACTGATTGGTCCATTCACAATACTACTTCTTCCTATTGTTAACATTATGCATCGCGCAAATTTGTTGACAGGCTACAGCATGTATTTACAAGATGATGTAAATAGTAGCATGTTTTAAAGAGGAACCATAATTATATTGTGTATGTGTGTTTGTGTTCTGTGTCATTTTTGATAATAAAACGGAGTAAAAAAGAGTATGCACTGACTGCAAAGTGTATGTATTTTTGCTGAATGGGACTGAATGTATGTCTGAATAATCCATGTTAAGGGTTCACAGGCTCCTTTAACGCCTGGAATTAAAGCAGGGTTTGCTTTGTGTATCATATGTAAAAATCCCACTTAGTTTGCCATAATGCTGCATGACTGTCTGGTTTTCTGTCATCGTTTGTATGTGTCCTCTGTGCTGATTTCAGTGTTACAGTAGCTTGGGCTACAAGTCATGTAATTATTGTTCATTCCTGCTTGCACTTGTTATACAGTGTGTGTTGGTCTCTTACCAGTAAACTGTATATATTTAAAAAAAAAAAAAAAAAAAAAAAGGAGAACATTTGCTGGCTCCTTGATTTTCTATCTCAGTGTACCGTAAGTGTTTCCTTCATTTACTCCTGCCAGATGGGTGTCAAGTCTTAGTTTATTAAATGTAGATACAGTGGACGACTTAATCGACTTGTAGCCCCCTTTTTCCTTCCGTACTTCACTGAATGGTACCTTCTCATCTTATTGCTATTCAAATAAACCTGCTCTCGTATGTCTGATTATGCTTTTTAACAAAAGAGTGTGAGAAGTCAGTCATTTGCATATTAAATAAATCAAACTCTGTTTTTAATGTTAATATACAGTTTTTTTTAATCACAATTTCTTTGCTGAATTAATTCTGGGAAGTAAAATTACTGCATATTATTGATGCAGTTCATATAACTAAGCAATCAATAATCCTATCATTACAAATGTCACTATATCAATGAACAATTTAACTAATGGATCGCAATGGGATGAGCAGGTGTTTGTGTCACTTGTGCATGCTCTGAGATATCGATATATTGTGTCTACCATGACATTTCTGATGTGGGGATTTGTTTATCCCGTCTGTTCTTTTTGAGTCACTGTCACTTTTACTCTTAGATAACGGAGCATGAAGATGAACAATCCTAATCTTCATGACAATCCATCTTTTAGAGTAAAATGTAGATATCTCTCTATGTTCAAGGGGATGAGAGGACTACATATTAGACACATTGTAAAGACAATTTGAAGATTCAGTACCACAATGTGGTGTCAAATTCAATCAGATTTTATTGTGGAGGAGCACCACGTTACATACCTTTTTCTACAATGTGTGTCAGGTCATCCTTTCCTGGGGTCACCCTCATCTACGTATATGAGCTGCCATCAGATTCTGTCTGCTATTATTATGTATTTTTGCAATAGGACCAACAGAGCCTGTATTTGTTTATTGGTGGTCTGTTAATGGACTATACGAGTCGGTCACGTTTCTGCAATGCAGGCAACAAAATCCCCGTCTTCCTGGGTCTCATAAGCTATCTTGAACACAGAGCAGACCCAAACAGCGCAGAACAACATTCGCAATGCAATACTGCCAACCTGCTGCTTCAGTAATGGTTCCTCTTTAGTCCTCTTATGTGAACATAGCCATGATACAGAACATCCAAAGACTTCAGACGTCATCGTGCTCCATCACGTATTCACTTTTCCGAGCAACACAGACAAGGGAAATGCTTGAACGTCTTTCTTGACTCTTCTTGTTTTTGTCTTGCCGTAGAGGTGTGTCAATAGTTGTGCCTTTTTGTGAACTGCATGATTTATTTCCGTACAAGATCCATGTTTTTTAGCAAAAGAGGGAAAAAAAGGGAACAAAAAGACCAACAAACTTGTACTCGTCATATATCACGTCATATGTAGAACTGAATTACTCAAGGGAACCAAAGTACGGGATGTGGTCAGGACATAACTGTGTGTTGTCAAAATGTAATCATAGGAAATAAAGGCATTTTAAGTAGCCTTGTCCTGTGTGGTGTGTAAATAGAATCAGAAGATGCTCTCCCACTTCCGGTCAGTGGGTGGCATCCTACACAGCATGTGAAAAGTGGGAAGCAGTGTTGAGTCGCCATTTGTCTGATGCAATATAAATGCGACAACAAACATGGATGAGAACCCTGCAGAGTGATGAACTGGGACGAAGTCTGAGTTTAACTGGAGAATACAGTGCCATTTTATTCGTCTCACTGATTTTTTTGGGCCTCGAATTATTCATAATCTATGATAATTAAAATTAAATACAAACAGAATTGAAAATGAAAGCTCACTCTAGGAGGGATCCTGTGAATGGAAGGTTATAAATGTGATTCATTAGATTGTGTTATGTGAAAGTATGAGATAAATTATAGCCAGAGTGATCCTTATTTGGTGGGTATTTGTTTTCAGTTGTGATAATCATGAGATTAAAGTGAAATTATTGGGCTAATAGTTTAGATTTAAGTTAAAGTTAAAGTTTAATTTAAGTTGCATCTTTAAATCTAAAACAGCAGTTGACAGAACAATCTCATGTCAAGGCTGATTGAATAGCTGTNAAAAAAAAAATATATATATATATATATATATATATATATTGAAACAGTATATACTTTAATATAACTAATAGAATAGAAATAGCAGCCAGTTTAAATGATTGTTGGCAAGCAAGTTGGAGCTGTGGGAAAACATCAGATTTAGAAACATTGCTTGAAACTTGGAATGACCTACCCTGACCCTAAACCTAACCCTGAAGACTTAACGAGACAGATTAAACATAAAATTCATATTTTCAGTGGTATTTAAATGTCAACATTAAGTAGATTCAGTAGTGGTTGAATTTAATTTTCAGAGTTTGCCGTTCCGTTGTGTATAAAATGAATATTATCACCGCCTTTCTTTACTTCAGTAGGAGGCCATATTGTCACCAGAATTAAAATAATTCTGCAGGAGGGTGAACAGCAGCACACTGATTGGTCCATTCACAATACTACTTCTTCCTATTGTTAACATTATGCATCGCGCAAATTTGTTGACAGGCTACAGCATGTATTTACAAGATGATGTAAATAGTAGCATGTTTTAAAGAGGAACCATAATTATATTGTGTATGTGTGTTTGTGTTCTGTGTCATTTTTGATAATAAAACGGAGTAAAAAAGAGTATGCACTGACTGCAAAGTGTATGTATTTTTGCTGAATGGGACTGAATGTATGTCTGAATAATCCATGTTAAGGGTTCACAGGCTCCTTTAACGCCTGGAATTAAAGCAGGGTTTGCTTTGTGTATCATATGTAAAAATCCCACTTAGTTTGCCATAATGCTGCATGACTGTCTGGTTTTCTGTCATCGTTTGTATGTGTCCTCTGTGCTGATTTCAGTGTTACAGTAGCTTGGGCTACAAGTCATGTAATTATTGTTCATTCCTGCTTGCACTTGTTATACAGTGTGTGTTGGTCTCTTACCAGTAAACTGTATATATTTAAAAAAAAAAAAAAAAAAAAAAAGGAGAACATTTGCTGGCTCCTTGATTTTCTATCTCAGTGTACCGTAAGTGTTTCCTTCATTTACTCCTGCCAGATGGGTGTCAAGTCTTAGTTTATTAAATGTAGATACAGTGGACGACTTAATCGACTTGTAGCCCCCTTTTTCCTTCCGTACTTCACTGAATGGTACCTTCTCATCTTATTGCTATTCAAATAAACCTGCTCTCGTATGTCTGATTATGCTTTTTAACAAAAGAGTGTGAGAAGTCAGTCATTTGCATATTAAATAAATCAAACTCTGTTTTTAATGTTAATATACAGTTTTTTTTAATCACAATTTCTTTGCTGAATTAATTCTGGGAAGTAAAATTACTGCATATTATTGATGCAGTTCATATAACTAAGCAATCAATAATCCTATCATTACAAATGTCACTATATCAATGAACAATTTAACTAATGGATCGCAATGGGATGAGCAGGTGTTTGTGTCACTTGTGCATGCTCTGAGATATCGATATATTGTGTCTACCATGACATTTCTGATGTGGGGATTTGTTTATCCCGTCTGTTCTTTTTGAGTCACTGTCACTTTTACTCTTAGATAACGGAGCATGAAGATGAACAATCCTAATCTTCATGACAATCCATCTTTTAGAGTAAAATGTAGATATCTCTCTATGTTCAAGGGGATGAGAGGACTACATATTAGACACATTGTAAAGACAATTTGAAGATTCAGTACCACAATGTGGTGTCAAATTCAATCAGATTTTATTGTGGAGGAGCACCACGTTACATACCTTTTTCTACAATGTGTGTCAGGTCATCCTTTCCTGGGGTCACCCTCATCTACGTATATGAGCTGCCATCAGATTCTGTCTGCTATTATTATGTATTTTTGCAATAGGACCAACAGAGCCTGTATTTGTTTATTGGTGGTCTGTTAATGGACTATACGAGTCGGTCACGTTTCTGCAATGCAGGCAACAAAATCCCCGTCTTCCTGGGTCTCATAAGCTATCTTGAACACAGAGCAGACCCAAACAGCGCAGAACAACATTCGCAATGCAATACTGCCAACCTGCTGCTTCAGTAATGGTTCCTCTTTAGTCCTCTTATGTGAACATAGCCATGATACAGAACATCCAAAGACTTCAGACGTCATCGTGCTCCATCACGTATTCACTTTTCCGAGCAACACAGACAAGGGAAATGCTTGAACGTCTTTCTTGACTCTTCTTGTTTTTGTCTTGCCGTAGAGGTGTGTCAATAGTTGTGCCTTTTTGTGAACTGCATGATTTATTTCCGTACAAGATCCATGTTTTTTAGCAAAAGAGGGAAAAAAAGGGAACAAAAAGACCAACAAACTTGTACTCGTCATATATCACGTCATATGTAGAACTGAATTACTCAAGGGAACCAAAGTACGGGATGTGGTCAGGACATAACTGTGTGTTGTCAAAATGTAATCATAGGAAATAAAGGCATTTTAAGTAGCCTTGTCCTGTGTGGTGTGTAAATAGAATCAGAAGATGCTCTCCCACTTCCGGTCAGTGGGTGGCATCCTACACAGCATGTGAAAAGTGGGAAGCAGTGTTGAGTCGCCATTTGTCTGATGCAATATAAATGCGACAACAAACATGGATGAGAACCCTGCAGAGTGATGAACTGGGACGAAGTCTGAGTTTAACTGGAGAATACAGTGCCATTTTATTCGTCTCACTGATTTTTTTGGGCCTCGAATTATTCATAATCTATGATAATTAAAATTAAATACAAACAGAATTGAAAATGAAAGCTCACTCTAGGAGGGATCCTGTGAATGGAAGGTTATAAATGTGATTCATTAGATTGTGTTATGTGAAAGTATGAGATAAATTATAGCCAGAGTGATCCTTATTTGGTGGGTATTTGTTTTCAGTTGTGATAATCATGAGATTAAAGTGAAATTATTGGGCTAATAGTTTAGATTTAAGTTAAAGTTAAAGTTTAATTTAAGTTGCATCTTTAAATCTAAAACAGCAGTTGACAGAACAATCTCATGTCAAGGCTGATTGAATAGCTGTTTTGGAGCTTTACATCTTCATCGGGACTTTTCATTAATGCTGACTTTAAAATTGTGGTTCATTTTTGAGCTTGGAAACAGGAGCTGGCAAAACAATCCCAGCTTCTCAACATCAGTTGATAAAGATCCTGATCTTTATGTGATGTAAGCTCCGGAGCAGCTAAATCGACCTTGAGTTGAGGTTGTTTTGTCAGTTATTAATACTTATTAATTAATACTTGTTCATACTAATTAAAGAGAGAATCTGAAGCCTCTCCGCTCATCATGAACTGACTGATTCATATTTTCTTTAATGCTGACAGTTATGAGGTAAAATAGGGGGTATTTTCTTTACTCTTTGACCACCTTTTATGCATTTGATTGTTTTTATATTGCAGGTTAAGAGAGTCTGTCATTTGTGGCATCATAATTCAGGGCTAAAGCTCTTAAATCAGTGATGACACTCCCACGTTCCTGAGAAATGTAGCCCATCCATCATTTGCTGTCCCTAGTAACTCCGAGCCAGAGATTTTCAAGGTCTGCATATGGAGCGAACAAAATATTGCAGTTTCCATGGTAATACCTCAGTGGAAAATACCTGCAATAATTTGTCCATTTATGTATTCGGGGATATTCTTGATGTGATTCCATAGTTTTATAAATCTTCCACTCCTGGACAATCTGTCCAAGGAAACACAGTAAAGAAAAACTCCTGAAATGGTTCTGTTGGCATTTTCCTTTATTTTTTTATGTAGAAATATTAAAATGACTATACAATATGAATTTTAATGTTGCGTCTGGGAATGTGTCACTACTGTAGATCCAAGACAGTAACAGAAAGCTTTCAGAACTGATGTGTGAAGTGTGTCTTTATCCCTGCATATGTTTGTTAGTAGACAATGGGGGAAAAAGGTTGAGGCAAGTTTCCAAAATGACTGGAAAACTATGTACAGTACATACATACATTCTTTCTGTAAAATTTCTGTTGATAAGATGAATGTAGGAAGAAAAACAGCTTCTGGAATCTGTCCCTCTTCTTCTCATCCCTCCTGTCTCACTTGGACAGTTTAGAGATGACCCGGATTAAAGCTCCATTCTCATCCTTCAGTCTCTGGTTCTCCATCTTAAGCTCTGCTTTAACCTGAAGAAAGAGCACAAGATAACTAAAGTGGGCACAGATATAAATTACATCCTGGAGGGCTCATTGTCCTGGGTGGAACATGTCTTATCTTTTACTTTAAACACTACTTACTTTGACACTACAGGTCAACGTACTGTACAGGGTTAGGATCATTATGTGGATTGTATCTTTATTGGAGTTTTGAAGTTAATTTGTACGTTGGTAGTATTTTCAGAAATGCTTGCTGTCTACAAATTGTTTTGATTCCTAGAAGTTCATCGCATTTTCATCAAAATGCAGTTTAACAGAGTTCATGACAAACGTGTTACACTGATACTTCAAAACAAAGGCATGCTTTTGCATATTTGAATTTGCATACTTTGCATACTTGGTGTAATCCAGTGGTGGATGAAGTATTTAAGCATCTTTTACTTAAGTAAAAGAAGCAATACCACACTGTGAAAATGCTGCATTACAAGTGAAAGTCTTCATTCTAAACCTGATCAACAAAATTTACAGAAGTATCAAAAGTAATAGAAATATGGCCCCTGTAGTGTTTCACTATTATATTTGTTTCAGGATTAATGTATGTATGTATATTTTGTTTAATTATGTACTTCACATTATCTGAAATGTTTCCAATAAACCCTGAGAAATTTTATCAAAGGTAGCGTAGGCAATACATAACAAAACAACTGCTCCCATGATCCCACACTATTTCACAACGTGCCGTTGTTATTGTTTGGACTTTAGAGATCCCCTAACAGCAAGACGTACATCCTGTGTAAATCTGTATGTATGAGCACAACCTTAAACATCTGTGCCAGTAGATGATGTGCGAGAGAGATGTGCTCCTTTAACTACTCTTTACTGAATACTGTTGGGTAGTTTGATCTACAACAATGCTTCGTATTCTGTAAGAGCATCATACGTTTGAAGTGTTGCTATATAATATCCTGCAAGAGCTCAGAGCTCAGAAAAACAGCCCTGCTTCCAGCTTTGTGACAATGCATGTTATATGTGAAAAGAACAAACTTTGCCCATGCAATGTCATGGAGTAGAAGTATAAAGCTGCATTCACCGATCCCCTAATAGAAGAGATGGATGAAATTCGCAGTGATCTTTCCAAACTTCAATGCATGATAAATGCTTCATTTGAAGCTTACATGGAGATTCATCAGTCCTAGACAGAAAAACTAAATCATTTGCTTCTGTTGTAAATTACTCCAACTTTACTGTTGTGGTAAACATTTGCATGTGTATTTTTCTGTGTACTGTAGACGAGGGTGAGGCGAGGGGGTTGGAATCCTACACACTGCACTGGGTGTTTTTGGGGCCTGAAATTCTCCACAGGTACGTTGTTTTACATTCCCCCCCCCCATCTGTTGACAACTCCAGAGAGGAAATCAGCTACACAAAAAAAATCTGATCTGATCTTCATCTTGGCAATGTATTACAGTAAAACAAATACAACTGCATACACACAAACGCACAGAATGTTGTACTTGTACAGTACAGTGACACACATCCACAATCGGAACAGACTTGTTCCTTTAAATACATGTAACAGTGCCACTCTGTCGTGAACGTCCATTTTCAGATCCCGGACTTGTTTAGACCTCTTATTCACAGATAACAGGGTTTTGTTTGTAACCTCTTAGACATAATACAGCAGACGTTTGTGAACATTATCCTGTCGATGAATACTGGTGTCTCACTCGCTACAGCGTCAAAGTGTTCACACATACCACAGCCAACAGAGCATAATGGTGACAAATGATGTCAGCTAAAATCTCCGTAGACGGAGCAGCAAACACTGCGTCTCCAAGTCGCGCAGAGACTTTCCAGTGTTAGGATTTGATTGTTCATTGTTTTCCTCACATCATATGAACTTAACTCTCTCATTGGAGATCCTGCGAAGTTGTTAACTATTGATTTTTTTAAGGAGAAAATGGAAGTAAATATAAGGTAAATAACAAAAAGGACTAATGTATCTGAATTACCTTCAACTGTTCTTCCATATCTGATATCCTCTTTTTTAGACTCCAACTTTCCTATAAGGAATAACATTTAATAAAAAAAATAAAATAAAAAATTAAGATTTAAAAAAAAAAATCAAGATTAATAATAATAATAATAATAATAAAAAAAACATCTTTTGAGTGTAATTTGAGTTCATACCTTTTTTTCTGTCTCGAGCATGTTGGACGTACAATCTCCTGGCTTTCCTTTCTGCAACAACCAACGGTTATTATGAAAAGTATGAGTAGAAAACCTTGAAACTGTATGAATGTATTTTGGGTGCACTTTCATAACAGTGAGCGCCTGTGTCTGATGTAAAATATCCAATATACACAGTTGAAATTCAGACCTCTAAACTAACATAAATTACACTGTGGACTCGTTGTATAACTGCTATCATTCACCTCACATTTCTGTCACTTTACAGCATTACCTGATATCATCACATGTTATACGGGAGACATTTCAATGTGTACTGACAAGGAAAATCTGAATGATTTAAATTATGACTTGAAGAAACTTTTGGATACTTTCTCATCTCCTCTTCAGCAACAATTTCCTTCACTTCTTTCACACTTGGCAAACTGGTAGTGTTTACTCATAACTAAGTGTTTACTCATGTAAATACAGTACCTGTGCTCTCTGTAGCTGGTCCTGAATCATGGTGAGTTCCTGTTTACTTGTTTCCAGCCTGGACTTGAGTCTTTGATTGGTGGCCAGCGCCTTTTCATACATCTACAAAATGAGCATCTGTCAGGAGTGTTTGAATGGATTGACAAAAAAATGCAAGACATTCACGAATTATAATCACTTTGGTGATCCTCTGGCTTCTTCATGAGGCCATCTAATTCTAACATTCTCATCAGCCTCAGCTAAACTAAAAAGGTGAACAGGGTAGACATACCACAGGTGCTAAATGTCAGCATGTCATCATTATTGTTAGCATTTTGATGTTAGTATTCAGCCTCAAACATAAGCCTAAATAAAACCTCAGAGAGAGACTAGTGGCTGTTAGTCTGTTAGTAATTAGCCTTGTTTTGATTGATAAATGAATCATTTAGAATATAAAAAAAAGTCCAATTCAGATTTGAAGAAGATGCCTTCAAATAGATATTTCTGTCCAAACAACCTGCAGATACTGAATTTACAAGCATATAAAACATAAAAAAATGCACTTAAAAATTAACAATTTATCAAGAATTCTATCATTTTCTGTCAACCAACTAATTACTTTCCCAATCGCTCCCATTAATTGTGTTATTTGAGCACCAAACAACAGTTGCTCTAATTGTTACCAACATGCAAACTGCATCACCTGCCTTTTTATAGTCATTGTTTGCCGTCTCTTCTTCCGCCTTTTTCCTTGCAGACAGTCTGTTCTCCCTCCGTAAGAAGTAGGACTCGGCGTGGTTTGTCGACGTGTCATTGGAGGCGTCAGTGGATCCAGACGAGCTCAATCTGAAAGCATCAGAGAGGTATAAGTTCGTTTACTGTGGTTTAGCTCCGTTGCTGAGTTCATTCAAAGTTCATCATCACGGTCAATGATTCATTGATTCCTGTTTGTCATTCTCTCAAGAGATAATTGATTTCTTTTGTATGTATTAATGCAGTGAATGAAATTAGAAGGTGCTTACCTAGACAGCCTTTCATGCTGAAATAGAGAAGAAATGTTTTAAAACTGGGAAAGCCAATATGAGGTTTTTATAAGGACATTCCTGATTGCCTTACATGAAGCCTCATTTGTACTTGTACACGGCATAAATAACTCATTCAACCCCTTCATGACCTGTCCGACTGTTTTACTAGATGCTCATTACTGGACAAAAAATGACATCACACAGCTTGGCTTCATCATTTGCTTGACAGGCTATTTGGTCGCGATGAGAAATTTATGAGGTACAATATGGAATCAAATCCACAAAGGAGGTTATGTTTTGTACCATGTTGACCATTTCCTCTGCATGATATTGTAACCGTCCAGTTGATATGCACACAGGACATATTTTACTACATGTACAATGTCAGCACGTCCATTCATTATCACTACATCTACATGTAAGCAAAGCTCAGTGATCCTTTGAAATGACATAAGCAGAAATTCTTTTTGAAACCCCTTTTTTTTTCTTTTTCTTTTTCAGTTTTCCAAAGCAAAGATTTATGGCTGTCTGACATACCAAGCCAAGTTAAAGAAAGAGAGAGGAAATGATCCCTTAAATAAACTGACAAGCACACATAAGTAAACACATCCAAAAATGGTAATAGCTCTGGCAGTGGCTTTCACAATTTGCTCATTATGGCCTGCTGACGTTGGAAGGTTTGTACGGTGTCCTTGATGAGAGATATTCGAGTGGCAGAGCAGAGTCAGAGGAAAGCTAAACAACACAAACTCACTCTCCTTTAAAAAGAGGAGAAGAGACAGAGGTTTAAATCTTACATCACCAGTAAGAGCAGGCCAGTTATGAATCCCAAAGAAATACACAGGTACAGTTCATACAGTATGCAAGGCAACTTTATTTATACAAACCTATCCATGTTTATTTATTATATACATTAGCTTAGATTACATCATATTCATTTGGTGCTTTTATCTGAAATGACTCACTGTAATTATTAGGGATAGCGGACTGAAATATCTCAACAACTATTTGATGGATTGACATGAAAATTTGTACAGACATCTATCATCCCCAAAGGATGAATCCTAATGATTAATGTGATCCTCAGATTGTTTTTCTCTTTGCTCCACCATGAGGTTTATATTTGTGGTTTTGAATGAAGTATCTCAACAACTATTGAATGGATTCCTGGCCATTCTAGTTCCTCTCAGGATGAAATGTAAAACAATAATAACTCTTAAATAACTCTTTCTTAGCACCATCATCAGGTCGAATATTATTTCGTCCAATACTTCATTGGTTTATGACTAAATAACCTGCAAACTAACGTACAGTGTTTTGTGTTTAGTACTTACTTAGCATCAGTATGTTACTGTATAGCATTGTCACTGTGAGCATGTCAGCAGGCTGATGTTAGCATTTGGCTCAAAGCTCACTCACCACTGTGCCCTGGTACAGTCTCATAGAGCCACCAGCATTACTTTAGACTTGTGTCACTTTTTTTTTAGCAACAAGTTCAAAGTGCTTTACATAAAATAAAAAAAATGCCATTAAGGCAAGATATGAAACACTATGCACAGTCGACAGAAATCCCAGAGATGCCATATATCCTCTCTGGACCTGCTGAGGCCGTCCTCTCCATGCTTGAATGCTCTTTCATCATAGGAAAAGCTAATATGACGCAGTCTGATTCAATTCACCAATGCTAACATTCAATATGTACCAACTTAGAGAGGATTATCTTGCCTATACAGTAGCAATTACTTCTGCGTATATCAGAGAAATATAGATTCACTGGATTACCTGCTACTGACACGACTTCTACGACGTGGAGTTCCATTTTACATTGTATTTTATTCTTGTAGCCATAGAAGCAAAAAGGCAGACCGGTGACACACTGCTTAAACAGTTACACATCTGACTAAATCATGAAGGGGATTCCTGTAAAGTTTAAGTTACAGATACTATGTGTAAACACAGCGATATGCCTCTGCTCAGACATTTACAAGATATCTGGATCCTCACCAGACTCTGATGTCAGCTCCTTCAAGGTTCTCTCTGGACACTTGGATGTGCTTGGTAAACAGTCATTAATGATATACAGTCTTATATATCAGACTTGGAAAAGGCACTGGTTTAGGTTAAGCGACAGCACATGTAAACAGATGTGAATGGAAACATAGGCTTTTGTGACATTTTATCCCATGTATGTGAGCGGCGTCTTTGTCGCTAAGCTGTCCTCCAGCCTTTCTTGATCCCATGAGGAACGTCTCGCCTGCTGACCAGCTATTCCCAAGTGGAAAATGTGAGCTTTCCGTAGGACTAGCAGAGAGATAAACATCCATAAATACTGCGTCTGAGTTCCCACAGGCCAGTCCTAAGTACTCTATCCCTCTTTCTCTCTGTTCCCTGTCATCCTGTCTTTTGCTGCCTGTTTTCTTTCTCTCTCTCTCTCTCTCTTCGTACTCTCTTCCTGTATCCCTCTCTCTGTGTCTCTTCATTTATCCTTCCCAAGTGGATTCTTAGTTTACATAAACAGATATGACTAACTGATCATTACAACTTTGCCTCAGTTTCACTTGCAAGTTTTGTTCCTCCATGCTTATGCACGCTGTCACGCTGTTTTTGCTTCACAGTTTGTGAGTTTTTACAAGCCTTTATCAGCATGCCAAAGTGTCATGAGAGATTAAAAAAAAACTGAGATTAGCTGGGATGTCACAGTGGCCTCGGGGTTAAAGATGTATATAACATAGTAGTACTTTAATACACTTTTAGGAATAAAGAAACAAACAAGAACAAATTCATAATCTAACAGAGTAACATGTTTGTAAAGTTTAAAGTTGGAAAAGGTCTTCAAATTCAAATAAGGAAGTATAGTGCATGATTTGA
The DNA here is from genome assembly GCA_028641955.1 of Protonibea diacanthus. Classification (NCBI taxonomy): domain Eukaryota; kingdom Metazoa; phylum Chordata; class Actinopteri; family Sciaenidae; genus Protonibea; species Protonibea diacanthus. The sequence continues at coordinate 15,300,915 of CM053978.1, forward strand.
TAAATAATGCACTGATAAAATTGACGAATGGAAACAACACCATCTGTAATTCTTTTTTATAATATTAATTGCCCGTTAAAGTATCAAAATAAATGCAGAACATTATATCATAGCCTAGCAGTAATACTTGAGGAGTCACTGATGACACTGTTTTTTTTTGAGAAACTCTTTTTACATTCTCTTGATTCTTCTTGATATAAAGGAGGGAAAAGTTGCATTCCAGCAGCTGTAATGTGTAAACAGTGTTTCCCCAAAAAAGGGACTCATTCCAAATGAGGCAGTATGAGGTCATGTATGGCTACACACAACTTTCCAGTGATCATAGAGGTTATAGCATAAGTGCAGATGTAATTATATATGGCACGTATTCAATGAGAAAGTCTACAAACACACAGGAATACCTCTGTGGCTTGTTACATTTGTTTGACTGTGACTGAACTTTAATGTTAGTGTTTGAATCATGTCAGCCATGGCATTTCCTCTAAGTAAACAGACACAGGAAAGATTAAAAAAAATTAGACCTTACCCTCAGGCTCTTGGTGGTGGCACTGGGTGAAGTTGAAGAGGCATCAGAGAGCGACTTTCTAATGCGCAGCTGATCTTTGTTGTGGGAAAGTAGAGATGACATCGCTCCTGAGCTGATGTGGTCTGCATACAGCCGTAATGTGGTTTGAAGTGCTTCCAAAAAGTTTTTTTTTTTCATAAAAGTTCTTCTTAAACAGAAAAGAAGATGAAATATGAGTACAAGAATGGTATAGATCATCCACTGATTGTGATGTGGCTTTCCTTAGTTAAAGTGAAAAACCTCAAGTGTGATCTTCATAGGATGGCGAGACATTGAACATCTGATGAGAGTGAAAGAGCTGCACAAGTGTGAGAGCAGTGGAGGAAGTGGTGGGACTGTGGAGTAGGCGGGCTGTAGTGTGTGTGTGTGTGGACATAAGGATATGACAGCAGTATTGTTCACAAGGGCTCTCAAGGGACTCTGCAAAAATGAAAAGAAGTAGCATCATTGGTCTCAATAATGGTGTTTTATGGGGTATGTTAAAGATGTAAATAAAAAAAATGTTTCATTTGAGTATCATTCTGTATGTAATGCAAAGGGAAGTATACTATACTGCATATACAGTGGTGAGGGTGAGATAAGAGTGTATAACAACAGATACAAAAAATACACAGAGGTGAGGGTGAGATCTGTTAGATATCTCCAGTGTAATCAAGCTGGAGGCTGCATGTTGACAGCTGAGACAAGCTTACATACCTTTCATTTATGATGTTAGCACAGGTCATTTGTTTGAATTTTGCTTGTCCTAAAAAGGGAATCTAACCGGGTGCGATATTTCTGTGTTACTTATGTGGAATGCGACAAACATGTTTCAGTGCAAATATGCTGACACTGAGAAGTTTTAACACAAACTATTTAGCAAAGGTTAAACACGCATCCGTGAATGTTGAAAAGAAAGTGTTGGTGGTCTCAGGTGGCGATCCATCCTCAGTTTCAGAGATTTCAGAGATGGCTGTCAGGGCAAACCTCGCCCGAGCCTGCCTATATTTGAGGATTAATTTAATGTTCTTGCTGTACAAATGCGATTCTTCTTTAGCTAAACATGTAGTTATTGTATGTACTAGTAAAATATGAGAACTTCATCACATTAAAGATGTAACAATGATGCGTTTAACTTTAAACAGTTACACCTCCTATGAGATTTTGCCTTGGCAGCAACATTAAACATATACCTGCCAGCTTGTTTCCACCTGACCCCTTTTGTTGTTTAGACCTTAGGAGTTCATGTAATTAAAAATTCATCAAATTAAATGAAAAAGAAAATCAATATTAACAGATCGCTGGTCTCTAGGCTTTATTCAGCAACCAAGAACCAAGAGTCATTTCAAATAAATGACATGTGGTTAATGTTGCTTTTCAATCAGTGTTGGCTCAGACAGGATGTCACAGAAGGTTAGGTCTGCACAACATGATAACATATGCAACTAGTTGTTAGCTGAACTTCTATTTCTTCATAATTTCGTAACCGAGACAAAAATCAGGAGACATTCACACGTCTCCTGTTCTTTTGGTTCCTCTACAGTAACACATTTGTTGGGTACTCTTCATTATTGTGGTAATAATCAGGCACCACCTGCTGGCAGAAAATAGTACTTAAACCTTTCCACAAAAGGGCTTCATGACAAGAGAACAGGATGTACCAGTAGCAACACATGTACTCACATGTGCACAGCATGTTGGTGCCATAAATAACTTTACAGTGAGAGGCACTATATATATATGTACATGTGTTAAATTACAAGCTAGCACAGTCATTTACTCTTTCATATTGTATATATACAGTTTCAAATATGTATTGTCATGCCAATTCTACAACAGAGTTATTGTGAATTTGTTCAAATTACTTGATATGAATTGTCATTTCCATTAAACTCTCTGTAACATGTCTCTTGCACAGTTACGGTCATTTTCAGGCCTGATAAAGGAAACTTTTTTCCCCCCAATCTTTCCCATTTTTGTACTGACTGTACAGCAATTATACCTTATGTCAATACTTGTTGTCAAGACTTAAATTCATAAAAGTAATTTCTAATAAGGCAATATGTATGTTAAAGAGAAGAAACCCTAAAAATATGGAATTGCATAGGTACTTTAAGTAAGTTTAAAATTCTTCATGCTTTTCAGTGACCGACAGCTCACTTGACAAAATCTGTGTCGGACAACCACACAAGTAGAATAAAACAGATACTACAAATCAGCAGCTAGTTAATGGAAGTGTGCTGCATGTAAAAATGGTTCCCATTTATCGAAATAAGACTTAAAAATCACAGTCTTAACTTGAGGAAATAGCGGTAGACATCGATGAGTTGCAGACGATCAACCTATTCAACAACTAGTTGTACAACTACTCGTCCTCTTCATTTTCATCAATGAAGACCTCACTGTTTAATTCAGTTGACTCTTCTTCTACAATCTCACCAACTTCTTCAGATATCTCCTCTTCCAAAGACTCCATAATGTCCATAATGTGACCATCTACAGTCTGCTCCTCACTCTGTCCTATAATTTCCTCATCTTCTTGCTCTTCTGGTGTAATTTCTTCTTCCCCCTCCACTTCCGCTTCAAGTGGCTGTTCTTCCTGCATTGCCTCCACTTCCTTTGCCTCCTCATCTACTTCATCTTCAGCATCCTGCTGCTCAGCCTTTTCTTCAACATGTTTCAGCTTATCCTGCAGCTCGGTGGCATTCTGTGCTGTAGTGGAGATGAACTCTTCTGCTGCTGCTGGATCGTCCTTGAGATAAATAGATGTATTATTAGCTATTATTCCTAATGGAATTCAATAGCTGCAAAAACAATGTGCTATCACAAGATACTTTAAATGATGAGGTATTTTCAAGAATAGTCTTATTAAAAGCAGAAGGATTATACCTGGGTCTGCAGCTGAACCATGGCACTGATGTGGAGGGTCTGTGAGGTCAGAAACTGCTCATCCAGACTCCCCTGCACTGAACTGAGCATCACTTCTAATGCCTCGGCACCCACAGCCTGCTCAGCCTCCTCAAGCCCACTGATAAACACACACACAACATAGATTAATGCCTTAATGCCTGTCTTTGGAAAGCCAGCAAAGTCAACAAAATAAGACATTGTTCAGACGTGCAGATAAACTCTGTCAATTCAAACTGAGCTTACTTTACTGCAGCTGTCTTCTGGTTGTTTGTGTGAAGTGCAACATTATAAAGATGCACTGACTCTTTGAGCTCGTTCAGCTCCGAGACGTGTCCCTCTAACTGTGCATTAAGACCATCCACTGATGCAATCTGCTCGTCAGCTCTGGAATATGCACTTGCCACGGCATCGGTTAGCCCAGTCACATGTTCAACCAGCGCTGAGCTGGAGTTCAAACTGGCCACTACGCTCTCCTTCAAGGCTTCGAACTCCTCACTCCGGTTCTTGAATATATCCTGGAGAGTTGTGAAGGATAGGGAGACCTGCTTTCTCTCAGCCAATCCGGTGCTCATCTCATTGTGGAGGCCTAAAAGCTGCGAGTAGAGGTCAGAGTTCTTCAACTTCTCTGATGCGGCCAGAGCGACCGCAGCCCTCTCCTGCGCCTGTTTTTGAGCCTCCTCCAGGGCAAAGATCCTCTCCTCCACATCCCAGTCTGTATCAGTCTAAAGAGCGAGAGAAATGATCAGGTGTTTATTATGTGGTCTGACTCAGTTGAAACATTTGTGTCAGACTGAGCTGTCATACTGCTGTAGCAAATAGAGTTGTGAGATATGACAAATATATACTGTAGCCTAGCATAAAATGATATGAATTTATCAACTGTCAGCAAAATTGAAATATAGTTTATACCGTGGTAGCTATCATTTGAATATCTCTAGGTGAATTAGGCTGTTGTGAGCAGTGTTACAAATCACTGAGTGAGAAGGATTCCTCTATAGCAACACTAGAGGTTTATATATTTTTTGTCAAATTTAATGTCCTAGATAAACAAGTTTCAAACTACTAAAGCCTGCGATGCAAAATAACAGAAATGTATCATTTCACTATAATTATTCGTTCATGATTATATGTGAGAAATACATTGAATTGAATGACAGACTATAGTAGTACATGAAGCTATTCACAGTCCTAAAAAAAAACAACAGGTGTTACTATGAGTGTCAAGCCAGTCTCACAACGTGAGCTTTTCAAAATAACCTCCTGACTAACACTTTGATTCAAGTTATCCTATACTGTACATGGCACGAACTACAAATTAGGTAGTTTTTTTCGTTATACACATAAAGTGTTTTAAAGTATTCGCTCATGTTTACTCACTCGTTCAGTAATGAGAAATGTAGTTCATTTATTTTGAAGGAAAAACGCCAATTTCCGGTGCGTGACATTCTCTTTAACTAGCTTATCGCGGCCATTTCCTAACGACACATCTTACCCCGCCTTCCCGCCCTGCAAGGCTGAAATTATGTACCCGAATGTCAGATATCGACTCAAGTTCACTTTATTACACGATAAGCCAACACAAAAAAAGAAAATGTAGACGTATTTTTTAATGAGTTGACCAAACGGGCAGAAAGTACAGGTGAGAAAGTTTGCTAAAAACTTACCTGTGCGTCCGTCATCACCATCACCTGCTGCAGCCTCGCGATTCTCTTTTGCATTGTCGTACAAGACTCTGACAGCTGGTCGAGGCTTTGCTGCTGTTGTACACAGAACCATCCCATTATAGAGGCCCCGACAGTGAAGATAATGATGAGCAACAAAGCCGGAGAAGCATGGGAGCTCCTCTTTCTTCTGGTCTTCGGTACCGATGAGTCCAACAAAATGGAAACGTCATCTTGTGGCGGCTTCTTGGACTTACGCCTGGACATGACTTGAAGAGGTATGTGCCCTCAGTGAGATGAATACAGCAAAGTGTGGCTTCTGCTCTGGTTTTACTATCACGTTGTCTACAATGCTAGACCCTTTGACCTAGTCAGTCATTGGACCCCCACCTCATAATATTCAAAGCAACTGCTGGGGGTGAGGGGTGTGACAGCATATTATGTAACTGCAGTTAAGGCGCTCAGGCCCACTACTCAAATGAAATATCAGTGTAATAATACTTAATTGAATTTAAGAGTTACTGCTTTCATAACTCATATTTTTGTTTTTTATATACATTTAAATTATCATTCAACACAAAAACTGGCAACATAACATGTTTCATTTTGTTTGTGATCACATCTTTAGTAAACACAAGCCAGATGATTTCATATCTCCAAAGTTTAATAATGCAGCATATAACCTTTTTTCCAAAACACAATTCACGGGGCGGCTGTGGCTCAGGAGGTAGTCATCCACTCATCAGAAGATCGGTGGTCTGATCCCTGGCTCCCCCAGTCCACATGTCATGTTCTCGGGGAAGATTTACCTGTATAAGCTCTCTAAAGTGTTTAAATAGCCGTGCATCACACTAGTGGGAAATTGAGTAGCTTAAAATGAACATAAGTTGTCACCAAATTTAAATCAAAGTATAATAAATGGTTGGTTTATCTTCTCAGCAGCTGCATCTCTTCTTCACTCTGTAAAGAGACATATTGATACTCTCAGGTTGTTTTATCATCATACTGCACACTTGAATACTTCATTAGTTTCTTTAGTGTAAAATGTGTAATTCTTAAACCTTAACCAGGCATAAATACCTCTGACATTCAGCATCATTGAAGACTCAGACGTCCCCAGTTTGTTCTCAATCATGACTTTGTATTCCCCGATGTCTTTGGGTCCCACCTTTATGATGAGCATAGAGCAGACTCCACACACATTGGTGATGTAGTAGTTTGCGTTTGCGTTCACGCTGATGTTGTTGCGGTACCATGTCACACGTGGAGCTGGATTACCCTTAACCGCACAGGTCATGTAGCAGTCGTAACCCTCTGGAGGTGTACGCCTCTTCAGGCGGACGATAAATGATGGAGGTGACTCAAGGTCCAAGGGTTTTCTCTCGCGCGTGTTCAGTTTGAACTTTTCTGAAATGCAAAGAAATAAATGCATAAAGACAAAAAAGTACACAAAAGTGCCCTTGTTGGACAACTTTCCCTAAGTTAATATAGAACAATACTTTTGAGAGTAGAAGTCATGTTAACGGTTGTTTCTCAGACTGTAAGTCAGACTAAAAGTAAAAAGCAACTTTTGATGTAATTCAACCGGATGCACAAACCTTTTTGCTTCTTGGTTTCAAATGGGCGGGACACAGAAGGTGGTGAAAGACCCATATCATTTTTAGCAAATACTCTGAAGTTATACTCTCGTCCAGGCACGATGTTGACAATTGTGAACTTATTGTTGAAGAGGTTGTCTCCCACTGTCCTCCAAATGCGTTTGAAGGAGTCCCGCTTGGATACCATGTAGTGCAGTCGGTCATCTCTCTTCTCATCTGGAGAGGAAGCCCAGGACAGAGTCACTGTCCCTGGGATGTTCTCATCCAGCTCCACTGGACCTGGAGGCTTGGGATCATCTACAAGATTTAGAGTCACAGAGAAGCAGGGTTAGTATGCTGATTTTCAATCTGAACCCTACAATTGTTATGTAGAAAGGACATGAAGGTTCTAGTCAGAACAGAATAGCTAGGAAGGAATAGCTAATGAGGTGTGTGTGTAATATTTTTTTTTTACCAGGTCATGAACATTAGTAGTTCATGGTCACACAGTGAGGTTTACCTGTAACTCTGACTTCAACATTGAAGCTCTCCTGGCCGACAATGTTCTTGATAATAATGGTGTAAATGCCAGTGTCAGACCGTTCAGATGTGGGGATTAACATTTGAGAACCTTTATCAGAGTTGGTAATTGTCACATGTTTGGGCACAGGAACACCGTCTTTTAGCCAAGTGATCTCTGGCAAGGGACAAGCCTGTTGACAAGAAGAACAGTATCAGAAAATCTGGTAATGGTAAATTGAAGGCTCACACAATTATAAAAAAAAAAAACATTCTCTGATGAATTAATTAGTAAGGTCTGGCACAGTACCTCAAAGATGATGTTCAGACGGACGGTGTTTCCAGATCTTACCACCACAAAGGTCTTCATGTTGCGATCTTTAAACTTTGGCCTGACTGTGAGGGTGAAATAAAGAAACAGATGTTAATGTTCTTATACAGTTTAGCAAACTGTCTGGTAGTTTTACTTATTCCTATTCCTATTATTCCTATTCTTAAGATATTTTAAAAAATGATCACAACAGTATCTGTATAAATCTAGATCAATTTCTGATCCTTTCTTTTATGTTATCCATTGTCCTCTCCAGGTACAGCAGCTGTTCAAAATAACACAATGTGATCTGTTACTGGAACCTATTTCTATCCCACAGTGCTGCAAACGACTGAACTGCAGGGTGGCAGGACTAAATAAACAGAAGCCTGCGGTTTCAATACACACATATACACACAGGCAGCCAGTATCAGTGATGTGCATCAAACTCCTTTGCTTAAAAAGAACAAAAACAAGGCGCTTTGCCTCTGTTGTAGTGATGTTGTCATGTTTTACTTTTTAATGAACACCTTTCCCATCATAACTGTCTTGTCACAATCCCCCCCTTTAACTCTGAAGAAATTAAAGGAAAGCTATTGTGCAGGCTATATTTTCTTGGTGCAGAGCTATGCAGTATTTTTCACAGCTGAAGGGCTATTTTAAGGCAGTGGGTGCAGTGTGCAGATGTATTATGGAAAGAAAACTCATTTCCTGACTTTATGCGACATTTCTAAAAATAACAGATTAAACTCTTATTTCTTTACAGTTTACAAAGCTGTCATGTTCTTGATTTTAAATTTGAAATGTTCTCACCAGGAGGAGGCATGGCAATGATGTATTTGTCAAAGGCCTGAGGTTCTCCGTCACCTCCATAATTGGTGGCAATTACTCTCACCCAGTATGTGGCCATTGCCTTCAAGCCAAGCACGGTGTGTGAAGTTAGAGTAATTGGCATGGCATTACAGCGGGTCCATTCAAGGTTTTCTATTGGTCTGATCTCCACATAGTACCCTTGAGCTTCACCCTTTTCCCCTTTCATGCCTTTAGGTTTAGCCCAAGCCAGTGAAAAGGAGGTGTAATCGGAGGATGTTAACTTCAGGTCTGTGACTTTGCCTGGAGGTTCTGAAATTAAGTAATGTGAGATTATTGGCTCAGCATCGCTGTGCTTTTATATTTCACAGAGCTACATACAACATTACATTGCAGGTTCATCATGAAGGATAATTATCAGTGAAGACAACTGTAGTAAAATATAAGAGTGGACTGGCTTACTCATTGGATCTCTTGCGATGACTGTGTCACATGGCATACTAGGATCTCCAGCACCAGATAGGTTGATAGCAGACACTCTAAATTCATAGGCTGCTCCTTCAAAAACATCTTTCACTGCATACTTTGTACCTGTGGAGAAGGGGGAAAAAAACAGTTCACTCACTAGAAATATTCAATGATGTAGGCGGTATTCCTGCAGCTTGTCATATGAGTTGGATACCTGTAATAGGCCCTTCATGGTTCACAAGACTCCAGTAGTTAGTGCCTTTCTTTTTCTTTTCCACATTGTATCCCACTATTTTGGTTCCTCCAGTGTCACATGGAGAAGACCATGCCAGATTGATGCAGTCTTTAAAGGCACTGACCACTTTAGGTGCTGTTGGGCTTCCAGGGTAACCTGTGGCAAACATGACATTATGTCTTTTCTATGTTATGTTACTCTGTTGTCCTTATTATTACCTCTAAAATTCACCGAATCAAACAGTCGGTCATTACATCAGACAGTAGTAAACTTGGCCCTTAATACCACAAAGCCTAAATTAGGCTCCAACTAAAGGCTTACGTAATACACCAGCGGATATGTCCTCTGTCTGCAGGTAATCACTGAGGCCTTCTGCGTTCCTGGCTCTGATCCGGTAGCAGTATCTCCTTCCAGGGTCCACACCTGAATCTCTGTAACTGGGGTTGCTACCAGGGATCTCACCGAGTTTTGTCCATTTATTGCGCCCTACTTGTTGGCGTTCTATCACATAGTTTGTGACTGGGCATCCACCACTATCTTTTGGTGGTTTCCATTTGAACTCAACAGATGTTACACCACTTTCCGTAATATCCACAGGTCCTTGTGGTGGAGTGGGTTTGTCTGTTGACGAAATAAAAATAATTCATACTAACAGCGCATGCATTTGTCTCCTTACATACAGTGTAATGTGTAATACATGACCAACTTGAGACTCGTATCAACTCACCCAGTACAACAAGTTTGGACATTGCCTCTGTTGTACCGAATTCATTTTTTATTTTTATTTTGACCTCTCCACTATCTTTCCTTTGGCACTTAGTAAGGCGTAGTTTGCTCTGAGTATCTGATGTTTCAATCTTCACATTGGCAGCTGGGAAAAGCTCGTCATCATCCTTGTGCCACTGTATATTCATCGGTGCCCCGCCTGAGAATGGCAGCTTCCATTCGGCATTTTCACCTGCCTTTACAGTGACTGGCTTTGTGAATTTTCCTAGTGCCTCGGCGTCGATTTTTGGTGGGTCTTCAATGTTCGAGAAAAAAAAAGCTGTTTATTTAAAATCTAAACTCTGGGATAATTTATCAGTTGATACTTAATTTTATTCTGACCTTGTATATTAAGTGTCGCTTCTGATTTACGGCCTTCAGCTTCAAAGCGGTACACAGCTGCATCATCTTCTTTACAGCAATCAATTATCAAGCTGTGACAGGCTCCATCTTTGATAACTGTTACCCCATCCTTATTGGTTAGCTTGTCAGATACAAATATTCAGTATTCATAAGATAAATTTGATAAATTAATGTATTCAGTAATCTCTTTGACTAAAATTGACCTTTACAGTTTCACCAACTGAAAAAACAACTATATGCATGGTAGTACTCATAATGTAATCATAATTCTCCTTGAATAGTTGACTTACCTGCTTTCCATTTTTAAACCAACGTCCCTCAGATGTGTTGCTGCTTAGTTTGCAAGACAGCTCTGCCCGTTGACCAACATTAACAACTGTATCTGACAGCCCACTAACAAACTGAACACCACGATCTGCAACAGTGATAACAAAGTAAAAATTTAAAAAATAATCAAAATGACTGTGTGCGTTCACTGTCTCCAACCAGAGTCAGTGTAGCATTTTAGCTAAGTTTAGTTTATTTCTGAGTTTTAAGAAGGGTAGAGCACACAAAGATAAAGCATATGAGCATGCAAGTTTCTATTTTTTTTATGCACAAGCAAATCAAGCACAATAGCAACAATATCCCTCTTCCTATCCTGCCTTAACAGGGTTTGTTTTCTTGTTTACAATATGTCTTCCTCTAGTGGTCAACATGCAGAGCCGCAGTGTTTGAGATGAAGTATATTGTTAAACTCCATTATAATTATAATAACATTATAATAGTGCAAATGAACAGTTTTTGCTCTAAATATAGAAGGCCATTAAATTATACTGCATTTTATGCATTTTATTTATTTATTTTTTGGTACTTAATATGACTATTTACTGATTTCTGATGTTAGGACCTGCTTTAACACAAAGAGCAGTTTAAAGATGTTTCTTGTAATGTAGGCCTAAATTATCCTCCAACTAAAATTGGTAATACACATTTCTTTACTTTTACTTTTCTCTGGAATACAAAGCTTTCCACTGTAAGTACCTCTCATATTTTATTCTAGGTAGGGACCAACCTTATTTCTAGTCAAATTTGGATTAATTCTGAGGCACTTGGCAAATATGGGCCCAGATAGCAAAGCTGATACAGTATGCAGTAGCAGCAAAATATTATGAAAACTGGAACTAAGACCATGATCACAATAGCTGTGCAATGACACACTATTCACACTTCACACAGTGCAAGTGGTTTTACCTTTACCAGTGTCCGGTACCAAAGGGCCAGTTCGTGATCGCTTCTTTTTCTTATCATCTGCATCATCCTTTTTATTTTCATCGTCTCCGTCTATGATGAGGTTCTTCTTGCCATCTCCTTCACCTTCATCTCCATCTTTCTTAACATCAGTCCCATCACCCTTCCCATCACCCTTCCCATCACCTTTCCCATCACCCTTCCCATCACCTTTCCCGTCACCCTTCCCATCACCTTTCCCGTCACCCTTTCCAACACCAGAACCATCACCAAAACCATCTTTTCCATCTTTACCATCTCCACCATCCCCTACAAGAGCTTTAGGTGCTGCATCTGCAGTGTCTTTTTCAGTCTGGTCTTCTCCGGCAGGCTCCAAGTCATCTTTCTCTTTTTGAAGCTTGGCCTGCTTTTTAGCCAGATCATCTGCAGTTTTGGTGGCCTGACGACGTTTACGAGCATTTGGATCAGCTGAATTACAGTGAACACATATAAGTAGGGTGAATAAATTATGCATTTTGTTGAAACACTTTTTATATAAGCAACAAGTAGTGTAAATACTGTAAATATCCCACCTTTCACTGTGAGAGAGGCCTTGCTGGAAGTTATCCCAGCAATGGCATAGTATGCTCCATTATCTGCTACTTCACAGTCTTTAACTCTCAGTGTGTGGGTTAGTTTGTCCTCTGAGACAGTGATCTCATATTTGTCCTCATCATCAAGTGATGAGTCCTGTTTTGACCAAGTAATTCTGTTGAGGGGTGATGACAAGACACACTGAAAGATGGCATCCTCACATTCACTGGTCTTGACATCCTTAATCTTGGACGTGAACTCCACAGCAGGCACTGAGAGATGAAGAGGGGTGGATGTGGATTAAGTGGTGGATTGGCTGATACTTGCCTAAATCTACCTTGAATTGTCTTGCCAACTGACAATACAGTCATGTTGCACCTTACCGCTGAAGTCAGTTGTCAGGACATTTGCGTCTTCAACATCAACCTGGTAAAATCCAGCATCCTCTGGCCCAGGGTCTTTGATGCTGAAAACATACTTTGTCCCTGTTTTCCTAAGGCTGTGCTTTGAATTTGGATCATTACTATACGGAACCAATATTCCATCCTTTGGAGAAAAACAGACAGATTGGGTTAGATTGGGTTTTCTTGATTTCTTGTTTTTATTTGAGCAGCAGTTGATTATAAATTGTTTAGCTTGGAATGCATGTTAACTCACCTTGTATAAGTTTATCGTACTGTTTGGATCCCACAGCTTCATGTCCATGCTAAATTCAGCTCTCCCGTGGGGCGTTACTGTTATTTGTTTCACATTGCTCAGTTTTTCCACGACCTACAAAAGAAAAAAGTCCTGTGTAGATTTTTTTTTTTCTGAACTTACACACGCACAGCTTAAGCCATGACATTTTGAACTTAAGTGGGCTTGATTACAGCATGGATCTTTACTTGTTAAGATGCACTAGGCTAGCTAAGCCTCAGGCACAGTTAGCCTAAATCTGCATGCAAAGAGGAATTTAACACCCCCAGTTGTTTTTTTCTGATCTCCAGTGGTTTAACTTGCTGCAGTGTTGCACAAGTGTACTCTGGGACCCTGTGATATTACTATAGGGTATGGTCAAGTGCAACATAGCACACAACATACAGAGGTGAAACATGTGTGAGACTTTCAACCAGAGGACACTACAGTACTATAAGACAACATAGACAACTATAGACAAGTATAGACAACAAGCAAAGCAGGTTGTTTTTGTTTAAAACCGGATCTGTTTTTCAAAACTGGAAGTCATGTATAATTGTTACAAACCTTTGCCTGTTCATCTTCCCTTTCCTTTTTCATCTGGTTGAGTCTCTTCAACATCCAGCGAAAGTCCGTAACACCAAAGTCAAAGCAGATTTTTTCATAGTCCTTCTTTGGTGCACTAATAAGCAGTTCCCAGAGCTTGGGATCAATTTCTCCTTCTTTCTTTGGGGGGAGTTGTCTTTTTCTGGTGACAATAACACTGAAAATAAAGGAACAGAGTCATATATATTTTTGGGGATTTGTGAGCAATACTTGCAGCAATATATTTAAAACCTAAAACAAAAGAACAAACTTTGAGCCTGACTTGAGCTTACGTTTTCTTAAGCATTGCCCTGAAATCCTGTGGTGCTTGTCCATCTGATGAAAGAAAACAGGATGTAAATTGGAAGAAAAGTCATGAGATACTTTTCCTTAATGGCAAATAACACTTTGATTTGATGGTAGAATGAGAGACTTAATCTCCTTCATAGTTCTGTGGTAAATTTCATACCATCATGGCTTTTCTTCTTCAAGCCACCTGGAAAAAGCACGAGGACAATAGCAAACAAGAAATCATAATTGAATAGTCTAAGCCACATGTGATAAATTTACAGTGACCATATTGATTGTTTAAAATCAGTCTTTTACCTCCAATAACTTTGAGAGTTGCAGTGCTGACAGCCTGTCCATATTCATTGGTGGCGAAGCATTTGTAGGTGTCAGCTTCATCTTGTTTTACACTGGCTATCTGGTAAAAGCAATATTGTCATAGTTAGATTGTATCAGGAGTGCTGAACATTAGGTTCTGTCCCCAGGAGACAGAACATTAGAGTGGATTGTGATATATTAGTATGATAGACTGCATGTTTGTGCTTTACAGATTGTGGAGGTTTTTATTTGAAGGTGGGGTCAGTCATAAAGGAAGTAGTCAATTGTTGAGGCTTATTCCTAAGTTGCCAAATGAAGGCGCTTTGAGTTGGTGGCTCAAAGATAGTTGATAGTCCGAGCATGAATGTTATCTACTGTGTTGTGTGGCTTGCTCCAGTACAGTACTGACCTGACCTTTAAATACCTTTAAATATTCTTTTCTTACCTCCAGAATGTGCTCACGAGCTCTTTCATCAAATCTAGTTTTGTACTTTTCTGGGTCTTCGACATTGCCTTTACTACGTCCCCATTTTACAGTCGGTGCTGGCTCTCCATTAACCACAGCTTTGAAAAAAGCTTTTTTACCTAATCAAAATAGAGGCACGCAACAGTGATACAGTTGTTGATGTGCTTGTAATCATACTTTTACTTTGTAGGTTTGTTATTTACCTTCTTGAACAGTCGTAGCCATTGGCTTTCGGGTGAAGTCAGGCGTTGACTTCCCAGGTGGGAGTTGCTCAACATACTGAGTGATTATAACACCAGGAACTCTGGACCTTTTCTTGATAGCCACTATTAGGACAAGGAAATGACAATGAAATTCTCAATAGACACACTCAGACATGCCAGAGCAAACCGTTGGGTTTGGATATTTTGAAAATGTTTGAACAAGTTGAGCTGTATACTTTTTCCTTCTAGATATCTCAAAAGTGATCGCAGTATTTAAACATCCAGTTTGTGTAGCAGCAATAATAATATCATTGCCATCCATCATATCAGAGATTTGTTAACATCTTCAGCAATGCTTTTGCTCTTGTTTGCAGTTACACTAGAATTTCACAAGAGGTCAGTGTTTTCTTTCTCTTTGTTAAAGCTTCTATGGTTGTTTACTCTATTTTGGATTCATTTTTCTATGAAGGCAAATATACACAGTAAAACATGGTTATTTAGATATTAATGGATTTTAATATACATTCCAATGAATTTGTGTCAAAAGTTTAAATAACCAGATATTGGTTTTGCATAATATAAATAATATTTTTAGCCGTGCCTTTGCAACTCATCATTACAAATAACTTTACCAAAGGTCGGACAAGGCAATGTAAAATGCACGTGTAAAACAAACACATATGAACATGCTGCTCTCTGAGGAAAACTATAACAAAGTTGCAACAATATCAAAAGAACTATCACTCTTTTCTCTTTTTAGCCCAGACCTTGAAGCCAGCAGCTGGGTGACACATATTTTCAGCCTTTTACCTCTCCTGCCCAGGACTTCAGCTGAAGGATGACTCAGTACACAGCTGTTCACCTAACAGCTGGTAAAATTACAAACTCAAAATGCTTCTCCTTTTCTGCACAAGCATCATACTTCGTAATGACTCAGAGCTGCTGCATTCACCCTGGAGCTTGAACCTTTCTGCTGCATAATATAGACAGGGCCAAATGACTAATCACTGTGTAACCGTGTGCAGAATCAAATGTCTCCAGCAATTACTATAGTAAAGTCAGGACTTAAGCCATATGGAACTATTGTAGTCTTGGGGATTCATTAAAATGTACTATGTAGATAGCATACCAAAACTTAAATCACATTCTGATGTATTTAATAAGAAAACACTGGCTGCAATTTGATTTTCAAATGGATGTTGCAGACTTTGGTGAATGCCACAAAAGCTACTTTTATAGAAGATATTTAAAGCAAATACTACTAAAACAAAAGCTCAACTTAAATAACCTTAGGTTTGCTCCTCAAGCTGGTCTGTCCCAGCAGTGCACATTTGAAATGAGGGAAGACCTCAAAAAATAATTCATATGCTGCCCATGAAAATAAGTCAGTCACAAAAAAAGTTGAATGTCTCGCACAATGTAAGATTAATTTTTAACAAACAACACGTTTCATTTTTGTCCAGTTTTAAATATGATACCGACATTGAAGTATGAAGTAAATCTGCCCTATGTGTCTCACTGTATTCATCATGTTTCTGCAATAAGTTGTTTTAGGGCAATTCACACTGCACCTAGCCCAGGGCTAAAAGCATTCCTAGACCCTCCTTATCCCAGGCTAAGAAAGGTTTCACACTGGCACAATCCTGGCACATTCCAAAGTGGGATAACTTGGACTAGCTCTGGAGCTGGGACAGTCCCAAGTTTGTGGGGGGTTTCTCCTGAAAATCGAATAAACTAAAAAGTTAAACATCAGTGTAAACATTAGTCAGGTTTAACCCTAATAGAAGTGCAGTGTGAAGTAGAGCCCTGGACATCTGGTAGCCCTTGGTTAACAATGTGTGTATGTGTGTCATAAGGGACTTTGAGACGGTCAATTCTGTGTATCCATCATCAATTTTCAGTTCAGTTTCTATTGAATGGCATGACATGAATAAAAGTTACTTGGACAATAAAATAATGCAGCTATAAAAAGAACTCACAAGTAGCTCCTCTCGGAAATAAATAATTTGCACTGACATATATAGTACTAAACTCAAGTGTTGGCTTATTATTTTCACAACTTCCAATATGGGTTACTTTTAGATTACCAATTCTTCATCACCTTTCAGCAGCTCTGCTCCAGTTCGAGGGCATATATTGAATATTCATCAAACCACATGTGTCATCTCTCAAGGGGTTGGTTTACGCTCTTATATCATCTGAATGCAGGCAGGATTCTTGTAACCTTGTTCCTCAAGCATTGATTCACACATAATTCAAGTCTGGTAGGACACAGCAAGTCATTTGCCTCTGCATACCAATCACTCCTACAAGAACTGTCGAATTGGACAACCAGCAGACTCCAGGAATGCCTTCAGTAGGAATTTGTTGGCTGTACAAAGCTGATATCCCTTTCATAAACCGCTCTGAGCCAACATTACACAAGAATGGGTATGAATAGTTCCAGACATGATGGCATTTGTTGTATGTAGAGAATTAAATTGGTACACTTATTGTCCTTCATATATATCCATGATCAACTTCACTCTATTTCATGTACTGAAGAAGTGGTTTCTGATGTCAAATTAAGCTTCTTTCTTTCTTCAATGCCTTTAAAAAGAATCAAAGAAAACTGATTTTATTCAGCTTGATAAACGGGCAATGTTTGTCAATTTATGCCAATATATATTTAAATATTTGTGAAGTACTTTGTTTATAAGGTTTATGTTTAAAATGTAATAATACAATATGGTATCTAAATTAATAACCGCTCCATATTTCCACATACAATAAATCCAACAAAAAACACACACAATAGTTGTCCCTCATATTTTCCAAACTTACCTTTTGGGTCTTTGGCTACAGAACTCATTGTGCCACTGTCAATTGTTTGTTTTGATCACGTTGCGGCTGAAACATAAATAATAAATAAATATTTGTTTCCGGTACTTTTGGAAGACACAACAGTTAAAGGTGAGCTATGCAATTCTAGATAACTTGACTGTAATCCAAATTATTTTTTTTCTAATCGAGTCAATACCTCCTCACAGTCTGCTAGCTTTCCGCTCTGTGTACGTATGGGAAAAAATGGGGGGTTTGTACAAAGACCTGGCTGTCTAAATGGGGAAAAAAAGAAGGTTGATCGGACTGAGCTACACAGCACTCACTTGTTATTCCAGCCAGGATTTGTGTGCTGATGGACACGTAGCTAACTTTCTAGTTTGCCAAGATATGCTGTTGTCGTGATGTTAGTTATAGTAGTAGATGAGTTGTGAGTATAGCTATGTGGAGCTGGTGTTCTGGTTCTAGGAAACCATCTCATCCTTTCTGCACGTTAACTTCACAGCACCACCTTTAGCGGCAGTTTGCAAACCAACATCATAATGTTACTTGCTCTATTGCACTATATCATGGTATTTGTCATAGTATTTCTCCAGAGTCGCTAACCACACCTTTTAATGAGAATCATGGAAAGCAAAAGCAAACTTTGTTTTACTGCAGTGAATATTTTGAACTGATTTTACATTACCATATGGACCTCAGGGCATGTTTCTTAACCTTTTGAGCCATAACTCACAAGGGTCTATTAATATTAAATATTCTTCTTACCGTAAAGCAACTAAGCAAACCAAGGAGAAAAAGCATTTTAGCACATAAACATTTATATAAAAAAAATAACTTTAAGTATATAGTATAGATTTTCAAACAATTATTTTCATTATGAATTAATCTGTGATTTTTTTCACTTGACTGAATGCTTGTTCGGTTCACAAAATGTTAAAAAGTAACAAAAATTCCCAGTTTCCCAATTCAATTAAACTGTCACGTATCATGGTGAACTCAATTAATCAATTAATTAAGTTACTGTACAGGCTAGAATATAGTAATCCTTTATAAGATTTACTTGGAGCTCCTTCCACAGTCTGAAATATACTCATGGCTCAGCTTCAGGACTCCGTCCGTAACTGCTGCGGTCATTAAAACTAGATGACCTACAAATGGGGTCGTAGACCAGAAAAGGTTGAGAACCTCTCCCTTGGATGTTCTCCTCATGTATCATCTGTGTTAGCGTATGACATCAGTCTGTCAAAGGCGGGATGCCTTGACTTCTGCGTGACTCGTGCAGACATTTGGAGACATGCTGGGACACTGTAAAAGGGGAATGTGAAATCCCACCTACTGGCTGACTCTGCCTAACTGCCTGTGGAGTCAAATGGCTGTGCCAGCATTTTCACTGCTCAGGATCCAAACATAGACAGGGGCCGAATGTCTTGGAATCAAACTGTTGAAACCAATGCACATATCTTTAAATCTATTTTGAGTGATTATGTCGATTTGTTTTGTGTTGGAAAGCACCGACTGTGTACTCTGTTTGCTAATTTGAAAAAGAAAACCTCTCCAGAGAGTTGATATGATATACAAAGACTTGTTTTACCCAAGTCGTCATCTTGTAGGCAGTAAACAGGAGATGACTTTGACCTTCTTTGGCTGTTGCTCGTGAGAACTTTTAAGTAGATTTTAATGACCAAAAAACTGCTAATGTACAATATTTCAAATCTTACAGTAATTCTTTTAGTGTCTTCAGAGCTGAGAGGATTTTAATAAGAACAAAATGGGCTGTATATCAAGATTATGGCCATAAGGCTTTTTTACAAGGCCCTTTTTAATTTTAAGGACCATAAGATGAACACTGGAAAATGTGAAAAAGGGTATCTGACCTTGAACACAAAGTATTTTATGAAGGCTTTGATTTGTCATACAGTCCAAACTGATCATAGTCTCATGCTCAGTCTGTTGATAGTCATGGGAAGTCTGTTTGGAAGGTCACATTCCTCACTATAATATGGCACACAGTTGAGATCTTCAGTCGTTAGCATTACAGGCTGATCTCTAGAGGGCCATTCATAATTTTCACTTTCACTTTTTTCTTTGGCATTCAGGGTGAAGAATTCTTCAGACTCTTGCAGTATGAAAAAAAAAAAAAGGTTTTAGGGTTAAGATACTCTTGGATACAGCACTCCTGGGCATGTGGTTTTCATTTTGGCCCAGGTTAGTGAGGCTATGCTAACAAACCAGCCAGTAACATTTTAAACCGCTATATAAAATAGCAACACGTCTGCAGGTCATAAAATAAAAATAGTTCTCCGATTGTAGGTTTTTCCTTTTTGTCGGGGTTAGTAGGTTTCTGGAGGTCATCAAATTCTTTGACATCGTATAAACCCAGCCTAATGCTCGTCTATGGTAAATCCTAGCACTTAACTTGGATTTGGACTTTTGAATTGTGGACAAAAGGTATTACATTCATCTCTGTATCTTAAAATACACTAGGGTCATGTAGTAAACATTTACAAAGCTGAGGAATGTATTGCAGCTAACCTGTTTGTCAGCCTTAAAATTGGCATCTTTCAACAAATGATGCTTTTCTGTTGTCTCATATTTAAAGAACTGTCACTCGGACTTGTGCCACTTTTTGACTGAAACCATCTTACATGAGAGTTTCAGTCTTGTCGTATGAAATGTCGCTTTGGGTTAGTACATTCATTCGGTGACGATTATTGACATTTGCCATACAAAAAAAAAAAAAGACTTACTTTCAGTTCTTCAGTTCTACGTTCAGCTATCCTTCTTCAGCTTGCACTCGTCTCTCTATCTAATATTTCAAAGGAGACACCCCTTTTTGTTCGGTGATAAAATTTTGGAGCACACGGAAATCCATACATGGGTGAAATGTAGTTGCTAAAAACCCATATTACGGCAGTGGTAAAGAGTGGAGGTCCTCTTACCCATCCCTCGCAAAGCGATCACTTTGCAGCTGGCTCTAAAATACATTATGACTGTTCATTCAATCTGGTATTGGACATATCCAGCCAACACCAGTACTGTTGACAATATAAAAACACCAGGTGCATTATATACTAATATCAAATTCACATGCCTTCGGATTAACACTATGACGTATTTGAGCTTATTTTTTTCATTTTTATTAGGTAGAAATATTACTCTACTTGATGTTCATGGTTGAGGTTTTATAATTCATTGATCCACCATGTACAGTATCTCGCCAAAAGCTTTCGATTGGCAGCTTCCCAAGGTCTCTGGTAATGTGATCGCTGTACTGTGGTCTTTACTGGCCAATAAACACAAACATGAGACATTTTATTCGGTAAAACAATCTCTGGTTGAAATGAATTGGCCGTTCCAATTAGCCTCCAAAAGTATCAACGGAAATTCTCACAGCATGTCTGTGGTATGTGAGTCACACTGGAGCTGTGGTGGCATTATAAAAAGACGGTGGCTCATAGTGTGGTGATGTGTTGGACTCGTTTCACTGGGCAGTCTTTTGGGTTCACATTGTCAGAGGTTAAACAAGCCTGACTTATCCAGACAGTTTGAATGGTCGGCCCAGACTCATAAAACGGACTGTGACATAACTGCGTGAAAATCCTGATCACACGTGTGCAGAATATACACAAATATCACCTCTGACCCGGTAGAATAAGTGAAATAAACACTCTTACAGAAGAAGAGCAATAATGCATTATCTCAGTCTTATCAGTGAGTGTAATGCAGTCACAGAAAATGGGTATCTTGGTACTGTGCATTTAGTCAAAAGGATATATTCAGCAGTAATTTGAGTTTATAGATGTCACAGTATAGATTTGACAGTAAAATATAATATGCAATGTGAATGTATTTATATATTTCAGATACCGGCAGCGTAACATAGCTGCCTCACTGAAAGGTCTTCCTCTCATGGTTATTTGACTGTAGATACAGAAAGAACTAATTTAAGGTTTGCAGCTAGGGATCTTCTTATAGGAAATTTAATGTGGAGATCAAGTGTTTATGTATACTGTATATAAGGAAGTGCAATGAAAGCGGGCACTCTGTTTATGGGGCTTAATGTATGCACTGCGATGGACATGGTGTCATGTCTTAGATATTGGAGCCATGTGCTACTGTACACATATGTTGCTTTTACGATGGCCACTGAGTTTGTTCCTGTTAGTGAGAAATATTTGCTGATAGTTAGTGATGAACGCAGAATTCAGTGACAAAACAAGAGCATAGTTGTCAATTTATTGTTAATTTAATACAGTTGTTACAAGGGCTTGACATATATCTTTGTGCCATAGTTTGTCACTTTTCTCGTGCTTCATAGTTATTATTTCTGATGACGGGGTAACAATTGTAAATCATTTGCATTACAAATAAATTAAATAAGTTAGTATTTAGACCATTTTAGATGGGTTTAAGCAGCACTTTACATAACTGTCACATGCTGTCTATGCATTGAAACAAAACATTTGTCTTCCTTATTTTCCAGAATATCTTAGTGAGAGGAAAAGCTGCACGAAGCCTCGTTTTGTTTTAATCTGGGATGAGAGAAGCAGAAAGAAAATTAATCATTGTAAGAAACAACCAAAATGGGTTATTCTGAAGAATTCCAAGTCGTTCCTCAGTTAAACCTTACCTTTAACGATAAGTTTAGTCGAGCACTCTGCCTTGCCGAGACAGTTGACTGCAACAACTTTATATTCACCACTGTCAATTGATCGGACTCTAAGAATGTACAAGGAGCACACACCAAATGAATTGGTGATGTAATAGTTGTTGTCCGAGTTGATGCAGACGCCGTTTAGGTACCAGGATACAGTGGGCGTAGGGCATCCTCGGACAGCACATGTCATGTAGAGTTGGTAACCTTTTGGTGGTGTGTGCACTTTAAGAGGTACCAAGATGGATGGAGGCCTCTCGAAGGACACTCCCGTTGAATTAACTCCATTTGTGGTTACTGGAACTTGATGGGAGAAACCAAAGAGGGAAAGGATTGAACTGATCATTTAGGCCACATGATAATCTTACCGACAAGGATCCAGAAAAGACTTCAATAAAGACAAAAACAAAACTGACGCCTGGAACACACTGCCTACCTCTTGAACCCCTTGCTTATTATTTCAGCGCCCATGTTAAGAGGTTGGAGCAGCTGCAAAGCCATGAGTGAGCACTGCATCTTATGCATAGCTGCACTTCATCTAGAGATTTGGCATTTCACCTATTTTTCACGTGTGATTCACATGGTTCTCAGCAAAAATAGACAGTGAAAATGATTTGTTGTTATAATACAAGCTAAATTACACCTTCGACTACAGTTTCAATGTCTATATTTGTATATCTATATTGACATTCATTTCAGCACAGTAGTCATCACACACAGGTAGAGGTAGACAGTGTGGCCCAAGTGTAAGAGTCTATAGCTATTTTAGCATTGTTTGTTTATGTCAACATAGAAATATGCTCATGCTTAGCATGCTAACATTTACAACATAAGTAACTCAAAATGCAAAGACAACAAACAGCTGAGCATGATCGGAATAACTTATTTTTTAAAGGTATTTGGTTAAAAAAAAAAATAATAATGAATGAATATTTTTACTGGGCAAATCTGAAGTTTTGAACTGTTAATGGTGCTAGACTAAAAATCGTACGATTACCAAAGTATTAAGTATAGATCATCCAGGAATCAATTTTTGCACCAGTCCTGATAGTAGATGTGGAGATATTTCTCATCTTCTCTCAAGATGAAAAGTCGAGGGATTACCAGTCATTAAGATTTATCTTCTGCGGATCAAGAATATCTGTACAAAATTCAAGGCAACTTATCCAATATTTATGATATTTCAGTCTGAAATAGGGGTATACTCATTGAGTTATAAACTGACCAACCATAGAACCACTATTTTTATTACATGGTCATCCTCTGATGTCTGCGTATATGTCTGTGCCATATTTGTATGTCACATTTGTCTAAATAGATTGATGTTAGCTATTCTATAATGGAATCATACTTTACTACACAATCCATAGTCAGCCTACTTGAAACAGACCAACAATTATGAATTGTACAAGTTTACTGTAATGACATAATCAAACAACAAACAATCAAACTGAACTGTAATTGCCCACCTCTGTTGCTGTTGACGCCCCACGTTGGTGACTGAGATGGATCTGAGAGGCCCATATCATTCTTGGCATAGATCCGGAAATGGTACTCTATCCCAGGAAGGATGTTGTTGGCCGTGCATGTGTTAGTGAAGAGGCGGTCTGCTATGGTCTTCCACACTCTGGTGTTGGAGTCATATTGAGACACCACATAGTACAACCGGTCGTCAAGCTCCTGGTCTGGAGAGGGAGCCCATGATATCTGCACTTTTCCCTGGACTGTTTGCTCCAGCTCAACTGGCCCTGGAATCTTGGGTTCATCTAGCAACAAATATGATAAGATGCTCAGTATCTCACTCAGAGAGGAATAAATCAGTTACTTAACATTGCTCCTACTTTCCTCCTTTTTATGGAGGGATTTTCACTAATGTCTTTGTAATGAGGCTGCTTTGAAACTTTATACAATATTACCTTACTCAAGAGGCATTTCACTCCTATGCGGGTGTTTGCCAGGGTTTCATTTGCATTTGACAGTTGTTATAAGTTAATCAAATCCTATCACTTCATGTTACACAGTAAGAACTCCGTTTCTGATTTCATTTAGAAGTTGTTCAGTGTTAATTAGCATTTGACATCAGGTTGCCAATATGAGTGTGTCATTGGAGTTTAATTGGCTAAATATTACCCAATTAATGTTGTCCACTGTTGATATGAATTATGTTTTCCTCTGGCCAGAGGAACACTTTGCAAACAACCAATGAAGTTAAATCTGATAAATTAATTCCTTAGGACCTAAGCCTTTAGGATTGTCACACTAATATGCATTAATATCAACACAAAATTGCAACCAGTAGTTAGTAAAAAAAAACACTACTTTTCTTTGCTGTTCATTATTTAAAATTCTGTTATTTGTCCTTACCTGTAACTCTAACCTCAATGTCGAATGAAGCCTCACCCACAGAGTTTTTGGCTACGATAGTGTAAATGGCTGAATCAGAGCGCTTTGATGAGGGGATAACAAGCTGAGACATTCCCTCTGTATTGATGATCTGAATCCACTGGGATATTGGCTCATCATCCTTCAGCCAAGTGATCTGAGGTGGAGGTTCAGCCTGGAAATATCAATATGAGATAAATGAGATAAAGTGTGAGGTATGCGCAGTCATGTCACGCTGTGCTAAACTCATCACTCAAGAATCTGACATGGCTTGAATTGAAGAATAAAATACAAAAACATAGGACGGACTGGCTAGAAAAGATAGATTTAGGTTCATGCTATGGAAGAAAGGCTTAGAAGCACATACCAGCTTTTATTCATACCTCATAGCAAACTTTGACACGTGCAGAATTTCCTGCTCTGATGACAATGAAGTCTTCTGGGTCTTTGAAACACGGTCTCACTGGATAAAAACAATACACAAAACATGAAACGGGCATCTGTGCAAATCATGTACATGCACAAGAAAAGAAGTGAAACACTTACTGTTGGGATTCTTTGCACACACCATTGCAGAGGGAGGGCTTGGATCTCCAGGTCCTGACTCATTGATTGCCGAAACCCTGAACTCATACTCTGTTCCCTCAGTCACATCCTTAACTGCATAATTCACGTCTGAAAGTGCGATTTTTAGCATTGTTTAATGAAAACAGAGCTAATCATACATAACGGTACTGTATGTGCACATGTATTTCTGACAAACCTTCAATAGGTTCATTAACTGCATTCAGGGCAATCCACTGATTTGTGTCCTTCTTTCGTTTCTCCACTTGGTAACCGATGATTGGTACCCCTCTGTTGTCCTCAGGAGGCGTCCAGGTCAACTTGATGCAGGTCTTAGAGGCACTCACCACTTTTGGGGCACCAGGTGGACCGGAAAGTACTAAAAAATGACAAGTATAATTAATCATGTAACCTCATTATTAAAAATTAGGAAGTAATTAAAGACATGGAATAAATTAAGTACATCTAGATGTTATTACTGCAGGATATTGCAGACTATTCCTCTTGGAGATGGAGAACTATTGCAGCAAAGATAAAAGGTGGGCATTTTACAGTGACTAAATAGTGCCGGTGATAAATGATTTGAAGCAATCACAAAACCTATCCAGAGGCATTTTCATTTATTACAACCTGAGGGAGATTAACGTGGGATTTGCTGAGGAATGCTAAACGAGACTTCTTTTTTTTCTGCACTCACTCATTATGCCAGCCATAATGCTATCAGCTGTCTCCAGGGCGTCACTGAGGCCTTCAGGGTTTTCTGCGTAGATGCGGTAGTTGTATTTCTTTCCATGAGTCACATTCCTGTCTCTGATGGAGGTCTTGTCAGCTGAGACGTCCCCCAGTTTTGTCCACAGACCCTGTCCCGCCTGCTCCCACTCTATGATATAGTTGGTGACCGCAGAGCCTCCATCGTCTTTTGGAGGTTTCCATTTAATCTCAATCATAGATGAGGTAGTTTCAACAGTCTCCACCGGACCCTCGGGTGGACCTGGCCGATCTGTTAAAAAAAAAAAAAAACGTGGTGTCAAATACTAGTTGTGTAACGCTTAGTAAGGTGAAAAGTTGTGTTTATGTTTGGATGTGGTGGTGAAGGTAGAGGTAAACAAATACTAGAAATGCCATCTTTATATCTCACAGTATTTCTCAGTTTTCTCATTAGATTTCTCTGTGTTTTCGTACCGAGCACAATAAGTCGAGATGTGGCCTCCACAGCCCCAAACGGGTTTTTGAGTTGGATCTTTATTTCCCCTGCGTCTGTCCGCAGGCAGTCTCTGAGAAGCAGCCGGCTGTGATTGGGCTCCCTCACTATCTTAACTCCTCCTCCATCTTTGATCTCAGTGCCATCCTTAAACCAACTGACAACCAGAGACTCCTGAGGAGGAAAGGGCATCTTGAAAGCAGCATTCTGGCCCACTCTTATGATCACAGGTTTGGAGAACTTGTGAAGGTCGTCTGGGTCAAATTCAGGTACATCTGTGAAAAAACAGTTGAATTCAGTTTCAAACGCAGGAACTGTTTTATTATTTCATTCTACAACAGAAGGGAGTGAATCATACCTCCAATAGTGACTTTTCCTTGAGTACTTAAATCCCCTGATACAAAACGATAAACTCCAGTGTCATCATCTTGGCAGCTTCGAATTGTCAGCGAATGAGAGGTTCCATCTTTGGTTATGGTGATTCCAGCACCTGATTTTAACTGAGCAAATCAAAAGTGAAAGGGAGATTTACAAATTAGCAAAGAGAACAAACTCCAATGAGACACAAGCACACCATTTGTTACTTTATTTCTTTACAGTGGATTGTAGGAAAAAGCTTTTCTCTTGCTCTTAGGATGCAGGATGTAAGATAAATTTCCCATTTGCAAAACATGCATATTGTAAGTACATAGAAAGTTTAATTCTTGGGCTTTACTTCCTCTCCATCTTTGAACCAGGCACCATCGCTGTCTATGTTCATCTTCACAGTTAATTCTGCTGGCTTTCCACGAAGAGCATAAATATCAGAGAGTCCACAGGTA
This sequence comes from Protonibea diacanthus, assembly GCA_028641955.1. Classification (NCBI taxonomy): domain Eukaryota; kingdom Metazoa; phylum Chordata; class Actinopteri; family Sciaenidae; genus Protonibea; species Protonibea diacanthus. The sequence continues at coordinate 15,327,860 of CM053978.1, forward strand.
ATTCCAGGCTCTGGGAAACATAAAACAAAGTTACTCTCCACTTTGCATTTTCATGTGCAGCACTTCTTCAACTTAGACTATATATATATGTGTATGTGTGCATATATATACTGAATAAAAGTGCACCATAATAAAATTATTGCTTATTATTTCTACTCATTAATATATTTGTTGAGATAAAAGATTAAATTGTTCATGAATATTAATGATTTCTTGTGAATAATGACATGAACAATGTGGTTAAAGAAAAAAGGTTAATATTATACTTAGGAAGGAAGAATTTTTATAATAAATACATCAAAATACAGTGAATGGTGCATATATTAGAAAAATGTGTCCTGGTTAAAAGGTTATAATCAACATTAGTGACAAAGCAAGTTACGAACATTAAAAGGAAGCACAACGACGAGCAGCAAACAAACGTTAACAGAATCCCAGTGGGCTCACAGGACATTGTAAGAAGACATAAGCAAGTTTACACAGTGAAAGTCTTTGAATCAGTAGTACTGTTTCAAAGATTGTAGTAAATGTTTCCATACGCAGGTTATGTTATACTATGCTGTTGTGTTATTTCACATCTTGTCATTTATTAGTTTTCATTTGTCTTAGTACTATGGGAACTAATATGTTAAAGAGATTATGATGAGTTGATTAGATACTGATTTATTAATTTAAAGTTCTTGTTTTTTAATGCAACTTAAAAAGTTATTTTATTAGTCTTTCATTAGTCATTTAATATTGTGTTACCATTATACTTTAAGTATTCAGTATCTGGCATACCACCTCCTGAGTCTGCAAGTGGCTGATCAAGCCCTTCACCGCTGCCGGCCTCCTTAGCAGAGTGGCCTAATAGTAATGACAACAATAAGTCATGTAAACTTGATTTAGTAAATGGTTCCCAGTTTTATATGCTCCACTGTTGTCTCTCTTACCACTTCCTGAGTCTCCAGCTGCTGCTGCTGTGGATGTTTTGTCTGAATGACCTATCAGCGATCAGGCGGTATGAAGACCTTTCCGATTTTTGTCTATTTGCATAATGTGAGGTTTCGAGGGCCGCTGAAGTGTAAGAAAGCCATCTGGCTGGCTCAGAAGAAGTTTTAGCTTAGCTTTAACTGCAAACGTTACAGCCATTACCGTTATTGTAATTTCTTCCAGAATCATGCTGCTTTGCAGTCCAATAATATTGTGGCTGTGTTGGCTAGTTTTCTTTTTCAAAACAGCCGTGATGGAGGGTGGGATACGGTTCGATTCACCTCCACATTATCATATTCATATATTCTCAAATGCTCAGTGAGGGAGAAGAGATGCTAATGCCTTTTCAGCTGTTTGAACTTTTTTTTTTTCGTCGAAAAAGAAAACTGCACAGAATATTATTAATTATTAACTATTACTGTTTCTGGAGGGGAGTGTGAAGAACAGTACTGTAGGTGATCCATGTGAAGCTGTCTGTCTACTGCACCAATTGGTATGCACATACAAAGACACTGAAGCAACAATAATGTAACATTAACAGCATTACCAGACATAATGCTGGGATGGATCGCCTAGCATATGTTCAGGTGACACTTCAGTGAAACAAACGAGCGGCTCTTTTTGAGTCATGAATTAAAAAAAGAGAAATCTTGCAAGCTATAGCATGCTGTGCAAAATGGTGTACGTGATTTGTATAAAAATGGGCTAAAACATGCAGAGCACTGGTGTCTTCTTTGCAAATTACCTGTTGATGGATCTCAATAATGTGGCTTTGGAGAGTAAGGTATAGACAGGTGAAATAATCTGCATATATTCAACTACTTTTGAGCATATTTCAGGGCATGATTTCAAGAAACAAAAGACAAAACAAACATTTAATCATCATGGCAACCTATCTAGCGAGCCTAAGCATATTGATCTAAACTGGCTAAATACTACTAAACTAAATCTGACATTAAACAGGCAGACAATCACATAATGAGGACAACACAATAAAAACAAAACATTACAATGACCTCAACAGAAACATTTGTGTCAGCATAAAGAAGTTTATAACATGCGTGTTAGGTTTCTTACCAGTACTTGCAACCTCCACAACTGGTGGAGCTTCCGGTTCACCTATCATCCATTCAGATGAGTTAGTGTGTCAACAAATTATCATGGCAAAGTATTATATGCAAATTATGTTGCAGTTAATGAAGAAAAAAACATTACCGCAAATAAATATGAATGTCTAGAATATTACATTAGTATTAGTCTTAATTTAAATTCAGCAGTTTGGATTAAGTTCTGCCATTTTGCCTCGTTATTTGTGAATTTACTACAGTGTTTGATAAACCTTGTAGTTGGCACTCTTACTTGGTTGGGGGTCTTTTGGTTCCTGAGGTTTAGCCACAGATGGAGCTGGAGGGGATTCAGGTGGAGGTGCAGCTGCTGCAGCTTCTTTCGCAACTTTAATCTGTTCTTTCCTTTCCTCTCTCTCCTTCTCTAATTTTGCTTGTTGCTCTTGGGCAACTTTCTGCAGATCCATCCCAGATCCTCCCGCCCTTGTCGTCTTCCTTGCTGGTTTCTTGCCCTTTTGGGCATCTTTATCAGCTGAATTAAAAAGGGAAAAAAAAAAAAAGATTTGCAGTGAGTGTGCACTTAGAAATTCCATATCATTACAAGAAAAGCAATTATTGGTAAGATGAATCAGGCATTGTATTCATTCTCATTAGTATTACATTAGAAACCATTATCATGATCTATTATTGAATATTATGAGTCACTTGGTGGAGTATAATATCTTACCTTCAACGACAAGCCATGCATTGCAAGATTTTATTCCTGCGCAGACAGAATAAATTCCTTTGTCTACTACCATGCAGTCTTTGACCACCAGCCTGTGAATAAGCTTGTCTTCAGAAACCTGGATATCATATTTTTCCCCTTGTTCCAACGGCAAATTCTTGCCAAACCACATAACCTTGGAGAACGGATTTGACAGAACACACTCAAAAACAGCATCTTCTCTCTCGACTGCCTTCACTTCCTGAATTTTCACCAAGAAATCCACCATGGGGACTGAAACGTAAAAAGCAATTCCTTTTAGATTAAAGTAAACATCTGCATGAATGATAATTATTAAAAACACAGATGATGTTATTTGTTTTAATTAGGGTTATTTTTCTTCCTTTGATTTAATTAGAGCTACTAATTGTCATGTGAGCAAGTGTAAACCTTACTTTTGAAATCAGTGGAAAACATAGTCACATCATCTACATCCAGCTGGTACAATCCAGCATCGTCTGGTAACAGGTCCCTCATACTGAAAATATACTTTTTCCCCACTTGTTTAAGGGTGTGCTTCATCTTTTCTCCCAGCTCCTTTGTATATGGAATCATTTCACCATCCTGTGGGGGAAATAAACAATGTAATTTCCTTTTGAGATGCTTCAAATTGAGCTTGCAAGACAGAGATGCAATATAATAACTGGAGAAATGCTATTTAAGTTAAAATGGAAAACATCACAGAAGGTCTTCATCAAAACATTTTCAAACTTAAAGCCATGAGCTCTGTACTATACACAGAGATGTGTAAATCTCTTAGCAAAATGAGAAGGTGTCTCGGAGGTATGACTTTACAATCTGATGTGCCCAATGATATTTGTCCGTCTGTCCAGAACTTACTCTATCATATCTTGAGGGCCTGAGTACTAACCAGATTGCAATTAAATGAACTGTGATAGTTAAGGGACCCTAGAGGATCATCCTGTTGGGTAAATTTCTGATCTGTTCTTCAAGTAGGGCTGTTGTTGTTTTCACACTAACCTTGTACAGGAAAATGGTGCTGCTCGCGTCAATAAGCTCCATGTCAATCTCAAAGGATGCAGTACCATCTCCATTAACCCGAATAGGCTTCAGGTTAGACAAACTTTTGACAAACTGGGACAAAAACAGAACAAGATCAGTGAATATTGGGAAGCAAATGAGCAGTATTTCAAATGAAGAGTTCTTATACCAAGTATGTCCGCATCAAATCTTTATCAAATCCCCATGCAAATATCACAAACGACAAACCATAGCTTGTTCTTCCTCTCTTTCTTTCTTCATTTCATTCAGTTTCTTGAGCATCCAGCGAAAGTCAGTCACTCCATACTCAGCACAGATACTCTCATAGTCTTTCTTGTCAGCGCTAAGTAAGAGTTCCCAAAATTTAGGATCAATCTCTCCCTCTTTTCTCGGAGGTTGTTCAGATTTCGGACGGATCTTGCTGGAAATTAAAAATAGGTTGCAGTTAGTTGAAGAACCACAGGATTGTATAGAACACAGAAGTCCATCGACGTAATACAAACCTACCTTTTCCTTTTTAGTACAGTTTTAAAATTCCCATCGACGGCTTCTGCTGCTTGTTGCGGGCCTTTCGTCTTTTTGAAACCAACTGAAAGCAGCAGAGGGTGCTCACATTATTATTATGATTATGTAATTAACATACAAGAGGGACTGCAGAGTGCTAAGTACCGAATGAGTGTAATAGACACAAGGGTATGAAGGGCAGTAAAGTGTCAAATTTGGATCCAAGTGTGCTCAATTTGAAGTAGATTTGACACTTGGCACATAGCACTTGAGTCTTCATGCCAAGTATGATTTAAATTACTGCATGCTATCACTTACATTCATTTGTCATATTCATAGCAAACAAACAGACCTTACCTTCAATAACATTCAGGACAACTGTGACTGTGGCTTGTCCATATTCATTTATGGCAAAGCATTTATAGGTATCAGCTTGATCTGGCATAACATTTGGCATCTGGAAGATATGAGACATGCTAAATATAATGATGTAGTTGGCTTTGTTTTATACTTTACAACAGTGGTTCCCTTTATTTATTTATAAATATATATATATATATATATATATATACTCTAAAATCTAACACTGTACCTCCTGGCAACTGTAGAAATACCCTCTAGGGTAGTACCACTGGTTGGAAATCACTGCTATATAATATCAAATAAATAGTAATAGAAATACAAACGTATTCCAGTAACATCTTGGATATGACAGGCCAATTTGATTGAAATAGTCTATAATTACAACTCTGCCCACTGTTTGATTAATAGATGGCCTTCTGATGTGTAACTGTGAGCCTTTTTATTTTTCATTTTTATTCTCAAACAGCAGTGAGTTGACAGGATATGGGGTTAGTCCAGCCCATTTCATCAAACTGACTTCGTTAAGTGCGCTCCTCTCCGGATGAGTAAAATCCCCTCATTGTAGAAAAAGTAATTGGCTGAGCAAACTGATGCGTCAGAAGACATTAATGTAATCAAATAGCAGCTTCTTTCTCTCTCTCTCTCTCTCTCTCTCTCTCTCTCTCTCCCTCTTTCTCTCTTCTTTTCTTTCTATTTATCTATTTTTCTCTGTGCTATTTTTACCGTTCCTTTACATCTGCATGTTGCTGTATAGCATCACTGCGATTTGATAGCCTGTATCACTTGCCTCAAATGTATGCTCATTGGAATTGGGATCATATTTAGTCTGGTATCTTGACGTATCAGACACATCTCCATTATTTCTGCTCCATGTTACAGTCGGCTGTGGGTCTCCAGTGACAATGGCTTTAAAAAAAGCAAATTTGCCTGTGAAAAAAGACAGACAAGGTCATCTCAACACAGGAAGCAGATGTGAATATATTTATTGAAATATTTCTGATGTTTTGCATGATTCGATTTGTGTTATATACCCTAATTACATAAAATGAATGTACGCTGAATGTACAAACAGTGGAGAATTTGCCTTTTGCAGAATGATGACAGCATAGAAATATGATAATCTTATCACTCTTCCTGGTTTTAAATTGAAGTCAGTGTGTTTAATTTTATCTGTCTGACACAGGAGTCTGGGTGTTGAATGGCAGGACTCTGCTCCCACTGGCCCATTGTACAAAAGTCATGCATCTAATCCATTATGCAGAATCATGCAGAAAGTCCACCTTGGAATATTTTGTGGTTATTAACATTAAAAATGATTCTTATTCTATATCCTACCCTCTTGGATGGTCAAAGCAATCGGCTTGCGGGTGAAGTCTGGATGGCTCTTTCCGCCTGGCAGCGTCTCGATAAACTGTGTAATCATCACCCCGGGGACCCGAGATTTTTTCTTGATCCCCACTGTCAGCATTGGAAAATGAAATGTCAGCGACAATACATTTGACACTCATGAAAGACTGAGAAAAGAAAAACCTGTTGCTGTTCTGAAATCAAATCATCATCCACATAAACCATGCTGAACCACATTCTAATACATGACGTATTAGAATGTTTAATGTCACGCACTGTGTCAGTTTATTACTTCAGAGCTGTACACACTGTGTGTGGCCCTGGTGTAGAAGACTCTCTTATCGCATGTTCAATACATTTACATTTCAATAACTTTATCTTATCCTTAAGAATTCATGCCTAAAATTCAACAAGGGAACAGATATGTGGCGATGCACCTACATATCTACGCACAGCATATATGTGCGCTCATACAGTATATTAAAAAAAAAATACATTGCATATCAGTTCTTCATGCCACCATGAGCAGAGTAGGAAAAAAAAAAGACAGCTGATGACGGCTTCTCTGTTGTCCCCTAAGCCTACCTTCTTTACCATTGCAATTCTCTGCATCAGGACCTGATAAGGCACATGTTAAAGAGCATATACAGCACATGTCAGCATGGCATCAGAATTGGATTCTCGGTTAGGCAGGAAATAAAATACTAGAGCAGCAGTTGGTGGCTGAACGGCTACATTGTAAGATTTTGGCAGAGGCTAAACACATGGATGTATTACAAAACCCGAAGATGGTGCCTATTCGAGAGAAGTCATCCCTGCACTCATTCAACAAAAAAAAGTTTTCTAGCTTCTGGTTTACTTCCTGCTTATATAGCCCGCTAAAAATCATAATATAAATTTTTCAGTTTGTTTGCAGTTTGAGGTGTCTTGTCAACAGTTTCTGAGATGCCTTTTTTCATAATGGTGGTCTATGGAGAAAATGCTATTTGGACCACATATTTGCTGCAGTACTGCAAAAGGCATCGGGGCAAGCAAGACCGAGGGAAGACACCGTATCCAGGTCTCATTATCTGATTCTGCTGTTCATGTCAGGTGCATTGGTAAATTAAACCAATATAATTCAGGTGCTTTGCAGCTACAATGTTGTGATCAGTCTGCAATGTATATCTACCTCTTTATGAGCTCCTCTTGGCCTCAAATAGACCGTGTCTACATGCTGTTGTACAGTCAGTATTGCTGGTAATGGACAAATTGCAGGCTTGAACGTTCTGAATAAATTGATTTAAACTATATTACCGTGAAAGACAGCTGAAGTCTTTGTGGCTAATATGAAGCCCAGACAATAGCAAGTTATCAACCAATCATTTGAGGCATCGGACAGACACAGCTTCTTGCTCTGAGTACAGTATACATAGTTATGAGATATATTCAGAAATGTACCTTGTTCAATTAATTCTGTTTCATGTGGTAACTCATCTCATTTATTTGTCTGTTTCAAACTAACTAAAATAGCTTTTTAATAAATATGTTTCAAACATTTTTTCATGGATGTTGGATATATTACATCTTCCTGTAGGTTCCTCAACCAATAAAGGAGCCACATCCTGAGTTGGCTTGATGATGGAGTAAGGTACAAATCATGAACATTTTGTAGCTGTTTTCTAAAACAAAGAGAAAAATATACTCAACATGATGTTCTTTTAGATTGAAGAGTTAATAATATACACTAATCCTATCAGAGGATTCTCTGTTTCCTCTTTAGGTTCAGATTACTGGTTTTATTTGATTACGTGTCGCCTCTGTGTTGCAATAGATTTTCAGAATTTGGAATAAAAGAAGAAATATAAACCATTGAGATGGACTAACTTGATATTCTGCTAACAGCTTCTGTAGAAAATGAGATCACACTTCAATGCTTACCTTGGCCAGTGGCTGTGCCATCAGTCACCACTGATCGTCTGAACATCTTGGGTCCTTTGATTCCTGGTTTGATTCAGCAAGATTTCCCCAACTGCAATAGATGATGAAAGGTATTTAAGCACACTATTTATGTCCTACAAATGCACTCAAATACTAGGAGTATGAAATAATTCTTGGCAATTAATAATTCACTGGTACCTTGCTACAAAATGAAACAGTAAAGTCTATTACAGTTGCAAAAATGTTCTCTGCCAAACAGCATCACTGACCGTGATTTTCCTGCAGGCTCTCAGTATGCGATAAAAGACTCAAAACATGGATTAAGTTCAATACCTGAATGAACAATGATTTGAGATTCATCAGCATTATCAAATGTTCTAAAGAGCAATTGAAAAACTGAAGCCACAGTGTCGCTGGTAAAGTAGATACACTGAACTTTCATTTCAGATATGATTGACTACCTGTAACCTCTCTGGTTTAAATTATTTGCACCACAGGCATGTGATATTCTACGGTGTCGACGGTCTGCTGCAGTTGGAAGATGATAGGTGTCACTGTGAACATCGTAATATGCTTATAAATCAGTGTTGAGCCTCAATTGGTGCCAAGAAAGTTACCCTTGCGTTGTTGACATAGCGCTATGGTTGGCTGAATTTGCAAATGTTCTCTTCTAGTTTATGTTGAGATACTTTGGAGATTGTAATGCTAAGATTAGTTGGATTTGTCTTAATTGTTGGGATTTGGAAGATCGCAAGGTCACAGAGGGGCTGGCTGTTTGAATAGAATAATTCAAAAGAAAATTGCAGCTTCTCTACATGCACATATGTTACAAAATGAAACAGTAGAACTTATAATGGTTTGAACAGCTCTGCCAAACAGCACCATTGACCATAATTGTGCTGCAGGCTCTCAGTATGTGGTAAAATATCTATGGCTGCATGTCATGCAGCTGTTTGCTGTATTCTGAGCATTATCACATTCCCCAAATGTAAAATCCTTGTGAAATTAGAACTGGAGCATAAAATTTCACATTATCCCGATGATGTCATTTCTTACCAGGCTTTAACTGTCATTATTTAAGGGTATTTGTTGTCAATTTGAGCTGTAGCATGCTGGCTTGGCATTCAAATGACTACATGCTCATCAACTACTTTTTTATGAGTTTTTTTTATATCTGTGAGTTTCATTCACAGCAGGGATCTCTAGTAGAACATAGCAATCTTTCATTACCCACATGGTGTCTAAACTTGGAGTGACAAATGTCACTTCACAAAAATAGATTGGTGGGACCTAATTGTAATGGATTCAGTGTTGCAGGGGTTTAAGTGAATTTAGAGAAATGACATTATTTGTCTACAGTACAGTATTTGCCAGTTTTCCTGCTATATTAAATTTATTTACTCTTAAGGGTACATTTATTTTCTTCACTTCTATCCCCTTAGTGAGCTCTTTCCAGACTCCATAATCTCCATCAGCTTTTTGGTGAATAACACTGAATGTAAACAGAAGCTTTGTCTGCAAGAAAACGTGAAGAAACACCTTTAGTTGATCTTTGCCTTTTGAATATGGATAGCAAATAACAAATGCTAGATGTTAAGGTAATGTTAACACAAGCAGCTATTAGAGCAAGCTGCCTGCTAAAAGCTAACACCCTATCAATCATTAAAGCAATCATGTTAACATCAAAATCAACGTAGTATACCTCCCAAAACCAGGCAGGGTAGAAGAAAATAATACATTTAAACTATTGGTGAATTCAGCTGCAGTAAATTTTTCCCAAGCCATTCCCCACCATTCTAGAATTTACATATTAATCACAGCGTAGGTTCAAACATTACCTTTGTTGTAAAGGTGACTGTAACAACAAGAGCTGCCTGGAGCTTGAATATATTTTCTTGTGCAATTTCCAACAATTTCCTGTTATTCCCTGTCCTGTTCTTTGTCCCGTGTCTTTGGTACATCACTTTAGTGGAGACACGCTCATGTTCCCAAGTATTGATTGTAATCTGCACTCGCCACTAACATCAACACCGCACTCAGACATACTGTATATGTGTAACTGTTTGATTGAAAATGGATTGAAACAGACCGAGTATACTCCCCAGGTGCATAAGGTACTGCATTATCCTAACTTATTTCAGAACTAAATGCAAGAACGCAACTTCACATCATTATAACATAGTCACATAGACACAAACAAAATAATTCAGATCAGTTGCATTCAGATTATTGGAGTAATTTCATAGAGCTGTCGAGTTAAACCAAAATAGGGTCAGTTTATTTAATAACCTGAATGAACAGTGACTTTATTGAAGCATTATTGAAAAGCTGATGTCACACAGTGAACTTCCAAAATGATTGACTACCTGTAACCACTCTTATGTAAAGTATTTGCACCACCCAGACTAGGCGCGTGATATTCTAGGGTGTCGACGTTCCATGGCAGTTGGAACATGATTGTCATCTGATAGGTGTGCGACTGCGAACATCTTAATATGCTTATAAATCACTGTTGAGTGAGTCGTTCTGCGATGAAACATGCTCAGTAAAGTTTAAACACTGTGCGTTATCTTACTCTGATGTCCTGAGACACAAAAGAATATGTAATTCATCTTCATTACACCCAAACTCTTTTTTGTCTTTTTTTGTTTTTGATTTGTACCCAACCTGGTTTGTCAATTCGTCAACTTAATGACTGTCTAAATAATTTCACTTTTTACGTGCTGCTGTATATGGTAGCAGAGAAAATGTTGCGCTAAATATATTGTAACTGTATACAGTATATCCTAAATATGATGAGCTCTTCACATGACCACGAATTGCACGCTGCTGAACTTCCGTCACACAGTATGGTCTTGAATATTAATCGCAAGAAGAAGTTTTGTCCTAAACAAACATTTTGAGTCGCACTCAAAGCGAACTGTTTCCTTGCTGTGAAAGTTGGTTTTTAAGGTTTCATGTGTCCTGTATTGCATTCTGCTGTTAACACCGCCAGCTGCTCATGTGACCAGTGATGAAATACAGCACGGCACGGTGTACCCAGAGAGCATCATAAAAATGATTAAAAGCAAGACGCTACTGAAGGCATGTTTAGAAAGCATGTGGCTATCTACGGAGGTGACGTTGATGCTGCTCATGTGAAACAGCTGAGAGAGGCAGGTTTGCTTAATTTGGGTTGTTACCAAGCTCTCTTTTTTGCCTTAGTTACAGTGGGATTTTGTGATTTTTCAGTGCTACTTTCAGTAGAAGTAAGAATTGGAGGAACAAGTGAACAGGTGGAGCAAGAACTGTACAGTGCTGTGGGGAATATAGAAATAAAAAAGAGCTTGAAAAAAAGAAGGATGCTGCTAAAAAGACCTAAGCCAGGAAGTCATTAATTAATGGTTTTTACATAGCCTCAGCTTCTATATTTATTAGATAACTGCGTGTGACAGGACATATAGATAGAATAATGAATATTAATGAAATATTTTGATTTACCTGCTTGACATAATAAAGTGTGATTAAGATCTTGTGACCACACAAACTTTAGCTATCTGAACTAAGAAGCCATCAGAAGTGTAAATGTGCAAATATTTGTATTTCAGACACAGTTCTCTTAACTCAGATAACCATAAAACTTCTGATTTAAAGTTGTGCAAAGCATAAACATAACACTAATGCAGAATTTTTTAAAAGAAAATACACATTTGAGTAAACAAAGTAGCAAAATGTGGCAGCCACCCTACACTGTTTTAAAGAATGATTGATTGTTTATAGGCAGAAACTTTTCAAAAGTGTTATTTTCGGGGATGCTTCTGCTTTTATAAGAGTAGATGTTGAAAAGTGAATTATCCACAGGCTTAGTTTAGTATTAAAGATTCCAGCTAACTTTTAATGCTGAACACCTCCATCTGAGAGTGGTGCCGAATGCAGGATGAATGATGAACTTACCTCTGCACTCCTGTGATCCTCTTGAGTGGTGCTGCTTCTCAGTCTGATATTTGAGTGTTGCCTCCCTGGTCTTAAAGCCATTAAATCCGTACAGGAATGCCAGTGACTCTGCGACAAGCACCCACGTTGTCAAACATGGTGCCTGCCAAGAAAGGGGATTGCTTTTTTGTTTTTGGCATAAATCACAACCTCTAGCAAGGGGGAGGAGGGAAAGCCAAGGTTGGCTTCAAGCCTCACAGTGGGATGACCAAGACTGCAGCTTCTTATTAACAAATGTATGTATTTCTTCAAGAGGGTCCTAAATGATGTGCACTTTCTGTCTGAAACATGTAATTAAGGCAATTCTTGTTATGATCTCAGTATATAGATTCTCTAGTCTGCTGTACTGCTTGGTTAAAATTTGAATAGTTCCTCCTCATGGTTGATTTCCTGATCCTTTCGCATGACCACTTACAACATTAGCAGATCACCTTGTGTCAGTCAGTATGAAAGTAAAAACATGTTTGCAGTAAGAAGGAAGCGTTGACAGCCGAACATGCTCGTGTTGACACTTTCAAGAAATTACGAGAACAACAAAACATATTAATGTTTAGTTGCACTGATGTCTCCTATTGACACCAACTAAAAATACAATGTGTTTATTGGGTGTCTAAACAGTCATAAATGGCATCTTTAAACATAATACATTGATAACAGTGTGAGTCCAGAATCCTTCATGAAGTGTAATCTTGTAAATCCTCTGACTTGTGTTTGGAGATAACGTTACAAAAATGTTGGTCATCTTAGCATTAATGTATTACTTAAAGGCTTTAATATAGGAGGACTTGTATTCTGTGTGTCTGAATACTCAATTGAGATACTCAATTGAGGCTTCACGTCAAGTCTGTCCTGAAATACGCAAATAAGAAAACGGCCAATTGATTAAACATTCGAACATTGTTTCATTGACAGGTTTTTTTTTTTTATGCATGACTCTGTGTATGCGCTTTCTGTGGGAATATCTGACTACCTTGGGTCGTATGTTGTTGACCCTTTATGAATAACAAAGCACGAGAAAACAATTTGTTCTCATATCAGGAGATGGCCAACAACAATCTGTTATGTAATAATTGCCATATGTTTGTGCAGTAAAGCAGCTATGACCCATTCAAGCACCATATGTATTTGTTTATGTTCTGTAAGTGTTATTAGGCACAAAGACTAGGATTTATCTGAAACAAATTTAAATGTAAATTTGGTTCTGCAGAGCGTTTCTTGTATATTTTATGAAGGTATTCTATGAAGGACCAGCCTCACTGTTGACATTATAATGCATGTGGAAAAAAACACAAATACATCCCACCACATGCTCTATATCTACAGGTGACATGTTGCAGGTCCACTAGTGTTTAATTTGGGTTTAATTAACCACATGGCTGTGTAGTCTCAATTTGATTAACCTGTCAGTTATGACCAGATGTGAGTGAACATATAGCAATTTTAATTTTAATAGATGGCTGAAATAATACAGTGGAATGATGATGAATATGTCATGGGTCTTGTGGAAACATAATGTTGGCGAAATGTAATGGACGTGGTCTCGACAAAATGAGCTCTTACTATCTTGTGAACTGAAACATCAGCTTATAAGAATAAAAATTAGCCTTTAAATCAAGTTTGTTGCTAGGAATTATTAAATTTAGAAATATCCAGAAGAAATGCCAGTATGATGAGTGTCGTAAACCCTTATCACCTTGAGGATATTTACTTACATGTGAGAAGTCTTTCAGATTCCTCATGGAGTCTGGCCTCCTGGAAACTTAAACCCCCGACTCAGTTATTGTGGTCTTAGTAATAACAGAGCTATGCTCAGTTTGAGCACGATTGTGTGTGTGTGTGTGGGTATTTCAAGCAGTAATAAAAGCAGATGCGTGGCACAAGAACTATGACTGTTCTCTGGCATGGGAAGCTGATATGAGATGCTTGATGTTCTTGAAGGCATTTATTGCAGGAGGTCACGAAAGTCAGGAGCTTTGAATTCTACCCTGCAAAACAATGACAAAACATCCTGACATTACACAACCTAATGCAACATGGACAAAGGTAACCCCATGTGTGTGTGTGTGTGTGTGTGTGTTAAATACACTGCATGGACCAATCGATTCTATAAATAGTTAATTTATTTAACTGCAGAAAAATGGCTATAATGTGTCTTTTATTTTGTTAAATCAAGAGAAACCACTTTTGTACAGTGTATTAAATAACATTAAAATAAAATAGGTATTGTTGTGTTTTTTTTTTTCTTAGAATATGACTAAAGGTAATTGCTAAATGCTTTTGGCACGTGGTTAAAGGCTTTTAAATGTCAAAGCCTGCTCCTATAAACTCCCAGTAAAGACTACAGTAACAGGTTGCCATGTGGCTACTGATAACATTTGTCCATCCCAGGACTTTACACAGGAAGATGCACAGTTGTTTGAAAGGTTGCACTTGGTCATGCACATGAAATGTTATCATTTATGACTTTCCATAATATCCCCTGAAAGCGTGCAAACACATGTTCGCAGTAAAAGAGTAATCTGAAGCCATGTGACAGTTGGCAAAGTGGAAGAAGTGCACGTGAAGTTACAAAATGGAAAGGCATAATAAATGCCTCACAGTATGCCAGGGTGGTAAACAAACCTCTTCATAGTTAAATACTAGCTAAGTATAGCCAAAAAAAAAATCTGATAGGCACAATAAATCAATCCTTTTTTAATGTACAAAAAGGGGGAGGGTGGGTAGTTTTATATTTGGTGTTACAGAATGATGAATGGTTGGATTGTACCTGATTGCCACAATATGTATGGGCAGATACAGTCTCAAGATAAAGTATATAGACTCAAATACTCAGGCAGTGCTTGAGTCTGTACACAGGAGCTCAGAAACTGTAGCCAGACAGTGTTTGTTTTTCACACTCAAACTTCACCACTGCAGGCTGAGATATCTAAACAAATATTAGATGGATTGCTATTAGATTTCAGACATTCTTCATCATTCTGAGAGGATGAATCCCCCTGACTTTTTCTCTGGCCACCAAGATGTTGAAATTTCTGGTTAGAACTTGACAGAAATTTGATTTATTGGCATGGAATTTAGTGAAATCATCCTTAGTGCACAGAAGATGAATTCTAATAACTTTGTTGATCCCCTGAGCTTTTCTTTAGTGCCATCATGAGATTTGCATCTGTGGTATTGAGTGAAACATTTGGAATGACATATGACTGCAATGAAATTAGGACATTCATCCCTAATTGTCAGAACTTTGCATCTTGCAGAACAATGTTTTAGTTTGCTCAGGATTTTGATTTATGACTAAACTAGTTCCCCATTACCCTCAGCCTGACCTGTACCTTGTGGTAATACACAAAATTATGGTGAAACTGGTAAACATTGAACATTTGAACATGAACATTTGTGTTAGGATTTATCTCAAAGCACAGCCGTGCCCAAGTACAGCATCACAGAGCCACTGGAGTGCCTGCAGACTCTCAGTAAGTGACAAGCTCATGATTAAATTTAGGTTAAAGATAGGCAAGCAAGACACTTTGCTTTTGGACAGGTGGGATTTATTTACATTTTGGCATAATGATTAATAATTCAAACACTAAAACATGCTCTGTTATAGCCTTATTGTCATATCATCAATTTTCCATGAAAACAGCTAGAAGAAACTAACTATAATCACAGCTCAAGGAAAAATAGCTCAATAAATAAACATGCTTGGGTTTCAAGATTAGCATATAATTAATGTTGACTCTCAGATGTCCTTTGCATTCAGTGGATAAATTGAGTTAAATTTGTGCTCAAATACAACAGAACACGGTCTGAATCTGTCACATTTGTTATTTGGTATTTTAAAACATTTATGGATAGTTATCAAGAGCTTGTCTTTACTTTATCTCCCTCATCCTTTATTTTCTTCTTCACAATTTATTTAAACACATTAATACATGAATTTCAAACAGCAGATTTCAAATTGGCAAATCCTTTACATTTTATTCATCTTCAGGAGCTCAGGCCTACAGCATCGTCCTAATCTGAAAGAGAGAGAAAAGGCAGGAGATAAAGCATATAGCCAGAGGAGTTGAATTTAAGATGTGACATAATTTGAAATGTGTTTTTACCTTTAACAACAAGTTTAGTCGAACACTCCACTCTACCCAGAGAGTTTTCTGCAATGACGGTGTAATCCCCGCTGTCCTTGGGCCCAACTTTGAGTATCACCATGGAGCAGACCCCACATGTATTAGTGATGTAGTAGTTAGTGTTGGTGTTGAGGCTGATGTTATTTCTGTACCAGGTAACATGGGGTCTGGGGTTTCCTGTCACTGCACAACTCATGTAGCACTCATAACTCTCTGGACTGTTGTGTGTTTTCAGTGGAACAGTAAATGAGGGAGGCGTCTCAAAGCTGCAGTCCTTAGAGGCAGGAAGGTTCAGAGAAAATGTTTCTGTAAGGACGCAAGAAAAAAGAGAGATAAGTCAAAAGATTGTAAAGCATAGTGATGAATACCTTTTTCATAGCTATTCTCTTTAGTCATCTATTATTTGATTAATTTATCTCACTTTTCACTGCCTTTCCTGGCACATGTATCACATACATAAGCAAACAAAACCATGTTTGGTAGTTTGCCATGCAGTGTGCTCTACACACTTTGCAATTGTCAGTCTTATTACACTCCTATTAAGTGCATACATCTATTCACTTGTCCTAATGGATTTGTACATGTGAAGGACTGCAACTAAAGATTTTCATAATCTGCCAATTATTTCCTTGAACCATGAAAAAATGGCCATCACAGGTGATATATTTATATTCTTTGATTTGTCAAACCGGTATCCAAAGATATCTCATTTTTAGAAGTTGATAAACTGAAATGATTAAACTACATGAGGGCTGCACCTAAACAATTATTGTTACTGTTGACTAATACATTGATTTTCTTTTATTCATTTTGTCTAGTCAATGAAAACTGAAAACAGGGTTTCCAATCAGAAGTTTTAAGAACCCAAGGTGACATCTTCACAAGTCTTTTGTTGTCTTTTGCCTCACTGAGAGTCCAAAAGGAAACAGTTCTCATATTTTAAAAAAAAAAGGCTAAATCAGAAAATGTTTGACTTTTATTCAAAAAGGCTGCCAAAATTTAATTCTCGATTGTTCAACTAATTGAATTATGGACTAATCGTTTCAGCTCTATATAACACGATTTTAAATCTCTTTTGTTCAACCTGCCTTTTTTTCTCTTCACTTCCCAGGTTGGTGACTCAGAGGGTTTGGAAAGACCCATGTCATTTTTGGCATAGACCCGGAACTGATACTGCCTTCCAGGCATTATGTTGATGGCAGTGAACTTGTTATTGAAGAGGCGGTCTGCCACAGTTTGCCAACTACGCTTAACAGAATCACGCTTGGTGATCATGTAGTGCAGCCTGTCATCTTTCTTCTCATCTGGAGATGGAGTCCAGGAGACTGTCACTGTTCCTGCCACGTTCTCATCCAACTCCACAGGGCCTGGAGGCTTGGGTTCATCTACAGAACAGGTAGGAAATGATTATTAGTGTTAACGTGATGTTTAATGTTATGCAGATGATAATGATGCCTTCACGCCAAATATCTACCTGTGATCCTTATTTCAACACTAGAGGTCTCCTGACCAACGATGTTCTTGACAATGATTGTGTAGATCCCAGTGTCATGGCGCTCTGATGAGGGGATCATTAGCTGCGATGACGTGTCTGTGTTGCTCACTGTCACATGCTTAGGTATGGCATGACCGTCTTTGAGCCATTTAATAGATGGTATTGGAGAGGCCTGTTAACAGGAAAAGATACAAAGTGTCTAATAACACTTTAGACAGGGCATTAAATAAAATGCTGCTTTTTGTGTGAATATTGTACTGAACCTGAAAGTTAAAGTTGATTCGAGCAGAGTTACCGGCTCTCATGACCATGAAGTTCTTTATTTTTTTGTCAGTGAATTGAGGTCTCACTGTGACAACATGGGAAGAGTGTTAGACAAATCATTGAGAAAAAAACAGATTATTAAATTTCTGACTGCAGACTCTTGACATTTCCACTGACTCACCTGGAGGAGGCATTGCAATGATGTAGTTGTCCAACTCTTGAGGTTCACCGTCTCCACCCTCGTTGGTGGCTACAACTCTTACCCAGTACATGGCCATAGACTTCAGACCCATAATAGTGTAGGAATTCATGATGATAGCACTGGAGTTACAGCGTCCCCATTCTGGGTTTTCTGCTGGTCTGAGCTCCACAAAGTATCCTTTAGCCTCGTCTTGAACCCCCTCCTCCTCAATGGGTTTGGACCAGCCCAGTGATAAGGTGCTGTAAGTGGAGTCTGTCACCTTCAGGTCGATAACTTTACCAGGTGGCTCTGAAAATAAACAAAGTAGGAAATAAGAAATAGGGATATAAACAATTTAGCATTAAGATTATAAGAATATAGGTTTTATTGGCCTGTTACTCACTCTTTGGATCTCTTGCAATCACAAACTCAGAAGGTGTACTTGGCTCTCCAGCTCCAGAAATGTTGATAGCTGATACACGGAACTCATACTCGATGCCTTCAACAACGTCTTTCACTGCATACTTCTTCTCTGTTGGCATTTTGAACAGTATAGTTAGGGCGATAAAATAATTTTAAAAAAAAGCACATTTCAATTCAACCTGTTAACAAATATGTTACATTTTAAACATGGTCTTACCTTTGATGGGCTGATCTGGGGGGTTGACAAAGCTCCACAGATTACTTCCATTCTTGCGTTTCTCCACATTGTATCCCAAAATGTTGGTCCCTCCAGTATTGCTGGGTGCAGACCAAGCGAGATTGATGCAGTCTTTGAAAGCACTAACAATTTTTGGTGTCGAAGGAGGTCCAGGGTATGCTGAAATGAACGAAGAATTAAAAATGTATATATACTGTTTCACTTTAACTGTTTTCGCTGTCACAAATACATTTTGTTGTGCTTGTAAGAAGGCTTACCCTTTGTCCCTGCCTGAATGTCATCGGTCTCCATCATTTCACTGACGTCGTGATCAGTTTCTGCCCTGATGTGGTAGCAGTATTTTCTGCCATGATCCACATCAGTGTCTCTGTATTTAGGCTCTGGCCCAATCTTGCCGAGTTTCTTCCAGCTGTTTCGGCCAATTTGTTGGCGCTCCAGGATGTAGTCTTTGACAGGGCAGCCTCCATTGTCTTTAGGAGGCCTCCATTTGAACTCAATGCAAGATGAAGAACTTTCAATAATATCCACAGGGCCAAGGGGTGGTGTTGGTTTGTCTATAGAAAGACAAAAGAATAAAGAACAGCCACGCTCATATCTATGAGTTATGTTACTTTCATAAAGGCTATACATGTCTTAACATGTAGCATACAAACCTAATACAACAAGCTGTGTCGTGGCCTCAGTTGTTCCACATTCATTTTTAATTTTAATCTTAATTTCCCCAGTGGTTTTGCGTTTGCACTTGGTAAGCAACAGGCGGCTGTCTGTGGAGGACTTCTCAATCTTGATATTGGTGTCCTCCAGCAGCTCTTCACCCTCATTGTACCACTGGATCTTCATGGGTTCCCGGCCAACAAAGGATACCTTGAAGGCTGCATCTTTCCCAGTTTTAATTGTAACAGGTTTTATAAACTCTGCGAGGTCGTCAGCATTAATTCTTGGAGGATCTTGAAGAAAAACACATTTTGTGTGAATTATTTTTGAGCTGAAAAGATTATTGATAAATTATTGTTTTTCTTTTATTATTAATTGTTTTGTGCCACAATTTGGTTCTGAGTACAGTACCTGCAACATTTAGTACAGCTTCTGTTTTGCGGCCATCAGCTTCACATCTGTACTTTCCAGTGTCTTCTTCTTTGCAGTTTTTGATGATTAGTTTGCGATAAGTTCCATCTTTAACAATACAGATATCATCTGTAGCTGTTATCTGAAATGCACACATACAAAACACTTAATACTCACAAGGTTAACGGTGAAAGCTGTTACTCAATCAACTCATATGTTTCTCACCTCTATCCCTTCTTTGTACCAGACTGCATCACATTCCTCACTGCTCAGCCTGCAGACCAGCTCTGTATCAGTACCAATAATGGCGGTTACATCTGATAGTCCACCGGTGAAGTATACTCCTGGGTCTAAAGTAAATACAACCTTACTGATAACTGGGAACAGACATTTATGAACAACGGAGCAGTAATTTAATTATTCTGTTCTGATGTATCTTACCAATGACTGTCTCAGGGACTAGTGGGCCTGCTCTCACTCTCTTTTTTTTCCCTTCAACGGGTACCTCTCCTTCAGTTTCTTCATCTTGTGCAGGAGCTTCACCCTCCTTTGCTTCTACCTTTTGCTTGGATTCGGCTGATGTAGGTTCACCTGTTTCAGACACCTCTTCTCCTTCTACATCTTCCTGCTCTTCATCTTCCTGCTCTTCATCTTCCTCATCTACATCCTCTTCTTCCTCTTCCTCATTCTGATCCACAGCAGCGGTTCCATCTGCTTCTGCACCTTCTCCTCCTTCTGCCTTTGTCTTTGTCCCTCCCTTTACCTTTGCTTTAGCCTTCTCCTTCGGCTTTGCTTTAGCTTTAACTTTAGCTTTGGCTTCGGCCTTGGCTTCGGCTTTGGCTTTGGCTTTGGCTTTGGCTCTGGCTTCTGCCTCAGCTTTTGCTTTAGCTTCAGCTTCTGCTTTTTCAGCTGCAGCGGCCTCTGCAGCTGCCGCAGCTGCTTCTGCCTCTGCCTTTGCCTTTGCAACCAACTCTTCTCTCTCTTGCTGTACCTTAGCGTGTTGCTCCTGAGCAATCTTCAACAGTTCTGCTCCACCACCACCTGCTCTGGTTGTCTTGCGAGCTTTCTTCTTTCCATGTGAGTTTGGATCATTGTCAACTAATTAAAAAAAAAAAAGTACCAAGATATGTTTAAAGCTTTATGGGGCATTTTACATTTGATAAAATGTGCTGACTAATCTAAAATATACATACAATTAAAAATATGTACCTTCCACTATAAGCCAGGCACTGCAGGATGCCATTCCAGCCACAGCTGCATAAATTCCTTTGTCCAATGGCATACAGTCCTTCACCACCAATGAGTGAATCAGCATGTCCTCTGACACAAGGATGTCATATTTGTCCCCTTGCTCCAGTACAGTATTCTTTCCCTTCCAAGTTATCTTTTTCAGGGGTTGTGAGACGACACACTCAAACACAGCATCCTCTCTTTCCTCTGCTTTCACATCTTCAATCTTGACCAAGAATTCTACAGCGGGAACTAAAGGAAGTAGAAAATTATAGCATAACATGATGTCTTGTATTTCTCGTCGCAGGACAGATCTTTTCAATCATTTTTTGGCATTGTGCACATGTTACAGTGAAAATGTTTAGATAATTTGTTTGGCGCATCGTCTTACGTTTTAAGTCAGTCGAGAAGATCTTAACGCCATCAACCTCCACTTGGTACAATCCTGCATCCTCTGGGGCAACACCATTGATGCTAAACACAAACTTCTTTCCCACTTGCTTCAGTCCATGTTTTACTTCCGTGTCAGCATCAAATGGAATCATAACTCCATCCTGTTAAAATGTAAGTAGTCATAAATGTTTGAGCAACATGTAGCGTGCATGCGACCTTCAGTACATTTGTTTACTTTATTCACCACTGAGAAAAAAGAAAATGCTCAAAAGGAAACGTCTCACCTTGAATAAAAAAATTTTGCTGGATGGATCTTTCAGTGACATTTCCAGTTCAAACTCTGCATCACCATCGTCCCTCATCTCAATGGGCTTCAGGTTGCATAGTCTTTCAACAACCTGTAGCATTTGGAATTATAAAATAAGAAGTTTGACACTGAAAATGTTTGCTTATATTACAGCATTCATTCATCCTATTGTAGATGTTAGGCTGTGTAGGTGTATGTATTTTCAGATGAAGCTGTAACGTACCCTTTCTTGTTCTTGCTCCCTTTCTATTTTCCTCTCACTTAGTTTCTTGAGCATCCCACGGAAATCAGTGACACCATACTCAGCACAGATGGACTCGTAATCTTTCTTGTCTGCACTCATCAACCGTTCCCAGAAGTTTTCATCAATTTCTTTTTTCTTTTCTTCTTTGGGCTCAAGGTCTACCCTACAAAAAGAAAGAGAAAAACAAACAAAAAAAAAACACATTTTAAGGTATTAATCATACATGCCAAGTAAAAAAAAACAACAACAGAGATGTGATACATACTTATTTTTTAAGGCCTTTTTGAAGTCCTCAGGAGTCTCTCGGATAGCTACAATAAAACCAGCAGTATGATTACAATTTTTATTCAATGAATGCTTGATATCATGTCATTATACGTTAAACATAGATTGTGTACCTGTTCTTGATTGTTGCATGGCTTTGCCCTTTTTAAAACCAACTAAAATGGAAGAAATGAGAGTGAAGTGAGACGGATTCATAGTAATTAATCTTAATAATTAGATTCAATTTAATGTATATAAAAGTAAGTAACTGACCCTCAATGACATTAAGCACAGCAGTTACAACCGCTTTTCCATATTCATTTCTGGCATAACACTTGTAGGTGTCAGCTTGATCCACTGATACATCAGGCATCTATCAATGAAGGCATGATTATCAGTATTTTTGCAAAACCATTATTCCAATTTCGCTTTATTAATCTTTTAGTTTTCTTTAGGTTTTGTTGTTTAGTTAGAAATTATAATTATGATATGTATTTCTTATGACACATGGTCAATGATCTTACCTGTAGCTGGTATTCACCAGAACTTTTATCGTGGACTGCTTTGTACCTATCTTCATCAATTTCTCCATTATTTCTCACCCAGGTCACAGTTGGTTCTGGTTTTCCAGTAATTACGGCTCTGAAGATAACATTTTTTCCTACAGAAATGGCAACAAGAACGTACCTTTTATGTTATTTTTTTTTTTTTTAAAAATGACTCAGTCATATCATGCAGTTAGAGGTAGTATTTTACCATACCTTCTTGAATAGTTACAGCGATGGGTTTTCGAGTGAAATCTGGCGTGGACATTCCTTCAGGTAGTTGTTCAACATACTGGGTTATCATAACTCCAGGGACCTTCGACCTCTTTTTAATTTTCACTGTTACCGAATGAGATCAATTGCATTATTTACACAAGTTGCCGAGATTTGACAGGTTTTATACAATTGTTAAGTTCATATTATACCTCAGAAAATACTCTACAGTTTACATTTAGTTTTAATCTAGTACTCAAGCTCTGGTTACTTACCCTGCCCTGGAGCAGTTGGCTCCTCATCCTTTGCTTTCCGTATTTTAAACATCTTGAGAGAGACTACAGCTTCTCTGTTCCTGTAAAAATATTATGACACACTTTGTAAAACCCTTAATATTTAAGAAGAAATCATTGTTTACTTATATACCATTACAAATAAATGTAAAGGTTGCTTGGATTGCATAATGGGGTCATTTTTGTCCCATGTTAGTGCCCAACATATCCTAGATGTCTGCAGCTGTTAGCATGGCTTGACCACTGTTAGTAACCATGAGAATCTCCATCTGTCTGACACGCAGTTAATCTCTTCCAGATGGTCTGAATCTGCAATGGGAGTTACTTATCATCATTTTAACTAGTGGCTTAAGGCAGCATGCCTACTTTTACAACAAGATGTTGATGCGTTTTTGAGTAAAGCCTGTCCTTGGAGAAACAGTAAAGATACAAGGGGACACAATTTATTCCTCCCTACAATTACGAAAAGTGGGCTGACTAATGTTATTGCTTATGTTGCATTGTGGGATGTCTGTTTTTAACAAACTGTGAGATCTGTATAGCAAATGGTGTCAGGATACCTGAGTTGGTAACTCTATCTGTGCTATAAATGAAAGAATTCCTGTGACCACAAAATACTTAACATTCCCCTTGAAGATTCCTGCTGATCAGACAAATTTTGCCGACAGTAGGTCACATACCCCATAAGGCGATCTATCATAACTCAGGAAGTGGCATAAGCGTCTGACGGCAAATGTAACATTAGTCATAACCATTTTTGTATTCAGGTTGGGTTGGTTTCTTTTGCTACCTTTGAATTATCTGGAGATAGGTAATGGTGATAGATGCAATAGAAAAAAAGCACCACCACATGCAAATGATGGGTGGTTAAAATAACCTTATTTTTTTGTCTCTGGTTGTGTCATGAAATGAAACTTTTGAAAACTTACGCTGAAGTGTGTAATTAGTTTGGTTCCAGACTTCATAACCAAAATTAAAGAAAAGTTATGGCATGTCAAAATAGTGTATGTGACAAATCCAGTAATCTCAGAAGCATTCTTCTTTTTATATTCTTTTTCTAATATTTCCATATTTTTGAAATCTTTTTAGGTGATTAAATATATTTAAATATCATCTCTTTATATATGTGATTTAAATGTCGTGTTTATCTTATCTTGATTGCTCAATTAATGTTAGCATTCTGTCGTCACCGTGCTTCTGTTCATCTTAATCTTGATCTTTTATTCTTATGATCTAATTAGTCTAATGTACAGAGCCCTTTGTTTCAGATTTAAGCCACTTTAACTATTAATATTAAATATAAGCAAAAAAAATATGCCGTGTTCTGTTAGTTGATTAAGTACCTGCATATTTAGCAGTTTTGCACACTTGCGCTGCTATATTTGTCTGAGGATGAAAATAGCTGCACCCAGGGTGTTAAGAGTGAAGTGATATATGCGTATAACTTGTCAGATATATGTCCTCTCAGGTTATGCCTCAAAGCTGAAATTTAGTTTCAGAGCATATGCTTTTACTTTGGCGTGTTTTGTGATGAACTATTAAACAAACCTTGGTTACTCACTGTAACTATAGAACTGTGCAGGAGGAAAGTGTCAGACAGATCTAAAATGACTGTTAATAGAGTTTGACTATCATCACCAGTACTCCCTACATTAAACATTAGTGTGATATTAATCATGATTATGTCCTATAAGTATTATTTCAACTGTAACAATTCTGTTTGTCTAAGAATATTTATCATAAACAACATTCCAGCTCATATTCGCTCTTCATCGTATTAAACTTCAGAGATACTGCTGTCATAAACTGCTGTCAGCATTTCATTAAGAATTTTGGCTGCATAACTACTGAGATCTCATTACCACTCATTACCATTTGTACCTCTGGTTAATATGCAGCAACTAGTGTCACATTAGCATAAAGTATATATATGCAAACAGTAGCAAACATAGTTAATAAGATTTTTAAATTATGTCCAACCATATTAGGGGATTGACCCAGTAAATATAAATGTACTTACTATTTTTTAAGTAAACTGCCGTTCTCTTATGTGTGTTGCCAGCCAGGTTCCAGTTGAATCTTGAGTGTGGACTTTTGAGAGGCAATAAAGCCTTTCAGAGACACGGAGAGCAACCTAACCTTACTGCTTTTTCACTGTGCTGTTTAGGGATAGGCTTACTGGCATGCTCTTTGGCCCTAAAATTCTATAGGTTCTTGAAAAGGGGACACCAAAGGAAATGTACCAGTGAAGCTTCCTAATCCCTCCCTCAAAACTGGAATTTCGGCTTCACGACTGCAGCAGTTTGCTTTTGTCCGCTGTTATTAAAAGGTTTCACGAGAAGTGGCATACGAGGGCCATGGGTTTATCTGCCATTATCTTAATTGTACATGTAGGCTGCCTGAAGTTCATTCCAACATTTAACGAGAGGTAAGAATCAATTAAATTCAGATTTTTTTTTCAAGGTTCTTGCATTTGTTTGTTTTAGAAATGTTTATAAAACGTGTTTAGAAATTAATGAACCATAATTTAATTCTGAAAGCATATCCCAAAAATGAGACAATTTGCATGAATGTTCTTATTTACTCTGACACTGCTCTGTGTCTGGGTGTATGACACAGAAAGCAAACAAAACAAACCTCATTCTAATACTAATGAGCCTCAATTATTTGTTACTGTCTCATCAGACTGAAAGAGAACAGAAATAAGCTCTATAGTCACATTTATTTTAGCATTGTAATATGCACTTATCTTTGAAACTGAGAGGTGTCATCCTGCACTGGTCAGTCATGCTTTAGCTCTGGGTGTAACTGTTCACCGCTGACTCTAAACTTGGACAAAAATCTGACCCCACAGAAATGCCCAGAGGTAATTCAAGAAGACTGGGCATAAATTATTCACATAAACCTTCATGGAGGTGAACAAGTGAATGAATTTTGATACTTGTTTGCTATGGCAAGGCTTGACCCAGGGTGACAGTATATACCCAAGTATAACAACATACATATATACATTTTTGGTATGTTTTGTGCATCTTTATACACATAAATACATTTCGTGTTGGCTGTTTTGGTACATACAGGCTGGATTAAAAATCCCACATCACAACTGCAGTATGAAATATTTATTTACATCAAACCCACACATATTTTCATATGTAGAACAGACTGTAGCTGTCAGTATCATATACATTTTTCATCTCCATATTTTTTTCTCATTTTAGTTTCTTTTGATGGGACATCTGTAATTCACAATTTCTGAAAAAAACAATCACGATACACTTGAACAAAAACCTGCATCTAAAAGTTAATTGAAAGGCACAAACAAATAATTCCATAAGCTTAAAATAGCACTTTAACAATCAATAAATCACTGCTACAGTGCCATGTGCTGTAAATATTTTAGATGTTTAACAGGCATATTATTACAGTTAAAATATGCAAGATTACACACATACATTAGTATTTGAAGCTTCAGTTTTATTGAGATTGCACATTTGAAATCAAAAAGAAACAAAAACAAGTTGGTGGATTTTATTTCAGCAGTATTCGCATGCCTAACACCTCATTTAACTTTGAATAGATGTTTAGCTAATCGTTATGATCATAGGCAACGTTAACTAGTATTTCTACATTTGACAGGGGTTGCTTAACTCTAAAGATGCAGTATGTAAATTACCAAGGACTTCTGCTATGGTTTTCTTAGCAACTGTTATATCTTCTGTGTTTATTCTGAAAAGAAAAAAAGACAAAAGTGGTTATTAGTTTCAGATAAAAAAAAGCAACATTATAACGTGCATAACATAAATACAGGTACACTCTAGCTTATCATTTACCTCTGATTGTCACTTTCGTGGTGCACTCTGCCCTCCCCATTGAGTTTTCTGCAACGATCTTGAACTCCCCGGTGTCTTTAGGCCCAACCGTCAATATGAGCAGAGAGCAGACTCCACAGGTGTTGGATATTAAGTAATTAGTGTTGGTATTCAGACTAATGTTGTTGCAGAACCACGTCACATGAGGTGTTGGGTCACCTTTTATAGCACAGCTCATGTAACATTCATACCCTTGAGGAGCTGTGTGCATTTTCAATGGGACAATGAACTTGGGAGGACACTGGAAATCACAGCCCTTTTTTTCTGGCATGTTCAAAGTGAACTTTTCTGAAAGAAAGCAGATATTACTTAGAGTTAGTAATCATCATAATCATCTAACAGTAGAATATTGGCCTGATGGTGGTGCTATGGGTGCAGTATGTACCCATACCGTATCAAAAATTTCTGTAAAAAAATCAAAGTGTCTAAATATTGACAGACTATTGTAGTTACCTCTCTACAAGAAAAAAAATGCTGTTAATGTGGTGATGCAAGAAAAGGTTAAGAGTTACAGGCCAAAACAAGGGCTGAGCTTTAGACTGATGATGAGGCTTAAAGGCTTGTTGTACCTGTATTAGTCCCAAAATGTGAACATGCAATTTTTACACTAGCTGATGCACCAATTTGTGGGCTTCTACAAAGACGTTTCATTGGAGAAAAATAGTTATAAAAGCATACAGTCCCAATGCCATCAGTCTTTTCAAATAAAATAAAAGTAAATTGGCTGGCACAACCTTAAAACATGAACATGCACAAGAAACAAAAATACACATTTCAGCTTTGCTTGTAGCCTTAAAATGTGGCTAATAAGTACCATATTTGTTTGAGTCATTGTGTTGGTGAAAATTCAATGGTTCTTATAATACAGATACCAGTAAGACAATCATGCAAGTCCTAACTATTCATGTACCTTTTTTGTTAGTAATCAACCATTTTGGTGATTCAGAGTGGTTGGAGGAACCCATGTCATTCTTTGCGTAGACTCTGAACTGGTATTCTCTTCCTGGCATTATGTTGCAGGCTGTGAATTTATTGTTGAAGATGTGATCTGCAACGGTGTGCCATTTTCTTTTATTTGAATCACGCTTAGCCACCATGTAGTGCAGCCTGTCATCACGTTTCTCATCTGGAGATGGGGCCCATGAAATGGTCACTGTGCCAGGTACGTTTTCGTCGATATCCACAGGACCGGGTGGCTTAGGCTCATCTGGAGGTCAAATACAATTTGTATGTATGTATGTATATATATATATATTTTTTTTTCACTTTGATTTCTAGTGCATGGAATGGAAAATTAAAAGTAGGTACAATATTTCTCACCTGTGACTCTGATTTCAACGCTAAAGGTCTCTTGGCCAACAATGTTCTTGACAGTAATTGTATAGATTCCAGTATCTACACGCTCAGCAGAAGGAATCAGAAGCTGGGACGTGCCCTCCGTGTTGCTGACGGTCACCTTTTTAGACACAGGTGATCCGTCTTTCTGCCAGGTGATATCAGGCCAAGGAGAAGCCTACAAAAAATGAAAAATAAAAATATATATCAGTTTGTAAAGACTGACTCGCTAAGCATTGTTGTGCATACAGATACTGTAACCATTATTATTTCTTAAATTACCTCAAAGTTAATGTTGAATCGTGCAGAATTTCCTGCCCTCACCACCATGAAACTCTTGATTTTGGCATCAGTGAATCGTGGTCTCACTAGTTGAAAAGCAGGTTGAAAAGTCATTAATTGCTATTAATTTTAACTGTTAAAGGTACCGCAGAAATAACAAAGATAATAACATCGCAAAACTACTAAATAAATGAATTATGTCATAGTATAATATAGTACTGTGCATTTATTCATTTCACCTGAAATGGGATTTATTTCTGATACAACGAATTGAAATTGAGCATTTTGAAAAGTATACAAAACATGGTTATCTTTTTGCAAATGTAAATATATTTTGATTTCATAAACCATGTTTGCAGTTAAATTCTCATCTTGAGTTACATGACATTTAGCGTTGTTGTAAATGCTGTAAAGTGAAAGTCTTGCTTGTCAATTAGATAACCATAGTTGTGTGTATTTTTCAATTCAGTAGGTTAAACTCAGTAAGTTAAACTCACAATCACAATATTAAATATAACTGTCTGACATAAGTAACTTTGACATGTATTTTCTTACCCGGAGGGGGCATGGCAAGGATGTAATTATCCAGCTCCTGTGACTGTCCCTCTCCTCCATCATTAGTAGCAATCACTCTCACCCAGTACATGGCCAGTGACTTCAAACCTTTCACTGTGTAGGTAGTCATGGTTATCGCATTTGAATTGCAGCGATCCCATTCTGTGTTTTCTGCGGGCCTGATCTCCACATAGTATCCTTTGGCTTCATCCTCAACCCCCTCAATGTCCTTGGGTTTGGCCCAAGACAGGGACAGAGTGGTGTAGGTGGAATCTGTCACTTTAAAGTCTAAGACTTTACCAGGAGGCTCTGAAACACATGATTCATAGTCAGTGCTACAATTTGTAAGCTGTGTGACGTATTGATAAAATAATGACTGTGGTAACATGTCTACCTACTTTTAGGGTCTCTGGCAAACACAAACTCAGATGGTGTACTGAATTCACCCGCTCCAGAATCATTGATTGCTGACACACGGAATTCGTACTCCACGCCTTCAACCACATCTTTAACTGGAAATCCTTTACCTACACCTATATATAGGGAAGGATATATATCAGGATTACAACATTCATTAGACTTTCACTTTTGGCTGTCATAATCCAATCAAACATAAATAATGTATGAATAATAGTAGAGTAACCTCTGATCATTTGTTCAGGTGGGTTGACTAGACCCCACAAGTTGCTGCCTTTCTTGCGTTTCTCAAGGTTGTATCCCAGAATACTGGTTCCTCCAGTATTGGCTGGTGGAGACCAAGTGAGGGTGATGCAGTCCTTGAAGGCACTGACAACCTTTGGTGCCGATGGAGGTCCAGGGTATGCTGTATTCATAAAATAGTAGGATCTGTAAATTATTTCTTAGTTAAAAAAAAAAGTAGATTGCAATGTGGAAAAAAATATCAAGGTGTTAGAAATACAAAGGTTTGTACCGAAGAGTCAAGACCCCGTCACATCAAAAAGTGGCACTCAAATTCACCTATGCAATTTCATGATATAAATGATTGTAGACTCTTGGAAATTGTGCTGCTCTTAGCTGGTGAGCTAACGGCTAAACTGCTTGCAAGCTGGAAACACATTAGCTCACTGAGGTTCTTTCTTATTTCTCTGTGGCATTTACTTCAACCAGGGAAGGAGGGTTAATTAAAACTAGATGGTGCAACACCGCTGAAAGTCTACAATAGCATACTGCAATTTGGAATGTCTGTTCCCTTCAAAGGTCAACACTGTCGAGATGACTGGCTGTCAGTCAGTGGTGCAAATTAGCTGTCGAATTGTGATCAATTTGTGATCACCAAGGTTGAACTTGATGCTTGAGATCCATGAGGATTTTCTTGATTTTCCGGACTGAATCTATTAATTAGTCATTCAGTTAAAAAAAAAAAAAAAATCTCATGAAATTTGTCCATTTTAAGTCTGAGTTTACCTTTTGTACCAGCTTGAATGTCCTCTGTTTCCATCAGCTCACTGGTGCCCATTTCAGTCTCCACTCTGATGCGATAGCAGTACCTCTTACCGTGGTCTACATCAGAATCCTTGTATTTGGCCTCTGGACCGATTGGCCCCACTTTCTTCCAGGTGTTGCGGCCAATTTGTTGTCTTTCAAGGATGTAGTTGCCAATTTTGCAGCCACCGCTGTCTTTTGGGGGCCTCCACTTAAATTCAATTACTGAGGAGGTGGCTTCAACAATCTCCAGAGGTCCCATTGGAGGAGTGGGTTTATCTGTTAAAAACAAACAAGTATGTAGAATATTAATCCGCTGAATAGGCTATTTACTGTACAAATACATATTATAAAATATAAAATACTGCATAAGAAATATTTGTATATATACCCAGTACAACAAGCTGGCTGAGGGCCTCAGTGGTCCCAAACTCATTTTTGAGTTTCATCTTGATTTCGCCACTGTCCTTGCGCTGCAGCTTGTTTAGAATCAGACGACTGCAACCGTCTGAGTGCTCTAACTTGATATTTGATCCATCTGAGAGCTCTTCGCCGTCAAGGTACCACTGAACCTTTACAGGTTCTCTTCCAATAAAAGGTAATTTGAAGGTAGCTTTGTGTCCTTTTTTCACGGTCACAGGGGTTTTAAAAACCTCCAGTTCTTCAGCATCAAATCTAGGTGGATCTAAAATGATTGATTAAACAATAGAGACGGACATTTTAAGCAGTGCTATTATATTTAATTACGTCTGTTTATGTTCTTTAGGTAATTTATGCATATAAGGTAGATGCATATATGTATACTATACTGCAGTACTTAAAAATCCATTTTCATCAAAATCATGACTTGCAGGCACTCTCTAATGAATGATACAACCTCTCTGTGCAAGTGAGTAATTTCTGTAAAAAATATATAAATATAAAATATATTTTTTTACCTTCAACAGCAATCACAGCTTCTGTCTTCCGTCCATCTGCTTCAAATTTGTATTTTCCGGCAAACTCCTCTGTGACTTTGTGAATTTTCAGCTTGTGGAAACTGCCTTCTTTTGAAATGGTTATACCCTCCGATGATTTAATCTGAGAAAAACAAACATATATTAACACAGCTAATATCATCTGAAGCTCTAACATATACAAATACATGATATGAATAACTTCATTATCATTATGCATCATAATGATCACATTTAGACCCTGGGCTTACCTCCTCTCCATCTTTGTACCAGATACCCACACACTCTTCACTGCTCAGTTTGCACTCCAGCTCTGCTGCTTCTCCAATAATGGCTTTGCAGTCAGAAAGCCCAGCATGAAAGTGAACTCCTGGGTCTGAAGATTTATCAACCAGTAAATTAGTGAATGCACGTGGCCAACAGCTGACATCTGCATACAATGTGTCGTTTAGTCGATTCAGTTTTTTGTAATTGTAGATCTACAATTACAATCAAACATCCATGTATGGATGTGTACACACTTACCTCACTTTTTAAACAGTCAAACATCACAACCTCGTTCTGCATTTGTGTTGATATCATGTATTTTGTAATGGCACTTGATTATAAAATACATGTCGAAATGCAGATTTAATTTCAGAAGATTTGAAGAGTCTAAAGGGGTGTGAGAAGAGTACAGTTTGCACTGATTTGAAACTTGATGAAGATTTCTTCTTGGTTAATATATAGCTTGATTCTCTTGTTTGGTAGTTGCCTTCTTCACCTTGAAAGTATGCAGCGTTGACTTGTCAGCTCATAAGAATGTCATCACTGAAGCTCTGTTCACATAGTTATTCTTGAAAGAAAATATAAAATACCAAGACCGCTAGGGCCTTGGTCAGTGGAAGAAATAAGATTTTTGTCTCTTTGATCTGAATTCAGTCTTCAGCGTGCAGAAATTGATTTAGAGCACGGCCGTCCTCCAAAGTCAGCTTGGGTCGTCTTGGAAGAGTGTGTCTACACACAAGTGTTGCAGTTGTTGTATCAAGAACACGATCAGTTCTGCGGTTTCTCATTGAAATAATTAACCTCAATGCACCGACTCATCCTGAATTATCATTTTAAAAAGCAAGCAAGCAAGATTGTTAACATAAAGCACAGATGCAATTAAACCTTGCTCACACACGCTCACACAGTCTGCAAACATAATACATATGAGACAGACAAATATTCAACAATAGATTGTCTGCTGATATCCAACCTGTAGGTCATAGAAGGGAAAGGAATAGAACTAAAGCTGTTCTATTGTCTACAAAACATGACTAAAGTATGTTTTTTATTAATCTCTCTGTAATGTAAACTGAAGAAATTATTGTTATTATTATTACCGTTAATGCATCAAATCTGATTAGCATTTCTTAGAGGCAGTCTGAAGCTTAAATCCATTGTGTCTAAACTCTCTGATCATTCTAAAAGGCCAGTTAACCATTCAGTGATCAAATGTATCATTCTGCTCAGTGGTCACACATTTTATGTTAACCCTCAAATGACTGGAAAAGTCATCTGCTCGTCAAATGACTTTGTTTAGTGATAGTGCTTCCCATGCAGCAAATAATGTAGCGCCAGTAGTCTTACCACTAACTGTCTCCA
This sequence comes from Protonibea diacanthus, assembly GCA_028641955.1. NCBI lineage: Eukaryota > Metazoa > Chordata > Actinopteri > Sciaenidae > Protonibea > Protonibea diacanthus. Next base: position 15,361,124 of record CM053978.1, read on the forward strand.
CGATCAATGGGCCTTGCCGTGCACGGCCTGAACGCTTGCCAGCTGCGGCTGGCTCACCCCCGTCTGCACCCTCACCATTTTCAGCAGATTCATCACTGCCTGCTGTTGGCCCAGTGCCATTATCACCACTGGCACCACTTGCTTCTCTGTTTTTTGCTTTTCAGTTTTAGGAGGAGGAGGAGGAGGAGGGGGTGGGGATATCATCGTAATTACCATCAATCCAACGTTTCTCATTTGCTGTTGGATATGCCTTACAAATAACATTGATGAAAACAGTAACAATAACAATTAAAATGTCAACATGAAAACAAGATCAGCAGCAACAATAGAAAGAACAAACATCAGCAGAAAAAGAGGGTTGGGGAAAAGGTGTTTCCACGGGTTTCATAGTGCTGTCATTGAGAAGTGAGTAAATTAACCTCAAGGTCTTGTGGGTTAGTATCATGTTACATTTTTTTTTTAAATACCAGTGAAAAAAGTGCTGATACTTCTCTAATTCTTCTCTAATCTCTAGTTCTGTTATGGCACCTTTTATGTCGTCAACTTGAATTTATCTTTTCCCTTTTTTACAACAAAACAAACTTGCACATAAATTGAATTAAGGCGTTGACTGAAAGACAAACATGAAAGCACACTTATAAAGAAAGCAGAACACAAATGTAGAACATATCTATATTTCTTCAAATACACGGTTAGATAGAGGACAATGCACGATACAGCATAGCATATAGCCTCCAAGCTATATTGCTTACTGTTTCTCAGAAGAGGCACAAAAACAAACATGAAGATAAACAAATATAAGATTAGGTTTTCTGTTTAATTTAGCAAACAGTTAATAAGTTAAAATGTAAAGTTTTTGGACTGAAAGCCATGTAAGCAATTACATTTCTAAACTGTAAAACTAAACTGTACTTTTTAATGTAGGCTGGCAGTCTAAACCTGTAGACTGGTTCTCAAAGTTATTACTCAAAGGTCAGAACATCTCCTGTGATTGGGCTTGGACGTAACCAAGGCAGACAAGGCTCAGACAGTAAGTCCATACTCGTTTATTCTTCAGCAACTACTTTCCAACATATTTCATGTATTTTGAATTAAAAAATTGCCTCTACACGGACTTTAATGTTGTGTCTAAGTCATTATCTAGCCAGCCCACTCTACACTAATGCTCATGCCATGAACGTTGTAAGATCAAACAGCCATGAGAGTGATCTGTTTTTGTATAACAACGTGAACATGATCTCCCATTTCAGTAGTACGTCAGTACAGTGTTTATATTAATAACATTAAATGGTGATGTATCAAAATGCGCCGCATCAGGGGTATGTAACTTAAGAGTCTTTAAATTTTGCTTATAGTAAACTGTTTTTTGCGTATTTACTTGTTGATAAGTCTAAATTTAAAAAATAATAAAATTGTCTACTTGAGAAAACACATTCTGTATCTGCGATCTGCAAATTCACTGCTCTAGCAGTTATCATTGCCATGATGACAGTGTCAGTGAATTAAAACCACATTCATCTTGGGACTTTGGATCGTTTGACTAGAACTTTGGGAAATGACGAATGTTTTGAAATTCGCCCAGGCCGCGTGGAGCTTTTAGCTTATTGTACAACTGGCAAAGCGAAGCACTAGAGAGTTTCATAATGTGTCAGTGGCTTAATTTGCTCAGTGTTATTTACATTTAAGAGTTAATGTCCTTAGCTGCCTTCAGCTGCCTCTAAGTTAGGAGACATTTAGAATTCACCAGAGTTACGTAAGAAAAGGCAAAGTTATTGTCATTCCCAAATGACTTCACTAGTCAGCAAGTTGTCTACAACACTACAGCATGCATCCTTTGACATCTCTTACCAACAACAGCTTCTTCAACCTCCACATTTTTCTTTCTGGGACGTTTTCCTTTTTTCCCAGATTTTGCACCTTGTTGATTTCTGGTTTCCTCATCATTATTATCTCCTATTTGTGATAATAAATAGCAACTTTATTCAGAATGCCATCATATCTAAATATAATGATCCACTATCATTGTATTACTGTCAACCTACTGATGATTTGACTCTGATTAATATATAATACATACTAGAGTTTAGGTTGTCACACTACCAGAATTTTAAGTTCGATACAAGTATAATATAAATACTGAATACCTCTGCCCATACTATGCCAAAAGAAAAAATAATTGCTTGTGCCCACGTGGTGCTGGTACAACCTTAACTGAAATTCTTTCTGCATACTTTGAGCAAATCCTTATTATAATATATAATTTATGTATTTCTAAAAGTATTGTTTTTTTATTGATTAAATATATTTTAGAGATACTGATACTAAAAAATACATATACTAAAAAAATAAGACATTTAAAATTAATCTGGAAATTGACAAAAAAAGACAAACATACACATGGGTAAAGAAGATAATTGTAAAAAGTGGACAGAAGAAATAAAGAGGAGGAAACATGAAAACATAGAAAAACATCAACAACAAGAAAATACAAACACCTTCTACTGTTACTATTATCATATATATAGACTTTATATTCTTTCTAAATCTGGTCATGCTGCTTTGGATCCTGATAAACAGGAGGAGATAAAAAGAAGGAAAACAGACATATTTTGGATCTTTTCTCTCAACGTTGCAGTATGAATTAATTTCTTACCTATCACTGTCTCTTCAACAAGTGGACCATCTCTCACACGTTTCCTCCTTTTCCCTCCTTCTCCTCCCTCTCCTTCTTCTCCTCCTTCTCCCTCTCCACCAACTTCTCCTTCTCCCTCAATGTCTTCATCAGAATCTTCAAATGAATCATAGTCCTCTTCTCCCTCAAAATCTTCTCCCAAACCTTCGCCTCCAGCTCCACTTCCAGCACCCCCCACACCTGCACCACCGCCAACTCCAGCACCTGCACCTTGGCCACCAACAGTTCCATCACCCACTGCTCCGCCGGCACCTCCAGCACCCCCTGCTCCACCGGCACCTCCAGCACCCCCTGCTCCGCCGGCACCTCCAGCACCCCCTGCTCCGCCGGCACCTCCAGCACCTGCGGCACCACCAGCAGCACCTGCGGCACCACCAGCAGCACCTCCGGCACCACCAGCAGCACCAGCAGCACCTCCGGCACCACCAGCAGCACCAGCAGCACCTCCGGCACCACCAGCAGTAGAGCCTGCACCACCACCTGCACCACCAGCACCACCAGCAGCACCTCCAGCACCACCAGCAGCACCAGCAGCACCTCCAGCACCACCAGCAGCACCTCCGACACCACCAGCAGCAGAGTCTGCACCGCCAGCTGCACCAGCTTGTTTTTTCTTTGTTCTCCTTACAACACCATCCTTGGCAGCTGCTGCCCTCTTTGCCTTTGCAGCTGCCTTAGCTGCAGCCTTGGCCTCAGCTTTGGCTTCATCCGCCGCCTTTTTAGCTGCTGCGGCCTCTGCTTGGGCACCTGCTTCTGCAGCTTCTCTTTCTGCTTGTGCCTTCTTGGCAATTTCCAGTTTTTCTTCCATCTCTTTCTGATATCTTTCCTGCTGTTCCTTAGCTATTCTGATGAGCTCTTCGTCATTACCAGCTCCAGCCATAGTAGTTTTGCGAGTTCCCTTCTTGCCCATTGGATCTTTGTCAGCTGTAAAAAGTAATGTTAAATTCAGAGTTTAATATTCATTTGGGGTCAGGGAAAGAATTTGCATGAGAATCCATATTTATATATGCAACCTGTGTTCATACTGCATCATGACAATCCCATAAAAGTAGGAATAGGTCATTTTCTCACCCTCAACTATAAGCCAGGCATTGCAGGATTTGATTCCTGCCACAGCAGCATAGATGCCACCGTCCAAAGGCATACAGTCGCGCACAATCAGCTTGTGGATTAGCTTGTCTTCAGATACAGTGATTTCATGTTTCTCACTATTTGTCAGTGGAGCACTTTTGCCATACCATTTGACCTCGTTCATGGGTGCAGTCAGGACACATTGAAAGAGGGCGTCCTCTCGTTCTTCTGCTTTAACCTCTTGTATTTTGACAGCAAAGTCAACCTCAGGTACTGTAGATTTACAAAAGAAAAAGCAGAGACTAATAAATCAATATGTCCCATTTATTTTTTTTAAACCACCTATTCTGTACCGGGTTACTAGTGGCTGACCTGTATCATTGTGTGTATTTAATTAAAGTACACTAACTCCAATCCAAAGGAAAATCTTTATTGTGAACAACAATACATCAGTGATCCTTGGAAAGTAACTTTATTTACTTAAACCACATGTAGACATACCTTTAAAATCTGTGGAGAAAATGTTGACGCCCTCAACATCCACTGAGTAGAGTCCAGCGTCTTCTGAACCTAGTTTTTTAATTGTAAAGATGTATTTCTTGCCAACCTGTTTCAAACTATGCTTCAACTCTTCATTGCCTTCTTTGCTGAATGGAACCATGACACCATCCTGCAAAATTCAAGAACACTTCACCGTTTTAATGACCGATAATAAAATGCAGCAAGATAATACTGAGGTTAGTAATAAACCACTGCCTCACCTTGTATAGAAACACTTTGCTGCTGGGATCCTTGAGGTCCATGTCCAATTCAATTGTTGCACAGTCGTCATCGTTGACCTCAATATGTTTCAGTTTAGTGATATGTGTAACAAACTACAGTAGAAATAAAGGCATAAAAAGTCAGACACCAAAACAAACAGGCTACTAAAACAAGTGACATGAAGAGACGTTAAAATAGTTTGGTTGGACATGCTTATGATAGAATTAAACAAAGCAAAAGGTAATATACCTCTGCAATCTCCTCCTCTCTCTCTCTTTTCATTTCAGTGAGTTTCTTCAGCATGCCGCGGAAGTCTGTGATACCGTATTCTGCACAGATACGCTCGTAGTCTTTCTTGTCTGCACTAAGGAGAATTTCCCAGACCTTCTCCTCCGGCTCCATCAGCTTTTCCTCACGCGTTCCATCAGAGTTACTGTAGAGTGAGAAATGTTCTCAACAACTCTTATACTGGTATTGAGAAATTACTGTAGGAGTCACTTTATTTATACAGACTTTATTTGAACAAACAGTTAAATATACGACGTTTCACTCACCGTTTTTTGAGTTTCTTTCTTAACTCTGTTGGATCTGGGAAACCATAACCAAAAAAAATCTGTCAGAATTTACGTGTCTTTTACAAAAGTTTTCAAAAAGCTCAGTTTCTATTGAACTTGACAGTGTACTTTTAATTTGATAACAATGGCACAACATTTTTTCCACATAATAGCTAATAGAGAAGTGTCCATTCCTAACTATCTACCTACCATTCCTAATTGGTACCCCACAGAGGATCCCTGTATGTCCTCATACACATTATCCGAGTGATCAAAGATGTACAGACATCTTCTTAACAATGCTCAGGCCAGAGCAACCTGAAATAACTGGACTGATAATCTCTCAAGTCCATTTAGTATTCATGGGCAAAAATGAAACTGTAACAAAGGTGATTGATCATAAACTGTCCAGGTTGGTAAGTCTGAGAACTTTTGCTGATGTTTGCATTTCTTTCAGTTGCTAGGAGAGAAACATTAATGTGTCAAGTGTCAGTGCACAGTGGGACTGTTGCTGATGTGACAGATGCACCGTGACAGGCAGATTTTTCCCAATATTTCCAATTAAGGAATAAAATGTCATGTTGCTATGAGAATATATGGGCTAGGCTGGAGCGCAGAGAGAGTGAGCTGCTGCATCAGTCCAAGTATTGATGGCTTAGATGAAAACCATCAACCTCTATTCATCTTTGTACACAGATGGGTGCCCAATTCCCTAAGCGTTTTGTGAAAACAAAAAAATATATAAATGCGTTCTTAATTGCAGTGCCAATTTGTCTGCTATTTGTGTCTGACAGGGGCAAAGACACTGTATATTAGCTATGTTGATGTAATAACTTTGGCCTGAAAATGGTGAGCTGACGTCCAATTAACACAAACTGTCTTGCTGAGGAAAAAAAAAAAAGTAAAATTAGCGTCTAAATGTATTTGAAACCTTACCATCTACAGTCGTCTTTTGAAGTTCCTTGGTCTTGGAGAATCCAACTGTAAATAAACAATGAACTTAATTTCCATTACCTGACACATTTTAATACAAATATGCCAACTTATCAAGAGGATATATAATGCAACCATTATCTAACACACTTATAGGAATAATAGGAATCCTACCCTCAATAACATTCAAGACAACAGTGCAAATAGCTCTTCCATGTTCATTTGTTGCAAAACACTTATAGGTGTCAGCATCCTCTGGAGCGACCTTTGGAAACTAATGGAATGCAAGCAGAGTTAATGCCACTTTTATTATCACTGAAACTATTTTGACTCTCAAGGCATGATCACATTACATTTCCCGGATATGAATATTCACTCTGTCTCAGTGAACACATTTATATATATCACCTTTTTCTACAGACCACTCGAAGCAGTTTTACAGCACCGTCACCCATTCACACATGCATTCATACACTGATGGCAGAAGCTGCCATGCAAGGTGCCAACTGCTCATCAGTCCTTCCTAACTAAAGTACTCACACTGATACTAAGCTCACCCATACACACACACACACACACACACACACACACACACACACACACACATTCACATACTGACGTCACAGCCATCAAGAATTTTCAGTGTCTTGCTCAAGGACACTTTGACTGGACTGGTGGAGCCAGGTGTTGATCCTCCAGTTACTAAAAGCACCTGAGCACAGCCATCCTTGTTTCCTGTTTCGTTGCAACCTTCATTAAGGTCACCTTGAAGGTCACCTTCATTAAACTTTAACCAAACAGATCTGCTCAATGCTCTGCCTATAGAGAAACCGATACATTGTGTTTGGAGCTATTAGTTATTAATCCAACGTGTCCTTTCTCTACATTTATTTAGAACAGAGTATCGGATTATCAGAGCACACACTGCATTTGTCGTTCTCATACGATTACACACTATGATTGCTCTGACCTGTTTATGTATTATCTGCCTCAGCAGTGTGATGTGCTGCCATTCTTCAGGGGCTGAGTGCGGGTAAATTTCATTAAACAGAAACATAATGTGACCATGCCTTTTGGGTTTGTTGCTACACGTAAAGCTTACCTCAATGGTATGTTCCTGAGTTGTCTCGTCATACTTTTGCTGGCACACTTCTGGGTGAAAATGTATTTCTCCATTTGCTCTGCTCCATGATACACTAGGTGTCGGGGTGCCCACTACTTTGGCTTTAAAGACTGCAAATTTACCTGGAATTGGATAAAATGAAGATTTCCTTCTTAGTGACAAATGATTGATTGCTATATATAATTTTAGAAATCATCACTATGTTGCAGATACATGGCACATTTTGAAACTTTACCCACATTCATGCAATTGAACAAACATTTCTCTTTTTTTTTTTTTTTTAAACATGACTGCATGTGGTTCACCTCTAGTCAAGGAGTGTCATCTCATCACGAAAAACTGACGGTGCTTCTTATTTTTGCCCTGATAATAAACTACATCAGTGTGCACAATATTTCAGAGGTTGGGAGGTTGAATGAGCCTCTAAGGCTTCACCCCACACCACCTTCATAATATGAATAATGTATTCTCAGCATACCGCACAGCAATATGCAACCTGTAGACTTCTGGGCGGCTGCCTATCCCTCCTGAAATCTACCAGTTGGTTATTGCTATTTGTGATTTAGGTCTTACTTTCCAGCAATTGTTTGTTCAAATATATATGAGAGAGTAAGAAAATAATTTATTTATTTATTTATTTATATTTTTAATTTAGGATATAGTTAAGTCATATATATATATATATATATATATATATATATATATATATATATATATATATATAGAGAGAGAGAGAGAGAGAGAGAGAGAGAGAGAGAGAGAGAGAGAGAGAGAGAGTCTTTCTCAGTTTCTCAGAGACATGAAGAATTACCCTCTTGAATTGTCAGAGCGATGGGTTTTCGGGTGAAATCTGGAGTTGACATTCCCTCTGGAAGTTCCTCTTTAAACTGCGTTATCATGACACCGGGCACTTTCGACTTCTTCCTAATGCCTGATCAAGTGAAAAAAACAAAAAACAAACAAAAAACCCAAAAAACAATAAGACAAGCTTAACATATAAAGGCATGGAAATGTTAATAACTTATTTTGACAAGCCACCTCTGTAAATCTATGAACTGAATAAGTGCAGCACGTTGCTGAGGCTGTATTCAGATTGAGTTCAATGTAAACTTTACTCATAGTCACAAACATTTATCGAATGTTGAAGAGAGCGACATGTTTTGGTTCAAACCTCTGAAGTATTCTGCTGCTAAGACAAAATAACTACCTTAAGGGCAACTCAATCTGATGTGATAATACATGTAAGTTGTGTACCAAATTATCATGAATTTCTCCCTAAATCTGATTCTGCCAAAGGTTTATTGTGCTTGTCATAGTTTTCTAAAACTATTTCTCTTTTTGCAAGAACAGAGTGCAAGTGAGTTCATTTCCATCCCCACCTACTCTACATCTCCTGTGTGTTGGCTTTACTTCACCCTCACAACATTAGAGCACTCGCACTATATTAAGAGTGCTCATGTGCAGCACTGAAGGGCAGTAGCAAGGTCAACGATCAGAAACCTTTCCATAAGGAATGTGAATGTCTAATTTGCAATATTCAAAGACAATATTCAAATGTGTAAAACGTGATTTTTTTTTAAGCAATTCTGTAAAAGAGTAGCAAAGTTTTCTGTAAGTACTTTTGGACTCTCCCACATCACGGGCCTCCTGATATTAGTAGTGAGTGTTGAATCCTGATATGAACATGCACCCCAAAGTGACTTTATTTATGTGAGTAGCAGGCGTAATAGTCGGTGTTGTAATAAATTTGGTATTCTTGACATAAACATTAATGTTTATGTCATATTGAAAACGTGAGTGGTTAAATTTTAATTAGAATAAAGGATCATTTATATTTAATTCCAAACTCATTGGGGTTTACTTGAAGATACTATACACAATGTTTTCCTCATATATATATATCCTATATAGAGCTGTTTAATTCTAGTAAGTATTACATGAATTTGTTCATGAAGGAAAATAATATTACAAGATTACATTGAAGTTATTTTTCAGCTAGCCATAACGACAAACATCACCCAAGAATAAAACATGTACGTGTCAGTCAAATTACAGGTCCATTTCGTGTCCACATAGTCCACTAGTTTACGGTCTACTTTACAGCTTTCATTTTACAATTTTTGTACATTCTGTGCACCTTATGCTGTAAATGGATGATTTCGGGTTTATGAAGCCTTATAATTTTAGTGTTGATGAATGTAGTGCAGATTTAAATGATAATAAATACATTTAATGACTATCTCTGTCTCAAGAAGCAGTACATAGCACATTTCCTAAAACTGCAGTTTTAGAAGATGTGCTATGTGCCATGTGGACAAGTAAATGTCTGTATAGTTGACTGCTACAGAGGTTGAATAGATAACAATGTTTTTTGGCTCAGATCTTCAGACATGATTTTTCATTTATGTACACTACACATTAGATCATAATTGTAATGATTTTTTTTTTTTTTTTTTTTTTTTTAACAGTAGCTTTGAGAAATGTACTGTTGTACTTAAATGTACTTAAACTCTTTATGCTCATACTGTAGCTTTACAGTACTTATTATTATTTCAAGCACAGTTCGGTCTAAATTGTGATCATTCAAAGACCCAAAACAGGGAAAATTGGCCAGACTTTTCTATCTGTGTGGAGGGTGGCGGGACTGCCCTCTGGAGTTTCTGTTAGTCCAGAGACCTACTTGGCTCACTTGTTGAGCTATTCAAAACTCTTAAAAAATACACATTAATCTAGCTTTAAGTGCTTTTCAGAAGTCCCAGAAACCCTGAGAGTACCAATATGGACTAACCCACGGCAATCACGAGGGGGGCATCACTGAATGCTGATCACAGTTCAGCTGGTCCAAGGACGCCTGGTCTTTAATTATTTTCTCTTGGCGTTCAAGACCTGTAATAGGCAGAATATAAACTATAGTATGTATGGAGAAATAAAGAAGAATACCCCAACATTTAGCACTCTGAAGCGCATGTGGCAGAACGCTGATAACGTTGCATGAGTTTTGCTGCTGTTAACAAGCAGAACGTTCACGCTGTGGAATCATGAGGATGACACGGACATCATTAAAAGCAATATCTTTGCATGGAAATATTGATCAGCCTATTAATGTAGAACAGCAATTAAAGCTGCATGTTCAAGCCAGGCATTGATTTTATGGGTCAGTCAGCAAAATGTTTTTGATGGAGTATAATTGCCATAAATTTGATGGAGAGCGATTCGTAAAGATCATTCCTGAGCAGATTTAATGTGACTTATGTTCTTGGTAAATGTATATATTTTCTATATGCACGAGTCATATTAGATCTGCTTTTGCAAACATCACCAGACTCTTGATATCTTATTTTCTAAGAGATCCCGACAGCTGTCAGATGGATAAGGATTCACATGAGCTGCAATCACAAAAATATCTAAAGGTTTTTCATTCAGTCCTCATCTCAAATGCTTATGCTCTGAAAATAACTTTTTTCACAACACAGCTGGATTACTGCTTGTTCTCTTTAAGAGTTCTGTACCTACTATTTTTAATGTCCCTGCTTTGAAATAATTTTTAGCTTGTGCATTGTGCTTTAAATGATCCCCTTTGTTGGAGCTGAGCTTCATGAGGATGAATTATCACCAGGACAATGTTGCATTTTATTGGAAATGAGCACAGAAAGTATTTTTTTTTTAAGTGCTGGCTAATCCTTCATGACTCATTCATTCATTTATTTATTAAATCTACTAGTCTACAGCACAAAATTTAGCTGTGGACTCGCTATGTGGGACTTGTGAATGAATCATATGTATATTGTATCCTTGCGTTGTGCAGTGTTGATCACGAGGCTTCACAGAAATGGAGCAAACTAACAGGTTCAAGTTGTCTAACTCTGACTACCTTTAAAACTGAATATTAAGTTTTTACGCACTGTTCTTGAGCACTGCACTTTCCTCTGTTCATTGCTCCGTGCTTTCATCTTTTTAATGTATTCTTGCTTTTTACGTTTTTCTTATTTCATGTCTTTTATGGCTTATAAAGCACTTTGAGATGTCTTTGTGTATGAACGGTGCTTTGTAAGTACACCTGGCTTTCCTTGCCAAATAAATAAGTGGACAAATGAATGAATGTGTGATAAAGAGTACATTCAGAAAGCTTTTCAAAACCTGCTGACTCACCAACATGTTCCCACTGTTGTGTGATGCTGTGTTTATTCTCATCAGTGCAGCTTCAGTCATTTGCCATTGTTGGCCGTTAGGACTTTGCAGTAACTTTGCTGTTCTTTGCCTCACTCACTTGTCCAGTTTGTAGCTGGAAAGCACATACAGCAACTAATGCAGAACCTTTTTTCATTTGTTTATGTCCTAATGCAATTACATTCTGCTACTGGTCTGACTACATTAGTCATAGATTATCACTCAAGATGTGAAGTGATGGCTAGCTTACATTGTTATTATCCCTATTTTAATTCACGGTCACAATAACAGAGAAAGCTAAGTGCTATCTACGCATTGATTCGGATTTGAAGCGTGCATTGTGCACTTGTGTTGCTCCAAATTTGTTCAGAGCGTGTCACAGAAATACAAGAAATCAAAAGATATCGAGAGTTGGGTGAGGCTTAAGAGCTTCCAGAGGTCACGGGTGTCATTCCAGCTGATTACCTCACGACCTCAATGTTCTGCGTTAACTTGACAGCACATGGTTCTCTTAGACCTGCTTTGAACTTGTAGGATCATAGAGAATGCAATTTCAAATCTGTGACAGTCGTGGTCGTCACAGTGAAGCCAAGGATAACATGTGGGTCAGGCATGAAAAGGCCGAAAATCTCAGGGGAATACAGAAAGGGTAACTTAAAAGAGGGTGACTCGTTTTGTGTTGGTGTCCGTTGTATGCTACGAGTCAATCAAAGAAATTGGTATTCTATTAATGCCAAATTCAAGCTGTTTGTAGTTAATTAATACTAAAAGTTAAAGCTAGGGTAGGTAATGTGTTCCAGAAGCATATGTTGAAATGCTCTTTACATCCTCAACAATAAATCAAATGGTCTGAAACAAAACGCCGGTATCTATGGCTGTCGCATGCCTGTAATAACCACATCCAGTCATTAAAAGATGGTCTGTCTGCTTTTCTCCATTCCTACCTGCACACACTGCCTGTGTACTCATTGTGCATGAAAATGTCTCTTGTGGAAGTGATTTTAGACAAATGTCTGAAAGGTGGTCCGATACTAATACTTTCAGAATCTCCAGCGTTACCTACCCTAGCTTTGATTAAGTCTTAAGATTTGTGCGATTTTAAAGGGGCACTGGGGTGGCCAGTCAGTTTAGCTAGATTTTAGGAGGATCGTGCCACTCTTAGGGGATGTTCCTGTAAAGAAAGTTCACTTATTGAGACTGAACTGTGCCAACATCCTACACAGGACTAACCAACACGTGGACATACGTTTTTAAAAAGTGGCATTTTTTTCCTAAATAACAAGCTAAAGTAGACACATGAAAATAAACCATAGTGCCCTCTAGTATTGAGCTAGTATTGATATGAATGATGTTGAGAGTGTCACAATGAAATGCATCTCTTGTGACACTGAAAGTTTAGTCATCCATTTCGGATGACACCTTTCAGGAGTGATGAAGACCACATCATACATGCAATTCACCCAACATGTAGTCATGCACTTAACAGAAGGTGAATTGTTTGTGTAGCTTGATTTCTTGTTTGCTCGCATACCTTTGTCATCTGGGTGAACTCCCTCAGAACCGTCGACTTAACACGCAATGTGACAGCAGGAGAGGGAACAGGACAGGTAAATATTAATCCTGACAAAAGCACCACGGCAGGTTGGAACTTCGACAGGATTATGGAAACAATAAACATGAAACACCACAATATACGGTATAACCCAGGAACGGGAAGCACAATCACAGACACAACTTTGGCAGAACAAAATATCCACAGACAACGAACAACAAAAAATGGTTAGTCATAGACAAAATATGAAACAGTATGTTAGCAATATGTTGTCACAGCAGTTGTTGCTGTACAACTGCTGAGTGGACTTATCTGTAAGCTCGCTCAGGCATTTTCTCATTGCTGGCATCTCAGGATGATTCCTGCGCAGTGCTTGAGAAAAATTATGTGCAAATATTTTGTGGAAAAGCAATTTCTTGGAAATTAATTTAAAATAAGCCTTCATTTTGTCTTCTATCAAACAATGACACCATTTCACTTTCAATTTTCTCTTCAGTTGGAGCAGCAGCTAGTGACTGTTTCATTGATCCTCTATGGTGATTCTCTTGCTCATCAGCTGTACGTTCTTCGTGTATACTCAGTGATTTGTCGACAATTTTTGGTCATGAAGAGATTTTCTTTTCACAGCGTGCTCTCGTTCAGTGATTACAGCTTATTTGCATGTGTTTCATTTGATCGTCTTCATAATCACATCTTCGGGAAGCAGAAGTTGATGAATGATGTGACTAGCGAGACACTTGCATGTTTGTTTGTTTTTTTTTCCAGATAGCAAAGAAGGTCCGTTGAAAAGTAGCATCTGCTTCCTTGTTGACAAGAAATGGTTGGTCTTGAGATAATGGATGGCATACTGGAGTGTTTCCACTTGACAAAAGAAAACGCTGTGGTGCTTATCTTCATTTTCTCTTAGTGGACATGGTCAGCCTTTAGAATAATAGCGTTATTCTGAGTAGCTCCACTTCTTCAAAAAAAGATTCATTTTGCAGACAATCTGTGTTATTCTGAGTTTTTCAATCCCAGGCAATTTCTTCTCTTGAAGGTTTCTCTTTTCTTGAATGCGATGGCACGTTAAAATTGATTTTGTATAAAGATTCATTTTCTAAGCCGAATAGATCCAGTTCAACATCATTCGTCGGATAAGAGGAGATACAGGTGTACAGCTGTAACACCAACCCCTCGACTGACCTAACTAGAGAGGGTGTCCATCACCCTGCACTTACCCGCCTGCCCAGTGGCAGTTGGTTCGTCCACCTTTGACCTCTTCCACATGTTGGTTTCCTCTTGAGCTCTGCTGATTCAGAAGGCTCTGCAGCAAAAAAAAAAAAAAAAAAAAAAAATAGATTTAGCATTGCATACATACATATTTTGCTCAAAAGCAAATCAGTGATATTGACTGAGAGTCTCGAAAGAGTTTGAGGTGTCAAGATTGGCGCTTTTAGTTGCTCATTCTCTTTTTGAAAATTCAAGCACATGTCACTCAAAGTTTTTTTTCAATGATTTATTTATTTATAACTTTTGGAGGAAAATCAGCTGCTTTAAACAGCTCACATGGTATTTTTTTTTCAAAGGCATACTGTAGTTACTCGTACCAGTCAGTGAGAGGCAGCAACCAATGATATTTGCAGTAACTGTTGGCCTCAACATAGGGTGAATATCTATTTCAGGAATCCTTCAGAGGAATGTGTTAATTAAGCAAGGAACTTGTTGAAGCCTTAAATAAACCCAGTGAAGACTTAGCTTTATAATACTGTACACATGACCAATGCTGCGGCCTGATAGTCCTGATCAGCTGCTTACATCTGCATTTCTTCACTTTATTAAAAATAAGTTAATGATATACATTGTTATTTTTTTTGTTTGTTTGTTTTTTTTCAGCCCGGATGATTTATTGGTTAGGTTAGACACTGAAGGAGTTGAAAACATCGGGTGTAGTGAGTTCAAAACATCAAGTGTAGTTTGACACTTAGGAGGATCACAACAACTGACTCACAGAGACTTGTTTAACTGTTACATGAGTCATAGCTTCGCTCTGTTGTGAAAGGTCACACATGCATCACTTTCTATCATCATTACTATTTTTTGTTCCTGTAAAACTCGACCTAATGACTCAAAGTCAGAGGTCTTAACCTTCTCATTGGACAGGGACTTAGAGTAGGTGTGGTTACATATGGGTGATTAATAATATTATTGTCATTATAACTTTGCAGCTGAACACTGTCAGAAAATTGACATGAAGAGGTGAGTCCTGTTTGAATTCGGCTTTTAGCGCTGTTTGTGAATGGCATTGCGTTTTTGTGTTGGCAGGGACGATGTGATAATATTACTGATCACTCCCAACAGTGCCATATGGTAAGGATTTTGTTCATGATTAAGAATGTTTTAATGGCTACAGTATCAGGTGCTGTCAGCTAGTCTAGAAACAAAAGTGCTTGCTATTGTGTTCAGCTTGCTCTGCATGAAAAGGCCTAATGTTTGCATGATTCTGATTTGTCTTCTATAATAGGTAGACATTGTGACATATGCAACCAAATTTACCAAAGTTTTTGCATTTTTCAAGCATTCTAGCAGCATGTGCACTCAACCTGCTTCTCCCCTAAACATTTTCTTTCTGTCTGTAACATAAATTTCATGACTAAATAAGCAAAAAAGAAGACATTGGTAGTTATTAATGAAGAGGTTAACATTCAAACAATTGTCAATCTGTGATCACCAGTTGCTCATAATAAGAACTGTTTGAGGGGGACAAATAGAAAACTGTCCAACATGTCTGGCTTCGTTGAAGTAATGCCTTCTCTTTTTCACCTGCACCATATTTGACTTTATTTTTACCTACCTATTTCTACCTATTTCATCTCACATTTTAAATATTTACAGTCTGACCTGATGTGCCACTGAAAATTAAACCTGCTGCATTGGAAAATAAATCTTTTATTTTTAGTTGTACACTTGCTTCAGCATATGTTCAGAAAGGTTCTGGACTCCAGCAGCGCTCTTGGCTCTTGGTGCATCTTGAAAATGAACTACACATCACATATGGTAAAAGCAAAACAGCCTGCAACAGGAGACATCTTGGCAGGAATCCCTTTACATTAATGGACACCCACTTCTCTTCCCTCCCACTGAATACTTTTACCATTTTAGCTCATTACATTTATAGTTTAATGTTGGCTTGCGTCGTCACTCGTTGGGGAGGGAATAGTTGTAGACAATATGACTGTCAGTAGATCCCGAGCATCCTTACAAGTCACTGCCTCTGAGATTTTGAAGATTGTTGTTGTAGGCTGCATTACAAATAAACACTTCTCTGGCCATGAAAAAAAAGAGCCATGCTTCATAACATCATTACATATAACCAGCATGTAGGCAGGCTGACTGTCACTGCAAGCAACATAACAAGTCACCAAGCTTAAAATTAGAGTTGGGCTATCTGAAATGTTGGACCACTGTAGCAGAAAAATAAATATCCATCTTTTCAGCCTCAGCCTGCACTCACCTTCACGTCTTATTTTGACTTTTTACTCTTAATCATATATATATATATATATATATATATATATATATATATATATATATATATATATATATATATATATATCCCTATGCATTGATATGAATATGACAGATGAGTTTTTTTCCTAATATGATGTAAGTATCTTAATTATAAAGATCCTTGCTTTCCGTAGTATTTTGACAGTTTGTCCCAGCTGCTTGATTTAAGAGTGATGCTCAGTGATTTTGTGTGTGATTCCTTCACTATCCATGCATGGTCAAACCCTGATGTGATGTTTGACTGTAATTTCATCTCGGCATGTGTACAACACCACATCCCTTGTCATTACTTGACGTTGACCTCTTCTCACATTAACAACTGTCTCTGAAGATGCCAGTCGAGGTATTTGAAGTTTGTCGTAAAGATATACTGTACAGCAGACAGACAAATTAAGCCTAATGTGTAGTACGTGACATCTCCCAGTGATTCTCAGCCACCCACTACAGATGACTGCACCACTGACCACATACTCTAGAAATGGCATGTGGTAGCTTCTCAAATGTCCCTCACCGAGTCTTCACACGTCACTGGCAGCAGACAGAAAGTGGCTTGCAGCTGTGTAGCTCACACAAAACTAGGCCTGATGACAAGGCCTTTAGGTGTCAAATGAGCCCTAATGGTGCTGTTTCTTTCAAATCTGCATCCCAGCGGAGTGCTTGTTAGTTAGATTGCTGTAACAGGGCTGACAAGTTGATGCATACATGATGTACAAACCATATAAGAAGCTGTATCATGTTATGTGTGGCAGTATGTGTTTATTCTCCTTCGCGTTTTAGCCTTATCTCTTAAATTGATCGTGTCCTCTCAGATCCATCTGCCTCCAAGATAACTGCAAACAGCATCAACCACAGTCTTGTGGATTTCTTTAACGTAAAAAAGAAATCCCATTTTCTGCCAAAATACAACCCACACCCACCATGCAGCTGAGGCTACATATTGATTTGAAACCTCCATCTAAAGTTAGTCATCACCCAACAACCTCACAGCCCTGACCTCCCGGCTATGATCCAGCTTCCCAGATTTAAAACCATGAAATTCAAACTGAGAAGCCTGCACGCCTTACTAAAGTGATTTCATGCACCAACTCCAATTTTACATGTCCTCTATGTAACTAAACACTGTATATATAACATACATATCTGCATTATTAATATGGCTGCATACTCTGTAATTTGAGCAACAGAAATTAGATCGCACATCAAATTCTGTTTACTGTTAGTCACGTTATTGCACTTTATGCGCAGCAGGTTCAGCTCCTCGTGGAAATTAGAAGCATGTCCTCATTACATTCAAGCATGCACAATTTAGGCTTTTTTTTTTTTTTTTTTTTTTTTTTTTTACTGGACATATTTGTGCACCTACTTTCAAAATGCTGACTTTAAATAGGCTGAGTGTAATCCATTTCTCCTCTCTGCTCTGAGCATTTTTCTCATCCAGCTTTCGTTTTGAGGACCACCTACCTGCTGCACAGTCCTCAGTGCTCTCAGCTCTGTTCCCTTTCAGGCAGCAGTCTGGTCACACTGTGCCTTCTCCTAATTTTTTCAATGTAATAGATCCTTCCAGCAGCTTGCAACTCTGTGCTTGAAGGTCCTCTACTGAGTAAGACCCAGTGACTGCCAAAAGCTGTTTAGGCTTTTTTGTATTTGTGTTGACTCCAGAGACATTGGAGGTTGAGTGGGCGGTGAAGTAAGCAGGGGCCCAGTGGAGGGTGGGTCACAGACCAGGTTAAATACCTCTTAAAGAATCATTTGTTCCCATGAACCAGATGTAGTGACACAAATGAAGATGAAGTTTGCTCATTTAGGGGACTGAAATCTAGATGTATCAGAGTTCACAAAGGATTTAGGATTGGATTAGGTTTGCTATGTGCAGTAAGTGTGAATGCTAATGTGATTAAGTTTAATGTCCTGATTTATAAATGTGTTCTCTTATTACTCTTCATCAAATAAAGGAGGTAAAACTCTGAGGGCAACCGAACCCTTGTTGTTTTTGTTTTCCCAAGACACATAATAAAGGATGTTCATCACCTATAAGACACTGGAGTGATCAGATATGATTTACAATGCACCCGATTATTTCACTCCATTTAACACAATTTGCTTACAAATCCCACACATACACACCTCAAGTCTAAAATAGGGCGTTAACCTGATGCCCATTCATGGATATTTTCACTAATATCATCAGTGTCAGGATGCTGTCCAAAGCTGTTTAGTGTCAGTGTCTAGTGGAGGTAAGACACTCTTCAAAAGAACATTTTAATTATCATCCTGCCAACTTACATTAACAAAGTAATGGATTTCTAAACAGCCAATATTGATTTGACAAACATATAATTATGTTGATTATTGCATAAAGTTGAATATCCAGGGCAAGTTGTCCTCTTTAAGAATTGTTATTTATCACATATTATTTAACAATAGGTCAGCTTAGAAGATGCTATTCTGGATTTGGCTCTGAATGAAGCCTACATATGGATATAGCTGCATCCAAATCATGGTTCAAGGCTGCAGCCATTGAATGCTCCTGCCTCTTGTCTTTTATTACAGACTCTGGTATTCCAGTTGCATGCCCCGTCAAGACTTTGTTGTATTATTTTAAGACACGCTGTAAATGTTGCCAGCCTCTGTTCTTAGAGGCTTGAGTGAATGCGATGTGTAGATGCATCACATTGTCCACTCCCATCGCGTGTGGTGCCAAAAAGGGGCAGCTGTTACGAGTTTGTGTTTGTGTATATGAACATCTGAAACATGATCAAGAGTATCAACAAGTGCTAATAGCTCCTTACAAAAACATCCTTACCAAAAATACACATACTGTGCAGTAAATTGTCGATAAATTTAGTTACTAATATAAAGTTGTACAACTTATAATTGAGTTTCCAATAATATAAGCTTATATTATTGGAGTGACTTGTACTTTAAAAGACATCTGCATTATAACTGTAAATGTTGATTTCTTGTGGCAACTTAATACTAACTAAATTTATATCTTAAAGAGACAGTTATGTCAGACCCCCTTGGAATGTATTTTCTACTACATGCCAGTCCTCCTGACCTTTTTTGCCCCTGACAGTAAAACCTGTGATCTTTGCCTTCTGCAATAACAACAACCATAAACATGTCACACTTAAAGAAATATGCCTGACCTATCATTTTCTAACAGATGGTCCGGGGTCTCCGACTATTTAAGTCATACAGTAAACATAATAAATGTAGAGATCACTGCTGATCTGTTTTCATGTTTTATTCTTTAATATAATTTTGAGAGATTTTTTTTTGTTTGTTTTTTGGGTTGTTTTTTTTTTACTAGGAAACCTTTATTTCTTCTTCTTTAAAGTTTAAATTTAGTTACTCTACGTTTTACAGAATTAACCACAGTAAGACAGAAGTAGCTCACATGGACCTAGATGTCAGTAAGACATGAGTAGCATACATGGTCCTAGTTGTCAGTAAGAGATCAGTAGCTTACATGGTCCTAGATGTCAGTAAGACATCAGTAGCTTACATGGTTCTAGATGTCAGTCATCAGTAGTGAACATGTTTTTAGATGTCATACAATCATAAGTGCTTAATGCTTAAACATACATACAGTTTCGCCAGCTACTTAACTGGCTTACTGCTGCACTTACATGGGAAGACGACACCGTTCTGGTTTATTGGGCGGAGGTTTAGCCATGTCAACTGGTCAGGTCGAGGTCTGGGAAGGGTTGATGGCGAGCATAAAAACTGTCCCATGCTATAATTGGGTTACTGTAATATTGTAAACCACGATTAATGCATCATGGTGTCAGTATGAGTTGTTATGCTTTTAAACCAGTTGTATCACGTATCACTTTATTATTTTGTGTAATTCAATCTGACACGAGACTTGCTTGTGTTAATTTTTCATTAAATTTATAACATTTTTTTATCTGCAAGCTTCATTGATTTCAAATAACGTCATTGATTACTTAAACAGCAGGCATGTAGCTAAAGTAAAGACATATGCACTCAGTTCCTAGTTTATAAGGTAACTAAACTAATTCAGTCTACTACTTCATGAAGGCTAAATGTTATTATAGAGGTGTTAATTCAACTGTATGGTTATTTTGTTGTTGAATTTGATTGCATCATACTGGCAGGTGTTTCTATTACTTTGTCCACCTCATTTCCAGTATATGAATGACTGTAGGCTAATTAATAGAAGCAGCTCTCAAATATACCAATATACAATTTCCATAACTTTTATTATATAATATACTAACTTCACATTTTAGATTTTTCATATATGATTTGATATTAATGTGAGAACAATGGCATTAAGATACATTAAGATTAGAGGAACAAGTATGTTAAAAGATTGTTTCACCTTTTTTAGTTATGTCTTTAAAGGGTAACCTTTGTATTTACCTAATTTTACCATGTTTTTATGTCAAAGTGAGCAATTGGAGACAAGAAGATTTTGAGCCAGTGTTAGGTGAAAGCACTGCAGTCAGTCTACAGAGAAATAAAATGTGTTTTACACCTTTCATTTCTTTTGGTTTGTGAAATCTTTTCTGTGGCCACTGGATCACACCATAGGGTCACAGCACCAACAGGAACACCACCAAAGTCCTGAACTTCACAGCATTGCTGGCTGCAGTGCTCTCACTCAGTACTGGACCTGTTTCTAAACTTGTTGTACCTTTAACACAATAGCATTGTAAAAATACTGGTTATACTTTAAGTACATTGAAACTCTGATTCCAAAATAGTTAAGACATTAAAAACAGAATCCAATGATCTGCAAATCTTTTTTTGACCAAATAGCAGAAAGACGATATATTTATTGCTGAAACTGATAAACTTCATTGTTTTCTTGCAAATATACACTTATTCTGAATTTGATGCAACACATACCCAAAAAATGGGACAGACTAAACAAAAGAATGAGAAAGTTGTGAAATGCTCAATGCTCATCTGTTTGTATGAACGTTAACAGGTCACTTTGAGTATGAAAGGAGTATCCTCAAAAGACTCATTCACGAGCAAAGATGGGGCCTGCAAACTACATGGGCAAGTAGTACAGAACGTTTCTCAACATACAATTGTAGGAAATTTGGGGATTTCACCATTTACAATCCACAGTGTCTTTTAAAGTTTCAGAGAATTCAGAGAACTCTCAGCACGTACTGTAAGGGGCAACATTGAATGTCGGTGACCTTTGACACTTCAGGCAGCATGCATTAAAAATCGACATGACTGACTGAAAGCTGTTGTCAGTAACATCCAGAAACACCGCTGACTTCTCTGGGACGGTCTCATCTGAGATGTACTTACAAAGTGTAAAAATATGCTGTGGTCTGATGAGTCCCCGAGTTTTTGGGTGGACTGAATTGACTAAATTGAGGTTGTACTTCAAATGGAAAAGATAAAAATCACACAGTCCTGTCTCTAAAAAAGTATTCCAAAGTCTGAGGCAGAGTTAGAAACATTATGTGGTTTTCTTCTAAAGTTTTTAGCACCAAAATCCCTGTTTTGTGTTTCCTCACTGAAATGCGGTGGATGAATAGTAACACAAAAAGAGATTTTTCTCTAAAAAGACTGCTCATCTTAGATAACAATGCATGTCCAAATTCTCCCCTCATGGGCCATTATTCTGCTGTTAACTGTGTTCCCAGCTAAAGCTTTCAGGTGTATGTGTACGGTGATGTCTTAGTATTCTCCAAATTCCTTGACCTACTTGCCAACTTCAGTTCCTTACAACTGTCTGCATCTGTTTCTAATGGTCTCTCTCATCATTCACACTCCACCTCCTGGCTCCCCATTGCCTCCCTTCCACTTCATTTACCACCCATATCTACCTATTCTTTGATAATCCAGACCTTCCTTTGAGTATGCTCCCTCAAGCAATGTATTATCACACGCTTTCATTTTGATCCTTCTTGGTCAATGTTGAATTTTACCGCCACATTATTGCCAGACATTGGCAGCTTTATTTTATATTTGTCTGTGAAGCATTGGTTTGCATCATTCTGACATGAAATGCTCTAAAAATTTCAAATTGCAATTGCTTTCCTTTTTTTTTTTTTCTTTTTCAAATCAGTATCAGAAAATCAGTATGATGAGGTTAAATTTTCCCAGGCAACAGTGCAGGCCACCAAGTCGTCTCCTCAGATGTCTGTGCCTGCACTATTTTCATCTGGGTAATTTGAATAGTGTCAGAATCAGAAAGACTTTTTTTATCAACTGTGGATAATGTTGTGGAGCTTCAGGGAGAGCACCACGTGATCAGGAGCGGTAATGCCCTCAATCCTCGTAAGAGGCGAGTGGCTGATGAGGTCACACCATGTGTCTGATTTACTGCTCTGCAAGCTTTGCAGAGCTGATACACCCCGGTCAAAACTCAGCCCACAGCAACATACTGTATATCAGGAGAGATATTTGATACCTTTGGATGTAGAAGAAGTTGTAAAGATGAAAGGCAAGGTTTCAGTTTTGCTCCTTTTTCACAAGTTCATACTGAATACTAAGTTCATGGATTTGCACTAGCCTGACAGGGAGTTTTTCTAAGCTCACTAAACTTTACTTTCCTCTCTTGTTGGCACACACACACACACACTCAAGAAGGTGATGTGTTCATATGTTATTTTCAAGTTTCTAGGTGTGTGTTCTTGAGATTTGGCTTCTAGCTGACCTCTGAACCAGGATGTTCAAGTAAATAAAACCTTTTTTCAAAACACGTGTCACTTCCTTAAAGCTCACACACATCCAACCAATGAGGTAGAAGTGGCAGCTAAACTCCTTACTTTTCCTCCGGTGTAATTGAATCCTGACTTTTCACACTTCTCTGACTCGAAAGTGGCATTCATCATGTCCTCGTCATGGACTCAACAGTGTGGAAAACTCAATTTTGGCTGATTTATACTTTCAAAGGAATACCTAACTGAAAAATATACTAAGAGACATTGAGTGGTGTCATTCTCATGGCAAAATACCTATCACACCCAGAAAACCTGTGGTCTGATGTTAATCAGAAAGAAGAAGCAAGTGTACTATACATGTGGTATTACTTTCACCTGACTGTATACTGACAGATTTCAGCTGCCATCATAACTCTTAAGAGTAGTCAGCCTTAAATTGTATTATCACTGTGATCAATGGAGCATTGAGGAACATGCTGTTCTGTCCAAGATAGATGTGAAGCTACTGAGTGGACCCAGTCATGTGAAATCAAAATATGTTAAATATTACAGAATAAACCACAGCAGGGTGTCTCATTCTTCCTATAATACAATAAAACAGAGTTATCAAAGAAGTACTTAGATTCTTTGCGTAAGTAAAAGTAAGAACACCTCCATGTTAAAATGATCCATTACAAGTAAAGTGCCTGCATTTAGATCTTATTTTAAAAGGACGCTGGTTTTCTCAGCGCAAAGTATCAAAGGAAGAAATATGCCTTTATAGATGAAAGAGCTGATTGTAACAGCTTGATATACACTGGGAAGGTTTATCTGTAACACTTCAACAACAATTATTTTGGAAAGTGAGTAACTAGAGCTGTGTAGCACATTTCATGTAAGGATGCGACCAAAAATGCTTACAGTAACAAGATCAGATCATAATGATACTACTATTACTGATGATGATGACCCAAAATTAAAAGCCAAGTTTAAAAGTCTTCTACGGGAGTTCAGGGACATAAATACAGAAAGCAGCTCCACCAGATTTATTGTGGGACACTTTAGGAACTTTTAAAAGAATGGCAGGATCTGAGAGTTCTTGTTGGGACATAAAATGAAAGGGAGTCACTGATATAGAGGGGGTGATTCTTATGGCTTTGTAGATAAGTAAAAGGACTTTAAATCAGTTGTAAAAGATGCAGGTAGATACAGGTTTTTGTATTGGTCAGAACCCGGGCTGCAGCGTTCAGACTTAACTGCAGTTTTCAAAAGGAATTTAATTTCAATTACACCTAAGGGCAGACTTTTTTTATGCATTTGGTGTAGTCTGAAGTTATGTCAAACAACATTAGGCTGCCTTGGCTCAAAGTGTCTATGGGATCAATGGGATCTAGACACTGAGCAAAACTAAGGAAGTAACCCAAAGGTAAGGTACCCAAATTGCAGTATATTCTTGTTTATGCTAAATATGGCACAAAATATAATACATATATAATAGATAATAAATAAATATATTTCACAATTAAAATAAATAACTTTTCCAAGGTGTGAACTATTGTATTAATCACTCAGCTGCATGAATCTTTTATTCTAATGAGGAGAGTGTGCCGCAGTATCTGAATCCTCTGGATGTATGGCCCTTATACCGCTCTGGCATGGCGCAGTTAACAGATGGCTGAACAGACGTGTGCAGTGCTTCGATATGAGGGATGATAACGTCTTCATGCATGTTAATTGACAATTTAGCAGGGATGTGAAACAGTCACATCTTGGCGTGTTGCTGTCAAAAGAGTGGGATATGGTGTCAACCTTTCAACACAGCACATTGAGCTAAATTGGTTTTCACGGAGCTCTTGGCTCAGAGATAAGGTTTAGCATAGTCAAAATTAGGTATTAATTAGGTGGGTGTAAGTAAGGTTGTGGTAATTATATATTCCTTAAAAGAGCAGTCATTATATTGAGCTTGAAGCAGTACACATGCTTTTGGAGACTCATTCAGAACAAAAAAAAAGTAGTTTATCATCATTAAGCCACCAGGAAAGTGTTTTGACTTGAGTTACTGACTCAACAGTGGAAATGGATCTGGGTCACCTGTCACTACATGCAGGGGCAGGGGTGACTGAGTTTGACCCCTTTCGACATGTCTAGAGTTTGTCCTACATATTTAAGTCACTACAGCCTCATCCATCACAAACATAAATGTTTTCAAAAGTCATACTTTAAGTGATACTATATTTTTGTTCATCCATGATCCATCATTTTCAATCAGAACTTGTTCTTTGAATTGTGGTTGAATGGAGGAGGTTATGCCGATTTATTTCGATAACTATTAGCTCATTTTGTTGCAGGTCACAAGATTTTAAAAATCGTGATTGGTTGAGATTCCTTGGGGTCGTCCTGGCTTGAGTCACGATCAGAGGCCCTTTTAGCTCACAGAGAGTCATGAGGTCGAGGTGAGTGTGGCCTCCCTGGAATTCTCTGTTCATCATGTGATTTGGCTGCTGAGATGTCTCTATTTCCAGCTGAGGAGCAATCTGCCTCATTTCTTCACACCATGATCAAAAAAAAAAAGAAAAAAGGAGAAAGTAGTACCTAAAGCTGTCACTCAGCCTCTAGGGATTCTTTTTTCTTGCATGTATTTTCCTTTCCTTATGTCTCACACCTTGCTTTGTCACACTTTTACCGTCTAGTCACATCTTGACATTCAACTTCTGTTCTCTCTCCCCTTGACTGTGGTGATAAACCAATAGCTGTCGCTGTCATGCAACACTCAGTGCACTCATAAAGGCGCCACCTGTTGCTGGTGCATGCCGGGACGCTTAACTTGGAATACTGCAAACTTGGCACTACTCAGTCGTTTACTCCCCCTCCCCTCACCCCAGTATCCCTTTACTGGTGACGTGCCCAATTAATGCTGCTCGATTCCACTGCAAATAGAAGGTAAATAAAATTCAAAAAAGCAAATGGGTGATGATTCAGTGCTATGAAGTTTAGGATCCACACAATGTGTGAATCCTCTGTAGTAGGCAGTCTTAATACTAATGCCATCTTGTGTATTTAAGTTTAAATAACAATAATACATATATAGAGAGCTTTGAATTTGAGGTTAGTCTACTTTAACACCATCATTCCACTCCTAAAAAAAATGATTGTTGAATGCATACTTTTTAGCATACAAATTAGAAATTGGGGGTATCTCCGGTATCTCTTCTTTTTTAACTACTTCTACCAAACTGTACCTGATAATCTTACTTTAATATTGCGTATTACCCATAATACTCTTTTTCATAACTTTTCATTCTAGTGACAGGGACTTTTCATTATTTCCCTCTTACTCAAGACCTTTTCCTTGTCTCCTGTCTTTTGTTTCCAGGATATTGAAATGTGTTTACTTAGCAAGAATATTACTAAATCGATCTGTGCGATTTTGTTTTTAATCGATTTTAATGGACCTCATGCATCATCTAAAAGTTGGAGGTTTAATAGTATATTTCTGGCAAAGCTTCAGTTTATTGAATTTCTAATCATACTTTAATAGTCAGGGATCATCGTAGCTTTTTATTCCTCCTGTAAATCCAAAGAGGAATAACAGCATATTAAACAAGAAATTAAAAAGTTAGAGAAACTTTGTTGTTTATCTGAAGACCCAATTTGCCAGCTTGATAACTTGAAAACGAAATGCAATACCAACACAAAAGAATGAATGAAAAGATCGTTCCATTTTGCAGATAGAAGGTGCTGATGGTTGTGTAACAATCAATGCAATGTTGAATTTTATAGGCAGTTTTCATGTCCTTTTTTATTCTGTGATTTTAACCTGCTTTGAGAAAACACAACTTCCTCAGCCCCTCTATATAGCAGTTATTGACTGACTTAAAAAAGAAAGACAAGGTTTCTTGTCTTTGTCTCCTGTCTCAACTCTTGTCTTGAATCAGTAGCCTGTACTCTCCTATTCATTCTGACAAAACAGGTTTTGTTCAGACTTGTCTTTTGTCTGATAATATACAATTGTACTTTAATAGTATTTCTCACACTATAGATTGATATAGATATAGATATACAAACTACCCCCATGGTGGGTGGCTATATCTATTGATGCTAAAAAAACATTTAATAGAGTAGAATGGGAATATTTAATACCTTAATAAGATTTAATTTTGGCCCTGTAATAATTTCCTGGCTCCGTATCATAAACGGCTCCCTGGTGGCATTTATTAAGACAAATACTCAGTGTTCGTCTTTCAAACTGTCACAAGGGACAAAACAAGGCTGTTCATTGTTCATTCTCTCCATTATTACTTGTTCTTGCTATGGAGCAAGGTATTAAAACTGATGCGTTTATCACATTATTTCAATGTACGCAGATGATATTTAACTTTACCTTCCACTGAATTTCAACACTTTGTAGGTTAATGGACCAGTTTGGTGAGCTGTCTGGTTATAAATTCAAAAAGGCAGCTTAAAATGGTCTTCAGACTATATGAAATGCTTGGCCATATACAGTTCCAGCAACATAGAAGAAGTTTATGAACTTAATTATCACCCATTTATTGACAGAGCCACAAATGATCTGAAAAGAATGAACCTACTCTCCATTTCTCTACCCAAATATCTTAATTTGTTTCCTTCCAAACCTTCCAATTCCCCACCACCACCACCGTCTGCTCTTTTATTTGGGAGAATAAGTCACAAAGAACTAGTTTGCAAGTCTAACAGCTCACACAGAGCAGGAGTGGTTTAAATTTGCCAAACCTTAAATTCTGTTTTCTCTCAGCTCAACTCACCCAGATTGACCAAAACTTTTCCATTTTATTAAGTGCATGGGCAAGAGTGGAGTCCCTTGACATTCTTCCATATATTTATCTCCTTTAACTGTTTTTGAAATCAGTTATCTACCTTCTATTTTTTGATCCTGTAACTTGAATAGCATTTTTTAATTAATAATATAGCACTATGTTTAGATATTCATACACAAAACCTCCTCACTTGTGTCTTCCTGGCACAGGCAATAGGGACCCATAGGATGAATTTCATAAAATATATTGACCATGCTCTGAATGCTGCAAAGGAAGTGCATTACAATCCATTGGAAATCTGATTACCCTCCTACAGTATCGCATTGGTTAAATTAAATCACTGGCTACATTAGAATATAGGAGGTAAGAGTCAGGACTTTTTAAAAAATATGGCAACACACATAGATATTATGGCAAGATGGACAGCTTCGGGACTCTTGGTTGATGTTTTATTTACTCACTCTGGTCCATCACAGAGATTCTACTACTTGTTGTATGCACTTGAATAAAAGATTAAAATCATCCTTGGTTTTCAGCCCCAATCAGTTTCTTTTCTTTCTTTCTTTTTTTGAATTTTTTGTCATTGGTTAAGTTACTGATTTTTGTTTATTTACTGATCAAACTGCAGTGCAATGCAAACCTGTTTCTGACTAGTTGAATGACACACTATAGCAACTTTTTAAAACTGAAGTCGCTAACAAGAAATGCTAGCAAGAAATTCACCATGTTGGCAACACTGGTCTCTCTCTGATCTCTCTCGATTTTGTGTATAAGCACACACGTGCTGTTTAAACATCCATCAAATAAAAGTGGCTCCAGCCCCCTATGACCCAGAAGGAAAAGCAGTTATCGAAAATGAATGAATGAATGAATGAACTATTGCTTACAGCATAGCTTTCCCTGATGCTTCTGACATCCCTATTTAGTCAGCTCAGTGTTCATAATATATACAAACAGCTCTGTCTCACACACTGCACTGATGTTGCTGTAATTTATTGGTTTAATGTTTTAATGCTCAGCTGGCTCAGTGAATTTAACATTTATACTTGAGATTATATTCTGCTAAATTAGTTTGCAAAAGCTTTTTGCATGTTTTTGGAAATGAATTAGGAGTTGAATTTGTATTTCACAGCTGTTGTGAAGCAATTATGATTACCTTAGGTAATTTCCTGAGTAGAGATGTATGTTTACAAACGAAAAGAGATCTGAAATGGCTCTCATAATTCACCCCTTTGTTGTGTTTCTGTCACATTTGGCCGGTTTATGAAGTGCACTTGATTGACTTGTGTAACTGCATGTGAAATCTTAAACTTAGATCTTAAAAAGATCTTCAACTTAAATTGCGAGCTCTGTTGTCCAGCGTCAGTGATAATTGCAGTATTGGATCCCCTGACACAAAAGCTAGTCATTCAGTCACTCTGTACACGTACTGTGAAAAAGATAATGCATTAATCGCAATTTAGATATTTATAACAAACACACAATTGATTGACAGTGCTTGCAAAAGTTAACATTCACTGCCCTTTCCACTTAAAATGAAGCAGCTCAGAACCAGTAGTATTGAAAAGATCAACATCTTTGTAAATACAGCCATGTGTAAAGGACGGTCCTTCCCCAAAAATCTACTTTTACAACAATTTCTAATCCTAACATTGTCATTTACTCACTGAAATTTAACAATAAAACTTTTGAAAAAAAAAAAAGCTAAACCAATTTGCTGACTTCCTTTGTTTATTGCTGAGATTTTAATGTTTCTTCCACACTGACCTGCATTTTTAAATTATTATTTTTTCATTATTAATCTTTTGGCATCTTGATTTTTGATGGGTTTTTTTTGTTTGTTTTTTTTCATCACCATGTTTTATCATCATCACAAGTGTAACCAGTTTCCTGTCCTACCCTCCGCAGCAGATGATGGATGATATGCTGGTCCAAATCGTCTGACCCATTTCAACCCGACTCCTCTGCAACAGTAAACAGACGCACCTTCAGACATCTCAGCCGCCAGGACATTCTCATATGAACGGACTCCATTTTTCTGTAGCTGCAGTATTTCTTCAAGATGCTGCTACAGACTCCTCAGGATGCAAACCCTCACATTAACACGATAACCCTCAACCCTTTTCCTCAAAATAAACGTACATCCTTCTAGTTTCGAATGTTGGATGCTTCAATCTATGTGAAGTTCAGGAAAGCTTTTACATTTACTGCTCAGTAACCTCTGCTGTTAGGGTTCATGGAAGATGCTCTTACACACAGGAAGTTTATGTGTAGATTTATGTTGGAAACCAGATTTGTAATCATTATTAGCAAGACATTAGCAGCCAGTGTGGTTGATCAGACAATGAAAAGAGTGCCACCTACCAAAAGCTAATTCATCCACGTAAAAGCAATGAAAAGAGACAGTACTGAACACAAAAACTGGACTAAAAAGATTCTTTAAATCTTTAAATTTTTATTTATATATGTATTAACACTAAATTGCTGAGAATATTAAAGAAAATGCTGAACTACTTTTTTTCTCCTAATCTAATTTTAGAATAAACAGTATTTAGGAATGATTAGACAATAAGAGAAAATTACATATTTTGCCTTAAAGTCACAGTCCGTGGTCCAAATGTGAACAAAGGGGCAGTGATTTTAATCTCCGCTACAAAACATCAAAATCACAGAACTGCAGCATAACTCTCACAACAGGCACAATCACTGCCCTTTTGCAACTAAAGCTGTAATTAGTCTTTTCTGCTGCTGTTTAATGTTTGTTTACATAAGATCAATTATACGGTTTTTACTAATATATTTGTATTTTTCATTATCAAAAATATGATTTGGGAGTGCCTTTGTGGCCAGATGGTTCCAGGCATGCCACATGGTCACAATCATCACCAGTTCAATTCCAGCTGACAACCTTCGCTGCATGCCCCTCTTTCTGTCTCCCTTGTTTCCTGTCTGCTGTCTACATCCTTGTCTTTAATTTCCCTCAGTCTCCATGGCTACTGGACATGTCACACTCTTTGTTCCCCTTTCTTTCTCTCACAGACGTAATTATGCAGAAATCCAGACAAATGAATGTATAGATAAGTGGACAGAGAGGTAGTCCAAATAAATGGAAACGAATGCTGTGTTTTCTAAAAAATAATTAATTAATTCTGTAGGCTACTACGGTTGTTGGGAATGTATTTCCAAACTTTAAATAAGGCAGCAGTCATGTCATTGGATGCTAATGTAATTTACATGACAACACTGAATACCTAGGGAAGTGTTTTTGAACTTTAGACTCTTACAAACAGTGTGAATGATGTGTCTGTCGACCCGGTGGTTGACTGAAGACCCCCTGTGACTTGTCAGGATTAGCTCCTACATTTAGCAGACATTCGTATCTGTGTGGCCTCATCCATCATGTACACAGCTATTTGGTGTTGTATCCGTTTGTGGTATTTTATTGACTGCATTTATCGATAGATAATAAATTAAAGCAACAGACATTAGATCTGATGTTGAGATCATGTGCTACTGCTCCAATCATGAACATTTGCTTGAACCTGCAGAGTTGCAGTCTATCAGCACCAGACGAGAACCAGAGGCATGTTCTGGTGTCGGTAGCCTGTGTGTGGCCAAGAGGGTTTAAAATAGGTCCTGCGAAACTGATCGCCAGTGCTGAGCAGCAATGAAGGCTGCACATATCATATGTCTCCTCCATATTAGAGTGAGAACAACAAGACATAAGGGACCACATAAGCATTGCGAAACAACATTTTGGACTACCTGTTGACTCATTTGAAAAAGATACACTTGTATTAGTTCCATTCTAGATCTCACCATACAGAGTAACAAACAAGACCTGATTTCCTTGAGGTGCACTGTTCAGTTCTATTATATTCTGTCTGGTGTTTCCACTAGATGGCATTGTTACACTTTATTGTGTAGCACCGCCCTCTGAGGACAGGCCTCCCTCAGCAGGAGATGTTCTTAATAAATTAAAAATCTAAAGTTGTGAAGTCATCTGGAGCACCCTAGTCAGAATTTATAGACCCTGAATAGCAATGCGGTTTTGAGGTTGGGCTCCCATTGTGTTGATGCAGTTGTTGTGACCATGAAGTATTGATTGCATTATGAAATTCACTTAGATGATAAGTGGTGTCTTGGAATATGTATATTCATAAACAGTAAGACCTCCATTTCTTAATGGCCATCCATTTCTTAGCAGTGTGTTGAAGCCAGAGGTAAAATTGGATTGCATTGCCAAGGGGAAAACTTTTTTTTTTTTTCTACTGATCTAAGCCAAGGGGAAACCAACACAATTACTCCCCCCCCCATATCACATTAAGCATTTCTTACGTCGCTGACATACTGGAGGTGACGCTGAATGACCATTTATCATTTAAATTTGTAAAGAATGAAAATATGAAGATAACCAGCAGTTTTTCTTTAAATAATAATCACAAAAATAGACAGAATATAACCTGATTCATTGTCAGGTTTAATTAAATGATGCAAGTGTTTCAATATTTGTAAACTGATCTAATCATGATTTGCATTAAGAAGACATTCCCAACTACAGTAAGGGTTTAGACAACTGCTGGATGAAAGGAATTCATTTTATTTATTTCGTTTTTGGAGATTCTTGAGGCAACATTTTGATGCGTGAAGCTTCAAAGCTGGGGGGGTCATCTTGGGACATGATGTAGGTACAAGTGAAAATACTTTTTGAAAGTACCCAGGCATTCACTCTAATGTATGATCAAACAATAGGATAATTCATGGCTACACAATGATTTACCCTAAACCACACCACACAAGAAGATTAGCATATTCTTTTCAAATAAATTATTTTAGGCAACAAAGTCTACAATAGCTTCCTTTTTTTAAAAGCAAATGTTGAATAGAAATAAGCAGGATGTATTTCTCCTCACCTAAAACAGCCATTCACCCAACACCCCGGTTACAAGCTCATCACAGGGCACATAGAGAGAAACAACCATTCATACTCACATTACCACCTACAGGCAATTTAGAGTCATGTCAGTATATAAGATCTATCTATATGCAGTGCCAATAGATGAAGCATTTTTGATTTGTGCCTTAAAAAATTATGCGGAAAAGCCAGAAATTCTAGTTTGTTTGTTTTTGTTGTTTTTGTAAAAGGTTGGGTGAGGTGGAAAACTTGATGTATAGCTGTTGTAAAAATGCGACAAAGTGCAATGGACATAGTGAATATATCATAAAGAAGCACCTGACTGAAACTACCACTGAAGTTTTCAGTCCATTGAAGAGGCTAAAATATTGACCTGTGTGGAGTAATGAGGAGACTATAACGTTGGTCGAATTAATACATGAAACATAATACATAAATCTTATATTTTCATCATGTCCATTCATTATTTGAGTTGGACATGGTAAATGGACTTGAACTGCAGAGGCTGCCAACTGCTCATCAGAAGTCATATGGCGCTTTCTAGCTAAAGTGCTCATGATGATACTAAGCTCACCCAAACACGCACACTATCATAGACTGACAGCACAGCCATCAGAAGCAATTTCGGGTTCAGTACTTTGCCCAAGGACATTTTAATTATGTCATCTCGTTGCCCCTTTCTTTTGCTACGGTTTAATGGCACCCAACTGGAGGATTAGCGCCACCAACTGTCTATCTTAATGCGCTCAACTCCTAATATAAGCACAACAGTAGTGGGTGGAACTTCATATTCATTTGCATATTATTTTGCCCATTTTCCTGAAATGAGGTTGAACTTTTTTGCTACATTTAGATGGAAACCTGACCAATAATTTGTATGATTTGTAATACATTGCATATAGGATACAAGTCAGTACATAAGCTCTCACTTGTCTATTTTCCACGCTTATCCCATTCATCTTTGTATGGCTTCAAGGAAATACATATATAGAGATGTATTTCAGGTGGACCACCTAATAGAATAGCCAACCTCATGAATCTACACTAAAGGGTTGTACATTTTCTCCACGGTGTAGTGATAGATGACGGGATAATAAGCTAGAGAACACCTTATATGTTAGAACCGAAAATAATCTGACCATTATGTTCTGTTTTTCTCAGCCTCACCTTCCTCTTTTGCTTAGCTTGTTGGCCTGTCTGATACCAAACTACCCTGACAGACTACCTCAAACCACCTTCGTATCAGGCCACAGCTTTTTGGTATATATCACAGCCAACCCTAAGTACCAACAAATAAGCCCAGGCAAAGCAGTAATTCATCATGTGATGCTTGGCCCTAATATATCTTTCTGTCTTGGTCACCATAACTCTTCCTTATAGTAGCCGTTTGAGCACTGCAGTGTTACCAGGGACAGGAGCGATAACTCTGGTGTAATAATGGACCTCTGCACAGCCATGATGATAGACGAGCCCCCCTTGTAGGAATATATTCTTAATAAAACACACTTCTTTAATAATGGTCTTTTCTGTTGTAGGTCTCGTGAGGGAGAAAACTCAGGAAACCGAAATCCTCACAAATCTCCTGTGTATGAATGAACTGCCCAAGGTTATCTCTATGCAGAATAAAATGTCGTCCAATAGCACTGAAGGAAGAATGCGTGTATTTCATTCAGCAGTCGCTGACACATCTGAGCCTCACAGTACCAAAGGTCGACTTTTCAGAAGCCTTTTCTTTAGTAGCCATGAAATATAGACATTCCTCTTTTCATTGAAATTCTAACATTTGTTCCACTGTGGTCAATAATCAAACTAAAATGACATGTTTGAATTCAGTCTATAAGTGCTATAGACCATTGGAAGTAGTTTGTAGCTTGAAGTAGCCTTGTGATCCAGCCAAAGACATCCACTATTGGCTTGACCTATTGCACGCCCTATTGACCCATCGGTGTACTTAGCTAGTAATGTTATGCTGTTTGCTCCAAGAATGGAGGACACCAGCGAGCAAAACAATCCTTAGTGGACAGTCACAACGCCAAAGCATCTGAGATGTGAGGTGTGGTAGTATACAACAAGTCTGTGGACTCGCCTGCTAGCTTGCCCCCAAATTGAGTGGAGGTACCAAGACAAGCGGAGCCATAGTATGAACTGCAAGAACTGACTTTTCTTTTAATTGCATGATCAGGTCAACATTTTTATTTGTCTAATATCTGGAAAACGAATAGCGTTCCTGTACCTCCTACCCTTTAAAACATCAATTTTCATTCCATTATATTTAAGCTCATGCAATATTCCTTCATCATTGTCAAAATATGAGGGGAAGTATGCCAAACTCTTCTAGAGCCATTTCTTGTTTTTTTTTGTTGTTGTTGTTGCCTTTATTTTTCTCCAGTCCTACCAAACAGCCTGATCCGCTGCAGGAGGAAATAGTGGTCATCATTTAGGCTAATATCTTAAGGTCCCCATCTCAGACTTTGCTTACGCCGAATGCCATTCATCTGCCCGTAGCTGATGAGCTGTCTGATAAGCCTCATAGTAATGGATCTGTGAGATCCTTCCCATCTCCGCTACTTGCTACAGACCAGGTGGAGAAAAGGGCAATTGGAATCTGAATGAGAATACAGATGGCCTTTTGTTACTTGACCTACGAACCACGTCGAGCAATTCAGGCATGTGAGTCATTTTTTTGAGTAGTTACAGTCAGCCTGCGGTATGGCTTAAATACCTATACGGCAATTTAGAAAAAACCTTAACCAAAGTGGACTTCTGCGTGATGGAAGTGTTCTGAAGCATGATGGATTACCAGTTTAAGAAAATAACTACAGTTTATGGAAAGAATTAGACGGGAAGAAAAACTCATGCACGAGAGTTTTTATACTGTATGTGTACAATTGCTCATTTAATGGTTTCTGCTGTCTCTGCTGTTTCTGACCTTGGAAACAGCCAATAAGGAAGGAAAAACCAACTGCGTTTGTGTAGACTATCACCTTCCATCATAACAACCATTTGTCCTCTAGTCTGGCCGATACAACCCAAACTAACTTTACTGTATCTAATAAAAAAACATCAAAAAACAACACAACAATATGAAACAGTAAACGTAAAGGGGGGGGGGGGGGGGATATGTGCAGAATATGATCACCCAAATTTTTACTCATATTAAAGTACTCTGAGCATACATTTTATATACATCATGAACATTCACATCTATTCAGTGAGGGAAAGGTGGGAATGACAACTGTAGCCCCAAGGTCGGAGGGTAAGAAGCTACAATATTACATTATTGTAGACTGCACTGAAAAAAGTAATCTCCCGAGGCTCTCCACATGTCACACTGTGCGAGCAGCGGTGCGTCACTTATTTTAAGCTCTTCAAGCTAAAAAGAGAGAGAAAAGAAGAAAAAGCGTAACATTACTAAAGAAACTCCCCAAATCCAGGATTTCAATGGATGATTCCCTCAAGAAAGTGACTTTGATTCATCCCACCACTATGATACCGGTGGTACTGCCAAGACTGATAACTCGGTGTCGACCCTTTCGCTATCACTCGCATTTCCTCTGCATTACCTTGTTATCCGCGTGTGGGCATCGGGTTACCAGTGTATAGTGCAGGCACTCACCATAATTGTTAAGTATTTTATGTTTTTATGTTCTCTCAGCCTCGATGTACAGCTCTGACACGTTTACTGTAAAGCATGATTTCAGAATGTGAGACTAAGGATTGTGCCGGTGGAGGTGGAGGGATTTACGCTGTCTTATTAACATTAATGTTTTGTTTGGGCTCTTTTTAACAGTTACACAAGACATACTTTACATCATTTATGAGCTTGATGCTTCATTATCATCTAATTTTTCAAGAATTATTAAGAATCATTTCTAAACATGGTTTTAATCTCTTTTGATGAATCTCTCTACACAACTTATGACAGCATGTTGTCCATGTTTTACTCAATCAGTGCCTTTTTGTCAAACAAAATGAATATGGATTTGTTCAAGCATGTGCCACATGACATAGAAAGCATGAAATATTTAGAAATATTCAGTGATTCAGTCTCTCATGAGGCTCAGCGTACGTTCAGGCAGGAAGATGTTATGTTCATTTGTTCACAACTCTCTCTTTCTGTCCCCGCCTCTCCTTCATCAGCTGAATATGGATGTTAACTCTTAGTTAATCAACCAGATTTCGCCACAATCTCCCTCAGCCAAACATGTCATTGCTGTCACTGCAGTGCAAACAAGTGTTGCAACCCTCCTCCATCCCATTCACCTCAAGTTCATCACATCGCAATGCCCTGGTTGAGCTCATCAAGAGTCCATTCCTCATCTCAACCCGGTCTTCAGTCATTTTCTTCCCATCATCACCACCACCAGTGTCTACAATCCATCAGGAGGGTTTTCACAGTTACACCACCTCTTTTTACATTTCTCATAAATGCAGTGACGTCACAACGCCGTCTAATCACCACAGACTTTGTCTTATTTCATCTATGATAAAAAACCTCCGTCAAAAAAAATGTTCATTCAGACAATCAGAAAGTCTCTCCTGACTGAAATGTTTTTCAGCTCAAATATTAGATGACCTTAATTATAAAAGTAAAACATGAAATACTTTCCCACATTACTGTAGTCTGTCACACCTCTCGTACACTCTTCAGTCAGGCTCTTTGAAGCAGTCAAAATGGGTTTTGCTGACAGTTTTCAGGCTGTCTCATCATCATCTGTGACAGTGGTAAGTCTAGGTTGTTTGACAGATGATCCGGTTCTCGGTCTGCCTCTGCAGTAAAGATGTCGGGACACTATTTCGACTCATTTTCACTCATCAGAAATTTATTTACTTTGGGACGGATGTGGCTCAGGAGTTAGAACAGGGTTTTTGGTTCGATACCTACCTCCTGCTGTCCACATCTCAAAGTGTCCGTGGGCAAGAAACCGAACCCTAAATTGCTCCTGATAGTCAGACCAGCGCCCTGTGTGGTGTCTCGCTTTCATCTGTGTGTGCGTGTGTTCAAGTTCACTTGAATTGTCACATATAATCATACAGGTACAATCATAGTGAAAGAGGTGAAAGTGGCAAAGTACTTGCACTATATAAATGTAGACATTGTACCAGTGTAGTCCATAGGTTGAACTGGGTACTTTTTTTAAGGACGACTTACTCTAAAAGACATACTATGAGTAGACCTCGCTAGCTAGGC
This sequence comes from Protonibea diacanthus, assembly GCA_028641955.1. Classification (NCBI taxonomy): domain Eukaryota; kingdom Metazoa; phylum Chordata; class Actinopteri; family Sciaenidae; genus Protonibea; species Protonibea diacanthus. The sequence goes on from CM053978.1 coordinate 15,399,070, forward strand.
TCTTTTCATTCACTCGGAATATAAAATCTTATGAGTAATGTGTCATTGTCTCATCCTCGATAATTACATATAACAGATTTTTATACATACTGTAACTTCCTGAAAACAATAATGTCATATATTCAAACCAATACAGTATTTTTAGAATATCATTTTGGCCCTAGTGTGGATAAGCAGATGGATTTTTGGCCATGTGGCACCAAAAAAGATCAGGTAGGAAAAATAAAGAGTACATGATTTTCATTGATGAATGTTTTTTTAAAAAATATGTCACAGTGAGAAATAAAGTACACAAGAGTTAATACAGAGTACTCAGCGCCGTTTTGTTTTACTGATTCAGTTCACTGGTTTTTGATCATAATCCTTGTTGTCGGTGATTATTCAGCATCTCCATTCTTCACTAAATAAATTCCCTGTGCCATGCTCCACTCGGTGCATACCACAGTGATATTAATCACACATGCATGTTTTGTTTTTCAACAAGGTATTTTTTTCAAATTGCACAACGTGGAGCGAACAAAATCACCCAAGGGATCTCATCACTGCGCACTGTGGCCTCCCTGCTGAAGAGGAACTTCGGCGCTTTCATCAAGGCCAATTTGACAGTAATTTCAGAGGAAAGCGACAGTATTACTCATTTGCTTCACCTACCTATTTCTGTAGGTTATGAATCATGAGTCCATCTGATTGGGTTCATTCATTTGACCGTACTTGCAAAACGATGGTGCACCTTCCTCTTGTGCTGTTTGTTTCCTTGTCAACGTCTTGAGCCATTAGCGCAGGATGAAAGCAGTTTGTCAGCTTCAAGGACTCATGATTGTACTAAAACAAAAGCAGCAGGGAGGCTCTCCAAAGAGCTGACAGGCAGTGCAGTGAATTACCCAAGCACCTGCAGGCTGTTAAAGTGATATACTCCACCCTAAACCTACAGTGTCTTTTGAGTATGAAATACTTAAACTCTAGACTTGAGAAGTGGTTGTAAAAAGTTTGTTTTTTATGGAGAACAGAGGCTGTGGTCAGCTTAAAAGTTCCACGGTATCAAAACCTCTTGCAGCATAGTCTACTACTGTCCATATCCTCATGCTAAAGCTCATATTTTCACCAGAATAAGTTTAGATACTCTGCTTCCAACTCCATTCTGGAACAAAACAGTATTGATCTTGCAAGCAGGCATATGTGTTGTTTTTTTGCATTGCTCAATTAACCCACCCTCCACTGCCCCGGGTAAAAATGAGCTTCTGATTTCCATTCTCTCCCATCTTTATCCGTGCATCGTGTATGTAACCTAGTCACCTTCAAGTACCCATAATGTGTTGTGCACACAGCAGGACTACACATGGTAGGATGATTATATTTTGCCAGAAGCCTCTGATACCAACCAACACTCTACTGCAATATTACATATCACCAGGTCTGACCTGTGTCAAATTGGTTTGTTATACTTGGATTAAACAAAAATCTTTAGGAACACGTACAGTTTGAAGACGCTATCAACTAAAATAATATCATTCCTATAACACAGGGTCTCACTATAATAGAGGGCCACAAGGTAAGGTAATAATACCTCATCATTCTAAGAACCTACATCCATATTGTATGATTCCACACCTCGCAATTTCACAAAATAATGAAAAATGCCCATCACAGTTTTTTTTATTTTTTTTTTTTTCCCAGAGCCCAAGGTGATATGTTTTTTTTAAATTTCATGTTCTTGTCTGACCAAAACCCAAAGATATTTAGACATTAAACATTTTTTGGAAGGGTTTTCTGCAGCTCACCTCATCAAGAACATGTTGATATATTAGCTTCACACACTAATACACTTCGTTATAGTGCTGCTCCATTCAGATGTGTTTTGCGTTTTTTTGTTCACTTGGATGTTTACGGAATGATGCACGTGCAGATGCTATTTTCAGGGTTATCTGCTGCAGGACGAAAATGTCTTTGTGTACGTATGAGCAGGATTTTGTGACATAACAACTAGTTTGATGCCAGCTGAGACCTAATATGAAACTTACACAAGTGTGATGTGAAAACATGAAACTTTAACTTGAAAGAATGAAGAATGAATGAAACAATTACATATTGATAGATTCTCAGTGAGGAATAGTACTCTAACTAGGTAACTGTGAAGAAAAAAAAAACTTTATCAATCACAAATTATCATTACAAAGTATTTTTATATGTCACATAGTGAATTTCCGGCTACCCTTCCACTGGTTAGAACCTTTAAATGCTAACTTGCTTATTTAATATACTGTAGTTTAATGTTGAGATTATATTCTACTGCTTTAAAAAAAAAACACTTTATTTTTTAGCCAAGAATACAGATGAATTATCTCTCAAGAGGTTTAAGGCTTTTGATTTTTGTAAAACAATAGTGCTGCTTATTAATTTGGTAAGAGATACAGTTTCTTGGTTTTCTTTTCAGTTATGATGGCAGGCTAAAATATTCCAACAGCATTTCTTTACCAATGTGTTAACAGACAGAACTGGTTTCCAGTGGATGGTGAGTTATTTGTAATTTATAACCTCTAATTGGACAGTGACGATGCTTTCAAACTATTACCTGTTTTCCATGGTTGGTTTAATTCATTCTCCCATCAGCAGTAAGCATACTATGTGTTGTAGTAGTAGGCCGACACACAGTTTATCACCTTTCCTTCAATTACTGTATCAGTCAGCAGGCCGGACATGTCAAATCCCAGAAGATAGAGTATGTTGTGGAGGCAGAAAGAGACAGGAAGGAAGAGAAGAAGAGCTCCAGGAAAACAGGAATGGAAACATTTATTTCCTTTGGCCTCAGAACAGATACTTCTGTGTCTTCTTGACATGTATTCCCTGTACCACCTCTTAAGCAGGTCTTTAGGACTTAATATCTATTGGCAGCACAATTTTCAGACTGAAACCAGACACATAGGGTGCCAGGAAAACATGTGCTGGTTGTCACAGCATATAAGAGTAAGTAGAGTGGACTCCAGTGATTTCTTATGCTGTCTAAGCTTCCACAAATATGCAAAAAAAAGAGATTAATTTCATTGAGTACTTTTTTTTTTGTTTGTTTTGTTTGCTTGTGGAGTAGATGTTTTGAGTTGTTCCATAGTCTTCTTCTGATTTCTTTGCATTGCTTGAGAGGTTGGCTTAATACTTTTAAAATCCTGAAGATCATCGCCTTATGTGAAGCTTAACATTACCAATAGGAAATAGCCTATTTAGATTGGTGAATTACTGTAGACATGATGCAGTAAAACAGATGCTTCTCCATAGTAGCATTGATATTGTGGTATTTTATCGTAGGTGGGCTGAGTGATTCCAGGTAATGTGATCTTTTTTTTCATCTTTCATCTTTTTTTTTTTCAAATTCATCAACATGCGGTCTGAAAAAAATTAGTGGTTGTGCACAGCCCCTGCTCTGTAAATGGGAAACAAATTGGATCAGACTTGTTACAGCCAGCGTTTGTGTGTCAGGTAACGTTAAATTACTTGCCCATGGACACTCAGCTTACTTTCTAGTTGGCTGAGATGTGCTGTTGTTGTGATGTAAGCTAGGAGCAGGAGAGTTGTTAGCATCGCTGTCTGGAGCTGGTTAGCTGTACAGCAGCAAGTTTAGCAACAGTTTGCTAACCCACAACATAACTAACGTTAGTTGCGCTATTTGCTGTATCATTCTTCGCACTGTATCATGGTATTGTATTTATTCAGAATTGCTTACCCCACCTTTAAAGAGAACCATTTAGGGTGGAGCTAGAGCCAGGAGGTGATTATCTTAGCTTAGCATGAGCACTGGAAGCAGAGGGGAAATGTTATTTATTCAAAAAAAGGCAGATAGACACTTTGTCTTCTGTGAGTCTTGTTGTCATGATTACGTTACCAGGCAAACAGCAGAGATGCTGCAAAGAAGTGATGGACGGATGGATTAAATTCTTAAATATATTTATATTTTATATTTTGTGTATTTCAGCTGATTGTTTTGGTTGCCAATGAGCAGCTAAAGAGCTACAGATTTTCTTCAGCAGTTGATGGAGACCAAAACAGAGCTAAAAGCTTTCATCAGAGACCAGAAACCCACTTTGAACTGAATTGTTTTACTCAGTGTCTGCAGGCACATTACAGTCCAACTGGTTGTTGTAAATTAGCCCCTATCTTCCCATTACATGTCTTGCCTGCCTTTTCTTTCACATGGAGAGCAAAAAAAACAGATATCCATTGCAGTATCAATATCTTATAATGCAGTAGCCAAAATATCAGCCCCTAACACATGGCTAAAATATATTACTGTTTTTTTTTTCTTTGTGCCACTGTTTATTTGTCTGGGCTCATTGTTTAGGATTCCCCAAACAAATCATCATAATCCCACAGACACAATGCAGATGGCGGTTGATAATTAGGAGGCTGAAATATGTCACTTTTATGAGCATTGTATTTGGCACTGCTGCAAAAGTGTTGCACTCAACGGAGAAACCAGACTGCACCCTCATATTCCTCACACTTAATTGACATGTCAGTGGGGATTGGTGTGGTTAAGATCCTGATGAAAGATACAGTGTGGTTACCTTGAGTGAGCCCATTACCTCCACCGTAGATTTCTCATTTTGAGCTCAGCACCTCAGCTTATAGCCTAATCAGCTGTTTGTATTGGCTTTTGATTGGTGCAGGACATTTACCCAGAATTTGTGTTTTTTTTTTTTATTGTTTGTTTTTGTTTTTCAGTATGTCTTCTCATGTGAGAAGAAATAATTTAAATAAATTCACCATTTAAGTTCGTGCCTCTTTTTTTTTTTCCAGATTTCTGTCGTCATTATTCTAAGAGCACAGCGTGTGGCCTTGAGGCAACAAATGAAGTGAGTGGGAAGGAGGCACTTTGTGCCTTTGCACACTCATCAAGACTTAAAACTGCAAGTGATTAGGTCAGAGAACGCTTGATGAGACCCTGTATCAGACCCTCTACATCAGAGTGACGTTGTGACTAATAGTATTTGTCACAGGTTGTTGAACATGCATTCGGTTTTGCATTTAGACTTTGTTCAGACCCAGTGGTGAATTTAAAATTTGCCTTGAGGCAAAAAGCAATAGTGTCATGTTTTTCTTGCTGCACTGGGAAAAAAAAAAATACAGTATAAATTGCGATTCCCAACAGCTATATCAGCCTTAGGTTTGACACTGAAATTATATTATGGTAGAAAAAGAAAAGCTAAAGCTGTCACTTTTATTTAGCATGTGGTGTAGCAGGTCCATTAGAAATAGAGCTGTGCCCTTAAGGGGAGGTCATGAAACCACCGGCCACCAGTGGCATTGGTGGTTTGATTGTACTCAGACACACTAAATAAAATTGAAGTCAAGATTTAAAAGGTAATGGAAGCTTCAGCTATGATCTGAAATTTTAAACATTTGAATGCTGAGGTTGGTTCAGCCAGTGTTGTATTAGGTCACAATGTGCTAATCCACAATTTCTCTGTCCCAGTTGTTCATCTCTACACATCGAAAATGTTTTTGAATAGGGCGGTATGGTGGCGCAGTAGTTGTCGCCTCACAGCAAGAAGGTTCCTGGTTTGTCCCAGTGTCTTTGCGGTCTCTCTCTGGGTACTCTGGCTTTCTCCCACAGTCCAAAGACATGCAGTTAATAGATTAATTGGTGACTTTAAATTGCCCCTAGCTGTGTCTCGCAGGCTTGTCTCTATGTGTCAGCCCTTGTCCAGGGGTCTTCCCTACCTCTCGCCCAATGCCAGCTGGGATCAGCTCCAGTCTCCCACCACCCTGATAAGGACAAGCAGTTACAGAAAATGAATGGGTAATTTTGAATATTTCTTGTACCCGCCTCCTTGAAAACATACACCCAGATGTCTGCAAACAATTAATCAATCAGTCAATAATGTATTAATGACCACACGAACAAGATTGCTCTCGGTACAGCATGATAGATAAACTCAATTCAGCAGTGCCATACATCAAACATCCAGACGGATATAAACAGATTACTACGAGGCAAAAATTCTGTATTTACATGGCAGTGCAGGTACCTCTGTGAAGAGTATTCTGTGTTGTTATTGCAGAAAAAAGAGGGCATTAGGTGGAAGAGATGGTGAGTAGAGTGAGAAGGGTCAGATATTATTTGTCTTGCTCTTTTGATTGTGCACTTCAAGTGATGGAAGTGGCGTGCCAATGATCTTAGATGATTTACTGACTATGCACTGCAGTTTTTTTTTTTTTGCTAGTGTGACTGTCTGTACTGCCGTACCAATCTGTTATTGGTGAAGTGTGTATGCTCTCAATGATGGCTGTGTAAAACTGAAAGAGGAGGCTTTGTTTCACTTTATGGAGCTTTCATAGAAAAAAAAAAAAAAAAAAACAGTCCATGCTGGAAATGTGGTCTGTACTGATGTTCCATTTGAGTGAGTTGCAGTTGTGTGTGCCAAGAATCCGTGATGATTAAGGGTTCTCCTGGGCTGTGCCTGAAATCTATTATGAGTTCTTGTGTTTTGGATGTGTTGAGCTGGAGGATGTAGTCATGGCAGCAAGTCACTCCTTGAACTACAGTACCTGCTCAGAATATCAGTCTTTGTTGAGTACAATTATAGTTGTGTCAAATGTAGATTTAAGTAACTATTCTGATGAATGATGGATTTTCAACCTTGCTCAAAGGGTGCACATCTCCTATAGTCCAGTCTAGTACCAGTCTGTCTACTTGACATTGGGAAACTAAGATAATCTGTCCTGTACAAAATGCTGAGTTTGACTTGGGTGGAGGAACTTTACCTTCTAGATTTCTTGTGATCATCATTCAGATCTTCATTGCTGATCTGGCAGATTTGGGATGCTTCAATTCAGTGTGTTGTGGTATGGCTGATGTGCTGACTTTCTCTACGATTTGCATAAAAAATTACTTCAAGTAGCTGCATCTGAATTGCCAGTTGCACTACTCATACTCACTTCTTGTTTCCGTAAAATGTACTGCATTTAGTGTACTTCACCAAAAACACCATTGTGTTGTCTACAATTCATGGTACTCATAATAACCCTCAATAGGGGAAAAATCTAATTGGATTGTAGCTACCACTGAGGTCATGTCCTCAATATTTATTTGTTTAATATTTGTCAATTTGTTTATTTGAGCAACCTGTGGGTATTCCATATTCTCAATTTCCAAGCCAACATTTCCCCTGCAAAGTTTTATTCCTGGAATTCTGGAGAAGACATTGCAAAACCATTTTGTGTTTGAAAATAGGATTTAAATAGTAGAACTGAACAATTACCTGACTAAATAAAAAGTGGCTGGTGGTGTGTGAAGTTTTTTTCAAAAATCCTGGTGACTGCCGTGCTGTAAATGATAAGTTGTAAAAGGTGCTATATAAATAAAGTTATTATAATGATAATTATTATTGTTGTTGTTATTGTTGATTTTGACTCTAAAAGAGCCTTTGCAGGAATTAACATCTAGTATAAACTAATAACTACTAACTAATCAATGACAAATGTCCATATTTCAAAGCATAGACTTTAAAACTGTTCTTCAGTTTTACCTTGCCACTCAACACACCGTTTCTCCCACAGAAATTCTGTATCAACACTTTTTAACTTCAATTCATTTTAAGTGGATCTTTATTTATGGCTACAGTACAACAGTCCCCTGGTCTAGAAAATGTGCATATTTAAGATTAATCTCAATAGAAGTTTTAACAGCCCAATCACTCCAGTGAAATTATAGTTTCTGTGGTAAAATGTGAGTCTGCAGGAGATAAACATTCCCTGGTAGCTCATAATCTTTACAGTTTTGTTGACAACCTGCCTCAAAGGAAAAGCTGATTCTGTATCGGCCATTCATTCTTTCAGATGGGAAGAACAAAGTATAATGAACATAATCAAAGCGAGTGTTGCTTAGAGTTGACCACATTTATTGAAATGCGAGTGGTCGTATTAGGAGGGCGTGCTGACCATCTGCCTTGAAACTGGAAGTACATTAAAAACTGTAAGCAATTTCCTCTGCTGCATCTTGTGCTCTGTGTGTAGATATATTAGAGTATGAGCTCCCATCCTCTCCGTGACCAGACACCCTTCCATGCTTATAAAAGTAGAATGGTTTTTTAGCCTATGTGTCACATTTACCTATAGTGTCATCCACAGTGTCACTGTGGTGCGGGGGTTTGAATGGCTCGCAATAAATCATGATTTTTAACAGCTTCAGGGACTGAGTTCACCTCTATCTAGACTTGACCTACTTCTTAGCAGTAAAGTCCACACAAACTAAGTTGATGTGGAGTCCCTCATGGGAAAAGACAAATGTGGATGTTCCCCGAATACTCATTGTCCACTTTGTCATTTCATTTTTTGTGCATACTCTACGATCACCACCAATGTAGCTCCCATTTATTATCTTACATCCTTACTGCCCTCAGTAGGAATCTGGATTCCACATGTCAATTTATAGACCGAAAACAGAATTTGTGATGAAATAAAATATGCCTTGTTAACTTCAGCCCAAGTGCTGACCAAAAAGTGCACACTCCGGAAAACAAGTGGACCTTGAGTTTAGGACTGCAGTTGATTGACTATGTATTTAAAGTTCCAGTGTATAAGGGGCACTGTATTTACAGAATGTGGCAAAAAATGGATATGCATAACTAAGTTTTCATTAGGGCATAATCTAGAGGTTGACCAATTAATCACGCTGAATAGGATGTTTTTTTTATCAGAGAAAATCGGCCCTGATAGTGACCAGTGGCTTTGCTGCTTCTACCAGTGAAGCACCAGCTAAGCTTGTCAACCCCTGGCAATGAGCCAAAAAAAAAAAAAAAATCCGTAATTCATAGTTCACCCATTCTTCAGAATCAGATTATTCTCCAGTACCATCCTCTAACTTGATTACTCCATAGATCCACCATCAAACTGGCTTGCAGGGTGGCCATTCCCAGAAGCCGCCAGCAGCATACAGCCGGACTAAATGAGGTAAAACTCCGGAGCTGTCCGAGAATCACTAAGCTTGTCTTTTAGATGCAAAAGGCGGCACTTGGGTTTATTTTCATTGGCCAAGGGATGTATGTCTGAAACTGAGTATTTCTGTGGGATCTAAAAAAAGGAATTTTTGTGTTGAGATAAGAACTCATTCATTGTTAATTGAACTGTGGGGTTTGTACTAAACACTGGCTGTATAATACACGGGTGTGGTTTAAATTCTTGTGTGCTTTCTGCTTCTTGTTGCCTGCCAGTGCCTTTTTGAAATACATGGTCATTAAAGATTGTTAAGGGACTGAAAGACCTTTGCAGGGTCGCCCAAATTAAAATATTTTCTTTGTCAGACTTACAGTTACGCTGGCACCCTGGCTCATAGACAGATCTCTACTGTAATCTCCATCTTTTTGCAACGCATTGTAATAGCCAGCCTCTTACCTGGAAATGATTGATTGCACAGCAGATATTTTAACACATCATAGCAGAAATCTCACAGGTATATTAATGATAGCTGTGTTCCACTTAGTGAAGGTCATGCTATTGTATGTGCTGTTCACGTTCACTGTTACTGGGAGACTTAATGGAACTGAGCCTTTTGTACTGTTATTAAGTCTACCTGTGTTTTTCTGGCTTTGATGTGTCAAAATGTCTGCTGTGAAACTAGTCCATTAGGTTTCACATTAGTGGGAAAAATAATAACTCCGTTATTAGTCAGTTAGTACAATTATTATTAGTACAAATTATTATCAGTTATTGTCAGTTGTCCTGATCCTTTTCCATGGAGACCACCATATCCACAGACAAACCAAACATTGGCCTGCTTAGCAGCCACCATAGGTTTTATGTGTTTGGAACAGGAGGGTAAGGTGAGGCAGTTTCATTCACAAACTGCACCACTAAATGCCATTAAAGCGTCAGTGTGTAGCTTTTATGGTGATTTATTGGCAGAAAGGGAATATAACATGCATAAATATATTTTCAGTAATACATAATCACCTTAAAAATGAATTGTTTATTTGTTTATTTGTTATTACCTTAGAATTACCCTTTTATATCTACATATGGAGCGGGTCCCCTTACAAGCAGTCCGCCATCTTGTGCTGCCATGTTTGTTACAGTAGCCCAGAACAGTCAAAGGACTGCCGAAAAAGAGGACATAGAAGAAGTGTGTTCGTTTCTAATGAAGATGCCACTAAACCTTACACACTGTACCTTTAAATCCTACACACAGGTCCTTTTATTCTATCGATTTCTCTAAGTTGGCTTTTTCGAATGTCTTGTAGGAACACTTATTTTCATTGTAAATGTAGTAAAATATTTTTTTAAAAGTCTTACAGTTCCTAAGAGTTCAAAGAAAGGTTCTGTTTTTTTCACTTCAGAACCCAAAGATATTAATTTTGCAACTGTTATAAAATATTTTGAAAGTCCAAGGATTCTGAGTTCAAGGACAGACAAATGGTTCAAAACCAAAAGATGTTCAGTTGGAGATGTTATATTGTAAAATAGAGAAAAAGCAGCAAAACTTCACATTAGAGAAGCTGGAACTAGGAAAGGTTTAGCAGTTTCACTTGATAAATGACTTCAACAGTTACTTGATTATTAGAAATAATTTCTGTTGTTTGACTCATTGATTGAGTGTATGAATGTGAGTGGTTTGCAGTTGTGGCGCCATCGCTTTCTGTAATTACTCTTCTAAGTCCACTTCTAAGTTTGATAGAAAATATAAATATCAGAAATAGGTACTCCTTGTAGGTACTTAGGTACTCCTTGTAGTCTTTGCAAAAATCTTTTTTTGCACTCTCTCTAAGTGATATTAAATTTAATCTAAAGCAGCAATAACTAAGATGCTGTAATGCTCCATAGCACAAACTGAACGGTGGGATTGATATGAATACCTCAACATTTTCTTCACCTGCGTTTTAGCTTGTACATACTTCTGAAACAAATTTCCCGAATCCACCAGCTACTGTTTCACATGCTCAGCAAAGAAGGGAGGTGCAACAAAAGAGATATGTCCTGAGGGGCATCAACAATAAAAGCAAAACAAATGAATGAATAAAATAAAATGAACATGTTCTTAGTGTCTGCGTTGTCATACCATTTATTACTTTATTTTAATTAATTCAACGTTATCAGATCACCTCCATTATAAAACTGTGAATGTACTGAGACAACAGCAAGCACTTCGCCACAGTAATAGAAACAAACTGTTGTTGTATTAATTGTATCACCGGTGACCAAAAAAAGGAACTTTTTGAGATGGAAACCTGAATTCATCTCAGGGACAATGCCCATCTGCTTTTTATGTTTAGGTAACAATTAAATGTACAGTATCAGAACACTAGATTCTTTTCCAACAGTGTTTTTGTTTGAGGCCAGTAGAACCAAATCAAACAAGACTATCACTGTCTGTACAGTATTTACATACAACAACATGGATACTGTAAAAAGTATGTATTGCATGAGCACACAGCACACGAGTCTGTAGCCATGCTAATGGCTGTACTCTGAGCTAAACGCTAACATCAACATGTGCACACTAACGATGCTAACATGCTGATGTGCCTGTATAGATGTAATGTTTACCATTTTCACCTTCTTAGATTGGTGTTTTAGCATGCTAACATCTTCTAATTCATGCTAAACACAGAGAACAGCTGAGGCTGATGGGAATGTCATCAATCTTGCAAGTATGTGGTCATTAAATGAAGCAGAGGACAATGTATGTTTTAAATTTTGATGGTGCTATAGTAATTATAATTCATCCTAAAGGGAGTGTGGTTATGTCACATTTTAAGATAATCCATCCAATAGTTGCTGCGATTTTTTTTTTTCTCAAAACTACAAATGTCAACCTCAGTGTGTCAAAGAAATCATCGAGTCTAGTTGAGATGTTGAGGTGGCACAACAGGAACAAAGTCAGTAGGATTCTTCTTCAGAAATGCTTTCAGGAATTTTCATGACAGAATAGTTGCTAAGATATCTCAGTCTCGACTAAAGTGGTGGATCTAGAGCCATTACATGGCCAGAGGTCGTGATGTGCTGTTACTGTGTACACTGTGTATGTAAGGTATCAGAAAAATTATTTCTCCAATCCACATTAGTTATATATGAGATACACGCAGGTACCCAAAAAGAGGCAGTTCAAAAATGAAAATTCACTTGTTATTAAATATGAATATACTGAAGCATTAATCATTAACAAAAAAAATAAATAAAATATTAATGAAAGGAATACCATGTAAACGCTGACACTTAGTTCTCTGTTGTTGAATCTGTGCACACACGATTTGAACAACAAGGAACAGGCCACTAACAGAAGACCTAAGGGAATATATTTACCATCCAGCATAAAGCATTTTAGATCAGCAGGGCTTAAAGTAGAGAGTGAAATGGTGCATAGCAAATGAAAGCAATATTGGCAGTGAATATGAGGGACCTTGGCTGCGGTATACTAGGCTCTGTATTCTACTGTCACAGTGTTTCCCAGTCCTTGTTAGGATGGCCTACTTTCATTGTAAAGGCTTTACCCACCTCCTCACACTTGTTTTTTTCTCACCCTGAGGGAAACATGTTACTTGAGTGTCTCTCTAACCTTGGGGATCGCTACAAACAGCACACGTCTGGTTCTCCGCCTTCCCTCGGGCTCAATTAGAACCGTCGTTCAGTGGACTTCAGAGTCAAGATGATTACTGGCCGTGTGTTCTCTTTGAAACGGCAACCTTAGAGATAAAATGACTAATGGCATCTTTGTTTGAATGACAGTTACATATTGTTCATTGCTCGACAACAAGTCGAGTTGCTGAAGAGTTAATGAACGCTGCTTGTAAAATCAAAGGAGAAGTTAACTGTCATGACTCCATCACACAGGAACTCAATATCTCAACAAAATAACTGGATGCTGATTACATCCTTGTGTTTTCTACATACGTCAGGAGAAGATAAGATAGAACTGTATTCATCCCAAAGCACATTTGATGATATTCGTTGTACAATAAATACATTTTCTGGCATACATGTAATATACACGTAGTCACCCAATTTACCATGGGATGATAAATTAAAATTAATGTGATGCTGGTACAGTGCATTGAGATTTATGTCTAATATTGTAAAAATAAATAAAATAAACTATTAATAATAAATTAAATCTGCATACAGCATAGCAGTGGCTAATAAATTATCCTCAGATAAATTATTTTTTGTGGTTTTTAAATAATTCAGTCAGCAGATCACATTAAAAGACCAAAACCCTGAAACACTGAATTGACCTCATTAACAGGTAGCCAAATTCTTCTGTTCCACTGACCTCCATTGTTGTCCAAAAGATATTAAAAACACATCAGTGAACCACACAACAACAGGACATACTGCCTTAAAATACTACTTGTGTGCAGCTGAAAATAGTTCCCAACAAACGTAGTATTTAATCCTGCTTGAGAAACATTTGCCTACAGCTAACATACAACAATAGTGAAAGAATGCAGTGTGTAGTAAGTAGTGTATTGTGTGCAGTAGTGTAGGTTTTGACAGCAGAAACAAACGTGTAAGGAAAGCATGATGGACAGGCTAGCACATTGTTGGTTTTGGTCTTTTCATGGAATTTTTTGACGAGGAAAAAGAAAGCCATGACATTAAAAGAAAAAGATAAAGAACACCATCAATAAAAATGTCTTTTTTTACAGTATGTTACCAAAATACTGCTGACTACAGATTCTTTAGAGATGTTGCATTGAATGTAGGAAGCCAAACTGTTCAATGTTGTGCAAAGTACAAAATCCGCTACATTGTCCTTTTCACAACTACTAAATTATTATCTGCTATTAAATCCACATTTAGAGGACAGGATAACATGCGCCTAACTCCAAATAAAAGCTGCACACTGTCCTTCACCTCTCTTTTGGCCAGGCGTGCGATAATAATACTAAAACGGAGGGAGTCTGCCTCGCCCACCCATGCACAGTGGCTGAGTAACATTATATCCTGTCTAGACGTTGAAAAGATCTGCTGCTCAGAGTGTAACTCAGACAAGAAGTTCCACAAGGTGTGGGGACATGTAATACTTTGAGAATCTTCAGTCAAAATGAAGACTTTTTTTCCCCCACTCCTTTGTTTTGTTTTTGGTTGTTATTATTTATACAGTCTATACCAGTCAATATCTGAATTTGTTTTCTTTTACTTATCTATGGCTAGTGGGGAGGGAGGGATATTTGAGATAAGACTGCATGAGCTTTTTCAGAGATATCGACTCTGTAAAGCTGTTAAAAAAGGTTTAACACTGCAAAAAGTGTGTATTTGTGTTTAAAATTAAATACAATGATGGCTCAACGCATGAATAAAAAATTTCGCATTACAAGATACAACTGTAGAAAAAAAGGCCATCTGCTGTATGTCAGTATATCTGTGTCATAATATAGCAACTGCATTGAAAGGTGTGTTGTATAAAGCAGTATTTAGAAATATATATTCACATAGCGGGATGTATTTAATTATTTCTCAGTGTTTTCCCCGTAGGGAGCAACCCTTCCAACATTTTGCTTTCACGCAGTCACTGAACTATCAGAACATTACTCCTTTGATTGTGCAATAACTGCAGGATATTCATGAGGTACTGTTTCCTAGCAACATAGTGTACGTACTGTGTATAAGCTACAGTAGCACGCCTCTGATCACTCACCACTATCAATGACAAAAGGTGCAATGAAATATTAGTTGAATATTCGAGGAAATGTCCGACTACAATTCTTTCAGCACGAGAGCTCGTGCTGTTTTCTGTCGTTGTTCTGCTTCATGCATACATTCAGAGTCCTTCCCTTAAGCTCGCTCTTCTATCGTCGTGGAGTGTGCGGTCTCACAGTGAGTTGTTGAGCCTTTGCGGCAGTGTCTCTTCTCTTGGAAAATCACTGCTCTCCATCAGACTTTTTATAGCAAAAGCAGGCATTGTCAATGTTGAGTCTGTTTACGACGGTCGGCGATGCTGCACAGCTGAGAGAGCTCAGTCAAAGGACCCTTGAGAGAAACATCACTGCATTGCTTCTTTCAATCCTGCCGCATATTGGTGCTCGATTCTAGACAAATGTGCTCCTGTGCTCATTCTGTCACCTTGAGGGCAGTTGTATTGTATTATCCTCAGGTGCGCACAGGAAAGGACTCGAGTGGATACACATTTTATCAGCTCAGCTATTCATACTTGAATGAGGAGTGTCCCAGAATTGGCGCTTTGCTGCTGAACACTCCGTCCCAATCCACTGCAACCAGCTCCACTTTAAATGGTTAATGAAATTAAATAGTTATTTCATGACTAGAACCAAATGAAATTACTTTTTGAGAGCTTTCGTATGAGGAAAAATGGCTTGCTTTTATACTTTTTATGGACTTTGGCGTGGTCCGATTGTCTTAGCGAAGTGTGCCAAGACCATTTCAAGAACACATGAAAGGATTAATAACTGCGGCTTGATCCAGTCCTCATGATGTGATGGGTTTTGTTGAGCATTTCTGCTCATAGTTTCACTGCTGGGTGAGCGTTATTTCATTAATTCACTCCACTTATCTCAAAGAGCCTGTCATTGTTACTGTGAGCTCATGAAGAGGGGTCTACGCTCTGCGCTCAGGAGGAACGTGAATTTTGTTGCCTGCTCTCGGATCCTAAGTCCTCATCAACAAAGTGATGTAGTTACACGCTTAGCTCATGTGGATAAACCTCTCCACCTCTATCTGAGATGTTGCATCTCCCTATCTGCAATTACACAGCTGAGCAAATTTCATTGAACCTGTCAATAGTCGTGTCGTTATGACTGCAGACAGAAATTGTTTCTTAATATATTTTGCCATTACGCTGCTGAATAACATCTCAAGTTGTCCCAAATATTCTTCAAGTTTATTGAAGATTACTGGCTTTCAGAATCAGAAGCGCTGAAGCGAGAAGAGGCCAGCTGTTGGAAGAAAAAATATACTCGCCTGTCTTCTCCACAGTTAGGAGGGAAGGCCTTAGTTAAAGAAAGTGAAGTCTGAGCTGACTGGAGCTGATGTGCACAGCGAGAACTCCGATGGAGCCGTAATTTGAGAAAGTCATTTCAGAAAAGGTTGTTTTCTCCTTTTTTTTCTGTCTTATAAATCATCTGATAGTTGCATGTTATCTATCCATCTATCCACTTACTTATATTGTTTTTCCTCAAAACACATTGTGTGTATCTTCAAGATCTAATACATTTGTTGAATATGTTTCCTTCCTCATAAAACATTTGCAGATCTAATGTTTTGGAATAATTTCAAACATACTATACACCTGTATTTACTTACTTTAATTTTCTTCTTCCTTGCCTTCTTCCTTACCGCCACTATTTGTCAATAAGAAGAATAGCGTGACTGTAGGATAGTGCATTGGGTATCATGCATATATATGATTACAAGCAAAACATTGCTTCATTGAGGTACTAGTATTCAAAAACTTCACAGTGTACCTTTTCACGTATGTTGAGACCGTGGAAGAAGCTGCTTGCAGTGCGCAACATACAATAAGAAATACAGAACACGGCAAAAACAACAAAGGGGGTGTCACGAATGCTCCTTCCTCCTTCCTGCAGCTGCTTCACCGTAAAAGCTTGCCAGCATGGTGCAGGACTTTAACATCATGGGAGAGGACCAGAATTATTTCATCGGAAGTAGCTACACTGCAGTCCTGAACACTACCAGCCTCATATGGATTCTTATACAGCTGCATCATGTGATCTCCAACTCACCATTAAAAAGAAAAAAGGCCCAGTACACTGTAAATATTGCACATATCAGAATCAGTGTATGTTATCTGAGCTGAATGTTATCCATCCATCCATCCAATGTCCATAACCGCTCGGTCGCGGGGGTGGGGTGGAGCTCTCAGGAATGTCATTGAGAATGTTATATGTTATCTGTTTAAGAAAGCAGCCTTCTCAGTACTATCACTTTGTACCATGTCAGTAATCTGTGACCATTTCCTCTCTTAAATGGGCATTGATTTAAAAAGTACCGATACACTCTACTGTACCTAAATGGTCGTTGTGTTTCATATGTTCCATCTGCGTCGTCTGTTGGTCAATTCAAGCCTTTATAGTGAGCTGATGTTACATAAACTCTTAGAATTTGTTTTTAGTTATCACATACTAGACACAGTATATGCTTTTTTAGTTTTAGTTTGCTTTTATGTTGACTCTTTGAGGACGTTGTCCAGAGAAACAACTTCAAATCCACCCAGTAATCACAAAAAAAAAAAAAAAATTTCTGTAAGATCCGAGTGAGAATGATTATTAGATAGACATAGAAGTTATTTGCAGCTTGTGTTGCCCTAAGCCAAATTTTATTTATAAATTATGTATTGATTTACTGATTTATTCAGTATCACCACATCAGTGTCCTGCTGTGTCTCCCATATATAGATTTTATTTGGCAGTCTGCCAAAAAGTGTTTGTTTCTGTTTTTCTATTAATTATTTTTCATATTATTCATAAGTGGTGATGCAGTTGAAAGTGAAGATGAAACTGAAGCGTCTGCCAGAATAGTGCGTTCATGTGACTTCACACTGAATTCTCAATAATGTTTGCAGCATTAAAAGTGAGCTATCGTACAGAGCCTTCATATTTTTGCTCAGTGTGATACTTTAAATACTATCACCTACATAATTTAATCACTTTACCTAAATGGCTACATCGTTTCTAATAATATGTGTCCTTTCTTGTTGCCGCCATAATATATTTTTCTAAATCTGTTCAAAGAAAAGTAAAAAAAAAAGAAACAAGAACGTGTGCCATGCAAAACCTTGTATTTTCATAAGACTAAACATTTCAAACACCTCATTCTGTCTCTCCTGTGTGAAGATGATATATACTGTGCTCTGCATATTGCTGTAATCTAGTACTTGGGCGTGCATTTAGCACACTTGCTATTGAACAACTGTTATTTTCTGAGCCTTTTGTATGGTGGGCCCACAGTATCAGGGAGGCGTGGGGAAGATGATAGATCCTGAGTGCTCACTGCATACAGAGGCCTTGGATTCAAGTAGCGGCTAACCATTCATTTAAAATAATTTCATGTTTCCCTCCACCAATTCTCCGTTCTTGCAGTGCTATTATCAGAGCAATCGTGGCAACATACTATTCAGAGAATGGCAGCCATTGTCTTTTTTTTCTTCTGGGCTGACAAACAGTTTTTTAATCAGTATTATTAGTTTACAACAGGAATAAAAAAAAAAAAACACACTTGCATAGAATAGCTGCCTGCCAAGCTGAAGATATTGTAGATTTGCTAATGTAGCATTGTATTTTTTTTCTAATCATGCATTGAACCTAAAAGAACGATAGAGAGAGTATCCTTGCTTCATTTTTTTTTTAAGCTAATGGTTAAATAAAGAACAACCTCGCAAAAGAAACTGCTAGATCCTCCACACAAACCCGAAAATGGATGTTGGAAGTTTGAAAACATTTTTAATAGAAATAAAATTTTTGTATAAAAAAAACTAAACATGCTTCACACACTTCATTAGTTTTCATGAGGTTTTACAAATACATAGTCAGATAGCCAGGCACTGTATCTTTTTGTACATTTTCCCCAATTTTAGGATATGTCAGGACATAAAGCAGACATCATCAATCTATTTAATAACATACATTAACTTGCCATTTAATTTGGTCAGCACTCACATTTTATTCTGCAACACAAATGGTGTTGAAAGTAATACAGAGGGAGGCATGAAAAGCAGCATTGAATTCACAACACAAATGACCCCACAATGTTTTTTCCCCAAGACATTAGAGGGCTTTTATACTGCACGAAGCCAACTATTAATCTGTTCAGCGAGCTCTGGGTGATTGATAGAGATATTGTATACTTTTGCAATTAGATTTTCATTTGTTGAAAAGCCTTACAACTTCCTGACACCTCCTCCTTATCATGAAAGTGCCTGAGGAGGACATGTGTAGTAATGAATTTTCTCAGTAGCTGGTCCATTATGGATATCACCTTTAGGGCATATTGCACAATCCTCCCAAGGGCATACTTCATCTTAATTCCCCTCCTAATGGACCTGTACAGCTAAGATTTACCCTTACACTACGTGTGACCAAGAGAATAGCTGGTGGCAGTGATGGGAGGGTCATCCTGAATGACAGCTTACAGTAAGATCTCCTGGCTAAAATACAGTTTATTTTAACCACAAGCCTCTGTTTCAAAGCACATACAGGTATGCGGAGGGCAGTGGCAGCCTTAGGCTAGCTGGTAATACAAATCATGGCCTCACTTAAGCACAGATAAATAATCACTCACTAGACCTTCACCATTTGAGAACAGTTTTTAACGCACAATAGGCTCGAGCCCAAACAATTGTTAACAACGCTGCAACAGAGTTTAAACGCATTCCAAAGATATTATTTTTTTCTTTTTCTTCTTTTTTTTTTTTATTTTTTTTTTTTAACAACACAACACAGGATGTTGAAACTGGCATGCTCAAAATTGGCAGAGACCATCTTATATGTGTAGTCATTCTTATTAACTCAGTGGAAACCTGGAGGAGAAAAAAAAAGAAATTAAAACAAAAATAATAACAGGGAGTCTGGTATAGATTTGTTGCATTGTTGAGATGATCACCAGTCCTTGGACTCGTGAGGTCGGGACACGTTTAGAAATAAAAAACAAACACAATTCCCACTTAGAAATCCATGGACCTTGTTTTTCATGCCTTTTTGGTGTTGATTAATCCCTTGTGATGCCTTGAGGGTTTTAAGATTAATTACAGTTTGCAAAACTGGCAGACGACACTGAGAACACCTGAACATATTCTTGATTTTAGTTCAGTTTCAGTCAGAACTGCTCAAGATGACAAAGAAGTCTTTGAAAGAGGGCATAGCTGAAATGTAAACACTCAAAAGGAAAGCTCCATCCTTCAATCTCCAGACCTCTGCCATGCAAGTATTTTTCTTTTTTTTGTGTGTGTGTGTGTGTATTCTTGTGAGGCAGACAGAAGATGGAACCTTACAATTGTACTGTTATTTGTTCTGGTCCCCTGTTTTGTCCATCAGTGAGGTCTCTCGTCGCCATGTCACATCTTTGGGCAACGCTCCACCCGAACAATGACACATCCATTCTTTTTTTGCCGGCCGTGTGAAATTCCACTGCATGTTTTTTCTCCATCAGGGTGAAAATCCTGAATTACGGTAAGAACCTTTGTCCATTAGATTGCATGGTTGCTGTAGCTGATGTAGGTTTGCTTTGTCGAGAAAGCTGCAAGAGGAGAATGAGAGGGAAAATTAAGAGTCAAATGGAGTCATGGTGAACTATTGTCACATATGAGACGAGGAAGACGGGGGCGGTTGCTTTGCTGTGTTTTCCCTGTATATCAAGTATAAGATGAGATGTCAAATGATGGTTGAAAATGAGTGTTCAGTTGCTGCTCAGTTCTTGTGCTGCAGTGTAGAAAAAAATGCCAATAATATCCCTGAATTTCTCAACTCTACGCTTATATTTTTGGCCTCAATACATGCTTGTATAACCTACAGCAGATGGGGGTCTCAGTAAAGCCCTCTGCCCGCCCCAAACACCTCCTTTTCCTTCAGCTATCGGGTCTCAACTTTCCAGTTGTCTACCCAGACTGTGTTAGCTGATTCGCTGAGGTGGAGCAGATAAATCCTGACATATCACCACCAGATCTCAGCAGTTGTGTGAGCTGGCCCAGACAGGAATTTTTCAATTTCATCAAGCCATATATCCACAGTGGCAATGACAATGACAAATGGTGCTTATTCAAATAGCCATGCACTGTACGGCCCCTGTAAACGGTAACCCCATCAGGATAAATTGCTGCTGGCTATCAATTCTGCGCCTTTGCCTTCTCGCCACTTATTGTAACAAAAGGCCCTATTAACCCTCCACAGAAACTTAAAGTAAGATAAGAATTAATGTTGCACTAGTGTGTTTACGTGCAGCTATTTTGATAGGCCTCACTGTGGTGTGCCATTTTTACTCCAGTGCATTGTCACACTGTTTATATTGATTTCAGTTTTCTGTGTTAACAGTAAATACAATGTCAGCTCTTTTATTCTCGTATGAAGGCAAACATTTCTCACTACCGCTGGTATAAAAAGTGAGGAGTAAATACAGCTTTAAAACGTGTGACAATGGGCGCAATTCCTTGTTAGCACAGGCCAGACAGAGGGAATGTATCTCTGGTGACAGACGTGACCGATTAAAGCATTTTCCTGCCCGAGGCAAGCCGAGGAAGAGCGTTCTGGACGTCCCATGAGTAATTTCTGCTGACTCAATCGCTGAAGTCGTTATTTACTTCACTTGTATAAATCCAGGGTGTGTTACTGATACGGTAGAGCCAAGCATTTTTATCGGTATTGAGATTAGGAGGAGGTACACAGTGGGAGACTGAGCTGCTTCAGAAAGGTCAGATGCCTTGGATGGACTTTTAACCATATTAAAATTTAAGCCATTTTTCTGGAATGCAAATTTTTTTGGAGTTATTTAATCTTCTTGTACATAAATATTCTTTTTATTTATAAATGACAGCAGAAATTATTAGTTAACCAACTGATTTGTTGATTTACACAACGTTCGGGGCATTTATTGTTTTTTTGTTTTGTTTTGTTTTTTTTGTTTTTTTTCCAAGCCAGACACTTTCAGCAGGTTTAAGCTGCTTAAATGTGATTTCTTTGGGATTTTGACTGTTAGTTAAACAGAAACTATCTAGTTTAATGGGTCACATTCAATTACCTATTTCAAGAGGCATTTTTCATTGTTAGTTTCCTGTTGATTCACTAGTCAGTTAGTTACTAGTCAAATATTTGTTAACAGTCCTGGGGTGTAAATGGAGCGAGGAGTAGTCAAAAAAGAAAGGTACATCTTTGGATGTGGAACATGTCAAGGTGAAAAATGTCATGTGTATCCACTTAATTTTATGAAATGATGAAAATCACATTCGTGAACAGCAAGAGAAAATGGCAATGGAGAAAATAAATCACATTTTAAGGTTTTAAGGTTGCATCACTGTGATCCAGCTGTGATCTGTTCCTTCATGACTTCACCCCCCTCTCCACCCACACAACTGAGAATCCTCACTTACAAACAATTACACCCCTGCTCTCCCCAACCCCCTCCCATCCAAATGAACAGTGGCACATTTACTGGATTCAACGGAGTGTTAAATAACATGCTACACATTGTTAATAAGTAATTATTCTTTACTCTGCTTCTGATCTCTGGATCAATGTGTCTGATTTACAGACACTGAAGGACAAACATGCCCGAGGACAAAAAAGAAAAAAAAAAAAAAGGGTTTTAAAGTCAACGGCTTCCTCATTAGCATGTGTGGACTTACTTTGTGTTTCGAGGCTTTCACAGAGCTCAGTCTTGGCTTCTCCGTTGGGTCTGAGTCCAGCCTTGGGGTTGAACTTGTTGGACATGGTGGCGGCGGTAACCACAGCCTTGAGGCTGCGTGTGCGCTTGGGCACATTCTGCTCAGGGTGGAAGAGAACCACATACACCTTCGGCATGTAGAGCAGCCCAAGGGACACCGAGGCGCTCAGGCTCACAGAGATGGTCAGAGTTGTTGTTTGAATGTACATCTGCAAGAGGCAAACAGAACATACACAACGCAAACAGTTTAGCCCGTTATCTGGCACTGGATTGTGCAGATTTTTCTATATGGGTAGTGGCCTGTACAATACAAGTGACATCTGCTGTGTATCATAATAATTAGGGCATCCAATGACCCGTTTGTTGGCCAAGCTGTTGCTGAAGTAGTTTCTACTGTGTCCAATAGAGGCTTCAAAACTATTTCATGCATGTGATGTTATAAAACTTGTTTTAAATCAGTATCTCATCTGCTTTAACAGCGTGCCTGCCAAACCAGCCAAGGCCACCTTGTTTGTTTAATTTTCTGCCATACTAGTTTTAATATGGCCATCACGTCAACCTGAACACAGTTTTGAGAACACCAGTCGAATGGATCCTATTCTGGCTCGTAACAAGCATGCCCGTAATAAAGAAACAAGCTCGTGAAAATTTTACACTTGGTCAAATCCTCTGAATCATGAGGGAGGGCAACTCACAGTATCATTCTCACTCATTTCATTTTAATTGTTTCCAAAGCTGCAGCAAATTAATGAGTCATCTTCAGGGAAGCATTAAAGAAGGAAAGCTAGTGTAATTTATGTACATCGTACTGTGTTGTGACTGCTTGACTGGCTGACTAAGAGGAATTAACTTGTAACTTCTGTGTTACAGGAGTTACAATTTAAAGATACTGCAGACTTGAATGCATCTAAACATTATGGCATTCTTTACAGCTTTGCTGCTTTCCTTTTGTAGACAGACTGATGGGGGGGAGGTGTTGGCATTTGGATATTACAGCACACATTTGGCCGTTTATCTGCACTACGACTACTGAAAGAGTTCTCTTGGAATCAGTGATTTTGCTTTTTAGTGTTTGCGGTTATCTGCAATGGTCATGCCACATCTTTCAGACTGGAATTTACAGTCGAAGATTTCAAGGGCTGGCTTTTGGCTGGCAGTTAAACCTGAATAACATAAATCATGAACCAAATACCTAAATTAAAATGAGCTATTTGCTTGCACATGGTTACAGATGAACTGCTACATGAAGTTTTCCAATTTAGGGCATTTATCTAGTGTGAGTAGTAGTATGAATAATGAGTTGTAGGGCTGGGGCAATTCGTCTCCAAATGGCTACTTGAGGCAGAACAAGTCACTTTCCATACGCCCCCCATATTAAAATGCCCTACTTCATGTCACAGATATGCCGTCCATATTTGTATTCGCCATGGTCCACGTAATTGATGATGTTGATTGCCATATCGCAGCACAATTGAGCTTATATGTAGGAATATTGATGTTTTGACGTTACTGCTTTGACACAGAGGCCTCTACTCCGTGTCATGTGTTCCCATTTATGGCACACTGTTGCAGGATACAGTATATTTACTCTAATATGGCCAGAAGCTGGCAGTTGACATTATCAACCGAGGAAAAAGAAATCTTATGAGAAAATGAAAGGCTGTTATTACTGAGCTTCACCATGCAGATAAATGCATTGTCTTCCAGTAAACAGCACAATAATCATCCAAGTGTGGAAATAGATAAAGTTTCAGTGTAGTTTGTCTCTCTTGCTTGCCGACTCTCTCATATGTCAAAAAACAAAACCATCCATAATCTAAATTTGATCAGTAGGCAACAAATTCAATCCTGCTCTGAAGCCTGATGATCCAGCCGCTGCTACAAGAAGCAACATAAACTATTTCTACATTTTTTCAACATAAGTTTTGCTAGTTTTTAAGACATTTAATAAAGCATACTTTCAGTTCCTGTCTTCTAAAGGCGGTTTACTAAACAGTTAGCAGCATAATTATTTCTTTAGATTAAAAAGGTCACAATTAACAGCTGTAATTAAACCACTGTTGATTGAAGTATTCCAATATTATTCCAATGCAGTAACAGATCAGGCTTTGTACCTTAAACTATAAATATTTCATATGATTCTACTGTTAGTGTAGCATCTCTTTCTTTTGACTGAGTGACCCCTGCTTCAATATCTTGTTTG
This sequence comes from Protonibea diacanthus, assembly GCA_028641955.1. Lineage (NCBI taxonomy): Eukaryota > Metazoa > Chordata > Actinopteri > Sciaenidae > Protonibea > Protonibea diacanthus. The sequence continues at coordinate 15,423,599 of CM053978.1, forward strand.
TTTTTATTATTTGTGACTCTCCATGGTGCTTTTCCCCTCAGACTGGCTGCATCTCATCTCAGCCAGTCCTGGTACCATGTGGGACTGCTGGCTGGAGAGAACAATGGATGAATGGAGGCTGTATAAGAGAGGGACAGCTGCAGTGGTCCCCACCCAGCTGTAGGGAGTGTTACCCAGTGAACTGCTCTGGGCTTGGTTCACTGCTGCCTCAGGGACAGACTGTTGAACCCAAGCTGTTACTCACATGAGCAGAAAAAAAAAAAAGAAAAAAGGTTCTGCCTTTCAACCAAGAATAGCTGTCTTCAAAGCCATCCTCACGGTCAGTTTATAGGACTTGAGGATAGAGCTGAAATAGGATTAACATATTTTGAAAAAAAAAACACTTCTATACTTCTAGAATCTATACATTACATGATGATCAGATGTATGCAAAATTTGTATATTTGCATTGCAACTAATTGCAGATTATTTTATAAAGTTATACTGAAAGTCAGAAAATGATGAAAAGGGGAAGATGAATTTGTCCAACTGTCCAGAAGTCAAAAATATTCTATTAACAATGACACAAAACAGAGAGAAGGCAGAAAATTGCAGGAGCAAACTTTCTTTCTGCTAAAACAATATTTGCTGATTGATTTACTTATTTCAGCTTTCAGCTTCAAATTAAATCTTGTTTCTTTAGGACACAGATATAAAAACTGACAGTCAAAACAGAAACACTTGAAGATATAAAATACTAAACAATCCAATTAAAAGCGCTCCACTGGTTACACAACAGATCAGATGAAACTCTCTCACACATATATAAACGCCTGATACTGAATTATTATTTGCTTTATTATTTTGAACAGTAGCATACATTTGGAGCCTGACTGATACTGGAATTTTAACGTCGATGCCAATATTTTTTTAAATATATAAATAATTGAATACTTTGCGCAACATTTTATTAGGATCTTTTAAATGTTTTATAAACATAGAGTAACACTTTCCGGTGGACAAACTATGTAACTTCTTGATGATCTCAAACATATCTTTGGCATGTCTGTTCTGCAATCTGTTATTTATGAGCTGACCTTGTTGCAGATATATACACCACTACATCCAATAAGCTTCTGAGTCATCCGGGTCATCTTTTTTTCGAGAAGAGTTAAATGTGGGGCAACTGGACTTGGTTGTAGATCCCTGAAGACGTTTCACCTCTCATCCAAGAGTTGTTCAGGTTTGTCGTTCACACCAGACCTCGGGTGACTTTTAAGAACTCTGCCGACAGTCGTCACAACAACAAGGAGCACTAATGAAACAAGTGGAAACAATAATCTGGTCAACGATCCCACCTATAGGCTACGTACCTGGTTTTGGGTCACAACTAAAGAAGCCTCTTGGATGAGAGGTGAAACGTCTTCAGGGATCTACAACCAAGTCCAGGTGCGTTAGTTTTAACCCTTCTCGAAGATGCATCCAATATATGCAAAAAGCTAAAAAGCTAATCTTGGCTAATTTGTCGATCTGACTTGAAACACAATTTGACCTTATTACAACAGGACAATTCCACCACTAGTTTTTATCTGATCATATTTAACTATTGCCCAACCCGTATTTGAACATCAGCATATTTCTGTCTGGTATTTCATCAGAAGAAAAAAAAAATCTCAAACTCCAACTGTACTGCTTCATGGAGCTGCAGTGCATCTGCTTACAAATGGAGTCCTGTTTTCATTGTCAGACCAACTCCAGTGTTCAATCCATTAATTTGTTTCCTCCCGATTGCAGTGCACCTGAGCATGCACCGAGTGGAGCTCATAAAAGCGAGTTGCTGTATATCTCACAACACACCTATCATCACACCACCATTAACAGATCTTGCCTGAGGCAAAACACAACATAAAAGAAGCAGCGTATAGCGGCATTAATGACTGAACTGGGTGTGAGGAATACAATCTATCAATGAGAGGAGTTGAAAATAAATCCGACATCAAGTGTGACACAACTGAGTCAGAACATCTGCAGCAAATGATAATGTAAGATTAATTTAAGGGCTGATAAATGTAAGCAGGTTCTATTTTCAGCCAGGGACTCTAGAGTGTTTCTACTTTAGGATGAATATGATCAAATTCATTTGAACTGCATAATTCCCTCTTTGCATCAAGCAACCGCATTATTTCTCAGCATGCTATGGAATTGTTCAGCAGAGGGGTTTGCTGCTTGAGAATTCACTATAATTGCACTCTAATTAAGCTAATAAACAAATAAAAGCCTTAGGGGACACAATAATGTAGCTCCATGGGTGAGTGCCATTTATAAAGATCACAGTTATTTGGCCTTGATTAGCTTCACGTCCTGTACAGCCATTATTGGAGCGCCCAGAGGTCAATGGGCAAGACCCAGATGACTGCTGTGCTATAGGCCTAATGAATGCAACGACCAGTCTCTGAAGTCCGAGATGATGCTCAGCTCCCTCCACTCTGTATCATCAATCTTCATTATGCATTACTGGGCCTGCAGGACTTTATTGTTAATAACGCTCTTTATCTTTTTGTATTGAAAAGAGACAAAGAGAAAAATGCAAAGGGCCGGGAGGTTGGTAACAGGTAGCAGGGAACAACATCGAGCCGACACAGTCATGAGCGCACTCCTGTCTGACATCTGGTCTGACTGAACTCACTGCAACTCCCACTCTTTGTCTGACTAGTGCACTAACAGCAGTTTTTTGTCATCGAGTTGGCAGTGCCAATAGTGTGATGGAGACTTCATAGAGAAATAAACAACACCACTCAATTCATCAGTCCATTCATGCACTGTAATGGCAGGACCTTTTTTTGTGTGGGCTGATTGAATTTGAACTGAGCCTATTGTGCCGAAGCCTCATTCCCATGCATGCTATTGTCCAACACCGCTCCTCCTGCCTCTGTCTTTGAGGCAGCCACTGATTTAGACTGTTTCTCCAGGTAAGCAGGTGTCACTTCTATTCCTGAATCTCGCATAAATCTCGGTGATCACACTCCATAGATAGACCAGATGTCCCCGTTTGAATGACAGAGAAAGCCCCCCATGGCATTTGTTACATTTATCCTGGCACCAGATGACAAATAAATGACTGTGCTTATAAGGCTGAGGCAGGGGCCTTGTTGTAAACTGGCGACGAGCGCACAGGCGGCTAGATAAGGTAAATCAAGACTCAGGGGAACTGGAGCATTTAATTGCTCTGAAAGACGTATCAACGTGGGCTGTGAGGCTTTGTGGGGCCTGTCATTTACAGTACGATGATTATGAGGTGTGTTTGCTTTGACATGTTAATTCCTCCAATAAGAACATTGTTTTATGTAACATCTCAGATAATCAGCTGTAGGGATTGTTTTTGAAGCCTACAACAGCAAAACAGGCTAATTTATAAGGGCAGTAGAAGCCCTTCAGGATGATACATATAAATGTTTTCAGATGTGAAAAAATCACCAAAATTACATCACTTGTGACGGCTGTCATGGCGGATGAGCGTCCACCAATGGGCTTGGTTCTGCTCGAGGTTTCTGCCGGTTAAAAAGAAGTTTTTTCCCCGCCGTCAAGTGCTTGCTCATCGTGGAATTGTTGGGTCTCTGTAGATAACATTATAAAGAGCACGGTCTAGACCTGCTCTGTATGGAAAGTGTCATGGGGTAACTTTTGTTATGATGTGGCATTTGGATTGAATTGAATTTGTCAGTTTTCTCCTAAACAATGGGTTAAGGTAACTGCTTCATTAAGATTATGGGACTTTGATCATCTTGGCTAAAAGGAACCACCATGGTCATGAACAGCAGTCTCCTGTGAAGAACCACAACTTCCTCCTTTGATTGCTTTCTAACTTGGAGTCCTTTTTCTGTGTGTAGCATGTTGTGGCATCTAGTGGTGCAGTTGCTGATTGCAACACTGTCGTTTCAACCTCTTGCAAAAGGCTGTGCCTAGAGCGATGTCCGTTCTGGGCTACATGGCGGACTCCATGGAAGAGGGCCTGTCACATCTACAACAGGCTCATTCCAAAACATGATTTCTATTTTATACACTAATTGAAAACATAGTTATAAATATTAAATTCAATTTCCATGATATTCTGTATATAGAGCCTTCTAAATCTTACGCACTGGACCTTTAAAAGCAGTCTATAATAACTTAGTGCTGCATAGACAGCGAGACTAAATCATTTTAGAGTTAAATAAAGTTTTTCCGACTCAACACTCAGAGGCCCTTTTGGTTATATATTGAAAATGATTATTCTCTCTCAAATGAGGAAAGAATAAAATGTAGGACATTTCCCTGAAGCAAGACTTCCATTTTGTTTTACATTTCATGTCTTACCTTAACAAAGCCCAGGGCTATGGGAGAAGTTTTCCAAATTATAAAAGTGGAACTATCTCCCAGCCATTGTGTGTACATTTGTCTACAGGAAATAATAATTAATGAGTGCCTAATATCTTTTAGGAACAAGAAAGCAGAAAGAAAGAGTGTCTTATGGGTAAGAGAAAGTTTTTCAGGGTTCGTAAATAACATTTATCTGAGGTATGGAGGAAGAAGAAACAAAGTAGGACTTAACTTACTCTTCAAAGATTTTTTTCTTCTCTTCTGTTTTACTATTCAAAGCCATGCTAGCTAATGGATTACCTCATCCTCCAAAAAAAAAGCTGTTCAATCTCTCTGTGATTGTATAATTCTCTTTCATCTTCAGAGAGAGGAGATGGAATGATTAAACAAAGACCTCGCTCATATCCATGCTGCTGTTGACATGCGACTTAAGATGTGCAACACTCACATTAAAAAATAATGTGGTCTTGGGCTGCTTTTTCTTTACTCTGTGTGCTGTGAGTGTTATGATCAAGAATGTATAGTGATGATAGCTGACATTTCCCTGAATATATTTCAGTAAATGTAACAACAAGCAGCATCCGTTTAGCTCCACGGGTCTCATTGTTTTCAACACGTTGATGCTGTTGCTCAGTTTTAGTGTTAACATCAAAGTTTACAGCGTGCGATGAGGCCAATATGCAGATTCACAGTAGTTTCGCCTTCCTGGTGCTAACACAACATGCAGCGTATGAAAATAAGTTATTATACTGCCGATGACATACTGCATTATTAATGTAATTCAATTGGCTGCAGTCATATGCAGATTTTCTGCATTGCTGTAGACTATAGAAATTATTTTTGGGATGCTGAGCATGACACAATACACACACTCAGTCCCCTCATGAATGTTTTTACACAAAGGTAACTATCACAGCCAGTTTCCCAGACCAGCATTTTGATGCATTGTTTTGTTTAACCCCAATGGGAAGAAGGTAAGGATTAATTTGTTGCATCTGTCAGACCCTTGCTGGCACCGCTGATAGTGTCCATGCCAGTATGAGGTTTTTCCCTCACCACTGTCCTCTCTTGTAGCCATGGAGCTTTTGTTACGCTGCCAAAAGACCTCTTTCAACTGGATCTACACAATTCTACTGTGCCATTGTTGTACCGCTTTGGCTTTGTACCCAGACAGTCTCCAATGAACGCAAGTTCCAAGCCCAGACTCCATTTCCATGTCCCTTTTGGATCCCTCTTGACCTGTAGCCTCTCAGTGCTCTCTCTGGATGTGATCCAGGTCCACGGTTCATGAGGTCAGGCACATTGATTTGACATGGGAATACAAGTGTGAGCTTGTGTTTGGGTAAACAGCTCATGGGTCTCTAATGCACTGTGGCATACAGCCATTACATATATGTGAGACATGGGTTTGTGTTCTGCCTGCGAGAGGTATTAGGGAATGCACTCAAACTGTGCACACACTTTGTAGGTTGTTAGTTGAAATCTGATGTTTTCACATAACAGCCCATTTTTGGTGGTTGTTTTAGCTGCTGAGGTCCATTAACTTGATTTCTAAAACTGCTCTTGTCAGCCAGAGTGGAATATTTTAATAAGAAAATAAGCACTGTAATGGAAATAATACAAGTTCAACAAGTAATTCTTTTGTTGAGGTAGTCACAGGTGCTTGAGACAGAAAACCTGTGACAACATTTATGCAGATGACATGAAGAAATTCCTAATGCCTAGAAATAACTGGTCACTAAGTATCGCACACATGAGCAGATGTACCACCACTGCTAGTATGTTTGCACCTGCAGTGCTGCAGCAGTGTTAATTACTGCAACATTACAACATTATTTGAGCTGTGTGCTTACCTTTTCTGTGGACTGTGAGGTGCCAAAGAAGATTGGGATGAACGCTAGCCAAATAATGCAGGTGGTGTACATGGTAAAACCAATGGGTTTGGCCTCATTGAAGGTCTCCGGCACTCCTCTGGTTTTAATGGCGTAGACTGTACAGGTGACCATGAGCAGCATGCTGTAGCCCAGCAGACAGATCAGAGACAGGTCAGAGATGTCACACTTGAGCACACCACGAGCCATCGTCGGGTTAGATGTCCTCTGGTCCTCATAGTCAATAATGGCCTTGGAGGGATCCACGCCAAACCAGATGCACACCCCGAGCAGCTGCACTGAGGCGAGGGTAAATGTGATGACTAGCTGAGAGGCTGGAGAAATGAACCTGGGTGCACTGACAGACATGGTGCCCTGCTCAAAGATGCGGTAAATACGATTGGTTTTGGTAAGCAGGGCAGCATAACTGATACTCATGCCCAGACCCAAGAAGATCCTCCGGAGGGAACAAATACCCACATCAGGAGTGGAAATCATCAGGAATGTTGTGGCATAACAGAGGAAGATGCCAGTTAGCAGCACATAGCTCAGCTCTCGGCCTGATGCTTTCACAATGGGAGTGTCGTTGTAGCGGATGAATGTGACCACCACAAACACTGTAGCCATGATGCCGACGACTGCAATGAGCACAGGAATGACTGCCCATGGAGAGCTCCACTCCAGTTTAACAATGGGGATTGGAACGCAGCCCGTGTGATTCTCGTTGGGACGCAAATCAAAGCGACACATCTTACAAGTGTAGGTGTCTGCCTGATACTGATAGCCATCGCACCGCTCGCAGTGCCAACAGCAAGGGATGCCCTTCACGATCTTCTTGCGCTCGCCGGCCTGACAGGGCTGGCTGCAGATTGAGGAAGGGATCTGACGGACCCCGCCGGGCCACTGCATCGAACGAACCTGCGAGGAGTCAGAGGGACACAGGCAGATTAGTACTCTACAAATCTCTTCAATTTTGTCTTTGTCCCTCTCTCTCTGTGTCCATTCATGTCTATCTGTGTTGTTTAAAGGAGTGGCATGTAGAGGCGGTGATGCTTCATTGATCCGAAGCACCAGCACCCCTGCAGGTCAAGGACAATCTAAAATGGTGGTTGTTTGGGTGTTTGAACCTGGCTTGAAAGACCATTCTGTATGCTCCAATGATACTTGACTTGTTTCATTTTTGGGGTGCCGGGGGGTTGAAAAGGGCAAACTAGGGGTCAGATTCCTCATAGATAAAGCAAACTTTACCAGCAGGAGGTCAAATTATCTGAAGGACAAGACACAAGAGGAAAGGGGAAACCCACTGTTTTCTCCACAGGGAACTGACACAGTGTATTTTTCTTCTTTCTTGCTTTGGTAAATAGTTATGTTAAAAAAGAATCAATACTCAGTTGTCTACGATCAGAAGAAGACAAGATAAATTCACTTTCTGGATGCTTTCTTCCTTTGTGTTTTTTTTTTTTTCCTTTTAGAAGCATATTTGTAAAGATAAAGTAAATTCATCATTTCAAACGGATGTGCTGGCTTTAATGTTATGTTATCAATTATATTCAATTGTGGCAGTTCATTCAAAGCTGGTAAATGTCTCTGTAAATGTGTATTTAATTAACAACTCAAAGAAGACTAATTAAATACAGTCGGCTTTGGAGTCGGAACTGGCACGTTCCACAGTAGGTGTCCACCACAATCCTCGTTTTTTTTTTTTTTTCTTTCTTTTTTCTTCCACGTTGTTAAAAGACGAACAGTAAAGAAGGCAAAGCTCCTCTCAAGCTGCTTCATGTGTTCAATTGTACTCTCTTTTGCCTGCCCTAGGCCTCCTCTTCATTTTGTCAAAACATAATTTGTTTGGTTCCTTTATGTAATTTTCTGTTATAATACCAGTACTTCATCACACCCCCTGCTCACAGTATTGTTTTTGGAAGTCAGTGATGCCGTCTGGAGAGATGATATTAAATATGTCTTTCCTTAAGCTCTCATGGTTCTCTTTTCATCACAGGCCTCCCTGTTAATCATTTAAAGCGCCCTCTGGATATTTACACCTTTGAAGATGGCACTAAGCGCTATCAAATGGTTTGGGAGGAGTTAGTGAGCAAATATGCAGCTGCAGAGCTGGAGAAAACAACTTTTCGGAGAAGGATTTTCGTTGCAAACACACTAACACAAACACAACACTTGTAGACTAAATGCTGTCCATCCTTTCTGAAGGTATGTGTGGGAATATAGAAGGTAAAGCTCACGTTGAGATGGAGTTGATCTGTCCAGTGGCCAATTATTTTGTATTCGGCCGTCCGGTTTCTGATCTGGTATTGGTAGATCTCGTAGCGTCCAGGGGCATCTCCATTTTCATTGAAGAGCACTGGGTTTCCAGCTATGCCTGAGTGAGAGAACAATCATTATCATTTATTGCACGTCACTGAGTTATTTTTGATGTAGTGAGCATGAATTTATGAAAGCAAACTAATATCATTCCACTACATTAGAAACCAAAGTGATGATTGTGAATCTGACACATTTTTTTTTCTTTCTTCTTTTTCTACTTTGGCGTGATGGCTAAGAACAAATTCAACATAACTACTGTGCCAGCAGGAGATGTTACCTCATGAGAACACGCTGTTCATAGAGCAGGAATTGTGTTCATAGTGGAAACTGTTAAGAGTATGATTTACATTCAAAACCAACTTTTAGAGTCTTTGCAGAAAATAGTTTGCCAAGGAAAACTACGGTTATGTTATACGGTGTTTGTCGTGCAAATACTGAAGAAAGAAATCATTTTTAAAGGCTGAATGTTCAAAAAACGTCATTGAAGTTAATCATGGATATTGAAATTCCAAACCCGATAATTCCTCTGTTAAATGACTTGTACAAACACCCAGTGCACATGTCCAGATCCAAACTGCCTTTTGCAACCAGTTTCATGTTACAAGTTACCAAACGACATCCATTAAACGGTTGGATTTTGTGCTTGCGAAGGTCTTTGGACAGTGAAAAACCGACTTTCAACAGTTGCATATCCACAGGAGGTCCAGAGGTTTACAATTCTCCCCCTACTGACCTCAAACGCATTGTTCCCCACCGCTCATGCTGTCTAGCCAAGGTGTTCTCTGATTTATCATTGTGATAACAATGATAAAGACAATGTATTCCTGTGTGCCGGTTTAAGACGAGCCATAATGATGTGTCAGAAAGAAAGCACACTAAAGATTTCTCTGTAAGCTCCCCGATGGAAACTAGATGAGCCACAATTCTTCAGCGATCCATTTAACCATGGTAAAACGTGGAAAAGTTCTCCTTAGAGGCAGAATGAGGGAACTTCACGTCTGATTGCTTTTCACATAGTACGACTACACCTTCAAACGCGGATGAAAGCCGTAAGCTCCTGTGTTTCTCTTGCTACGCCTGCTTTATTAAAACACGAGCATCCCAGTTAAGAACAATGGCTAAATGTGGCCAGTTTCTGCTGATGAGCTTCTTTTTTTTTTTTTTCCTCTCGCTTTTTGTTTCGATGACGGAGGACACTGCGCCCTAATCCACATCTCGATGAGTCAGCCCTGCTGGATTACGGCATTAGCGTTTTATTTAGCCTTACCTCTGTGGCAATGCCGCCCACATCACAAAGCAGTTAGTGATCATGGAGGGATTAGAGTGACTTCATAAAGCAGAGAGGCAATATGTTAATATAAATATATTAAAAGACTACTGTCATAATTTTCTGTCAATGATTTTACTGTGCCAAGTTTTTATTTCCCTTTTTCTTTTTCTTTAATTTCCAAAGCCACTGTTGGGGGGTGAGGGGCTATAGGCTCAAACTTCATATAAGTGCTCACATGTGTACTACCGTCACTGAAAGAGGAAAATAGACCCTGAATGCTACAACGGTGGTTTATAGAGAATAATGCAGCAACATTACACTGCTGACACAGTATGTTTAACAGCTTTATGTGTCTTTTGGTCATGCTTTTGTTTCACAGGTCTCTGTATTTGAGCAAATATGTGCAAATTACACCTGTTATTCACACACACACACGATTGCATGCATAATTCTTTATTTATTTATTTTATAGACCATATAATTTACAGATACACGTATATTTATAAGAGAGGAAGGTCAAGGAAGTTGACTCGTGTGTGTGTGTGCGTGTGTGTGTGTGTGTGTGTGACCTATTTTTATCTTATTACAGACATCAGCGATTTAAATACACAAACACTCCTCATGTTCATGTCTGGTATGTGTTTCCTGGCATCAGTAACCATTATGAATTGAATACAGGACTTCAAGGAAGCACAACTCAAAAACACAATATGTGCTTTCTATAGAAAAGTGAAATTATTAAAGCATTTATGTCTGTATGCACTACTTTATCATCCAGGTGTTTCTCAGCTCTAGTCTCTCTGTGATCAATACTGTAGCTTCCTTTGATGCAACATTTTTTTTTTACATTTTAAAACATAAGAAGTGAACAGATGGTATTGTGTGCTGGAACATGTCATTATACCTCTTCGGTGGTATGCGTTATAGTCAAGCAAATGTAAAAGAGGAATCTGTCTTTGGTAATAATATGATGGAGGCTCTGTGGGGAAATATTGGCCAGGGTTTCTGTCATCCTTCTGGATACAGCAGTGTGTCCTCTTCATTAAGAGGGTACAGAGGGGTGCATTTAGAGGCAGGATGGTCAATGTTTGAGTTACTGATGAGGAATTAGACCTGTCATGTGGCACAAACTGCTTGTCTAAACAGTCCTCTCACTAGTCTGGGGCATAATGAGTTCCACAGAGGCCTCTGCCACCGCGGCACTGTGCTGTGCACTAATATGATGGGGTAGCCTGGGGCCCCACGTGTGTGTGTGTGTGTGTGTGTACCACAGGCTACGCACTTCCTTTCTTTGCATGTTCTCAAAGAAACATTGAGGTTAATGAAGTGCTTGTAATTATATGTAATATTTAATGACTCTCATGCTTTCACCATGCGTACACACCTTAAGAATTACCCGAGTATGATCATTAATCCAACATGTGCTCGTTCTGCATGGATGCACAACCGGGACACCTTGGTGAATGGCAGCACAGCTTGCTGCCCTCTACACCAGTCATTAACTCTTAATGACCTGTTCACAGGCAAGTCATGTAGAATTTGCCACAAATCTACTTCACTCTTTAAGTGTGTGTGTGTGTGTGTCTGTGTCTTTCCTGCCCCTTTGTCACTGTCATGATATTAGCATGATTAGTCAATCATAGTTTATATGCTTCTGCTCTCTACAAGTGTCCTCTAAATGAGTTTTAAATGTTATAAGGGGTTTGAAGCTACAAAGACGAGAATATAGATGTCATTAACTTTCACATAAATGCCAGTATTTCAATTATGGCACTCGTGCATAGCCAGCATGAACAAATAAAGAACAAGTAAAACACATTTAACGAGGGTTCAGCAGTTCAAGAGGAGGATTGTGTGATTTATTCTGACAAATGGGAGTAGGTCCACAAACTAACTAAAATACACTAACTAAAATAATTTCTAAGATACACTTAGAAAACGGGAAAAGTATAAAAGCCTATACTTAGCCACTATTTAAGGACTGTTTAAGGAACATAGATGGATAAGTATCCATCTATGTTTTTTGTAGTCACACGTCATATATTATTTGCACAATGGGTTTTGTAGCGGTCCAGCTTGAATGCACTGGACTCGAGTGCCAGAGCTGATTATGGCTTCGCTCGTGATTCCACCAATTGCAGCTCTCCACCCTGCTCTGCGGACATTACGCAGCTGGTCTATTTTTGACGATGCCACGAATTTGGTCAATTTTTCTAAGTGAAAAACAATTTAACTTTGTAGCCTGGTAGAAGTAAAAGTACGTAAAATCAAGGCAAAATGACCAAATTTGAACAAGTTAACAAAGTCTGGCAGGCAAAGTGCTTTGCTTCTGAAAAACACCTGCTGTGGAAAGAAACCACAGGATGGATGGACCAAAACATCAGCGAGCTGAGCCCAGTGAAAGCAAGGCGTTACAGTGACAGAAGTGGATAGCACGCTATGATGAATAGGCTTTATATTGACTGTTAGAGCTTTACATTCTTATCGCGTTAAGAAGCGGACAGTCTGATTTGTATGAGTGACAGGTTTAGGTGACACGCCTGTGGAAGAAAAGCAGGAACTCTGCATTACTGAAAGGATATGTACATACAGAAAGCATCTTTTGAATTGCATATCCTTGTGAGGAGATAGATGGAGCAGCGATGGAAAACCCTCACAGCTCGCCTTTATTACACACTCATCACTGCTGTCCTTGGTGAGAAAGATGTAAAGGCGTAAAGGCCACTGCTTTTTTGTCTGCGGCTGAGTAAAAATACTTTCCCCTGATGTGATAGGAAGAGACATGAAACACTGGTGGGAAGCTTCATTGAATTGTGGCCTATTGAAGTCTAAACCACTCTTAGATGCATCAAATGCAAAGGTGAGAACAAGAAAGAGGGAAGCTCTAAAGAGTGTCAAACAGAGTATAAAGATGGACTGGAGGTGTTTGATTCTTCTGCTTTGTTCTGTGGCGCCGACTCCCGCTGAATGAGCCAAAAATGAGCACTTAAGAGGTCGGTGATTTGGAATAAATAAACAGTTACAACTGCAAAATATGATCGGAGAAAATGTAAAGGCTCTTGAGAAAGCACACAGATACACCCAGACTAGTAAAAAGATCCCAGCCAAGCAAATTTTGTCAGAATACTTTTCATCTTTTCTAAAAGGTTATCTGCCATCAGCTCGCTGCCTGTGCCCCCTGTTGAGACCCTGACAGCCCGCTGAGATACGATAGATAAATGGTTTTGTGAGTGTGCCAGGAGTACGGCCACTATTGTTGTTTTCAAGAAGCTCTTTGACATCTGACCTTTATCAGCTGAGTTGCATTACATATGCAACCTAAGACACAATATTTCTGCTATGGATATGGTCTGACTGGAATCCGGAGAGCTGTGCAGCTCTGCAGAGGATGAAATGTGAATTATTTTTAGCAGATGTCCGCTAAAACTGCTGACAATAAACAGAAATCTGTAACAATAGATTCTTGCTGGCTCAGCCTCAAGAGGGATTCTTCACAACAAAAAAGTGACCTACTTTTATATACATTTCTGGCAGTTAGTTGGTAAGAAAGAAGAGGGGTTTGACTGCTCTGTGTGTTTACTGGCGCGTAACATACTACTATCATAACGCAGAGATAAATATAGACTTTGTCTCAGTCCAGTTTCTGCAGTTAGGTTGTTTTATCTACCTGGACAAGTTCAATATGCTGCTGTGTGCTGATGCAATTAGATGGAGTGTAGTGTAACCTCAAGGCAACCCCTCTGGTCAGATGGTGTTGTAACATTAATACGGTTTGCCCGGTTAGAACAAAATCCAGCTCAAAAGGACCCACTGCAATAGAGCCTCAAGCCCTTTTTTCCAGGCTGAAAACCTTGTTGAAGCCATGTTATAAAAAGCACCGCTCATCCCTCAGTGTGCGAACAATCAAATTTGACAAATGTTGATGGTGATGCCCCTAAAGATGATTATTTTACACCCTTGCACGTTATATTCTTTCGATTATTTTACCTATCATGCACTTATTTTACTAACTGTCTTTTTTTTTTTTTTTGTCCATAACTCTCGAATGTTCTTTACAGAAAGAATCAAACATCAGTGCCAAAAGGATAGAATAAAAAAGCTGCCATGTTTTCCCAGAGTGGCTGAATTTAAAATGCCAACTCTGAACTTGATGCCAGAAAGACTATCGGATATAGAAGTTTTATCTGGGAAACAGAAAGAGAACACAGATGCTGTTTTACAACAGACCATGAGAACCACTGAACCCAACACTTCCTGTTGCGAACAGCAGTCCATCAGTTGTTTTTCTCCCACATGCTATTGAATTCTGAGCAGCTCAGCTGGTGCAGTTGGGGGTTAAGGGCATCTTAATGGTTGTTGTTGAAGGAGACTGTTTACTTTTTTCCACCTGAACACTTTACATTGATAAACTTGAGTCAGTAAGGGCAGTTCAAATTACTGTTACTTCAATCTTATCTGAACCGACATACATTTTTACTGCAGGACCCTGAACAGAGGGAAGCTTGGCTGAAGCACCCGATGTGTTTGTTGTTACAGTGAGTGAAATTCAAGCTGCTATAAAGAGATTAAATGTAAATCTATATAGTTTTCTGCATGTCTAAAACAAACTGTATATTTGTACAGTGTTGAGAAATGACTTCCTTTAATATTAATTAATATCACTAGCCTAAAAATGAGGTCTGACACTGTGAACGTCAGGTGCTGTAGTAGAGGTCATAGGAACTGTTAACTTCATGTCTTTCAGGACAATCAACAAAACGTTGAGTTATTTATTTTTTTTATTTTTTTTATTTTTTCTGTAAGTTAACATACAACAACATCTTTTGGAGTAACTTTAAGGATAGCTAGATGCAGGCTGATCTAAAAAAAAAACAAATGATTGGCTTGGCAGCAGTGGTGCAATCTGTGTAGGAGTTACTTAAAACTAAGAACAGAAATTTACAGTATGTCACAACTCAAAACATTCCTAGTGTGGAGAAGGATTTATTAACACTGGCAACCTCTCTTTCATAATAAAAATGTCCCTGATCTTTTGTGACATGAAAGCTTGTGAAGCAAAAGAAAGAAAGAAAAAAAAATCTTTTACTTCTCAAAATGAATTAAACATTGAATTGACATTCTGCCAATGCAACAAGTAGATATTAGAATGACAAATTAGCTTGAAGAACAAGAGTTCAAATGAATAATTTATCTCTGCAAACACTGCATACTCAAGTCTCTCAGAAAGAATTTTAATTGTCTTAAATTGCTTTGCTTTAAGAAGAAATTGTCTATATAATGAAACTCTCGATCCTTGTGTGTCAGCAGTTCATTATTAATATACCATATGATAGCTGGGCCGTATGGAAGAAATGGAAAGTAGGTCATATAACAGAAGAACCAAACCAGTATGCTGGGTTGTGATCCATTAGACGTTAATGACATCTACATGGATAATATGTTAGCTGTACCAGAAATGCTTTCAAATAAATAAATATTACCCGCAGGGTAATGTTATTCACATGAAGTACATTAGGTTAGTAAATGTATAGCCTTTTGCGGTTGACATGTACACAGTAATTACTATATTTGTATGATAATTTAGCTCTTTCTACAATGTAACATAATTCTAACAAACCCAACAGTACATTACAATTATGCTGACATGTCATAGTAGTAGTCGTTAGCAGGTTGGTGAGATGGTTGGGCCACCACTTTGGTCCAGAAAGTATCTGAACTACTGTTTGATGGACTGACGTGACATTCACGGATAGCAGAAAATAAATCCTTATGACTTTGGTGATTTTCTGTCTTTTCATCTAGCTCCTCATTCCCATCAGCCTCAGTTGTACTTATTTTTTAGTGCTAATTAGCAAACAATAGCATGCTAACACGCTAAACTGAGATGGTGAAGCATTATGCCTGATTGGCATCAGCATAATAGCATGACGACATTAATATTTAGCTTAAAGTATTCTTTCTTTAATCGTATATTACATAAGTCAGTAGTGTATTACAGCTAACTGGTCCTGGATCTGTCATAAATGATCCAATGATATATCTGCTGAGATTGTGTGCTATTGCCACTGTTGGGACTCGCAAAGTCTTGTATGTGGCTGTGTTTCACAGCCCCGTTTGATTTGTCGAACCATTTTAGTTTGGTATGGTTATCTTATCTTGGTTTTGTTTGGTTTATTGTGCAGAGATTCTATAACTGTAACCTGTTTGCTTACACACTGCAGTGGACATTGTGTCCTCTAGCTTATCAGCACACATGTACAGTAGGTACTTGAGCAGTGCCCCTTTTGGGGGGATAGAAAACCAAACATGATATAGATGCTAATGCAATTTTAAACCTGTTTTGCATTACAGACATGTGAAGTACCTTTGGTTTACAGACATCTCTAATAATTAGTGTTCTTTTAGTGACACAACACAGTGGCCAGATATTTCTGATATTGAGTTAACCAGGTATAGGCTAATTGTAAATAACCAACCGATATAGCCATCTGTTTAATCTGGGCTTGGCTGAGACTTAGCTAGAGATGACAGTCTGATGCTGCTATACTGTATGACTGTAATCCAGCAGCCTGCCACTGACTCTTACTACTGATGAATATCTAGATGGCGATCCAGTTTTTACATTGAGCAGTGTTACCATAACATTTATTAGCTAAGTTTGACCTAGTCCTAATTACATTGTGACGAGCCAGAATATTCATTGAAGGTATCTAGGCTAAGCTATAAAGTCACTCTGACAGTCAAAAATGACCATTAGATAGCCTTTACTAGTCAAAATGTAAACAGATATCGAAGCTTTTGACTTGTTTTGACTTGTCAAAATATAATTGGAGATATCTTGAGTTAGAGGTTTGACTAGGCAAAATTATGCTGCAGATACCAGTAATGAATATCTAGTCTTGCTAACGGCTCACCAGCATCATTACCTATTTACCACACTGACAGTGAATATTCATGTATCTCATTTCCTCAGGTCTCAAAGGAATCCACAGTGCTGCCTAAATGAAGAAGTACAATTTTCTGGAGGCTCATGCATTCTTACTGCTCTCCATTTGGGATTCTTTCCTCTCCAGGATGGAGATCTAGATTCATGTGTGACTGACCTGCAAAGTTTAGGCGGCGGATATGCTTGAGCAGATGAGTGCCATTGATGGGATCCATTTTAGCGCAGAGGCCCACCTTCCCCGGGCAGAGCTCCAGGTGCATATTGTGCAGAGCATGAGCCATTGCATAGACTGCATCAATAACAAACTGCACCTTTCCTTCCTGCTCGTAGTTTGAGTCTTTTCCTATCCGCTCCTGATCTGTAAAACACACAGAGATGTAAATCAGACACACGTCATTCATAATTACACTGTGCTGTGAGCGTAAATTGGTTACATGCATACATGCATCATGGAAAATGTAGCTTCTGAGTTACCCGTTTGGCTCATTGTTAACCATGTCACTGACTGAAAAGTATTTCACAAGTGGATTCGAAACAATCAGAAAGAAGATCTGTAATTCTACCAGACACATCATGCAAAAAAAAAAAAAAAAAAAAAAAAAATGTATTCACACTCAAGTGGTTTCTGTGAATGAGTCCAGGCTAAAGAATTATGTACTACACCCTGACCCTTGTTTGAAGTAGGCTGATGATGAAGCAGAGATTTACTACTTGTTCCAGACAACTAATATGCACAGTGACACCAAATATAAATTTTGAAAAGACCCATCTTGAAACTCACTTCGAGGATAACTTGAAGATACTACTTGTGTTTGCCAGCAGTCATCCTTTTTAACACTTCTACCCCTCGTGTCACACCCCCGCTTTGGAGGGAAGCACGGGTTGGACAGAACCGTGCCAACCACTTGGAATGAATTGAACTTTAAAATGGTTGGTGTGGCATCAGAACAAAGAAAGGCATAGAAGAAAATGCACTGCTCCTATGTAAGTCTAATTCTTTCTACACCGAATGTGTCTTGCCTCTTGCAATTAGCTAGAAGGTAAATATCTGGATCGCTGCAGAGGAGCGAATCAATTCCAATATGTGGAGTGCAAGGTTTTCTCCTCCGGGAAATCTCATCAATTAAAAACAAAAACTCTTTCTTGTCTCTCCAGCAGGAATACATGGATTTCTTTCTGAGTGATTTTGTACACATTAGGTCTTGTACCTACATGTCTATGCCTTTCACGATTACCCACATTGCCATTTTCCATTAGCAACTTTAACAAACTGATATGCGTTCCAGTGTGATCAAATTCTTGAATCCTGACCTGCTTGACTTAGTGTCCAACTGTGAATTAAATCTTTATTGCCTGGGTGTACTTAGAGACCAATACTGTGAGGGACCAGAGAAGCAGGAAATGGAGACATCCATTCACAGGCCAGGGATAATCCGCTCACAGGCTCAGTGTAATAACTTGTGATAGGAGTTTATTAATCCTGGCCCAGGTTGTTTCATAGGTTTTTTGTGATTGTTAATTGCTACGAGGAGGTGGGGTCTGAGAAGGAGATACAACATGCAAATCCCAACTTCTCCTTTCTCCTCGCAAGCCTCAAATCTTAAAGCTGTCTCAATGCAACACTGCTGCATGCAGGAAAGAGATTATAAAAAGCAGGTGGGTTCATTTAGATTAACAATAGACTAATTACCTGGGATGAGCTAATGACAGAGTTGCAAATACGGCATTTATATACATGCCAAATGGAATTCAATTAAGCTAGTTAATAAGCACACAGTGGGGGGATCCGCTGCTGTAATTTCTGAAATAATGACTATACTGTCGGTGCAAAATCATCCGATGCTGGGTACGACTGTATAACTTGCTTGCCATCATTTTCAGCAAAAAAAAAAAAATATGAAAGAGCACCAGCTGTGGTTAAAACTGCAAAGAATTTGGGCTGGATAATTCTAAATTTCCACTATGCAAAGTGTTTATGTACAGTACAGTAACACACCCTAATTAAATGCACATATGTGTAAAGGTTTTCACACACAGCATGAGGTTTTCTGGCACTAGAAGATAAAGAAAAAGTCCCTCAAATATGGAATGATTGTCTGAATAATTATACAGTCATGCAATATGTTGCTGAACTAGAGTGATATTAAACTCTGCTCTACCAAAAATATTAATTACATGTACTATATGTGGTCATTACTCCTAATCAACTTCTGTTAATGTGTCGGCCATGTGGATACTAGTGAGCCGTAACCAAACATTTTAGGACAGAACAGTCGTTTATCATGCAACATCTGTCCTCCTCAGGTTCAAGCAATTTTCAACAGCCACTTCAGTCTGAAAGAGTGCTAGCCCCCAAATCAGAAAAGGTCTCCCTCTGTTAGCCATCTTTCATTTAGTACATCTCCAACTCCTCACTGCACACCAGAGGCGTTTTAATGTCTGCTATTATCTCATGAGCTTTTGAAATGCATGAATTATTGTTGGAGGTTACGGCTCAGTAATAAAGGGCCACGGGGCCCTGATTGGACAGAGATTGTCACAGTTTGACCGACATGCTTCTGCCATGGGGAATCCTGGGAGCCAGAATGGGTGTGTCAGTGATATTTCTCTTGCAGGCTTGGCAGGCCACCTACACTAACTTTGTATTGTCTCTTCTCCATAAGAACATTTCCCTTTTCTCCCCAACGTCTCCCCCTCTCTCTGCCGAGTTCCCTCCTCATTGGCATTTTGGCTCTTTCACATACATTTTCCAGGCTGGCATTTTGCTTTCAGAGAAATCCATTCAGATTAAGCAAAGCAGAAGCAAAGTGTGGGTGTTTCCCACTCTGAGGTGTCACACCAGACATTTTATGACAGTGTGTGTGGGCTCAGACCTTTGACCATTATTTCAGCTTGCAACTGGCCACAGGCCATCCAGTCTCTTCCTGCCAAGGCAGTTGGACTGCCTCTTTTCATTAACGTAACATTGGCACGATACATGCTATGCTTCCATTTCATGATCTGGTTAATCTGGAAATTTGACTTTACATCTGATTTTACAGTTAAAGCTAATATTTGTGTATCGTTAGGGATAGAGATAACATTTACTTTTTTTTCTTTACAATATAGAATGAGAAATATCAAAGATATATTTAAATATATTGAACTTACAACAATTTAAACAAGAGATAAGCAGCAGATTTTCACATTTGAGAAGCTGGACTGAGCTTATGTTATTTTTTTCTTGATAAATCACCAATGAATAATCAATTATCAAAGCTGCTGTCACTTAACTTACTAATTAATTAGACTTTTCCTGTAATTTCCATATCATAAGAGCCACAATTTTAATTATATTTATGAAGATTTATGAAGTGGCTGTGAGAAATCACAGGCTGCTAATTTTATTGGCTATTATGAAACTGTACCCAGCAAACTTAGTCGGCTGTAACTAATCGACATTAATACTTTGAGCTGACCAAACTACAAAATAAAAACTTCAGCTGTTGTCTGTACTAGTTTACCCCAACATACACCATTTCCTCATTTACGATTCCACTGTAAAAATACATGTAAAGTGAAAGTGAACATGAGATTTTATCTCTAAAAGGATATAGGTGGTAGCATCATATTAGGCAGCTGTTAGTTGTAGAGCTGAGAGTAGTGCTGGGCAAAAATGAACAAACAGGTTTTCTACTGATACTTTTGTGAGTCTGATACCTTCTGGGTCTGCTCTGGCACATACTGTCTTCAGGAAATACCAATATACTTGCACTCTCAGATGCTGACAAAAGCTCTCGCCTTTACCTGCCAAACTAACTTTCAGGAATACAAACTCAGAATCTATTCCTGCTGCAATGTAGACAACGGTTTATTGCCTGTAGGCGAGTTGGTAGATTTGTTTAATTACTAAAAAACACAACACACATGTAACATTGCATTATCACTCACTAATAACAGATTCTTTCATAAGTAATCATCTTTATGTAGCCCAGAGATTAATATTTTTAGAGAGTATCGATATCTGTACAAATGTATAAATACGTTATGCTTGCTGTAAACCACTGACGTCACCCATAGGGTGGGTATGACCTGACTGATCAGGCAAAGACGGGGATTGTCGGTGGACCTAAGGTGGGCTGAATGATGCCTTATTGCTTAAATGAGCCATCTGTAAGGCCACCCATACTTAAAGTGGTCATGCTGTTATTTATGCATAACTAAGTCTTAATGTAATTTGAATGGGTTAGTCATATAAAAATTCAGACTCAGTATAGTAGTTATGAATGGTGACATTAGCTATAGAGACCAGAACTGTTTTTCGAACCAGGCTGTAAACATGTTTATTTCTGCTGTCAAGTTGGATATTTTAATATGGGGACTTATGGATATTGACTTGTTCTGTAACCAGCCTCAAGTGGCTGTTTGAGGAACTGCAGTTTTTGGCACTTCTGCATTGGCTTCACTTCATAGACAAGGAGGTTGCCAATACAGGCCTGTAATTTATTTATTTATTTATTTTTTTAGAAAATACAATTTAAACCACATTAACACTGGCCAGAAAAATCACAACTAGATATTTTTCTCAAATCACTCAGCTGAATTTTATGTTGTATTTATTTTCATTATACAAAACAAAGTCCCCCCCTGTGAAAAACTGGCAACGAACCTCTCACCCAATGCATGCTGGGAAAAGCTCCAACCCCCTGCAACCCTGAACAGGATAAGCGGTTTAAAAAATAGATGCTTGAATGGAAAAGCAAAGCACACACTTGCTTTATCTGCATTGCTGTGTTTCCTGCTGCTCTCCAACATCATTAATACACAGGAGAAATAAGAAGCCTGTGAGATGGGTCCCTGCTCTACCTCGCCCCTCCTTTCCACATTAATCAATATCAGTTTTACATCTCCTTCATTCAAAGATAAAAGACAAGTCTCACTTTTTCTTCCACAGTCACTCATGCCCTCCTTATCCTTTGATCACACCAAGGAGTCTAACCCTCTCAGGACGCCGATAATTCTGTGCCATGAGCTTCTCTCACAGCTGCCTCAGAGACACGGCAGAGCTCTCCACCAGAGGAGAGGCAGCACGAGAGTTACACTTTAACCTTAAACAAATACTGCAAGGCTCTCTCTCTGTTAAGCTGAGCCGATAGTGGAAGTTTAACGCTAAAATACCTGTAATAAAAAGGGGGAGTTACTGACTGCATTATACAGGCGCCTACCACATTCACTCCCACCGTGGTGAGAGTCTTCACCATGCTGATGTGGGAATTTCTGCACCAAGGGACTAAAAGAGTACATTTCTGTGAAGTGCATTAACATTTAGAGTGCAAAGAGTTTAAAATATGTAATCATTAGGGGATCATTTGCTTTTATCTTTCTGAAGGGGGTTTGATGTCGTACAGTATAGCGATGACTTCAGTCAATTATTTGGTTGACTGCTTCTTGTCTTATTTGTTTACAAGCCTGCAAATGAAATATAAATCTAGTGAACAGCCTCATATTTCCAAGCCAGTCCATCTTTATTTCAAGGATAAGTCTGGTAATGTGTTATACTTTTTCTTATTGTAGAACCTTACCGGTGTTCTTGCCAGGCTTCGCACTGGCAGGTTACCAGAGGTCGCTCCTACCAAACTCGATTCTAACTCATCTATCAGTGTTATGTTAGCCGCCTGAGTGTTACCCTACATATAACCCTCTGTGTTCTTGCTCGTGTTTAGTGTTGAGACTTACTGCCTGTGAAGACGATGCCAGCTGTTGGTTTTACAGCCCACCTCTTGAGTAAAACTTTCTCGCTTTTACTTTCACTCTTGAGCATTTAGTGAGCCTGTACTGTTTCAGCTGTGCTGTTTAGTTGTTTATTGTTTTGCCAAGACCTCGCTTTGTTAAATCCGGATTCTATGAATAAATAAACAACCAGATCTCTGCCCTTCCCCTATCTGTTATCATTGGACGTCATTGCAGACTTCATTAAATCAAATATATCGGCGTGATGATCACTCCCACGGATAAATGAATGTCAACCTACCCATTTATAACTGGACATATATCAAAATCACTACAGTATGTTTTGTCTGGCACTAGCAGCATTTGAGCTGTTATGCACAGCAGGAGTGGGCAATGAGATGTGAATATATAGTGATATACAAAATGGTCCAGGTATTTGATTGAGGAACCTTTCAGACATGAAAAATAATCAGAGAGGGAATGTCTGCTTGTAGATTATCCAGTGAATTAACCACATGACAAATCATCAAATTGACGTAAAAGTGCTGTAAATCCAACATTGCCATAAAGCAGTCGTGCGCACTGATGAGTCTCTTACAACCAGAGACATTAAATGGATAGCCACCCATGGTCTAAACAATACAGCAAAATCTCTGACAGTTAAAACACTCCTGCATCTACAGTACATCCTATCGCTCAACCGTGATGCGCAGCCGGCATGTTGTTAGTTTATTAGCCACACCTAGCAAAAACAATTGCAGCGTATTACTTTATAGCAGCCTTCACAAAGGGTGCAATGCAGTTTTTGCTGCTGTTTTGAGAATAGTTGATTCAACTTTATTGTCATTTAGGAGGATGTTGATTGTGTGCTCTGTTGGAGATTGTACTTGTTAGAAAGAAGAATGTTACCCATTCAGAAATACTACTGTATATTGCATTCAATAAAAAATAAATAAAAGACTAAACGTGTTTTGCCCAGATTCCCTATTCGATGTGTGCTTTTTCTGCCGCATGTGAAAATCTGGAAAACCACTGTGTAACACGTGTGGACGTACTGTTGGCATACTGTCACAACACGTTCATGTGTATAAATACCACTGTTTGTAGCGTATGCAGATTGTGCATACACACGTCTGACTCCAGGGCAGTGTGGCAGCTCAGCAGGTATAGCACTATCACCTCACAGCAAGAAGGTAAGTTACTTCTTCTCTGGAGTGTGCGGTTTCCGCCCAAAGACACATTATTCGGTCAAGAGTCACGAAATTACTCTTAAGTATGAATGTGAGAGGGAGCGATTTCCTGATGTTGTGTCCTGTAATGATGTGGTGATCTGCCTTGGATGACTCCCTGCTTTTTTCCTCCTGTGTATTCCACACAACCTATCTCCAATTATGCCATGTAACGTGGTGTAGAACTAACTTTCTGTATATTTATTGACTTCATATTACTCTGTCCTCACTGTGAAGTAAGCTATCTTTAAATTTCAAATGAATTTCATTTCATATTTCTGGTACAGGTAAGAGACAGATCTATGATTCAGATGCAGTCCAATTACTGAGCTCTCTTGTCAAAGCCATGGCTGAGTGATGTTAAAAGGTTCTGGAGTCTGAATAAACTAACACACTGATACGTGCCTCGGGTTTGAGTCTATTCTGTTATATTTGTTACGTAAAGATTTAATGCGGTGCAATTGTGTTCAATCGGGTGAAGCCTATACTATATAAAGACCTTCTTGGTCACAAGTTAAATTATCTAATATCTTTTTGGGACCATGTATTTAGTGTGTGGGCATCCTTTTTATTGACTTTGTAGTTTTAAATTAATGCAGAGGGTCTCTTGACAAACTGACTGACTAAAACTGACTAATATTTAGTAAAAATGAACAAGAATCGTTATCTGTTTTGAATGAAGTACCTGGAAAAAGAAAAAGACTGCCCAGAAAAAGATCTGGTAATGAAAAAAAGTACAACTCCAACACAGTAAAAGAAATAACGCCAGTGCGAGTCATTGATGTTAGCCGTAACATCTATCATAGCTCATTATTTTCTAATGCACAGATTTTTGAGCATTATCTAATAAATATTATCAACCAGCACTAGATAATTTTTTATTTTATGTAAGAAGTGAAAAGTGTACAAAGTACAAAAAGCACTCTTTTAAGTTGCAGTCTGCATAGCTAATGTGCTACGGCAGCGAATGCTAGCAAACATTATTTAGGGTGAGCTCTTGACATTAGCTGCTATGATGCTACATAGGCATATGTGGCCACTAATGCAAAAAAGAGAGTGAGAAGAACAAAGAGATTGCTGGCTCGGCTAAATAACATTGTCAGGAATAGGAGTGTCGCAATATATCTATATTGATGTTCAAATTATGTTTATTATATATTATATAAGATTTTTAGATTTAAAAATGAATGTGTTAATAGTACACGTAATAGTCCATTTCTGGTTATATGGGTGGTGGTAATGCACCTTTTTCTGGTTGTCAGAATCAGAAAATGATTTTGACTAATAGCATTTTTGTTTTCCAAATGTTCCATAGATATTGTACTAGTATTGTTATTGTGAATACTTTTGGCCATGATAATAATGTAAATTATAAAACTCTCATATTATGATAGGCCTATTCAGAAATATCTTGAATGCCCCGTCCTCAATGACACCCAATAACTGCAGACAATGATGACTGACTGTGAGGAAACCCCAACATAACACTAGTTTCACACTCATCTTTTAAATATATGTTGTTGTGTTTATGGCTTAATAAAATGTGCAGTGTTTTTCCACCTCATGACAGATTGAGCTAGCCACAGCTGTATAACGTATGGCACTGAGCCTGAAGCTCTAACCATGCTGCCCTGCTAGGCCATTCACTTGTTATAGCCATGTGGGTGAACACACCAGACTCAGCAGAAATGAAGTGCAGCATTGGAATGAGCTGTGAGATTAACTCTTATTTTGAATATTGAATGTATGGCTGTTCCACTTTTTATAGGCGGGCAATGCTGTCAAAACATTTTCACCGTGAGCCAAATGTGTCACCTTCCTCAAAACATCAAAAGAACTCAAGTTGGTTAAAAGTTTGAACAAAACTAACATTAAACAGCTTTTCCCCCTCCGACAGGAGAATATCTTACTTGTGCACTTTTTGAGGCCGGACCCTTTCTTCACGGCATGACGGCTGAGTTTGCAGTTGAAGTTGTTCTCCCAGAACTCAGCAAACCAGATATTCCTTCTGTTGTTTTCCAGCGTTCGGCTGATGAAGTAACGATCAAACCCTAGAGAGATCAATGGAAGAATTGTCATTGACACAGTCAGTGTCAGTGTAAACAACAGTGTCTGAGCAGGAGCTCTGATGTGTTCTACAGTAGAACTGATTGAATGTTGCATATGTTCAATTTACTTTGTTGCTTTGTCTTATTAAGTTTAGTTTTTTGACCTTTGATGATCAAATGAATAACAGTTAGGCCATACAAAACACATTTTTACACAGCTCTGTATCACATGAAAGGAATATCTCACTGAAATATGTATATGCTTTTATTATACATGGACATGGCTTTTCTCTGTACCTTTGATGGACTGCCGCTTGGGCAAGATGGTGACTGCTCCCTCTGCCATCTCCTCCTGGTGCACAACCGGAGAGATCTTTGAGCCCCAGCTGTCCGAGCCCACCCAGATGAAATGACCTGTCTGGTTGGCCTTTTTGGCTGCATGGAGAAGCCGCCTGCAAAGGTGAGGAAACAGATGTTGCCGTGGATAAGGTCAGCATCCTGAACAACCTCACTCTGATTTTTGTTTTGTAATTCATTACACAGTGGTCTGGCAGGGTTGGAGACTGAAACAGCTGTGTTCCCACATGTTTCTGTGCTTCTGTGTGTGCTGCGGTGGTGTTTTTCTAATCTCTAAAAGCGCATTATGTAGCTTTTACCAGGATTTACCTGATATCGTCTTCATTGGCAAAAAGTATGACGACCCTCGCGTTTGGGTTTTCTCTGAGTCGTCGGATGACCTTGTCAAACTCTCCTTGCTTGGGCTCTCGAGGAATCTTGACGGACTGGGAGATGCACACACCCCCTAAAAACACAGAAGTTTAGACGTCAATGTGATTTAGTTTAGAGAAATGGTAGAACAATGTCTTCTCCAGAAATGAAACATCCAGTGAATTCATCATCAAGAATGGAACTTTACACATTTGCTATGTGAACTAAACTCGGGTAAGGTAATAAAATTGAGGCTCCTATCTGTCACATTATGTGATGCCACATTGTATGTAGTTGTTTTGGAGCTTAAACCTGTTAGATTATGAGACATTTATGGAGGCACACATCTGGCAGGGCTGCTGTGTAGCTTGTAATGCTTGAGCATTATGACCACGCTGGTTAAAGTGAAGCACTTCTGTGTTCATAGTATTGTACTGTGACAGGCACAAAGAACTTTTATGCAAGATGCTGTGAATGCTTAGTTTTTATGCAGTTGCAGGGTTATGCCGTTAACCTGTGTCTTGCAATGGAATGCTGAAAGACAGTCCTAGGTAGTGTGGACCCACAATACAACACAACAGAGTTTGGCTGCATTCAGACTTGACTTGACCCCCTGCATGAAAAACATTAGCATTTGAATAAGGCCTGTCTGGCAGCACAGCGGCGGTGTCACTAGGGGTCATCTGGCAAAAAATTTGAACCAGGTTCAACACAACATCATCTGGTAGGTCACTGCGCTGGCCAATCAAATACTGTACATGCAAATGCTCATTTCTGGTGGATCACCAGTACGAGAAACACATCCCCATCAATGCAATCCCATGTGCCGGCGTCATCGTAGCCTGACTCCCCATTCAGACCCATTATTCATGCACAACACAGCTAAAAGAAAAACAGAATAGGATGTGTTGATGTGCTTGTTGCAGTTGAAGAAATGTTTCTAGTGCTTCTCCAACAAGGTTTTTGGGGGTTAGATTTAGGTTGTCTCACTGTGGTATGTTTCCCTGACGGATTGTTTCGAAGCATTCTGCAGCTCTCAGGACATTGGGGACACTGCCAAGAAATGTCTTTGTACATACTGTACGCTGTAGATCCAATACAGATACATAATGCAGCAATCCCTGTTGTAGATGGAGACCAGTTTAGAGTCAGTGAACCTTAACTTTATAAATAACTCCAAAAGTGAGTCTGTGTTTATTTCGTGTCTCTCAAAAGATTGAACTGTACAGGCTGACAAGTTGTTCCCCCAGAAAGCAATCAGAGGAAACAACCTGCAAGAGTTAGACTGAACAGTTAACTGCAAATTAATTTGAGTTATACATTCCTCTCCATCAGCTGAGTCATATATGCACGTGTACACACTCAATAACACAATGCATGAAGCTCACACATAACAAATACAGAAGCAAAAATACAGCAACAGAAGCTTCTATCATTGTTACTTGAAGAATTAGTAGTCTTGTGTCCTGTGTGTGCGAGTGGCAAATCTCTGGTGATCTCGACTTCTGCCATTCTGTGGCCTTCCACTCTGGTGCCCAGCTCAATGAGACAAACGGACAGCTAAATCCTGATTTAGCTGTCCGTCGAAAAAAGTTTCGAGATCTGAGACAGTGTCATTCTTCCGCAGCTGTCAGCGAAGCTCGTTAACTTTGAGAAGGTCAGACAGAATTTCTGACCCCCAACATGCAAAGATTTCAAATGTTGTCAGTAAAAGAAATCTGCTAAGAATAGTGGACTGCGGTAGCCAACAAAAGTTTATGACAAAAGAAATCAACACATGCTGACTTTACCCAATTAATTTTCTTTGGTCTGACTTTTTCTTTTTTTTCAACATTAATTAGTGCAGATGGAAGAGATTTTGTAGGGTTCATATTGCTCAAAAACTAGAGGCAGGACAGCAGAATATCAAGACCCTCACAAATAAATATGATGTTGTTTTTTTTTAATGTTGCATCTTTTTAGTTTGTTCATCACTGCATTAAAAGGAGAAGAAATTCTGCTTAAAAAGACCTATTTTCAGCTGTGCAGGAAAGTTAGTTTTATGTTTTGTAGTTTGCTTTCCCCTCCTTCAGAGTTCCAATAAAGATACTTTTACTATCCTGGCAAATCTTGAAAATTAAACGATAAATTTGCAGACCTGTTGAATTAGTTCTAGTCTCACGGTAAGAGGAACATTTCATTGCTGCTCTCTGAGTCTCGTACTTTAATATTTTTACTCTTTACAACAGTATGACCCAAGCACCTTGCTTGCGGTACCAGGACAAGATAAAGTTTTAGCATGGGTGACCACCACTGTTGGAATACAATTCTTTACCAGGTTTCGAAACAGACAAAAAACAAAACAGATAATATTACAACACATCACAGAAAATAAAGATGAATTAAGCCATGAATCCAACAATATTAGTGTAAGCAGCTGAGGAAGTAGAGTCCCTTGATCGCAAGTAATGTCCATCACACCTTTGGGATAGGATAGGATGGAAGCAAACCAAGAATCGCCTTGTATATGCAAGCATACCAGGGCCATCCTACCTGAGCATAAAGCTCGCAGTCTTGAGTCAAGTCTTTACAGTAACAGAGAGAAGCAGGTTAGCTCTGTTGATCAAATGTAATATCCGAACAGTGGCACACATGTACAAATATCAGTAAAAAATGTGTCAGCAACAAGTTTCTGTTTAAAAGAAAAACACAACTTGTTTTTGAAACAGATGAACAGAACAGAACAGAAGGAAAAAGAACTTCATGTTGTTGTTTCGTGGCATTCTCTAAAGATCTACGAGCCGAATGTTTGACATGTATTTCATTTAGACAGGTAAGTGCATTGCGTGTTTGGCCCTTAAAGTGATGTGTGGTATCCCCCAAAAATCGCACTTACTGTCTGGATGCTTCACATCATCTTTTAGTCTGACAGACTGCTGCAGGGAGCGTGTGTCTTGACTGCAGTGTTGAGGGCATTTCATCACTTTAGCCATTTGTGTGTGATGACCTACTTGTCCAGTTGACTCAAACAGGCACTATTATTGCTCATTTTCGATGTTTACTCAAATTGATGGGTTTAGATAAGTGAGAAGCACGCAACGCCACGCCATCACTTTGCAATTTCTCACATGCCACTGTAGAGAACTATCCTGGTGTTATCTCAACAATGAATTAATTAAAATTAATGGAAAATAACGGTGACAAGTAGCTGCTGCAGTGTCAGGATAGCCATGTTCATGTAGTCTGTCTTTGCCACAATAGCTGAGCGGCTTTCTTTGTCTTCTTTTTATTTATATTCAGATGCCTTCCAGATAAAAAAAAAAAAAAAAAAAAAACATACGTAAGATCAACAATCTCATAAAAATTTCAAGTCAAGACATCAACAAGCAGAGCCTCTTTTTTTTCGTATTTGAATTATGTGAACACTGATTCCACTAGCACAAAATGGGATTATGTCACAGACGCACAAAGAACACATGAACAAATAAGCTACTGATTAGATTCAGACTGCGGAGAGAACACGTGTTTATATATATGTAAATATATATAAAAGAAGATGAGAAACTGTCCAAATATGAACTGATTTATGTTTTTAATGGCATATCAGAACCCAACTGAGTCAGTCGATCAGGCAGTCAAGCAGCTTTTTTCTCCTCATGGCACGAGATCCAAACTCGACCATTGTTTGGTGAAGCTTTGCAGCTCTAAAGACTGCAGTAAGTGCACGGCATCTTCTCAGTGTTTGCCCATAATACCGAATATATTCCTCTTCCTATTTGCTTCCCTCTCCTGTGCTTTGTGCATACATCTTGCAATTGCACCTGACGAGGATATTAAATACAGTAACTACATAAAAATGGCACTTGTTGACACAGGTTTTTAGTGTGATGTAATTTTCCACAGCTCATACACACTGCAATTAATGCTTAGGTCTATATAATAATGCTACTGTATATTGAAGTATTTTTCTATTTTATTAATCCCTATGTGGGAAATTAAATCTTTTCACTCCATTATACAATTTCACGTACACCTGAAATACAGACATGCTCACACAGAACTACTGAGCGGAGAGATGTAAGAGTGATGGGGCTGCCACATAGCAGTGTCCCCCAAGCAGTCAGGGGCACCTCAGGAGTGCACAAAAGGTCAAGGATTATAAATATTCAAAGATTAGGAAACTAAAGCAACTGCAGTTTATCTTAACAGCAAGTTTGACCAGTTGTGTCCTCTCCTCTCCAATCCTCTTGTAGTAGGAAGTTGTGTTTTGTTTTGGGTTTTTTTTTTTTAGGCTGCTACTCAAGAAAACACATGCAAATACTCAAGACAAAGAAAATGAGGAGACATATTCACCACTTTGGCAGCACAACACAAAATTAGCAACTAAACTAAAATAAAGTGAACTCTGAAGAATAAAGCGGACCGCATCTACACTAATACACAATACATACACAATATACACAATCATCAATCAGAATGTTAAAATATCTCATTTTCCAACATCGCTGACGAGTGGTTCAAGTGTTTATCGGGTCTTCGTGCGTCATCTTGCAGTTTCTCGATTTGCTTGCACAAATGTAAGTGTATGTAATATATAATTAGTCCTTTCCTAATCAGTAATCAGTCCTTTCCGTAATCAGTTTTATTTATTTGCAGTTTGTTTCTAAATGCAACTCACTCCTGACCCAGAGGGAGCAATCCACCGTTTTCCAGCAGATAACCATGGCCTCAGACATTGCTGACTTGAGAGTGAGTTGCTGCCCCAAGCGAAGGAGTTTAAGTATCTCAGGATCTTGTTTACGAGTGATGGTAAAATGGAGCATGAGATGTACAGGCAGATTGGTGCTGCGTCAGCAGTAATGCAAGCTTTGGGTAGTGACCGAAATACATAAGCAGCTGAAATGAGTTTCCTCTGTCTGGTGGCTGGGCCCTGCCTTAGAGAGAGTTGAAATAGAGCCTTTCCTCTGTCACATAGAAAGGAACCGGCTGAGGTGGTTTGGGCATCTGATTAGGGGGCCTCTTGGGTGCCTTCCATTGGAGGTTTTCTGGGCACATCCAACTGGGAGCACACCCTAGGGCAGACCCAGAACTCGCTGGAGGGATTACATACCCCATCTTACCTGGGAATACTTCAGGATCCCCCAGGAGGTGTTGGAAAATGTTGCTGGGGATAAGAATGCCTGGAATACCCTGCTTAACTCGCAGCCATTACAACATGACACCAGATAAGTAGAGGAAAATGGAATGAAGTTTCTAAATGTGGTGTTGAACTCATACAATTGCCAACACTAAAACCAATACAATATATATGGAAGAATAAAAGAATAAAAATGAATCCATATGCTGTATATGCACGTTAACATTTATCTTGTATGCATGTGGTGTAATACAGTGAGCACTGAAAAATACAGGATTAAATCTTAAGGATGTTGAAGTCCACAGGAGCCAACAGAGGCAATTTTGGTGTCACTTCCTTCTGACTGCCTGTATTTTACGTTAGCAACAGCCCATTTCCAATTTCATGGCTTTCATGTAATAATTCAAAGTAAAACATACTGCAATTTCCTGCTTAAGTCAGAACTTGTAAAAACAGCAATGAACCTGCAAAGCTTGCAGCAGTCCTATAAAAGACGACTATTTTTTAATTCCACTGCAAACTGCAGCGTTCCTGCTTTGTGCTTTAATTTGAATCCATTATGTTAAGACCTCTCTGTCTGTGAGTAAAGTTATTCCACGAAAAAAAAGAAGACAAGAAGACACAGATGTCCTAATGCTGAATACTGAGTGATCAGCTATTGCTGGATTAATGAGGGCGTCTGTCAGAAAGCAGTTTGATGGAGGTCAGCTGGTCAACTGAATGGGATCATGTGTAGAACAGTGGTAACAATATCTAAGATGACACCTTCAAGAAGACGTCGAACAGCTATACTGTAGTTTCATAAATGAAAAGTGAAATGCAGAAAAGTCACAAAAGTTCATGGAAGGAGTTTTAAGTTGCTGACAACACATTCGGAAAACTGGATCCTGAGAAACATTGTTTGATGCTAGAGAGAAACTTTGTGAGGGTTTTACCTTCCTGCTGCATTTACATTATTAAAGGCCGAATATTTTTATTATTTATTTTTTATGTTTTTGCTGTTGCCTCGGCGTGCTTTAGGAGGTTGTTTTCATGACTATGTGAGGAGATTTGAAATAATCTCTTTTTGCAAACGATGCTCTTTTCTTGCCAAGTGTATACTGGGTAACTTTAACTGCCGATCTGGCTCTGAAGTACCAGAAAAGAAAACAAAAAGTCCAACGATGCCATTTGTTTTTCAAAAAAAATTTCCAAGGCGCATTATCCATGGCAAGCCCTATCAGCGTGGCTTGTTGTATACTTTAATCTGTTATGCTGTGTCCATGCTCAGTTCATGTTCAATTAAACCAAGGAAATGCAATAGTATTAGGTCTGAAAACATAATTTGTTGTTTCTCTGCTCCACTGAGTTTCCTAATTGTACATCTTTCCCCTGTTATTTGTTCACCACACGTCTTTTTTGTGTGTTTAGTCTGTGGAGCCACTCAAGTAAATAATTAACATGTGGAACGCACCATCTTGACTTCATCTTCGTATTATCTCTTTTGTTTTCTAGATTCTTCTGTCTTTAAATGGCTGTTTCATTTTGTGCTTTTGGAGCGTGCAAAGTTGGTTGATCTCAGACTTCAGCTTGAAACATTGTGTTAAATCAAGCGAGAACAAAACACCAGTACAACACCAGTCATGCAAAACAATCACTTTCATTTTAGTCAATGATGGTATATGCTGTAAAATGATATTTGACAAAACACAATTTAGGATGTACAACAGAGGGAAACCATAGAGAAACGTCATGAAAGCTCAGAACGATGTGCTATAAAATGTGTTTGTAATCTGCATGCTCAAACATTTGGTAATATTTAAAACAATATCACAGACAGTTGGACTGTTTTTATTTGGCTGTCTCATAGATATTTGCCTCACATGGTCTCTGCGAGAGAGCAAAAGATACTTTGAAAAACTACCCCCAGGAAAAGTAAGTGAGAACTAAAAATCAATATTAGATTTAGTCATTTTTACTTTTGCCAGAAAGGTTGTGTTTTTAGTTTGCTTGTTGGCAGAATATCTCCGAAACTTACATATTTCAGTGAAACTTGGAGACTTCAACCAGGGGCCAAGGAACAAATGATTAGGTTGTGGTGTAAAACTAAATCCAGAGACAAAAACAGATATTTTTTTAGCCATATTTAACATTGCAAAATGGGCAATCTTGAACATTTTCACTTCTTTCTCAACTATTACACTTAATTTGATAAGGAAAAGCGTGAGAAAGTTGTTGTTTTTTTTGTTCAGCTTATTTTCCACAAATCACAAATATTCTATGCTAAAAGATTAACATAGAATCTAATGAACACTTTTCTGAAAGCTTTGTGAAAGCCACAACACTGTCTGCTTCCACATACTACAGTTTGTGTATTACCTGTTTGTCTGTTTGTTTGTTTTTTTATAGGCCAATGTCACAATTCCTAATTCTAGTAAAACTGCAACTGTGGTGAAAGCTTGAATTAAAATGTTTCCTAGAATGATTCATTTGCTAAAGCACTAAGTAGGGAGGCTTCAGGCCTTTTCACATGTTTGCATGAATACTGTTGGAGGCTGACAGCATAGTTTTTCAGTTTTCATGTTTTGCTTTTCGTTAAATGGCTTTTCGTTTTCTCTTCTTTTAACAAATGGAAAAATAAAACTTCCTTCAAAAAAATGGCACACACAGGGCTTCTGAAATCAATTCATGCATCAGGGTAAAAACACCAACAGGTTTACATGGAAACCCTAAAATTAATACAGTACTCATATGTGCATATTTTATTTTATTTTATTTTATTTTAATTATTTTGTTTGGCCATGGTTTCTATGATACTTGATTGGTACATAGTTACTCACATTTCACCAAATGCTACCTTATAACAATTTTGATTTCAGCAGGAATGCTCAGCTTGCTTTGCCAGGGGTCCACTTTTGCAGTTTAATAAACAAATATTTGTAATATGTATGAGATAAAATGAATAAACATTAAGATTGGTGATGTGGCAGAGTAAACTTGCAATCTTCTCTTTTCTTGTGGTGTTACCTGGTGAAAATGCTGCAGTGAAGCTACTGTAGGATGTTTTGACTCTTGACGGTGCCTAACATTAGCAGCCTTGCATACACAGTGGTTTAGGATTGGTATGAAGCAGCAAAATAAATCCATCTGTCGATTTTTCATTGAATTGACAGTGCTCATTGTCTATTGTCTTTCAGCTCTCTTTGCCAAGAGACCACGCACAAAGAAGAAGAAGAAATCAAGTGCTTGCTTCTGTGCACGGATCGCGAGGCGAATACGCCACTTCAGGTCACTTCACAAGTAACAGCCAAGCGATATCATCAAACATTTACCAAGTGGTCTAAACAAACAAACAAACAAAAGAAAAAAATCCTGTGTGAATCAATTTATTTTAATGGTGAAATAGAAAATAGTCGGCGGGCTGTCTGGCACCCTAACAGGCCTTGAGTTAAGTATCACTGATTTATTGTGGCCTCTTTGGGTTTTATTTCTATTTAGATTTTAAAAAATTATTCTCTTTTCTTGCCAAGTGCATAATGTTAACTTTAACTGCTTATGTGGCTCTGAAGTGCCAAAAAAGAAATTAAAGAAATTACTGCCCAACGATTTATTGTGTCCTCTGTGAGTTTGATGAATTAAGAATAAATTAAATAAATAATTTCCAACAACTACTGCATGAAGTCTATAATAATACATATAATGCTATAAAATATATTTAATATAATACAATAAAAGTTAAACGTGCCATTTAGTGTCTGTGTTGAAGAGTTATCTTCTATGCAGTGTTTTCAGATTGCTTGTTTGTGGTCCACATTGTGCTCTTTTTTTCTCTTTTTTAGTTCAATGGTACTTTAGCAAACAATAAAATGAAGCACTGCCTCCATCCATGGTGCTTAAAGAAATAGAATATTTGGACAAATATGGCCAGTTTCAGCACTTTTATATAAAACTCCCGTCACCTCTGGCTCTCAAACAATAAACAGACAAATACTTTAAAGAACAGCATTTTTCTTGTTTGTCAGCTGTGTTATCTGACAGACAACAAACAGGGAAAAAGTTGAGGTAACAGGAATTTAATATCCCAGCATCGCTGTGAACTAAAATGTCCTACTTTGTTTTACGCTTACGGATTTGGTCTCGCTGGAGGAGTCAAAAACTGTCATCATTTAAAATTTGACCTTTAGTTCATATCGCCTCCATCAAGCTAATCACTGTAATGTTTTTAAACAGCAGGACACAGTGTCGGAATAAATTATCCCTCAAAGTTTTAGCCACGTTAAATGGAGGTGGTGTCTGCCATATCATATTTAAAGTTATAAAACAATGTGAGTCTTATTACAGTGGCCCTCTATCATGCCCACCAGTCTACTCTCCTGAGATATCGCAAGAGATATCCCATTAGTAGATGGATTGACACAAGCCCCTCACCGCAATCCCTCTTCAAAGTGCAAGACAAAAAACTACATGGCTGGCTGCATAATGTTCCGTTTTATTTTTCACCTCTCCTCTAAAGCAAGGGCATTGGTTTCAATCAAACCAATTGACTCCTGCCTGACCTCTTTCCTATGACTACAGTCCAGAAATGCCTTAGGCAGAACTGAATCCACAGACTAAAGCCTAAGAACAGGAGGGCTTTAGACTGTAGCCTGCCTAATTGACTCTGTAATAGTGTCATAGTTCAGTGCCACGAAATTGACTGAATTTTCAAGCATGCTTTGGCGTCCCTGAAAAATGACAAAAGAGACAAAAAGAGCAACAAAACAGTGGTGATGTGGCACATGACATTACCTTTCGTAGTTAGAATAGATCACTCCAAGCCAGTTGCATAAACATGTTGTTAGATGTAATCATTTTGTCATATGTATATGTATGTATATGTGTATATATATATATATATAAACAACGAATCACAAGTATGTAAAAAGGGTTGCCCATAGTGAAAGACCCATAGAGAATTATCACCCAACTGACAATGGT
This sequence comes from Protonibea diacanthus, assembly GCA_028641955.1. Lineage (NCBI taxonomy): Eukaryota > Metazoa > Chordata > Actinopteri > Sciaenidae > Protonibea > Protonibea diacanthus. The sequence continues at coordinate 15,460,106 of CM053978.1, forward strand.
GAACAAGAGAAGTAAGCAAACAAGATGATTCATGGTGAAGCTAAAAAGCCATACATTACATGGTTTGGCTGCTGTCAAATTGGCCTTCTCAAGCCTTACTGTAGAAAATCAACTGTATGCAAACAAGTTAGCTACGTCTGCTTTGTCAGGCCATAATTCAACATGTTGATCGTGATGTGATTTTCAGCTGGTTGTGCAGATCTGCCACAAAAAAAAAAAAAAGAAAGAATCTGATTTAACTTAAAGTCTGTGTAAAGGTAATTCTGATTCCCAGATTTCTTTCATACATACATACATTATCTGTAACCGCTTATCCTCACTAGGGTTGCAAGGGGGGCTGGAGCCTACCCCAGCTGACATTAGGCGAGAGACGGGGTACACCCTGGACAAGTCGCCAGTTCATTGCAGGGTACATAGAGACAAACAACCATTCACACACACCTACGGACAATTTAGAGTCACCAATTACCCTGTCAAGTGCATGTTTTTGTACTTGACCTTCGTGTGGGAAGAACCCGGAGTACCCGGAGAGAACATGTGTTAAAAGTGCCATTTAGTGTCTGGGAAAACATGCAAACTCCACGCAGAAAGGCCGGAGTTCTTGCTGTGAGGCGACAGTGCTAACCACTACACCACCGTATGTTAAATATCTTTAAAAATAGATGCTGAAAACATGTGAAAAGACTTCGAATGATACATTACTGAAATGTGGAGTTAGAGGTAAAAACAGTTTTTCACCAGTTTTGAGTCCAGGATTTTTTGGGCGATCCTAAAGGGTGGCTCGATGACACGCTGAGGCCACCCTGATCATACCCCTGCACCCCTAGCAGAGAGATAGTGATTAATTCACTTAGCTCAGAGTTCGTTCATGTCATTCATGTCATTTTCTGAACTCATCTGACACGTTTCAGTGGTTTCAACATTGCTGCTTGACTCCTCCTACAAGTGGGCATGGCTTCAGCGCATTTGGCAGACATGCTCCCACCTGGAGTCCTGGAGCAGAGAATACTGCTCATTTTTACATGATGTCTTTTTTTCTTTAATCATTGAAATTTGGCTGGGTGGTTAATAACACTTTCTTCTTTGGTCTGCCAAACACATATTTATTCGTACTTTACATGGACTGATTCTTAAAATATGCTCTTGTTCCAGTGGTAGTAATCAACATTTTTTAGCTGTCGTTATATGTAGGTTTTAATTATTTTCCTCCCCTCAAACTGAGGGAGCTTTTTGAGCTTGAGAAAGTACAGACAACTCGGTTATTCCTGTTAATTTTGTCTGGACAGGCTTGGCCTCTTCCAGAGAGTGTTTTTCACACCTCTGACCTGTCCTGTGTGAAAACGGACTGCTGCTTACATTCAAAAGGTGTTAATTAAAATTGGAAAAAATCCAGGCACCACATGCAGGAGGCTACCTAACAGCAGGCTCATACTGTTTTGGAATTTCACTTTGATCCTCTTCTCTGTGTTCAGGTCATCTAGAGTGACAGGCTGATGATTAGGTAATAGGCTTTCACAGGCCATTGGAGTTTTTTTTTTTTTTTTTTTTAAATCTGCTCTGTTGGATCACACATGGCTCACTCACAAAGTTGGCAACGCTGGTTTGCCTTTCCTTCTTGTCAAATTGTGAAATGAAATATCTTTTCACTGGCGTGAAAGTAATTTGTTGTTATATTGAGAGGTAGTTCTCGTAAAGTGAACTCAAAAAATATTTGCTGCTGTGTATTTCGTGCTTAATATTTCATTGGCGGCATTGTGAGAGACACTGTGAGTGGGAGGGAAGGAACCCGCGATAGGCAGAGAAAACATCTTATGAGAAAATGCTAAGCCTCAAGAAATGATACACAGCTGCTAGGAGTATTTTTGCACCATAATTGACGTGCCACAAGCATAATTTCCCATCATTAGAGGGACCTGTTGCCTGGGAGCACAGGAGCTTCCAAGGAGGAAAATCCAAGCCCTTAAGCTGCCAGCCCTGAGAGATAACAGAGCTGCACTATCACAATTGCAGAGATATGGGCAAAATATGCGGACAACAAACAAGCACATTTTGCCCATTCATTATCCTGAGTTGTAGAAATCATATCAAGGATTCTGTTATACATAATGAATGCAGACCCGGAGGAACATTTTCATAAAAACTCTGCCAAGCAGTGCAAAGCAAGCTCAACCTCAAGAATGATGTCCCTTTTCGTGAAAACTCAATTCCTAACTCTCTTCGCCTTCTCGCCCTTGAGACGAAGCTTGCGTCTGTATCCCCGTCCTACCGAAAACCCCGGCTGCAGGAGACGAATGACCTCCGTCCATTCGTCATCATCTCCTCTCTCCAATTAAACGGCGACAAAACACTGCAGAGGAAGCAGCTGCTTTCATCTCCTAATTGACTGATTGATTTGCCTGTTTTTCTATCACCCTATAAGATGTTTTTATGACGCAAGGCGACAGTCTTTCAGTTGATTTATAGAATGCAGCTTTAGCAGGCGCACTGATGTGGGAAGGTGATACAAACACCATTTGTGAATTCATATGGTGCAAAAAAACCCTGCCTGCTGAGGAAACAAAGCACAACAACAAAAAAAAAAAAAGTCAAGTGTTTTGTTTTGCTAATTTGTTGTCGGAGTCCCTGCAGAATAAACATAAATGTGGACATAAATATTGCAAAACTGAGGACATTTTCAACATGGTTATAAATATCCAAAATCTGAGGCGACAAAAGGCTGAATACACAGTGTGGGAGTCGTTGAACTGATTTTGTTGCTGTTGCCGTCTGGTTCATGCATTGAGAGATGTGTCCAGCCCTAAGGACGAGCTTTTACATTCATATGGGATCTACATTCACTCACCCCTTCAGGATAATTGGTGTACATGAAACGTATTTTACAAAGGACGTTCTTCATTACAGAGCATCTTGATTTTGTGGAAGACTCCTCTCAGTTTTGACACAACTTTGATACCATGTGAAGCATAAAACAGCTTTATTTTTCAGTTTTCTCTCTGAGGCAAAAAGGAAAAAAAACAAAAAGGATTTTTTTTTTTCTGTTGGATTACGATTTGATTTCAGATGGTTTTCTAGTACTGTTAGGACTGATACTGTCTATTTTTAGATTTAGATAAGATTAGAGGCCCTTTAATTACTAGATGATGAGATGGAGAAGTCTAAAATCTTCATATGTGATTCTTTTTTTCTGATGTTCGTGTGACTCTTAACAATCTTTTGTCAAGATTACACACAGTAGGAACATGGTTGTCGTATCCGTGACATCGCTCATAGTTTTCTTAAGAGTGTGGTGGCTCAGGCCAATGCAATCTTGGCAGTCCTGCCTCCCTGCTAATCCAAAAATAGGCAACGCCGTGGATCGTCAGTGGACCTGAGGCGGGCTGAGTCACGCCTGGTTGATCAAACAAACCAAGTGTAAAAGCACTCACCTGTCAATCAAAGCAGAAACGCAGTTAATTATGCGTAAAATTTGAACAGATGAGTTAAAGAGAAATTCAGACATTAGTACAGTTGTCATATGGAGACTGACTTGCTCTGTAGCCAGCCTCAAGTGGACATTTGAGGAACAACAACCATGTTCCTGTCCAGTCAACCGACACAAAATAAATACCCATTGAATCATGTGATAGATAAACATAGAGGTTTAAGATTCTTCATAAGAAGTTGGACACAAAATACCAATATGATATATTAGCAAACATACAATAACAACAGCTTGCATTATTGCAGTCTGTAAAGTTTTTGGGGAGACTGTCAGAAAAGGTTGATTAAACTCAAGAAAATGTAGTTTATGTTTTCTCACCACACCGTTGACGCTCTTAATAGTCTAACCCTTGTTTGCACGACTCAAAATCTTTGCATATAGACAAATCAACTTTATTATTATTAATGGCCTTTTTTCCTTTCATTGACAGCCGAAGAGTGACAGGAAATGTGGGGAGAAAGATGGGGAATGACATGCGGGAAAGGGTCACACAGGTCAGGATTCAAACCTGGGCCCCCGCAGCGAAACTTTGCATATGGGGCGGCTGCTCTACCGACTGAGCTAAACGCCGCCCCAGCCTCATTCTAATTAATGCCTCTCAATGCTGGCCAGGACTTATTGTAAAAATACGATCCACCTTTCTACCTGTACAGTATATTTGGATGTGAACAGTCACAATGTCTGCATACTGGAAAAGCTGTTAAATGTGCCAGCAGGAAAACCAGCGGGGCAGACTGCTGCCCATTCCAGCACAGAATATCCACAAAGCATTTTGGCAGCTCCCTCAGTTCAACATGAACAGATCTTTAAAGTCATAATGCCAAAAATGGATAGGGACATGACACATAAAGTGAGTTCAGCATGCAGAAGTCTGGCTTTCTATGAATTTTTCTGAGCTATCATAGGTTAAACATATCTGCCACTTAAGTCAGCTCTGTTTAACCCAGCCATGCTAGCAGCGAAGCTCTAGGCACAGCAATGTCAGCCTGTCTATCAGCTCATCTGAACTGAAATATCCCAACAACTATTGGATGGATTAGCATGAAATTTAGTGCAGACATTTGTGTTGCACACAGGGTGGATTGTTGGTGATCCAAGGTCTACATATAGGATGAATTGGCACATATTGTGGTACAGACATTATAACCCTGAGAGAATGCCTACTGAGTGAAATGTCTCAACAACCATTGGTTTAATTATCATGACTTTTGGTGCACACTGTCATTCCCCCCTTGGGATGAATTGTTAGAACTTTGGTGACCCTGACCCTGGACTCACGCCTTTACTCAACAGATAAGAGCAGAGAGTCTGTCTGAAATCTTACTGTAGATGTTTTTGGTATGTGGTATGGACCTTAACCATTACTAGGTGTTCAACTTGAGCCAAACATTGCTCGGTCTGCTTCACGAATGAACAGTGGCTGGAGAGAATGGAGTGAGTCCCAGGTTTATTCAGAGACTGAGTTAAAACAAAGAAAACAAACTCACAAGCACACAGAGAAATACCCACAAATGGTCAGTGTGTCCATTACAGCTAACATCTGTTTGGAACAAATAAGCACATACGGTCCAGTGGTCAGATTCTTACAAATCAAAATACGCCATACGGTCTGAATACACCTTGTTCTTTCTGAGACAGACCCCATGTAAGCCTTATTTTTCTTGTTTTCAAGTCATTCTGTTGCCTTTGCATCATTGTGCTTCTGTGAATTTGACCATTTACTGATAGGATTGACTGATTTACACCCCCTGAATCTTTTCGCAAACATTTTTTTTTTGTCTTTTAAGGAACATCTCTCAAATAATGATGTTTCTAATGAAAGTCCCTTTTAATGTTAAATTTTCTTTAGAAAGCAGCAATTGTTCTTTCTGATCTTAATACTGCACTTAAGAGATAACAACATTAAACAAAGAGGCATGTGTTGCCGCTCACAAAAACAATCCTCCGAAACAGGATTGTGTGCAGGAAGGAAAATATTTCACACACCCTGTGAACACCCTGATGTTGTTAAGTGCTCGGCTGCACCAAACCAATTTTGCATCAAAGAAGCAAGATGAAAAGAATTCAAAGCGACAGTGATATAATTTTCCCTGAAATCTCATGCAGCAACATTTTCTCTGCGAATGCAGCATCCTTGATTCGGCACAATCCAAAACATGTTTTTCTGCTAACAAAACTTCGATAAATATCACAGTGTTCACAGAAATAAGCCATTTATAAACACTGTGTTCATTATCGCTTTCCAAGCCTGACCTTTGATTCATAATACAAAATCCATTGTAAGGTGTTTGTGCTAGTTATCTGTTGATGTCCATTTTAATTTGAATTGCTGGCAAGGCATGTTTTGCATATTTTATATTACAATTTTGTATGCTTAGGACATATTCTTTAGAAAACATAATAACACTGCAGTGTGGTTGTTGACAACACCAAACAGAAGGCCCAAGTGTCTTTTTGTATGAAGTGATTTTTGTAGTCAAGATGAGGATTTCCATGTGGAGAGCTGGTATAAAATTACTCTTGTGTGTGCGCCTCATTTTTGCTGTGTTGTACAAGAGAAATATATTTATGACAGACACATACAGATGTGTGAAAATAAGAGCTGTCAGATCAGGAACTGATGCAGTATAATCGCTATATTGGCTTGCACAGTCGTTGACATTCAGAGGTGTGAGGTAAGGGGGCGGACGATTTTATTTTCCTTTATCACAGAAAAGAATAAATTATGATGAAGCTAGTTATTGCGCTTTCTATAATAAGGGTTGTAGAACAAAATAACACAACATTAATATACTAACTACTTTGGTTAGTATATTAACTTAGTAACAGGTAAAATCTTGTTATATTTGCATCTTTACTACAGGTAAACTTTCCATTGTTGCCACAGCTCTGATTTATTTTTAATTCTAGCTTTTTTAAATAGAATATTAATTAGAAATAAAAACAGAGGACATCAAGTTAAGATCCTCTTGTCTGTACTTTGGCAGAGCACATTGTTTAGAGAGATTTTGTGGAGTACACCAAAGTGAAATTGTAGATGTCAGGAGGAGAAAACCAAATCTAATCTGAGGGTTTCCCCCACTCCCATGTGGAAATTACGCCCTTGTGTAATTGAATAAGACAGTTTGACTAATAATACATTCTTATCAGCATGCTACCCAACTCCTGATACAGGCTGTGGTCATCTCACGACTCGATTACTATAACGCCCACCTGATGGGCCCCCAGCCTGCACAGTGAAACCTTTCAGATGATCCAGAATGTGGCAACACGCCTGGTCTTCAGTCAGCCCGAAAAGACGTGTTACCCAGCTGCTCATCAAGCTCCACTGGCTACCTGTAGCAGCCTGCCTTAAATTCAAATTGCTTATGCTTGCCTAGAAAGTATGGTCTCTAGTTCTACACCCACATACTTGCCCTTATACAGGCATATGTTACTTCCAATCGTTGCTCTTCACCAATAAGTGGTTGTTCCCCATTGGTGGAACACGCAACCAGTTCGACCCAGCTCTACAGAGAGTACCTCCTCTCCTACCACTACCAACAACTGGACATGCTAAATCTATCCCCCTCTAGAACTTGATCCTATGTGAGTGTCCTTGTTGCACTGTACCTTGATTGTTTCACTTTTTTTGGATAAAAGCGCCAGCTAAATGACCAAATGTAAATGTAAATGGCTTGTGGGATAACATTCAGGATTAGAGCCAGTCAATCAGTTGTCAGTGTCACCACTGGGTCAATTACAGAAGCACTGAAATGGCCTACAGAGACACATTTTGATACATGCATATATTTCAGTGTAATACTGTCACTTGCCCAACCTTCAGGGCCAAAGAATCTGGCTTCACTGCACTGCTCAGGCACATGCTGACAGTAGTTACAAAGTCGATTTAGCCCCGTCTTTCAGCCAGCCTCTCCCAGCTCAAGTGAGTCTTTAAACTGGGAAAGTTTTTGTAACAAGCTGGATTCTTTAACCCCCCCAGGCTACCACCGCACACCCGTTAATTCATTTATTTATTTTCAAATGCACGCTGGCACATTAACTAGTGCCCTCAGCTAGAAACGTCTTACCCATTCCTTACAGACACAACTCATTTCATATGGCATAAACAATATGAGGAAAGTCAGATAATGATGAGACTTTAATTTGCCGCTGGCCTCAGGGTTTGCTACTGGAAGATTCTGGTGTTCTCCTGAAGACATGGCATATCAGCCACTTAGCCAGACAAGTTTATTCATTTGCTAATTTGTGTTTAGTATGCATATATCCCAATATTATGACTGAAGGCAAACTGTGGGCGAGCGTTGTATTTAAAGATAATTTGGATTAGCTAATGTGCAAAATAGATTTGCTGTAGCTTTGTTTAAAATTGGGATTAAAACATTTGCAGTGTCAACTTAAAAATGTGTAAAACTGGCAGTCTACCATATGAAGGCAGGCTTACTGTCAGAACATAATACTGATATTGCAATATGCTGTACTACTGAAAAAAAAATCTAATATTTTTTGTTGCACTCAACAAAATCTCTCTTTTCATTTATGTGCAAATTGGTTTGTATGATTCCAGAAGATGGAGATTTATAGGCATGACTTCAACTTTACAGTTACAGACAAATAAGTGGGGAAAAAAAAAAAGAAAGAAAGCCACATTTGCATGCAGAGACAGAAATTCTACTTCCACAATCAAACACGTGGAGATCTGACTATTCCTTGCCTGGATTATCTTTCAACCCTTGTCGAGGACTCTGTGGAGAATTCACAGCAGAGCGCACACATTGTTCATTTCCCAGTTCTGCAATAAAAGAACACTTGATGGAGAAATGCAGGCCAAACATAAAATGAATAACGGACGACTCCATGACATCTTCATCCTGTGGCAAATTACTTTAAAGAAACGACACTCTTAGGCCACAGCGAGCACAGAATCACAGAGGTTTTGAGTGGTGTGTTTTGTCTTGTATGACCTGTCGCAGTGACAGTGCATGTTAAAATTTGATACACCTTTAAACAGAGACTGCTTTGCAGACTCCTACATCACTATGTTGCCGCAGGTACTGCAGCTTTACTGACGTCTGAGACAAGGTGATTCAGATTTACTTCAGCCTCATACTGCAGCATAAGGATGATTGTGAAAGAAGAGACAAGAGGATCGCTACAAGATTTTCACAGCTCTGGGCAAATATGGTAATCCAGGCTATGGTACTGTGGAGGAGAGACCTTGTCAAGTAGCACTACAATTTTAAATCCGTGGGTCAGCGCAGTGGAAGCCATGTTAAAGGGAGCTAATCCCATGAACCTGGTACTGTACAGTACCTCACGGCAAGCGCCACAGTCTGATCTGTGCAGAGACTGAAGAGCAGAGAACCGTGCAGAAGAAGAATCAGGATAAGCTGGCACGGTCAGCCAGATTCATCAGCCCGCACCTTCATGGATCATGAGAAGTGATAATCCTCCCATGGTTCTATTGTTTTGAAATTCCTACAATATTCTGTTAAAGGTTTATGTCATTGCTTTTGGTTGATAGCTTGTGGATCGAATTACACTCAGTCCAAATACGTTTTTAATCATATCTCTTCCTCTGCATTAATCATAAATCTTCAATAATAATTTTTCTGCCGGCCTTGAAAAAGCAGACCTTTATGTCTTTTCTTTGTTCACGTATCACACTGTAGAAACAATTCATCTGCAATCAGTCTTTTTTTCTCTGCCGTCTGACGTGGTCGATGACATGTTCCATAGTCTTCTACGTAGGAAAGCTTTTTAACAAGCAGGGAATTTACACCGACTACCATGAGGATAGGCAGCACCTTGTTGCCTTATGGCTGTATCCTGTGTGACTGATGCTGCTGTCATTCGAGAACAAGTGAGCATACCTTTTGAATTTTATGAAAACTCAATCAAGCCGCAGCGCAGAGCACAGTGAAAGAAAGCGAATTAAACTAAGCCTTGCACAGTCACTGTTGCTAGCCTTTAGACTTTGACCCATTCTGAATCATTTATATCTTGGCAGCCTAGCCACATAATTGATGTCATTCATTACATGATTGAGGAGGGTGTTTTTGTAAGGTGAGTGGAGGTACCCAGACCATTGCTGAGAGCAACTTAGACTGTGATGATTGATAGGAAGCGAGCTGCATAAACGCCGGAGTGCGCGTTCCCTAAATGCAAGTGAGTGTTACTCTCATTGACGGCTTGGGGCGAGGCCATTAATAAACCTTGCAAATGACGATAGCTGTTGTATTGATTCCAGTTTGCACCCTTACTCCAATACTTTGCCTCAGTAAACACAGGCACTGAAATTGTTGACCTGGGCTGTCTCTGCCATTGATCACCCCGTTGATGTTGGGACACCACATTCTCTTTGTTTGCGCGGTAGTTTAATCCATTCACAAAGCTCGCCGATGGGACAAAGAGGATCGATACAAGAGGGAACAATGGAAGTATGAGATTAAAAATTATAGATTTATCTCTAAAAAAAAATGTTGCAATACCGCACCCTGCTCCTTTACAATTGATTGACTTGACAAGGAAGCAGGAAGTGTGTGTTATGTTATAAAACAAAATCCTGTGATCACACTACAGTGCACTTTCGTTTCCTGACAAGCAACATTAAAGAATGAACTGCTTCATTCTGATCACTTCTTCAGCAGAGTGACAAAATAACAAATGAGTACTGAAATTCCAGTTACAGTAGCTCACTCACCGACTGATCAAACAACTGTTTGTCTGGATTCTGCAAACAACTCCCTTTCTTCTTTTTTTTCCCCCCCCAAATCTCACACATTCCACACGCCTCTCTCTCCCTCCCTCTGTTTCAGCTGGCTGTTAAGCGCCTTGTCATTCGTAATGAAAATGACACGCCCTGAGTCAAAGTGACATTATGTCAGAGTTTTATCCTGCGATTCCTGCCAGGCTATATCACTCTGGCACTATTCCTCATCCAGAATCAAATTAGAAACACTCTCAAAGTCTCCCATAACTTCAAAAAAGATTCCAGCATGATGTCTTCAATAACACTTGATATCCTGAATGCTAGTCGATGTCTATTGCACAAGCTTGGCTGAGAAAGTTGCAAACTTCCAGGCCTCTTTAGTGAGTTCGGTGAGTGAGTGAGAAAATGGAGGGATTATGTTGAACTTTTTAAACGGCGACAATCAAATGGAAGGCTGTTTGTTTTTCTTCCATGGCTGCCTCCTCTTATACTTGGCATTGGCTCAGCCTCCTGCTGCTCGTCTTGGTGACTGATGGGCGCCGTCACATTTTTATGAAGCTGTGAAATGTATTTTTACCCCCATTTTTAAATCTAGGTTACTTTAGGTCTAACAGGTGAATAACAAATGCAATAAAAAAATTACAAAAAGCCAGAGTGAAAATGCCCAGTTGGTCAGAAATGCGAACCACACACAGACTTGGTTTAAAAACAGCATTAATCAGCATATTGTGGAATATAAATCCCAATGGTGTGTGCTTATCTTCAAAGGAGATACTTTTTAACCAAATGCTTTGAGGAAAATCCCTGCCCACAAATACATTAATGCATGGCAGAACTCTTCTTTTCTGCAGCTGTAGTCAGAAAAGCTAATGCTTTTGGTCAGGAATAACTATAATTCCTCGACATTCCCTTTAATCAATTCTGGATGTTAAGCCAAGCCTAGACATTTTCCTGATTTCATCAGGCCTAATGGGACAATTGGAATCCTATTTGTGTCTCACTGTGCAGCCTATTACCATATGGAAATCTGGTCCAAAATAGAGCATCACTGTTATTCTTTTTGCTAAATCAAATTCAGTTTCCCCCATCAAGGTTATTTCAGCATACTGTGTATGGAGATTGCTTGTCCTCGATAGTCAGTGGTTGGTTCATGCCAATGTTTTCCTCTCACATAAGGCACCAAAGCTCCTATTCATCCCCCTTGTGACAGTGGTCTCCCCGCCTTGCCAACACAAGGGTGTCTTTCCACTCGCTTCCAAATTGATCCTTCAAGGTCCTTGTGCAGGGATGAAATTGCATTTGTCCCCCATTAGAGGAAGCATACAATTTTAAGAAAATGTTGAGACTTTGGGACAGTGGTGAACACCACAGAGTGACAAAGTTATTATAGAAACAAGACAAAAAGGTGGTTTTATTGTTACAAGAGACAAAGGACTCACTTCAGTCTCTTAGTTTCAAGTCTCTTGATGCAAATGTGTGAATAAACTGCTTAGGAAAATATTACTCTTGTCACTGTCTTTAAGCTTCAAATACGGGTATAGGGACAGATTATTCATGCTTGTATCACTACGGTGTTAAGCTTGGCTCCCTTTGAATCATACAGTACAATCATAACTTATATCTACATTTCTCAAAAGATATATGAAAATGTCCAGGTAGATAATTGGTCTGGATGACTTGTGATTCTTTTTCTAAAAAAAAAAAAAAAAATCCAAATCTGTTCCAAGGGAGTTTCAATTAATGTCTTGCAGCTGCTCTTTTAAAGGTCATTTCCAACTCAAAAGACTCAAGGTGTGTTCATCTAATTTGTGGTAAATGTAACCCCTTCTTTGGCAAATATACAGACTAGTGCAGAGATAGATTGTGATGGAAACAATAAATAAAGACATTTCTTTGGTTTTAATCCACAGAGCCATCCACAGTTTTCACCAGCTCATGAGTATTTCAGCATCACTTAGCTCACGCATTTGTAGTTTAGCTCACTAGCTTGCTCACTAAGTGAGTCTTTCTGAATTAATATGGGTGGACAATTACAGGTCTGTGCGCCGCTCTGTGGGACAGCTTAGCTCCAAGCTGGGTTTTGTCCTCATCAATGGCTGCCTTTGTTTGCTTTCCTTGTTTATAAGGTAAATAAGAAAATAGAGGAAAATCTCTGTGAAACTTGGATTCTTCAGAGTGAATAATAAATTGGTGGAACGCGCTACCAGTTCCTACCAGAGCAGGGCGTCCCTCTCTACCTTCAAAAACTCTCAAAGACCCAGCTCGTCAGAGAGGACCTCCTCTCCTAGCTCTACTAACAACTGGACATGCTAAATTCATCCCCCCTTCTACAACTAGTACTTGATTCTAGACGAGTAGTACTTATTGCTGCACTAACATATCCTTGTCCCACTGTACCTTGTTTGTTTCCCTTTTTGTAAGTCGCTTCGGATAAAAGTGTCATCTAAATCACTAAATTTAAATGATGTAAAATGTCATGTGTACTATAGGTCGGGTGGAGCAATATTAGGAGTTAATGGGTTCAACACAAACTTAAAAATATATACATATGTACAGCAAAGAATGATAAAAGCGCACATTGCCCTGTTCTGACAGGTGCAATTACATCAACTGAAGAGCCTCTCTCTGCGTTGTGCCACCACAGTCTTGAGTAAACGTGTAATCAAAATATCACCAGCACATCATGGAAAACCGCTTCTTCTTAGGAAAAAAAAAACAAAACATCTCTCTTTGCTTGTTTTACTATGAAGACCAAATGAAAATGTGCACAAATCTTTCAACAACCTACCGTTCTTCACATGCAATTAAATCAAACCGCCTTTCTCCCCATGACAAATAGCACACTGGTGTTACAATAAACCGCTCCGATTTCAATAGGCTTACATTTGCGTCGCAGTAGAAGTTTGTGGGTTTTGCCGTCTTTGGAAGAGCATGTTTATATCAGGATGAAGACAGAGGTTAGATGAGAAGCTGACTAAACAATAATAACTTCCACCTGCTCATTAGCAGGAACCATCTTGAAAGAAACAATAGTTCTGAAGGAAAATACACTGACAGATGCGTTTGCTTCCTTTTCGACTTGTCATACAAGGCTCCACACTGTGCAGTTTTATACAGACTGACGCAGACTGTGTACATGACAGAAACTCACCTACACTACAAAAATAATGATTCAGTTTCTAACAAGGTGACAAAAGCCTTTTCAAGCCCTTCTCATTGTACTGTTGAGTGAAATGTCAAGATGTCTTTGTATAGGCCGCCTTTGTATAAGTTTATTTGGTGTTTGTAGTAGTTCAGCACCTTTTTAGCCGAGATTCAACAAAATGTTTTCTGATATTAAACCACAAAAAAAAAAAAAAAATACATTTTGATTTAGGTGTGTTCATGAATTGTCAACAGGGTACAACTTACGTAACTTTTCTCTTGTGAGTGTTCAGATTTCACCAGGCAATCGAAATAACCATTGTTTTTTGGCTGGTGAAGCAAATCTACCAGCCTCTTGCATATTGTACCAACATTTGGCTGGTGCTAATTTTGTGCCCTGATTGTCACATCTATATAGAAAATCTGTTGAGTATCTACAGACAAGGTGAAACTGTTGAAATGTTACTGTAGTCTGTAGGTGGACTATCCAAACTGTCACAACTGTCACACTAGATTCTTTGCTTTACATATTTCCTGTGTACCAAACTGTGCTCAAATGCAGTCTGACTCCTTTTTTGATATTTTCGTATCTCTGTGACTGTTATTCTCCTTGTCTTTGCCAATGCTGACTCATATCACTTTAGCTGCTAGGATGACACAATTATCCCAAAGGAATCAGCATCTCAATAATGTAATAACGTCTCAATAATTCTAATGTCTGTCTCTGTTTTGGTTGAAGCATTGTATTGGTCACCTGTGTGAGAGGGTGCTGCTCTGCTTTCGAATGTTACAAGATTATGTGAAGATGCAGGAGCATTGATTTGTGTGCATTCATCTATTAACAATTCAGTACCCTAGCCTAAGCAGCAGCAGCAGCAGCCACCTCAGCCCACCAGCAAAATCTGTTCTGTTGATGTAAAAGCAACAAAAAGCTGAGGAAACAGATGTCACAGTTCTGTCTGCACTGATTAATTGCCAAGTGACCTCTGGGAGGTGTAGTGCACGCATTATACAGCTAAAATGTTGATGTTGTTCCTATAGGATGAATATTTTGCACAGTTTCTTGCTCATAGCAAAAACAGTATGAGGAAAGGGGTGATAGATAAACTACTATCCACTATGAAACCTGCAGTTTTTTCTGTTCGGACCTCAAAGCAATGTGAGTCATAAAATGTAGCCACAAATGATGACTTATCCTGTTATTTGCCAATTCTTGAGTAGGTATAAAACTGAATGCGGTGTAGTTACTATATAAGACTTTTGTAACAATAGGTTTTAGACATGTTGTTTAGATTTGCTCATTGGAGAAAAAAAATACACAGCTCCTTTCTAGAAAGACAAACGGAGACTAGAGAACATTTTTTTTAGAAGCAAAGCCCAATGCCACACCACCGCTTTAGGGAGTCAATGTCCCGTGATCAAAGTTTAGAGGCAGCAAGAAATAGATGGAAAACAAACCTTAGCACAAAAACACATAAATAACGTGACTAATCTTTTTTCTTCTTCTTTTAGAATAAACACCAAGAACAATAATACGATGAAAATGAAATGCTAATGAATACAGAAATATACTTGTATCTTAATAAATATAGTGTATGTATATCGTCTCTTTATGAGAAACACTTAATGTAATCCAATACGAAAGCTGTTATTGCAAGGTCATCTTATTTATTATTATGTAATTTAATTATGTAATGTATTATTATGAAGTATTTATTGCATTTGTTTACTTAATGTATCACTTGTAATTATAATCTCATTATCATTGTAATTCATTTCAGTTACCACTATATTGTACTCTGGTCAAAGATATATATAGCTTGTCATCAAATCTTTGTAATATTTAATCAAACAATAAGTAAGCCCCTGTCGAATGACGATGATATGAAGCTGTTTAGAAAGTGCTTACTGGAAGCTGAGAAAATCTTATCCCTCTGACAAAAGTGATATTGATATATTCTAATGAAGAGGAGCTGCATGGATTAGTTACAGAATTGTAATCCAGATTAGTTGCTTGAGCTGTCCAATTTACATTATTGTCTTACATTGTCTAATTGAATTCCTTTCCTTCTTAACAGTTGGAAGAGATAAAGACAGATTTAAGTATCTTTCAAAATCCAATCCGTTATCCTTCCAACTTGTTAATACTTTTAAATTAGCTTTTTTTCCCCCCAAAGCATGGAGCAATTTCACACCTGAATTAAATTTGTAACAACAGTTCCTATTCTACAAACATGTTCAATTTGTTGCTTTTGATCATTTTTGTGCAATTAATTGATTATCTCCTGTTGCTGGATGGACGTGCTACCCAATAAAGGTCATTGAAGCTCCATTTTTAGGCATTTGTCAACACAGCACACTACCAACTGGAAGCAAATGTAGTATTGATATCTTGATCTTGATCTGTCTCTCTTTTTCAACATTTCTATGTAATTATTCATATACTGTATTAGCTTAGCAGCTGCTAGCCTTATCTGTACCAATTCAATGCTTTTTTCGACACATGCGATACATGGTAGGTAATTCAGTATACATTAAACTGGAGCTCCCCCGTAACTTCCTCCACGCCATAATCTTTTCTTTTCTATTCTCATTATTGGATCAGCAACACATAGTGTCTTTATTTTCTTCTTCATTTGAATATTTACTGATGCACATTTATATTACAGTACATGCTTCCATATGGGAACATGTTGTCATGTATATTAAAGTTTAAGTGCAGCGTGATGTGACCTGCTGAGGTTACCTACCCTTTCTACAGGGTACTGTACCTAATACTAAAGATCGAAGTTCAAGCTGCAGTGCTTGCTTAAGGAAATTGGCTTGTACGATATCGCTGCATTAAGAGCAATACATAACCATGATGTCACTGACAGAAAGCCCCCCCGAGAGAAACAGAGAGAGAGAAAGGCGAGAGAAGATGAGTGATGATTATTCAGCCATTTGCTTTGCCCAATTAAGCAGTGACAAGTAATTGTTTAAACAAATTGCAACAGGACATATCTGAGGCACTCAGGGGTCATTTGCGTGATGTCAAATAATAAATAAAGACATAACTGGCTGACGTGCCACACATGGGTGTGAACTGGAGATAAAAAGGCCATATGGATAGAAGGAGGAACATCGCTGAGTGTGCTGTGATCTCCTCCCCGGGTGATTGTGGTCATTTAGAATACAGATGTTCAAATGTTTCCTTGTCCCTCTCAGTGGGGACATGATTTTCTCTAATCTAATCACCACGTCTGCACAATTTTCTATCAATTTGCACTCATTTACCAAGAATATGTCTGATGATGTGCTTTAGGTTTCTTGATGTCATCATATTTCACAAGGGGATAAAAGCCAACAATGAACTGGTCTGACTTACAAGTATTGCCTGTGTAAGCTTGACATAGCTGTAGAGCTTTAGCGTTTCTATGGTTTTGAATATTATATACGACACCATTAAAAGTGAGAGAATACATTTGTGAGCTGCTTTTCAAAGTGGGCGCTGGGGCCCGTTTCTAATAACACATAACATATTGAAACCTTATATGCCATGCCCATCTTTATAATTGCCTGCCAGTCAAAACATCATTCATCAACCTTCAACCCCGTAGCACAGATGATCAGTCACCAATTCAGTATCTGACTTAATGTGAAATATGGTTTCTGTTCTGCTCTGAGTTAAAGTGTTGAATAATGTATATTGTTATAATGTCACAGTGATGTTGACCTTTGGCCTTTTAGATACACAATGTTACAACATCATTATTTTAACCTCCTACGTTTGCCATAATTAGAATACAATACACGTTTCCGTATGAATTCTTGAGTTATGGACAGAAATGTTGGATGGGATGACCTGAAAATATCCAGCCAAGGCTGTCGCTTGTGCAGAGTCACGAAAGTGTAGAATAGTGGCAGCCTCATTCTTGAGAGAAATTATTCAAAGAAAGAACTTCTCATGAACCTAAAAAATCTTTGTTTATAAGATTCAGTGAATATACAGTATAATTAGGCTGTACTTTCTTATACCACAGTTCATATTTTACCTGTTACCCAGCATTACTTCCAACCCAGTCTAATATTGTCTGGTCTACAAATAAACCACGCATTAGCATTGCAGAGTTGTTTGTGTTCCCCTTTTCTTCCTCCTCATTTTACATTCCCCACATGTGCTTATTCATCCCAACTCTGTGGCTAATGCTTGTAATCCTCTTCGTCAAACAGGGACGGCAGTTACTCCATTAGCAGGGTTTCTCATGTTGATGTCAGGCAGGCCATTGGTTTGTAAGGGAATCTTGTTAGGATTCTTATTGACATTGTGTTTCATTAACTTGATTAATGACATCTATTGGGGCATGCTCCACAGTAATCAACATCTCTGCAGAGAAGGACTGTCTGCAGTCAAGAATAGGACTCTCTGGGCTTCTTCTGCCCACACTTGACTGGCCTCTCCGTGTCCTGTTTGTTTCCTAAATGCTGCACTGAAAAAGAGCCTTATATTCATAAATACCAAAGTATGCGATATGAGACCATGAAGTAGACCCCAGATGACCATTTTGAACTTTCCATTTCAGAAACTATGTGTACGTTCTAGAGAATAGGTCCTTTGAAATGAAGGAAATAAAGAATCTTATGTCTATATCAGCCGGGAATACATCACAAGATGTTCCTACTAAATTATTTGGTGGTATAGAGTACATGCTTATACTGAGGCTCATTATCTCATCGTCCTGATGTTTGCTTTCATTTCGTCACTATTTAAACATTATTGCAAGAACCCATGAATTAAAACCCATACAGTCCACTCTAATTTTAATGTATGCCCGGGTTAAGAATTGAACAGACACTTCTGATGTTTCCTCAAGTTTCATACAAGGCAAAATGATTTATTTCTCCATCTCTGTGTATTCTCCATCTCCCTCTAGGAAGGATCACATCCCAGGTCAGAACATAGAAGAGATGAGAAGCTTCTCACCTCAAATACCCCAGGAAGGGGAACACTGAAGGCCATTGATTCCCAGCTCTAAGCAGTGTATCCCAGGGAGGAAAGAAGCAGAAGCAGGGATCAAAAAACTCCTGCTAGAATTCATATTTACCTTTCATTATCTGATTTTTAGGCACTTTGTACGGAGTTATATTTGCTTGGTCTCTTAAGGGGGGAAGTTGTGCTGGTGCAATCCCAAAACTGCTGGGCTGCCAAGGTTGTTGCTATGGGAGCTGACTCAGACAGTTTGTTTTTTCAGCTTACTTTCTTTGTACATTTAGCTCAAAACAAAGCTATCCGACAAAGTAAGTGCACAAGTGCAGCAGTGAATGAGCGGTATATCTGCAATATAATACTATCAACTCTTTTCACTGATTTTCCATTTCAATACTGTAGGAGTACACTATGGAGGCACAATTTCAATTAAGAGATAAAAATAAATGCGAATGCAATTATCAGTTCTTTTTTTCAGAGCTAATTACTTTGATTTAATAATGTAAGTGTTGTTTATGTCTATCCATTCAGATGTGGAACAAATCTAAGATGAACTATGTGATGATAACCTTGCAAAAGCAAACTACAAGAATGACAATACAACAATAGTATGTAATGTGGGCCTGCATCTAATGGTTACTGTCATCGGTCACATATTTTCTTGATCAGTCAATGTAGATATAAAAAAAAAAAAAAAAAACAGCTGTTGTTGCAGATACAGGCCAAGGATTTAACCTCAGTCTGTTCTGCAAAAGAAGGGATATTTTCTGACTAAGCTAATGATTAATATGTTTAAAAGTGCAACATTTATTTGAATTTGCCTGGAATGTGTTCAGATATTACTTTTTGTACTTCATTTTTTCAGACAGTGAATGAGTTTAAGGATTTGGCAACTGGACAGACATTTATTTAAGAAAATAAATTCCTCACCCTTCATAGTTCTGTCTTTGAGCTCCAATCACACTGAAAATGACTTCTTAGAGGGCCATCTAACCTTTTCCACTCAATGACATTACTGTCTTTTAGAAGCGTAGCGGTCTCAGTGAAGATAGTGATATCATATGAAACTAACCTAAGGCATCCATTGGTAACAACCAACCACTCATGCTAGCTTGTCGGGGCTAAGTAATGGTACATGGCAACTGAAAAACTGACATGTCCATTTTCAAAGGAGTCTCTTTCAGATCAAGATATCTAAATGAAAATCAATTCTACAGGTACCCACAAGTCCCCTGCTTATAGACATGCCCACCTAGGGGTGCAATGATACTCAAAATTCACGGTTCGGTTCGATACTTTAGTGTCACGGTTCGATATTTTTTCGATACAAAACTGAGAAATTTCAAGCACAGAAAAAGCAAAGAGAATCCGGTGGATTTTCAAAATAAAATACCCCATACAAACTGCCGGTCGTAAAAACAGACACAAGCGAAACTAATTAACTACGTAGCATATATGTAGACGCACGTTTAGAAGAATATACACCGGGAAAGTGGACAAATCTGAGCAAGTTAAAGTCTGTATTGAACCGTTCAATACAGATACATGTATTGTTGCACCCCTAAAAATCCCATATACACTACTCACAAAAAGTTAGGGATATCCAGCTTTCGGTGGTATACCCACCACTTTTGTTTCAATAAACTGAAATCGAAATTACCATCACATGCTTCTAGTTAAATGCCCTACTTTCATGATATAATATCACTGTATCATGAACTTTTTCCATGCTCCATAAAATTTACCCAAAAGTTGAATATCCCTAACTTTTTGTGAGGAGTGTATCTTTGAGCAAAACCAATGCATTTTTTTTTTACTTGCAGTATGATTTTTGCGTATTGGGTCCCTAATCAGAATGGTAATTGCCTAAATTGAGTAAGACTGGAAAGCTGAAACTCTTGTAGAGACAGGCTATTTTTTGAAATCGGACCCAATAACCTAGTGTGATTTCTACAATAATCACAGCCTCATGAAACTTTATAACCAATAACAAACTACAGACCTAGGTGACCCAGACAATGTACAACTTCCCAAGATATACTGACAATAAGGGGGTTTATGTGTAAAGCACTCACCATCCAACCACTGAAGAATTTAATTCCTACAGACATCCATCCATCCATCCAAATGTCAAAAATTGTTGATACCCAATCACTGCATTCATTTTTAACAAGTCACTCAAGGTCTTGGTTCCTTAATGTGTTATTTTTGACAAAAGTGATCAAAAATGTTTAATTGTTGACCACCAGATCTCTGTAACAAATGATACTGAAGCAAAAACTGTTGCAACAACTCATTATGAGACATAATTGAGGATGGTATTAGCCATCATATACTTAATTCATAATGTACTAAGCCCTTATAAAGTCATTAAACATTTATGACTAGAAAACTTGACACAGTGCTGAGCTGCATCAAATTAATCTTCAGGTTCCCAGCTTTCAGATGATGTATGTAATGTATGCATATAATGCTGGCCTGCTATTATATGTAGAGGTGACATGAGAGTGAAATCACTCAACAGTGCAGTATTCATGATGTTATTTGCTACGTGTTTATTTGCTCCTACCCCATGTATGACACAATCAAATAATTGTAACCCAGCATAAGTAATGTATTCAGATTGAATCTGTCCATCTAGATTCTTAGAAACAATTTGATCAGACAGACCTGATTTTTCTGCCCTGAAGCCCCTAGCATGTTTTACCCAGCATCACTTACTTTCCATCCTTCAGCTGTGTGTGACTTGTGCCCAGCCGATTAAGTGATCACAGACTGACAGACATAATTGATGAGCAACCACAGCCAAGCTTGTCTCATTCTGTCCAAGCACAGTGCAAGCCAGAAACATGACTGGGGTACCTTTAAGTCTCATCCTTTTAATTACACTCATACTTAGCCAACCAAAACATTCAAACTCCTTGGGAACTTGTTCAGTAGAGTCATTTGCTGAAAAGCAGTAAAAGCAATGGAAAGGACAATTCAAAGACCTAAATAATGAAATTCAGTTTCCCAAATTCAGCTTTTTTTTTCACGACCACAAAATACTGATTGAACCTACACATTTAGCTCCCTAGCTGATTTTTAAACAGAATGAAGTCTGTCAGATGTTGGGGTTAGTCTTTGAGTGACTGGAATCAGTGATTTTCAAATAAAATAACTTCTAGCAGCACAGACATGTTTCCCATGCTGAAGTGTATGGTTTATGGTTTGAATACAAAAATGCGTCAAAGAAACACTGCGTTACACTTTTGGGTAAAAGGAACAAGAAAACTAAAATTTTTGTACTCTTTATTTAATGTATTGAGCCTTTTTCAAATACTAGGTGACGTAAAAACTCCCAAATAAACTCAGAAATACAATCCTAGCAATGGTTTTGGTTAGCCAGCATATGCCAGATTTTGGACAGAATCATGCGTAGCTGTCCAGCAGATAAAAATATCAACAGTCAAAATGTTCAGTAGGAAATAGTCTAATACTGTGTGACCTAGATATATTGCCAGAACAATTTAAATCAAAACTTTGGCTATATTGTGCAGAAATTTGGTTTTGCCTCCAGTGAGAGATTCCCCGAGAGTTGTTTGTCTGTCTGTATTCATTTTTTGTATTCATTCTTTTTTCGACAACAGTTCATCTGGTCGACTTAACGCTTGGCGGGTGTATTTTTGGGAAGCCAAGAGAGTGCAGTGTCAAATTTGGAACAATATAGAGGCGTTCAATATTAATAAACTTTGAATAAACAAGCCAACAGTGCTCTGTGCAGCAGCGGGGCGGGGCTTCTTGGCTCCCGATGCAAATGCAGCATGGTGTGTCTCCCCTGACACTGGCTGCTGACAGCGCTGTCAGCTGGAGAGTTGATCACACTCGAGGAGGAGATGTAGAGATGATGTTACACGTCTGTTTTAACAGTTTAGCAGACTTTACTGCATTTATTAAGAGTCAGAAACACAGTGGCCCTGCGTCACGTTGGGAGGGATTCTTTCCATCATCCCTCTCTGTTCCTGCCACTGTTAAATTTAGGTCATAGTGTCTGTGTTTTATTGCTGTTTAAATGTGGGCTGTTATATGGCTATTTAAAACATATGTCCGGTACTTGTTTTATATGGCCACATTTCTGGGGTTGTAACAGGCAGAAAAAAAAAAGGTATGATCCTATTGTACTCTCAGCCTATAATATTATATGCAGCAAACAACTGCCTACTTATTCATTCAGTCGACACAGAGCAACAGAGCAACTGCTCAACGCTCAAACTCAAAGCTCAACTTTGTTAAACAAACACTAGTTTAATCCGACTTTGCCGTTTCTGGGCAGGTAGTGTCCACTTTGCCTGTCTGAGCTTGTTTGGAAATGGCTGGCTGCAGCTTTATACAGTCTTGTATGTGGATTGGATCATGAGCACCACGGCACTCAAACACAAGAGCCAAAAGACACAAAACAACCCACTACACTGGACG
This sequence comes from Protonibea diacanthus, assembly GCA_028641955.1. Lineage (NCBI taxonomy): Eukaryota > Metazoa > Chordata > Actinopteri > Sciaenidae > Protonibea > Protonibea diacanthus. The sequence goes on from CM053978.1 coordinate 15,482,864, forward strand.
CGAGAAGAAATACATTTTTCAGTCGTCGCCTGACTTCATTCGCTGTGTGAGCGCTTCACTGCGTACGTGACTGAAAAGTCATTGGGCGCACAGGTGCAAGTGAGCTCTGACACCTGGATTGTCAAAATACGCAGAGCCACTGAGCTCTGACGTTAATGATTCTGTTATGAAATCCGTTTTCTCTCCTCTCTCTTCGTTATTAACACAGAGCATGTAAAACATTCAGGTAGCAGCCGGCGTTGACCGTAAATTTCACAGGTTAAATTTATAGCAGCTGTCACTAATTAACGTATCATTAAATAAGCTGACGACAGGCCAAAATGATTTTTTTTTTTTTTTTTTTATAACTTAGGGGTACAGGTGCCTATAAAAACAAACGGGAGACTGGAGCCCCGGCTATGTGTGTGTAATCCTGACCTGATTTGTCTGTTTGGTCTGTAGTTATGTGGTTTTTGACAGCTCTTTGCTTTAAGGTGCCTTTTAGGTTATATTCAGGATTAAACCTCTGTATTATAAATGTTACTCATTATCATCACATTTCGGTTTAAGTGCGACTTTTGTGACAAATTTGGTGGTTATCTCTCTGTGATGTGTGTGTCTGTAACTCATTGTTATTGCTGCCTATTTTGGCCAAGACACTCCGGACAGTATAGAAGTATAAGTATATATAGCAGTGTGCATTGAAACACATCCAGTACAGCCTCTGACAGGGGACTGTAACTGCTGCTGACATGCTGCTTTCACTGAACAGCCGGAAAAGAAGGCGTAAAAGTGACAAAAAGTTGCTATATGGGTTCACAACATAAACAAATGTGTAGTTCAACATCCTGTGCTGTTTTCAGGCCTGTGTACTATCTAAGCTGTGATGATGCCTGCTCAAGTTTGTATAATCGACCTTCGGCTGCATGTTCCGGGATCAAATCTAACATTTGACCTTACTAATTGATTTTCTCGTGCATGTCTCCAAGCTTCACCGATTTTCTACAGTACAGAAAGTTCGCAGGGATGATATCTTCCCACGCTCGGCACTAGACATTAATGATATATGAGGCCAAGTGTACTCACCATCCTCTCGAGACTTCTGAATGAAAGCATCGACACCGCTTTCTCCGTAGTTCCCCTCTGAGGCCACTGTGGAGACGTAGTTCCAGCGCATGGCTTTCACAATGTCCACCATGGCCTGGGCCTGGTAGGTGTCTGGAGGCACCACGCGTGAGAAGAAGTCGTAACGGGTGTTGTCACTGAGCTCTGGAGCTGTGGAGGCGTAGCTCACCTGGGGTATCTGCACAGGAAAGAATATTGATAATATTATGAACTTTAAGTGGTTTCAAGTGAAACGTGCTTTGAGAAAAGATGTAAAGTTTGTTCCAGATGTGTGATGCATACTGGTATTGGTAAGCGCGTCCTGTCCCCCGACCATCTGCAAGGTCTGAAATGTAATGAAATAATGGAGCAGCAACGATGTGACAAACAGTAATCTGGTGTAAAAGATCTGAGAACTGGAGTCATGGAATCTACTTTGCCCGTCTTAGTGAGGACTCTTGCTCTCTGAATGAGCTGCAGTGCCGTTACCATTGAGTTAGATCTCAATATAAACTACTTACATAACAAATTTATGCACACAAAGAAAGGGAAAAAAGTAAAGAAAGGAAACGATGACAGGCAAGAACTTAAGTTTCACTTTCACTTTCCGGAGCAGAGCTTAAGAGAAAGTAGAACAAAAATCACAGTGAAAAGCTCAGAGACAGTCCACAAAGTTAATATACAGTCTACAGTTACGCAGCGAAGCACCTGAAAAATAAAGAGAAGAAAATGGTGCTGAGCTTGTGGTTTAATCACAAGACGATGAGCAAACAGCTGCAAAGTTCATCCACCAAATCAAACTCGCAGCGTTTTGTAGAGCAGCTCATTTAAAAAAGTGAAGAAATGAACATGTACAGGTTTATTTTTGGTCTGTGAACTTTGAAAAAAAAAAAAAAAAAAAGCAAGGTGCACAGATTACAATAGTTTGTGTAAACACTGAAATTAAAGTAATACACTGTATATTTGTTAAACTCTCGAAGAAGAAGAAGATTAACTTTATCAGTAGTCACTGGAGAAATTCCTTTTTCACTCATTTTATACACGCATATGGCCGAAAAATAACCACACTCACACAAACACAGGGCTTATAGACATACAAATGTGAAGAGATGTGAAGAGTGATGGGCTGCCATGTAGCGGTGCCCTGAGAGCAGTTATGGGTTCGGTGCCTTGCTTAAGAGTGACTCTACAGAGCCCAGGAGATGAAGTGGCAGCTCTCCAGCTGCAAGTCCATACTCCATACTGTGGTCCATGCTGGACTTGAGCCACCCTCCGGTTCCCAAGCCAAGTCCCTACAGACTAAGCCACTGCCTCCCAGACTGTAACTGCTCCTAGTGACCCAGCGTAGGCTGCTCTGGTTTAAGTTGTATCTCTAGGAGAGAGAGAGAGAGTGACTATGTTGCTCATGTTGCCTGCCAATAAATGATAACAATCCATGATACTTATCATTTCCTAATTTTAAACCAAATATGCCTTTAAGAATGATTAATTAATACCACCATACTACTACTACTACTATAACTAATAGTACTGTATCAAGCAAAATGAAACAGATCAGAGCGCTTTACTTAGAAATGTCATGGATATTAGAACCAGATTTTCAGGGAGAGGTGTGATGACATCCAACGAGCTTTTGTCCTTCTCAGACTCCAAACGGAGCTACTGATCCTGAACCCCCACTGAGCTTTTTAAAAGCTAGCCCCAGTGCTCCCAGCAGGTACTCATGGTACTCATCGGTACGGGTCACTTGCTAAACATAAATATGTCTTGCTTTACTCACTGCAGAATGTGCTTGCTTAGCTGTAGCTGCTTCTTACTTTGAGAAAAACAATATTTATGGTATTTATTTTGTTATACTGCTTACACTTTTCCACAGCAGGGTACACAGTTGTAGCTCTTAGACTCGTAAAGCTTTATAAATGCAAGAACTTGCATCATGGCATGCTTCTGATGCTCCCCCTGCTTCAAAGATTTTACTGATACGTGTACTGAAGAAAGAAAAACATCACATAAGAAACTTCAATAGAAAAATAGAGAGGTCAGCCAAAACACGAAGCCTTGTCTTGACTGACCATAATTTAAGATTTTCTGGTGGTAGCTGTTGTGTTTCTCAACACAGGGGACTGTTTTCAGGGACTTCACTCTGTCACTTTTCGTAATGGGTAAACTGTGTTCGTGTAAATGGAATTTTTCATCCCTATAGCACACAGTGATTCACCAAACAGTAGGCAGGGGGGTGTTTCCTGGTAATGATACACAGTGTGCCTTTTTGATGAGGATCCGTCGTCATGCTTTTGTGTCTCTAAACAAAATGACGAAAAGGTGCACTCGGAACATGATCTTAATGAAAAACAGCTCTGTTTTCCCTCTAGATGCCTCTTTGCTACATGCAGCATTTCATTATCAGAGACAGCAGACCTGTAGGGTGGCGCGCACACACAGATAACCCTTGATATTAAACATTTGACTTCAAGGCAACATCCTCTCGCCAGCTGTGGCTCAAACTCACTTAATTGCGTAAAAAAATATATAAATAAAAAATTTCACTTTGACATCATCTGCTATAGACATAACTAGAAAGAAGGTAGCGCAAATTATCTTATTAACCAGTCGTCTGTTATGTGCTATATGCTGCATTTAGTGTTAAAAATACAACTAAAATAATTAAACATTGCTAACGGGGATCAGTATTTAGCCACAAGACATGTATATATGTCTAAGTGACCAGACATTATTTACAGATGCTTAACTGCACTAGATACTGCGATAGGTATAACACCAGCATTTTGTCAGAATGAAGAAATACAGTCTATCTGTATCTAAATCATTGTTTTCAATTTAATGTGCAACGACCTTCAGGAGCAATTTGGGGTCCAGTATCTTGGGGATCGAACTGCAGATCATCTGATTAGTGGACGACCCTCACTACCTCCTGAGCTACAGCAGCCCATTTGTAAAAGGAGTAATACTGTATATAATTAAATGTGCACTATATTTGTTTTTATATATATCAGAATTATTTCACTCCATAATATTGGTATAAACCTCAAATAGCGTAGTATTGTGTTTTTTTTTTTTCCTGTTTTGTGCTTCTGCACATCCACGCTTCATGTTAAGTTGCAGTCAATGCCATGTCCAAACTCTGTATCACACACTCAGGGTGTGCCATATCATATCGTTAACAATAACACTGGTATCATTTATTTAAATATTACCTTACAGCATACAGTAACACATAGCAATGACAGGCATGCTATTTTGAAATCAAAAGTAAAATTACTACCTGCTCCATGATGGAGCGACCTCTGTAGTGTGGATGTGGTGTGGCGACAAAAGATGAGATGTACAATAAACCACGGTAAAGTGTAAGTGCAACAAGACTGTCACAACAAAAGAGAGCAACACAACAAGCTCATTTCACCACCTAAAGCAGAAGCACTCAGTTGAGTGCAAGGAGAGCTGCTGTGGGAAAGTAATAAAATAAGGTATACTCAGAGCGGACAGCGTGCATATTAAACACGGTCGACCTTTTTGCTGTTGATGCACACGTTTCTTCCACCAAGTATTTAACCTAAAAAATACATTTTGACATCTCTTTGTAAAGTTTAATTGGCAGCATAGCTTTCATTTACAGTTTGACAGACAATGTCACATGTATAATTTGGGACTTTATGTTTGTTTTCCATGTTTTTCTGCGGTATGTGTTGTCTTGTGATAAGTAAAACCCACGCAAACAAATTAGTTTAAATGTGTAGACCTTTTCTGTGCTGGAAAAAAAAAAAGAAGAAGAATGTTTTCCCTCGTTTGGTACATAGGGTTTGTTTACGGTGTGTTAAGTCTCTTCCACCACAGCCTTATCCATGTTTGTCCAAGCGACCACAGTTTGGTTTGAAATGTATTCATACAGACACGTTAGAGGCCAGAGCCACTGAAGTACTTCACTTCAGTGCAGAGACCTTAAGATGATTCCCCGAGCGTGCCTGTGCGGGGGAAAACATGAAATAATGATATGGAAAACATAATGGAAGTGAGCATATTCATGAGCTCGCCTAACAAAGCTTATCGTACGACTGATTGAGGTTATTGAGGGATTAAAAACAAAAAAAAAAAAAATAGAACGACAGATCTTCATGCAAGATCTGTCGTTCTAAAGCCTCCTTGAGAAATGTTCACTATTTTCATAACAACTTCTTCTCTATTTTGTAGTGTTGGTGGCATTTCTAATCAGGTCTGCAGGCATCCCCGTAGAAGCTTTAAATACTTCAAAATGCTTTGTTCAGTGGAATAAACCCAACACAAGCTGGCAGCGTCTCTGTAATTGAAGTTTTATGTATTGTTCTGTTATTGTAATTTAAAAAAAAAAGGGCTCAAATAAACAAGGACTTGTTTTGTTGCCATGCGTGTTGCTCTGCTCTTCATCCAGCTGCATTTTTTTTTTCAGAGTATGACAACGAAACAGCCACATGCACCTGCACTGCACCAAATGATCAAGGCTTTCTTCATATTACATTGAGAAAAAACAGGAAAGTAGGTAGGGTCTGCTGCTCTACGTAAAAGAACAACAAGTTCATAAATTAACAGAGGTATTTTAAAAAAACAACAACAAAAAAAAAAGAGTGAACAAATATGTTCCCCTGCCTGGCATGTGACTTTCTCAGCTATGACACCCAACATGTTCTCTGCAAGGGACGCAGCCGAGTGTAAAGCTGTTTAATTGTTGTGACTATAAGCGGTTATAGTTCTGGGCCAAGAATAGCAGATTTCCTTTAACACTGATGTCAGTTGCCACAGAGGTGACAAGTTGTTGTTTGCTGAGTGCCAATGTGCAAATTTTTCCATCTTCGCCAGAACATTTACGTGATCTCATGATGATCTCGTGAGCTTAAGATCTTAGCGTCTGACACCGGCGTTTGCAAATGCAGTGGGAAAACACTTATTAAATCACAGTAATTTTAGAAAATAGCTATGTATGTGTTGGAACTTAACATTTATGCATTGCAGTGAGAATCATATGAGTCACAGTATAAAGCCCATTTGCCTGTGACTCAAATAATGACTGCAGTATCGCTATCTGCTTCTTATTCAGTCAAACTTCAAATTACATTTGAGTCTTAAGACTGTACTTGAATTTATTGTGACACAATTAATGCGTAACACATTATAATCAATAATCTATAACCAGTCTCCATCAGTTTTGTGTGCAAACATGGACCTTGAACTATGGAAATGAGTTGTTTTTTTTTCTGTTATACAGACTACTTCATGATCATCAGGTGACCCTGATGACATCATCTTTCTTGATTACACTCAAGAACAGCTGTTAGCGCTAGCATACACTCTTTGAAAAGACCAGGAATCCATGCTGAAGTGAGGAGAAGAAGACGGGGATGTAGAGCTAGATCTAAGTGCAAGGAGCGTAAAAGATGGTACAAACCATGGCTACCGTCTGTTATCGTGGGGAATGTAAGACCTCTTCCTTAATAAGATGGAGGAGCTAACAGCACCAACAAGGCTACAGAGGCAGTATGGAGAGTGTAGCATCACAGAGACGTGGCTGAATGAACTCACTTTGGACTCGCTGGTAACTCTGGACAGCTTTCAACTTGTGAGAAAGACAGGAGAGCAAAGGAGAGTGGACAGCTGAAGATAGACGGGGAGGCAAGGAGAAAGTGGGGAGGGGGGGGACAACACAGAGCAAAGGAAACGTCTGTGGACCCCAGGACGGTGTCTGAACCAGGTCACTGCAGGAAGGACGCAACCTTTCAGACATGGGGAGCTCACTCTGGTTGAGCCACCAGGGCACACCCATTTAGAGTATTATTCTTATCAACCCTGTATATTCTGAGCCGCTATAACAAGTGAATATCCCAATAATTATCAATAAAATCTATTTTGCCTTATCTTAAACTATTCCCTGAGTCTGTGTGGGAAGTTTTGCGCATCAGCCTCATCTGGACCATCACCATAATTTGACATCGCACTCTGAAATGCTACTTCAAATTCTGCCCTATTGATGAAGACAAAAGTAACATTTTCAAATGTCCTAAGATCACTTTGGGTCCTACTGCTCCTTTTGAAAATTCTGATTTGGCATAGAAATATTTGCGTTGCATCCCGTTATGCTTCACAGCATCGTTTAAGACCTTTTAGTGACTGTCTGGTGCCACATTTATCTCAACTGTTGTTTGCTTTGTTGAGCATCCTGTTGAGATGAGGATCAACTTAATGATAATAATGTTGGGACCCAAGGTGTAGGTACGGCAGTTTTCTGTGCAAATTAGGCTGGAATGCAAAATAGCTGCCTCTATTTGCATCTGTAATTCAGACACCTGACAGCTCCATGCAAGCTGCCATGTGGCTAAAATGCAGAGCAAGTGCTTCGATCAGGCTTGCATGTGGAAAACATGGACGGGTAAACATAGTTTATCCTTACTACATGGCAATGTCATTTCACTGCTGGAGTATGCTGACTTTTAACATGCATAAACTAAGACAACAGAGACTAAACACTAAACCGAATTGACACATCTTTCCATGGTTTTAGACTGAAGTTTAATGTAGCGGCAGTAACAGTGACAACACTCTTGAAATTTCCTATTTTGGAATAAGGCATGTTTCTGCCCTGAGGACAGGAAAATGATTGCACAGTCAACCATCATGTCTGCGCTTCATTTTCCTTTATTCTCATGTTGCTCTCTTTACCTCAAAGCAACTTGATGCTTCATCATTGTGCTTTGTGTTTCATTACAAGGGACAAATATCGTGCTCATCACAGTGGACTATATGAAAAAGTAGGCTTTGTGTTTCCTCACTAACAAAAGGAGAACCACTTTCTTTTAGTTGTATTCATAGAGGTCTCCAGCAAAAGCTGCCTCGGTGCGTCACTTTTTTTTTTTTTCTAAATTTAAAACGACCACTTCGCTTGAACAGATCTCATGATTATTAAACGTTTTAACCTAACCCTCAGGTGAATACCAAACCTGGGAATACATATATGTGCTGTACGAATAGGAACCCTGTGCATAAATTGAATGAATTACAGAAGGTTGTAAAATTTGAATGTCTGCGGTCGTCCCTGATGCTGTACGTATTTTTGTTATGTGTGGCTCTTTCTTTTCTTTCTGTCTGCTGTACTCCAGCAGCAGAGATGATTAAATAAAGATCATAAATTATACCTTGTAATGTGTTTTTTTCAGTTTACCATTCAGTGCGTATTGACTAAGAAGTAGCATTAGGCTTTTATTTAATTGAGTTTTTTCAGGGGATCACGTTGCCTGACATGTTTTTATCTGATGATAGACATCTCTTTATGGGGAAATTATTACAATGTGAAAATTAGCCTTGAATCTCTCTGTGGAAAGATTACTCCCCTGCTTCCTTATTTAAATATATTTTTCACACAGTAACGTGAAAACATTTGGAGAAAGGTTTTAACCGACGGTTCAATCCCTGAAGGAAATTTTACCGACATTTTAGCAGCTCTGTCTGCTATCTTTGCACGAGTGTAAATGTAGGACCACGCAGTCATGATAATCACACACTAAAACATCTGCTGGGCCTCCGAAGACTAAACAGTTCAAGGTTTGCATAAACACTCCTCGAACAGTAGGTTTTGGCATTGTTTTGCTCTGTGTCAGAGATCTACAGAACAGCAGAGCTCGCAGAGCAAAAAGCTCCTCACTCTCACACAGCGGGAGCTTTGTGTGTTGGCTGCAGTACAGAAAGGGCTGCATTATACCTAAGAGTCAGTGGGCAAAACGGCAGTGCACTCACTACATTCAGGCAGAGATAATGCCTGCAGTTTTCTGCGCTGGTTTTATGCAGATTAAATTTAGGGGAAATTACAACAACTAATTTTTGTTGGTTAACTATATAATGGTCACTTACTGCTGGAATAGAATCTGCAATGAAAACAACAATAACCGTCATATTTTGTTTTCATGCATGCTGAACATCTGCACAGGCACTAGACAATAGAGACACGCATAATTATTTCATTCACATAGCTTCTTAATTCAATTTAGGCCCTGAAAAGAAATCACGCGTTTGGACAGCGAGCGGCAAACAAAGAGAAGCCGTTTAAATTTTGCACTGAGGGATGGTGGTGAACTCTTTGAGTCAAACGCACCACTTCAGTATCCAGGCTTTCTCCTTAATTGCTATCAGCTGCTGTTGACACTGAGGGGAGATTAAAGTTTCACTTTGTTACTGTCAGGGTAAGTGGAGCAGCAAATAGCTGAGCCTCCTGAATAGAAAACCAATTCCTGCATAATGATATAACAAAACAGATTCTCGCTGCTCTGGGAATGAACAACGTAGGGCTGAACACAATGGGGACATTTGGCTGTGATCCAAACTGATGCAATATTAAGTTGCCGTATAGCATCTGAAACAAATTCATTATCTCAATTATTTTCTTGGACTTTCACAAAGGCAGTGCCTCGTTTCTTCTCTCCTCCGTGTTTGCGTGTTTATTTTGATGCACCCGCATACTCATTATGGGCTTAAGTCAATGGTTGTTTGAGCTGCAAATGGTGTAGGGATGTTCGTGACAACTAATTTCCGTGTCGATTAAACGGAAACTTACATAATGACTAGTTGACTTGTCTAAAAGAGAATACTCAAACAGTCATGTAGCAAGTTTTAAAACCCCAAACTGCACACACACAGCCAGGCCTCACATGTTACTCTGTTACTCTTGCACACACATTTGAAATATCTTTCTGCTGGACAACACCTGAATAACTGCGAAGAAAATGAAGATGCTGTTAATGCTATTAGACAACGATGGAGATGCCTTTCATGCTTGCTTGAGATATTTGCTAGTTTTTATCATATATTTGTTTCCGCCACTGGTCGGATTAACTTTGTTATGTGAACAGCGAAAAGGAGACATGGCATCTGCAAGTTACAGAGGATAATGTTACAGCTTTCGTGGATCAGGCAGGTCAACGCCACGTTAGCTAACTAAACATGGCCGGTCAGACGGGATGTACTGCGAGACTGACTGGTATTTTATAATGCGATTGCTAGTTTTTCAATGTTTAATGTCATCGTAACCGTACTTTTCCTATTAGCGTCAGTTCCACCTTCCACCTAGAGGCATCTCAAACAGATTTTTCATGTGAGGTTAAATGGTAAGAGAGTGAAATCGCTGCAGACTGCAGTAACAAAAAGATCTGACTATAATTTAACTTCTAAAGTAGGACAAAGATGACATCTCTTACAGCGAGCCTGGGTTTTAGGGGGAGGCTGTAGCCTGGCTGCAAACATCTTAGATGCAACAGTTAACCGCTGTTTCTGGTGTCGAGTATCAGCATTTAATCGACTAAACTGCTAAACTGGGTAATGCTGCCTAATTTCAGTGCAATCGGATAGAACCGTGCAGGGTGGCCAACCCCAAGAGACTGATGACAAAATCTCTGAGCATGCATTAGACCTTTTCATAATATTTCCATCATGATCCATCATATTTCCATCACTCTGATTTGACCTTTAATATTTTCACATGCGACTGAACCGAGAAAAAGGCAAAGCCAATAACATTGAGGCCATCTTGCTTTTGTCTTCCGCAGAGGCTGACATCATTCCTGCTTCAATCATGCAGATCACTCTGGGGAACCAAAGTCTCTCGGCTGCCTACTTCAGCTCTACTCAAGTGATGGGAGCTCTTCACTTCAAATAGGATTTGTGCACCAAGCTGTACCTGCGAGTGATGTGACTATTAAGGATAAGGCAAGGTGAAGCGGTTGCCTCAAGATGTTTGTCCTGAAACCTGGAAACAAAAGGACGTCCAGCACAGCAATGTCAGAAAGACTGCACAGATGTCTTTGTTTAGTTATTTCCCACCATGAATGTACACCAAACTAAGACCAATCCAAGTTATAAGTCAGAATAGACAAATTAATTTGATTTCTCCAGATTATTATTGTATATACTTCTTGTAACAGAGGAATGGCTGCAAAAGATGATAAATGTTTGAGCAGCCCCGATAGTTAGTGTAAAATACTACCATCACACTGAGGGTGTGTGGCTTTTTCTGTGTTTTCTGTTGAAGGACTTTCCAGATATTGATTCTTGTGTCACACTTCTGCTCTGCATGCTGATATCAGCTCTACAAGAGATTGTATTAAAAATTCTAAAGACAGCAACATTTATGTCTTTACTCACACTAGCCTGAAAACCTAAAAGCATATGTGAAGCATATAAAAGCATATATATATATATATATCTGGGAATTTATAGAAAATGTTCCTAAAAGGAAAATCTGCTTTGTGCTGCAAAAAAAAGCTGAACTTTTAAATGTTATTTAAACCTGTGGCAGAGCCCTTAATGAGCTGTTCAATTCTTCCATCCTATGAAGGAGGAAGTCAATTAACCCTAACAATAATGACAGATAAATCAAGTTGTCCCAGTGCAGTAACATTTAATGTAGTTTATTGTTTCAGGCTGTAAGTGAATGTTCTTTCTGTTTATGGCAGTCAGTGATAATGGATCATTGCAACAGCGTTATATACTGCAGCTTAAAAATGTGTCCTGTATACACAGGAAACTGAGTGCAGGTACTTTTAGAACACTGCAGATTCAAATTGATTTTTGCTTGTAATCACTTTGAGAAGTTAAAGAATAAGTACAGGTATGGACAACCAGCAGGAGATTCTTTGAAGTTTGCTTTAAGCCCATTCTCCTTTCATGTCACTGTAGAAAAAATGTTTTCTGACAAAGGATATATGGTCATCAATTGGGAGAGCTTTGAAATGGGTACAGTCTAGATGCCTTATTTGTTTCTTTCATGGTTACCAAATGTATTTCATTGTAATCCAGGGTTTTGCAGAATCAATATCAGCGTTGGTGGTGGGTTGGTTTTATAGAGATATAGCAAAAAAAAAAAGAAAAAGAGTAAGCTAATCAATTCTCAAAGCTGTAGCAGCATATGCAAAGTATACAGTGGTACCTGCTTTTGCAACTGTGGGTAATTGTTCAGACCACAGAGGGTTCATTATTAATTTTCCGATGTAATCCTCCAATAATTAGGTAGGTCTTGAGACCTTTGTTGCCCCCCATTCTTTACTGTCGAACTGTCGAATAAAGGCAAAAATAGTAAATAGAAGCAGTGCCTCCACTTGAGTACAACATATAGGTATTTCTTGACACCATAAAGAATGGACAGAGCCTGAGTGACATCACCCTTAGGGTTCTTAAACGCTGCTTTGAAGCCAAAAATATGCTCCGCTGGCTGCCGCCATGTTGGATGTACTGCTTCTTCCGCCTCCCGTCTAATCTCAGTATCAGCAAAGACGTGGATCATCGGCGGACCCGATACAGGTTGAATGACAGCTGGGTGTTCTAATAAGGCATCTGTAACAGCACCTACCTGTCAATCAAGATTTAGAGTTTTTAGTACTTTTGCATTGGCTTCATTTCCCAGGTTGCCACTTGCCAAATGCCATGCATTAAAAAAAGTTCTTAAGTTTTGATTTTATCCAAATATCTTCAGAGGAAATAACAACTTTACTACACCTTACTACTCCCAAAAAACACTGAGGCATTTAAAGTTCAAACTCCGTCACAAGGCTTCTTTCAGGTCCCTTTGGATATCTAAAATGCTCCAAGGTTCTTTGAAGCACTTCTCATCTGTGCTAAACATAGCACCCCCCATCTGTTAAAGACCTCATGACAGAGTGTGTGAGGAATCGACTCACTGCTATCTGGGTCTCTATCTCTCTGCTCTCCTCTCTGTGTGCACCAAAGACGGCACCTCCGGTGACCCCTTTATTCAAGCTGCTGAAGTTTGTGTCCACCGATGGCACATAAGAGGGCTGTTTTAAACTGCTGTTTACACACTCTCACCACAGTGCAGGCAGGGAATGATTTTCCCAAAGAATCTACAGCATCATCTCTATCCGTAATCAGTGGTGTGAACACAGGAGCTGTTCGAATTTTCCAGAGACAACAGCATGAGAATATCTCCAATCTGACCACAGAGGATGTTACTCCAGCACCATTTTTGGCAGCTCAGTGTGTCACAGTCAGTCCTGGTCCAGTCCTACAGATTCATCATTGAAAGCATCCTCACACCATCCATCACAGTCTGATATGGCTCAGCCTCCCGCCGCTCCAAGGGAAGCGTGTCATTCAAACCTCAGAGGGGGTTATAGAGTCCCGGCTGCACTGCGTCACACACACAGACACTCACCTGCACAATAAGAGGGGAACGGAAAAAAGGCGAGGAAGATTTGCGCTGACCCTGACTACTGGGACAGCCACCTGTTTGACACGTTTGGTTGAAATCACACACACGTGTAGACACCCTTCTTTTCAAAGATGAGAGTCGGAAAGAAGTGATTACTGACACGTCACACCTATATTTACATTAAAGCTCCAGGTCGGTGGTTCAGACTGCATTTAGAATATTAATGATGAATGAAAGATGATGATTTCCAGCATTTAAACTCATAAAGCAGACCATATACACATGCACTAGCTTGCAAGCAGCTGTCAACTCACAGGGGCTCCCTATTCTCTTTAAGTTAGCCAATTGAGTAGCTACTTTACATAACTAATGTTGAGGATCTCACAAAATGAGATTAACAATGTGGAAAATGATTTAGGTGCCAGGAGAAATTAAAATCAAAACAAAAAAACAAAAACATTCCTGGAGTGATTTAATTTCAAATATTTGCGTGCTGTTTTCTATCTAATATTTTTATCCACACAGTTTTTATCAAAGCAGGGAGACTAATCATTAGAAACAGCAGCACCATAAACGACATCCTCTAAAATGACCACACAGTTGGATGAACACCTGTCTGAAACAGTTCATATGTTTTATAACCCCCCATAAAATGTCTAATTTATTGCAGGTTTGTCGCATTAAACTGCATTAGTTTTCGCTACGTAATTACATAATAAACTGTGGACTGACTTCTTTCTTCATAGTTCTCAAAAAGGCAGTATGGTTTTAATCACAACAGTGTTAATGAAACAGTACAACCCTCTGATTATAAATGCTGCTTAAGAAGCTATATGGAAGCAAAGAGGGACTGTGGTGATTTGAATCTTATAAGAAGCTCAACACCTAATTGTGAAATGTAAACATTACTGAATGCTTACTGCTAAATTCTACCAGGCATGGCTGTGATGCTGGGTGCGCCATGGACATTTTGCGGATGTTCTAGTCAATGTTTGTAGTCCCACCGGAAGTACCGGGCCGCATTTCAGAAGCAGCTCTCAGCTTTGCTCCACAGAGATTATGCAGCTGTTCCAAATCAGCCGTGTCAATCCGACCAGATCAGATCGAGTAGGCCAGAAGTCAGACACACAAATGACACCCCTGATTGTAAAAACTACTACGTAGCCTACATGCTCATGGTAAAACCACATAAACCAGGAGGGGTTTGGAAAATTTCCAGATTTGAAGTTTAAAAGTTTACAAAATCCTCCTGGTCAGATGTAAAGCCACGTTGAGAACAGACCAAAACCGTGTAATGGCCACAATGTAACAGAGATGTGCTCGGTCGGGTCCTGGCATTGATGTTGAACTTTGAACACCACATACTTCCAAAACCTTATCAGAATTTATATGGTTTGCCTTTTATTTTAGGTCTTAAGTCTGAGTAATTCATTTAAAATATATGGTAAATGTAAGTTTCATGAATTCAAAACGTATTCCAGCTGTCTGAAATACAAGGCGTAACCTTAGTGCTTGTATGTTCCATGTTTTTCATCAACTCAATTCAGCAACCTCATTTTGGAGCCTTTTTAGATTTGTAAATGAGTAAAAACAAAAAGTGTGAATTTAGATATATAGTTTCCAAACAAAAATATATCACTGCTTCCATTCGTTACCTGTAACCGCTTATCCTCATCGGGGTCACAGTGGGGCTGGAGGCTATCCAAGCTGACTTTACACCCTGGAGATGTCACCAGTTCATCAGAGGGCACATAGAGACAAATAACCCTTCACACTCACATTCACACCTATGGCCAATTTAGAGTCAGTGAATTAACCACATGTCTTTAGACTGTGGGAGAAAGCCAGAGTACCCGGTGAGAATACATGCAGACATGGAGAGAACATACAAAACATTAGTTGTTCTTTTTTCATGGCAAACGCATGGACTAGTCTCAACAGCAAAAGCACAGGTGGAACTAATAACATTAACGGTGCTATGCTCCATTTAGCTGTCAGCGGAAGTCACTCCAGTGTGTCAGTGTGCACTGTACCAGGGCCCTGAAATTAGCCAAACTAAATGGGACACAACCATTGTTAATGTTATTAATTACACCTGTGCTTTTCCTGGATGACAAGTCAAAATCCCCGCTGTGAAAAGGGCCGATAAAAGGTGAGCAGCCCACAGATTCACCACTGAGATAAATTATAGCTACAATTAAAGAGGTGATGTTAACATTTGTGCAGTGGCCAGCTCCTTTACTGGTCACAAGTTGACTCTCACAGTAGCCAGTACTTGATTTTATTTGCCAGAGTGAAAAACAGAAAGAGCATCCAGACAAGCTTTGAATCACTTCCAGTATTTCTACTACAAATCAAAACAAATGTGAGCAGTCAGGGTACAGAATTCACACCGACCACGTCCATGTGTCCTGTTCCACAACATGCAGTACATGTGGGACACCTCTGCTGTGCATGGCTGATCATCTGTCACTAACACTGATGCAACCTCTAACACATCAACCCTCGAATGATGAAAAATAGCCACAAGCAGAAAGGATAACACCCTGCCCAGCACAGTAGAAGCTGAAGTTCACAATTCCACCAAGACATGCAACAACACGACAACCCACTATTTGAAAACATATGGCGGTACAAAACACACACGCACACACACACACACATATATTCAGCAGCATGCAGCAGCACATCCACCAGGTAGCTAATGAGGAAGACATTTTAGGGATGATTTGGGCCCGATAAAAGATGAAACTAAAACTTAAATATGAACAGTGGAAGAACAACTTTAAAGATAAAATCCCCAAGACAGAATTTAATCCACTCCTTCTTGGCTTCTAAAGAGGCCCGCCGACTTCTAACGAAATGTGAAAACATGTAGTGTGATGACACTCCAAAACTTTAAAAGTGACTGATGCATCCCAATAATTGGCAGACGTTATTAATCGTACTTATAAAAGAACGAAGGGTGGGGAAACATCCCTGTGCCAGGTTTTTTTTCTTTGCACTGTGCTTAAAAACAACCCGAGATAAAACCAACAAAATGCCATTTAATAACACAGGTGCCAACTGTCCTCATAAAGACCCCGAGATATCAACACCTGCCCATCTTGGTTACTGTACCATAGGGCTTAGAATGACAGGAAGAAGCAAGATGTTTGCCTTTGGCCTAAAATTATCTTTTCTCAAACTGGGTGGACGCCAAAGCTGTACAGAGTGTCACATTTACTGACCCTTAAAAAGACCGGTTGCTTGTATGTTATCCTTTAATCCGCCCGACTTTAAACGCGCAATCTTGAGTGAATCTGGAGCCTTATCAGAGCTGGCAGGTTATGTTCTGGGGTTATGTTCGCCTTTTGTGTGGGCTTATATCAGAACAGCTCCAGTGTTCATTTCAACTTGCAGCCATCCATCCAACAGACGGGAATAAAAATGGAAAGAGCTTGTTTAAAATTCTGTGTGATTTTCTGTTCTTTAATGTTAACGCGGCGTGTTCCTGAACAAACAAACAAACAAAATGAATAAAGAGCATCATCTTCCTTTGCTTCAAACATAAAAAGGGCAAAAAGTCATAACATTGTACTCAGAGCGCCTCTGTTGCATGTAAAGTTTAAACACAAGCACTGACATATTCATACACAGCACATGTACTGTACTGAGAAGACATTCTAATATTTTCGCACTTGTTTTAAGTAAAAAATAAATGAATGGTGGACGTTCGCATGGAGAGCTTGCAGTTATGAATGCTTTCACAGCAACATCAGTCTCACTCCTCTGTTGGTCAATAACCTATTATGGTCCTCCCGTAGAATAACTGGATATGCACGATTGCACATGAATCATTACTCCAGCCTCCAGTTTTTCATGACTTTTGGAGGTTTTTTAAATGGTGGCTTTATTTGGAGTTGATTGATTGATTTTAATAGCTGTCAGGCATTAAATAGCAGCCAGGTAGGTTCAAAGTTAAACAAAGTCCACATACTGAACAGTGAAATAAAGTTTGTTCAATAAAACCTTGAGTTTTTTTTTTTTTTTTTTCAGTTACATCCATTAGTTTGTGGGACTGTCAGACGTAAGTGGATTAATTGTGAAGTCTAGTTAAGTGTGTAATTTCACAATGATCGATCTACAGTTTCACGTACTTAAAGCTTGTAGTTTCTCCGGTTGTGTAAGAATATTCCAATGACAAAACATTTTTAATCATCAACAGCAAACTTTTGTGGTTTTAGGAAATTGAAAACAGTTTTCTAACATTTTATAAAGCAAACAATGAATCCATTATTTGGGAAAATTGTCTGTATAAATCTTTAATTAAAAAAATAATTTGTTCCAGTCCCAGTGTTTACCATTATAGATCTATTTAGTATTCAAGGCAAAGATATTGAATAGATGTTTACAAAAAATAAAGCAGCTAACTAAACCCACTGTGCGAACCACACACACTGCTCCACTCTTACATGAATGCTATGAAAATAAATCATCTTAAATCATACAGTAAGAACAGTCTGTCATGATTCAGAATGAATGGTCATTATTAGGAACATGTTCTTCTTTCAAGTCATTATAGAAAAACACAATAACAACGGCCTTGTTAGAAATTCCGGTCTGTAACAAATATAGGTGAAACTAAAGACAGCAATCATACACTAACATTTACATTACATCATGCTATGACGTACGCTTGTGCAAACTGGCAATAGGATCATATATCCACCATTGGTTTGATATTAGGACGATAACTAGTAACAAGTAACTTACTATCAGAACTACATGCAATATCTCCAGAAACATATTGTGCATTTAGAGGTGGTCCTTGTAGAGTGGCAGGTCCACCCACTGAGGCCCGTTAAACAGCACGAGTAACGAGTGAATACTTAATCTTTAATTACAAACTAGTCTGCCATCTCTTTTCCATGAACCTGACACCACACATCTACCTGCACTCTATAAAAGTAGTTAATGTTATGGATATGATTTGGATAGATAATAATGTTGAACGCTGTGTATATATACAGTATATACAGAACACACACAGACTTTAAAAAAGCTGTTGTTTGAGTTAAGGAGGCAAATCATTTCTGTTATATCCTCTGGCTCACCTCTGGCATCGCATTACAGCTTGAAATGTATCATGTTTTATAGTTTAGGTTTTAACTTGATCAACAAGAGTTCACATTGTCCAGGATTTAGGCTTTTCTTGCCATAATTTTCTGTATTTTCATATATTTTACTGTGTGAAAAGACACACTCTTACCTCCCCCGCCAAACTGTAATATCCCAAATACAAGATGTTTTTCTTTCACACTAAGACTAAGCTGTCCATAGTAGCATGTTACCAGCAGTACTGTGATATAGCATTTCCTGGTGATCAGATTGCATAGAAACGATCAGCCAACCCTACCATGGGACTGAAAAAGTGTCTCGTTTCCAAACAGAAAGAACAGCTTAAGTGTTTCCTGTTTTAAATTCAATCACATAAAAAAAAAAAAAAAAACAGAGGGGCAGATTGCTGCCACTTCTACACCTCCACCCCCACTTTTAAGTACGGTCTTCTGAAAAACTGTCCATCAGGAATTCATCACTGAATGTATTAAAAAGTAATTAATTCAGCAAAACAACCCTGCCCAGTATTCCCCTCAAATGTAAGTATCACTTTGTGCAGGCAGGTGCAGACAAAGCCTCAAAGTATAAAAGGCTGCTTTCTTTTTCTTTTCATGGGATGGGTAGATGCTAGCTGTTAATAGTGAATAAATTGGGAGTGCAATAATAAAAAATTCTTCCCATGATTATCATTAGTATGCAGGGTGCTGATGTCAGCAGCTCTGTATTTGTTAACAATATCCACACAGTCTGTAGAGTGAAGGAAAAGTGCAGTAAAAAGACTTTTTAAAAAACAAAAAAATAATGGAGGGACACTTGCAAGCTCTGTCTCCTTTCTTGTATGATTCAGTTATAAAATCAGGCTCATGACCAGCTTGTCTTGGTTGTGATCAGGAGTAGGCAGGGGAGGTAAGAGTAATGTCGCTTGTGTCTTTTCACACAATAAAACACATAAAAATACAGAAAATGATGCCAAGAAAAGAAATATATATATATATATATGAATGTATGTAGGATGAGTAAAAGACTGTATAGCCGTAACTGAGCTGTCAAACCTAAAGCTGATTATCTTCATTAAGTGGCCAGATGACAGTTACCGCCAGACCAATTATCCATACCACATATCTGTCATCCTCCTAGAGGACCTGTCTGCAAACCGCAAGAGACATAACTCCCACATTGTAATTCATAAACTTGTTTAGCCCCATTTTCAGCCTAAAGATCAGCCACTGCCAGCTCAGGAAACCGTGCAAAGTCTTCTTTACTCACTTTGCCCCTGTTTTCCTTTTGTTGTTTAATGAATAAATGACTCAATTATTGATGATCTCAGAGTTCCTTAATTATTAAAATGTGCCTGTAGTTGAAAGCAGTGCTGGGGTTAATGTGGGTGATATAGAGGATTGCTAAAAAAAAAAAAAAAACCCTGCTTAATTGTGATCAGTGCCGAGTGTGCTTTGTTCAGGTTCGTGGTGTCACAAGGTGGAAAACTGCAGAAAAAGAAAAGCAAAAATACAGAAAGTGTATTGTTCAAAATATTCTGAACCTAAAGGGTTGTTTATTTTTTAATTAAAGGATAGATGGACAGCTATTGATTTGGTGGTGATAGATATTTCCTTGAGGGTGAAGTGGAACAAACTGTAAACACATCAACATATTATCACCTTATGAAGGTGATCTGGGCAACATCTTTGCAAACACTTGCCTATTCACACATCCAGTAGACACAAAGACACTATTGCATTTATTTGGTGTCGTGTTTCTGTCAACCTGACAAATTAAAGTCCAATATTCATTCTCCTTTCAGCTCCGTTTTGCTCTCCACTAACTCCTGGGGGAAATATCTGGCTCTTACGGTGCTAAATGCTTCACTATGTTCACCAGTTGGTCAATAATCTTGTCAGTTTACCATATGGTACTAGGCGGGTATTCTGCTGTGGGTTCATGATAATCTTTTGGTTTAGAAAACATCTGCATGCTGTGTTGTGGGCCGGAAAACCAAAACAATGAGCTGAAAGAGGCTAAAACACTCTCCTTTCTATGATCCATAAAAATACTATTCATCAGAGCAGCAACATCATGAAATACAGTGTTTATGTGTCTACAGGAAAAGGATTTATCACTATATTTCTGGCCCATGTTAGCTCGTAGTGTCACAGTATTTTTAGCTAATGCAGGCAGGTGCTGTGTGCCTTTGCTAAATTGCATTTTGGCAGCATTAGAGCCAACAGGCAGCTTCTCAATTATCGCCTAGTTTCCCTAACAAACCTGCCCGTGTGGCACCGCAGTGTATTGTTTTTCCCTAAACCTAGAAAAAAGCATTTTCAACAAAATAGTCTTTCATTCTTTATAATATTAGAATTTTTTTTCACTACAGTCTAACAGGATCAAAGCATATATGACAGGTAATGAATGTAGCTACTGAAGCAACAATGCATAGTCTCTTCTGACGCTTTCAGGAGCAGTTGCACAACAAGGCAGATGGAGAGACAATATTTCAGAGAGTGCAGAACACCAGCGAGCATCGGCAACAATAGAAAACAGCTGCCTTTGAATGGTGGATCAGGATGTTGGATTTATCATGCTCTCAACATGACCTCTTTCGACTTGAAATACACAAGTCCTTTGATTGCTTCAGCCTCCCTGACATGAGCTTTCAATCAGAGTCTTTGAGAGCAATTCCCTGGCCAGGCTTTGTCATCTATATTTCCACAATTGTTTGGAGTCCTGATTTTGAGGAGCACTCAGGGACCGATCGGTTTTACCTCCCCTGACCTCCTGTCTGGTCTCCAGAGATGAAGAGATATAAAGTCTGTGTCAAATACTGAATGTACACTCAATTATTTACGCGACTGTTGATACTATACAAACTCCTTTGCAGTATAGAGACAGAATCAAATCAAAGATCATTAAATTCTAAATATATCCTCAAAGAATGATTGAATAGTTTCCAGAGAACATCGAATAGTATTTTGGCTTGAAATGCCCTTACCTTATTGCGATAGTTAAATTCTCTAATCTAGAGTACTAGTTTTTTGCTCTTTGGTCATTCAGGATGAAGCACAGTTACTCATTTTAAGTTTGTCTGATGTCTCAGTTAAAAACTTGATAATGTGTTTTCAGTAACTGATTAAGTTCTTTGTGTGCATGTGCAGAGAGGGGATGGGGTAAAAAGAAAACAATGAAAAACTGCAATAAAAAAGAAATGGGAAGAAGCATGAAGTCAGCAGAGGCATGTTTAAGGTAGATAAGGTGAAACCAATTGACGGTTCCTGCTCTTTCCCAGTGGCAACAGACATTTTATTGGCAAGTCAGTATGATAGTCTCCCCGGCCCCAAGAATAAGCCAGAGAATTGCAACAGCTGGAGAAAATGCTATTGGTCACAGCGAGTCATTGAAAATGGAAGTCTCAGAGCTTTGAGCTTCTCCCATGAAATCCGACTTTTCCTCTTTAGAAAGGTGGGGCGTATTTCTAATGAGATCCCTCTATCACGCTTCAAGTCAGATTTCAGCAAGTAATTAGCACATTCAGTACGACATACAGCCTCTGCGTCAGTCCTGCGTGCACAAACTTGTCAAGATGTGTGAGTTCACGACCCTTCCAGTTTTTCTTTGCAGGAAGATGTGTCGATTTTTGATTTATTTAGTTTTATGTCTCGTCACAACCTCTGAGAGTAAAGCTTAAAACTAAATACTGCACACAGCATGCCTTCCACTTCAGTGGATGTCAGGGACCTCACACCATGCAGGGAAACATCTAATCACACATGTATTAGGGCCTATAACAGATAGTTTAGTGAAAGGTGGTTGAGGAAATGTGTCACGGCAACCCTCAAATAAGCCCAGGGATGGTGCCCCTGGACACTCCATTCCTGGCATGTGCTCCTTGATCAGCGGGCTTTGGCAGCCTGGCACATGGAGGGAGGGATTGGCAGTTCACAGCTTGCTTTCAGGACTGGTTGGATAAATGATTAAAACAGCATGATGGGCAGCTTTATAACACAGACAGGGTCACAGAGGGCTGGCAAGTCACTCCCTGACAGGAAGAAGAAGAAGGCTGGAAAAAAGACTCCACTCGCAGGGCTACCCACGGGTAATTAGATGTGACGGGCAGTAGAAAGTGAGTTAAAATGTAATCTACTATAATAATCATAGTGTTAAGATGACTATTGGATTTGACATTGGATTTAGCCATGACTGCAAAGTATGAATGAAGGTGACAACAGAAGGCACTTCAGAAGGTATACTGTAGATATTACTGAGCGACAACAAGGCCTGCAAGTAACGATAGCTGTATTTGTATCATCAATGCGCGTTTAAAGACAACTGACACCTCAGCTCCATATATTATTTTAGTGTCTTTCAGCTGTTTATTTTGATTGTCCAGTCTACAGAGTTAAAGTTTTGGTTAGGGATGTCTCGATTGTTTTTTCCCGCTGATTTCGATTGCTGGTCATTTTTTTTTTTTTTTTAAAGATTATTTTTTGGCTTTTTTTATTGTATAGAGACAGTTTAAGAATGACAGGAAATGTGGGGAGAGAGATGGGGAATGACATGCGGCAAAGGGGCCACAGGTCGGGACTCGAACCCGGGCCAGCCGCAGCGAGCCTTCACATATGGGGCGGCTGCTCTACCGACTGAGCTAAACACCACCCCGATTGCTGATCATTTTTCAGTCAAACCACATTTTTGTTTTGATATAGCAGCTAGTGTATTAATATCAAACTACCTGGAATACCTTGAAAATAGACACGTTTTATCAAAGTGATTAAAAGGTCCTCTGAAACTGTGCTGTGCTGAAACTGAGCACTCATCAGCGTCATTTTCAGCTGCAACAGGCAGCTGTTTGGACCAAAATACAGCGTACACAATCTGTTCTGCATCAAATGTAGACGGATAAAGTTGGCAACTAGACTTTGAACATATTAGACCATTTAGTATCTTAAGAGTCAGAAATTTAACTCAGGAGTTAGTGGAGACCAAGAACTAAGCCACTGTTAACACTAATATATATATATACAACAACTAATATATTGTTTGTTCCGATGTCAATTGATAAATAAATGTAGCGTTACTGTATGTCTCTAAAATATCAAATAACATGAACAAATGTCAGAACCAAAAGGTTTGTCTTGTTTCAGTTGATTGACTAATCAATTGATTTTCCAATTCTCTTTTCAAATGATTAATAAAATGCATTAGAGTTTACCCATTAGACCTTTTCTCACCTGCATAATTGAAAAGATGCTTCCAACGCTCTGTTGCTATGCTGTGCAACTGATTAATACAACCTAATTATGCAGACTGCCTCTCCCACTCATCGTGCTGTCTTTGACCCTCCCCCTGACATTGTCTTTCACTTGTGCTGACCCTGCCCCCAGTCGCGCTGTCTCTCCTCTCTCTTATATGGCGAAGGTGAAGGGGAGAGCTCTGCGATGGTTGTCAGCTGTAACAGAAAGAAATACATCCTAACCCTGAGACAGAGCGTAGTTTATCCTCATATTTAATTTCATATCCTAAATCAGCTCCGGGTTCGTTCATTAATATTGAGTGCTGTTCCTGCCAGGAACTTATGATTTTCATAAGCTCATTAGTGACTGCACCACAGATCATCAGGGTCGGGGTGAGCAATTATTATGCTACAAGTGAAGAAGCCAGCTTATGAAAAATATGTTAATCAATAATGGCTGTAAGCAAACTGGTTAAAGCTCCAAAAGTCTAATAATGTACCAAATTTAGTTACGTTTAACCAAATGAATTAAATCAGGATAGAGAATATGGTCTAAGCCCACCTCTGATTTCCCAACGTTTAGCGTTACTAGAGGAATAATTATCAAAATGAGCACTGTACAGAGTGGCCATGAAGTCCAAATTAAGGCCAGCGAGGGCATTTCTATTCTTCTTTCATTAGATAACATGACCCAGAGAAGGATTTAAATTAGGCACAACAGCAACCACAAGGAGGACCATGGGAGGATTTCCCCTGCTTGGCCTGTCTGAAAGATTAGTGTAGGTGGTCAGGGAGACACTAAAGGTCCTTGTGGAAGTGACACCTGATTAGTGGGTAAACAATGTCATTGGTGATGATAAGTAGGCCTCCTTCATGGCGTCACTAACAAATTCAGTTTGTTGAAGGCTAGAGTGTTTCTAAGGATAACATGCTCCTATGAATTTGTTATTTTGGTATTTAATTTTTAATTCAATGTGTGCGTGTATGTGTTGAATATATTAAGGTAAAATGGGACGATAGAGCATCGCAATGTTATTTTTGCTTCTGCTTTCTCTTCTTTTTAAAATATGGAAGCTCACTGGGGAGAGCATGTTGCTTGTATTCCCTTCATCAGCTGCTGATCTTTTCTCTTCTTGTGTACGAGAACACATTAACTTTTCATGAGGATGAATTCAAGAGCAAAAAGCATGCAGTGCGTGAACTATAGCGTTTTTTTTTTACTATAAAAACCCAAATGTCAGATAACGATTTTGTCACAAAGGTTGGATGGTAAAGAATTTCTGTTCTGTTTTTTCTCGCACAGCAATGCATCTTTATTTGTTTTTGGAAATTACTCTGTGGTCACAGTCGCTCCCAAAATTCAGTTCATTTGGTCCTGATCAAAGAAGACAAATTAACATTGATACCTTTTAGTTCTGCTCTGGTTTGTATTCTCACTGGCTTCTTACGAACAAATATTCTGATGAATTCCCTGCACTCACATGGATCAGCAGAGGTGTTTTGAATTCATGCTAACGTCACAAATCTGCTGTCATAAAATCCTGTGCTTGGTCCGTTTTGTTTTCATAGTACGAACAACTACTATTCAATTTTTGAATTCAATTTTATTTATATATTGCCAAATGATAACATCTTATCTCATAATCCTTTCCATATAGAGCAGATCTAGAGCATACTCTTTATAATATTATTTACTGAAACTCAACAATTCCCACCATGAACAAGAACTTGGTGACATGTTACTTGCTTGTTTCTCATGATGGCTGAAACATAACAACCCCATAATAACTACCCCCTCACCCCTTAATATTACCATCCCATGTTTCTGTCTGTCCGTCACACTATATGAGATCCAACAAATTATTTTCAAATCAGTTTTTCGTTGTTTATTGTATCGCATAATGACAGCTGAAAATGACGGGAGAGAGAAGGGGATGACACGCAGCGAATGGCCACATGTTGGAATCAGCCCGGGGCTGCTGCAGCAAGCACTGAGCCTTTGTACATGAGGCACACACTCTACCAGGTGAGCTACCAGGGGAGCCCCGAAATTTATTAGTTATTTCTTTGTAACACAAGAAGAAGTAAGTCCAATCAGTCATGCATAACTATAAATAGTCCATGCTATGCACATGCTTGCTCCTCTTGTGTTTTTTTCCCCTTTGGTCTAGACCAAAGGCACCAAACCTGATGTGCTTCTCATCATAAATAACTGTTTTTGATATTGCTCTGGTATCATCTAAGTATATACGTCACTGTGTGGCTTATGTGATATAATACAGATGACTCACTCTGACATTAGATCCACAAACGCTAGATCTTTTCGTCAAAGACTTCAGAAGCATGTGTACGTGCTGTGTATATTTTTATATACTACATACGCTGAGACTAAGCTCAGCAGCAGGACCAGCTCAAGGAGGATATTTAATACCAGCCATGCAGCCCCATAAAATGGTTGTTCCTGTGTACTGTAGTTACTAATCTCATTATAGTTCATTCAGCCCTTTGGTTCATATAGCTACACCCACCAGCTCCAGTTGGGTATCTCAAGAGATTTGGGCTGAGAGAATTAGAGAGGGGCACTTAGCTCTGCTTACTCACTCTCCTCCCTTCACTGTCAAATACCAGTTCTTTAGAAACACACTGTGGAAAGATCAGATGACATAATGTGAAGACCATGAGAGTGAAAGGCTCTTTTTGATTCTCATCTGTCAGATTCTATAAAAGCTTCACTGTTTCATAATTATTTTAGACAGAAGCTCCTCAAGTAAGACAAAAAAAAAATCACAAAACTAGCTTTGATTTGATGGTTGGTGAGATAATGTTGATGTGTACTCCCAGGATTGTAAAAGAGTCCGCTTGGTTACGTGTCCTATGTCATAACAATTCACAACCTGCATTTTTCACTCGAATGCAGGTCTCCGAGTATGACCATGTCCTGCTTTTTTTCAGGCCTGCTAGTGCTTTGACAGTAGTAGCTGCAGGGCAGAACCATTGATCTGAGGCCTGAATGTTTGAAATGGAAAAGATCAATCAAAAGCAAAAGGGTTATCAGATTGTATGAAATCTAATAATATAACTCGCACAAGGAGAGCTCTCTCCACCAGTGTAACCATCGATCCCTTTTCTCAACTTGCTGTTTCAATTAGACACCTCATATCAATGGCCTGCCCATACCAGCCTAAATAGATCAGTATCTTTTATGTGCCGTCCAATAATACAAATATGTCCAATTTTGTGAGCGGGGCCACCTGGGATGTAAATCTTTGTACAATATTGCAGTCCGTGTGTCAAATTGTGGTACAAACAGTTGGCCCGACAGGGTACAGCAAACATTAACATTGGCAAGTGAGAATTTCCATTTTGTTGCGTTGTCCCCTGCTGTAACATCAAAGATTTCTTCTGTTATTCTCAGAGTGATGGGGAGCCTTACAGATTTTGACAGTTACAACGAAGGGCTCAGGTTGCAAGAAGATTTATTTCCAGGGGAGGAATTTGTCTTTTTATTTTATTTGGGTCTTCTTAGCATAGGCATCCATTTGTTACCGAGTAGACATTTTGAAAGCAATGGTCCCTGAAGATGGTGTAATGACATCATCTCTTCTCCGACATAACAAAAAGGTCCACACTTTACCAAGCAATACATACAGACGAGATGGGAAAGCGTCTTGCCACAGATACCTCAATCATTTTGTCTCCATTGAATTTTTGATGCTTCTCCAAAAGCGTTTATTTGCCTTTTTGAAATATGCCATAATAGCGTGGGAATTCATAGTTGTGCAGATACCCGTCATTTAATGTGACCTTCATTTCCTTTCATGGAACAGGGATGAGTCACCAAAAAGGGCAGCTCAAATTCCATTACCCAAGGAGGCTTTGGGCATGAGCTAAAAGTGAAAGCATGGCAACATCCAAACAAAATGAGTCCGAAAATAATTACGTTGACTTGGATGACAAAAAAAATTGAAAATGAGTTACTTCTGTAAAAAAGGGGAAAAAAATAATATCCATGATGCTTTTGCCAGCTGATTAAAGACACATGCCCGAAGCTATTTTTTTTTCCTCCCTTTGGTAAAACATGCATTTGCTGACATTTGGTAGAAATGTAATTTTGCATTTGACTCCGCTAACAACAATAACACTTCATATTTTCTCTTCCCTTTCATCATTTTAAGTTAATTTTGCCCTTCTCACCTCACTAACTTCCTATTGTTCCCCTGATTCTATAAAAGGCAGTCGAGAATATCTGTCTTGTTTCATTTACTTCATTTTCATGGATAATGTCTGGCACAGTGCCTCCCAATCAGCTTTCCTCACCTCCCGTATCTACTGCCTGTATTATTGTAGGACCAAACATGTAACATGAAGTTATCAGCTCAGCGCGCTTTGGTTAAAATAGACCATGACTATCAGCGTTAGAGGGGATATGGGCTCAACATCGGCCTGTTAGCTCGTCGTGTCTTTCGTGTGGGCATGACACTGGCTTATCAGTCCCCCCCATGCCGTGACACCCCTGTGATAACTGTGACCGCAAAACAGCATTACAGGAAGACATTACAAGAATTAATTTATTGCCTTGTTTCATACTTAAATCGCTCAATTTGATTTAGAGGACCTTGTTTTGGAGAATCGGGGTAAAGGTTCAGGGCTGAAAGGTCGTATTTCATAAAGCTCTAAAGAGATGCAATTATCGTTTTAATCGGCTGAGGTTCACTGAGGGAATACAAAGCAACATGTGCCACTCGGGATGAGTGAATTATAGCGGAACCCATCTTCATAGTTTGTTACTGACAGTTGATCAAACACTGTTCCCGTTTAATGATTTGCTCTATTCTCCTTCTGTATCCATTAAATTATCTCAGGGCTACATGGGTAACCATGTTCAAAAAAAAAAGAAAGAAGAAGAATTCTTTGAGTGGGCTTCATTGGTCTTTTGTCTGATGTTGATTTCAAAGACACCAGAGGAAGATGCAGTCTAAAAATCCCTGATTTAACATGTAACTAGAACAAGAGGCAACTCTTCTTTAACATTTTCGGGGTTACTCGTACTTGTTGGAGAGTTGCAGCAGCGAAAATACCTCTGAGGTTTCGTGACACAACAGTCTGCGCCTAAGGGACTCTGACCAGCCTCGCTAAGTCTGTAATATACATATAAGCACGCAACACACCCACACATTGGTTCAGATACTCCTCTTCCCTGCTGTAACGCTGACATATCAGACCATTGTTTGTCACTGTCATATTTTCCAAGCCTCAGCTTAAGGGAGCATCCATGTGCAGTCGCCACTCATGCATTTTTCATGAATACCCACTGGAGTTCCTTTGAAAGACTACGTTCTATAGTTGCCATCAGAGTTTGGTTTTCTGCTCCTATGATATGTGGTAGAGGGGAGAAAATTACATTGCCCCCTGATAAAAGCCACAGAAGATGAATACGCCTGACAGAAGTGGAACCTTTCAAAGTAGGGCAGATTAATTAGAATAACTGTGACGGAGTCTTCTAACTTATCAGAAATAGGGCCGAAAATCATTGGAGGTTCATCGTCTTTTTAAATATAATCGCTCTTCTTCTCTTAGTGGTGTATTTCAGATAATACCCTTGCTGACACACCAGACTTTTATTATTTCGCAGCAGAAGCTATGGTTCAACAAACGCTATCAATCGCTGTAATACGGAGGTCTGCAACAGACACCCGCTTCACCGCCCGGCCCCTCAGAGACTGCTGAGCTGAATGGGACATAGTCAGCAGAAGAAAGTGAGGATAACAGAATGGGAGTGAGCTCATTCATCCACCGAAAGCCCGATCAACTACAAGATGAAAAATACTATGAAGTAGAAAAGGAGGGTCGATTTAAATGGAAAGGGAAACCGACAAAACACATTTCCAGATAAAGACAACAAAAAGGTCGACACTGAAGCCGCATAAATGAGGAAGAAAGAAAGATGGAGGCGATGGTGCAGGTGTGGAGGAGAAGAGGAATTTTCAAAATTCTAAGTCCTCATCCTTTAACTCCCACAGGTTCAGATACATGCTGTAAGGAGGAGATGCTTAATTAACTTCATCTTGTTCACCTCTGAGCTCAATTTTAAAAAAAAAAAAAAAAGCTCGCCCTGCGAAACATCAGAAATACAATTATATGCTACACTTATTCCTGACAATTCAATTATCATCAAACATCAAAAAAAAAAAGTCTTAATTTCACACACGTAACATTTTCAACAACTCTGTCGGTTAAATGCTAACAGCCAAATTAGGATCTTAAGAGTCATACCCGTCAGCAAAACATTTGAAAAAAAGTTTTGCCCCGACTTTAAGGCCTGACTCACTAACAGCAGGCAAGCTTTGAGGCCTGTGAGGGACAGATAGCATTCCCACCACAGATCATTTTCACAAATGTCAGAGGTAGCCAATGTTCACAGCAACTAAAGGAAAATCTCTTTCCTCTGCATCACATCGCACTAAGATTTGATTTACTGTTGCATGTACCTGCAAGAAAGTGATAAACACGTCTCCTTCCAGCTATTCGGGGGTTGCCGCTGTCCTTATGATGGGAAATTTAAGAGGAATACGGAGAATGAGCAAACGGCCCACAGCACATAAAACTGGGTTTTTAGACTCCGTGAAGCTCCGTCACGCTGACCAGTTGTCGTTTGTGTTTTATGCTGACTCTGAATTATTTTACTTAACAGAAAAGTTTGCGTTGCTTCTTTTTTTTAGGGGCTCACTTTTCTGCATTTTGTGATATAAAAACATGGCTATCATCTGTTGTGGCACTATCAGCAAAATGTTTATGGCAGCATATTTCATTTTTATTTACATTAGATGATTATGCCGCAGATTAAGCTGGGAGTGTGTGACTACAGCTGATTAAAATTACATTAGTTCAGAGATAAAAATAAAAAACAGTTAATATTTTATACCATATAAATGTTAATGTTTCATCTCATCAGTTGAATACACCGTTCACTTTTTATTGTATATAAGATGTCTGCATTTATACGACCTAAACAATTATTTGTATTTTGATTAATTGCTATTGAGAAATTGAAGCACTGACCCGTTTGTAATAAGTATAAAAACAAATAACTATAAATAGTCCAATTATCTATTTTGACTGAACCTATGCTTGAAAGGCAACACACACACACACACACTCACATCAGTTTTTGGGAAATGAGCCCAGACCATGTTTCAGGCACAAATTATTTGAGCGCTACATCCTTCCACTACTAATTGGATTGTTACAAATGCACAAACTGAACACCACTTCATCCATTTGTTGTGAAAAGATAAAGCATTATTACATACCAAAAACCAAACGTGTATGTCCATCCAATTTTACAATCTTCGTCCACCTATCTGTGGCGCTCGCATGTTGATTCCTACTGAAGATGTTAAATCTTGAAAAACAGGTCGCAAAAATATATACAGTAGTTCTGTTTGTGTTTCCAAAAAGGCAATTTCATCTGTGGGATTAATCCACATGTTGTGCACGAGTGAATATTTACAACAGCAGGACAATATATGTGGGATTGAGCCAGATTAAACTAATGTCACCCAGTGCGAAGGGACCTTTATGACAGAGAGAAATAAGATAAATCAGGCTACACAGACAATGACTTATTTATTAAGGAGGTAAAACACCTTTATTGAATGCCAGATTTAGGTAACAACAAAGTAATCATGGTTAAATAACACAAATTTTTGCAGTTAAAATTCTCCACAATCTTCTTGATGAGTCGTATATTCTAGTGTTTCTCCGCTTTCCTCCGCTTGCCTGCATCACTAAGATAGTTTTAAAAAAAAAAGGAGCATCTTGCTCCTCGGGATCCTTTTGTTTGCTTCATGAATAGGCCAATTATTTCGATTACTTATTTAGCATTAGTGAGGCCAATGCTTTGTTTTCTCTTGTCCCGACAGGTCTACTTCTGCGTTCTTGTGATAGACTCACAGAGTTAGAGGCTGCGTGTGTGAGATGGGAGATCGTTGAGGCTGTAAATAGCACTTAAGATGTTTATAATTTCACAAATGGTCTTGTCACTTGGGTCTATCTGATCCCATGGAGTTCAAGGGTAAGAGTAATATTTTTATTCATAAAGATATGAATATAAAATTAATGTCAGCACTTTATAATTGCCTGTTTATATGCGGGTCCAAGTCAACACTCAAGGCTCCCAAACGGTTTAAACTTAATGTGGTTATTTCTCTAAATTTCTCTGCTAATGTATCGCACTGTAGTAAGTAAATACTGAGGATACATAGTCTAGTATTTGCACTTATGATTGCTTAAACAATGTAATGATAACTTGGGAACGTGGTAATTTCACTGCCTGGGCAACTTTTAACCCAACATTTTCTCTGGTCAATTAAAAAAAGAAAAAATCTCAACATCTTCCTGCAGTTTTAGGATAAAAAACGTGCGACGTGACAGGTCCGCCGGGGTTTCGGGTTTAGTTTTTTTTTTTGTTTGTTTGTCAGTTGTATGAGAAAAAAACAGAGTCAAAAGTCAGCAATATTATCAGTCTCAGCTGACAAACAGAAAAGTGAAGTTGAAAAATGAATGCTTCCAACATTGTACTTTTTTAAAAAAAAAAAAAAAAAGAAAGATATCCTGTTTCATAACACCATTTGTCAAGGGAAAAACTTATGCCGTCAAGCCGACACTAAAATCAACTACTTGCTCACTGTTGGAACAAATTTAACAAGCAGCCAACATCATCATGCAATTTTTTAATGAATTATATATTAATTAAAACACGTTTGAGATACCGGTCTTAACTGCCCAAAAGGTAATGGCTATAAGGGGAGGTAGGGAGAGAGGGAGTAGCAAAGGATGAGTTTGGGGATTTTTGAACAAACACACTTCAGATTTAACCGCTTCACTAAAATGAATACAGATAGTGTCATAAAAATACAGATACAAAAATCAGAGACAGCAAGATGTATCATCTCTGTAGACCTGCCCTAGTTGTTCCTGTCCTGTAGTCCTTTCATTCCTCACGTTTCTCGGCTCGTGCTTGGTTCACAGCCAGACACTTGCACTACACAGAGGCCTACATCCACTCATCACCATCTTATATTTAGCTGACATACAAGGTTTTTTTTTTTTTCAAGTTGTGAACAATTGCACACCTTGTTGCGTCATCCTGCAGCACTCTGCCAGAAGCCTTTTTTTTTTTTTTTGCTTGCTGTGGTGTACTGTCAGTTGCTCTTTGTGCAGAGTATGCGTGTGTTTAACAGCGTGCTCAAACTGGGAAACTAAGACACCTTTGATACACAAGTATTCACACCTTTCAATTAACACCTGGGAGTGATGGATGCAAGCTTCACTTAGGCAGTAAGAGTTTTAATAAGGCTGTCTCATCATCTCATTTAAATTCAGGGTTTTGGGACATTAAGGACAAGTTGACTTTATGACAACTTTGATGTTATTTTCCAAGTTTTGGACTTGTAATAATAACATGCACTCAACAAGGTAAGATCTGGAGAACCCATTGTAACATTTCTAAGAAGACGTCATGGCTGTGTTTTAACTTTCTTTTATGCTTATATACAAACTGTAGGAATGTTGCTGTGCTCCAACATCTCAGCAATTAGACTGGTGAGCATAATGTTATCATAACTCAGTTGAAATAAACTGGGAACTATCCTTTCAAGGGGCAGCAATTATTGTGGGACTTGCAAAAGATAAATGAAAAGATGTCTGGCCTAAATTAAAGCAACAGAAGCAATCGGTCTGACTTTTAGTCTCTAGCATTAGACAGGCTGCAAAACTCCTGGATCCTACACTATATAATCCAACTCTATAAACTACAGCACACATCAAGGGTCATTAGACAACCTCGCTGACATTATCAGGCTTGTTTGTACAGTACAGGGAGGTGGAACAGAACGTTTCTAATGAGCTGAAGGAATCAGGAACAGTTTTATATAGAGACAAAGACAAAAGAAGACAAACATGGTTTTTCACTGAGATGCATCAATTCCTCTCCGTTTCCATCTTAATGCGGTCCATACAGTCCATTCTTTTGGTTTGGTGCCTGAGATTGTTGTGATGTTGAAAAATGAAATCCTTCCTCAGTGTTCAGTTTTGTGCAGAGGCCAGCAGATTGTTTTCACAGCTTAGTGTATGTTTGGTATTTGGAACTATTCATTTTTCCCCTCCAGCCTGACCAAAGCTTTTGTCCCTGCTGAAGAGAAGCCCACAGCGTGATGCTCTTTTCATCCTGCTTAGCAGCAGACACTATACTCTGTGGATTTGAAGGGTGTGAAGTGATGCATCTTTAGTGGTGCACCACAGATTTACAGTGCACTGATTGGCTGCATGCCAAACCTTTCTTTTGCAATTAATACCAAAAGTCTTTTAACCAGGTTTCGTCAGGCTGTACAGCGTGCTCGCTCCCTTTGTCGGGGCTGTCGATGTCTTCTTCAGCAATTAAAACTTGAAACAGTCCCCATTTTCCATCTTACCACTGAGCCCAGAGCAACACCAGACACTCAAAGGGTTTTTTAAAAAAACACACAGTGGCTACACTCTAACACACAGTGCTGCCCTTGCTTTAAGGTTGCTATGGCCTCTTGGCTTCCCCGATGAGCCTCCCTCTTACACTCATCATCTATCTTGGAGGGACAGCATGATCTAGGTGAGGTCCTGGTGGCAACGCATTTGCTCCATCTTTTGATTATGGGGTTCACCATGTTCCAAGAGTTTATTTGTGGCTCTTTGTTTCCTCTTCTTCCATCTTTTTTCTGCAGTAATTGAACATGTTCACCAATAAGATTTTAAAAAAAAAGAAAAGATCTCTACAGCATGCTGATGCTCAGCAGTATGATGTTTTAATCATTCTATGAGAGTTAGTTTAGCTGATGTCAGCTGAAATATGCAGCTTTGGGTTATAATTAGATAAGTTTTTAAAAAGGGTGTGCCTACATAATCAAGAAATATTAACTTATTTTTTAGTTTTAACACATTGTTTTTTGTGTGTTTTTTTTTAGATTAAAGACAGATTTTATTATATATACTGAAAGTGTAATCCCTAATATGAACAATTAGTTATAAAATAATGAAGTAAAATTTAATTGAACCGTATATCAGGATATCTATTTGAATCTGGACCATGTATATTATGTCCATATTACACATACACATATCTTTTGGATTATATCCACTAGAAAGCTAAAATATCTTTCATTCCTATCCTTAAAGGCAAATAGTTACGCCAACCACACAACCAGTGTATACTCTTGTCAGACTATAGTCTGTCAAAGGACTATAATAATTACTATAGAAACCTTTTTTCTGATAAAGTACTGCTTCCTGTCTGCATGTGGTATCACCAGACAAGAGCTGTCTGGTCAATGTAGACATGAGAATGAAGTATAGACATTGCATCACTGCTTGAAACTTTAACCCTCAAACGGTCACACTCAGGGAGGAGTAATGAATCAAATATATTTTGAAATTTTTAGCACCTTTAGGCTCTAACGACAAAACTCTTAAAAACAAATAGACCACGGTTTTGTAATCATAGTGGAGTTGCCCATTAAAGTAAAAGTAAACTGTAAACAAATAACTTTTGTCTAATTAACTATTTAAGATATTTTTTTTAAATGACATGTCTCTTTTTATGGTGAAGACCATCTGTAGCACTTAAAAAATCATTTTACAAAATGAAAAATGATCAAACACCAAAGAAAATCATAAACTCTATTTCAGTCTCTAGTTTGTAAATGTCCAAAACTGTAATTACATTTTGTTTCCTGAATCATCATCATAATTGTTGTTGTATTCTAATAATTATTATTATACTAATTATACTGATACAAGTAACATTACAGCACTCGATCAGTAGAGCATGTTTTGAAAAATGACTAAAAAGTCAGACAGAATCAATTATAATCAATTAGAATAATTCTGTTCAGTCAGCCTGCTAAAAATAAAACAAAAACATTACTTATTAATTAGTATTAAAAACTCTACCACAAACTTAAAGTGTTTTTAACATAAAAAAAAAAAAAAATATGATGTTAGGCCCAACAAACTGTTAAAGATCAAAGCAGAACGAGATATGACAGCTGAAAATGTACTTTAACAAGACGAGTTATGAAGTTCAGCGATCATTATCGTGGATTTTTCTGGGATTAATTTTTGGGATTGTCTCTGATCTACAGACCTATGCTGTCCTGATGTAAAAAAAATAAATAAATAAATAAAGTTGAAGCTTTTAAGATGCAATGCAATATTATTTTAATTCATTTAACCATTTAACTAAAAAACTCAAAGTCAATTCAGTGGCTTCAGATGACAGCTTGCCACAGTCGGACTGGTCTCTTGTATTTAACAAAGTGAAGTCACTTTGATTGGTTAGAGAGTCCACTATGGTTTACAAAGTTATGAATACAATCTTTAACTTGTATCTTTGTGACGTGATCTTATTCACCCTGTCGATCAAATAAAGGAAGTTAACGTCATGGATATACTCCCATTCTAATTCTTAAAGCTGGAGTGGGCAACATTTGTAAAGCCATTTTTCTGCTGCTCATACTTGTCTCCTAAGACTCTCCCATCAAACTCACAAGTTAAACCAGAGCAGAAAGAGCTGCTTGCCCTGCAAAACCTCATCCCTCGCAGGACTCACTCTCCATGCTGTGAGCCCCTGTACCCTCTTCTCTCAAACACGCAACTGCAGAGCTTCAGAGCTCCAGGGTAGAGCGCCCCAGGCTTCAGAGGCAGCTGCTGCCCATCTAAAAGACACCGACCACCCACCGCTGTCCCCCTACAAAATGTATTCCCCACTGCTGGTCGACCTGTCTCTTTGCCACTCATCGCTATGAGCACCATGGCGTTGAACACAACGAGGCCAGGGCTCCGCGCTCACATATTTTGTGCTGTAGGCTGTTATTGGAAAAAGGAGTGGTGGCTTCCACCTCAAGCCGCACGCTGAAGATGAAGTCAGCTTGACTGAGTGAGAGCACGTGCGGGGGATGGGGGCTTTGCATCGGTGACTGGCACTGTGTTAGAGACTCTTTCTGGCTCTGACTTGGTTGTTTTCATTCAGGCATGGTGGATTCCTGCAAAACGCCAGGAGCAGTAGAAGAAGCCAGAGGAACTTGATGCTTCTCACGCATTACCTGTCTCATGTACTGCTTGTAAGGCAATAGTGACAGGTTCATCAAATATGCCAAAAAGTTGTTTTTTTTATTTGTTTTTATTTTGAATTTTTTATAGCAGTTACCAACTGCAGCCTTAATATATTAAATATAAAAAGGTAAATTAATGCTTAATTGCAATGCTGAATTATGCAGTTGCCATCTTGGAGTTGGAGTCGCCAAGTCAGAGGTATACTATAGTGCACATAAGCTTCAGTTTCTCAAAGTTGACTCTAATCACACAGTCTGGCTGCTCCTCCTGTTTCTCACCCTCTGGTAAGTTGATGTCTGAGTTGTTTGAGTTTTTTTTTTTTTTTAATTAAAGATGAGGCCTGAGCGGTCTACAGCTGTTTTATCAGACTGAGCCCAAGCTGTCAACAGCAGGCTGGACTGTTGTTGTGTCTTATCCAATAGCGTACACATGCATATACATGACGCAGCGCAACACCACGTCTCTCTCTTGGAGTGACAGCTGAGCTGCAACAGTCGCCGAGGTTCAGAGAGCGAGGAAAGCAGCGAGTGATGACAGGGAAACAGCTCGCTGAAAAAATAAGTTGGTTTTGTACAGAAACGACAGCTACAATGACTTATTCATCCAAGGTTTATCCAAGGTTCACACGACAAAAGACCGATTTCTCTCTCTGATTGAAGGTAAACCATGTCATGCCATGCAGATGCCAGTTATTACACTTTTGTTGTGCTAATAAAAGATAGGAACTTTATAGAAAATGTGACAATACTTAATACTGGGGGGGTTGTAATTTGTTTCCTCTGAGAGGAAATGCAATGGGCTGTGAAAGTTGTTCAAGTGAAACTTTAAATGACTGCTGGTTTAGATTTACTGAACTGTAACACTGGTTCTCTTTTTAAATTTGACTGATTGAAATAAAGCTAAAGATTGTTGTAACCGCTCATTCTGCCACAACATGGATTTTGTCTTATTGGTTTTAATACTAGCTCAACCCTTAAGAACCGCAGAGGTTTTAATATTGGGGAAAAAACATATAATCTTTTCCCTAAAGGAGCATCGCTTTGATTTGGCTACCTCTCATTAAGTTTGTTAGGGCCTTATAATTAACAGATATACGAAAAGTGTTGATCCTCTTGATTGCCACCGTCTATTAAAGCACTCCGAATCGAAACTGAATCGTGAGAAACTTCAAGATTCCCACCCTTTGTGCTCCCAGCCTCGTAGGACAGATGTTTCCTCCACTGAAGCAGCTGACAAGATATCGGTGAGAATTGATCAGGCGGACACGCTATGTGACTGCTTAACATTCCCGAGCAGTCAGAATTCCCCTAATTGCTTCATTGATGCGGTTCTCTCAACGAGAATGTGAGCCTGGCATTTAACGTCAACATAAATGAAACCCAATGGATTGTTATAATGGGTATTAATTTTCACAATAAACACCTTCTGTATGTTAGAATTGTTATTTGTTATTTAAAAAGTCTGTATGTTGTAAGAGCAACTAAAAAATGTGAACTGAATTATATTATGTTTTTTTTTTTTGCCTCAGATTTTGATTGCCAGTCATTTAGGTCGTCAAACTGGTCGGTGTTTCGTTACTGGGATACCTTGAAGATACCTCTTTTTGTCAAAGTGATTAAAAAGCCCTTAAAATTCAAATGAACCACATAACGCTGTCTTATATTTTGATCAAAGATCAAAGTCTTGTTCTTCAAGTCATTATAATTGCTGAGAATCCAAAATATCTCATCTTTTTCTTTTCTTTAAAAATATGAGTCATCACTAACTCTCCCTCTCCTTTCAAAGTGTAACTTTGGCTGGAATATTTGGCTGGAAAATCGATCGTTATAGCTGTTTGCCTATATTCTATACCGACTGCTGACTGCCACTAGGGACCACAAATGATCAACAACTGCCAGGCTAACAGGGCTTATCTAGTCTGTTGTAGGCATAAATATGGATGTCAAATCTGCAATGTCACCCACAGTTATGTGGTGGCTCGGGATGCCATCTTAGCTGTCCTGCCTCTGCTGCCTCCGGACTAATATACTCTCGGCAAAGAATGTGAATTGTCTTTGGTTTGACATATTGAGAGGTCAAGATCTGACAGTAAATACACCATACCACTGATCGTTTTCACAACGACAATGGAAGCGTAACTGTATTTTCTAAATGTGCACCTCTTTTGTGGCCACGATAATATATATAAAATATATAATAAGTATTATAAATCTAAAATATATCATGTCAAATATCTTTTCTAGAGTTTCTTTAAAAACCTTTAGAAAAGCCGCTCTTTGTACTTCCCTTTTCCTTCAGTAGCAGGAGCACTGTATTTCTTTCATTACATCACTAACACTTGAGCGTGATACAAAGTGGTCTTGCGGTAGGTCCCACCATGTGTAGGTTATATCAGCAAAGCTTGGCAAGGCTTGGCTTGGCTGAGGCCTGCATGCTCTGGATGCAGCATCTCAGCCAGAGGCAGTTTCCATGGGACGATGGGTTCCCAGATCTCTTCATCATCTAGAGCGTGCTAGACATGTGTGTAATGGTCTCTCTCATGCCTCACTGCAGACTGTCATCAGACTGAGAAAACTACATACCGAATTAGGTGGCAGGGACGGGGGGGGGGTTGACAAATGCTCTTCCACAATTCCCGACAGGTCCAGTGGCCTTTTCACAAATAGACGTCCCAGGCTGCACACACAGGTTGGAAGCACTTAAGCACAAACACAAGCACTGGCGTGCCCACATTGTTAATATGTGCATGTATGAGCACACAAGTGCTTGGGCAGAGACGGAAAACAGACAGTGTTTGCAGTTTCTTTGCACTGTTTGGCATTTGTCAATTTCAGTGTCAGACTGACAATCACTATAGGTCAAACCAAATTGCCTGTTGTTAAAGGTGTCCTGAAAACCAGCCTAAATAATTACTCACTCAACCATACTCCAGCAGCTGCAGAAGAAACACTGGGTCTTTGTTTTGTTTTTTTGGAGAGGTTATAATAGGTCCAATTTCATGAACTAGATGTCACTGTGGAAAAAGAAAATAATAATAATAAAAGTGCCATAACAGGATTTAACTTCTCTCTCCTTCCTTGACATTACAGCAACTTGACAATCGATCTGTGCTGCTCAGCCAAGCTGCTTGATAAGAAGCGCTCAGGCTTCCCATAGACAGCTGATTATGTTTTGTGGGCACAGCCTGGCCTTTTCCCTGTCTGACACCAGTCTATTACAGCAGTGATCAGTAAGCAGCTGTAATCAGCTGTAGAGCTGTTGTGGGAATGATAAGGATGAAAGGAGCATAGCTAAGCCACCAAAGACTGGCCCTGACCATCAAAGATCAATACATCATCTTGTCCAATAATAAACCACATCAACCTTTTGCTTGTCAACAGATATATAGATGGGAAAGGTGTAATACGGACCTTTAAAGATCTATAATCAGCAATTTAGCTATCAGCATGTGTCCAACTCTGAAGCATTTGATATCATGTGTTTACTACGATAAGGCATGATAAAAATGTCCTTTAGTTGTAGTAGTAATGTAAGGACAGGCTTTATGATGCAGTCACATAGTTCAGTGATCTGTAAAGCTGGTCATTAAATATGTTCAATATTTAATCAAGCTTGTGTAGCTCAATATCAAATCATTACACTTCAATTTTTCACAGCAAGATTAGCACACGCCAAAGATCACCATGGTTACAGGCAGGCCATCGACACACTGTAAATTGTGCTATTGCATTCAGTTGCCATTCTTCAGTGAAAAAGTAATTCAGTGCAGTATGGACATGTCTTTGCTTCACTCCTCTAGCTCAGATTGGCTATTAAATACTCAATGTAGACCTGGGTGAAATAGCAACTCATGATTACGTTCATTACTCTTTAATCTGATGATTATTTTCTACATCAATCAAACATTAACAGTCCAAAAGCTGAGGCAGGCTCATTGGTACCATGTTAAACTGGTAGCAAGGAGGAGAAAGTGAACCCGTGTTTTTGTCTGTGATGCATTTGCAACACTATTAAATGTTAAACCATCCCAGTTTTGCACAGCTACATTGTTAGATATCAATAATGTATGGTGGGCGTTGACAGCATTCTGTGATTTTGTGAAATGTTGTAATTTATGTTCATGTATGGGGACGACACTTTCCCCCACACAGCCTGCTTTGTCTCCTTTTACCTCATTTTCTAAAATAACTTTTACAACATTGCTTAGAAAAGAAAGTGTGTGTGTGTGTCGGTGTGTGTGTTGTGTTTACTGCAGCTTTGAAGAAGTGGAGAGAGAACAAGGCCGTGCTCGACTGTGTCTGGCTGCTCAGATTACCAAATCGCCTTCAAAATCCTAATAGATGCATTAAGAGCTGGACAGTATGGTTATAATCTAAAGCTACAACTAAAAATAGCTTTCATCGTGTAATAATCACATAATTATTTTCAATATACAATATTAAATTTATTATCAGATGACTAAGACAACCAAATCTTCATATTTGAGGTTGAATTTGCATCCAGTGAATTTTTGGCTTGTTGGCATAAAAATGACAAATTAAACCATTAATCTATTCTCAAAACTGTTGTTGATTATTATTAAGTGATTATTAACTACTCGCCTAACTGTTGCAAATACATGACATAGTCGCATAGTTGTATAAATGAAATTTTCCCTATATCCATACATGTATCACGATAAAGACAATACATGTAAACACAGGAGACACAGCTCATATTTAAATCCAAACCTTAAAGTATTTAGTGGCGTCTAGTGGTGTAGTTGTGGATTAGTAAATGAAAAAATGATTTGTATTTATGTATTTGTGTCCCTCCTTTATGTATTTATGCATTCAAAGCACTGTTACAACACTTGTCACTTTCACCCATTCACACACACGCATTCATACACTGATAGCAGAGGCTGCCAAGCAAGGTGCCAACAGCTCATCAGGAGAGATACGGCTCTTCCAGTCTAAAGCAATCACAGTGACTCTAAGCTCACTCATATATAAACGCTGACACACCGACATCACAGCCATTGGGAGCAGTCATATGGTGAAATATTTGCTCGAGGACAGTGGACAGGGGTAACAAGGAATTGAACCAGAGACCCTCAGATTGCTACAAGATCTGTGCTCTACAGCCACAGCTGCCCCCATTGCAACACTTGTTTCACCTAGCATGAAAGAGAAACTGCAGTGTCTGTGAAATGTGCAAAAAAAAAAAAAAAAAAAACATCAAATACCCTATCTAGAGCCAGTGTCTAGTTTGTCCATTCTGGGCTACTGTAGAAACATTGTGCTTTAATATGGCGGTCTCCTTAGGAGAGGAAGGCTCACTTTAAAAGTAACAACAAGATTACAAATGTTCAGGTTCAGGTTCAGTCAGGTTATTATACACTAATGAAAGCACACATATGTATGTATTTTACACCTTTAAATAACTAATAAAAATAATAATAAATAATAAGTGTGTCATCCTTATAAACAAACACACAATATGATCTGAATTATTGTTCATGGATGGATTTCAGTGGCATCCGGTGGCTAATTCACAAACATATAACCCATTTCCTTCTGTTGAAGCGACAATCAATGGAAAAATACAATACAATAACATCCAATTAGTATATCCCATATATTTCTCCTTTGGATTTCTCAATTAGACCATAAACAATGAGTCTTGAAGGGCTAAATGAAAATGTGACATTTACCGCTCATATTTATTTCAAATAATCAATAATTGATTTTCCATAACTGCTTATTCCTATTAAGGATCAGCCAGCCAACAGGAGTCACACCTAACCCAAACGCTCACACCTATAGATAATTTAGAGTCTCTGAAACTGACTTGACCTACATGTGTTTGGGCAGTGGGAGGAAACTGGATCACTGTGAGGAAACTCGCACCGGCATGCAGTGACCATACAGAACAGAGAAGACCAAGACTGAGCCACACAATAATAAAAAAGATGATCAAATAGTTTTTAATATTTGAATGAAATTAAATATAATCTCATCCTTGTCTTGACTTACATTGTGTCAACGTATCGTAACGTAACATTTTGTTTTTTTTAAGATGATGATTAACCGCAGGCAACGAGCAGCGTAGCCGGTAGTGTGTGTCAATCACACTGCCAGCTGTTGTGCATAATCAGCTCGTCCAGTTCGTTTCAATGTGTGCTTTCAGCGTTTTGTGTTACTTATCAACATCAGAAAGTAGATCTCAAAGTGGCTCTACTGCTTCAGCGTCTTCTGAAATCCATTTTCCAATCCATTTTATTCCATTGTGTGAGTTTTTCAAGAGACAAATCACAAAAAATACAAACGTAAAATTAAAACTGGAGTGCGGCCCTTGAGGAAAAGCTGGGAAACCACTAATAGCCATTATAAACGGTGTTAGGGTGTTATGAGATGGTCTTTGTCTTTAATAGTAGTGGTTAATTCTGTGGAAAGTGGATAAAAATTAAATATTTAACCTGTATTTATCTATCAAAACACAAAATTCACTGTGTAATCGCAACAGGCCATATTCTGTCCACCACCTGTGTGTGAGTTTCTCTGTCACCTTTCATCTAAAAGCAGGCACCGTTGCCCTGTTTTTTTCATAATACTGAGACATAGGAGAAATAATGAAGAAGGAGAAGAAGACATAAGAGAAGAAGAAGCAATTAGCGGTCTTGATTCAACACACAGATGGAAAAAGTGTGTAGAAAGGCAAGGCTCTTTGCTACTTTTTAAAGATGCAACCGCCTGGAGGAACATTACCACAAAAACAAATATGAAGTCCCCTGTCGGTAGCCCGATAATCGTTTATTTCACTTCAAATTACTGAACAAATCAAGGATGCGAGCAATAATTCAGAGGTCTAAAACAAGGTTAACTTGTTAGCTTTTCATTTTAGGGAGGCAGCTGAGGACCTGCAGATGAATTCAACGTCAATTCTACAGTATAGTTTATAGTTAAAGCAACAGAAATACACACCACCAAATGAGCATCAGCAGATTCTGCGAAGCAAAGACTTGCTTTCTCTTGATATCATGTTTTAACCTAAACATCTGTCCATTCGGATGGAGAGATTTGAATATTACTAAACATACTGTCTATGCACTATTAAACATGTATACAAACAGGTTGTAACACACACATGCACATATGTGCGCACACACTCACACACAAACACATCGGTGCCTGGCGTGTGAAGAAGACTGACAGATGGCGGCGGAAGATCTGGAGTCTGGATGTACGTTCGTCAACTCTCCAAGATAAAGAAATGTTGTTACTTCTGATATGCACGGAGAAACAGTCACTCAAATTTGGTGAGATGAGATCACAACTAAGGCAAAATATAATTATAGAGTACAACAATATAATTATACGGACAAACACAACATGCAGCGCACAAAAATCCTACGGGAGGCGGCCAACAGCTGCCACCAGCAATTTGTCTTTTTAACGCAAGCAAAGCAAACAGTGGCTATCAAAAG
This sequence comes from Protonibea diacanthus, assembly GCA_028641955.1. Lineage (NCBI taxonomy): Eukaryota > Metazoa > Chordata > Actinopteri > Sciaenidae > Protonibea > Protonibea diacanthus. The sequence continues at coordinate 15,527,075 of CM053978.1, forward strand.
GATCACAAGAATTAGAATCAAGAATTGTACCTGATTTAAAAAGAAATCACTTATAATATATATCAACTCTGTGAGCCTCAGAGACTTTTGTCATATATACTTACAGCTGTGATTATAAAGAGTCTGTCTCGTGGCTTTGTGTTTTCTCAAATGACTCATCATGAATCAACACTTACTCATCCAGCAGCAAAATAAGACAAGATCAAGCTATACCAAAGACTGCAATGTCTCTGCTGCTAACACAAAGCACAAATCTGTGATCAACATGATTGCATATGTTACCTTTCAGGATCTGCTGCTCTGAATATTTTCAATTCAAAAGGACTTATAGTAAAGCTTATATTTATCATGTTTTATCTCCTCCGGTGCAGAAAATTAGAATATTTCTTATCCTCCCACTGGAAGAGTAGCAGTTTAAGGGCACTTGCTGCTTTTAAATATCGTCCTCTACGTTCCAGTTTAATTTAGATTTTTGAGTTGTCATTCTACACAGGTAGAGGTGAAAGCATAGTATCAGCTCCAAGGATGATTTAGGATCTGGTCCATAAGACAAACATGTGTCTTTATTATGACTTTTTAAAAGCACCTAGTGAAAGTCCAGATATAGAGTGTGCAAGTCATTGTTGAGCTTTATAGAGTAAAGCCACAACTGTCATTATGGTTTTCATGGCAGGCTGTTGTTTACTCTGACAATCTAAATTAACCTCAACCACAAAATTCAGGAAAGAAAAATAACCTAAAACTATTTTCTCTGAGTCTGAGGTGTTGCAAAAATGACTGACAGGGAAAACAAAACTGAAAAGAAAGGTGCTGTTAATCTTTTCTATCCATTCCGCCGATCTTTGCGTGGTTTCTGACAGAATTCTGAGTAATTAATTGTTTTCAGGACTCAGACACTTGAAGGGGCCACAAGACAAAACGATTAGGAACCATCAACAGCCAGCGCCAATTCATGGTAGCAAACTGCCATACACCTTCACAGGCCTGTAAGACCTGCAGAAAATGGCTCAGCTGCATATCCATCAAATCTGAGCCAGTCTGTGAAAAGCTGAAATGTTTGGGGGGTGGGCAGTCTTTTTTAGGATCAGGTAATCAGGAGAAAAAAAAAAAAAATACACTTTCTTCAAAATGTACCTCTCACGTGTTGAGACGGACAGAGCCTTTCACTGTAGGTGCAGGCAGTTTGTGCCTGAGCAGAATGAAATGACATGAATGAAGCTGAAGCCCCTCTGGTGGCCACATATCAACGGGTGACGGGAGGTAATCATTTCTGATGGATAATAATAATAAAAACTGAGACGGATCAATACTGTTTCTGTAAATGAAATATCAAAGAAGAGGAAAGAAAGTGTTGTGGCTTAATAGCAGCGCTATCACATAGTCAGCATTTTGTTAATGAAGCAGTTGGAGGAGAGACAAGGCAGTGAGAGGAAGGTGGGAAAAAAATATGGCATAGGAAAATACAGAAAATGGAAAAATATCACCTCCCTGAACTGAGCAGGATTAATATCTGCAGCTCCCACAATGACTTACAGTGCTCTGGCCAAAATGGCTCTCATTTTAAAATTTCAAAGTAACAATGCCCTATAGCCTGCTATCTGTCCATTTGTGCTGCAGCTTCCCTTTTGGAAGCAGTAATAATACAGTCCTGCTTCATGTCTAACAAAGAATTTAATATATTCTCATTTGAAATGAGTACATCTAATAATAGTTGCAAACCTTTACTGTAATATGTATCTGATTCTGATTCAGTGTTTGGCAAATCGTTCTCACCAAAAACTAAACACGTCACCTCCTTGCATCAAATCGAACTACATGTACAGCAAGAACAGAAACACGTCTTTAATATCTTTATAGTCAAGCAGTCAGTGTTAACTATCCTATTGTCACTGGCTCATTGAATGAATGGGTTTGGCTGAAGTGCGATGCCTCGATAGGTTGATACTAGTTTATCTTGATTTAGCTGTCATCCCTCCAAAATGAGCTGCTAAATCAATTGTGACACGGGGCCGTCATTCTGCTGTGTCACCGGAGGGTTTATTGAGGAATAAAAAAAGCAGTCAGAACAAGGTGAGATGAAGCATGAAATTTCATGACATAAACCTGTTTTTTCTTGTTTAAAGGGATTCGCCATACGAGGGCCATAACAAGGTTAAAATGAAAAGAAATGTACCGGATATTTGAGGATCGACTGCCATAAAAGAAACCACATTATCGCCTGCGCTGTTTATCAGGTTGTTCCACAGTCATTAAAAGTGTGCGCAACCCAATGATGAAATGCTATAAACAGGGTAACTAATTCTCAACCAGGCGGTGATGAAACTCATAAAGAAAATGAATAATTACGGCATAAAATAAAACCTCTCATACCGGATTTCAAGGACTGTCAAACTTAAAATTCCTTTTGTAGTGAAGCAGGAATAAAACAGTTGTGAAGCCAGAATAATATCCTATTATTCAAGTAGATTTATTTTTTTATCTCTGCTCTAATTAGGTCTGAGTCCAAATTCTAAATTAACATGAAAAGCATTTTAAATTTGTAGATTTGATTGCATTTTCTATAGAAGTTCAGGTTATTGCTTCACTTTAATTGTGCACAAGCTAAGCACCTAAAAGATAACATGCTGCTCAAATGATATGTTTTGAAAAGCTGACAAGGAAGAGATTGTTACATAATGAAGATATACTTATATAACATGAATAGCTACACTTTGGTACAAAAGTTGTACTTGAATTGCGAGTCACAGACACGCCAAATATAGCTTTTCTTTCTTTTCTAGACCCAAAATCAAGTTCCCACAGCTGCCAGCAGAGATGAAAGTTTGAGGTTTTGTGGCACATTAACTAATCATACTAAACTAACTAATTAACCAATTTTACCAAATTGGTCTGAAGCTAAAATGTTTACAGGAGCAGGAGGATCAACTGGAGGGAAATAACCATTAACTCGCTAAAGGAGGTTGCAACAAAGCAGATGGTGAGCACCTCAGGGAAAGAGGGGATGCGGTGGAGCTTTGGCCACAAAACAGCTGCAGAATGGATCGGCCCGCTCATTCAAGGAATCGTGAAAGAGACTGTCAGCCACTAATGATACCTGACATCCCTCCTCACAGGCTGCTGTGTGGCTGCTGGTTTCTGTTATACATATGTACTATGAATAACATCGAGGCCGATAGCTTTTACCTTGCAAACTGTAATTGCACTTTCACTAAAAGTGATATTTTCCCCCAAGCATATACATAAACAGAAATGAGTCATAATAGTACTAGTCCCACTACTAAAAGCAAACACTAACAACTCCAGGCTATGAATCTGATTTTAAAAAGGTGTTGGACTGGTGTTTTTTCAAGACCCAAAATTTGTTTTTGTTTTTTTTACTATTTGTCAAAAATATCTACTTAAATCTGAGATGTCTTGATCAACTGTATCAGATCACAGTACTTGCTATAACAGCCAGTATATTTATAATTGCTAATCCGCCTTAAAAAAAAAAGTATTATTCAACACTTCACTTCATTATTTACATGCTTTTACAAGTGATGTTATCATGTACAAAATCCCACAAGAATTCATAAGAAAATAAGGCTCAGAGATAACAGCTCAGGGTGATCTCTAATCAACTATTCATGATCTATCGGGTTTATTCAGCACTAAATATTATTTGCTATACTTTTTGTTGACAGTTTGAAGCACTTAACCCATGAGGGTTTAGACCAATTAAACTGCCAAACGCTAATTACTGTACAGAAATGCCATGCAAGCGCGGCGTAGTAACAGCACGGGTCTGAGTCAAATGTGGGGGAAAAAAGGATTGCGTGGGTACTAATGTATTGTTTTTATTTTGTTTTGTTTCTGACATCGTTACACATGACTGGTAGATGATTTGCCATTGCTAGTTGGTTGTGAAGGAGCATAAACAATAACTCAGTAGGTCAGCTTCTGTGTCTCCAATGTGAAACGAGCATTAACCAAGGGCGAGGGGGAAATGTCAGAGTGAGTAGGATGCTGAAGGCATGTGTGCTCTTGCATGAGAAATCATATTCTTCTACTTTTCTTCCTCTAAATTAGTAAATCTTGTACTCATCTGTGGTCCCTGGACTGAAACCACTCCAGCGAACGTGAGACAGGCAGGAAGTCCAGGCCGGCGGTGAACTGTAATGTCAGCCACCAAAATGTTTCCCACTGAGCATTAAAGGGTAGACCGCTCTGAACTCCTTATTCCTGGGTCACTGCCTCTCTATTGTTCGACTGAATGAAACAAATGAAATTTATAAAAAAGAAAAAAAAAAGCACTTTTTTTTCTCTTTTCACTGAGCAAGAGTCAAACTTTTGCTACGGTTGAGTAGAAAAGGAAATCCCTGTCAGGACCTCCCGCTGAGATAAACTCCAGTCGAAAAGAAGAAGGACAGACCTGGCAGTACAATCTGTGTCATACGTGATGTGTGTCATCTTCATGAATGCATCTGTTACAAACAAATGAATAATGTAATCATCCGACGTAGCTCGTCTGTGATCCTGAATTATCTGTTCCCAAACTGCTTGTCACAGCAGCTCCCACTTCTCGGGGAACTATACTAAAATGTTGTTGAGCTGCAGCTCCTAGTACCCATGTTACTGTTACGTAAGGCTGGAGTAAAATATTCATCAAGCTGCTCTGGACCACATCTGTATGCAGCCGAGTGCTGAGGAAACACTTTTCTCTAAACCTGCTAACTACACCAGGGTGGTTGCTACTGGGTTTAAAGTGGTTTGCGTGCAGACATGCTTGATTGCTTTTGTGTATGCTTGTCTTTCTGTGCGTGAAGTGTTTATATACATGGCGAACGTGCTCGAGTGGCTCAATTTTGCACATGCCGCGCGTGGGGCTGTACAAGCATGCAGTAATGCGCATGTCTACATGTCTAAGAGTCTGCCCGTCTTCATCAGTATGCTGTGTTTGTCCTCGTGCGCATACATTGCCTCCATTTAAAGCAAACATTTATGTCTAGCCGCAGTGTGGTGTAGACGCGGATGTCCCTCTCCTCTCTGCATGTGAGATCATGCAGTAAATGATGTCTTGCTGGCGCAGGGTGTGTTATGAGATGGCCGTAAAGTCACCTTCCAGAGGCCATAAGCAGGTCCATGTGGACTAGGAGAACCAGCCGGCATCTGGCTGACCCGTGGATCCCTGGGAAGGCATAACTCAAGACCCCACCTAAATGACCACACAGCACTCTCCATTAAAGGTTTACTGTTTAATCTATATAACTGACCAGACTGCTTTACATCACGACAGGAGCCTTTTTTCTTTTTTGATCGTTGTAATGACCGTTATTCAATTAGAGTGGATGTTGACTGATTAGTGACTGCCGGGGTAAGTGTTTGATTTTCACCAGTGCAACTCAGAAGCCCCGAGTGATTGTAACTGAAGATGAACTGGCAGAATCTCACCGTGTTGATCTACTCAACCTGCCGTCTGACTGAAGTTACTTTATTAACCTCCAACTGTCTGAATGTAAAAAAGGCGCAAGAGGGAAGTGCTAATATATACATTGAGGATAAAGAGGAAAGAGATCAGAGAAAGCCAAATTAAATATGCAAGGACGGCGCTTACGTGCATTAATGAAGAGGGATCGAGCACTGTTTTAATGACGAAGGATTTGAGGCTTCCGTGTGAGAGCGGGATCAAGAACGCGCTGCAGGAGACGCTCATTACTGTGGCCCACACCGACTCCTACCTGTGTGAGCGTGCATATACGCATATTTTAAGTGTGGGAGACAGAAGGAAATATAGAAAGAAATAGAGTTCATGCACAGGGCTTTGAATGCTTGACTATGTGCATTATTATGTGTATTATCTACGGGTATAGATAAAGCAAACGCGTGTACAGAGGAGTATACAGGCTGAAAATAAGATGCATACATTAGAACGTTAAAAAAAAGAAGAACTTTGGCGCTTGTGCGATTCTGTCGCACCGGCTTCAGCCTGATTAACGCTGGGGGGCCTCCACAAGCCGGATACATCCCTTTGTGGTTTGTAACAGCTGAATGAGGGAGCTTATCAAATCATACATATACTGCACTGCAGGCGGCTGCTGGTGAGTATTAGATTAACTAATACACAAAAAAAAAGAGTATAAAAACGAGTTTTCCAGATCCTCTCACCACTTTGGGATGATACTTAATGCTGATTTTATTCAGCAAGGTGGTTCCTACTTGTCATCTATTTACTTATTTCTTTTAAATATTCAACATCAATACACCCCACCTAGAGTCATGACTAACACTATAGTATTCATGGACCAGTTTCACGATAGTGCGGCACACCTACAGACCAGGCATCTCACACCAAACTCCTACATGTGAAGGATGGAAGAAGGATGTTTTACCTCGAAACTCATGTTTTACCGGCAATGCGTGATTATCATTTGCATCTTCTGCAGTCAATGAACTAAAAAAAAAAAAGTCTGTGTCTTAATTATAGTTGGGTAACAATATAGTGACACACTGCAGAGCGTCTGTCCTGCATGGTGGTGGCGAAGTGTTGATCGTGCTGGAAGAGAGTCGACGAAGCCGTGCCAGAGTCAGCATCGGAGGGGTGAGCAGAAACAAGTGTGAAGAAACAGGGCATGCATCACACTGTTCTGCTTTCAATTTCCATCGCTTCTGGCTATGACTAATGATTATGTTTACTACTGACTGATCAGATCATCAGATCAATTTTTTTTGGTCTAAAGACTGTTATCGTAATTTCTCAGAGCTCAAGGTCTCTGAACATCTTCAAAAAAAAAAAAAAAAAAATCTCAAGGGAAGAAAAAGCAGCAGAACAACCCACTGGCCTAAACAATCAATATTCAAAACAGGTGAAGATTATTATTATGTTGATTGACTGATCGCATCAGCTCATTACCAAATCTGCAGATCTTCAATTAGGTTACAGTCCATTTTGGTGAGAGTTAACACCTCGCCTGCTGAGGCGTCTTTAAATAAGAAAATGACTCCGTTGGCCTCACAGAACTTTTAAGGAAACAAGAGGGAATACTTGTTTGGATTAGGCATGAATTTTTACATGAGTTCAAGGTGAAACTAGTACTCCGCAGTCAGGATTTGAAATCAGCTTTTTAGGCAAAAGCAGAACACGAGGATCTGAAACATGTTCTGAAGTTGTTCTCGAAGTCTGAGGGTAGAATACCTCATTTTAATTACCACATAACTTAAATAAGCCACTACCTGGCCGATCCTAGTGAAAGTGATGTGCATAATATCCGTACTAAAAAGAGTAATTGTCCATGAAACGATTCAGAACACATGACAGTACTTTATGAAAACTAATTCTTTTTAAAGTTGAAGAAAGGTGGATTATTTTGCAGCGAGCCAAGCAGTAAATAGCAATCACACCTTCAGTAAAGTAGAGAGAGAGAGAGGTTTGCCATGGCTGGCTGGCTAGAAAATAAAATATGTGTTTAATAATTCATCAAATGTTCAAATGTATGTGAAGAGGACATATTTTTTCCCCCAGTGTAAGCAGATGTAAACACAAGAATGATTGGAAGAAGGGCTAGGGGTTAAAAATGAAATCAAGTCGTATTCCTATTAATCACTTCTGTACTATGACAACCAATACCTCTCACTGCTTAGCAACCAACTCCTGCAGGGCAATAGTGAGAGTGATGAGATTTAACAAAGGATCTCCTCTCTCTAAAGTTATGAAAGTGTCCATTGCGTGGCAGCAGATATCCAACACATATTCTCTCACACTGCTCTGCAGCTCCTGTTGTTTTTCAGCCGGGGTTATTAATTATTCAAACAAATATATAAAGAGGATCAATAAAGCAAAAAACATCACAAATCACACGGTTTCCACTGTGTTCAACAGCAGATGCAGCTCTTGTTCTTTGTTCAGTGCACAAACTAAAGAAGTGTGCTGATGTCTTACCTTAAACAGGCGCAGGATGTTTGCCACCATGATGGAGACGGAGCTGGAGGAGGCTCCAATGACGCCCACCACCCTCTCAGGTTTGGTGATGATTGGCGACCCCCCGCCTAGACATTTCACATCTGTCCCGTCCTTCTCTATCAGGGCCTGGACGAAGGTGAGTGACTGCTCCAAGGCGTGAGTGTCCCTGGAACAGGTGTCCAGCACACGTGCCCCCAGAGTGATGTTGGGGAGCAGATTATTGTCATTATTGATGCGGTCAAGGGCAAAGAGCATGGCCTCCAGTCTGTGTATACCCTTCTCCTTCTTCAGCTCCCCACACGGCTTGCCATCGTGGCCCCTGGCGTGTACTGGGAAGAGCCCACCTAAGGAGATATCCCCGTCAATGCGGATGGAGTTCAAATGTGTGTGCCCTGGCCCTTTGGGTTTGGCAGCCTGAGTGGCCATGAGGGAGCTGTAGAGAAGCAGCAGCAGCAGCAGCAGCGGTGGCGCAAACAGGCTGTTTCGTTGACAGCCGGTCCGATCCGGTCTACACGCCGGGGGCTGAAACATGACCACAGCCCGAGCAGACATCCACACCATGCGGCCAATCCCAGCAATCAGAAAAACAACAGAAGCCAGGTATTATTTTATGATGGCCAGAGGGTTAATTGCAATACCTCTTGAAGCAGCTGGCACAGAAAAGGCTTCCTCTCATGTCGCTCCTCTCTCCCAGGCATTCAATTAATGTAGAATATGAGCTTGGCTCTTTCACAGGATGTAATCCTGTTCTCTTGTCCTCCCTCACTCCATCATCTGACCACAGTGGTGGGCAGCTGCTCTTGTGTCCGCTGTTATTCACAGACCTGCCTATGGAGATCCTTCACTTGGGGCATTAGGAAGAACAAAGGTGAAGCATAAGCTTTTTCTCTCTGTCTCTCCCCTCCTTCGCTCTCTGTGTTTCTTTGCTCTCGACCTCAATCAGAAGTTTTTAATCTCCCCCGTATCCCTTGGGCAGGGATTTGGTATATGTCAGAGCCCTCAGGCCTGCTTAGGTCCACAGGCTTCAGAGTGAATTCCTGAAAGATGAAAAAGAGAAGAGTAGTGAGACAGTGCAGAGGAAAAAAAGGCAAAGGCATTGGTATTGGCATGAGCTTTTCTTTCTTTCTTTTTTTTTTTCTTTTTTTTTTTTTTGCTTAACCTTTTTACTGCAGCATTATGTGAAATGAAGAGACAGTTCTGCTCTCAAACTCATTTCTTTCTTTTATATAGTCTTCCTACGTCGACCATTTTGAATTCAAAAAGGTTTCCATGAACTCTCAAGGTTGATGGGGCTGAGTGTCAGATCTCTGCGCTTCATATTCACCTACCAACCTCGTCAGCAGATGTATTCAGCCTCTTTCACAATATTGTGACAAACCGCTGTTGATTCTTTTTTTATTTAACGGTTTTATGGCTCCAGTAGCAAAAGATTGTGCTGTTGGAATTGGCAGTGGTAGTCGGATTGCTGCTCTGTGTTGCAGCTTTGCTAAAAAAAAAAAATGATAATTTTCGGGGAAAATGTATCACTGCTGCTGCCACAGTACTTCTTCAAAGCCCGGTCAAATCATTAGAAACAATAAGGGTTTACAGAGGAGTTCAAAAGGACTGAGCAGGCTACTGATGAAGCTCTTTGTGCCAAATGGACCACTCCAGCATTGCCTTGATATTTCTGCTTACTACAGGCAAAATCAATTACATATATTATAATGGAATTCACATGTGGGTCTGTGAGTCTATGCCTTGCAGGGTAGAAAAGTAAAACCAACCAACGGGGGTATGGTCTCAGAAATGAGTTTAAATTGTAATTATGTTATTACAGATCTAGCGCAGCTTTTATAGCCAAAGTTAGAAAGAAGAAAAAAAATATATCCACCTTAAGAAATCACTGCATTAAGCTGAACCTTTGATTCTAAGTGGCCATTAACAGAGCAGAAGATACCGTACATCTTCAAAAATGAATGAAATTTCATCCAGATCACTGGTGCCTGTAATTTAGCCCATGAAGGACTATAAATATTTTACACATACTGATCACATAGAAACAGAGCTTCGATACATTGTAGACTTGAAGGCTGAAATCTTTCAGCTCTTTGACAGCAGTTATACCTCAGTGTGTAAAAGTGCAACTAATTATTATTTCTGTGTTTCCCACAGGATTTTCCGAGCCTGTGGTGGGTGGACCTTAGACGCCTGGTCCGTTCATCCAGGGGCTTTGACATATTTCTTATTTTCAGGTGATTATACAATCATAATGAAAATGAATAATTCTCCACCTCACAAAATACTTTATCTGCTCACCTTTCTTTTCTTTTTTTCCTCAATCTAATCTCAAAGTCCCAAAAAATGAACTAGTTCATGTTCAGTTCTTCATCTTTCCTAAGCGAGCTGCTCTACATATTACTGTGAGTTTGATTTGGTTGGAGGAACTTCTGGTTAAATCATGAGCTGAACACTGCCTCCTTCTCTTTATTTTTCTCTGCCTTGTGTCCACACAGGTGTGTTTGCTCTATAACTACAGACTGTATAAAACATTTCCGAACAGTTTCTGAGCCTCTTCTCACTGTGACTTGTTTCGAATCTCTCTTCAGCAGTGCGCCAACATAGCTCCGCCAGAGAGTTAAACTTAAGATGTGCCTGAGAAGTAAAAATATTTTCCATTCATTATGAAACTGTGGTGGGACCAATGACAGTATAAAGACTGGATAGTCCTTCTTCCACCTTCCAGCTCATCTAAAAATGGACAAAGATGGGGGCTTATGGAGATTGACTCGTTCTGTAGCCAGCCTCAAGTGGCTGTTTGAGGAACTGCAGTTTTTAGCACTGAGGGTGTAGCCTGATTTTATTATGAGAAGTTATGTTAGTAAGTCAGTCTGTATGCATAGGTGGCTTCACTTCACAGCCACTGAGGTCACCACAGTCTAGGTAAGGGAAAACTTTGGATTATTTTCAATAGATTACTATATTATTATTATTTTTTTTTTTTTTTTGTCCTATAAAACAAAACAAGCAAAAAGCTCAAGGTGATGTCTTCAAACTGCTTCCAAAATACCAAAAATATTCAGTTTAGTAAATGGTAAGACCGGAAAATGTAATGAATCTTCACCATAGAGAAGCTCAAATATTTGTTCTTTTGAAATTGACCAGTCTGTATAGTTGCCGTTTATGTATCTACAAACTGTTTTAGCTTCATCTGTTTTGATGTAGTTCTGTAGCAGTTTCACTGCTGTCTCTGTACAGACTTGACTGTTAACAAGCTGGTGAGGTACATAATGCAGATTTAAAGCTGGATTTTGACTTTCTAAGCCCCTATTCTATAATGCATATCTACATACTCTGACACTTACATTCCCTCCCTGCTCTTTTCTTCCCTCTTGACACACCGAATACTTGCATGCCATATAGACATAAAATACAGCACTACAAGCTATCTTGTATGTACATATCTGCACCCTGTTCATTCCTGAACCTGTAATAGGCTGTGAAGGAACAATCTCCCTGCACACGGTCACAGAATAGGGTTGTAGACATTGGTTTTCCAGCGGAGTGGGTTGAAGCCTTGGATCGGCAACGGCTGAGATTCATTGAGAGCATATTGGAAGTGACAAGGTCCTTTGAATACACCCAACTATCTCCTACTGAGTGAGAAGTAATTTTTCAGACTTGATTCACTGCAGGTCCACTTTAACTGCTGCAGAGCAGATGACAACTGGAAAGGCAGGCAACTCACCGTAGCTCCCCCACAACCAAATACAAACCATGCACCGGCATATCAAAACATCATAGCATTCGCCGAGGAGATGGCAGAGGAGACGGCTCGGTGTAGATAGGCGAAAGAAAAAAAAAACATACAGCACATGCAGCTGTAAACATTGAAAAGCTCTGTTCTGCAAGACTGCAGATTTCAAGACATATGTCATCAAACATGTTTGTACAAAGGAAGAGCTGGTGGGGAGACAGCTCATACCTCAGACTGGAAAACAGCTAACCAACCTGAAGGAGTATCTCAAGTGCGAGTGGAGGGAAAAGATCTTACACCTCACAGGATTACATCAAGCCTCGTGTTGAGCAGCTTGTTTTGTCTTGTTCTAGATGAATATCTTAGAGTGTTTCCTCTTTGACCAGGATGTGTTTCATTCTTTAATCTTAAAGGTGTCAGATCCGTGGGGGTGGGCTGGCTTTATCCACCGAATAAATCATTGGGTGAAATCATTCAGAGACTACCATGACTCTGTTGAAACCTATGGATCCGGTTTTAATTAAGCACCAGGGTTAAACCACCTTTCAGAGCTCTATTCAACATGACATGTAGTGATGTGGTAACCGAATGAAAGGCGCCGTATTAGCATACTCAGGGAAATCAGGTTACACACAATGTTTTCACTGAATATCTTATTTCCAGAACTCAGCTGTAATCTACTGCATGTAACCCAGACTCGAAATACGTAGCTCAAATTACAAAATTTCAAGCCTGGCACACTGTAAACTGTAAGCTCAGTTTTGGTTTGCTTTTGAGCAACTGCAATGAGCACAGCACTCAAAAGGAAAACAAGGTACAAGGGCGCTGGATGAGAAGACAAAACGTGTGTACATTTACAGATCAGCCCATTGTTGGCATACCTTAATAAACACAGTACAACGGAGGACTTGAGGAAAACAAACGAAAATGCTTATCAGCTACAAAATGTCAAAGACAGCTGCGGGAATTATGGGAGATTCATATCAGGAGAACAACCTTTCCTCAGGTGCAAAAGCGTGTTTCAGAGTACGATACGTGTTTGTTTCAAAAGGCCGTACAATAACCTTCAGGCGAATAAGTGTGTGTGGTTACATGGTCACGCAAGCCACACCAGCAGCTGAATCTGAAGCTACGCATTCATCTTTGAAAAATCTGTTTATAATAATATATCTTTAACAGTTTAAAGATGCTCTGTGTTTACTTTCTGCATGTCTGTTTTGGCAACTTTATTTCGGAGGATTTAACGTGCACTGAAATATCATCAAATAAAACGATTTTAATGTGCTCAAGGAGACAGAGTGTGGGTGTTGTTTTACATTGTGTCGTTCTCGCTTCGCCTACACATCTGTCACCAAGACTAGTTTTAGACGAGAGTACACAAACCATTTTGATATTTAGGAAATAATGCAACGGTCTGTTGATATTTGAGGGAGGTATACAGCCGGTTTGTGTTTTAATGGAAGATAAACAGCAAAGATATTTGAGTAGATGTGATCCAGCAAGATCTGCAAACACACTGCAGACTCTTCGCCGTCTCCTTTCACTGAGAGGGATGTGTCCCTTTCACTTTTCTTAACCCACCTGCCCTCAAAATGCACTTCACCTGAAAGAACTGAAGAGGTGCTCTCTTTGAAGATGAAGAAAGTGTTGTGCAGACCAGCCCCTACACCTTGAAATTCGATTTCTTTTTACCACGCCGCATCAGAAATTTCACAGCTCAAGCAATTTACAGCCCAATCAGTATAACAAAAAGAGCATAATAAATACAAACAGGGATACATCTGAAATAAATGTATATTTATTCTCAGCAGGTTATTCCCCTGTTCATCTTGTGAAATCTGAGCAGCTGCTGGTTTGGCGAAGCCAGCCAGGGAAACTTTTAGATATGTGCTGTAGCTCTCCTCTCACAGATGGGCAGGAGGGGCTCTCTAATTGACACTCCAGCATGTTGATGCTGCACAGCAGATCAATAGGAACGTAGGAGAAGGCTGCCCTGAGGAAAATGAATGGAGAGAGCAGGGCTAAGCTGCACACAAGGACGAGAGAGCTCAGAAGAGGCTGCCACTATGTTTCTGGTGAAAGGAAGACAAATGACTATAATAGGCCTTAAAAAGGATGCGTTGATACATGGATCAAACTTTTAACGCTGCTCTTTGTCCACATTTGTAAGTGGCCTACAGGGTAACACCTTAATTGTTGAGCCACAAAAGCAGAAAACTGAAATGCAATTAGTGCGACGCACGAAACAGAGCTTGCCATCTGTCACTGATCTGCTTTTTCAACACATCATCTCAGCTTTTCCCAGCCTGAGAAAAAAAATATGACAGTGATCTAATGGAAAACGTTCAGTGTTTCGTTTTACTGCAGTTTTATTGCACTGTTGCTGTAAACTGAACTGCCCCACCTCCGGGATCATAGTGTGCAGCATTGTACTGCATTCCTAAATCAATCTTTAATCAGCATAGTTAGATCAGGCAAAATTAGGAAATTACTAAGAACGGCAATAAACGTTTACAGTCGATTCATCTGCTGTTTATTTTCGCAATCATTGGATTAATCATCTTGTGTATAAAGTTTCCCAGTCAAATGCGTCTCTTCAAATATCCACAACAACCAAAAACGGACAAACATTCAGTTTGCAGTTACACAAAAACAGACAAAAGCAGCAAATCCGTCAGAGAAATAAAACCTACAGCATGATTGACGTTTTTGATATGAGTAATCAGAACCGATTGATTGATTAATCAATTTGTCAACTGCTTCTGCGCTTAAGTTCTCGGAATAATCTGGTTCGTTGAGGCTGTCTTTACAGAATATGACAAAAAAAAAAAAAAAAAAAAAAAAACAGAATAATTATCACTATGTTTTCATTAGTGTTAATTGTCCCAACCTTTTGATGCTGAATGACAGGCCATGTTTAGTTGGCTGCTCTCTGAAAGCTATGTGGATGACAAAACATCCACATCATATATACACTATATATATATATATATATATATATATATATATATATATATATATATATATAGTGTATTTATGAGCATTTAATTTGTAAAACAGTTCAATCACAAAAACATTTAATATACTGAATTTACAGATTATCAATTTATTAGGTCATGGAGAGGACAAACAAACACAAATTTTCACTTCTTGCTTCTCCTCCCCCCGTACAACCGTGTTTCCTAAAAATTACATTCGTATATTACTGAATTGTCTTTATAATTATGTTGTGTTGACACGCTTAATCCCTTAAAAAGGGAAATTCTGTTGCAGATTAGTTGTATACAAACATAATTTCTTGGAGCTGCCCTTTAACATTAGCTGCCGCTGACTGAAACATCACTATCACTTACTTGCCCTTCATCCGGCACCTCATTTATCGACCGCATCACAATTATCTTTCTATAGAAACTTCAATGACTAAGCTGCTGTGACATTTTGTATGTATTCATGCTTCTATTCAATTATGTTTCTACACTACCAATTACATTTATACTGCAATTGTGCTGCAATACAAGCTGTAATATATTAGTGTATTCACTTCAAGCCAGCTCACTCACGGTAAGAATGGATGTCGTATTTTCAACATCACCTGTAGGTTTCTGAAATTAGCCTTCTGTAAAGGCACCTACCTGTCAGTCAAAGCAGCCACACAGTTAATCATGCATAACTTTAAGCCTTAATATATTTCAACGGGTGAGTTAAATAGAAATTCAGACTCAGTACAGTTGTCATGAACGCGGAAAATTAGCTAAAAAGATTAAAACCGGGCTGTAAACATGCTTATTTCTGCTGTGAAGTTGGACATTTTAAAATGGGAGTTTATGGAGACTGAGATTAAAAACAAGAGGACAAGATAACAGCTAATTGCTATCCACACTCACCACCAACTAGACAGGAGGAGTGTACTACAGGTGATCTGCTGTTACTGACAGGGTTGCATGTACTTAATGTTACAGTAGAAGACACACACTCTGTTAATCTGTCAAAATGACAGACAGCCTTCAGCGGATGACGGAAAATATTCGGTTTACACGACCACTGACCCAGCCAGTAATAGAAAAACAATCCCACCCGTATCCCTCAACAATCAAACAGTCGTGAGAGCAATCTCCCTCTTCATCCGATAACACGAACAGTGTCTCTCTTTCTGTGACATTTAAACAGGATATATATCAGGATATCTAACGGAGTAACTTGTAGTAACGGAGTAACTGAAGCCTGACTGTGTGTGTTTTCCGAGCGTTTTTTTACTTCAGGAGAAGTTGACTAGTCTACATTTGAATTTCTGCTTAATTAATGGCAAAGTTGGTCGTCAGGAACGTCCCTACTAGACGCCATTAAGTCCTAGACACACACACACACACCTTTTAAGACATACCGTCAATGCAAGGATCATTCTTATGCAAACGTTACAAAACATAGTTTTATAGTTTAAGTGTAAAACTTCCCGTAATTGCACAGTTGCTACTACTTTTATTTTGACAGTAAATCTTCAGGCCTTCTTACGCCCCCATGCATTATTACAAAAAAAAAAGAAAAAACCTCTTGATGAACAGAGTCTTTATCACCAGCTGTCACACTATGAGTTTTAGACGAGGAGCAATTTTGATAGCAGTTTGTGTCATACTTCATAATAGAAAGAAGCCTGCGCTTGCTCTGATCTGTGCAGCCTGAACGTGGGGTTTCTTCTCTCTGTATGTCGGCGTGTTTTTAAGCTGCAGCACCTCAGCCGAGCCTTGCTGGGTCTGAGCTGTGCTTCCCTCCATTTTTTAATACCTCACAATAATAACTGATTAGAGTTGTCAGAGTAAACAGTTGCCAGAGAGGAAACTACTTCTCCAAAGCAGAGCTGGCTAATAGTGCAGCCCGCAACAAAGTGAACCAAATTATAAGAAAATTACAGCTAAAGCTTTCAACGTGATTGTCATATAAGCTGATAACGTATTTTAGTTTGCTCTAATTACGGCATCTGTTTGGTTCAATGCCCCCCGATTTTTATTCCATATCATCTTAAACATTTTTACACATATGAGAAACGTAAACGTGCTGCCGGAGAGCCGGGAAACGACTAATCTGAATCGATTTCCATAGTAATTTGTTATCCATCTTTACTCATGGTGATCGTCTTTACAATCCCGAGGGAAATCTGTAGGAATAGGCTTCTTTTTTTTTCTTGCAATAATCATCATCAGTATCAATTTTAGAACATTTCTCCAGCGCACTCCTCAGAGCTCTCTAATTTCTGGCTTTTAATAATAATTGAAAGATTTTTACAGTAGTGAAATTCAATAGAGAGGACAGCTAATTCTAATTAGCTACTGCAATAACGTTACTGCCAGCGTCGCACTGAGAGAGATGTCCTCATTACTTAGTTTGTTAGTAAATGTCAAATTTTATTTGGGTGTTTAATGTCACAAGAGCATCGATCATTTAAAATTGAAATTAAACTATTTAATTAATCTCCAACTACTCTGGTGATTGACTCATCATTTTGAATAATTTTTTTAAGGAAAATGCCCAAAATTCATCTTCTTAAATGTCAACATTGTCTGGTTTCTTTTGTCCTCTTTGACAGCAAACTGAATTTATTCGATACGTTTTCACCATTTTCAGTGAATACAATGCTCAACATATGACTTGACAATGAAAATAGCCGTTAGATGGAGCTACTGTACACTGAAATTCGCCCTGAAGGAGTGTAGACACACAACTAACGATTATTTATTGATGTCTAATGGCCAATTAATCAACTGACCGTTTAAGAGTGTGAATCTAAGAAAAAGTGGCTCTGTGTGAATTCTTCAAAAACAAAGTAACAAACGGTTCATAACAGTGTCACATTAATGCCATCAGATCCAGTATGATGTATGTATTCTGAATATCAATGGCAGAGGTGTCTGCTGAGTAAAGCATTTTTATGTAAGATTAAATGATTCAAATGATCACAATCCCTTTCCCTTGACGTCTGATGTGTTTTGTCACTGTTGGATTTAAGAGAAATGGGAGCGGGAACCTTGAATATTTTAACTCTGGAGCGCATTAATTACAGAAACAGCAAAATGCTGTTGACAGCTGTGATTTATTTAGAACCCTGAGATATGTGGTAAATCTATGCTGAGACATGATATTATGCAATAGCTGACTGTGGCCGTTTGATTTCCCTACGCTGAGAACCCTGAGGAAACGCGGCTGCAATTTATCTCTTGAAATATCAACTTTATGACAACCACACCAGAGAGCCGTTCCATTTCTGTGACGGCTAAAAGAAATTTTAGGACATGCAAACAAGGCTTATTAACAAAAGGCCAGAGTGGTGCTTTTTCTCAACACTGCGAATGTAATGTGTTGTTTTCAAGTCGTTTGGAAGACAAGGTTGAAAACAGTGGGGGAGAAGAAGAAGAAATGGGCCATCCCTAAATTTTTTGTTTACTCGGACTGGATGCTTTTCTGTGCAGGCTAATGGAGGGCTAAGATCACTGAACAGCATCTAGCAGGAGATAAATGGGCTGAAATGTGAGAACAAGCCCTGATTCTCCTTCCCTGGAAGAGCAGAAAGAGAAATCTCATGCTGCTTAAAAAGGATGAAGATGCTATGAGGGGAAACCATCGGGGAATCAGAAGAGCCTTTTAAAAACTGTTGACTTCCCGTCCACTGGCTGATTCAATGACTAACATCTTGCTATAATGATGAAATACACACCTCCATATCTCTCAGTTCCCACCCTTTGCTTTTATGGAATCTTATCCTTTATTCACCGAGTCCTATATTCTTGTTTAGGCTCTCCTTTTGAGGGGGAAAAAAAGCACCAACGCTACTTGTTATTCATCACAGCTACCAGCTTTCCTTCCTATAAGGCTTTCAATTCCTACCTTTCATCGCATGCACACCTCGGGGCCTGGATTGAATATGATTCAGAGGGCAGACTTGAATCTTGAAAATACAGGTTAAAATATATCCAAACGTCCTGGTCTCTCAAGGCCCCTGGCACTAAAGGCTGCTCTCTTACTCGCTTGCTCTACGAGGCTGGTTAATGGACCAGTAAAAAGATGGCATGAGTTGAACCATCTCTCCAGCCTCCTGTTGACTCTAAGCGGCGCGCTGTAATGATGCTTAGCATATTTCATCTTGTGGGTCAAATATGCTTTTTTTTTTTTTTTTTTTCTTTTTTAAACCTTTTCAGAATACAAACTGCAAACAGCTTCAAATGTACAGCGCTTTGAAGACAGACTACATCGCAAGCCATCACTGTGTTGTAGTGTCCTAGAAAGTGTCTGCATGGGGGGGGTGGGGGGTCACAGTCAATACAGGTTGCTGCTACTTCTCAGACACATTGATTGATTTACTGTATCTGTTGAGCTAGACCTGCCTGCCTGTCAGGATTAAAGAATTTGTCTTATCAAACCCGTGCCCCTGAGACACCCATTTCCAACAGAATCACTTGAAACGGTGACATATGGAAAACTAGGGCACATCAGCAAGAATGAGTGCTTTGCAAGTATAGTCTGTGTTTGTTAGATCTTTTCAAGATAATGGGAGCAACATGATGTACAGTCGCACAGACGACAAGCGCCTGAGTGAAAGCTGCAGCTGAGATTCTCAATCTGACCTAAAACCTGCTTATTGAACCTGAATCCTATCACATCACTTATCAAAAAAAAAAATGTTTTAAATAAACTTTTGAGGAAGGAGAAGAAAAAAAATCTGCAAAGACCAGAGCCATCACCTGCATCACCTTCACAAAACTGTACATACACCTTTAATCTCCTGCAGCTAATACAAAATGCATAAGACCCAGGCAAATCCGGTACCAGCGTGCCTCTTTTCTGAGTACAATGCTGTCATTATCTCCACCACATTCAGAGTAAGGAACTTTTCTATTCCAATGTATCTGAGAGAAGATAGAGAAGTGTCTGCACCTATTACATATTGGGGAACACACTAGGCCTACAAGCAAGGATTATAAGAGAGGGAGGGCTAAAACAGCAAGCTAACAAGCCAACAATGTATTCCAGATGTCAAACAAGGGAACAGGACAGACACACACAACCACCTCGTCTGAAATTCAGCACAAAATAGAAACCAAACTATGTTAAAGTCAAGCTTTATCCATCTTTCAGAGCCTCTGCCAATTAAATTTAATACAGTTACCTGCCAAGGCGCTCTCACACTGCCTCTCTACATCCAACACAGTGTCCCAGCACTGTCTTGTACTCAAATAAATGCTTTAATCTGAAGCACTGTCACATATTGCCTGAGGAGCAAAACCACATAACATTCAATCATTTGTGGAACTAAGAATAATATTTAAATCAGATTTAAATCCATGTGCAAATCTAAAATGAAAATGTACATACCATGACATCAAATAAAGAACAAAATACACAATCAAAAACATTTATAAGAGGGACAACTACCAGAATATCTGTAATATCTGCTGCTTCAACAGCTATTATAACTATGACAAGCACAGACACATTTGGCTAACCACTAGTTAACATGGTCACTCTTCCTGAAACAAGGATACATAGATGCCCTTGCGAATGCCTTCTACAAAGTCTTTTTTCTCATTAACGTTACAATGTCGAAAAAAAACAAAGCAAAAAAAACATACCTGATTCATTTTTGGTGTTTCGTTTGACAGCTACATTCTTTCCCTGTTTTTAAACAGCTGTTGTACGACAGCCGCAAATGCATTCAGCTAAGGGTCATCAGTTAACATGGTCACTCATTAAATTGAAACACCTGCACACAAACATGGCTCACACAGTAAACCACCATTAATTTATAGTGCCCAAGGAGCCTCATCGAGATGCTTCCTGGGTTTGTGTGTCCACAGAAACTCCTGAAATCCAAATCCAGCCAAAAAAAAAGCAAATGAACGGCACAATTAAATAATATAGCCTCCACAGTATTAACAAGTGCCCGGTTCAGTACCAAGGCTGGTTGTTCAGCCACCAGTAAAACTAACAAACAAGACATAACAGGGATAAACTTCACTCATTAACTATTTGTAGATGAAGATTAATGTCTTTCACTGCAGACAATGGTTGAATAGTCTCGTATTTTTTTTCAGCAGCTGATCTTCAGTTCTTGTAAAATAGCGTCCAAAGTAATCCCCTAATAGAGTCCATTGTTATTTTGGCTAACGTTAAGTGCCCACTGTTGTGCTAACAAGCTAGGTAACTCTTCTTCTACCTGTAGTCGTAGGTCCATTTTCAGAGTAGTCAGGGCTTTCTTTCAGGTTTAATTCTGGGAGGTAGAGTAGAGCCCTGCACTCCCGCAGACGCAAAGCATTGTGGCACGGGACAAATTTTGAAGGCTCATTGCGGACGCGGGTGGGAGGGGGAGTGCACAATGTGGGAGCAGGCGGGAGAGGTGATAAGCTGCAGTCCAGCAAACTAAAATCGTGTATAAAATAAAATGTATGAATGATTAATTTATGTCTATCATATATAATTTGTGCTGGATATTTTATTTGGCATTAATAAAAAACATTTTATGATGCCTAAATTTGCGGATGTGGTCTAATCTCACGTACGTTTCAGACAATTCGTTTCCGCTCTTCCGTGTTTGAGATCTCTGATCATGGCAGAAATGTCTGGCACCACGCACCCTCGCTACGTGCACTAGCTGAAGGATTGGTCCGTGGAGAGCTCAGCTAAGGTCAGCGTGTTTAATTTTCCAAGCCAATGAAAAGAACTTTCAAGAAATAACATCCACATCTTGCGGGATTTGCGGGCAGGAGCGGGACAAAATATGGCAGGCATGGGCGGGAGCGGGAATAAAAATCATAATTCTTTGCGAGCGGGAGCGGGACTGAAAATTCTGTCCTGTGCAGACCTTTAAGGTAGAGTTCCATATAATCTCCAACTCTCTAACCCAAGTTGCTTGCTAGTGTTAAATCACTAACTGCTAATTAGGGTTAGCTACCTTACCTAAAACTTTGTTATTTCAGTTGCTAATTTTCCTTTTTCATGATGTGCTGAAATGATTTGAGGTCAGCACACAGCAGGCTTGACTAAACTTGTTCCAGTCCTGCTCATTTAAACGTGTCAAGTCTCCACTTCTTAACATTCCTTAATACACATTTGATACTGCCTTAATTAAAATATGCTAATTTCACCTGTTTTCCTACGAGGCCTCTCTGCCTGTAGAGATTGACTGGCTGGTGGTTTCTTGAGGGGGGCGCTGTTGCACCCAGATCAGACATTTTATTTAAAAAAAAAACAGTGGTAAGAGCACCACATTGACATGTTATGTCATAAATTATTCAATATATTTAAATAAAAGTAAGAGCCTGGAGAATATAGCTGAGGAAACTTTCCATTTGCTCTCATAAAAATACTGATTGTGTGCCCTTGACAAGAGAATCAGCTATTTGGTTAACCAGCTCACATTGCATAAAACAGTCTCTTTGAGTCTCTCTCATTTTTTGAAACCCGTCCTTTGATTTACCGCGCATCCAGGTGGCTAAAAACACAACTCCAAATTCATGCTGAGGTTGCTTTGTCTGAGCTTAAACAACTGAACTGAAAATGAATCAATGTAACAATTTTGCTTAAGTAGCCATAACAAATTTATAAGCAATTTAATGTGGTGTCATCTGTTTATCTGTCAAGCTGTTTTGTTGCGCTTCTATGTGCAAAAACTTTGAAAATTAACCCTGTGATGACATCTCTGACCATGTTCTGTACTTTGATGATCTGTAAAAATTGCAAAATGAGCTTTCTTTTGGTGATCCTTACAATAAAATGTTCTTTTCATCTAACTTGCTAACTAGCAATGGAATGGCCTTTAAAAAAGACAGTTCTGAACGTGGTAATGCCAGTGAAGAGAAAATCTCTACCAGTAACTATCAAATCAATAATGATGGTCTGTGAACCTTCAAAAACACGTTTAATTCAATAAAGACGCATGCTCCGACAACAATTCATCACCCCAATCCCATTGATGTGAAGAGGCGTCATCCCTTTGCAGTGGTGTATTTTCTAAACCAGATGCATAATTTCAAGCTGCGTTAACTACATGTGTGAATGTGGTTTCCTTGTGGTGGACAGAGCCTTTTCGTGCAGCAGCAGGTACAGCATCTATAGGCTGCTCTACAGAGAGACTTCACTTTATCATGCATGTGGGGAATCTTCTTTCTGCATAATTGATTAAATTATACTGCCAGCTCATGAGTGTGAACATCTGTTCCTTAGCCTATAAATACCTACATTTTAGACAGCTTCAGGATGAATTCTTCGAGTAAAAGAAAAAACAACAAGCAATTCTTTTACTAGACTGAGAAAATGAGTGTGGATTTTCATGAATAAAGCCCTCATAATCCTCCAAATTCTTGTTTGAAACCAAAGACAAACGCTCTCAGAAGTGCAGATGATCTACATCCCACAGGTCCTATGATACCTGCAGCAGATGTTGGCAAATGCAAGGTCTTCTTCCGAAGCTGCAGGAGGGCGTGAGCACTCACCATGTAATGCATGGCCAGCGTGTACGCTGGAAAGATTCTCTGTTCACCATTATCCCTTCACGCGTGCTACAAAATGGTAACTGGCAACAGTTTCTAAGTCATAGCTGATGTCTTTGTTACGATGAAAAAGCTAAGGGAATCTTTGACAGTGCTTGTCAGCGAGGACTCAGAAATGTTACGGTGAAATATGACAGCAGCCCAACCAGATTTGATTCAAGCTTAGTAAAAATGGATTGTGAGAGTTTGGGGGGTTGTAGCACAAAAAGTATTGCTGTAAAAAAAAAAAGAAAAGAAAAAACCCACACAGACCTTTAGTGCAGACCATTAATGTAATTCACCAGCGTTACTGGTTCTGTTGGGAAAGGATGTTTTTGCTTGAATGAAGATTAGAACATATTTGCCAAAGACTCCTGTACTGTGTGATAACAGCAATTTAAAGGTTATTTGCTTGTCACACTGTTCAAGATGGGCTTAATAAAATCTTGGTTTCAATTTGTGTCAAACTGACTGACATCAGGTTTGAGGCTTGTCAGATTGTGGGATGAATGCCTGGCGATTTTCCCTGACACTGTTTTCTACAATTGAAAACTGATTTGCAGCAGACTTCCTTCCTCTGATGAGGAAAACTTTTCTCATCTGTTGTTCCCTGTTGGTGGGACGCACTATCAGTTCCTGTCAGAGAGAGCAGGGGCGTCGCTCTCTAGCTCCAAAACCCCCTGAAGACCCAGCTCTCCAGAGAGTACCTCCTCTCCATACTGCTACCAAATGGTAAATGGACTGCACTTATATACTGACCACTCAAAGCGCTTTTACACTACAATTAAGTTGAAATTAATCACCCATTCACACACATTCATACACTGATGGCATTGGCTGCTATGATCGGTTTTAGGAGCTAACCATTCATACACAGATGGCGCAGCCTTCGAGAGCAATTTTGGGTTCAGTTTCTTGCCCAAGGACACTTCAACATGCAGACTGGAGGAGCCGGGGATTGAACCGCCAATCATCTGATTAGTGGACGACCTGCTCAAACTCCTGAGCCACAGCCACCCAACAACAACTGGACATGTTAAATCTATCCCCCTCCAGAGCTGTCACTTGAATCTAAGATAGTAGTACTATTGCTTGATTGTTTCACTTTGGATAAAAGCGTCAGCTAAATGACTAAATGTAAAATGTAAATGTGCATCTATGACTGCATTCATACCATATTCCAGTTGGTTGGTTTGAAGACAGTGGGCGTAGCAGCAGTCACATTGTCGGACTTTGATTTATAAATTTCTGATACTGTCAGAACACTGATACACACACCAAGTGTCCAAATTGCTCAAAGACACGCACACCAGAGATTGTTCTGTGACAGCCCAAAATTGCTCAGTGCATAAGAGCCTTAAGTTAGAATCTGTTCCAAAATGTAACCAGTTCTCAGACCTCGACCCTACACAGGGTAACACTGCTGTGACTGTTGGTAGAAACTATCCCGACAAGCAGCCCATCCGAAGCAATTCCACCGCAGTTTTTGGAAGGAGAGACAAGAAAAAGCAAATATCAGTAATTCCCCAACATATCAGCCTACAAATGAGAATAATGTGCACTTGTCTGAACTCTGCAGCAGATCGCAGGTCTTTAGAAGTGTGTAATTGCTATGTGACACTTTGGAAGACAGCACAACAATGTAATCTCAAATGAGATTATCTGAATGAAAAAAGAAAGGCACATTGTTCAAGGAGAGAGATGTCTCTTCCAGAAAATAATACTGCCTCTCTGTCTGTCTGCATTCATGTCACAATTCAAACATCAGTTTACACTGTCATGACTTCACAAGTTGCCCTGCACACTGTAACAAGTCTTCGGGGGCAGGAGAGAAGGATGTCACTGACAATTGCAAAGTGCAAAGCTCGCCTGCTAATTTTTTGGGTTTTTTTAACATTGGCAAATATAACAACTCATTTCCTGAAGTCACACAATAAAAAAATAATAAATAAATGGCATTCTGATTAAGGATTACTTTGTTTTCTTTCCAACTAAATGGACATTAACATTAATTCCCCATTTATTTATTTGTTCATTTTTGTAACTTAAGTAATGTGGAATTTTGCTAATTTGTGCCATTGTTCTGTTTGATATTGTGTCCTCTAAAACATTTGTAATAATCTTTCCATTCACTTAAAATAGTTTTGGTTAATGGGAATTCTTTTGATGGTGCTCAGAGCTGCATCCCTCAGCAGTACGTGGACATCTCCACTGACTGTTTAATCAGGTAGTAATTAACTGACACAACCCTAGAAACCAATTTATGATGACTTTTCTTCTCCAATTCACAGCCCATTATGTCTAACAAAGATATATTCGGGAATCCATTTGGAAGATGCCGTTATGTTGTCAGTATCTGAGGTAAAAACTAAACAAGCAAATGATTGTGTCTGAAAATCTATTTAATTTAAAAAAGTTAGCGCCACTTATTAAACTGCCGTCCTATTTGCTGTGATGAGTCTAAGCGTTTAACTATACAAGCACATCAACTGAAGCCCCGCATCCGCATGCAAAACAATAACGCTCCTGAATATGAAAAGTGCTTCTTATGCAACCAAGTGTGGCTGATGAGATATACATAAATTCATGAACAGGTGTAATGTGCTCCGTAAAAATTTGAAATGGCCTTTCGGCATAAAGTAAGAGTGACTGCAAATAATTTATGTTAATTTTTTCAATGCATGCAAACTCACGTCACACAAAGTATTTTACTACAACAACCTTGTATCCAGAGTAACACCTGTAACGGCATATTTGTTAAACCAGTGCTGTTTTTCCAATAGAAAATTGTTTTTTACAATTTAATTTTGAATGATTGTCTTGATTCATAAAGCCAGATATAATTTTGAATTACTGTATAGGAAACTAGGCTTATAGAAAAACTAATAGAAAGTTCTGCTTCCCCAGAGTCATGGCTCACTAAAGACTGCGACAGGATTGTGTAGACTACACCGCTGTCATAGGAGAACAGTATAATAAATCGGATGATTAGAGAAGAAAAGAAGTCGAGTGGATCACCAGTTAAATTTCATTGCAATCCATTTAATATTTGTTGAGATTTCATTAAAACCGGATGAGTGAAAAATCTGATGTGGTGCCATGATAAAAAGTCATCAGGATTCACCCTCTGCAGATCCATTGATGTCTACACAAAACTTCATGGCAATCCGTTCCATCATCAGGATAAATTGATACAGTAAAGTCTGGACACTGGTCAACGGTAGTCTTCCGGCTAATCTAAAAATGGGCAAAGATGTGGATCATCGGCAGACAATAGGTGGGCCCAATGACTCCTGGATGCTCAAACAAACCACCTGTACTGCCCCCCAGCTGTCAATCAAAGCTGCCAGGCTGTTAAGTATGCTTAACTTTAAGCCTTAATATAATTTAAACAGAAAAGTTCACCTCAGTACAGCTGTCATAACCAAAACTGTTTTTTGTACTAGGCTGGGCATTATATGGAAGCTTATGGTGACTGATTCGTTCTGTAGCCAGCCTCAAGTGGCTGTTTGAGGAACTGCAGGTTCTGGCAGGTCCACATTGGTTTCACTTCATAGACACAGAGGTTGCAGTTTGATCTGGACCAAAGAGGAACAACATCAAACCGACTGACATTCTCAACCTTAGAGCTACAGTTAATGTTCCCAAAGATACGATCAAACTGTATATATACGTTAACACAAAAAAATAATAAATCTTAATGATAGTCCTGGGAAAACAAAAAAGTTAAGCAATTTAGCAGTTGAAATTATTCTATTTATATATCAACAACCGCAGTTGCATGTCGTAAGAGACCACTCCACAAGTGATCGAACTCCATTAAGATAATAGCATGTCTTGGATGGTCTCCTTGAATGCCAGTAATATCTGAAGACTCCATATATGTTAGTGCAACTATGATTTCTCTCGCTAAGAGCATCATCATGTAAACAATCGCTGCATAGTGCACATGAGTCCCACCTTACTCACGTTACCATCTTAATTACATTACAAGTGCATTTTCCATATGCATGTAAACATGATCTATGGTCCTGAAACTGCTGTGCCACAATAATAGCCAAATAGAATAAGTGCAGTGAATGATGAATCTTGTTAAAGATGCATACAATACAACCATACAATATAGTCAACAAAAATCTCACCATATTTGTTTGTGTAATGTTAAAATTGATGCAATGAATGTGCAGACTTTTTTATTCAACTGAGAATTCATCGCTAAAAAGCAAACTTTGTTTTGGGCAACACAGAGTTATATCTCCATGAAAAGGGAAACAAATATGTCTCCTTTTATTTGACAACCATTAATTTTTTTTATTATTATTATTTTGAAAGGGTGCACTTCTCTGAAACCACAAGAAAATCTGAGGAGTCCTCCCACTTAGGTTAAAACGTTAACATTAGGGATTTCAAGGTCGTCACTAAACCACATATTTGAATTTTATCATTTAGCAAGTCATAAGTCTTTTGCTTTGTTATTGTTATTTCTTTAATTATCCGATCATGTAAAGATGCTGTATGTCCAGTTGTTTTCTTCCACTTGCCTCCTCTTACACAGTCCAAGCTTATAAAAATACCCAGCAGGACAGCAACAAAGGAAGAGAGAGAGGGGGGAATCGATGTAATTGAACACTGTGTGGTCACTGTGATAGCGAGTGCAGATGCATTTCTTTAATGTCCAAACGTGCAGATGCATCGTCCTGTTTATGTCGGCCAGCTGCAGCTCGAATGGAACAAATTCCAAAGTCTGGAGTGGCGAAATTTGATGATACAAAGTTTCATGCTATGAAACCTGCAGCATGCAAAGAAAAAAAGCAAGTGCCATTGACGGATCGCTCTTTTCCTGCGATCCTAGTTGTCATGGAGATGGGAGTAACTTGTTCTAATGTCAGGGTTTGATGTTGCTCATTAGACCGGTAATGATTTGTAGATAGATTGTAGGTGTGGAGGCTGTGTTTCATTTGAAGCCGTACGCTGGCATCCAGGGTACTTCAGACATTAGTGTTTACTGAGAGATCCGAGCTATTTTATTGCTCCTAATGTCATAATTTACATTCTAGTGGACTCTAATGGATCCAACGCTGCAACATTATCTTCCCTTTTTTGTTGAGCAGTTCAGTAATCAATGGAAATGTAGGTTTAAATCGTTTTAATCATACAGCTATAATTGTGTTTGTGATATATTGCTATTACCAGAGGTGTCTGTAGTAGTATTATTACTATTATTATAATTATTATTGTTAGTGTTGTGTGTTTTAGGCTTGTGATGGAACATTTATAGCAGGTGGTTCATCACTCTATGCCTGTGATGAGCCGTTGTGAGAAATTCTGGCAGGGGATTTGCTTTTATGCCACACAGTTTGACTCCTTAACTCCCTAACATCTGTCAAAAACTCTCAGCAGTGTGACAGTGTGACAGGCAAAAACAGTCAATATTTCAGCTACAGTGTGCAGTATTTATTCAAAACCTTAATGGGATGCCCGCATTACAATTTTGAAGCGACAGCAGAGGAGAATTTCTTTTTAAAAACACATTTGTTGTATCAGTCAAAATCAGGCTGCATGCCAACACTCCATCCAGTGTCCCTGCCACTACATTGATTAACCCTGTTTATCCAAATTAAATTCTGGTGTTGGGTACCCGCAGAAGTGATGAATTTTGACAAAATTTTGAGTCAAAGATGCTTCCTAATTAGTAGCAAGTGAGTGCTCTAATCAGAGAAAGCTGGGCTCAATGTTTCTTCTGCCATCTATGAGATTTTGCCTCTGCTCTCCCTTTAAAGCAATAACACACTGGCCAGTATTGCAGTGTGCAGTTTAATGACTTCTCAAGGCATGATTTCTGGGTAGTGAACTTTAAATTGCCGAAATAGTTACCTGTCACTGCCATTCTGAGCCGTTATTGCTGCCAAGAGTGGCTTTAAGCAACAGGAAACCACATATTATATGTTTACTGCAGCATCTGCAATGTTGACAGCTTGTGACAAGATTCAAACCATTTTCATCTGAGTGCTCCAATTCAAGCAGGAATGCACCTCTTCCTCCTGCCTCTGATTATAGGTCCTATGAATTTTTAAGTGTGCATCGCGGTGACATGCAGGAGTTCCTGGCATATAAAATCATATGGAGTTTGGGCCCCCAAGGCTTCCTGTTCCAGCCCCGGTTCTTTCCCTTTGACATTAAGTCCGGAACATGGTTTCTCATAGGAGAAGCCCAGCTTCTGCCTTTTAATGAAAGGTGTTCATCATCACCTTGTCAGCAACAGTGTGTGACTACGACAGGTTGACGCCACTTAGTCTCCCTAAGGGGAGCTTCGGCTGTCAAGCAGAATTTGCAGTTCTGCCGTTTTACCTTGACAGATGAACCAACCTGGACAGGACAGGAGAGTGGGGCCACATAATGGACCCTCCAGTTGTCTTCCACCTTTTAAAAAAAAGTGAATTAGATGACATTTGTGTCTTATTTGAGTCCTTAACGCGTCCCGCTCTGCTGCGCTAGTCATCCTGTGTTTACACCAGCACATGAATCAGAGCATTATTTTCACCATCATTCATTCCCCACGCCCTCCTCACATCACAGTCCTGGAAAAGGCCCTCAAAGGTCAGTGTGGCGGACATGACCAGCCTCTCCCTTTGGCTGCTACGAGCGAGTGCCTTCGTTTTTTTTTTTTTGCCCCAGTTCTCCTGCATGGGTGAGCCCTGACCACAGGCGTAAGGGGAGTTAGTAATGCTAGCTGACATCCTGAGACTGAGAAGCTGTGATTGCTTAGAGGGCTTTGTGGGCAGGCTGGGGTGGATGGTGTGGGTGGCAGCGGAGGGATAGGGGCCGTGTCTCACAAGGACCTTTAACAGCCTTTTAAAAGCTCTGAGAGGGCCGGCCTGACGCCAGCCACTCAGAGGAGAGAAATTGCTGACAGAGCTAAAGGGGAGGGGAGGAGGGTGGTGGGGAGGAGGCGAGCAGGAGCGCGCAGCAGTTCCTGGAATGCCTTTTGAGTCCATCACATGGTCCTGGGATCCCAGCGAAGATCTAGACACACCACAACCTAATCGCCCTCACTGTAGTCACTGTGTAATTACAACCATTTGCGCTAAATAATTCACCAGGTGAAACCGCTGAAATAACATCCAGCACTCATGGAATGCACTTCTCTGAGCTTTTCCTCTCCAGCCCATTACACCACTTTAGTCTTTGTCAGGTCAGCCCGGCCACTGAGATAGAAACATCCTACATTACAATCCCATGACCTGGTACCACTCACAGCAAGCTCGGAGAGTGCTGTGTTTGACATATAAAGGTCTGACTAAATTGGCTAATACCATATTCTATGTCAGTGAATCTTCTGTTTCTGAGGACGATCATCCATCGCCTGACGGGGGGAAAAGAAGACATTATCCAGAAAGAACACTAAAGTCCTGGGAAGCATTATTACTCTCATCTCTTCAATAACTCCCTTAGACTTCCAGTTGCGTGCCATAATTCATCTTGGCGCTGAAGAATGAGTTTTCTGACAGTGAACATGAGAAATGCAAGAGACTCAATGGGCAATGCTGGAGGGGGGCAGCCTACCCACAGAAGATCACAGCAGTGGCAATGAATGCATCAGAAAACACTGCTGTAGGCGAGCATAAGTCAACAGTGCCTAATGTGAGCCTTTGCTATGCATGATGTTAAATAGATTGTGAAAATGCTCTTTTCATGACTAAGATGGAGCTTTTCATTAATCCTCGAGCTGAACCTGCCTCCGCAAAACAACGAGCATCCCTCGCAGGAAAGACAAAACACCCACGGTGGGCTAGAGCGATCTCAGAAGAGCTCTCATACAGCTCATGGACTCGCTCGCTTTACATCCGCCCCCCTAGCTGTGCGTGCATGTGCGATTTGCATGTTTGCAGATGCATGTAATACGTCATATATGTAACATGCCGTAATAAGTGTCTATTCCTGAGCATGTATTATTTTCTGTGTTCCTTACAAAATCCGTGTAGCGCTTTTGCGTGCAAAGTGTGGGCGGATGTGGTTGAGACAGATATTCACAGAACTTAAATCATATTCTGCCTTTTATGTGTGCAAGCGCAGCAGTTGGTCAGAGGAGATATAGGTTTTTGATTTTATTTTAGGAGGCCTGCGTTAATGATACCCACATGTAGAGGATTAAAGCAATATCACAGCGATACAGTAAATATGAACATGTGTGAATGCTGATAAGTCTGCTTGGGCTACTTTTTTTATTTGCTACGATATGAAAATACTACAGGAATAACTCACACGCACGCACACACACACACACACACACACACACACACACACACATACATCCTCTATGCTGTTGTTTCTTGCCTTCTCTCTCTTCCTTCCTGTCTTAGTTCCATAAATTAAAAGTCAACATCAAGCGAATGTGTGCGCAAACACATACTCATGTGCAAACACTTTTTGAAACCTAAACTGCAGCACTGAGGTAGATTATCACATGTGTGCGTGCATGTACATCTGCACCAGTGATTCCAAGTTTCTCTTTAATATGCCCATGCCGCTTGTAGCTGTAAATGATACACAACAAATTCCAAAATAAAACGGGTTTCGCTGTCAAACTGTCACCCTGTCATGCTTTGTTAAAAAGAAGGCAGAGACAGTTTAATCAACCGTTGCAGAGTTAAATGAATCACCACAGGACATCAGAGAATTCAGACTTCACTTTGGTGCCCACAGACATTAATTCTAGGGCACATCAGCCATATAGCAGCTATAAAGCTCTCTTCGTGTTCTGTCCATTCTCCCAAACCTGCATCACACTAATCTCATCATAGCAGGCCCAGCAGTCCATTTCTGAGCACAGAAATGTTTTTAATCAAACACCTTCCTCCCAGCCGGCAGAGTGTGACTCTGAGAACCCGGAGCAGGTAATGGCACAGGCATCTATTCTTAAAGCTGACACCCGAGCCAGTAATTGCAGCCACATTATCAATGCCTATGTTGATAGAGTCAAACTAAAATCTGCACCACAAAGTTTTTTTGTTTTTTTTTTTTTGTTCGTACTGTCCCAGTTGGAAGTAGCAGAGGCAACGGAGAGGCAGGACAGCTTAAAGTAGTGCATCTGCTGGGCTTCATTATAAATCACTGTAACCACCTGACCTGAAATCCTCTCAACAAGCATGTCACCTTTGGTGTGTGGAATAGATCGTTTCAGGTAGAGTCCTTTATAAGTTGGAATATATAATTCAGACTTGTGCTTATTATACAGGAAAACATTTGGGGAGATATTTCAAAGCGGCATCCTGCAATCTGCGTGTGCGCTGGGTGCCTTCAGCACCAATCTTTGGGGGCCTTATTCTCACTAGAATGGATCCTGGTGTGCATGACTGCAATAACTAGAATGAAAGCAGCATTTTGGACTAAGAGAAGTCTCTGCCATATGGATTTGTAACAAACTGCTAAATGGTAGTACAGCTTCAAATATGTTTGGCTGACATATTAAAGCTAAAACTAACATAAAATATCTTATAAAGGTGTTGGGCCAACACGAGCAGCCAGAACAGGTTCAATTTCACAGCTTTGTGGTCTTCTGGTGTTAAATATTGAAAAAGTAGCTAGAAGCAAAAGACATGTTTACTTTATTGAACCAGAACTACAATATTTCACAAAACCTTTACCAAGGTGCTTCTGATGGACACAAACCCCAGTCTTCAGTGTCATAGCCCTCCACCTCTGCTAAGTTTTACCCAAGTGTAAACCTACCAAGACGTTGGCTCGTGGAGAACTGTGTAGACTTTGGCATTATGGATACTGTGCGTTGTTACAAATATTCTTGTATTACAGCTAAATGGTACATAAAAATATGTTTCTGAAAACATATGAGCCAAGAAATGTGTTTGATCAGCACTGCCTAGTTTTACTGTGATTCGTGTTTCAAGAGCCCGGCATGTTGCGCTGGACAGACTCACTGAGAAAGACTTGTCAATCACAAGGTAGCCACGCCCCAAAGAATACCCTGCTTTATAGTCTATATTCGTCTAAAATGGACCATATTTTACTAAATGAACATCATGCTGTGTGAAGAAGGCTTGAAACTGGCAATTGAGGCCATAAACTCGTGAGGAAACTGAGGTAATAAATCAAATGAGAGTCAGAAGTAGGGTCATTTTCTCATAAGTTTCTTTGTTGCAGCCAAGTGTGATACCCCGCAGGCCATTAGAAAGAATACAGCTTTAAGTCACTTCTTAGACCTGGAATCTCTGTCTATTATATATACTGTCAGTGGTTTCGAATTGGTAAGCATTTATATACATGTAATTTCTAGAATACAGTGTTCCTCATTGGTGTATATCTTGTTTTCAACTTGAATCTACTGACTGCAAAGGTCATAGAATATGATTTACATTATTTTTCATATTCATCCATCCATTTAATGATAAGACCTTCAGAAGTATTACACAAGGCTGGTTAAGCAAAGCTTTGCCCCTCATTTGTTTGGTTGCAAACCCATTTCCATTTCAAATGACTATGTGTAATGTCAACGGGGTCAGTCGTAGCAATGCACCAACAGAAAATCAGAACCCGGCCGTGCTGTTTTTGTCAGCTGTACGGAGCTTTTGAAGCATCTTTTCAGGCCAGCACCAAATGGCGTGGTGTTACAACTGTGGTGGTATTTTGTTGTGCTATTAACGTGTGCTCTCTCCATCAGTACGGTGTGTGACAGGTGTGCCTGTGATTGGCTCATTCCTCGACTATATGCGGAGCCAAGATTGCGGTGGTGCTGCTCGGGGCATTTACTCATCTCACTCTCCTACCAACAAGCCATACTTGTCCTTGGCTTTATACTCTGTAAAGATCATCACCGTGCTGATCTCTTCATGTTTTCTAGAGTATGAAGTGAGATAGGGAAGTCATTGCATGTGGTTTTTATTTCATTAGGTTATATTTGTCATGTCTTTCTAGTAGATTTGTTTGCTTTTTTGTCATTTTGGACTTTTCCTACCTTGAAATCCTATAGATAAAATAAAACGCACTGTAAATAAACACATCAGTTGTTGAAATTCAATTTTTTTTTCGGGCCACTTGGAACTTGGGGAAGTCTTTTTCATGTTTTGTCTCTTACAGACAGACGAGTAGGCAACTAGCCTGTAGACATAGTGAAGCATTTATCAACCAAAAAGCCGGCAGTCCCCCCCCCTCAGGAGTTTAAGGAGAGCTAAGGACAGCTAAGAAGAGACTAAATATTTGACTTGAATTCATCAGGCGAACACAAACATGACTCCAAATGAGTGCTTAAGTTACCCCGTGCCCTCTCGATATGTAAATAAAGCAATGTTTGCTAACACATTTGCTGTATCACCTTTATAAGGTGATGTCAGTTACAACCAAGTTTAAAGAGCAGCTAATCACAGCTGTTTTGCAGTCTTGTTTTTGCCAGCCTGTGTTGTGTGAATTAGGAAAAAATTGAAAATGAATGACATTTTCTTCTGTATTGTCCTTAATATGATGAGTTTAGAAAATCTATACTAAATGAAATGTCTGTTCAAAATCCAGAAATGTTTTGGTGCACTGACAATGATTATAAGTTGGCTATTATTTGTAATTTTTGTCGTTACTGTGGTTTCTGATCTTTTTGTCTAAATAACACTGTCTTGAAAGCCTGTCTGGGCTGGCATTTATGCATGACCCACTAATAAAAATCAGCCAATCATGTATTGGTAGTGGGAGACAAGTTTTCAACCACAACTATGCATGTATGGACTTTTTACAAAAATGAAATCAAGTGGCAACCTCCAGTGGCTGCAAAGTGAAACCAATGCAGAAGTGCTACAAAACTGCAGATCCTTAAACGGCCACTTGGCAAGGACAAATAAAAAATAAATAAATTTACAGCCTGGTACAAAAAACTGTTTTGGTCTCAATAGCTAATTCCCCCATTCATGAACTGTAACTGTGCTGAGGTCGAATTTTTATAAGTCACGTTTATATATATATATATATTATATTGAGGCTTAAAGTTATGCATAATTAACAGAGTTGCTGCTTTAACTGACAGGTGGTTGCTGTTACAGGCGGCTTGTTTGAGCACTCAGGCGTCATTTAGTCTGTCTCAGGTCCACTGATATTCCATGTCTTTGACAATTTTCAGATTAAAATAAAAGATTAAAAAAAAGAAAAATATGGAAAGTGCATATTAAACTCCCTTTTGATGGTTCAAGGGAAAGTGAGCACAAACGTGATATATGGAGTGCGGTGCAGCGTGATCACAGTGGCCTGTTGCCTCTGTCCGGTTACACCCACACTCAGAGGTGGAAAGAATATCTAAGCAGGAGTGTTGCTACGTTGTTAAATTTTACTCAGGACACACTTAAGTTCAACTAAAAAAACGATCTATCTATCTATCTATCTATCTATCTATCTATCTATCTATCTATCTATCTATCTATCTATCTATCTTATTTTAAAAGCATAGTTGTACTGGGTTGTAGAGGTGATGAACGGGAGAGATAAAGTACATCTAAATATGGTTTCTTGCTGGTACATGACAGCAGCTTCTTTTTCTATTATTTCATTATGCAGGTGCAATAGAGGAAAAGCACTGAAATCAGCAAACATTACACAACCATCTGCGAAATGCAGGAAGAGAAATCACAGGTGATAGTTTGGGAAATATGAGGCAACTGTTACTGGTAACACCAGTGCTGTCACAGCTCTCATTTTCAGCCAAGGTTCTCATCCCTGGTATCATTGTAACTGTCATTCTTTGTGTGGAAAAGAAGGGAACGCGAGGGTCTGCAGCTTTCTTTTATAGCACCCATAATTTCGGGAGAAAAATGTATTCTGGTGCCCATTAATAATATAATGTCTTGGAAATGCCCTGTGTCTATATGTTAATGCAGTTTACTAATGCAAAAGGGGGAACGGGGTGGCACGGAGGGCGCTTGTGGGCAGCTGAGGGCTATTGGATGTGGGGACGGAGGGAAGATCTCCAATATATATTTTGTGGATTTTTCTTGGTTTGATGTATAATTATTGAAGGGCTCATTCCTTACACATTTATTTCCTGTCTCATTCATTTAATTAAATCTGTACTTTGTCTGACTTAATTAAAATTTCCACACAAAAAAGGTGAAATCTCTTGCCAATATTTGATTAATCATCAGTATGTATCTATTCTGTATATCAGTGAATACTGAGCTTTATCACTTCAGCCCCACAGAGGTAAGAGCTTTATGAGCTTTCAACTCATTGTTTTAGTTTTATGGCTGTAACTTAACAGTTTTAGGGTCGGATCTAGACGGTAACTGTAGATTTACGTTGTGCATGCACACCGCATTCAGCACGGTAGCACTTGACTCTACAATGGCAGATATATCGAGAGCTGTTTTATAACATTCTCATCTTGTGTCATAGGAAAAAAAAAAAATTTGTTGTTTTAAAGAGTGATAAATCGTTTGGTCAAAAAAGTTTGATATAGCATTGAGGAGATAAGTAAGAAATAATTAAGAAAGCAAATTTCTCCCTCAAGTAGAAAAAATGCACCCAAATCTCATATGAGTTTTGCAAATCTGGGCTTAACTCACTGTATGCCACTCATCTAACCCCAAACAGCAGACAGAGTTAGCGACTAGCTGCTGAACGTAGCTTAGCAGCCAAAAAGCTAAGGACTTAGTAGAGACCAAAAAAACTCAAATGGATTCAATATATTTGCCAGATTTCCAGAAACATGACTACAAATTAATGAATTCACACAGCGGCCATTTTCCTCTGACCTCATGCTACTACTGTGTTCCAGGTCCCACAAATGTAGGGAATCTGACAAATCATTAGCGCTTAGCTCCCATCATACAAAAGCTATCATTAGCATTCAACCACTTCTATTTGACAGGGTTATGTGATGTGATTAGAAAGGCATAAATCAGTGTTTGGAACACACATTTCTGTTGGATGTAATCTGTATGGACATTGCACAGAAATATGTATTCTAGTGAGCATAATGTGACGTCACTGACTCAACCAGAACATTTTTGAGGTCATGTGAAGAGACAGCAGAACAATTAACGTTATATTTCAAGCTTCATTACATCCAGTTTCCTGACTTAAATAAACGTGTCCAAGATGTGCGTTTAGAATTAATTTATGGCTTTTTTTTTTATTGTAACCCACTGTCAAATGTTAACGTTAGCTAGGAAGTGGTTAAATGCTAACTTTAGCTGTTGTTTCGCTCCTGATTTTCACCATCCGTTGTCTTTTCAGTTGCTGATCAATCAGGCAGTGGTGAAATGATGACGATTTGTCAGATTCAGACATACCAGAACGGTACAACATTTGAGCTTCCCACAATGAGTGTGCTAACATAACATTGCTAGCAATGTCATGATGATTTCTACTGCCCCAAAGTCTCCAAAAAAGATCAGTGATTGAAGGCATTTCTTCTATCAGTTTGTTTTATTCAAAGTCCTTTTTCTGTGCCCATTTTCAGCCCACCTGTCTCATCTCCGTCTACTACAGTCTGCACTTCCACACAGTCTCAGTCCCCCAGAAGGCCTTTTGACAACCCTGAGAGAATAAGACTGACTATTTTACAGTAATTTCCAGGAAACATGGACCTGTGGGCACATCGTTTATCCAGCTTGTGAACATGTGTCTTTATCTGTGATATCTGATTACTTTTACCCTTGAAATGTAATGCTTTCTTCCCCACTGCAGTTTGGTCTGTTGAGGCCACTTATGTTGGAGAAAGTAAAAGAGTGATATCTCTATCTCTGGGATGTGGGTCCAGTGCTCCCTGTACGGTTGTTGAATAATGGTCCACTATAGTAAGAGTTGCTTCTTCTTCTTCGTCTTGTATCTGGATCTGTCCACATTTTCAGTTTCATCCTACTGCTCATTTTTCTCATTCTATATGTACCTTTACTCCAATAAATATCAGCATTAAGCATCATGGTTGTACATTAATATTAACATTCTGGAAAATATGAAAAGGTAGGAGCCTACCTCTCAAATATTTATTTATTTATTTATTTGCCTAACCCCACAATAGAAAAATTCTTATGTGTTTAAGCATAGAGCATTTCAAGCATAGGTTTTATACTATACTATTGTAGGTTTAGTTCAGTACTATACACCAGGGCAGAGCTGATACACAGCAAGCACTTTTTTTGACATACATTTAAAAAAAAAAAAAAAAAACATTAAACCCCATTACGTTTATATAGTAATGATAATATCCATGTGCCACCAGGTCCACCATGCTTGCCTTATCCAAATTAAAAACACAAAACAGCCCCCTAAAACGCACGGTGCATTAGCGATAATTGCTTTTATAGGTGTCAAAGTGCTGTGAGCTGAATTTTTTACTTCAGTAGAAGTGTGTATTCATTATTCATATAAAAGCACACCCCTTTACCCTTCTATTAATGTAACAGGCATACTACAACCTAGATGGGTAGTTGGTGACAAACTAAGGATGAGAAGAAAGTTTAGACAGGTTAAAAGTCAGTCAGTTGGGTGATCAGTGGCTAATGAAGCAAATCCTGTGCGATGCTCCAAGTAGGTTGAATTATCTTAAGATATTTCACTCGTGTCTTGAACTCCTGGCATGGATTGATTGAACAAATGGACTCGGGCATGAAGGGAACATTAAATTGACTTGAGTAAAGGTGAGTGTAACTTGATGACAGATTCACAGGCGAGAGGCAAGATGCTCTCGAACCCTAGTGTAAGATAATGTGTATAATCCACTGCAGAGATGTTAAGTGCACTCATTTCACGCTCCATTTCACACAACGCTGCCCTAGGAAGAATTTGTGTGTATGATGACTCAGGAAATACACAACATCCCTCGTCTGGATCTTTCTGTTGTTGTTTCTCTACATAGTTAATAATTCGAAACCCAATCGTTTTCCACACTATTTCAGAATTAATGACATGTCAGGAAAATAATAAGGGCCGAATCCATGTTATGTGTGAAGTACATACTAAGTCAGTAGAAGTCAATATTTGGTAGCAAATTACTTCAAAAGATGTATTACCGACATTAAAATGCTATTTGAAGGTGTAATTTCTACCTGTTTCTTTTCTCTGAATTTATAACCTGATGCACAAAAACTGAAAGGAGATAATAGTGACTGTTTGTGATTAACTGTTACAAGCACAAACATTTAACTTCCATCCATCAGCTGAAACATTTGACATCCTCTCTGTCAGTGTCTTCATGAACTCCTGCTGCTGATTATTGATTTGGTCACTTTATTAGATACACTTGTACAATCCAATGCGCTCCAACACAACAACTCTACCATAAATACTACTTTTATGAAGCTTATCATTAGTACGTTTTTGTTGACACTGTCAGAGAGGTTGTAATTCTACTTTATGTTTATTATTGAGGTCTTAGTGGGGGCTGTTAGCAGGCATTATGTTGAGGTGTTTCTAATGTTATGGCCCTCTCATGTATGTAAAGGAGGTGGCCAAAATATTAAAAACACCTCTCAATATAATGCACCAATATAAACTGCAACATGTAGGCAAAAACTAAAACATATACAACATATAAGCTTTGGAAAAGTACATATATGGCAGTTGTTGTCTTGGATCCTATTGGATCATGTAAGTGTGTCTAATAAAGGGGCCAGTTGGTGATCTGTAAACCCAAATATCAGTTTGATCTATTTTTATACATGATTAACTTTTAGCATGTTTACCAAGTATACTCAGAGGGATAAATAATTAGTCCAGCAAATGATGCTAAAAAACTAACAAATAACAAAATAAGACATTTATGGATCCTTCTACATAAATAGGAATAAAATACTTGTGTGTGTGTGTGTGTATGTGTGTATGCATTTGTAAGTTAATGCAACACGAAGGCAAGGGAGTTTTATTTACTCATGTATTATCTTTCAGATTAGGTGACCTGTTTTTTTTTTTCATTTTAAAGGAATAAAAAAACAACCAAGCATGCTTTGTTTGTTGTGCAGCCATGTTCTTCATTTCCCCTGTCTTTACTATGGGATTGTTTGGAAAACCTCCCCAGTGAGCAGATGGCGTCTGCCGGGAGGAGAAAGAAGCTGGAACCTGCTCTGTATACTGCACGCACACACACACACACGCACGCATACTTCCCCATTTCCAGCTAAAGCCTTTGTAAAATAAAAAAAAAGGGAACAACAGAGGTCTATTGGGAATTTCAGCACGGGTCTGTTTTGGGAAACGGTGCACACGTTTATTTGTTGCAGTCTTGCTTTTGGATCCATGCAGCAGCTACAGTGGATACTGGAGAATCTCTCTACGGACTGGGGAACATGATCAAGCCCCGCAATCCATCTCCTCTTGGATTGCTGATCACTCATCGTTTGAAGGTGTTCATTATTTGACCCCTTTGCCAACAGACTTGAATGTAAAGAAGCATTTGTATTCTAAGGGCAAAAAAAAAAAAAAAAAAAAAAATCTACAGTACAGCTGCTGTGTGCTCGTGTATTATTGAGCAGAGAATGAGGCGATGCTACTGTACCCCCTGAAGGATGCTTACACTCTGGCCCATGACATATTAACGAGAACTTAGCAGCAGGCAAACCAGGGGTCTTACGCTGAGTCTGCACTTGCTAAACTAACTTGAGGACAAGATAAGCCAGGCAAAGCTTGGAAAAGTAAATCTAAGGCTGTTTGAATAAGCCTTGCACCTCAGTGCCAGCTGCAATCTACACACAGAGTATTCCTCCCAATCTCTCTCTGGGGAGATTTCTTAAGCATGCTTTGTAGCTAGATCCAGGTAGGCTATCAGTCACTGCAGTTGTGAAGAACATGCCAACAAGAATAACCCAACGCGAGACATAAAATCCATCTCGTGGGAGCTCGGCGGCTGGATGAGATTGAATTAAAATCTCTCTTTTGCTGAGTCAGACTCTTTAGATAATTACCCACTGATATGAGGAACATTTCCCCTCTTGGCTGTAAGTTCAGAGGGAATGCAGACAATGGCATATTTGGCTGCAATCATAGCGGGGCCCCTCCACCACCATGAATCGAAGCTATGAGAGTTAAGATAGCACAAAGCTAATCTCTGGCCCCACAAAAGGGCCTGAGGGAGCAGCCCAAAATGGAAGCAGTATTAATACCATGGTTTCTTTGTGTGTCAGGTATCTTTGCTGGTCCTTGACCACTTCCTCCAGCTTTATACACCAACCAACAAACAGCACACTTGCAAATTAACACATAATATACATCCCTGTCAACAAAATAATGGCCTTGAAGTAACAACCACGCATGCCTAAGTAACCTATTAAAGTTTCCTCTTGGGG
The DNA here is from genome assembly GCA_028641955.1 of Protonibea diacanthus. Lineage (NCBI taxonomy): Eukaryota > Metazoa > Chordata > Actinopteri > Sciaenidae > Protonibea > Protonibea diacanthus. Next base: position 15,568,526 of record CM053978.1, read on the forward strand.
TACACAGTAGCAGTCTCACATCAGCAGTTCTACCACTGTCTCCAATCTCGCTTCCACTGCCAGGAGGCAGCACATCTGCACAGCACACTGACTGACAATCGATGGCTCACACATCGTTCGTACCACACACCACCACCACCCCTACCCACCCACCTACCCCCAACCCCAACACACATATTCACACAACATCACCCAGCCAGGGTACTCCCCTACGTGACTCAACTTGTTTCAGGAGGGAGGGAGGGAGGAGGAAGAGGGGGGGGGGTGAAGAGAGAGGTGGAGATTAGATAAATCTAGGGGAGCTTGGGGGATGAAGAAGCAGCTGTTTGCATCCCGTTATTGCTGGATTGGTTTGTATTTTTTTTTTGTCAGTGGGTTTTGGTTTGATCTGTGCTGACAAAACTGTAACTATAATTATGTTTTTAAAAAAGAAACCAACCAAAAGAAAACCCACAGTTACAGCTCCAGCATCAGCTGTTTGGATATTGGGTCATTCTTTTATGATATTTTGTGAGACTTCAGGCGCCTCTGCAGCGCAGCACGGCACACAGCTCCACACACGAAAAGACGCTGCGCCTTAACGCGTAAAAACAATCAATGCACCTACAGTCCTGGGCGTTGCACTCCCATGCTGTAGGCAATCCGAAGATCTACTTTTGAAAACTGTCATAACATTATGACTCATGAATTGACTGAAGTATTAAACAGCACTGAAACATGCAAGTTGCAGGAGGAAAAAAAAATGCTGTGCGTGCATGTCCGGATTTGTATCAAGGATCCTAATTTTCAAGTAAATTTAAGTCACGGCGTTTTTTTTATTAAAATAAAAACATTTGATTGCAGTAGATGACCCATTTTTGTAGCTTGTGTGGTTGTACTTACCCCTGTCTTCTGCTCATGAAGAATCCCTTCTATGAGAAGTGACCCATATCCAAAGCAAAAATCGTGTTTGGTTGTGTGTGTTTTTTTTTTTTTTCGTCTATCAATGTGTGAAAGGAAGATTTCCCGAGCGATATCTAAACATTGTTTCCGAGTAGTATCCAAAAGGAATCCACACGCTTCTTCTTCTTCTTCTCGAGGCTGCGTCGATCCTCCAAAACCATTGCCAGCGCGCTGTCCGCGGAAAAAGTGGTGCTGAAAAAGTCTCAAGTCCCAACTTTAGGCTGTGTGCGAATGGGAATCAAACGGCACGTCCACTGTGGCCACACACTAATACAGCTCCGGCGATGAGAAGATCAGATTTGAACAGGATAATAGAGCGGTGAAAGCATACATCCCGCACCCGAGGCGAGAGCACTTTCCAGCTGATAGACGGGAGAGACTGTATGCGCCCCGTGCTCTGGATGTGATTGATGTGAAATGCATCGCAGCACACCGCCTTTATCAGGGGAGAAATGCACCATCAATGAATGGAGAGAGAGAGAGAGAGAGAGAGAGAGAGAGAGAGAGAGAGAGTGAGAGAGAGGGAAAAGAAGAAGAAGAAGGTGTGAATGCCAGATTACAGCATGTAATACCAGCAGCGCTTTGGCAGTGGCTGCAGAGTCAAAGTATGACATGAAGCTTCCAGTTGTTAAATCTCAACGTCGCTTTAGCTGCCTCGTGTTTCACCTCTCAGCACTTCACTGTCATGTTTTTTTTACACGTTCATTTTTTTTTTCCTCTCTGATGTGACAAACACGCACAGGAAATCAGCCTCTCTGCACTGACAGTTAAGTCTAATTAAACTCTGCTTTTTTATAAATATCTATTTAGGGCACTATTTTATATATATATATAAAACGATGTCTGCCAGATCATTTTGGACTTGCAACACATGAAACCATTAAATTATCTGCAATGAGACATGGGCGAGATCAGTTCAGTCCTGGCGCTGACAACAGAAGATGTGGTGTGATTGTTGCAAATATGACGCTTCTGGGTCGACTCTAACGTTTTACAGGTGCTGTTTGCAGCAGAGCCTATGCAGCATGTTGAGTCCCAAAAGCGCATGGGATGCTGACAGTGCGTAGACATTGACGAACATATCAAGTCCAATCAGTGAATGGGAAAACTCAATCTTGTTGTGTGTGTGTGTGTGTGTGTGTGTGTGTGTGTTTCACTGACTGACAGCAGCCACATCCTGCAGCAGAGCTTATGAAATCATGTCCAAGGACATGCCTGTGTATGTACCACATTATTCAACAGAAAATGTAGTTTTAAAACAAGCATGGGGTGTTGTTATTTGAGGCTTTAACACGATTGATGGCCCAATGCTTTGGCTATTAACCTTCAAAAGTCTACAAAGTGTGTTGCAAGAGAGGCGAAGAACCTCCTCATCAATCTGTTTAACTGTGGCATCGGGTGCAACCTGCAGGAGGAGGGATTGATTCATTTTCCATGATGTCCAATAGAAGGCTCGGTGGTGATAATTCTGCCTTTGCTTCCTGTATATGCGCAGCTGCTCTTTCTTTCTTTCTGCCTTCCTGATCACAGGGGCCGTGTCGTGTGTGTGGTGCGTGTGTGTGTGTGTGTGTGGAGGCTTTCACAGGTCTGAGTGGGTCACACCTGTGGAGTGTTGGACCGACTCCACCACATCAAGGGAAAGTGAAGGGGTGTGTGTGCGTGTGTGTGTATGTGTGTGTGGTGAAATGAGGGAAGGGAGGGGTCCTTGGAGGGGTGTGTGCCATGTCTCTCTGGGCCTTGGAGGCAGCTGAGCCTCTGAATATTCATCTCAACCTCTGCTGGAGCAAATTTCAGCTACACGACCAGACTGACTGGCAGTCTTGTTGGCTGTTAGGGGACTGTTTAAGTCATGCAAAAAAAAAAAAAAAATAATAAAATAAAATAAATCAGAGCAAACTTACTGAACAAAGTGTTTTACGTCTCTTTATTACCCCACAAAGAATCAGCTCTCCTCCATCTGTCAGCTCCTCAAACTACTGTTCTTTTTCTGTGTAGCATGGCTAGTGTAATAAGTGAGTTATTTAGCTGTGGAGAATAGATACAAAAAGTTATTTCTACCAAGAGACCCATTCATGTTTTGCCTCCTGCTGCAGTACACCGGGAGACGGCCTTGTTGAACGTGTCTGCTCTGAGGATAACATGTTACGCTGCTGAGCCCTCCCTGTCCCTCTGTGCAAGGCAAACTCCAGAGATTACTTGTTTCAATTAGCTATGGGGCGGAGAGAATTTAAGCCATGTTAATTCCAGTCACTAGTGGAAATCCCAGTGAAAAGGACTAGCCGCTGAGGCATAATCACCTGCCCCCAGACGTCTCTCATTTCATGGATACATTAGGGGATTATTCAAAATGTAAATTTAGAGGTCACAAGATTTCCAGTCATTGATGGGATTCATTAAAGGCCAGAGCTCCTGCAGATTTGTCTGATTTAAAGTGGCCCTGTGCTTTTGATAGCTCTGACCTGTTTTTGGTTGTTTTATCCACTCTCTGATTCCCTTATAAAGAGACATTTTTCCTCTTTTTTCTTTACTGCAAAAGAGAATTTGGTCTAAAATATGTTGCCTCGCTCAGTAAATGTTTAATTAAACCAACGGAGCAAGAGCTGCTTTAAAAATGTCCAACTAAAGAATAACAAGATGACAAGTAGAAGAAGATAGAGGAGGAGGAGGAGGAGGAGGAGGAGACATGGAAGTCCCTCCGTATGAAATAAACCATAATCTAATAGTTGCAACAAAATGATGTTTGTGTTTCGCATCTTTTCATCAGCATCATCTAATATGGAACTCTGAGGGTATACAGACTATCCGCTGACATTTGATTACATAAAATTGAGCTTCTGACTGTCTAACACCCACAAGTTGGAAAACATAAAAATGAGTCAGTTTGTCACTGTCTGTTTGAAGCAATATTTTACAAAGATGAAACAGGCTGGCCAGGGCAGACAGATAAACTGCAAGTGTGTGAGTGATATATTTCTTTGAGATGCTGGCTGACTGCCAGTTGTCACAGGTGCGACCTTTGAACTCTAAAAGCTTCATATATATATATATAAAGCTTTTAGAGTTCAAAGGTCACTCTCCATTATAGAAACAATAGGCACTGTCTCTTATGTGGGTATACACACATAAGAGACAGTGCCAAGGTTTATGGCGCCTCGCTGTGATGTTTCTTTAGAGAACAAGTAGCCTGATTTCATGTTTTTAGTCAAATCTAGCCTCATTCAAAGGCCGTATCGTCAACAGCTGCAACGATTAGTCAATTAGTTAGTCAACTGAAAATAAATCGGCAACTATTTTGAAAATCTGTGTGTCATTCAGCTTTATTTTTCAGCCAAAAATGGTTAAAAAAATGATAGTTTCAGGTTCTCAAACATGAAAATGCTGATTTATGCTTACATTGCAGTGAAATTAATAATTTTTTGCTGTCTGAGACAGTTGACTCGTTCTAGGATATTATCGTGTTGTTTCACTGTTTTGTGTTTGGCATACTAATTGACAACAAAAAATATCGTTACATTAATGATATCGAGCACCAATTTCAAAATTCTATACGTTTGTTATTCATGACATATATCAGGTCCTGACTGTGCGCAGTTAGGACAGTTAGGATGCTTCTAGTGGGATGCCAAAATCACAAAAAGGACAGTACAGTATGTGGAGGTTAAATGTACCTTTGATCTAAAAATATCAGATGTCTGTGGGTGTTGAGTGGACACATACTCATTCCACATTTTCCTCCCTAAAACCTCATGTGTGCCTTTTTATTTTGCCACAGGATTTTGAAATGATCCTGGAATGAATGCAGGAAAAAGTTAATTTGCTAAGTGACAGTTACCTGTTTTATTGTGACGGACATGTGTGCAGTTACAAGCCTGTTCTGGTGCGGTCCATTAGGCACAGATATCGCAGGAATATAAAATCTAAGGTCTTCTGTGTGGAAACAGCTACATCAATCTATTGTATATCAATGTAAATGTCAAGCTGTGTCTCACATTTCTCTCATTTTTGTCTTTGCTTGTGGACTATTGAATAAATAGGTTGTGGTGAATTGTTGAATATCATTAGACGTATACGTTTGGGCCGGTTGTAACTGGCATGACAGCAGCCCCTGGTGGTTATGACATGGTCTACTATGTGAGACAAAATATGCTAATAGGTATAGAAGCCAGCCATATATAGCACTTTGCATCAGAACACAACCTTTCATATCAAGTCACTGTACTTTAACTTTCAACTTTAAGCCATTAAACATAACAGAGATTCTTCAGAGATTTCTGATTAAAAATAAAGATGAATTTTACTTATTCAGTCTTGAAGTGCAGTATTTCATAAAAAACTGACTTGTTGCAGTAGTCTATATAAGAGAGGGCAATGTCACTTTAAGCCTAGAAAATCACAAACATCGCAAATTGCCTCTCTTATGTGTGAAGCCAAGCACAATCTATTCTGGCCTTGGGCAGAACAACACAATCTCCTGCTTATTTAGTCATTAACTTGCATATTTACCTGGAGAAAAAAAAGACACTCGAAAGGTTAATGTTGCCAATATCTCTGTAGACTTCGATTGAACAAACCTCAGCTGCCGCATAGCCTTTGGTTGTGTGTCATACATCTTCACAGGGATTGCCATGTTAAGAGATAGGCACCTAAAGCCAGATTTCGCTGCTCATTTGCTGTTGCCACAGTGAAGCTCTGTTTGTGACTTGACTCGGCTGCTCTACAACTAGCCTTATTGCCTGGGTGCATATCATGGAATCCACCCACTCTCTGATATCAGGCAAGTAACCTTAGACCCTCGGTTCACTCAATAAAACCAACCCTTTAAGGGAAAAGAAGAGCAACAAAGGAGGGATCCCTCTTCCAAAACAGGCATTTTGTATATATACACTACGCCGAAGTAGATGGAGGATAGACTAAAATAAATAGGGGAGTTCCTTATGACCAAACAGTTACTACACTGCTGGTGGTTTTTATAAACAATTCACAAGCATTTTACAATTGAGCTTGCACTCCTTTCTCAGTAAATCACGCTGTGTATGCTGTACTGAAAGAAGTGAGCGCCCTCTTTTGGACATAAAAAGGACTGTAGCTCTGCTCCTGTGTGCTTAATGGTTCACCAGAGACCTGCAAAGAGAATGGGTTGCCGTAGCAACTGCAGATAGTAAAAGTGCAACCTCTTGAGTATGACCCTATACAGATATGTTTAATTGTGTAACGCCTGTTCTCGTTCCCCCCTGCAAGAAGAGAAAGGCAGAACACACAAGATGAAACCCAAGAGGGGATTTTTTTTTCTTGCTTTGTTTAAATCTGTGACCTTACATGATATTTTATGACATTAATTTGGAAAACATAAAAACATAGAAACACATTTAATACATAATATTTTTTGTGAGGTTGATTCTTGGGTTGGATTAAAGGTGTCTTGATTTAAAACAAAACTCGTCAAACCTCAAAAAAAGATTTTTAATAGAATATATATACATTTATAGTGAGTTAATGAAGCACATGTTTATTCATTATCCCACAGATTGCAGTTTGTAGTCTATGTTTTCACTGTCTCCCAGTGGTTAACAGTGAGTCTTTGGTGAATGTGTATAATTACAGTAAGTGAAACCGATTTTCTTGAAAATCAAATACGTTGACTTCTGCATCAAAAAATACTTTTTATTGGTTTTTTTTTTTTCATTATGTTTGTTACTATAGTTTAATTATGTTTATTTGTAAATGCTCTATACTGCTCACAGCTGGCCTGGGGCAATACTTCCTCCTAATTACATTTTCTTTCCTGCATGTATAATGGTTTTCTTGTAATGCGCTAGAACGAGAGGCGGTGGACACAATGTCCCGAACAGCTACAGAACATATGCAAAAAGTTCAGTTTATGTTGAGACTTTATCAGGGACATGTTCATTTGTGTACTGCATCAAACTGTCCGGCTCTTTTCAGTTTAAAGAAAACACATTGTACATGTATTCATATTCACCTAGAACCTAACCCAAAAGTCTAATCCATCAACACTAACTCCAGGTTTTGACACGAGTGTATGAATGATACTATATGTGTTTGTGTCATTGTGTTAACCTCCTGTATTTCCATATTTAGCATGTAAAGCGTGTAACTGACAAATGAGTAGTGAAGCAATAGTGAAGATGGAATAAAAGATAGCTGTCTAATTCTACAAAAAGACATTTGTCATGTAATACAATATTTGTCTATACATGCAACATTTGAAAAGATAATTTCTCTTTCTTTGACACTAAACAGGTTTTGGATGGGGAAGGCAGCGATTTACTTTAATGAAGAGCCACCTGACATGCTAAGAGAAAAGTAAAATCCACTTTAAATGTCAGCATCTGTTGGAGAAACCTTGAGAGGAAATATGAGTGAAGAAATTGTATTGATCTCCCATGGGAAATTAGATTGTTGCAGCAGCAAAAACAATGTGACTTCAACAGAAAGAAAGACAAACACATCTATGAAAGAAGCAATAAAATGACACAAAGTAAAATGAGCAGTGAAGCAGTGCAGAAGTACAACAGCCTGAACAATTATGGTTTCCTGTAAAAAAAAACAAAAAAAACATTATGTTGATGATTTGTATCAGATGTAAATTGGACTGTATTTCCATGAAACGTGTAAAGTTTTTTTCATGTGAAGTAGTGTTGTGCTGACGAGCACAACAGTTGCATTTTCTCCACTAAATCTCTGATGATACTTCGAGGCATAAATCTGTTTGATTGACACTAAAGAGTTCTGATCCACGTCAGCTGATCTGCTCTGTCATTACTGAAGGCAGTGAGTCAGCATGCAGAGTGTTGAAAGACACTCTCTGGTGCCCTAGAGAACAAGTTCTTGGATACACGGAGATAAAGTGCTTTGAACTAAAGTCATTTGTTTTTGTCAGTAATTGTTTGTTTATCCTTTTTTAAAGCACCAAATAACTATTTATATATGTATAAATACATATATAGATATGTGTATGTGTTTGTGAGTGTTTATTGCTTTGCATACAGGCTCCAGACTTCCCCTCGCAGTTATTTTTACTACTAAAGTTACATGCTGTTAGCCAGTGTATATTTTTGTAGATGGCGAGTGAGTAGAGTGAGTAGTAATTTATTCAAAATGAGCTTGTACACATACACATACAGCACACTGAGCTACTTTGTGAATGGATGAAGTGAAGCAAATTGCACGGAGACCCCATCCATCTATATTATTTCTTTAATTCTATGATCCATCTATAATAATGCAAATATAATGTAAGGTGCTTGCATTATCTTAATGCCAAGATTGCTTTCACTCACATGAACAGTTCCATTAGTGTGTAACTATGTTGCAGAGGCTTGCATATATATGTATGTATATGTTCATATATATACATACATACATACATATCAAGTATTCAACCCAGCTAATTTGCCCATGCCCATAAAGCAGCTGTCAATATAAACACATTTATATTATTTAATAGCCAAATTCACTGTAAATAGCCAAAGATATCTGACTAAACTGGAAAAGCCATTTACCGTACCATATATCATGCCCTATTTCAATCTTGGGAGAAATTAACTGTGGAATGTGCAGGTATACATCTTATTTGAAAGTGTTGGTAGTCATCACTGATATATTTTGGTGAAATAAAAACACACACACACACACGATAGCTGTGAGGACAATGCGGATAAGATGGAATTGGACAACGAGGCAAAAAAAGGTGAGGGAAAAGTAACAAAAGATTTTCTTGGAAAAAGGACAAAGATTTGAGTGAAACAGAGAAGGACCGGATCATGTTGTAAGCACATAAACATCAGTGCATGCACGATTACCTCCCCTACTGATGCATGACTGCGGCGATCATCTCATTTGTTCAGAGAATTCACGTCATAAACATTAATCTGCCATTAAAACTGCCTTGTGTTTTAACATTCATCCTGAGAGATTAATTGGCAGAGAAATGTTTATTTCAAATTAGCCTATTAATGATGCATTCACATCATGAATCGTGGAACTTGGCTGGCTCCGGCCTACATCAGGGTACATTAGCCACTTTGAATGACAAAACGTATCAATATCAGTATTTGTAATTTTGACCCTGGTATGACTATTAATCAATTATTTGATTAAAATAAGATTTAACACCACTTTAACACCGCCATGATCTAATGTATCACTGTTTCACTGTTATGATTTCAGTATTTATATGCAGACCCATATTTACATCTCACTTAAATTATGTTACATGATGAAACTACTTTTTAAGATATACTATTTCAAGTATACCTTAGTTTTTTTTTTCTTTATTTTTTTTATACTTTATACTTTTATATTTTCTTATGCGAAAGTTGCTATTTGATCTTCCATAGACTGATTAAATTACTAATTGTTTCAAACTGTTACGTGTGAGTTGTTACGAGACAAACCTACCATTTTAGTTCACAATAAAAAGCTATTTTACATTATTTTTAACGATCAAATTGTTGGGAATACGTTTCACCATGACTGCGTGATCATATGTGATCATTAAACTTGAACTTGGATCAGATTTGACGATCATGCTGGCGCTGTCCATTACCTGCGGTGCTGAAACTGATGACTCAAACCAGCATTAAACCCATTTCATAAGTTTGACAGCCTGTTACATGGATAACGTTATGTGTTATATTTTCAAAGTATGGCGGTATAAATTTAATTACATCAAACAAGTGGCCGTGAGTAGCTAGCTGGAGCCAAAAGTGCCAGTTTCCTCTCACCGGCTCACTCCAGTCAGAGCGTGGTGTCGCGTTTTCCCCGTATCCGTTGCCCAATTCGTCAACTCCTGTTAGGTAATTTTCTTACGTTACCCGAGCCGTTAAAGGTTAAATTACGTAGTGGGCGTAGCGGCTCCTTGTAATGGCGACCGTGCCGTAGATGTGCCTAGGTTTGTGAAAATGAAGCGAAGAAGAAGTTATTTCTTTTAAGTAAAACCCCGAGGTTCCCCGGAGGAGGACTTTGCGTCTACAACCATCATCTTTACAAGTGGTAAACTTAGCTGTACTTTTGAACTTTTGTGCCCTTTGAAATGATGAAGCTCAAGTCAAACCAAACCCGGACGTACGACGGGGATGGGTACAAGAAGCGGGCCGCCTGTCTGTGCTTCAGGAGCGAGACTGAGGAAGAGGTGAGTCCGGTGATGTAGCTGTCTGGCAGGGCCACGCTAACATTAGCAGACGTAGCGGTTAGCTGCTTCCAGTCTCCTCTCTCTCTCTGTGTGTGTATCGGTACATTTATCAGCGCCGCTGTGGTTTGAAATGATGACTCACTCCTTTTTTAAACCATCGTATTGTGCCCTAAAGTTGTGCATTAAACGTCAGTTTTCAGCTCGTACTTACCTAAGAGTTATGTAAGCCTCTTTAGCTGAGCGTGTAGCAACCTGGGGGGGGGTTCAACCCAGCGTTACATACAGACAGTCCGTTAGCTGCATGCTAATGCTAACGTTAGCTTGCTAACTAGCCGTGTTGCTACTGTGGGCAGCCGGCTCTCGGCCAACGACCACAGCCCCCCTATAGTACAGGCTGTGGTGAGCGGTGATTTTATCACGACGAGATGTGGCAGATTAGAAATCACTGTTAACTTTTAAAAGTGACAGGCTAATATATTTATTTACTCACATTATACGCGTCATTAGAAGCGTCCGTGCAACTGGTATTGCTAACTAAACATTGGACTGATATGTGGCTAAGTTCTCAGCGGTGTTAGCTTTAGCCAGCAGACAACACTGGTAGTGATACTGTGTTTTTTGTTTGCTTGCTTTTTTTTGCGTTGTTTACGTGAAATTAAACTCGTGATACTAACATGTGGATGATATATTCGACTTAAAGTCAAACTCGAAACCTGTTTTGGTTGTGTGCAAATTTCACCACGTAGTTAACGTAATGTGCCACTCGCTACCTCCGTGCTACCTCCGTGCGCCCTCCCACGAAAACCACTCAAAGTAAGCCTGCAAAGGGTTATTTGAGATCAGAGACGATTGGGGAAGCTGATGTCCAGTCAACATCACGCACAAAGATGTCTTTGTAGTGGAAACATTTCGTTGTGTCTTAGCAGGAAAGGAGACGAATTGTGACTAAACTATTTCCTCATTCTGGTTAAAAGTAAAAGGGGTCATATTGTGAACAACATTACAGGAAACACATCTGTATGACCTGCACGTAAGATAGAAACTTCTACCAAGATCGGCACTCAGCCAAGCATCAGGCACCACGAACTAACCATGCCTATGTGGAAAAAAAAAAAAGCAATGTCAGTGACTCATGCCTTAAGTATTGAAAACAAGCGTATGAACTGCTTTGAATCATACAGCGAGTTAACTTGTTTCACACGATATCCAGCTGTGACTTCATAGTTAACAGGTAGCTGTCACATGTTAGGGTTTGTTTCCTAACACAGGTCACTGAATATCTTGCTCAAGCAGCAACACTTGTGTAATGTGAAAACACACCAGTGAACACCGTTAACAAACAACACTGAGCTGAGACTGTAGAGCCTTAACCAGTCTTGTTTGTCCTGGATGCTTTTTTTCAGGTGCTGCTGGTGAGCAGTAGTCGACATCCTGACAAGTGGATAGTTCCTGGAGGGGGAATGGAGCCCGAGGAGGAGCCCAGTGTTGCTGCAGCTCGAGAAGTGTGTGAAGAGGTAAACTGTTTTTAATATTTATTCCAACGAATTTATGCCTGATTTATACTCCCTTTGAATTTGTTCCTTAAATGATTGATGTTGTCAGATAAGCATTCCTGTGTAGACTGCCGCGGCAAACTTCACTTGACCTTTGTATCCAAAACGTAGATGCCTTTCTAGACTTAGTGCATAGCCAGGAATATTCTTCTGAGAATGGATTTCCATTAGCGGTGTGGGGCATAATATGTATTGTGTTTCATTTCTATTAAATCATGTCTGTATTTAACACTGGGCCTAATACCTTGCTCTCAAAACCCATTTTGTCAATGCAGTCATCCTGTTTGCATGGACAGAGAGAGAGAGAGCCTAGCAACATGTAAGCTGTATCATAGCGTCATATTACAAAGCAGTGTTTAAGTGTCAAAGGAGGACACGCTGAGATTGAACACTGACTAACCAGAGGTTGCACTGCGGCACTATCCAATCCCACAAATACAGTAACTGAGGGGAAACAATCAGCTTTCATTCTTTGTATGTTTCAGACAGGTCTATTTTTGTAGTGGCAGCCTTGTTTGAGGCATTTTGAAGGACAAAATGTGCCTTTTTTTAAGTTCCTATGTGTTGAAGAGGATGAGTAGCAATTAGTAAACAGTTCTGAAGCCTATTGGAAATCAATATACCGGCCACGTCTGTCCCTTCATTTCCAGTATCCCTCTTGTATACGCGCTGTCCAACGTTTGGGCATCAGAAAGGCGACAGGGCACTGAAGACACTGAATCTTAACCGGCTGTCAGCTCTTGGCGGGTGACCGACCGTATAGAGCCTTTTCTCTGTGTGCGATTCATCACACTGATGGATGCCGATTTCATCCTTTATCCTGGCTCCTGCTGCTCGCTAGCTTTTGCGGTTGCAGGACGCTGTGGCTTGCCAGCACATTTCCACAGGGTCAAAAATAATGTCGCATCACTACTGAGGTCTGTTGAAAGTCCTTAAAGGCCACATTCAGAAACTTTGTGGTGACTTTGAGTAGAACTCAATGCATCACCACGTTCAGTTGGCTTCCTAAGCCTCTTATTGAACGGTGGTGTAACAGGACACATCCTAATCCTGGCAAGCTTATTCTGATGACCATATGAGCAGTGAGTGATTGCTTATGTTTATTGGTTTGGAAGCCTGCCAGGGATAATGGTGAAGAGACCGCAGTCAGGAGCAGGCCAAAGGTTACAGACGGTTCCTTTGTCTATCAGAGTCCTCACAAACTTGGCTTAATGCTTGGCCGTCGTATGTCCTGACCCGAGAAAACACAGCACACTGTTGCATAAGTTGTAATGCAGTCTTCATGCTGTACATCATCTTCCAAAATGATGCCCACTAGTCTACAGTTACACGAACGCTTGAGTTGGGAGACATTTTCCATCTCATAAAAACATACAGGTTGACTTTTGGCCTATTACTTAATCCCTGGCATGTCTTTGGGGTTTCTAGTGGTGGTGCTGTGTTCTTTTACATATGATCTCGCTGAAGGCCTGAGGAGTCCAGCACCGAATCCACAGTACAGTGCGTGCAGTCAACATTTTATTTATAGACTGAAACCTGAAGAAGAAGCTGCAAAGGTGTCAGCAAGTGGTCTGGCTCTGTATCTAAACTTGACCTACTATTCACCTCTGGGAGTTTAGATGTACCTTGGATTATTTTTTGTTATTACAAGGATACGTTTAAAGGCAACCAGCAGTGGGAAACATTCAAGTTATCCTCTGTCTAGGAAAGGTGGGAAGAGTAACGTCAACCCATGGCACAGTGGTTATTCTGTTTGCTTCTGACCTTTTGTACATGATCTTTTTCGAATACTCAAAACATCTCATAGAGAAACCATTAGTATGTGACAGTAAGTGATAGCTACATGTTTGCGCAGGCCTAATATAATTTATACCATAATTGCGCTGTAATTTGAATTAAAATAGGTCATGAAAGTTCAAAAATCTGATTTCCAAAGAACTCTTTGTGACTATAAACGAATAAAAACAATCTTATGATGTAATTTAATAAACACAAACTAAGAGTCACCCACAGGGGTTAAAAAAAGAATTGGAGTTTCTTTTCAGTTTATTAGATTGCATTAAATTGTACAGGTGTTGTGTTATGACCCTCCTCTGCCTCTCTATTCATAAAAGGCCTTAGTTTTCAGTTCTAACTGTAAGTTATGGTGTGTATTTGCTCACTATTTTCATAATTTTCCTTTATTTTTACAGGCTGGTGTGAAGGGGACTCTAGGTCGCTTAGTTGGAGTATTTGAGGTAAGGTTTGTTTGCTGTAGACTTTTTTTTTTTTTTTTTTTTTTTAGTCTTAAATGTCAACATACTGCAGTTTGTTTGTGAGTGAATCCAATATTTCCCACCCCCACCCTCTACAGAACCAAGAGAGGAAACACAGAACCTACGTCTATGTTCTTATTGTAACAGAGGTCCTGGAGGACTGGGAGGACTCGGTCAACATTGGTAAAGTACTGCATTTGTTTACTTGTTAAAGTGGGGATCATACGGACAAAGTTCTCAGGCAGTCACATGCTGTCTGTAGCTTTAGTTTTCTTTCCCAGGCCTTTCCCTGAACATTACAGTTCAGGGATTTTCTTGTGAGTGGAGATAAAAACACCAGCTCTGTGTATGCCCTTGTGATTTTCACTGCCATGTACAATACTGATAATTAAAACCTATTTTCATAATAGATATATTTTATTCTAATGCTGTCTCTCACGTGTCTTAACCTGCTCCACAATGGTGTCTTGTTCTATCAACAGGGAGAAAAAGGGAATGGTTTAAAATAGACGATGCCATACAAGTGTTGCAGTGTCACAAGCCTGTGCAGGCCACCTACTTCGAGGCTCTCCAGGAGAGTTGCCTGACCAGTAACGGAACACCTTTGGTGGCCACGATAGGTGGGGACCTCTCCCCTACCTACAGCATCAATCAGAGCTCCGTCTCGGGTATCAGATAACTAAAACCATAACTCTGACACCCCCAGGAGCTTTCGCCACCACTTGCGCTCTTACTTGTGTCATGTCATTTCTCTTCTCTTCTCTTCTCTTCTCTTCTCTTCTCTTCTCTTCTCTTCTCTTCTCTTCTCTTCTCTTCTCTTCTCTTCTCTCTTTCTTTTTTGTCTCAATAACATGGTTTGCCTTGCCAACTCCTTTGTGCCAGAACTGTGGCACAGACTTGATGACAAGTGTTGGGTGAATAGTCTGAAACACTTTGTAAATGTAAATGTAATTTTTGACCCCTTCTTTTTTTTTTTTTTCTTTTTACTGACAACTGCATGAAATGTCCTCTCGCTCCCCCTCCTTCTCTTTCCTTAACGCGCCCTTAGCGTGGTGTTTATTGAATGCAAGAACTACTTTTTACTGTTGTAATGTAAAACTGTATACTTAGTGCTTAAGCTGAAGGCTTTTGGTGGTCTTTTTAAACGTTTCCTCCATTTTTTTTTTTTTTCCTTTCTTTTTATTTTCCTGTGAATGAATGTGCCCATTAGTGTACTCCTCCCTCCCCTGTTTTAAGGATAGGAAATGTTGTCTGTACCTGAATGAACAGAGTTGTGGGAATTGACTTGTCTTGCATGAGCACCGTTTTGTTGTGTCTCACTCGCTCGAGTGACTTGATGCTGACTGTGCAACAGACTTGTGGTAAGGTCTTTTGGATTCTCTTCATTTTGGGTCTTATCGTGGTTATTGATGTCTCTTTTTAATAAGAAGGATACGGCCCCTCACTAGTCTTTGAATTTCAAGTGTCAAGTGTGTTTCTCTCTCATTTGGGAAGCTAGCCAAGCACTACAAGTTTCACTCTCAAACGGAGCATATATACTGTAAAGAGAGTAAGAATGTCATCATACAATGTAAAGTGAACCACCTTTCTCCTCAGTGTCTTTACCTCCTTTTAATCCCTTTTTTTTGTTTTTCTTTTTTTTAATGCTTTCTTGTGACTCACTACAAAGTCTTCCTCCACATACTGGGAGGGTAGAAGTAGTAGAACACAAAATCATGGACTTGTAATTTCAAAATTCAACACATATCACTTAAGTTATTAAAACCCATTTCCATATTTTACTCCTCACATTCAGTTTGGTTGAAAACAATTGTTTACATTGTGTTCGTAACATAGCACAGGTGACTTTAGTGGGCACTTTTCATTATGGTCATGATTTATTTTCTTCTTTTTTTTTTTTTTTTTTTTTTACTACCCTTCCTTTAGTATTTAATCTGCATCCCCAAAAACACTCAAAACACCTGCTTGACATTGAAAGTAATGGAATCTATAATGCTGTCTTTGGCAAGATGCAGAACAAACAAGCCTTGTACAGTTTGAGACCTCGTTTTTAACATGTAAAATGCTTTTGGATACTAGTTTTTTTTTGTTTTTTTTTCTTTCGTTTCGTTCGTTTGTTTCTCTCTAACGTCTGGCAAAAGTCTCTTTAGCCGAGCTGCGTCACTTTGGCCTCGATGTGGCATGAGGCAGCAGGCTCAATACTGTGAAACTGGAGGCGCTGTAGATAGCATGTTAGAGGTTTTTATTGTAAATTGTTTATTTCTGTATAGATCAAAGGTGAGAGTACAAATGACAAAAAAACCCCACCTCTTACACATCTATGAGTTGTACATGTCATTTCAACTGAGGCTGGAAGTACTGATTGAACTCATGGAGTTAGCTCTGGAGCTGTTTGGGAATTTTCTCTTGAGATAGCATGCAGTACATCCGAGGCTAAAGAACAAGGAGAGCGGCTGTGGTCTTTAGGGTGAGAGTGAAGAGCCTATTTATAATTGGATATTCTCAAAATCCTTACATTTCATTTTAGACCAAAACAAATTTGTAACCGTGAGGGGTTTATTTTTTTCCCCCTCATCTTTGACCAAGCTATAAAATTAACTGCAGCCACAGTTTCCAAACCACTACTTGGTTTAGAAGTAAAGCCCAGTCGGTGTATTTTCCCACAGATGAATTCTTCTATTGGTTTCTTGCAAAAAAATGAAACACAATACTGTTGTTTTCTGTGTATACTTAAACGTATAACAA
Source organism: Protonibea diacanthus (assembly GCA_028641955.1). Lineage (NCBI taxonomy): Eukaryota > Metazoa > Chordata > Actinopteri > Sciaenidae > Protonibea > Protonibea diacanthus. The sequence goes on from CM053978.1 coordinate 15,585,175, forward strand.
CATATTTTGGGGCCACTTAGGGGCAGAAACAAACCGTAAACGCAGCAGTGACATTATCACGCTTATATGGAGCATCATTGGCCTTCATTTAACATTGTCTTTGTGCATCTATCTGTTAAATGCAAGTCAAATATTAACTCTTTTTGCTCCATTTTGGTCTCCACCAATTCCTGAGGGAAATGTCTACTGTAGCTTCTGTAGCTACTCCACTATGTTCACCAGCTAGTTGCTAACTTCTGGCAGCTGCAAGATGCTAAACAGTTCTGTCAGGCTGAGGGAAACGGTTCATCTGTTTGTAACTACACTACACTTGAATACACAAGTAGTAATGTGAACCACTGTTTATATAAAATTAAAGAATTTAGGGAGCTGTGGCTTTTGAAAAAGTAATTCAGAGTTCAAGTAACTCAAAGTTTACTGTCCAGTACTGTAGCAGATGCATATTTAACTCTGAGTAAGGACAGAAAACAACAGTATCATCATTCAGCTGTCCAGAAACTGACGGACGATAACCTCATTGGGAAATTTAGGGAGCTGTAAACTAGTGGATCAAAAGCTGACCTAGAAAGGCGCAGAAAAATACCTTGACAGCAGTGGTTTGCTAAGCAGTGATGGTTTCCTTTTTATTAATTAGTCTTTTATCCTATTAATTGTTGGAGGGGGGCATGACCGTGCCAGCAAATCAAGCTTTCTAATATCAGCCTCTTTATAATCCCCAAATGAGATTGCTTTTTTTTTTTCTGAACAGGATATGTGCAAGGAGTCTAAAGTCTCCTTCACAACAGTTTGAGACTTTAAACTGGTTTTATTGCTGCGTATCAGAAAGGTGTGTCGGCCAAAGTCTTGCTTTATGATGCCCTACCTGGCACTTCATAAGAGATTTTTAGTCTTCACTGAAATGTGCAATTGGATGTTAAGGGGATGAACCTGTATATGGCTAAAAAAAATCTATCTCGGAGAGTAATCTTGATGGTTTGATCTGGTGACAGGTACTGTCAAAATGAATGTGAGGAGGATTTCCACAAGTAACAGCCAGTGACTTAATTATTAATGACCACTTGTTCTTTATCCATTTTTTTTCCTGTTTGTTCTTTAATCAGTTGTGTTATTGACAAGCTAATGTCATGTATATAGCTAACACAGCACCCACAGCCAGAGGATGCACTTTGGCTTTGGTCAATAAGGATTAGTGTCTTTTTTTTTTTTTTTTTAAATAACTCCCTTCAAGCAGGCATTCAGGCAGTTCCTGTCATGAGTAAAGTGATGCAGGCTGGAGTTCAGGAGGGAATCTATGAAGTAAATGTCTCCACATAAGCTCGTCGGTGTTGTGATGGAGCAAACTAGTCTACCCTTTTCTCCCTGGAGATTTCTGCGATCTTAATTGGCTCGTCGGTATGTCACATTGAAGTCCCTGAATTTTTGAAAAAAACAAAACAAGGATGAATTATCAAGAGAACAATTAGAGCTTCACATGAAGTCACTTCCTTTAATCTACCAAAGGTCATGGTTTAAATATGTATTGCCCCATCTTGTGGCCAAAGCAAAAACTGTAAAAGCTCATCACTTTGCAGCTAAGGATTGTAACATTCAGTCTCCCTTAGCGTGATGGCCGGGTGGCCATTTTCATAACTGACTGACTTTAATAATTATAAAATAATAATAAATTGATTTTTTTTCTAAGAAGAAGCTGTTAAATAACCCCAAATCTTTGCAATTGAATAACGAACGTACATGCACTTCTAGCCGTTGACCTCAGCCTTGAAGTTAATTGTGTTCTCCAAGGTATATGTGTCACTGGAACTTTCTTTTCCTCTCTTTTGTCATTTGGGACTGTGGAATAAAACCAGTGCGAGAAGACTGAAGATTGTAATATAAATGTGCCAACAAATAAACACCAGTATTTCACATTCAGGCCAGTGTCATTGCTTGTGTTCACGTCAGCAGATCTTTTCATACAGTAACATCTCCATATATATATATATATGTTTTCAATGTGACAACTTATTGATGTACCCTGATTCCATGCTACACACAAATGGTATATATTACATTTGGACTCTATGCAATTAATCAAAAGACTTAATTATATACTAACTGGAATTGATACATCAATCAAGGTGCAACGTCAGAGTGGTAGTGCTAATAAATGCCACAAAAAGAAAAGCTAAACACCTTCCTAAAAATGTGACTCTTATTTAAATTATAGAAATATATTTATTTCTGTTCCTGTCTCACCGCTGTAAACTGAGAAAAACCTCAAACTTTCTCCCAAATCCATGCTACTCGTGATTCTAAGCGGTATTGATGATACAGAAATGTAAACATAAAAGTATACTTTGCACAATGGAAACCTTCGTGTGCTGTTGATGCACTCTGTTCAACAACAAAACGCACAGAAGAAATGGAGGAGCTGCTCACAGCTGGAAGAAATTTGGTGAAGCAGCTTGAGATACAAGTCCGAAAACAAAGAAGTATTTCATTTTTAATGTCTTTGTGGAATTTAATTGGCCGTGGAACTCTGAAGTTGTGGTTTGACTCTTATTTGGTCATTTCGTGCAAGTATAAAAACACTAAAGAGAAACAGAAGTTTGGTGGTGCTACGCTGGAAATTACGAGGTCACCATTTCTGTTAATAAAAATGGTGATTAGTTTGTGTTGTCCTGCCCTAACGAGTGTAATAAAGCCATGTGTGTACCAAGGGTGTGTACAACCGTCAATCTAAGCTTATCAGATCCACCCTAAATCTAACCACATCAGTCACGAGCAAAACTTGGGAGCTTAATAAGTCACTAACCTTTTTCAAAGACATTTTGACATGTCATAAATTATAGATGTTTCAGGTACTGTGCATGCTGGCTCACTGGGACACATCAAGAGAACAGAGGCATCATTCAAAGTGACTCATCAGATCCTGTATCCAGTCTGACTGCAGGATAAATGCTTGTAACCACATGTACTTCTCCCTTCACCACCTCATTAACAATAAAAGAATGACTTTATGATGTCTCACTAACTGATTTGTCATTTACATCTGGTCACAGTCACCCTGACATGCTGACTTCTGCCCTTTCTCAAATCCTAACCTGCCGACTGTGATCGAGGGTTTGAAACAGACCACTCCCCATAAATAAAGACCAAACTGAGACGGATGAGTTGTATTTTGGATTTCTTTATTGTACAGAAAGAGCGTGTGAAATTTACTGAGGCTGCTGTCCTCTGCCGCGTCCGAATCCACCTCTCTGCAACAGGAGAAATATTTGGTTAATACATCAGTCAACCCAAGTTCAACACAACAACAACGTCTTAAAAACAGCACTATGCAATCCAAATCCAGCTTTCAGGCATTCCTTACTGGACCAATTATAAAACCACAACAACTGTTTCATGGAGGACTGTTGTGTAATTGCCGCAGAAAGAATTCCTTCTTTGCCAAAACAGAAATTCAAGACCAAAAATATGCTTTTATCTCAAATACAAATAAAAGATACCCACAGAGGGAATTCTGAGAAAAATCATTTCAGAGCTTTAACGTGAAAAATGGCAACAATACTTACAAACTGGAACTCTGTGGCAGCTCCAGCACCGGCCTCTGCTTTCTTGTCAGCACCAGCTGATGGACAAAGTATGAATTAACAAGTCGGCAAGCAACTCACCAGTACCAAAATAAGACACTCTTACACACACAATACAAAAAGCCACACCAGATGAAGCCTTTTCACGGCATAAGGACATAGACAGTTGACAAGGCTGACTTGTATTACTGGAGGTAGACTTACGGGGTGCAGCAGATCGCCTGTATGTATCTCTGTCAGCCTCCCCACGGTTAAGGCGGGCGGGCCTCTCTCCTTCCATTCCTGCAGAAACGACAAAGAAAAGTTCAGCTCAGCATCAAGATGAATCTGGAGTTTTTCTGCTGTTGAAATCAGAAGACACACATCTAAAATAATCAGGTTCAATAACGAGGGGTCTCACTAAACACACGTATGATACATGGTATAAAATGTTCTCCTCAGAAATTGTTAACTAACTCGTAAGAATGTGCTGTCACATTCTTCTCCTGCACGATATTGTCAATGGTCAACATATTAGCCGTACTAGCTGTTAAGAAAATGAAACAACTGTTTCAATGATGGAATTTCGGTCGATAATGTGACGCATGACTGCAGACAGGATGCCACTCTCCCCTCCCTCCCTCGCTCGCTCTCCTCCGCTCTGTTGGTTTGCCTGAGGGCGGAGCTGAACTCCACACAGAGCAGACAGCTGGAGAGAGGCCACAGCGAGAGAGCCAAACAGACTGTGCGTCCACATGTGGTGAGTTTTAGACTGACATGGAGCTTGTTAAGCTAACAGACAATTGTGATGAACAAGCTACAAAAGACTGTTGATTGGATTAAGCCAAATTAGCTGTCAGCCAAATCAGTTGAATTCTTGTTGATGTTAAGACCACACAGCCTCTGTACCAGCAGTGAGCACCTTCACATGAGCTGAAGGATCAGCTGGTGTCACAGCGCTGTGATAAACATGAGGTCCAAAAGCTTTAGGTAACCATTAACCAGTCAGCTCAGTTTTTCTATTGATTTTTGCAGCATATACATGATGTGATATGGTCTAACATGAATTATAACTTTACAATAAATTATATTTTATATTCTGGGAACAAATACGGCTCTCTACGTATTCGTTTGCTGTTGGTGTATATGAAAACATTTCTGCTTTTGTAAAAGTGATTTGTCGTAACATGTTGCCGTCTGTGCATCTCATCCAAAGCGCCATTTTCTCGGGGTCAGTTTGATATTAAATTATGTGAATCATTGTCTGTTCTGAATAAGATGGCAGATCCTTCAGGACCACATTTAAGTTCAAATATAAGATTCAACAACTTTAAAAACTTAGTGCCCAGTACTCTAACAGGACCAGTCTAATTTGATTTTATTTAATCTCCTTTATCATTTCACTTCACACGATGGACAAAATTAAACATGGGATTTTTAATAAGTAAAAAGTTATTATGTACGAGCCCTTAGAGGTCTGATTGGTGGCTTTCCATTGCTATGGATTATATAAAATAATTCAGCTCCAGTCGTCTCATCAGAGGTGGTGAACACTGAACGACTGCTGCAGTCTTCTGACTCTGTGACGTTAATCTCTTTGGAATGCTTCCACTCAGCAGGTTTACATCAACCACTAATGACGCGTGCTCGTTTAGGGCCATGAAAACAATCCGTCTGTATTCCAGTGGCATTTTGTTACGATACTTTAAAAACCAACATCCGTGGATTACGTGTGTGTGTGTGTGACTTCTGAGAAATGTGATAAATAAAACACGCTACATTCAACTGAGACCACATTAAGTATACATCAGTGAGCTCACCCTTGGGCCTGGGCCTTGCGGTCTCAGGGCGGGTCTGGCGGCGCAGGGTGGCGGGCACGATCTCAGGGGGAAGGTGGAGGAAGTCTCTCAGGTACTGGATACCTTCATTGGTGAGGTACCAATAGAAGTGGCGCCAGGCAAATTGCTCCTTGACATACCCACAGGACTTCAAGGACTGGAGGAAGAGAAGAAACCACACACACGTTATGTAGTTTTCACACTGCCACAACTACAACTGTAAGCATGTGTGTGATGGCCCATGTGTGTGATAGCAGGAAAGAAAGGAGTCATATTTTTACCATCCAGACCGAGGTTTGCTTTTTAATTAACATTGAGGATTTTCAAACACCACCGATAAGACAATAAGAATGTAGCTGTCCACTGGGCTAGTTACCTCCAAAAGGCAGAACAGTGACACGAGGTTAAATATAATATTTACACAATACAGAGTGGGAGATGCTCGGTACTTAGCACTTCTTTTAGTATCACAAATGTCATTTTCTGTCCCTCTATCATGTCCATTAGATTTTTAGAGTTTTGTCTGACAGTTTCGACATGTGCAGTGAACGATGAATTATCCCCCCTCACATCATCCAATACTGATACTGCATCAAAAAACTACCAAGTTTATCTATTTATTTCACTACTACCCAGACTTTGAGGTCAACATTAACTTGCACCAAGGATGTACAGGGAAGACCACACAGCTCAGTTTTCAAGCCGTCAGTGTCAGTCACAGTTGTCTCACCTGCATCGCTTTCATCACATGAAGGTTGGGCACATTCTTGTCAGCAAGCTCGGGATGCTTGGCCAAGTGGACATCTTTCTTGGCCACCATGACTCCCTCCTTGAAGAGGAGCTCATAGATAGCAATGCGGTTCTTCTTGGGCATCAGCATCTGTGAGTTGAAGCGACATGTTCGGCGTCAGTCACCACACACACACACACACACGTTACAGATAGCTTCAATCCGGATAGCATGCTAACTGTGGCTCGCCTACATCTCCCGACAGGACTCAAAGCGGCAGAAACGCCACCAACTAACATTACAATAAACAATTATATTTAAATTGTTTTAAACGTTTACATCACTGGCCACACTTCAACACATTTAGGACTTTAACGTTGTCGAAGTTGGCCCGCGTTAACAGAGGAAAAATGGCAGTCGTCCGTGGACATCAGAGCCGGGTTTACTTCCCCACTTTAAAGTCTCACATCCACAATTTTAAAGTGTTTAACGGCAAAATACGTTCACGTATTGTGTTGTGGCATTAATACCAATCGAATAATAAACATTACGGTTTAATGGAAGATGAGATGGTGAAGATATATTTAGATTACACCGCTGGTTGTGTCTTTACCTTTCCACTTGATAGGGGACCGGAGCCGGAAGGAACGACTTGACGTTGATCAGGAAGGTTTATCCCCGCGGCCCGGGCCCGCTGGACGTGTGTCGCCCCCTACTGGTGTGGAGGGAAGACTCGCTTAGTCCATGTATTGCTGTATGTTAGATCAGGGGCTTCAACCTTTTTCAGCCCGGGGACCCCTTGGACAAAAAACAAACACTACAGAGACCCTCACATGTAATCATTATTATTTATTTATAAATAATTTTTAAATGTGTCTGGCCTATGATAACTTTTATATTTACTTTATTCACCCTTTTCACCTTATTAACCTATTAAACTGGGTTATTGGCCTAAATGTGCTTATGATTGATAAACCGTCCATGCATACTGGAATCATTTATATAAAAAACGTTTTTGTCAAAAGTAGCTTACTATTGCATATTAATGCTTGCAGTTCACTCAATATCATTTTTGTTATATTTTTTAATTCTTTAATAATTTAACAAATTATTTTGGTGAAAATGGTCAATTATTACTATTATTATTGTTATTATTATTGTTATTATTATTATCAAAAATTGGACCCCTGGTTGAAGACCACTGTGTTAGATACATACTTTATTGATCTCAAGGGAAATCCAAACATCCAGTGGCAGCATGAGACACTGTAAACATACATTCAAATTCACCTTTAGGATAAACCTGAATTTAAGTTAAATATGTGCAAAGAAGTTAAACATGTGTTAAGAATTTAAAGGTTAACTGTGTAAAATAGACTGCATTTATTTGGCTATACATAAAATAACAATCAGAGGTGGTTATATATATATTTCCTTCCTTCCTTTCACTTTTTTTTCAAAAGCACAAGTCCAATCAAAACCAGATGTATTTGGGCTGAAGCGACTAAAATCCGCACGGTACCGGGTCACGTGACACTCACCTGTGGCCTCGAACCCATTGGTTCGGTTCGGACTCGAGAATAGAAGTCAGAGTGGCGCTCGTTCCAAACGGAGGGTATATAAGCGACAAACACACAGTGCGAGCTTCAGAGAGCGGACAGGACTCACCTTGTGGTAGAAGAGAGAAGAAAAATCTTTCTGACTGGTTTCAAAGCACAAAGAACCAACGCTAACGTCGCGACCATGTCTGCGTAAGTCTCAAGTTTCTTCTGTCTGTGATGATCACTCTTCACTGTCTGTTTGTTCACATGTTTACTAGTATTCATGGTTTATGGTGGGAGTCATGTACTCACTCCAGATTTTTCTGTCCTTTTTTATCAGTCAAGAGCCAAGCTCCAGGCCCAGCATCCCGCAAACATTATGGGGTGACTGACTGTATCAGCCTGGACATAGAGAGTTTCACAGGAGGTCCTCCGTCAAGTTCCCGACGTCGAGAACTTTCAGATGGTTTTGAGAGCCATTAAGCTGTGGGCCAAAAGTGAGTGAAACACACACACAACTAGTTAAACTTGTTAGTCACTCAAGAGACTGTGAACAGGTGGATGATTGATTTGATTTTTTGTATTAATCTTAATGTAAAATAACCAATATTATACTTATATTTCAGAGATATTTAATTGGGCTAAATCAATATAGGACAGGCTGTTGTTTACATTAACATCATGAACTTAATTGTTTCTCTCATTCTCTTATTTCCCTTCAGAACTTAACATTTATTGTAACTCACCAGGGTTCTTGGGCGGTGTATTGTGGGCCATAATGGTGGCCAGGATCTGCCATTTGTACCCAAATGCTGCACCGTCCACCCTGGTAAAGAAGTTCTGGGTCTACACCAGATGGTGAGTTGTCCCATTTCTATCCACTGCAGTCAGAGTCACCTTACTTCATCATGAGTGGGTCTAGTTAACAGTATGCACTTACATGTAATGTACATTTATATCCGTTGTGAAAATGTAGCTGCATGTGAATGCTTTGTAAAAATTGCAAATGAGGATGAGTTGATCTAAAAATCTTGTGTTTTGTGTCAGGGACTGGCCAGTCCCCATTCGTCTGAAGAAAGTTAACATGCTTAGTACTTAGTCCTTATAGCTGCACACAAATCTTCTCTTATCTACTACCATGTGCCACATATGACAGACATCCTCACATACAATATTCATGTTGAGGTTCATAGAAGGCTTGTTGTAAGGTAGACTGATAGAGCTGAATGAATGTCACACTTTTCACCACAGGAGGGCAATGAAGTGTTTCTGCTGGCCTCCTCCTCACCTGCATAAACACCCTGTTCAAAGTGGAATATAAGTCTGACTGCCACAGTGTATTCCTTCAGTACTCCTTTATACTGTATAGCCAGTGTGGTTGCTGGTCACTCTCTTCATAGCATCTTTCACCCATAGGTGACCTTTTGGGGGAAGGGGTGTTTCATGCTACTCCATGAACTTACAAGTCTTACAACTCCTTCCAACTTCCTTCCTGTATCTCCTACAACAGACGGAGGCACGGACTGGTCGGCGAGCCATGAGTTCAAGAGAAGAAACTCAAGCCAGCCATTCCCCCTCATCCTCTCGCCCTCTATTCCCTACCCTTCCCTCACCCTGTTTATCTCTCCCCTCCTCACACCCCCTTAGACTCTTTATTTGTTCGGTGAGCTTCAGGAGAAGACAACCTTCTTTAAAAAAAAGGGTAAGTCTGGGGCAACTCAACTGTTTCAGATCCGTGAAGACGTATCGCCTCTCATCCAAGAAGCTTCTTCGGTTCTGACTGACTTTTGGTGAGTCTGTCTGTTTAGCTTGTAGATCCGCCCATTGTTCCACTTACAGTAGATCTTCTTCATAATATTGTGTCTCGCTATGGGATGCAGCCTCCTGCAGCCCTGATAGAAGCATTTATCTCAATCCGCCAATCTTGATTGGCTGGTGAAGGTGTTCATCCGCGCCGCACATTTTGCAGTGTCCTGTGTTCACGGTCAAGAGCCTCAGACGCAGGCTAGCCCGCCGAGTTAGCCGCGCAGACCGTGACCCGTTTCTCCCCACGTCGAGGACAGGACATGGTCGGGGAAGTTCCGGAGACTGGCTACGACTGGGTCGCCCAGTGCGAGCAGCTCCAAGCTCCCCCGTTTCCCGAGGAAGACATGCTGGAAATTGGCCCCACGGAGGATGACGATGACGCCTCGTTCCTCATATCAGAGGACGAGGAGGAAGACGACACCTTCGTGGCCCCAGCCCTGGCTGAAAAGCCGAAGCTAACCGAGTCTACCAACAGGGAGGAAGGCGGGGTGAGCTCTGCAGCTCCTTCCCTCCATGTGGACCTGCTTAACATGTGCAAACATGCGGCAGAGAAGCTGGAGGTCCCCTGGCCGGTTGCAGTAGCGGAACCCACCCGGTCCCGCTACGAAGGCAAGCGGCTCCCCCTGGCCCGTTGTGCGGTGAAACAGCTTCTTCCTGTCTTCCCCGAGTTGCTGGCCGAGCTGTCCAAAATTTGGAGTAATTGCCCGTACAGCAACAGGAGCCCCATCCCGGGTGCAGCATCCCTCGACTGCGAGGCGATGGAAGCCCAGGGTCTCCTCTCGATGCCTCCAGTGGAAGCCCCTGTAGCTGCGCATCTCTGCCCGGGCAGCACGAGCCAGCTATCTGCGGCCTCCTCCAGGCGTCCGACGCCAACCAAGCCCGAGCGGTTCCAGTCTGCACTGGCCGAGAGGGCATACAAGGCAGCCGCCCTCTTGGCCAGAGCTCTCAGCGCTCTTTCCATCCTCACTGCCTATCAGGCAGAGCTGTTTGGGGCATCCGCTGACGAGCAGGACCCCGACACGTGGGAGGAAATGGCGGTCATTGCTGATTTGTCCCTCCACATCCAGCGCGTCTCAGTCCAGGCCACGGGCAAGGTGATGGCAACCCTCGTCATTCAGGAGCCCCCCCCTAGGCAAGGAAGAAAAAGAGGGCGGCCTGACAGCCTTCCTCTCTTCGGGTGGAGCATCCTGCCATTCTCCGTTACGGAGGCCCACCATTTTGGCTTGTTTGTGTGCGTCCCACGCCGCTCTGCAGCTCTGCCCGCGGGATGGGAATCACCATTCCCGGGAAGCAGAGCGACAGGCCCCGCTGTCCCTGCGGCGGTGCCCGGAGGTTATTCCCCCCCTGCAATACGCTTCCCCTCTTTCTCTCAGATGGGAAAAGTGGAAAGCAACCGCAGCTTCACCGTGGGTGTTACGCACGATTTCTCGGGGATACAGGCTCCAGTTCACCGCTGTCCCTCCCCGTTTCCCTGGCGTAATACAGTCACAAGCGCAGGGAGACTTAGCTCGAATCTTACAGGAAGAAATCCTCTCTCTGTTAGAAAAAAGAGCAATTTCTGTCGTATCTCCTGAACAGAGTCTGTCAGGTTTTTACTCCAGATATTTCCTCGTTCCCAAACGGGGGGGAAGAGGAATCCGCCCTATTCTGGACCTGCGGGCTCTGAACAAATTTCTGCGGAAATACAAATTCAGGATGCTGACACATGCAGCACTGTTGCGTCTGGTAAGACCGAACGATTGGTTTTCGTCCGTGGATCTGAAAGACGCGTATTTCCACATTCCCATTTACCCCCCTCACGGACGATATCTCCAATTTGCCTTTCAGGGGGTGTGCTACGAATACTGTGTTCTCCCATTCGGCCTGTCTCTCAGCCCGAGGGTTTTCACACCGCTCAGACGCCAGGGCGTACGGCTGGCCACGTATTTGGACGACTGGCTCCTGTTGGCTCAGTCAGAACAGGAGGCTGGGGTTCACACACACATTGTCACAGAACACCTAATAGATTTGGGTTTTGTGATAAATACGGAGAAGAGCCAACTCTCTCCGACGCAGGAGATATCTTTTCTGGGATTATCCCTGCGCTCCGTGCCATTCACTGCTCGCCTCTCGGAGGAGAGAGTGAAAACTTTCAAAGCTTGTCTCGCGCACTTCTGTCGACACTGTCTGTCCAGTTCAGAGTATGTCTTCGGCTGCTGGGTCTGATGGCTTCAGCCATCCTCGTTACCCGTCTCGGCCGTCTTCACATGCGGGAGTTTCAGCGCTAGGTCGCCTCACTCAGGCTGGATCCCGTGCGTCATGGTGCATGGTGGATAACGGTCACGGGGGACTGTGTGATGGCTCTGCGCCACTGGCGGGCCCCGGATTTCCTCACTCAGGGGGTGTCCATGGGCACTGTTTCGTCCAGGAAGGTGGTCACCACAGATGCCAGCCTATCCAGCTGGGGTGGCATTTACAAGGGCATGTCTGTGAGGGGACGCTGGAGCCAGGCTCTCCAATGTCTTTACATAAACTTTCTCGAGCTCTCAGCTGTGTTTCTGTCCCTGAAACACTTCCTCCCGTTCCTCTCGGGCCACCACGTCCTGGTGAGGACGGACAACACAACGACAGTAGCGTATATAAACTGCCAAGGGGGTTTGCGCTCTCATGTGTTGCACACTCTGGCACGCAGACTGATCCTCTGGAGCAGTGTGCACTTTCTCTCCCTGAGGCCGACTCACGTGCCGGGGACCCTGAACACAGGTGCTGACCTGCTGTCCAGGAGAGCGCCGATGTACAGGGAATGGATGTTGCACCCGCAGGTCATGGAGCAGATATGGGCGCGCTACAGCCGTGCCAGGGTAGATCTGTTCGCGTCCAGAGAAAACGCTCAGTGCGAGCTGTTCTTCTCTCTGCACAGTCTGGATGCTCCCCTGGGCGTAGACACACTAGCGCACGTTTGGCTGCATGAGCTGCTCTACGCATTTCCCCCACTCGCCCTGATACCCCCCACTCTCGCCAGAGTGAGGGGGCACAATCACGAGCTGATCCTGATAGCTCCGCACTGGCCAGCACTGCACTGGCTAGCGGAGTTACATCAGATGCTGTGCGCCCAGCCTTGGCAGCTGCAGGTGCGCAGGGACTTGCTTTCGCAGGGGCGGGGGACGGTGTTCCACCCGCACCCGGAGCGACTGCAACTGTGGGCCTGGCCCGTGAGTAGCTCAATTTGACCACTTCTGGGCTCCCTCAGAGCGTGGTTAACACTATACAGGACGCCAGAGCTCCATCCACTAGGTCTCTGTACGGTTCTAAGTGGGGAGTGTTTGAGCGGTGGTGTCTCGAACGGGGCCACATCCCTTTTCAGTGTTCTGTGCCAGCGATACTGTCGTTTTTACAGGACCTGATTGATAAAGGAAAAGCCTTTTCCACGGTAAAGGTTTATCTGGCAGCTATAGCGGCTTGCCATATAGGATTTGGAGACAAAACAGTGGGCCAACATCCTTTGGTGTGCTGGTTTATGAGGGGCGCGCGCAGGCTTCTCACTGTCTCCAGACCACTGATACCTCCGTGGGATTTAGCGGTGGGGCTTAAAGGCCCTCCATTTGAGCCATTGCTGGGTGCGAGTCTCAAACACCTGTCCCTTAAGACAGTGCTGTTATTGGCTCTCGCCTCTGCAAAGCGAGTGAGTGATATCCATGCACTCTCTGTGAGCCCTGAGTGCGCTCAGTTCGCCCCGGGGAATACGCGTATGGTTCTGAAGCCCAACCCGGTCTTTGTACCTAAGGTGGTGGGTTCATGTTCTCCGATTGAGCTCGTAGCGTTCACCGCTTCTCCTGGTGAGCAGCGAGCGCACATGCTGTGTCCGGTTCGAGCTGTATACTCTTATATGGACAGGACGCAGAGCGTCAGGAAGAGCGATCAGCTGTTTGTCTCCTGGGCTGAACCCCGAAAGGGGCAGCCGGTTACAAAGCAGCGCCTCACCCACTGGGTGGTGGAGGCTATAGCTTTGGCGTATATGAGCAGGGGACTGCAGTCACCGGCGGGTGTGCGTGCACACTCTACCCGCGGGATGGGCGCATCCTCGACTTTGTTTAGGGGAGTGTCTGTTCAGTACATTTGTTCAGCGGTGAGTTGGTCCTCGCCTCTGACTTTTGTTCGGTTCTATATGCTTGACGTGTCAGGGCCGTGCGTGGCAAGCGCGGTCCTGGAGTCCTAACTGGAACCCATGGACCCTCCCCACTGGCCGGTACATGTTCGATAAGCTGTCTGGCAATACGGGAGCTACCATATCCCATAGCGAGACACCGAGTGAATATTATGAAGAAGAACGTTTGGTTATCTAACATAACCTCAGTTCTTAGAATAATATGAGCGAGCTGTCTCGCCAGACGACCCTTCTTGCTGGGCAGTGAGGTTTGCTTATTGAATTGAGGGAGTGTTATCTGCACACACCATATATAGTAGGTGGGACTACTGGGTGCGTGCAGATGAACTTCTTCACCGGCCAATCAAGATTGGCGGATTGAGATAAATGCTTCTATCAGGGCTGCAGGAGGCTGCATCCCATAGCGAGACACCTCGCTCATATTATTCTAAGAACTGAGGTTATGTTAGATAACCAAACGTTCGTTAGTGCTCACTGTTGTGTGACGACTGTCTTCAGAGTCGTCGATGGTCACCTGAGGTCTGGTGTGAACGGCAGTCATTCAGGTCACCCGAGCTCGGGTCTGGCCGACGATTCGTTAGAGTCACATGAGGCTGAGTGTGAAGTCCTGTTCAGTCTCTTGGGGAGGGATGAAAGGACAGCATTGTAGGTGGGGGACAAGTGGTGTCTGAGGCCTCCACCTCTGTTGAGTGAAGGTTTCTCTACTTTGCATAGATCGCCTCCTTCACTCCTCTTTTGAACGAGCTGTCTTCCCTGTCCGAGATGCGAACATCATTGTCATTCAAGGAGTGTCCCTTGTCCGCACCCTTAAGAAGCGAGAGTGCGGACCTTAATCTAAGGACCAGTCCCCTCGCTTGGCCGCGGGATGGGGCGTTTCTCCAGGTCGTGGCTTTCCACGGCCTCGGCTGCATAAAAACAGGATTGGTTAAATGACCGATAGTTGAAAAAAGATTTGGGGGTTATTGTGCTTGTCGGATATCAATTTTGAAAAGTGTGCTTGTCTTGTGTGTTTAATTTCCTTGTGGTAGATGGTCAGCTGTTCATGCAGTATTTCATAGTTTACCATCAATCAGTTCTTTCTCCAGTTTCTTTCTGCTTTGTGACAGCTTCTCTTTAGTTGTTTAATTTTCTAATTTTTCCACGGAAGTATTGGTTTGGAGGTAATCTTTCTTAGTCTTAGAAGAGCCACTTTGTCATTTGCTGAGTAATACCAGTGGTAGTAAAAAAGACACATAAATGGTCAGCTATCCCTACATAAACAACAGGAGTGATATTTGTAGGTAGTCCATACGTTATGACAAGATCTAAAGTGTGACCTCTGTGGTGAGTCAGTTGTTTAATATATTGCTGTACCGCCACCTCTTTTGTTTTTCCTGTTTGAATGTTTGAAATGTTAGCTGGGTGGTGAGGCTTCAATAAGTGTTGCCAGTCCATCAGTCCTAAGCCATGTCTCAGTTAAAAACATACAATCAATACTATTGTCTAAAATAAGATCATTAATTAGAAATTACTTATTTAGGCGAGACCTAACATTTAAAAGTGGCATGTTCAGAGACACAAGTGAAGTAGCCTTAGGTGACGGTGTAGCGGATGGTGGTTTATGTGTGTGCAGAGATATGAGATTGTCAAAGTTTACACCATGAGCGCGTTTGTAATTGTGCCTGGCAGTGATGACCAGGGTTGATGTGTAGAGAGGAGCTAGTTGTGCAGAGTGTATGTGATTCATGAGGGGTCAGGCAGGCAGCGGCAAGTTGATTGCTTGTGTGGTGCAGGATGGTGTGAGAAATGTTAGAAGACAGCAAGCATGATCCCCGAAAGTAGAGATGGATCCCATAATGCCTAAAAGAGTCACGGCGCTCCCATAAAAGATTAAAATTGTCGCTAAAACGGCACCTGCTGCTCCTGGAAAGCCGTGGAAAGCCAGGCGTAGAGGCTCAGCACCCTGGAGAAACGCCCCATCCCGCGGCCGAGCGAGGGGACTGGTCCGGCTACAGCGCCACCTACCATAACGGACTCAGCAATGCTCCGGCCGTTTATCCGATTCTCTGAACGTCATGTATAGTCAGACAAGTGATCCGGTCTTATGCATGTCATTATCTGATAGAATCAGAAATTCGAATTTCTTGCTGCAGGTAAATGTACTGAATGTGCTGCCCTTTCTTCACGGATCTGAAACAGTTCAGTCACCCCAGACTTACCCTTTTTTGAAAAAATCTCTGAGGAGCTTGTTTTCCTCCATCACCATGGAGCCACCACTTTATTACTTTATTAATCCCTCAACGGGGAAATTCTTTTTTCACTCAGTCTACTGTATATATTGTATATATATTGTATATATTATCATATGGGTTTGATGCATGTTGTCCTTTTGTTTGTTTTTCTTGTTTTTTTATTCATCAAAGAGTCTGAAAGTAATGGGGGTTGTTTGATACTGTGCTTTTCATGATTACAATAAATGTGAAGTCATTTGATTGAATTATGAGTGTTTTCTTGAATTTAATAACGTCTGTTGCACAGAGTGGTGCTGTAAATGAAGGTTGACATGTTATATATGTCAGGTAATGAGTTGGAATAAAGTCAACTAAAAATATGTAACACAGAATTCATTGATAATTTATACTTTATGCTATAAATAACAGTCAGACCAGGCCAGGGAGGACAAAAGGTGCAATTATGTGCTGCCATTAAAAGGCTATTTAAATGCTAAAGTGGTTAGCTTCAATGTTACTAGCATATCAGAACTAGAGAGTATTTCTTCAGTGAAATAAGAGCTAACAGCTAACAGTGCTGAGGGCTTTTCTGGCTTAACTGGCTTCGGCAAGACGTTGATTCAATGATATAAAATAAATAAATACATACATAATGTTCATACTCAGTTTGCCATGATAGACAAATGGTTTAACCAATCACCTGCCAAGTATTTTTTTGAAAGTCCAGATGGTTCCTTATAACAAACATATCAGTCATATTTTTCAAACATATCAAACATTTTTCAGGTGTGTTGGGATGTCTGCGTGTCAGCTGGAGGCTTGAGGCAGAGGTGAAGTTCAGACTGACTAGGTGTTTATTTCACCAACATTGAACAGATTTTAATAAATATAGACTTCTGGTACATAAATACTGTGGACCATGTGTTTAAACAAAAAAGTTGTTGCCGTAGCAGCCAATCCAAATTGACGGCGAAGCCTCCAAACAGGAAGTGGGCCAATATCTTGGCTATGCATTGATGTATCGACACGAAACTTGGTGTATGGACTCATGAGCAGGCATAGGCTTGCCTGCTATGCTGCTATGCTGCTAGGGACCCTCATCGCTGCTTGCAGCTATATTTGAAATTGTTTTTTCCCCAGCGTGTCACCTCTGTATATATCTCGGAAAGTTGACTTTATTAAATGTATGGTTGTAGGACTCTTTTGAACGACAGTGCCTTCACATGCACGTCTTCTTACTTCCAAAAGCTAAAATCTGTCCAATCTTTCTCTAATTCTGTGACAGTGGCATCATTAAACAAATAAAAAGTTATGGTAGACAAACTTAGACCACTGTGAAAAGTAGATTGTTTTAGAAAAAATCCACTTAATATGATCTCAAAACCCTGAACCTAAAGAATTTCATCAATTAATTGGTATAAAGTTTTGATTTTTGTATTTGTTACATTTGTGACATTAAATATGAAAAATCACAAACCACATCTCAGAGTCAAAGTTCAGTTCTTGTTTGGTTATTTATTGGAAAACTGCAGTAACATGGAGTAAAGCATCTGTTGTCAGTTGTAATGTGTTTTCCACACAACAGGTCTGCTCCATTTCAAGCAGGTGTGTGGTAATGTTGTTGTAATGTTGTCTCCTGTTATGTAAGGCACCTGCAGGACCTGATTTTGGCCAGGACAAAGTTATAGATACCACGAGTGAGCAGAGACACTGCTGAAAGACTAAAAACTGGTGAGCAAAAAAGAAACAATACCTTGTTCTTCTTTTTTTGGGAGTGTCTAGACAGAGGCATGCCACAGCAGCAGATATTCAAGCAACACACCATATGTTGGAGGACACGACTCATTTCACTTGGTATACACTTGAGTGCCCAGAACATTAGAAACACTTGTACAATGTAATACTGTCTACTTCAACGGTGGGCAATAAAAACCAAATATAAAAATGATAATGATCAACTTTTGCAAGAGAGGAGCTGATTTAACTGATTTTGGATTGTATTAAAGGGGTTTCTAATATTGTATTCATGCATATAAGTTCAATGAAGGTAATTTTGTAAGGGTCTCAGGGGATTACGGTTGAATGCGCAGATGTTTCTCTATTTTTCAAGTATGCTCTTGGTACACTGCTCCTTGTATCAGTGCCTCTTGGGTGTAGACAGATTCTGAAGCTGTGGCAAAAGTAAAATGTATTTAGTGGAAACGCTGTCAACATAGTGACATGTAGTGATTTACTACTTGTCTTTGCTTTGTGTAATAGCACTCATTATTATTATTATTATTTGAAAAACAAACAAAACTAAATAATAAAAAAACGAAGTAGTGATTATTTTCTGGGTTCATCTTATAATTGTTAAGTCTACAAAAAGTAACAAAACAGTGAAACATGCTCATCACAGTTTCCCAGGATGATATCTCAAAATTGTGACAACACAAGCAACACAACCAGAGAATATTTTCTTTTCTTTCTTTTATTTTGTTTAAGATAAATGACCTAATTGATGTAAACAACAATAACAGGGGGAGCTGAAGTGGAGGCTGTGGACAAACTGCAGGACATTATTGACAATGCCAGCCAAAGCTGCACACCGTCATCAGCAACCAGAGGAGCCTGTTTAGTGGAAGGCTGCTCCTTCCCAAGTGTAGGACAAGCAGACTCAAGAACTCCTTTGTCCCCCAGGCCATCAGGCTCTACAACTCCTCACTTGGGGGGGGGGGGGGGGGGGAGGAAATAGAGTAAAGAGGACAGAAGGGAAGGAGTGGTAGATCTTCTTTCTTTCTTTGTGCAATAACGTCATCAATCATTTAAGTGCAATATTTTAATTAACTGCTAATTTAAGTCAATCTTACTACATAACTGGTCATTTATCCACTGTACAATAACACATGCCGTACACAGTCCTCTATATTTATCTATTTATCTATATTCAAACTCCATTCAGTTCTTTACATTTTTTTTCTGATCCTATTTTACTTGAATTTTACTTTATATATTTAGTTAGAGTTTACTGTTTACTGTTAAGAGTTTATTGTATACTCTTTACTTTATATATTTAGCTAAGAGTCTATTGTTTATCTTATAATGTATTTTTTCATACTTCCTTTATTTTGTATACAAATAAAGTGTATAAGTGTCTGTATGCTGCTGGAAATTCAATGTCCTTGAGGGAGTCATCCCAAAGGGATCAATAAAGTGCAGTGTAACTCAATTCACAAGTTTTAGTCTTAGTCTCTTTCTCTTTTTATGTTATTCTATTGTACATACTATTCTATAGCTGTTTGTAAATGTCTGATTCTGCTTGCCTGATGATAATAGCATTATTCATTTTTTTCCAGCATGCATTTCCTTCTGAACGTTTATTTTGAAAGGGCGTTCCGGAAGTCGTGCTGTTCATAATGGCTAGCTTGACTCCAACTCGCGGACCATCCCCCATCTGGCGGCTCCTTTCAGCGATACATCTCCCGGCCATACAACAGAGGCAGTCACCGCTGATGAAGACAATGATTACAGTTTAAACATTTTCCGAAAAGCTGGATTAAAACTTCATTTCGGTAAGTTATTCTTCATATTTCAGAACCGTATACCAAAAACAACAGCTAGCCTAGGTTTGTTGTTGATAAATTAGCTTAATATATAGTTAATATTACTGAGCCGTTACGTCTGATACCGCTGGGAACCGGCATCTTTCAGTCAGTGGGGGTCTTTAGGAGACTAAATTAAAGTCTACAGCATTAAAAGTTTATTATTTCGAGAAAAGAAAAGTCCAGTCATGGTCAAACAGTTTCGGTTTGCATCATGAAACCTGCAGTTTGTGCTAACTTAAACCAGACTGTACACCTGCTTCACGACACTCATTTTAAATAAGAAATGAACCACGATACACTCGGCTATATATTTACAGTTTGACATGAGGGGATGCAGTTATTAATGTTTATTAATGTTTGTATGAGTTGCGGTGCTGTGAGCAGCAGCAGCAGGCTGTGTTGGCTGCAGCAGAGGGCAGGGAGGGATGTTTAAAGCCGGTCTCTGGGGAGAGCCTGAGCTTCCTCCAAACCAGCGCATTTCTTTGATTTATCACTGGACAGCAGCAGCTCGTGGTAGATCAGTTCATGGCCGCAGTGATGTGCTGACCTCCATGTCAACATGGCTCTGTCCACGGCTCTGAGCTCTGATCGCTGATGGACCACAGACAGGATAACAAGCTGCTGCGCATCTAATTAGATGTACATCAAATTAGATACAATCTATAGCCAAGGCTTGACGTAATGCATCAAACAGAAGTCAGTTTATTTAACAAACACTGTGTTCCCTCTCATTTCTTAAAGGGCTACCCCGCTCTTTTTACACGTAAAGTTCAGTTTACACATTTGTATCATACCCTCTGTGGTTCTCTAAGAGCTTTTTCTGATGAGTCTGGGAACATATCAGGACCGTCTCAGCTTGGAGCCAGTGCAAGTCTAACGAAAGTCGCTATAGAGTTAAATTTGGGGAAGTTTAAATGTCAGGATATCTCTTGTCCTCTATGTGCAAGTCTTCCAATTAGGTGGAAGTGAAATACTGAATTGCTTCAGCAACCCCCCCAAAGTCGCTTTTAAAGTCAATTCTTAGTATTTTTGTGCAAGAAGCAACCTCTGTGGGTGTGAGGTGAAGCCTATGTGGAAGAGCCACAAACTGCAGTTCCTTGAACGGCCACTTGAGGCTGGCTGTCAATCTCCATAAGACCCAACGTTAAAAAGCCCAGCTGCACAGCAGAAATAAACATGTTTACAGCCTGGTACAAAGAACAGTTTTGGCCTCTATAGCTTATTTCCCCGTTCATGACACTTCACTTGTTAAAATTTTATAAATTATTACATTACATGTGGCTTGTTTGAGGACCCAGGTGTCATTCGGCCCACCTCAGGTCCACCGATGATCCACGTCTTAACAGATTTTTTTTAGATTAGCCAGAAGGCGGGAGAGGCAGGACTACCAGCAGAGCTTCAAAAGTTCAGAAAGCTATGGACGACGTCACAGATGCGCTGTCCATTCTTTACACTGTCATTAGTATTTGCAGAAGAGTGATCTTTGGTAGCTTTCTTGCTTAAGTACATTTTAATTCATTCTCACTAGTGCTGAAATGAGTTGACCAATCACTAATTAATCAACCACAATGTTAATATTATCACAGAAAGTCATTAACAAATAATTTCAGCTTCCGGCTTCTCAGAGGTGAATATGCGTTGCTCTCTCTGTTTTCTAATTATTGTAAATTTTGTGCATTTACACAGTAAGCTGGACAAAATATGCAATTTAATGACACTGTGACATTGTGATGGGGCATTTTTTTTTCATTATTTGCTGCCATTTGTGGACTATAATTGATTTGTTGTTCAGTAGTATTAGTAGTAGAGTAGATTGTTATGAGGAAATCATCTCATGTCATTTCTGATCATAAAATCCATCAACCTGCAGTTGCACAGCGTAAACAAACAGCTCTGCTTTAAGAGTGGATCACTTTAGAGCTGGACAGATATATTGGTATGTCAATCAGCCCACATGAGCGTATTAGAGATGCATCAGTATCAATACATGAAAACTTTCTTTACAGGACATTTTTTTACTCCCTAATATCAGTATTGGCTTCCTAATATCAATCTGGCTCAAGATTTGTTCTTTTGTTTGTCACATCAGGTTGATTTTCGAGTGTCCTTCAGCTGTAAGCATGTGATTCATTGAGTTTTTGAGAATTAATCATATGCTGAAGTATCGTCCTTAAAATTCAGTGTTGTCTTTCATGGTAATATCATGGCTGAGGGTCATCCAGAGAGAGACAGACAGACAGAGGAGCATGAATGGATTTGTGCGTGTGTCTCTGGACACATGTTAAAGTGCTTTTTATTTGAGTGAGTTCCTAATTGGATTAATTCATGTGACAAATGAGGGACACTCATTTGATTTGCGGCTCATGGTTCAGTCCCTCTCTGTTGTTGTTGGAGCAATGACAGATGAGCCGTCTTTGCTAATGTAATTAATTAGACTAAACCCTAAGTCTCCTTTTTTGGGGGGGGGGTTTTCTGTATAAATAATTATAGATCTGACCGTGTTATTCCCAGCGGGCTTCGGCGCCACTGTTTGCTTTCAATTTCCATTTGTACTTACAAGCTGGGCATGACACATCTGGTGCTCATGAGGCCCGACTGATGTTAGCTGATTGAAAGCAATTAAGCTAACTTGTTAGTTGCTTTTTAACCTGTGTGAGCAGAAATACGACTTCAGACACCCTGAGCCTTTTCTGTCTAATGTCTGAGCTTTCATCAATGCAATTCAAATTTTAATTTTTATCTCAGTTCCTCTGAGAGCCTGCTAAACACTCCTGCAAGTGAATGTGCAGTTTGGAAGACACAGACAGACGATCATTTACACCGCTGAATGGAAAGATCCTCTTTAAGCTTCCTGCGTACGTGTTTAGAGACTGTAAAGATGTACAGGCTGGATGGTGAGAGAGCAGAGAGCTCTGGCTTTGGTCTGAACTGTAAAGTAATTGGAGCCTGTGATAGGATCCTCGCAGGGGATCATGGGAGAAAGACCGGCTGCATTTCCTTAAAGGGGCCAGGGGTTTGCATCCTCCGTCGTTTTCTTAACGCACAGGAAAAGATTCAGGGAGTTTGACTTGTGATGCGGCGTGGTGGAGTGTTACTGTGATACAGTGTGGAAAAAGGGCAGAGCTGTCATTACATACGACGGCATACTGTGTCGTGCAACTGTTGATGGAAAACCAGGATGAGCCTGATTACATCTATAAACAGACATCTTATTTTGCATGTGTAACCAATAGTCCAAAACCAACCAAAGATAAGGCTGTGTCCGAAAATCTCTCGGAAATATTCGCACAATGAAAGTACAGCATGCTATTTTCCCACAGTGGATTGCAGTCCTGCTGCGTAACTCTATACCTGTCAGAGATGATGATGGTTCCTAAGTGTCCAAAATGAATAAGCGAATAGAGAGACTAGAAATTAAATATAGAGAAGCTGAAATCAAGATGTTTGAGGGCCTTATTGCTTTAAAAATGACTTCAGTGATTACACTGAAAGAAATTTCTTTCAAAATACATTAAATATGTTGGAACATAGTTGCTGAAAACATGTTTCACCAGTTTTCAGTCCAAGATTTTGTGGGCGGTCCTAAAGGGTGGCTCGATGACACACTGAGGCCACCCTCAGCATACCCCTGCCTCCCTACCAGAGAGAGAGATTAATTCATCTCACTCATCTCACATTTTCTGTTTTCAGTCAACTCAAAGGCAGACATTGGAGTTGAGTGTTGTATGAGGTGTTCTGGAAACATCTTCCCAGACACTGATGAAGTTCCCCCGTTGTGTCTATACTGTTTGACTGCTGCACGGTGCCTATAGAAACTGAATCAGCAGAATCTAAGCAGCAGGCTGTACTGTGCAGATCAGCAGCACACAGCTTCATGCCAACGAAGCCCAGCCATGCAGCTCTTTTATCCTGAGGTGCATCAAGGCGTCTGCCTGATGATGAATTCATGAACACATAGACAGTATGAATTAAGGTCAGTGCCAGGATTTCTATATTCACTTATAATAAAGTTTGCCTGAGTGGGCGGTAAGTATTCGTTTTAATGAAGTATCTGGCCAGTCTATTAATCTATTAGTTGCTCTATGTAACACGAACCAGCAACTGTTTTGATCATTAATTGATTGTTTATGTAATTCTTCAAGCAAATGGGCCAAAAATTTGGTTATTCCAGGTTCATAAATGTGAGAATTTGCTGCTTTTCTCTTATATTTTAGGTAATTTGGCATTTTTGGATAGTTTTGTAGATCAGACAAAATGCTTTAGGATACTGTGATTTTTAACTTGAACATTTAATCGATTTAAGAAAAACTTCATTAGTTGCAGCCTTAAATAAATCAAGAAAGTTGTATCCCCTCAATGAAAATCACTCTCTAGTTCCCAGCTGCGGGGTCAGGGAGACTCACTTGGTCTCAAGAAATGTCTAAGAGGTCACTAGATGACTAAAGGCAGAAAGAAATGACACTTTGTCTCGGAAGATGCCAAATATTTAATATTTTTCGCTCACAAGACTTTAACATGTGATGAGGTGTCACAGGTAGATATTACTTGTTGCATTTTATGGCGTCACAAGGCTAAAAGGGCGGAATCAGTACGACCACTGCTGAATGTTCCACTGAGCCATGGGATGGGATGAGTCCATGTGAATCTGCATCATGTGACGTGCATGCTTCCACTTTCCGGATGCTTGTAAATCAGTGCATGTCTCCGGGGCACCTCTGCTATAGATGCTACATTACAAAAGCCATCTCACAGCTTAAGAGGAACAAGGAGAGGCTATTTGCTGTTGGCTGCAGGTTTGTTTTGCTCCTCTGAGGCTCTGAGGGCATGTCAGATTTATAGCGTCGGTGAAGTGCTGTAGAGCCAGAGGAAAGAAGAAGGCTTGATGTTGCCATGGCGACTGGGTTTGTTAAAGATGGGGTCTGTGTGCAGCAGTTGGAGCGACTGTGTTTGAAGAAGGGCTTGAACTGATGATTATTTTCATTATTAATGGAATTCGCGATTAATAGACGAGACGTTTTGTCTATAAATGTCAGATAATAGTGAGAAATGAGTGTCACAGTTTCATAAAGTATCAGCTAATGGACTTTAGGAAGTTGTTTTTAACAGTCCAAAACCCCCCAGATTAGTTTATTGTCAGACTAAAGTCAAAGAAAAGCAGTAAATCCTCCCAGCTGAGAAGCTGGAACTGAAACTATGTTTGGTGTTTGGTTCGCAATAATGAATCAAAATCATAGTTGCAGATTAATTTTCTGCCAGCTCATCATTTAATCTCAGTAATTCAATTTCCTGTCTAGCATTTATCCGGGTAGCTATCTGTTCAGGCCCCAAAAAAGTTCCCAGATTTGAGACTTAAAGCTGGTTCAGTCATGAAAGACAAGGCTACTGCACTGAGGTACTGAAGATTTTTTTGTTTTAGATACAACTTCCACTGATGAGCTCTGTGTGTATGGATTCCTATGCAAACTATAATTTCCATTATTGATTAACCAGTCAGTTGTTGCTTCCATCTGAAAAATTAATCATAAAACCTGACAAAAGTCCCCAGAAGGCGCATATACTAGCTGTTGTGGAGCTGTCGATCATAACACGTGATGTCTATCAGATGGTGGAGCAGGGTTCAACAGTAACAACCATTTTGAAAAATTTGCAACCACCTCTTTATCTTTGGTTGCCATTAGTGGCAACCACTTTTTAACATGCAAAAATAGACACAGCAACCTGCAAAATGTCCACCACAAAATAAAAAGTAAAAATAATATTTCTTGCATGAGTGATATTTAAATGTTGCTCTAACTTTTGAAACAGGAACCAGACAATGCTGCATGTGCGTTGGTGCGTTAATCTGTGCATAGACATCTGTTTTCCAGACAAAGGTGAACAATTAACACGACCACGCACTACTGGCATTTTGTATACCAGGAATTGAGGGTTACACTTTAAGTATCGTAAGTAAGTAATAAAGCGTCTAAATATTCCTTTATGTCATGTTTTTCCATTAAGCTGGTGTAAATGCATGATATCATGACTCAAAATATATAAGGTGACTAAAAATGGCAACAAAACTGAACTAAACTGGAATGTACCTCGTTTTAATGGAATACTAGATGTTCAAGTTTCCATCGTTCCTGGGCACTAGTTTTCTGCACAGGTTGTAAGTTTAGTTAGCTAACAAATGTTGTTAATAAATGAGATTTTTATATCAATTGTTGTTGCTGTTCGCCAAACTTAAAATGATCAAGTTTGTTCAATTTTTAGGGCTGCAAATGATTTTTTTCTGTAACAGCCCATTTTCAGATTCCTTCCTCCAACCAATCCAAAAGGTTTTGTTTACTGTCATATGTGAGAAGCTTGAACCAGAAAATCTGACATTTAGTGTAGAAAATTACTGAAAGGATGAATCGATTATCAAATCTATATTTAAATGTTTTGTTGCAGCAACTAATCAATTGATTGACACATTGTTTAGCACAGATTTGCAACATTTTTCTGGATTACCTCTACTTGTTTTGTAAATCAAACTGTATTGTAGATTGATTGTGACTCAGAGTTTTCACTTTGCTGATTGAACAGCAGCTTACTCACGCTGACTGCACCACTGATGGTGTTTCTAGCCAGAGGAGTGCTCATTCATGAGGACAACAACAGAGGCTTTTTGTGTTTATGTGTGTGTGTGTGTGTGTGTAGCTCTCATAGCTTTTAGCAGCTGCACTGTCTTTGAATGAGTCATTTCCATTTGCCTGCTCAGTATCAGCTTCAGCGTGGCCACACTTTGAGCTGAACCACACTCTGACTCTGCACCGGTCAGTGGAAAAAAAAGGTTATTGATTAGCAGCAAACTGGGATGTGGAGCACAGAGGGTTCTCCACGCTTGCCCTTGAGTATTGATTGGATTCTTTTAACCCTGGAGTATGAGAAATTGGCTTTTCCACAACAATACGCATGTTTTTTGCCCCTTCTTTTTAATCTGCAATAGACCTGGAAGTGGAAACAAAACGATATTATTCATATTATTTAGAGATTGTTTTGTCAGTGTTACCTTTTGAGGATTTTTTTGTTTCTTTTGATATGCACTGAATTGATTGAATTCCCACACTTCCATTGTTTAATTCATTTTTCATTGAATGCAGCTGTGCCAGAGCTCTGCAGTTTGAGCAACTAGCGTAGTAGTGATGTCAAACCTTGTATTTATTTTTTATTCTTTTTTTTTTATTCATAAAAGGAGGTTTTGCTGAGAACAATGCTTTCTTTGCTGTCTACTGGAACATTTGTTGCTTCAGGGCCTTGCTCAATGGCAGCAGTAATGATGGAGTCTAGTATATTTAATGGAATAGTTTGATGCTCAATTGCTTCTTACCAAAATGGAAAGTCGATACCAGTCTCATATCTGTCCATTAAATATGAAGCTGGAGCTTGGACACTGCGAAGCTGAAAGCAGTGGGGAACCATTAGGGAACCTCTGTGGCTGTGAAGTGCCAAAAACTGGCTACAGGCCGGCTACAGAGCAAGTCAATCTCCTTCTCAAATGTTTACAGCCTCGCACAAAAGACAGTTTTGGTCTCTATAGCTAATTTCCCTGTTTGTGACAACTGTACTGAGAACAGAATTCACCTGTCCAAATGCATCATAAAACAGTGTAGCCACTTAGACAGGTAGGTGCTCTTTTAAAGACTGGTTTGAGCCTTCCATGATCCACGTCTTTGCCAGTTTTTAGATTAGCCAAGAGGCAAGGACCACCAACATTCACCATTCAGAGCTTCGGAACGTCTTCAGGAACCTTTGGGTGACGTCACAGATTCGTCATCCATTCTTTATACTGTTGGTCGGGGAACACATAGCCGCTGTGTCTGAGCTCACTAATGAAAAATTTTATTTCTAGTTATTATAGCAAAAACAGGTTGTTGTTACTTCAGACTTTAGTTAGTTGTGTTGATTTCCAGAGAAAAAATATTTTGAGAGAATATTTTAATTTTAATTTTAGAGAGGAGGCTGTTGACAGGATGTCGGATGTTTCCAAATCACAGCAGTAAAACAGACTCAATTATAAGATTGTGTTTTCTGTAATAAGAGCAGGCCTGCAGCCCTTTCAGCTTCTTTGGCCTGCACAGGGGTCGTATATTACTTCCTGCTATAATGGGATAGAACACCGGGGTCAAATGGAGCGAGCCCCGTGGGGAGAAACATGATTAGATGATACACAGATGGCACGTACTGAGCAGACAGGCATCTGTCTGCGTAGATAGACAGCGGGCTTTATTGGAGTCTTTTAGGATTTTAAGGATTTCAGCCCACGATCCCGCAGGTTGTTATCCACAGAATGGGTTGATGGGAACCTTCTGTGCCTGTTATCAGAGGACCAACACCTGCCTGCTCTGATCCATTTTATTCACAGCAACGCACGAAATTACAAAAGAGCTTTGTGCATTCGTCCTCAAACGTGAGGCGCTCATTGTGCATTTGTTTCTGTGAAAAATACAGTGTCCTCCCAAGATAATTTGTTATTTCGAGGATGCTAGTATTCATTTTTTTGTGCAAAATACTTATAAAAATATCGACTTGCTGTGGCATAGACATCTTTCTCACTCAATCGAAAGACATTCAGTCTGTTCAGCCTTCACATTTCGTATTCATTGTACATCAGCAAATCTGTATTGATTGCGTGGATGCAGCACCGCTGACCTGATGCCCTGATGTTGTCTCGTCTCTCTCTGTGCTCCACAGAACAGAGACAGTTTTATCTAACCACCTGTGTGACCGTCTCGGCTCTCCGTTCTTCCCGTCCAGCTTCATCTTTGTCATGAGTAACTTTCCGTCTCTTTCGTCATTCCCTCTTCCTGGCACCGAACTGCCTTTGGCACCTTTTCGAAGGAATGTGTGTGACAAGGGAGAGCCCTAAGTCTCCACCCTCCCTCGCAGCTAGCTAATTATTGATGGTCTAATGTGTCTTCTCAGGGATCTGTCAAAGTCCAGTCATCCAGTGTGTGTGTCTCTGTGTGTAGGTGTGTGTGTGCGGAAAAGGCGTGTTACTGTAGGCCGCCAGGATGTGTAATGGTGAGCAGTGACGCTCTTTGACTCTTTGAGTTTCAGGTGTCTGTTCTCTTAAAGGCTGTCAGAAATTACTCCGAGTGACGCTGTCGAGGACTGAGCGGCTACAAAGAGGACAGACCAGGTTCAGTAAACAGCTCTGATCTCTAATGACACAACTCAGTGTCTACTTTTAGTCCTGATAGTTGTATAGACTTTTTCTAGTAGTTGTTTCCATGTTAGCTGTCATGTAACAGATTAATTATGGCTTGAATGATTGGACAAATGAGGGTTTCTTTTGTGTCTAATGTAGCCTGGAGACACCAGCCACAAGCAGAGATGAGGAATAGGCTTAGAAACTTGTTTTTTTTTTTTTTAGCCTAAACTGATGCTACCTCAAGTGACCCTGAGGCAATTTATCAGACTTTGTCTCTGGCTTAGGACAACCTTTATCACAGATGCACCCCAAGACCTGTAAACACGAAGAATTTGTCTTTACATATTTACAATAGCAGTTCAGTGGCATACCCTTGGACGCCCTCTGTATTCACAGATTAATGTGAATAAGGTGTGGTCAGCCGCTTTCTGACAACCTTCTTATCTATCTTCTAGCTCTCTCGTTGACCATCTGAGGCTTGCGATCACCTTTTGCTCCTGTTAATCCTTTAGACATTGATTGCTCTGTATATTAAGTTTGTGTATTACTGATGATATGTGAATATTATAGAGAAACAGGAAGGAGTTTCAGTTATTCTACCGTCCGGCTGCCAAGGGTTTGACAAATCATTGTTGGCTGGTTTCTGAACTTCCAGCAGTGCACTGCTTTTTTTTTTATTAAGCTTATCTTATTTGTACCAGGGGATTCCACAACTACAGTCCTCTACTGCTGCCTATTAAGGCACCATGAGAGCACCTGAGCTTTAAGTACCTTTTTATCAAGGCCTCCTCAGTAATACTAACAGCTTTTAAGAGACTTTCCTTTCTTCACTCTCCTTTATTCACACGTTATTCACCTGCAACACTCATGGACACACATTCAACAGTCCCCAAGGAGTAAAACACATCATACACAAACTTCTTGTGCAGGCCTGTAGGGATGCCACTCGCTCGTATCGATATCTTTGCGTTATAATCCAATTGAGATTACATCAAACCTTAAAGAGTTTCTCCACGTGAGTCAGGTTTGGTCATCTCCTCTATCTGTTTACACAGCAGTGTGAATTATTGATGAATGTGGCTCTATATATAGGACTTGAATCTGATGAGGACAGCAGCAGCAACACAGTTTGTCCTAAGGGGGGAAGGAGGGAAAAAAAAGTGCTGCATTTGAATTATGTGGCAAAGATCTCACTGTGCCGGAGGTGTTCGTGCTCAGAGTGCAGAGGGCAACTCCAGGTGGAAATGCCTGTTTAGTGTGTGTGTGTGAGATTATATGAAGACGTTATAGATAGCGGAAATTAATAATTGATCTCTGTCCAATTAACTAACTTTGCAAACAGTGCAAGAAGCTACTGTGTGACTGTCAAGACGCATTAGAGGCAGTGTATTTGTTCGCTTCCTTTTCTGTCACCTCCTTTTTATCAACTATTTTGGAAAATGTCAGCAGGCTTGCACTGTAAAAAAAAAAACTGTTGTTTTTACGGTAAAACACTGGCAGCTGCGGTTGCCAGAATTGAACCATAATAAATACGCTATAACCTTTTCAATTACGGTAATAGGATATTAATACAGTTGATTTCACATATAAGGTTTTATATTCCATATTTTAAAATGTCTGTAAACTTTAAAAACTGCCAAACCATGACAGTGAAAGCCATTAAATATTATCGTGTTTTACTGTATAAGTGTCTAATATAAAACTCTACTTCATTCTGTAGAAATTCTTTTAAAATGGTGTATAAACAGAGGTTTTGAATTTTTGCTGTTTTACGGTATTTTTACGGGCTTTTACTGTCATGGTTTGGCATTTTTTGCCGTGTATCTTCAGTATGATGAAGTAAGGAAGTCAAGCGGAGGACACTTATGTTTTACTTTCTTTATTTTGTAGGTCTTTCATGAAACTTTTATGGGTATTATATTTCTTCTTGTTTTTTTTTTTAGTCTTATGTACTGTAATATATTTCACTTGTAGATTACAATGACCAAAAGAGAGTGCACTTAACTTGTGGATAGACCTTTTTCACAGCGTAAAAACCCAATTTTCAATGTTTCCAATGATAGAATTGATACTTGATTTCCAATGATAGATTGACCTGAATGGAATGAGCCCTTAATTAGTATCATTGGAAACCCTGCAGAAGCTGACCCTACTATTTCATGTCAAAATGGCTGCTGTGAAAAGGCCTAACATAACACAAGAATAGATCCACCAACAAAAACATAGAACAAGCAGCTAGTTTCACATGTCACACAGTATTTTAGTGATTCATTCCAGCATTTCTGGTGCATTCTTAAACTCAGGAACTCAGGTACTGGTTCAAATACAAGACTTGAAAGTTTTACACACATTTAGCGTTTGACTTTACTAAGAGAAGCCGAAATATAATTTTTAGTCTCTAGTACAGCCATTAGGGCGTCAAACCCAGTGGAGTTCAGACACTGGTGCTGGTGGCGACGACTGATGACTCTACTGAGGCTGGTGATATTATGAAGCTAATGCACCTGGAATGACTGGGCGGCAGTGTGGAGGTGGATGTGTTCACGTATACAGCAGCATGATCATACTGAAGAAACATTTAGGCGTGTCACTTTGTTGCATGTGTTATGGGTAAATTCACTCGAAAGTTTGATCAGCATGTCTTGCTCTGTCTGCTGAGATCTGATACCTCCCTGAAACTTTGTGACCCAGTTGAGGTGTTCTTTGTTTGCAGTTACTTCTCTTCAATTTCAGTATGAGGAGCCTTGACCTTGAACCAGTTTTTCTCATTTCCACTGTGAAGGGCTCCAAACAGAACAGTGAGCGAAGAAAGAGGAGCTAGATTGTGAGACTTCATTTTAAAGAAAGGTTTAAAAACCGGGGCTGGGGTGTGCAGCTTTGTCAGCACATATTGTTTTGAAATTTTGCTGGGAAGCAACATAGGCAGGGGCTGTGGATAAGAGATCAGAACGTAACAAACACGGCTGTGTAAGTTCTGCCAATGTTAACATGTCAAATTATCTTGAGCTGGCACAAAATGTGGATTCTTCAGATTGCCTAAAAAGCACATTGTTTGTACAATATGATGTCACTTTAAGCCAATCATGTTGGCTGAGAGAGAGATATCCTGATGGATACTCTCTACATCCGGTTAATCTGTGTTCTCTATGTCTGTGTCTATCAAAGCCATGTTCTGCTGCATGTGCTTTTGGATTTGAGCTCCAATTTATTCTTGCGTGACTCGTGAAATCACCAGTGAAACAACACTGATTCGCGGACTGTGGCGCAGTCTTGTCGTCTTCATCATGCTCACCTCAGCAGTCAGCACCGCGGCCTGTCTTCTCCGTCCTCTGAACTCTCCACACAGAGCCGATCACTCAGCGGAGACGCTCAGTCGTCCCCATCGGCTCTCTGTGGTCTCTCTTGTCTCATCGCGACAGACAGACTGTGACATCATGTCAGTCTGGTTGGCAAGGGGATCGAGCCACAGCTGAGACAGTGACAGAGGTCTCCCTCTATTGTTCTACTGCTTTTTCAGGATAATGGATAATGACTGTGCTTCAAATAATGCTGCCATTTTACCACCACACACAGCACAGCTTGTTCTCAATTTAACGACAAGTTGTCTAATTATTAATCATTTTATGGCTGCCATGTCAAAGGCCTGCTCTTGGGCACTCATGCTAATTCAGGACACTTTATATCTATCTCAGGGTCACCTCCACCCTTCACATGCTCAGCTTGATACTGTCGTAATCTCCTGTTAGTTCGCCTCCCGCCCTGCCTGTCTTTTGCTGGAGCCTACTGAAGGTGTATTGAAATGGAGCCTCTTTTATTATCTGGACCACAGGACGGAAATCTTTTAAACATCTTGGAAAATGTCCACCCTAAGCCGAAATAAGCTTCTCCAGAGTCAGGTGTGTAAATCTGAAAACTTCTTATAAAGCTGAGCTTTTGTAAGTCAGCAGTAAATATGACAACTTCCTGTCGCCTCTAACCATCTCTATGATCACTCATTTTAAATGTCAGTGTAGTAGATCACACAGACGTCTCACTGCTGCAGCTCAGGAGTAGTGTTAAGACCCACAATCGAAGCTTTATTTTATGCTCCTTCAGTTTTCATTCAGACATATAAACAATCGCATCAAATCATAAGTTTGTCTGTATTTAAACGCAGTATAGGTCATCACAGAGAACAGGGCTGACTCAGAAAGGAGGTTAAACCAGCTGACAGTTGTAGCTGCACTCCTGACCTGATGCGCCAAACTAAATAAAAAATAATATTAAAATGAGTTTTTATGGTGGGCACATACCTTGACGACCTGAAGCAGGTGTGTGTGCCACCTATTTTTGGTGGGAAGAACAATAGTTTGTCTGTTTGTTTCCCAGCACATAACAACATATTTATGACTAATAACTGTGTCCTGCTTTTTGTAGAGGTGCTCAAATGTCTCAGTTTTCTGGTACATCCACCAAAGTCTGATCATTAAGCACCTCGCACATCCACCCCGGAGCATCTACAGTGCTGTTCATAAACAGCAGCAGCAGCCCACCTACTCCACGCCCCCCTTTCCTCTCTCTCTCTCTCTCTCTCTCTCTCTCTCTCTCTCTCTCTCTCTCTCTTTCTTTCTCTCTCCCTCCCCTCTGTCCCTCTGGCCTGCTGCTCTGTCTGAGCCATTCAAGCAAAGCACCACAGGATTATCCTACACTCACTGAGGAACACACATACACACACACACACACAGTCTTTTCCCGCACAGTACTCTAGGCAGGAAGATCTCAGATCACAGATTAGTGGTCCTCTTCCCTCTCCTCTGCACACTGATGCTCCATCAGTCAGAGAGGACGGCAAAAAAAATATAAACGAACGGGAGGGGAGAAGAGGAGGCGAGGAGGAGGAGAGGAGAGGGGCTGACTGCTGGAGGAGCCCACGTGTCTCTTTTCTACTAGCTGCAGCCTTAGCTGCTGTTAATGGAGGACTGGGGGTAAGCTTTTGTTGCTTTCTCGGGGGGCTGTGTTCTCCCTCTGTCCGTGCGTATTGCCAGTCTTTGTCTCGGGGTTTGACTCTCTTGATGTGTAGATGCTACCGGCTCGCCGTGCTGCGAGCAGCGATGCTTTTTTGGTGCCTCTGCACTTGTTTTAGAGGGATGGGGATTCCCAGTGCTCCTTTAGTGTTATCGCTTGTCTGTGAGGATGTCAATCTTAGACTGAGACTGCAGGTTGTACAGATGAGAAAGTGAGGAGTGAATCAAAGCAATGTGATGGAGACTAAACCTTAAAGGGTGCTACCAGTGTTTGAGTTTTTTGTGTGTGTGTGTGTCTAGGTATTGTTTGCCTGTCTATAATCCATAACTCACTAGATAGTGTACTCTAAATTAAAAAAAATAGTCGTATTCATGTCATTCTTTCTGTATCAGCTTTATCTCTATTTGTTGACGTTGATAAAAAAAAAGTGTGAGAAGCTAGTCAGTGGCTGTTTTCCTACACTGAGATCTGCCTTTCTGTGAACCGAGCAAAGGGCTATCCTGAACAAAAGCCCCCTCTCGGCATGTAGCTAATGGATTAACCAAGCGTGATAAACACCCACTCATGCCATGCTCCACGCTGCATCCGGTGGAGGCATTTGTTTTGCTCAAAAGCGGTTGGGTTAGACGGCCGTGGAGGTTTCTCCTCGATTAAATGGATTCATTTTTGGATTTTCTTCACTTCCCTCTCTCATTTCATCTCCCTTTATTGTTAAAAGTGTTGCTCCATCCACTGGTCCACGGGTTGACCCAAATACCCATGCAGCTCGCACCCCTCCCCCTGACCTCCTATCAAAACACATCACGGCTCCTTCTCTTTCTATTGTTTCATACGTGTCTCTTCTGCATTAAATCCTTCTTCGTCAGCAGGTTTGGCTTCTAAAAGCGTCGGCCATCGTCAATTCCTAATCAGCTGGTGGCCACAGTTATGAGTTAGTCATTCAAAGAAACATCAATATGAAGTCTCTTGTGTTTCATAAACTTTTGTGACGAATCAAATTGTTTTTTTATTGTGTGAGGTACAGACACAAGATCTGTGTCTTGAATAAATAGTTCCTGTATGAGGCTACTGCCAGTTAGCTTAGCATAAAGGCTGGAAACAGCAGGTGTGGCTCTGCTCAGACATAACAAAACCTGCCTACCAGCACCATTTAGTAACACACTAGGGGTTGTGTCTGTAATTCGCACAAAGGTAAATTGTGGTCATGAGGTTGCAGGGACTCCAGGAAGTCACTGCTCCCAGCCGACACATAGTCCAACACATAAACCCCTGTAAAACTTTTCATTTCTGTACGTCTCCTTTTGCACAGATTAGAGCT
This sequence comes from Protonibea diacanthus, assembly GCA_028641955.1. Lineage (NCBI taxonomy): Eukaryota > Metazoa > Chordata > Actinopteri > Sciaenidae > Protonibea > Protonibea diacanthus. Next base: position 15,620,079 of record CM053978.1, read on the forward strand.
AACTGTTTCCCTCCGTTTCCAGTCTTTGTGCTAAGCTAAACTAACCGGGCTGCTGGCTTTAGCTTCATCAGACCTCGAACATATTTACCAAAATGTTTTTTAACATGCAAAGTTTGCTGTTCATCAGAGCTTAAATGACTCATTCTCACCAAACGTTGTCATCGTGTCATAAAGCACTGTGCGAGAAATGACCTCACGCATCGCAACTGGCGCATCTTCACAACATCGCAGAACAAATCAAATGCTTTCAGCACCATCTGCTTAATGATATTTTGTATTCCAGAAGCGCCTCAGTGAAACTTGGCTGCTGGCATTTCACTGTACAGATAACAGTTTTTTGATATAAGCCTCCTCGTTGTTTTGTTGTCATGTCATATCTGTCATCCAGTTCATTTGCATCCTCACTTTGCATCATATCTTCATCTGGCATCTGGTTTTCTCTTTGTCGGTTGGTTTGTGTTTTGTTTGTAGCGCCTGGCTCACCTGCACGCATTCATATCCCGCTTCTTTTTTTATTTAATAATGCATCTTTTTTTAATCCCAGTGTTGTATCAGCTCTGTGATTTATGGTCGTGCAAACATCTAAAGTAAATATGTCCAAAAATATTTGGGTGTTTGTTATCTGATTATGTGACTGATTTTTTAAAAGGTGTGTTGAGCTCTTGTGCAGGTGGGAAGCCCTGATATCCCAGACTTATAGGAGAGATCCAGGACATGTCCAGCAAAACATCATATTTTGGTGTAGCTGATCCCTGTGCAGATAGCTACAAGAGCTAATCCAGAGGGCTACTTTATGTTGTCGCCTTTTGGTCAGACTCAAGTGTTTAAAATGATTTATGTTCAGTTGAAGTTTATTTGGAAAGCTTTAGGAGGCTCATGCTGCTTGGCATACAGTAAATGCCGTATAGCTGGATTCAGCATTTCCTCAAATCTCTGCAATGGTGTGCAAAGTTAGCATGACCCAGAACGACACAATTATGACATTAAAACGGGGAAAAAAAGTCAATGAAGCCAAGAGGATTGGAGTTTATATTCTTTGTAGGTTCATCACTACAAGCAGCACCTTCCACATTGTCATTTGATACAATGTTATATAGATTATAGCCACTTTAAGTCATTTACTGTTAGCCCATCTTGAAGGACAGTGCCTAACAAACATCCATCCATCACTCCATCACCCACTCACCATTTTGCAGGGTTGCGGAGGCTGGAGCCACTCCCAGCCGACATTGGATGAGAGGCGTATACAATATGCAAAACCAAAATCGAACTATAGAACAACACAAATGAGCCTTTTTAACCTTAAATCCAAAAGGTTATCTGAAAAATGAAAACAGATATAGTCAAAGTCAGGAATTGGTGTTGACAAGAGATATCATTACAAGAACAGTGGCTCTCTGGTTTTATTAAGCTGTAACAATAACCGCCATTGGCATCGGCATCATCATTTCAGTACGTTCTGTGAACGTAATTGTCAGCATAATCGCTTTTGAAATTGCAATTTGGACTGTGAACTGAAAATGAACTGGTGGAGGTGAGCGTGGCACTGATGAGGCTGCAGCAGTACGAAGAGAATGTGGTAATGTGTTGATAATGTGTTTTCAGTCTGTCTGTCTTCACTCACTGATTACACTGAGGGTCTGCAGTCTGTTAGACATAGATCACTGCCTACCTACCTGCTGCCTTCTGTATTATTTGGTGGGTTTGTTGCATTAATCAGTCCATGTGCAGATAGATAGATACATCCGAAGACTTTGTGACAAGGGACCTCTGGGCACAGACACCAAAAAAAGAACCAAACCAGGTTGAAAGAGATACTCAGGTTGTTTTTCTCCGTCTGTAGTTGTCTTGCTTCATTTTGTGGTCATTTACATCTCTCTGTATTCCTTTTGTAAGTCTTTGTAATTGTTGTGGTTGTTTTCTGTCTGATTTTATATCCCTATGGTTTTTGTGATCATTTAAGTCTCTTTGTAGTTGTTTTGCACCTTTTTGTGATCATTTAAGTCTCTTTGTAGTTGTTTTGTGTCTCTTTGTGATCATTTAAGTCTCTTTGTTTGTGTTTCTTTGTGGTTGTTTAAGTCTCTCTGTAGTTGTTTTGGGTCTCCTTGTGGTACGTAGCTTTTTTGCAATCCTTTTGTATCATTTCAGTCTCTCTGTAGCTGTTTTGCTTCTTATTTTGTATCTATGTAGTTGTTTTATGTGTCTTTGTAGTCATTGCTGTGTCTTTGTAGTTGTTTGTTCGACTTTCCAACAGTAAATGTTAAGAGTCACTTGATCCAGTAGCTTCCAGCTCCTGGATCAGAGCCTGGATGGATGGATAGACAGTTTTGATCTCACACTTTGATCTTCCATTTTGTATCCTAATCTCAGTGTCATCATTAGCATTCATGTCACAGCTATTAATTTGTGCAGCAGCATACGGTGTTCCAGCGAGGCCTTGGGACAATGTTAGATGACTGGAATGAGAGTTGATTACTCTGCAATTAGACTACAGTGTTCTGATAGTGTTTGTGTGAGTCCCAGCCAGTCATTAACTCTATTGTCAGGGTCATCTCAGGAGAGTAGAGCAATAACGGGAAGCACTCAGGTTATGAGGGTGATTGTGTCTACTTGATATCAGCATGTGTAAGGTAAAATGCTCTGCTGATGATCGTCACCTTTAGTTTGGACTTTGAACACGTGTGCATTAGCTTATTCAGCTGTACTGCAGAATCCGCAACAGTGTGAATGGTGTAGATCTCATGATTAAAGAAGATAACATTAGAGATGAATAAACTGTTTATTTATATATAATTATATTTATTGACTATTTTCTCTGTTTTATATAATTCTTTATTGATTGTCTTTTAGACTGTTGTTGCCATATGAAACAAGCTATTTGAAAATATTACCTTGGGCTATCACATTATGTGAGTGTTTTTTTTTTGTATCCTGACATTTTATGGTTTGACCAATCATAAAAAGAATCAAGAGATGAATCAGTGTTGATAGTCACAGCTAGAGGTGGAACAGTTTGGATTAATCGATAATCGATCGATCATTTAAATCATTTTCCGTGTTGCCGCCTGTGATAATTGTCTCCTTTTCTATGATTTATATCATTGGAAAATGAACATCTTTAGATTATGAGCTGTAATATTGTAAGACATAATATTGGGCTTTAGGAAATTGTGACTTCAAACAATCAACAGATATTGAGAATAATTACTATAATTGTTAGTCTAAGCCTTAAATTATATTTCTTCAGTCTCAGTTCAGTGTCTGACAATGATAGATATACTTTTACAGAGATTAAAATGTCATAAATTAGTTTCCAGAACACAATCTGGGCAATAATTATGCCATTTACTTCTTTGTCATTGGGAGGCAGATCTGTTACTTGCTTTACTTCATCATAATCCTGTGTGGTTAATAATCTCTAGCATAATTTCACGTGCAACGCCCCTTTCTCATTACACAAGCATTTTCCACCTGCTTAAAGATCCTTGACATGACATTTGTGGGGGGTATTATAAAAGCGTGAACAGAGATTAAGACTATGATATGAGCTGCAGGAATAAGCATTTAATCTGTATGTGATGTTTGTTTGCAGCAACACTGGTGCAGCGATAATGTTGTGCTTATGTGTCTCCTGCCTGTGTTAGCACTGTGTTGACACTCCTCTGTGCTCGTCTTCCTCTCACAGTGCATGAGGAGTGTTACTCTGCTGCAGACCGCCACAGCCTGAAGCCACCCTGCCAAATCTGGGACCATGTCTGGAGCCTACGACGAGACCGCCAGCCAGGAAGAGACCACAGACAGTTTCTGGGAGGTGAGACAGCAAGGAACAGTGTTTGACAGATTAAGTCTAAGTGGGAAGTGACACTCTCCAGTAATGAACAGAAGCTGAGAGGTGAGGAGAACGATCTGGGGCCTCGTTTATCAGCTGCGTGTTGATTCACACGTGAACACTGGAGCTCGATTCAGGAATCTGATTTATCAATAGTGATTGCTCACCTGAGGATCTGCCACTTTATACGCAGATCTCTGAAAGCCAGAGCCTACTAAACCTCTAAATAAGTGCAACAATTAAAAAGAAATAATTTACTTTTTTGTTCCAGCCATGTGCTCTGGCTGGACTCTGGACTTCTCACCAATAATTGCCACTATTCTTTCCTCTATGGATGACACTGAAGTGCCACCCTGTCTCCACCTGTGACGCTGATGTCTCTTTTGTGAGCTGTAATTGGGTTTTTTTCCCAGTACTTCTTCACCTCTGATGGACAAACCACATGTGACATTGCTAAATTAAACATTTTAGTTTAGCTGAACATTTTCTGAAGACGTCTTTGAAGAGTTGGTATTTTCACTTGCTTCAGTTAAACACTCCTTCTTACATTTTAGGTGCTAGCTACTTAACCCTTGTTAATGGATGTGTTCGTGGAACAGATGGTTTTTTTTTTTTTTTTTTTTGCTCACTTCAGATCAGGTTAAACACCAACGTTCCTATCTGTACAGGCAGTTCTTATGCACAGATTTAGATAAGCTTTTATAAATGAGGCCTGGGCCTCTGAGGTTGAAGTTGACTTCTACATAATTAGGGTCTTGAGCTTGTTAAAGGCACGTTACCATTGTATCTGTCACCAACCACTGCAATCACAGCTACGCTGTACAGACTCCTCCAAATTCTGTCTCCTATTTAAAGAAAGGACTAGCAAAGCAGACTGGCATTAACAAAATGTCACAGATTGAAGCCATCTGCTATCTTTGTGTAGAGTTAATTAAATCAAATACATGCAAATCATTTGAAATTCGATATTTGTACAAATTTCCTGTGATTTCTAAGAATTTCTGGTACTACTTGCACGGTCTTACAACAGTGTGTAAATAGTATCTGAGCACTCATAACGGGTTTATAGATGGATGATAAAAGGGCGGCAACTAACTTTCTTTTTCATGAATATTATATTTCTCAATTAATCTACAGAAATTACCCCTAAAGCCTCAGATGATGGCACATTGCTTGTTTTGCCAGAGCAAATTGTCACAAGCTTGGACTTGTGAATGTTTGTCGCATTTGCTTGTAAAATGACTTTATCAGCATAGTGGCAGATTGTTGCATTGTTGATTTGAATAATTGATCGTTGTGCTGTGTTTCTCCCACATGATTACATCACCAACAGCCTTTCCTGAGCACAAACAGTCCCATGTAATTTGAGCAACAAGTTCCCAGAAGTCCATTCATTATATATGAGAGCTGGTGACAGTTCACAGTGTTCAAACCAGGAAAAAAGTCTGACACATCTTGGCTAAGGATAATACTGACTATCAGTCACTGCAGGTTTAGATACTGTGCGTATGATGGATGGACTCAGCGAGAATTTGAGGCAGAAAAGACGTATTGTCACTTCACACGTTCAGGGTTTATAATTCATTTCCTCTCAGACTCGGCTGTGTTTTATCCTCGTCGTGTTTATCCTGCAGCCGGGCGGCGCGTTCAGGAATCAGCTGGAGCAGCAAAGTTGCCTGTTTCCAGCACACAGTCACTACATCACAATCACTCGTTGCATTACAGTCGGGCTGCTGCAGTGCTGCCTGCTGATCGCTGACTCGGCTGGCTGCTGCTGAAGCAGAGAGGGCTGGTGTGGAATATAATCATTAGTTCCCCCGGCTGCTTTCATTTAGTTCACATTTTGAGTGTCATTTTCAGGGTGAGGTACCGGTAAACATTTATTACACATTCAGCAAAGATGCAGTCCTTTTTTTCTTCACACAAAGGTGTGAAATGACTGCAGTGAGCTGGGAGTTTAGCCTCCTTCTTGTTCTCTCTGTGTCTCTGGGCAGAGCTCACAGCTCTGGGAGGTTGCTGCTCCTGCGTCTATAGAGAGTTGTAAATTATATGACATTAACCCACCCTCTGCTTTCATTGCATAACTCCACACACACACACACACACACACATACACACACACACACCAGTCTCTTCCCTGCTGTTCCCTCCTGCCTAGTCAATGCATCGCCTGCAGGCTAAGAGTTCCTTTTAAAGGCAGTACCTTACACAATGATCCTTTTCAACAGCGATACAGGATACAGCAGCTTCCCCAATGATATAATGCATTTTTAGCCATAACAGGCAATAAAGGGAAATTACCACTTTATGTGTTGTAATTAGCAGATAATTCATGACAAGAGGAAACAAGAGGAATTGCCTTTAAATGTTTAAAGCTGCAGAAGGATTTAAGAAATAAATGTACACAAATCACAAAGTAGGGATCCTGATAGCAAATTTAACTAATCAAAACACTAACATTAGATCATCTTTGTTTACCTAAAGGAAATTCAGAGAATGTCAGGAATCAGCTTGGAAACGACACTTGCTGTTCAAGTGGCAACCTCCGTGAAGTGAAGCCAAAAGTGCCCCAAACTGCAATTCGTCAAACGGCCACCTGAGGCTGGCTGCAGAACAAGTCAATCTCCATAAGTCCTGATATTAAAATGTCCAACTTCACAGCAGAAGTAATCATGTTTACAGCTTGGTACAAAAATCAGTTTTGGTCTCTATAGCTAATATTTACACGTTTATGACAACTGTACTTAAGCTGAATTTCTATGTAACTCACCTGTTCAGATTATAATAAGGCTCAAATTTATGCATAATTAACAGTGTGGCCACTTTTAGATTAGCCGGGAGGCGGAAAAGACAGGACTGCCAACATGGCGGCAGCCAGCTCCACAGATTTTGAGCTTCAAAACAGCTTTCAGAAACCTGTGGTTGACGTCACGCCTATGCGTATATATATATTGTCAGTGGTGCTGTGATGAAAAATCTCCCATCTGTAGACAAGATAAGCTTATCTTAGCTTACTTAACTTAAAATCTGGAAGTCCAGGGAAACAGCTGGTATAGCACTTTCTAAAGCACAAAAACTACCTACCTACACCTTAACATACTAGCTAACATGCATACTTGGTTACCACTATCAGTAAATCAATACCTGACCTCATATTTATTACCACGACAGGCCGTGAGTCTTCCAAGAGAGCACAATAATGGTTATATAATAGCTGTATGGTAAATGCAATTTTATAGTCATATATGTGAGTAATATGAGACATTGTTTTTATGTAAGGTTGGGAACTACAAGCGTACAGTGAAGCGGATTGACGATGGTCATCGGCTCTGCAATGACTTGATGAACTGCATCCAGGAGCGTGCCAAAATCGAGAAAGCCTACGCACAGCAGCTGACCGAGTGGTCCAAGAGATGGAAGCAGCTGGTGGACAAAGGTGAGCAATGTTTCACACTCGTATTACACATTAAAAATATCATATCTGTATTTTTTTTTTCCTTTTGATTTAATGCTCCGCTTGACTTTCCTCCCCACAGGGCCTCAGTACGGCACAGTGGAGCGAGCTTGGATGGCAGTGATGACTGAGGCAGAGAAGGTGAGCGAGCTTCACCAGGAAGTGAAAAACAACCTGATCAACGTAGATTTTGAGAAGGTGAAGAACTGGCAGAAAGACCTATACCACAAGCAGATGATGGGAGGATTCAAGGAGACCAAAGAGGCAGAGGAGGGTTTCAAAAAGGCCCAGAAGCCCTGGGCCAAAAAGCTAAAAGAGGTGAGGAAGCGTGTGTGTGTGTGTGTGTGTGTGTGTTAGACGGTCCAAAGACATTTAAAACATTCAGTTTATCCAAATCTGAAGAAACATTTTCATAGTGTGTTTCATTTGTAGAGGTTTTGAAATATCCATCTTTGCCACAGCTGGTGAATATGATTTAGTTTGTGCTGACAGCTTTGGAAAATCTTTCAAACTTGATCAGGGACTGTGACGTTTCTGAGAAGATGCGTTGCTGTTGAGTTTTTCAAATATAATTTTTCAGTGACATGAGCACAAATTAAATTTTTGCAGCTGCAGTGACAGCAGATATTTCACAAATAAACTATCTGCTAGATAACTTGTCAATATTGGCAACTTATAAAACAAACTTTTATTGACTTTTGACTTTTGATATTTTGAACTAAATGAAACTGGTGACTACTTTCTGTTGCGGTCACTCATCATGCTCTTGCAACATTCCCTAGGTTTACCACCCTTGTGCTTCAGGTTATGTGTTTAAATTTCATAAGCAACAGAATAATCATCAGAATTAACAACAATAAATAAATAAATAATAATTTGTTGTAGCTTTACTAAAACTGTCAGTGACATGCTCGTGCATGTCTCTCATCTTCCTTTAGCTCGAGGCTGCCAAGAAGACCTTCCACATGGCCTGCAAAGAGGAGAAGCTAGCATCCACCAGAGAGGCCAACAGTAAGGGAGAGGCCGCAATGACCGCTGACCAACAGAAGAAACTCCACGAGAAAGTGGACAAGTGCAAACAGGACACCCAGAAGGTGAGAGCATCCAACTGCTGCAGCTCCAACACGCGTATCAGATCATCATTATGCAAAGCCTGTTTACCACAATCAAACCAAATGCAAATCAGCCCACGGGCTATTTTAAGATGTAGAGCTGGTTTCACTGGGTGACGTGCTTATAAAGGCGTCGTAGCTGTACTCAGTGTAGCATTGTTAATGTGTGACTGAATATCACACCTCCACCTCTACTGATGTTTGTGTGCTGAAGTGGACTCTGGTCTCCTTTGACAGCCTTGACCTTCAAACTTGTGTTTAAATACCCATTTATTGTCCTTTAAAGGTTAAAGACCACAGAACTGAACAACAGGAACACGTGTCATTCAAACATTAGTTATCAGTGAGATGTTGTATATCATCAATCAGTTTGTTGCTTGTGTTATGACCCAGGCCAAGGAGAAGTATGAGAAGGCTCTGGATGAGCTGAGTAAGTGCACTCCGCAGTACATGGAAAACATGGAGCAGGTGTTCGATCAGTGCCAGCAGTTTGAAGAGAAGAGGCTGAGCTTCGTCAGGGAGGTGCTGCTGGACGTCAAACGCCACCTCAACCTCACAGAAGACCAAAGGTTTGAGATGTTTGACAAGTGTGAAAATCATCACGCAAAATCATCAGCTGGTCTTCGCCCATATGCTGAACCCTCACTGTCTTCTCACAGTTATGCTGCAGTGTACAGAGACCTTGAACGCGTCATCACATCAGCCAGCGCGCAGGAAGATCTGAAGCTGTTCAGCAACATCCACGGACCTGGCATGCACATGAACTGGCCACAGTTTGAGGTACAGAAATAAAAGCTGCAATCCTCACTGGAGACGTTCAGCATCCTGCTATATGTATACTGTCCAGTATGATTGTCGATCATTGCCTTGATCGATTAGCCTGTTTGTGTTTTTGTGTGATTTTGGTGTTTGATTGAGACAGTTGTAGTGCAGTTTTCTGTGAGGTAAATTTGCTTTTTTTGTCAATAGAGTCTGGTGACTTTGAACAGAGTGACATATAACAGCTGTTTCTAGTAAACACAGTAGATCTTACTCTTTAAAGGTGTCTGTATCTGAAGGGATCCTCCATAATGTTGTCGGACACTTATAATAACAATCTGAGCCTACATACCTGAAATGTAATGGTAGTTTCTCTTCCATGCAAACAAATCCAAGACTAAACATGTTTTGTCTGTTTGTAGGAATACAATCCAGAGCTTACCCATCACATCTCTAAGAAAGAAAAGTCAAAGAAGAGCAGTGATGGAGTCATGCTGACTAACGTCAGCACAGTAGTAGATCACGCTCAAGCTGGAGACCGAGGAAGGTAAACACAGATATATTTAATACGTTTGACCTTATTTAACAGATGCTTTTATCCAGATCAAAGATCAAAAAGACTGCTGAAACGACTGAAAACAAACGTTCTGCTGACTTGTGTAACATCTAGTGTCAGCAGCTATGAGAAGAACCAGGCGTACACGGCCTCCACAGAGTGGTCGGACGAGGACCAGACAGCGCCGAACTCAGGCAACGACACCAACGGAGGGACGAACCCCTTTGACGAAGATGTGGGCAAAGGTGTGAGAGTTAGAGCACTGTACGACTATGACGGCCAGGAGCAGGACGAGCTCAGCTTCAGAGCAGGTGACCCTTCTTGTACAGGACGTCTGTGGTGTCAGACCTGTCCAGTTTATTGTTGAGGTGAACATCTAAGTATGTGTATGCTCCCTCCATCGCGATATCCAATCCCTGGATGTTCGCCAGTGACTAACATAAGCAAATGTAGCCATTGTGACAAGGACAAACATCAAACTGCACTAGTGACAAAGAGTAGTTGTGTATTAGCCATATTTTGGTATACATATGTAAATAAATAGTTTTATGAGCATTGGGGTTTGGCAATATCACAATATATACTGTACCTCATGAGGAAACAGAAATATGTGATTGCTTTATGGCAGTTATTTTGTTACCAACCAGATTGTTATCCAATTTCTATGCTAAGCTAAGCTAACAAGCTGCTGGCTGTAGCCTCATATTTAATGGACAGGTATAATGTGGTATTCCCATCTAGCTCTAGCCTACTACCCAAAAACAGACATTCCCATCTGGTTAATTTCATGCAGTCTCCAACACAATAAGTCTGTGAAGGTTCTCAGTCATCTTTCTTTGAGGAGAGTTGGTTGTAGATCCATGAAGATGTTTCACCTCCCATCCAAGAGGCTTCTACGTAGAAAGGCCATAAAATAAATTAATTAGTTAAAATGTTATTTATATTTAAAAAAAACATCCATGGATATCTTGATACTTCTATAAATCACAGCTGCTGTCTTCAATACTACTTAGGCCTACATCGGTATTGAATGTTTGAGAGTCAAAATATGGATTATTAGCAAACTATTCCTTTATTGTTCTTGTTCTGTGTTAAATATTTTCTGTCTCCTTTCTTTGATAAAGGCGATGAGCTGACGAAGCTGGAGGAGGAGGACGAACAGGGCTGGTGTAAAGGTCGTCTAGACAGCGGCCAGCTGGGTCTTTACCCGGCCAATTACGTGGAGCCGATCTAGCCCCTCCAAGCTGAGGACGCTTGTCTCGTCGGAGGGCAAACCCAGACTGAAACCGTCCGGTCATTAACTGCACATTGCCACAGACTTGAAAGCAAAGCTTCCTCTTCCCCCGTCGGGCACAGTGAGCTGTCTTCATCGCAGCACTCATCACAGAGACGATTTTACTGAAACAAGATCTGTTCAGGATCACGTCATCTTCAACCGAAGCAAAATATTTTTGTCTCTTTTGTGTGTAGCTGTGTTTGATTTCAGATGTGATGCTAACATGCCATACAGTATGTTCTCTCATCGTAATCTTGATGTGGTATCGTCGGTTGTGCCTGGATAGCGAGAATGAGCTACGCATTGTGCATTTCATGTACATATTTTAATCTTTTTTTACAGTCTGGATGCTTGTACAGTTTTTTTCCTCATTGGATACAGTGTTTTCTTTGTGAAGTATTTACATGTTTAGCAGTGAAGGAACTGCTTGGCATTTTGGAAAATGTGCTTATTGAATTACTTCTTGAGAGTTCAGTAAGAAGATACCACTCCCATATTTTCAGTAAATATGAGGCTACAGCCAGCAGCTTGTTAGTTTAGCTTAGCATAAAGATTGGAGAAAGGGGAAACAGCTAGCCTGCACCTCCAAAGCTAACTAATTAGCAAGTATTTCCTTTGTTTAATCATGGAGAAAGACGCTAAGCTAACCAGCTGCTAGTCTTAGCTTAGTGACAGTATAAAGAATGGACGGTGTAAGTGTGACGTCAGCCACAGGTTTCTGAAAAGCCGTTTTATAGCTCAAAATCTGTGGAACTGGCTGCCTCCATGTTGGTAGTCCTGCCTCTGCCACCTCCCGGCCAATCTAAAAATTGGCCAAGACGTGGATCTGAGGCGGGCTGAATGATGGCAGAGTACTCAAACAAGCCAACTGCAACAGCACCCAACTGTCAATCAAAGCAGCTACACTGTTAATTATGCATAACTTTAAGCTTTAACATAATTTAAACAGGTGAGTTATATAAAAAAATTCACCCTCAGTACAGTGCTCATGAATGGGTAAATTAGCTGTAGAGACCAAAACAGTTTTTTGTACCAGGCTGTAAACATGTTTATTTCTGCTGTGAAGTTGCCATTTTTACATGGGGGCTTATGGAGACTGACTCGTTCTATAGCCAGCCTCAAGTGGCCGTTTGAGGAACTGCAGTTTTTGGCATTTCTGCATCGGCTTCACTTCACAGCCACGGAGGTTGCAGCTTGCTCTGGCTTCATATTTAGTGTACAGACATGAGTGGTATCGATCTTCTCATCAAACTCTCGGTAAAAAGCGTTTTAAGCATATTTCCCAAAAGGTGAAACTTTTCCTTTAATGCATTTTGTTGTTTTCCTGCTGCACTCCACAGCACGTCACCGAATTAGCATTTTGACATGAGATAAGTCACCGAGCAGAGCTTCTCTTTGAAATGGAAACATGCACTACCAAACTGTGCAAGGATTGTTTACATTACTCACCGCTGTCCCGCCTGTCTCTAACAAGGTGCCTGTTCTAACTAATGTCATTTAGTTTCTGCTTCTGTTTTGTCTTTACGTGCAGACCGTGTTAATAACGCAGCCACCATGAACAAGACCTCCCTGGAAATACAAACACAGAGCTGTTTTGTTTGTACGGAGATTAGCTTAATTCCACGACCGAGGTTTCACTTCTTTTTCCCTTTTTTTTTTTTCTATTTCTGAGACTTGTTTACTCTGAGTGAATGTCAGTGACTCGGCATTATCAGCTTCCAGCTCTTATCTCTGTGATTATGTGCATGCTGATGCTCCTACACACTGTTTACTCTCTGATCTGAAATGATCCGGTGCATGGCCTCAATTTGTTCCCACCAAATTATTGACCGTTTCTTGATGGAGTTAGCTCTTATTGGGATGATGACGACGAAGATGCCATCGATTTGCATTGCCTAACGTAGTCTTTTCTGATTGGTCACTGTGAACCAAAACACATGCTGTATTAAATATCGGCTATACACGTCTTTATAGGTGAATCTCTTGTTTTAATCAGAAACTTTATACAAACAAAGATTGAGTGCATGTGGCGGTACAGTACGTGTTATATGAGAGTGGTTTGTTACTCCTGGTTACCACAGCTGTTGGTGAACACTACACCCTCGTCGACGAGGAAGGCGGGTGTTCTCTTACTGATGGAGAAAGCTGCACTGAGCACTGCACTAGAAAGCAGAAAGAGGATCTGTCTCTGAAATATTAATGAGACAGTACAGCCTTTCTTCTGCTGGGAAATAGAAGTTCATTTTTTAGAAAAAGATCCAGGAGGGAAATGTCTCTTGTACTGTACTGTTTATGCTTCTGTATGCTTTTTTTTTTTTTAAACAGAGTTGCTCCTTGAGGGGTGAAATGAATATTGCCTTACTAAAAATCTACCACCCTGCCACTCCAACAACTCTCAACCGTCACATTCGACAAAGTGAAAGAGAGCTCGCCACCACAGAATCTGACTCCGGCTTATCCAGCTCAGTTTACACTGACACAACACACACGCCCTCTTAGTCTGATTGGAGATGATATTAAAGTACTTCTCTGACTGTATCTGAAACAGAATGGGACTGTTAACAAGTGTATTGTGTAAAAGCAGACGTGTAAAGCTACAACTGCAGCGTCCACTGTGAAAACTCCTGTGAAAAGATCGTAAATCATGTTTAAAGAAAACGCTCAAATGCTCCTTTTCTTTTCCTGTCTGTCGCTCATGCTGGAAACATTGTTCTGCAATGTTGAGGAAAACCTTTAGAGGGCTTTTTATCTTTCTTTTTTTTTTTTTCTTTTTTTTTTTTTAGCATAGTGCTGTAATTTCCAAACTGTAGTGCCTGTTCATATGCATATGCAAAAATAAAAGATGTCATCAGAAAGCGCTGAGGCATGCATGACACTCTGTGAGGTGAAAAATGGGATGCACACGCTACTGCTCTGTCCTACGCGGCCAAAATATATTAGTTAACATTTAGTTAGGACCAAACTCTGACATGTTGACATTTATTTTGCCATATAACATCTTGTTTATGTCACAGAAATGTATAATTACAAATAAAACATCATGTTAAATGTCAACTACACAGCTAGCTAAAGCAAGAGAGCCAAATCCTGTTAGATCTAGCTTGAGGTAGCCACAGCTAGGGTGGGTTCTTAATGTGTACTCCGGCTTCCTCGCTCCAAAGACACTTGGTTAATTGGTGACTCTAAGCGTGAATGTGAGTGTGAATGGTTGTTTGTCTCTATGTGCAATGTGATGAACTGGATACTTGTCCAGGGTGTACCCCGCCTCTCGCCCTAAGTCGTATCCCAGCTGACGTAGGGCAAGAGGCGTGGTACACCCTGGACAACCCTGATCCTGTTGAGGATAAGCAGGTACAGAAAATGGATGGATGGATTGATGATGGATGTAGTAAAGTGGAAGCAAAGAAAGTAGTAACACTGTGTCACTTGGCAAATGAATACTACACTGAGAGTCATTGGGAGTTCAACTTAATCTAAACCTAAATGTATGTTTTCAAAATGAATGTACAAATCACAGAGTTCAGTTTTAATACTGAGCAAAAAATTCAAACCTAAAAATTGAAATTCAGAACACAAAATTTTAATTCATACCATATTTATTCACCTCAGGGCTTCAAACTTTGTGGATTTGGGATTTTACATTTTCAGGAGGGGAGTCACATGTCTAAATATCTAAAGTGAATGGTTTAACAGTATTTAATGGCATCAGTCTGAGCTTCCTCACCTTTAATCTAGTCTGAGAAAGACTTAAATTAAGGTTAAGTGACTAAGTACTGTGACTCCCATCTGCTGAGGTCTGCTGGGTTTAACTTAATTACAGTGTCTGCCACTAGAGGTCAGTAGAAACCAGAGTCGGCTCTTCAACAGGCAGATTAATCATCCTGTTGTCCACAAACAGCCACAATCCTCCACAATCAAAGACTTCAATCAACACACAGGACTGTCACAGGTACATGTCCAACAGCTACATGACAACCACCTCAGGCTCCAGAAAATATATAGTGTAGTAACTGAATTAATCCAATGATGTAGATTGTTGATTTGTTATCATTACTTGTTAATATTTTGGTATTTCCTGAGGGTTTCCTTACCTTTACCCTTAAACAAACATCGTACATGTTACACTTTTTTAAGCAAATCTTGTGGTTTAGTGGTGTATATGTTTCTTTTTCCCACTGGCAATTGATGAAACACGGCCCCTGACATCAAGGTAACAGCTACTACGGTTTTTATTTTATTATCTTTTTTAACTTTTAAAGCATCAAATGTAAATTCCTCGAATCAAGGTGCAAGGGTTTCTTTATAGACTCTTCATTTTGTCACATTTGTCACAAAAGAAATAAGCAGAAATAACATTTTTATTCCAGCTAAAGCTAAACCGGTCAGAAGATGTAATTATTGGAACATCTGTACAATATTCATGTGTACATATGTATATCATGAAGTGCATCTCATTGGAAATTTAAGTGGGTGTTACCAGGAACAAAACACTGCAGGGGAAACTGGTAAAAGCTCAAATGAAATATTGCAACGCAATTGAAACATTTTTAAATGCTTTCTGGACTGGGTAGATTCCTTTTAATAATATTTGTATGTGGCACTCCCTGCTTAGAGTTTATGTGCTGGCATGGACTCATCTTTGCAGGGCGGGTGTTGAATTAAAACGGTTATTGTTTTTATTGTCAGCAGCGGTGAAGGGTGAGGCCTGTTAATTAGTGCACCCTTCATTTAAGTGCAGACGTAACCTCGTTTACATTCTACAGGTCTGTAATTCCCCTCGGCATTATGCACTTGTTGGTGTATTAAACCATCACCCTGCTGCTGACATCTCAGATAATCATACACCCACTTGATCCTTTCTGCGTCCCTCCACGAGATTAAAAAACTGGTACAGTGGAGATAAGTTTACCTTGCACTTGCCTGAAAACACACCGTGCTACCCGCAAGATTAAACTGCTCTGTGTAGCCCAAGGCACTTTTTCTTGGCAGGTGAACAGTCCAATACGGTCTTATTTCACAGTGAGAATGATCATTACACACTTTAAAACCTGTTGGTCTTAAAAAAACAGTTTGCCCCCAAAAACTGTTGGGGGTTTAGCCTGCAAAGCGCATTTAACTGAAAATTTGACACCCTCAATTAGACGGAGACAAAACACGGATAAATGTTCAGTTAAAAATTAGAGTTTATTGAGCCCTGTGCGAAGCTTGGATATCCTTGTTGAGGCAGACATTCAGGCAAACTCCACATGGCATTAATAAGAAGCACTATGGTGTGAACTGAGTGTAACATATGCAGCCCCAAAGCTTAAAAATAAATATGAAATAAACATTCACAGAAATAGATTCAGACTGTATGAAATTGTCAGATATACTAACAGGATTTGAAATGAAATGTTATTCCATCCTGCTCATTTATTTAATTCCACCTTTATTCTGTCAAAAAAGTTTTCATTTCACACTGTAATTTGTCCCCAATCAGCATTTTATGTCAGTTTTCATCACTTTATACACTATATTTCATGTGCTGACATTCGTTTTCTCCTGTCCATTTTTCTGGATTAAGAGACAAAGGATTTGTAATGAAAAGTAATTTGTCATGTCATTTAATAAAACTCCCACTGGGGAAAATAGCATTTTGAATTAAACTATTAATTAACTTTGGAAAAAAGGACAAAATAAATCTAAAACTGATGGAATTAAGTGATCTGAAGTAAATCATGTAAGATTTGTAAAGAGACGGGATAAAATGCTGATGATCTTTAGACAGGAGTCTACAGTAACGTAAACGTTAACATCAGCATGTTAATATTCCCACAGTGACTAACATGCTGAATGTTTACCACGGTCACCGTTTTAGTTTTGAATGTTAGCATGTTAACATTCACAAATTACAGCCAATGCTGATGGGAACTGCATTACTTTTTAAAATATTATTTTAAGGATGGCACTAGATGAAACATACAAGGGATCATAAACGTTATATTGAGTCATCTTGACGGGGAAATAATTAATGTCTGCATAAAACTTTATGACATTCCATTCAAATAATCAACAAGAGTGGTTTGGATGAAAGTGACATTGCTAAAAATATATTTATAATTTCATGGATATACAACACATTTTTTTCTGTATTTATTTATATGATTATTTATTCTATATCCATTTATCTTATTTTTAACACTTTGGGTCTCCACAGAAAAACACCCACAACACAAAAATGCAATAAACTGTACAGCAGTATAAACCAGAGTCAACAGCATAATATATATTCAGCAGTCAACAAATATCAAGGGAATGCGTCACTCTTTACCAAGTTACACCTTCAGAAAGAAATTTAAGTGTCATTATCGATACGGTCACAACGGAGTTTGAGGACTTGGAGGCTTGAATCCAGATTCAGCAAACTACTGTAGTGTCCTTGTCTGAGCCTTGTAGATGAGATAACAGAGCACCTTGTCCTGACTGACTGATTGTGTATATAAGAGCCAGGACCAAACCCAATAAAAGAAGTGAAATCATCCTAACCACATTTTCAACTGTGGCAGAAAAACTGGCTCTAATTCAAACAGAGACAGTGGTCAAGATGAGCGAAACAAAAAGACAAAGCAAATGCAGCCGTGGGTGATGGGCGTTTTCCTGGAGCTTTTACGTAAGAGCGATCATTTCTAACTGTTTGGTGTAATGTGTGAAGGATAATTATTAATATTATTATATATATATTATTGAAAAATAAACAGGCAGATCATGCAAATGACAAGGCAGTTCTTTTTTGGTTGTTTCATTCTGTAGTAGGAAAAAAAAAAAGCCTCAACAGCCACATTGTTTTGTCTCTTCTTCTCAGATCATGCACAGATAAGCCTTCACGCAGCAACTGCCAGCTGTTACTTTAGTGTTGGCAGTGGAAGTGTGTACCAATGGGGTTGGTCAGTGCACATGCTCCATGTAAACCTTTTCATCTCAGGCTTAGGTGTTCAGCAACATGGTGATGAGATACTGTGTCCTTTTAGTTTTGTAGGTTTCCATCGCCTACTCCTCCCACTACGCTGCCGCCTCATACTGGGTGAACAAACTGGTACACCAGTCTCTGAGACACGTCAGGCTTGCGGATGATGCCCTTCTTGTAGTACTGACGTATGGAGCGGCTGAGCTTGTCATAGTTCATAGCAGGTCGATTCTTTCGGAGGCCCCACAGTCTCGCAACGTGAGCAGAGTCTTCGATTTTAAAAATACCTGGTCGGAATCACAAGAGATTCGACATTTGTAACACCTCGACATTAACATATAGTCACATGCAGATCAGTCTCCAACTCACATGCATATTTCTCTTTTTATTTAAAAAGCATCAACAAACTAATTTTAGAGACAAACATATGAATTTGTAGTTGTATAAGAGTTGTAGTTTAAAATGATGCACTCTGCTAGCAGCTTTGTCACTCAGGTGTCAGCTGTCACTGAAAGCAGTTAAAGTGTAAGCATGAACGGTACTTCAAGTCTCAGTTGAAGTGTAAGAAAAGGATGCAGGCGATGTGTCAGGCAAAGGTCATTCAATGCAGTGAGACAAACGTTTAAAGTTACCAAACATAACTGCAATTTCAGTTGAGCAGATGAAAGCAGCTGAACTGTGAGTTAGTGTGAGTGTAAATAGTACTAGAGTGAGTTGTAGTAGGTGAGATTTAAGTTAACGTGTATGAAGTGAAAGCAGGTGAAGTGTCGTAAGTGTAAGCAGTGAAAGCACTTCATATTACAGGTGAAGTGTAAACTCTGAGAGTAGTTGAAGTGTAAGCTGAGGTAAAGTAGTGAAGCGTAAGCATGAATAGTAGTTTAGGTCTTAGTTGAAGTGTAAGAAATGAAAGCAGCTGATGCGTAAGTTTAAGGTTAATCACTGAAATGAGCTGAAGTGTTGAAGTGAACCCGTGGAGTAGAGGTTTTGGTTGTTTTGTTTGGTTGATTACTGAAAGCAGCTGAAGTTGAAGAATAGTAAATGAAAGCAGATGTCAGGTGATATGTAACAATTGAAAGGAGATGAAGTGTAAGTTGAGTTTGAAACAGATGAAAGCAGTTGAGGCTGAATGTGTGAAAAAGTTTGTATCAAGTAAAGAATATGTGTGCGTTGAACTTTTGGTTGCTGTGTAATTACTGACAGCAGTTGCACTGTGAGGAAATAAAAGTAGCTGTGAGGTGGCATGTAACAAGTGAAGGCAGATGAAGTGTCAAAGGAGCTGAAAGGAGTTTGGAGATACAAAGCTCTGCTGTAGCATTAGGAGATTTAAAATACCTTTTTCTTTATTGAGCCAGCGGATGCAGCGTCCGTAGTTGTGAGGTTTAAGCAGAAGTTCTCTGAGGAACTGCCACAGGTGAATGGGCTGACCTGAACAAGATGAATCTGCCTCGGACCAAAGTTCCTCAGCATCTAAACAACAAAAAATAAACAACATTTGGACATTAAGACCACGGCGTAGTGATTCACAGAGAAAAATACACATTCACCAAGTCTCAGAGTCTCAGAAAATTACAAGGTGAGGTCCTTAAAGTTTCCAAACTTATCAGGAAAGCCAAAATCTTCTAGCTCTAAATGATTGAATATTATATGCTATATTTTCTTAATACTACATAGAGGAGTTAACAAAATGTCTATTGGTATGTGGTCAAAGTGTGTAAATGTCTGTAACATTTTCCCTGATTCTGTTAAAAGTTACAATACAGTTTTTATGAATTTCAGTTAAAGATCTTCTTTAAATTACTGTTGTATGAGGAAACCAAACATACCAGGAGTTTTTGTGTCTCCAACTGAACACCTCTCTTTCATCCAGGCAGCTGGAGAGAAAAGAGAGACAAGCATTTAATAAAACCTCAAATTATTGAAATGCTCTTCTTTTATTATGGTCTTTATGAAAGATAGACAGACACTAAAACACTGGACAATGCAATCATCATAAAAGCTGTAGCTGGTTATGATGAACTCATTAAATAAATATCAAACACACCTGATTTCCATATGTCAAGGTGTGCGTGCAGCGTGTCTCCACACTGTGGTGAGCGCTGACGAAACTCCTCCTCGCTCATGGCGCACAGGTCCTTTCCCGTCAGGTCCTGAAAAGACTTTCCTGCGTGGGGCAACCTGTACAGATGTTCGGTCCACAGCAGCCACTTCTGGACGTTCCCTGTGTTCCACTCGATAGGGTCTACGAAAAACAGAGAAAGATAGAAAGGAGATGGTTGAGAAAACGTCCAGCTGTCCCTGCAATAATTCATTGGGTTTGGGTTCATATTGCGTCAAGTTAAGTCAGTTTAAACGTTTTTTTCAGTGCGTTTTATGTTCTGCTCCTTTAACACATAATAAATTCACTGAAAAAACACAAGGTAATCACGCTTTTATGCCACCACGGTTCTAATCAGTAGAACAGATGACTGGGGATTGCACAGGTTTATGACAGCCAGGAGCCTTACAATACATAATGCTTCCTCTGTTTGCTTTATGAGCAGGAGCAGACCTCGCCCATAAGACTGTGTACACGTCCAATGGCAGGAAAGAGCCATCACTGTCTCACTCCAAAAGAACTCATGTAAAGGTCAGGATTAAACAGATCCTGGAGGCAGGTAAACACAGCTTTGCGTCAGTAAGGATATGATTTAAGAGATCTGTCATCTTGCCTGGGCTATCCACACAAATATGTGTTGATTTTGGGAGTATGATCCAGTAGCTTAAATATCGCTGGCTCAATCTTGGTTTACCTGCAAATAACAGGCAAAACAGTTCTTTTTGTATCCTGAAAAATGCCTTGTGTACTTTGTCAGTTATATGTCTCGGTATTGTAACAACCCTCTTGAAGATGAAAAATGCAGTAGCAGGTGTGTTGGACGGCAGCCTACCTGGGGTGATATTGAGTAGTTTGCAGGCTGTTTCAATGTCCTTCAGC
This sequence comes from Protonibea diacanthus, assembly GCA_028641955.1. Lineage (NCBI taxonomy): Eukaryota > Metazoa > Chordata > Actinopteri > Sciaenidae > Protonibea > Protonibea diacanthus. The sequence goes on from CM053978.1 coordinate 15,640,982, forward strand.
ACTTCTCCCACCACCATGCTCTGCACCTGCTCCAGAGAGCGCTCTTCCTCCTGGCCCTCCAGCACAGGAGAGACTCCCTGTTCCTGGCTGTCAATAACGGGGCACTGCTCTGGTTCCTCCTGGGGCTCCATGCGAGCCATAGGTACGGTCAGCGCTTGGGAGGCCTCTGACACTTTCACCAACCAGGTGGCGTCTTCAGTGAGGAGCATGTCGAAGCAGGAGAAATAGAGGCTCGGTATGCTGCGCTCAAGGGCTTCCATGTTTGGTTTTGTCTGGCCCAGGTCCCAAGGTTCTCCGGAGGTCCTGTTTCGCTCTAAGATGGCGAGTGAGTTCTCTGTCATCCCGATCCGGGATCCATACACTGTGCCTTCTGATAGACTGCCCACTGGATTTGACATAACTGGTACCTGGGGACAAGAAAAGCCAAATTAAACTTTATATTTCTGACTTCCAAATGAACTGAGAAAGTTTTGGAAATATCCTGTCAGCATTGCAAAATGTTAGTTATTCAATTACCCACAACAGATCTGCCTGTAACATAAACTCTTTCAAAGATAAGAAAAGATGTTTTGAAGGTAAACATATCATTTAAATGCAACCAAGAAGAGTTTATTAACAGTAATCCTGGCAAAGGTCAAAAAGACAATACCTTCTTCTACAGTTCCCTTCCTGCAATTCTCCACCTGCTAAACCAACAATTGTTTTTGTTGAGTAAGAAACTCCATCAGAGCAGCTGCAGGCAAGGATCCCCTTTCTCAACGTGTTATGAGCTGAACTGGGGTGAGTGCTGGTTGATGCTCTATAAGAACTCAGATTCTAATGGAGATGCTGGGGAAATGACCCTCATGAGAGTTAAAACGCACACAGCGCTGACAGGCATGGGGCAAAATGGATTTGACTGAGTCTCTTATTTGTGGGTCAGTGGCCCAGAATGGCTGACGTGTTGGGGGTAGGTGACTCGTATTGAGACCTGAAACAGCTCCGCCGCCTGCCTCGACTTTCAAGGTGCCGTCTCTGCAGCCCTCTGTCTCCACTGTCAGCTGGAGTTTTTAATCAAGTTAGACAATGTGAAGAAGAGCGTGCTCAAAATCTGCACAAACAGCCGAGGCGTCTGTTTTACGAGGACTCGACCGATAGCCGCGACGGCTTCATACTAACAGGAAATTGCCATCATAAGTGTTCATTTATGGATGTCAGCTGTAGCACAAGTGCTGTAATCTCAGGGTGAACTCGCATATGGCACCCATAATGCGAAGCTGCCACAGCTGGCATATGAGAAGGCACACTGCTGACACACACACCAGGTTATCAGTGGTTGTAGCCGATGCCACAGTAAAGGAAGTGTGCTCCCACAAAGCACATGTTCGAGAAGAGGCATGGCTTTATTTGTCAAGACACAATTCAATTAAAGTCTCATAAAATCTGCAAAATGATGATAGTACGCCCAGCAGCTATAATTTAGAGTTTAAAACATTAAACCTCATTAAGTCTCATGTGCTGATAAAACGAAGAGGCTCTTCTGATGTAAAAAAAAACAATTTATTTCACTTGTAAGACGTGAAAAAATGTACCAAAGAAGTTGGTGAAGAAGCTGATGATGGATGGCACAAGGTTTTACCTTTTTTCAACTTTTGCACATTAAATAAATTGATACTTTTATCATCCAAAGTGCCAACTTCCTTTTTTTGGGTTGTCACTGTATGCAAAATATCCTTGGATGCAAGAGTGCAAAATCTTTCACAATGCTGATCTCAAACCTTTTCCATTCTTTTCTCTCTTTTTTTCCCCTTATGAACACATTCGTCTTAAATCTGCAACCTTTGAGAAAATGGGGATATTCTTTTCTAACAAACTTCCCCAAAGTTAAATGAAGTTATCTTCCCCACCGCTAAAAAAGATTCCCCTTCTCTAGTCTTTGGTCCCCCGACCCCCCACTGCAAAACCTCCTCCCCAGTTTTCCTTTTATCTCCAGATTTCTCGTAAACTATAACCCGCACTCCCTTTCACTCCATCAGGAGTCAGATTAAAAGCCACTGGTATCCCAGCCGGGCTGCTGCGTGTCAACTCTGCTCTGTAACAGCTTGCGCTAAGCCCATTAGCAAAGCAAATTTAGCCATATTACCTTCTTCCAAAAGGAAGAGGGAGCACAAGAAAAAGACACAAACACACACCCCTGGGGAGAGGGATTAAGACCCTGACTGATCTCTAAAATGAGTTTGGTCAAGACGCTGATATTCATTTCAGGAGCATTAGAGCTTGCTCCATTTACTCAGCAAAGTCAGCCTTTGACACTGACGGAAAAGGACTCCCTCCACGCAGGCATCCACCCTGGGAACCATATTTCTTCTACATGCTTGGTTTCATTTAATATGAAGAAGTCATTATTTGAGTGGGGATTGTATCATCTCTTTGGATTTTCTATGGTTGTAGTTGTGTTATCTGCAAAAAAAGACACAAAACTGGCCAAAGAGCTGTCTGTGTGATATATTTCCACTAATTAAACCTAACAAAATCAAATTACAAAATGAGGAATAATGTGAAGATGTGACTAAATAAGTAAATAAATGTTAGTTTGGAGTGAGCGTCCAGCCTTTCACCTACATGCAATGTAAAAAACCAGCTTGCAGTGTCTCTGGCTTGAAATTAAACTGCTAACTCATTTATCATTGTTGCAGAAACAGTTATGTGTCAGAAGTCAAACTAGTGTTTGGATTAAAGTTAATGAGTAGTGATTAAAACAAGCAAAGATCTTTCAAAATGTGTGTTTAACATGGATGATTCAGAAAAAAAGTCTCCTGTGATATTTGACAAAATGTGAATCGGCTGTTCGGAAGAAAAAAAGAAAAAGAAAAGGTCTGTGGTGTTTGAGTCTGGAGTTAAAGGAGTGTGTACAGCCAGGCGTGACTGTTTGCCATGTGAGCGTTAAAGGGAGATTTTTTTTTTTTCAATGTTATTGTTTCTCATGGGAAACTTAGGAACCAACTAAGGAAGTCATTGTTCTGAGAACAAGGAAAACAAGGGGTTTCATCTTTGTGTTGAGCTCACTGCACATAGCTGGGAAGAAAACCTGCAGGCTGGAGGAAGTGATTACAATCAGTAGACTGGTGCCTTAGGCCCTTTTTTTATGGCAGCTGTGACATGTACAGGTGCTCTGTTCACATTATAAATTAGGTTTAGGTGTTGCTTTTTAGGCAGATAATTTAAAAATTTGTTTGCTTATTTTATGAATCAATGATAAAGGCTTATTTTTTGAGCGTGTGCTTTCAGTGACTTCTATCTTTATTGCTAATAACTACTGTTTTTATCTAAGCCTCTGGGGTCCAAGTGACAATTCTATCAATTGCTTTTGCAATTGTGAGTGATAGATTGGACCCCAGAGGGTTTAAACTGCCAATGGGGCATGTTACTCACTCAGTGATTCATCTTTACCGTTAGTCAGGTGCACTGGCATTAGGCCAATGTCTTAGGAAACACTAAACCATTGCTAATACTTTGCTGTTGGTTGAATTTAATTTTCACCGAAGTCGTATTTACAGTTAATGACGCAGAAGATTGTAGGTTGAACAGGACTCGATGGAGAAATAAGCCTATCACCTGTTTTTGGCAGATAAATCACAGAGATAGTGAAGATATGGAGATTCTCTGCCTGAGGGGTGTTCTGGTGCAGCTGGATTTAATTTGCCAAAAGATCAAACAGAGCAGGTTTTTAATAGTTGTATTAAAAGTTTAAAAGCGTACAAAGTGGTACAATCTTTACAAAGTGCCATTTAACTCATGTTATTACCGATAGCAGTGTGACAAAGAAAAGGAATGGGACAGACAAACTGCCACTACTCCATGTCTGGCATTATGAACAACAGTGCAACATTAAGTCAATTTCTATTCACCTGTTTTTTGCCATTAAAAAAAAGTGTGCATAAAAAATCCCAAAGAAATTAGAGGTTGTAAAAAAGACTTCATGGTGTACATGAAGCATGTGACTTAAATGTCCAAAAACAAAAACTTGAGATCTGTGTGGAGCGATGAGGAGACTCTAACCTTCCTCAAATGAATACATGAAACAAACAAATGACACATTTTTATTCACATTTTGCTCATTTGAGATTTGACTAGCACTCGTTGAATTATATTTCCTCTTCCACAGTGACACCTGAATGGAGAACCAACTGGTTATCTCCATACGCTCAACTGAACTCAGCTCAGCAATGGAATTCACTGTGTTTTCCTTTTGCAGATTTTCTGGGAAATTCATTTAAAAATTGCGCTAAATTTGGATGGGATATATATATAACTTATATAACTTTCCGTGTCCGGCCATTTTTGTAACTTTCCATAACTTTTCATCAAACATTCCCGCTCACTTCATACCATGATTGGCCAGTCATGCAGTCAAAAAAAAAAAAAAAAAAAAAAAAAAAAGAAGAAGAAGAAGCCGCACTTTAAAGTTGTCGTTCAAGCTCTCCTGTTTCATTCTTGAGACAACTATTGCTGACATTTTTAATGTCAACAACGAAGTGCAACACTACGAAGGTCTTACAGGAGAGACTGTTGATTTCAAACTACTAATGATTGAACATAATCATAGGGCTAATACACATAAGCAGCATGACAGAACCTTAATTAGTGATACTAATTAAGGTTCTGTTCCATTGCACAATAGCAGCCTCCTGACTCTGTTTGACCTTAATTAGCATAATTGGTCACACCTGTGTTTACACAACTATTTCATTTCAAAATGGCTGCTGTGAAAAAGGTCTAATCTTCTTCTTAAACATTAACATTAGAGTGTACCACACACACACACACACACACACAATGTATAAATAAAGAAAAAGTAAAGCTCCCCTCCACACTCACACCATATTTCTGTACAGTCTATTAGAGAGCCAACTTTAAGTGTGCTCCATGAATAGGATCCTCATTGTAATAAACACAACAGAGTGGAGTAATAATGTAGATTAGCATGACGCGATAGTTCTGAATAAAAGGCGCACCTGCACCTCTAGAAATAACAGAGAGTCTAGTTCAGTTATTTCTGTTTATGTCTTACTTTTGTTACAGTCTTGTCTTGGGCAGTGGTCGTTTTTAGTTTCAATCTTTAAACAAAATCCTAATTAAATACCTCGTCTTATCCCGGAGAGCAGCGACACATTTATTTGAAATTTGTCAGCTTGTCGTTGTGGTTTTTGGCATCGAACCACCAACAACACCCCAGACACCGTTTATCTGACCGCATTTTGTTTTTTTATCTTTCTGTTGGAAAACTAATATGTGTCTGGACAAGAAAAACAGGTAACAGGCATGAGTAAGGTACAGAGCAAACACAAAGAAAAAAAGATTAGTTAAATCAATAAAATAGATTTATCTCCTCCATCTTATCTACTATCTTTCAGCAAGACAACATTATGCTATGAGTTTTAAATTCATAGCTGACAACTCCTCAGCTGCTGTGAAAAATATTAACAAAACTATATAATCTATAAATAAATCTATAAATCAGATTTGTTAATATTTATACTGTGTGCCAAAACTTAAAGTCTGTACACAAGTTGTTAATAATCATAAATAATAATTAAAAAAAAAAACTCTAGATATTTTTAATCCTATACTGGGTAAGTTACACAGAGGATGCTCTTTATTTCCCCTGAAAGATGAGATGATGGCATCAACAACAGGTGCAAGTTGGTCGTCTTAAACTATACAGTAACATGAACAAATAAATAAAACCTAATTATTTCAGACACATATTTAGGACAGTGTGTAAGGTTAGTGTCTTCTCACCGAGGCAAAGATGCTCTGATGGCCAGAGGCGAAGACTTGACTGGATGGTGGCAGATGCCGTGCAGCTCTGGTTCTGCTGATAATGACGGATGGCCTTTTTGGTCCCGTTGCAGACCAACACCCAGCTGGACACCTGGGTGCTACCTGAGGTTAGAGGTGCAGCAGGCACCCTTCAGTCTTCAATGTTTCTCCCTTGATGACTGTTGCACAGTCCCCAGCCTGAGGCCTCGGACACTCCTAGGCTCTTTGGTACAATTACACTAAACCTGAAAGACACAGCCCAAACTAAAGCATAACTCCAAACTAAACCTCAAGTGAAAGCACCTGCTGGGGGTGTGTACAAAGTGAGAAGCAGCGAGAGCAAGTGACTGGATGAGTGAGTGCAAAGGAATTCCTGAACCATTGACTGCAATTTATATTTATAGGGCAGCCGTGTTTACTTATGCACACAACCCTGTGTGTGTGTGTGTGTGTGTGTGTGTGTGTGTGTGTGTGTGTGTGTGTGTGTGTGTGTGTGTAAAGTGCCAATGTCTTGCAGATTACCTCAGACCTCTTCAAACACCACTAGTTGACCTCAGTCTTAGGTGACAGACAATTCAAAGTGATAAGAGAAAAACCTTTCTAAGAAAAGAAAGTAGTGGAAAATAACTGTACTTGACAGAGTGCCATTCATCAAGTACTGCATTTAAATAATAATTTGAGCTACTTGTACTTTAATTGAGTGTTTCTCTTTTATGCTACTTTATACATCTACTCCACTACAATCAGTTGGCAGCTATAGTTACTTAGTTACATCTCAGATTAAGATTTTACAGCATAAATTTGTAAACTAGAAGACTAAATCGAGATTAAACAAGTTCTTCTTTAAACTTCTCAGAAGGTTTCAGTCAAATAAATGTTAGAGCCCCAAAAGATATCCAGTATTTCATAAAAATTGCAATTATAAGAGGAAAGTATGTGAGTAAAAATATGAACACAAATTTGTGCAGCAGAACTTGTATTTTATGCTATTAATCATCAACAACCCCTTTGACTTATGTGGTGATCTTTAGGAAGGACCTAACCCCGCCGATTGGGAACTAATTGGGATCATACAGAATAATGTGTCAGTCACAGGAGCCATTTTTCTGCAAGACAAGTACTTTATAGTTTAAGAGCATTTTGCTGATGATACTTTTTACTCTTACTTAAGTAGGTTTTTAAATGCAAGACTTTTACATGTAATTGAGTATTTTTTTTAACACTTTGGTATCTCGTACTTTTACTTAGGTAAGTATCTAAGCGCTTCTTCCACCGCTGTAAAGATTTGAACAGCATCACCTTTTGTTGAGTTTGGTAAGCTCTGATCAAAACCCTTATGCACTCCCAACTCAAAATTCACTGATACAACAAATAGCATTGCTTTCCATCATGTTCATGAAACTAATAAAATAAAAACTGAATTTATGCTGCAAACATAGAACATGTTAATTTATATGCTGATGATATCCTACTCTATCTCTGAGATCCACAAGACTCACTACAAGAACAACAATTTCTCACAAACCTCAGACACCATAAACTGGTCTAAATCAGGAATCCTTCCTGTCACAGTAAACTTACTGTATGAAACCCTAAAACCCAAAACACACACCTCCCTTTAACCTTTTGATAACATCAGATACCTGCGCATGAGTTTCAACCTCACTATTAGAAAAAATCGAAACCACTTTAACTGGATGAATAGCAACCATAAAGATGAAAATTTTACCTTTTTCAGTGATCCTGATAAAAACCAATACTACCAATTTCATGCAGACTCTTATTTTTATGTTAAATGCAGACTCTTATTTTGAAGTTGTTTTCTGAGCTAAAACTGGAAGTACGTAAAAAGATCGCTACAAAACATATTAAAAACAGCAGGCTGGTGATCAATGAAGTTCATTACACCAGAAAAAAAATGATCTCACCTGTTGATCATCATCAACTCAAACTCATCATCAAGTATGTTAATTTCATATTGTAAAAACGAGTATTATCTCATGGACATGTTAGCATTACCAGTTGGTTAAGCTGTTGAGTAATTTGCACAGTAAAAATTTAGAACATTTCTAATTTAAGTAATATTTATGAAACTAGGTAACTAATTGCAATATTTTCAATATTTTCTGTTTCACTGTTTCTATTTTCTTGTTTCACTCTCTCTTATCTCATCTCTATTGTATGGATTCAGTACAATGTGAAGAGTGAAAAAAATATATATAAACAAAACATTCTTCATGTTCATGAATAGAGAGAGTTTAACTCACTGTCTAGCTGGAGATATCACACCTCAGCGAGGACAGAAAAGTTCCAGTCACTGAATTTTATCATGCTGGAAAAGAAAAAAACAACAACAACAAAAAAAACAGTCTTTCCAGTCTACAGAAAGGGGTGGCCTAGATGCCCCCAACTTTTTTAACTACTATCTGACAAACCATTTACAGTACCTTGTTAAACAGATCCACTATTACCTGCTGATATAACTTGGATTAAACTAGAAAAGGGATAATGCAACATCATAAAAATCTGTTTTATTGGCTCAAACATAAAATATCACAACCACTTCAAAAATCCACTTATCTCCTCGACTCTGACCTGGCCTGGTGAAAAACACTTAGCTTAGATTAGCAAATCACAAGTGGCTCCTGTAAACACCTCTCTGGCACAATCTGGACTCAACAAATATTCAATCCACTTCACCACTTGGGAACAAAGAAGAATCACACATCTCCACCGTCTATTCCAGAGCAACTCATTTATCTAATTTAAAGACCTGATCCAGAGGGTTGGGGTCAGAGGAGAAAACCCTCTCAAATTCATACAAATTAGACCAGAAATGTGTTTATTATGACAGGAAGCACTAACCTACAATTAATCCAGTATAAAGTCCTCCATAGAAAACACAGCACTCAAAACAAACTGCATAAAATGGATCTTTCCAACACAGATAAAGGTTCACAATGCACCCAAAGCTTCCCACCGAATACATATCATAAAAAAACATAAAAAACTGCCAAACTGTGAATGCCACTGAACCACTTCATAAACACACCATGTCACTGTCAAATAGTCTGAAATATAATCCTCAGTGCCTTATCTATCTTCCTGCTTCCTCCTTCCTTTCCTAAACACCTCCTCTTATTTATTATATCGGGGCTCGACCCTTATTTTCTATTTTCTTTTTTCTTCTTAGATAATTATTATTAAAATAATAATAAACCTTTTTTTGTGTAAATATATGGGATGCTAATGGGACACCCTCACATGCACACACATATAGAAATTAGGGTACTTGTACCTTTAAGGAATGTTCTCCTGTTATGACATCTGTTATAAAATCTAAAATAAAATCTTATTGAACTTGATTAATTTATATATATCTTGTTTATTCTTCCCTTTTCAATTGATCTCCACGATTACCCTGATTATTTACACACACACATGCGCGCGCGCACACACACACACTATGTGTCTGTCTATCTGCATAAACAGTTTTTTTTATGTTTGTTTGTTTTTATTCGGGGTACTAGACCTCCTTCCTTGTCCTTTGTTTCCAACATGCCCACTGGCTTGAACTGATGTGGTATATACTGTCAGTAGTGCTTTGTAGAAGTCCTGCAGGTGCTGGGTACTGGTCCAGTCAGCCAAAATAACATCTGTATGGGTGTGATGGGCTTGTAATAACATAGCTGATGAAGGTGGAGATTATTTTAACTGCTTTATATACTGTTGTATACTTAATAGCAGCATATCACACATAAGCTTAGATTTTGTTTGTAAATCATGAAGTGCTAATTCTCATTCAATACAAGCTGAGTATCAGCTTATACTTAACTATTACTATTAAAGCAACATGGTGCAGATATTTGGTATTTTTCCAGTTTCAATATGTAATACCACTGTTACTTTGCTAACAGCCAAACATCAAGCAAGTGGAACAACACAAGTCATAGCCAGCTAATATTACCTATTAGTCCAACAGCAGCGGTGTCTGTCTTTCAGCCTTTTAGTTCATATAGGTCTCGCCAACAGCTAAAGGTCACTCCGATCCAGTTTTACTCTTGTCCGACGGCTTCTTGCTTTGTCACTCCTTTTCTGTTCTTAGCTTCTCTTCTTCAGTCTCTTTGCCATAGGCTTTGTCCATGGAGGCTGCTGAGCCCTGTTAGATTTCCTGTGTGCCCAGCTCCTGTTCTGGCACAACACCAGCTCCACTCACCATCAACATTCCCCCACACCCTGGGACTGAAAACCTAAAAAGCTTCCTGGTGGTCCAAAACATCTTTGGTACAAACTTTTTTGCATATGCTGCATGTGATAATCATAGAGCTGCAGCCTTTGTGTTCATTGCTGGATATTATGTCATACATAAACAGGTATTATGTCTCATGAATAAAAGATAATTCTGGTAAAAATCATAAAACCTTTTTCTTTATTTCTTTCTCAAGGCCCAAATACTTAGTCGTTTCAGAGCTTTTAACATATCACTCAGTCTTTATCAGCAGTTGGAGTTTGCTTGAAGCTCAGGTTTTAAACCTGAGCTTCTGTTAACATGTTTTAACATTGTACAATCCAAATAACATGTTGCCATTCCATCATGTGGTATGACATCCACTTTCCTTACACATATCTTGCAAACATCAAGGAGCCAAAAGCACAAAGCACCCAACAACTGCAGCAATTCATAAAAGCTGTTTGATCATGTTTGTTAAAGGAGAGTCACAGTAAGAGTACATAAGAATATGACATTTAGGCTATATTACTAAGTGACAGTACACCACTTGAGACTAAACTAAAGGTTATAATTTCTAATGGTTTCCCAGCAGCATATTCACTACTTAAGTGTTGGCACTTACAGTAGGATGGGTAACAACAGGCCAACAATAACAACCACAGAAAACAAGCACCTACTGAGATCTCTATCTCTATCTTTCCTTTAGAATATTGACTTTTATATGGTTGCTGAAAATGGCGTCAGCACCTCTGAGATTATTTGTGCTGATTTAGGGTCATTGAATCTTAAGAGCAAATGTAAGAAACTGTCTGTGTACGTCTGTTTGCTAACTGCAAAGTGAGGCATTGTGGTGAAAAAATGGTTTCTTTGCGTAATTTAGGCCTGTTTGAACAATGCGGCTCTGTCAAAAGCACAGGAATAACAGGTGTCTGTGAAAAGGCTTTTAAAGAAAAGCTTGTTATTAGTAAGACAGTGGTTACCCGCAACAATAAAAGTACTTTAAGACTACTGTATATCTAATCTTTCCTCCTCTAATCTTGCTTTTAATTCACAGTGTAAGTTCCTAAATGGCCAACCTTCTGATAGCAAAGGCCAAATCCTAAAGTTTCTTTTTCTCTTTCAGTTCCAGGACATATTTTCTATTCTTTTATTTCCAGTGCAGGAGCTGTGGAGTTGATATGGTTAGCCACACAGTTTGAATGGAGTAATTGTAAGTTACAGAGTGGGTGTGCACAAACTGCGTCAAGACTTTTAACAGCTGAGTGTTTGTAGACACACCAAATCAAACCGTGAGCGATGACAACCTCCTTTCATTCAATACGAATTTGTGTGTTTCATAACAGACAGCATGAACGCAGACTTGCATTTGTTTGTGAGGCGTGCATGCATACACAAACACACATTTATTACTTCATGACGGGTAAAATCCCTTGTAAACAAAACGGAATGTGTTGTGATATTAAGAGAAATAATTAAAGATTTCTATGAGGAGAAAATGTCTGTTTGCTTTCGGCTTAACCCGCATCCCGTTCATCAACAAAATTTGCATGGCAGTTTCTTCAACTGGTGTTTAACCTTTTCCTTGGCACAAAAACAACATTCTCATGGTTGAAAGACAATGAGGTAAAAGAAGGAACACTGAATGTCAAATACGAAGCCAGAACTGCGGCACTGTGAACTTGAATTGAGTAATGATTGTGCAGGTGTCCCTACTTTAAACAGTTGTCATTTACCCACCTGAGTTGTCTTAGCAAATTCAATATATACCAATAGTTGTTGAGCTTTGCTGAGTGAATAAGTCAGTATCTTGTCAGAATAAGTGAGATGTCTTCTCTGACTTTGGTTGTGACAGCTCTTTCAATAATCAGATGGAAAGCGGAGCTACTTTTACTTCTACCTACACGGAGCCTCACATCAGGGATATAGTACAAGCATTGAACCTCTATTAAATTACTTCCTCTTATAAACTAAGAGAGGGAGAGAGAGAGAGACGTTGATTGACAATGATGCATTCAACTTAAACGTTACTCATTTCAAGGACAGATTGAAACAGAGTTAAGACCAATTTCCTGATGACCTACTCTTCAACAGACAGCTTGCCAAGGCACTATGTTACAGTTAGCACTGCAGAGACATGCCCGGTCCTGCAGATGTGCAAAAAACAATGGCCATGAGCTCAAAATGGTGCAATGGTGTAAAGAGTTACTTAATAGAAGGGACAGACACGTTCAGCACTGTGCAGACTGCAAAGGAGTTTTATCCTGTTTTTTTCTGCATGGTTGGAGCTTTTTATTGTGAACTGATACTGAAACCGGTCCCTCACTGTAAATATCAGTAAGCTAGGATATGAATGTAGATTAGTGACACTTGGTATGTTCACAAGCTCAATGACCAGCAGAAGATAGAAGTTTTTTTTCTTCATTTGTAGTGCAGGTAGTGCATAAGTGTCAGAAAATATATATAATAAATTTCTGCATACCTGAAACATGATGGTGGATTCAAATGAAGCTTTTAAAATATGCTTATTTCTCAGCGCACAGTGTGTGCAGGTGCATGAGTGAGCCAGGGTGTGTTTTTTTTATACACCATAAGAACTTTTCTTGAAAAATAAATACAAGCAGCAAAGTGCCCGAGAAGGAACGTAGAGAAACAGGATGAAGATGAAGATATATAGTTGGATTTCTTGTTTAAAAATATCAGTATTAGTAGAAATGGACGCAGCAGTGTTGCATTCAAGTTGAGTTTGTCTTACAGAGAGGTGTATGCCTTCAGACAACAGGGACCCATTTCAACAAATTTGTAATACGGGAGCTGTGATTTGCAACTTTAGATAATGTTATGTCTGGTTTGTTGAGGAACATAACAAAGAGGAAAGACCACACAGTGATCATTTAAGCGAATAAACTGATTTATTAAATACAACCCAGTGCAAGCAATCATCAGAAATCAGGTTACGTCAGAAATCATGAAACTGAAGGCACTAACATGGACCAAAAATAAACTAAACACAATCAAAAATCAAACACAACCAAAATGGGTGCCAGCCTCTCAGCAGGGAGCAAGAGAGAGGAGAGCCAGCTTGATATCACCCAGTAACACTTAATGAGGTGGGAGGGACCAAACCATCAGGAAGAGCTGAAAGAGGAAAGTGAGGGAGGCCAACACAGCCCACACTGTGGCCATCACAATTATTCTTTCTTCCATTATTTTTGACGTGTTTCACTTATCAAAATAACCACACTTGTGACCCATGCATTGTCACAGCGTTATCTGCAGTCTTTCAAATGGCAAACGTTTGTGAAACATGATGTTGCCACCATGTTTGTTCTGCATGTTCCAAAATCACTTTTGTGAAGCGGTTTCGGAAATTTGATTCAAACCTGGAATCATTTTTTTTGGTCTCTTTGAAACAATCTGTAAACACTGACATGGCTACAACTTGGTAGCAAGGAGTTTTAGCATTCAGCTGCTGTTTGGTGCTGAGCAGGTAGTGTACAGTGGCTTTTTAGAATAAACAGCTATCGGCTCTGGCACACATGTAAACAATACTGATGACAGCAGTGAAAGTGAACCAAAACAATAAGCTGAAAGACAATAAATACACAGAACCGAGGGGAACTGCAGAGTTGGATGATAATTCCCTGTTCGTCTATGACTTCAAATGACACATTTTTGATCCATGATCCATAATGATAAAATGAATTGGACTGAAAACAAATAACATTTTTCATTATTATTATTCTATACTTTTGACATTTACATGCACTCAGGGTAGAAACACACAATAAAGACAAGTCAAGAAACTTATTTTCATTTCATATTCTCATGCTTTATGTTGATATGTTTGGCTGAATGTGGTGCAAGGCTAAAGATCATGCATTTACTGCAACTCAAGATGCTCTTCATATTCTCCCATTGCTATTGACTTGGTTTGTTTGTTGGGTTGCACCTGTGTAGTTGACAGTGCCAACGCTGTCAAACTTCATTTATTTAGTTTCATGTTACTTGATGGGTTCATATTTTCCCCTGCACACCATCAGTAGTGCCTGAAACAACGTGACAAATGTGAATTTAGATACTCTGTTTAAACACAAGGAACGTTACAGCGTCAAAATTATCACCACATTCTGTTGGCTTAAATTACACTTGTTCAAGCATCTTTGCACGTCACCATGCAGGCAAAAGCGGGGCTGTGCCAAATTTGAAGCAGCTGAAGCAGTAGATAGTTGGAAGTTGCTGTACTGTTGCCAACAGGAATAAATATAAATATATAAATGTCTGGAAAACACAGACACTTCCATTGTGTTGCTAAATTAGCCAATCACAATGCAACAACAAGCACTGATGACAAATACCACTGCCACTCGCTTTGACCAACAAGCTGACTAACCTGGAGATTTTACTTTTGATCGCATCCAGTATGATGACACACAGGATAAGACAAAGGTTTTAGTAGTTACTGAAATGAAGGATCCCTAGAGTTAAAGGTACAACAACAAAGAAATCCTTTATGGAATATATTACTGATTGTTATTCTGTTCCTGAGTTGGAACATAAAGTGGAAAAACAAGTTTAAGAGTGATGCAATTTGGGTGGCGGGGTGGGGGGTCTTTCAGGCAGAGGTGTAGAAACATAACAGATGTTGGATTTAAGCCAAAGAAGACACCTGATAAAGATAAATTACAGGTTGTTGGGGTGTGTTTTGTTGCCAAGGTTTACCTCAAGCATACACACCTCTTTTACCTCAGTACAATAAGACAGGCAACAGTTACTAATTACTACAAAAGGAGACGAGACAACCCTTTTCTCTGACTTCAGTTTAAATTGGTATTGATTATTGACGGCCCAGGCCTATCAAATAAATATGACCTTAAAGAAATATGACATTTGAGTCACAGTATGGTTTACAAAACATGCATTTATTTAAACACACATAACAAGCTACGGGCTTCGTTTTCCATAGGGACCAGTCTCTGCTTTGGGAAGCACAGAGTGGTCTGGTAGCTGGAGAGGTGCAAGCTACACGGCTGCATACATACATTTGCATGTCTATAAGCCCTCTATGTGTGTGTGTGTGTGTGTGTGTGGTTGTATTTCAGGCCTATATATGTAATGTAACTTGAAAAAACAACAACAACAATTTCCCCATTGAGGGATCAAGGAAGTTCATCTTCTTCTTTTATTAATGTCTGTGTCCCTGGTAGTCTCACAAGTTGCTTTCAGATTGCTAAACATTGCTTTTGATGACTATTATCCTTTAAGCCAAATAATGTTACCTAAGTGGTGCACTTAACTGCCACTGAGACAAGGCTGACCTGTCATTATCTGCAGTTAAAATCTGCTGAACTGGTACACTGGCAACCAATATTAAATCTTCAGCCAGAAATCTAGGTATCAGTGTTTGATTTGAACCACATATCAACAATTTCATTAAATCCTGCTACTTAATATTTACAACTTTAAACCAACTTTGTCTGCTCCTGTCTTAGAAAGGTTCGTTCTTTTGTCTTTGTGCGTTGCACTGTTTACATGCTTTAGTCAATCCTCTGTGGCTCGAATTTTAACTCACACCAATCACAGGTCACATATCACCCCAATCCTTGCCTCCCTTCCCAGTGAGTGCTGGTTAATTCAGGATTGATTTTAAGATTCTTTTAATAACTTATAAGGCCCAATGTGAACTGGTCCTTTGTTATATTTCAAAGGTCACTGATGCGCTTTCCTTCAGGTCAAGATCTTCTAGAACCCTCTAGAGTTTTTAGGGGCACTTTGGAGTACTGCAGCTTAACAAAAACACAGAGTTCAATGCAACTACACATCATATTGTCAAAAAAGTGGCTAATGCCATCAGTGTATGAATGTGTGTGTGAATGGGTGAATGAGATATGTAGCATAAAAGCACTTTGAGTGGTCGGAAGACTAGAAAGGCGCTATATATAAGTACAGTCCAGTACAGTGCCATGAGATCATTACAAATGATGTTCGACTGACTTGTCCAAGTGACTTGTTGGACTTCTTTATTCTCATATATTTGTCAAGGGCTTTGTAACCTTGTTTAGATACATGCTATACAAATAAAGTTGTCATTATATTATTAGCTACTGCTGAGTGTCAACCATTCTCAGACACATTTGATATTTTGAAGGAATAACTTTTACAAAGCAGACTTAAAATAGCAATAATTGACTTTTTTTTTTTTTTGGCCACTTTGGCGGTTGTGTAACAAGCTGTAAACACAACACTGACATATCATCACCTTATGATGTTGTTATGCTGAATGTTTTCAGTTTCACATCCAGCTGTCACAAAACAACATTAATATTCATTTGGAGTCATGTTTCTGGCTACCTGATGAATGCAAGTTTAATATTTACTCTTCTTTTAGCTCTAACAACTGATATAAATATCTGGCTCCTTGGCTGCTAAATGACCCACTATGCACTGGGCAGGAACTATATATGTATGTAAACATATATATTAAATTAGTTTAGCAGTAAATGTATTGTCTGAGGTACTTTACTTACTTTGGTTTAGTGTTTTATCTTGTGAAGCCTATTATTCAACCACAATTACCCAACAGCTCTAGTGAATATTTACCTTTCGAAGTTTTACAGAGAAAACTTCATCATAATCTTACAACATGCTTGACTGTGTAAACACTGAGTGTAAAACTTGGCATCTCGACCAGACACGACATTAAAATGCTGCTCATGATTCAAGGTTTCTCGGAAAGGCCAGTTTTCATAAGAGTGCTTTTGATGCCAACTCTTCTACAGGGATTTTTTTTTTTTAAACTTGAATGCACTATTTTCTCATTGTAGTATTTCTTTTTAAACTTCTTTAATGAAATGATCTTCCACCTCTTAATCTCCTCTGAGTTCTCAATGCTCTTCACAAAAAGGTTTGGCTTGGGTTGGTTGTAGTTTATGATGCCTGCAGCGCTCCCCACCCAAACAAATAAAATCCCTAATCTAATCACACTGATTCTTCCGAGACAGGAGGAACTCTATCAACCAGATGGTGTATGAAAACACACGGCTGCTTCCTGTCTCCGACACTGACCGCAGCGGTGTGCCATTCATTCACCATACAGAGTGTGTAAATGTAAGATTTTAAAGACTTGTTTTTGGGAGTTTAAATTGCTGTTTTTGAGGAAGTAAAATCTAATGTCACTGCTGTGTGGTGATGCATGTAATTGGTGAGTGGTGTTTGTTGCGCATTGCTGGGGGCAAGACAATATGGAGAGGTAAATTTGATTTTTGACAGATAAGGATCAGAGGAAGAGCTTTTTAAATTAAACATTTAAGTTTGCCTCAAGCACTTCCACACAGCACACCAGCTCTTCATCAGATATTTTATTTAAGTTTGAAGTTGAACCGCCTGTGACCCTGACTAGGAATGAGCACAAATTGATTAAAAACATGATCTTTTTTTTTTTCTTTTATCTTTAACCTCTCTTTTTTCTACAGTATGCTTTACATTTGGCTTTCCAGGCGCGAAACACCGACACCTGCGTTTCATTCTTACACTTTTAGGCTCTCGATGCGTTGAGCTAAAGGCTTGTTTGACTTGACAGCAATGATGGGCAGTTATCCATCATTAAAAACAAAACAAAACTATTGACACAAGTGCTAGGTGTGAGCAGAGATATGATAAGAGATAGCGAATCCACGCTGCAACTAAAGTCAATATTTGTCCTCAGTTACCCTGTCACGATTTCTACACAAGCCCCATTCAAACACTCACCTCTCAGTGCTCGCCACCTGCATGCACACCACTCCTGCCCACACGCAAATACAGTATACCTGTATTGCTATGCACCGTCGGGCTCATCACAATGAGCCAATTTGAAGACAATAAAATGGTCAACTAACATGGTGCAGTTTAAATTTAATTTTAATTTAATTTTAGTTTTAATTTAAGTTTACATATCGCACTTACCTTATGGATTTTAGTGGAGGATGTGGACTAAAAGAACAAGCAACAGCAAACCAGCTAATGAATAGTTGCATGAAATCCATTAATTTTGACCTGAAATGAGTTTGAAAGGAGTTTGTGAAACCCAGCACCAAAGACAAACGCCTTCCCCGGCTACAGATAACAGACACTTGTGTATGTCTATCTACATTCTTTGGAAATGTATTAATGTCATTTACATCAGCACTAAACAAACAGAGGAAGTTGAATAGTTGGACATGGTTGCGTGATAGCACTTTAGGTTGGGCCTTCTTGTTTTGTAATATGAAGCGGCTATATCATTTTGTCCTGTGGCTGTAGCACCACCTAGAGGGTCCACTGTGTCTGTCTGTAAATTTAAAACTCCTGAGAGCTGTCCGGCCATTATGAGACCAATTATCTCTGCACAACAAACACGCATGTTTGGAAAGCAAAAATATAAAACTTTAACACAAACTGAAGCTAGACTTGATAGAAGACCACAGCCATACTGTCACACAGAGGGTGCTTTGAGCTCAGTGCTAACATGCTCACAGTAACAACGCTAACCGTGTTCACCAGCTTCTTTCAGCATGTTAGAAATGATGACATTTGTTACACTCGCCTGAAGCTGCAGCTTTACAGTTCCAGGTTATTGGCTGAGTCTGGTGTAATTTACCTTATCGTGGTGGAGGAAGTAAAGCACCTTAAAAATAATAAGCAAAGTTCGGATTAGCCCCCTCAAAAAAGACAACTTACTCATTGTTTCAGTGTTAATTTAATCATACAAATGCTTAATTATAGATACAGGAAAAAAAAAACAACTTTATTTTGACAGTTTCTCTTCAGATAAATGTGCTATTTTAGGACTATGTAAACTTTCATCTCATCCACTCACCATGCCACCCATCTCAAATTCGTACATAGTCACAAACTAAAACTAGAGAATGAATCCAGCAATATTCAGATTTCTCACCATCTGTCTCTTTCTCACACGCAAGCAAGCTCACAAGAAGGAACCACACACACACACACACACACACACACACACAATGCGCACACACATACACAACACACACACCGACGTGACTAAAAGAAGCAATGCAGAGCAGTGTATACTGTTTGGGAGGAGGACTCTCAGCTGACTTTCAACAGACGTACAGCAGCACTGCAACACAGAATGCTGGTGATTTTTTTTTTTTTTTTACATCACATAAGCAATGAACTCAGATATCATGAATAACATTTGATAAATTAAACTTTGGAATAATACAAATAACTCTTGACTGAAATATTCCCCCGGAAAAAAAAAAAAAAGTAACACTATCATGGAGTTCCATCAACATTTCCTGTTTTATTTTCAAGCCCAGAATACATGATGAAGTCCACTGTCTGACATAATGAACATAGCAAAGCTAAAGTAAATTCAGGTGTGATAGCAGACAGACAGTAACTCACTGGCAGATATGTAAAAACCTAAATGTGTGATTGAGATAAACATGAATTGATCTTCTTTTTTTTTTTTTTTAAAGATTAGACACGGGTGCAGCGAGGAAACTAATGTTTAAAATGTTTATGGTTAACATGTAACAAAACCTTAAAGCTGTGAAGAACATACGGCTTTAGGGGGAGAAACAAATCAATAAAACCTTCCGGAAAAATGCTGGTATAAAAAAAAACAAAAACAAAAACAAAAAAAAACACTTGCTCATCACAAGTGGACAGCGTTGTGCAAATAGCAGTATAGGAACATCAGTGCTAATCCTGATGCAAAGCATTAATTTTCATATTCAAATAGTTGATTACTACAATCAAACTTCAACTCATCACCTTTTTTTTTTTTTTTTTTAAATCCATTGCTCTCAACATGATGTCAGGTCAAGTTGGTCAGCTGATATTTTAGCACCGCCTGCTGGCTGTAAATGGGACTCTTTGCATCTGCAGTGCACAATAAGACAGCAAATAAATAACAGGGCAATTAGTGAGCCAGTTCATCCAAACGGTGCAGAATCACTCGACAATACTTCAGAGGTACACGCCCAGCAAAGCTCTCTCAATATCCGTGTGTGTGTGTGTGTGTGTGTGAACAGACAAGTCAACTTTTGCCCAAGTAGTATACACCATTTTTTTTTTTATGTCAGTTAAATCCAAAGAGAAACAATAACGTACATGCACACAAAACAGGCGCGCGCACACCGACACACACACACACACACACACACACACACGCACAGACACACATATATCAAGTACACATACTGTAGACATGGACTCTGAAAACTACAGTCACTCATCAGGCAAAATAGATTTAGATGGCTTTTTCAACCCTTCCTCGCACCTCACTTGATCAGACTCACTCACATCCTTTTGCGCTTCAGCATCTATTTAAAGCGAAAATCCACCCTAAAAAAAAAAAAAAAAACAGCAAACAAACAAAAATAAAGAAAAAAAAAACAAACAAAAAAAAAACACACGTCCCATGCAGTCTGAATCGGGAAGCTGCAGGCAGTGTGACTTGATGACAGAATAGATTAGTGTCTTGGTTCTCTGGGTTTCATCTTTGGGAGAGACAGGGTTCCTACACAGGGATGGTTTTCTTTGAATATTGGCTGCTTACGCGTCTGGATGCTAATACGACTTTCGCTTTCACTCTTTAACCACCAACCATTACTTTAACCACACAGGCTGTCGACCTCGGAGTGTAATGTGTAGCGTGTTGCTACATTTCAAATGTGTCATGGAAGTATCAGGAAACACTGGGACTTGTGTCGGGCTGACAAACAGGTCAACATGTGTTATCTAACCTGCCACAGAAATCTTGGTCCTGCTCACTTTTGTCCTGAAAGGCTGAACACTGGTTACAGCAGTAACTTTCGAGTAATAAATGTAATACAAAGACAGATATTGGTGGCAACTTCTCAGCCATAAATTGAATTATTCTGCATTACAAAAATATTTGAAGCGTTACAGTAAATTTGATGTTCTCAAAGCATTTTTAAAGGCTGAACTCGTTTTCTTAAAACAGATACGCTGTTTGAGCCTTTCATTCAATCTGACTGATGCACATCTAATCATAATCGTCAGTCAAATATGAATCTTCCAACTGTTTTGAGCTGTCCAAAGATGTGAACGCACAGAAGATGTAAACACGGGACTCTTTACCATCTCTGCCATCCAGATTTATCCAAGATCTAGAGTAATTCTGTGTTTTAGTATTAGTGTTTTGTGAATGTTAACGCTCCGATACTAGTCATTTCTTGTCATTAACTCATTGTTCACCGGGTTTCTGCGTGACTGATGTAAGAATGAAACACAAACTGATGTACGGCTTTCAGGAAAGCTGGAAATAATCCATACACTTGTAGTAACGACTGTTGGGTGTGGTAAATAAAAGATTTCCAATCTAAAATGTACATCCCACAATTTTCCAAAGGCCTCAAAATGATCATAATCTTTTTTTTTTTTTTTAAACTACTCTCAACAGTTTTCCGAACATCGCCAGATCTGTGTAGGAACCCCAAAGAAATATTCAATTGAACGAGGGCCTATCAAATCATATCGCAGATCGTTTAGGGTCGATTTTCCCTTTAATTAGGCGTGTTTTACGGTGGAAATAAAAAATAGCCGTGTGTGTTTTTAAGGGTTTATAGCACTCTTAAATGAAGCATTCACACATGCGAATCCGGGTGTTGATGTCAGGTGGGATGTTTTCACTGTAGCGGATGTAATCCGTCACCCCACTGTAGTTTGTCGGCCAGTTTGGAAGGGCCATGAGGTTGGGGAGAGGGTTGTCATGAGTCAATATAAAACAACTGTTCCTCGCCCCCACCGACTCCTCTGCATTTAAGGACTCCAAGGGTGTTATGCTCATTATTCACCATGAGGTGGGGAGGCTGGGGGGAGAGGGGATGGGGTGGGGTCTTTGTCTTTCTAGCTCTGTCCAAATGGATAGGGTCCGTGAATACCCTGAAAAGAATGAGACAGAAAAGTTAAAGGTTTAGGTCTGACAACAGCAAACACTCATTACAGCGCAGTGGAGGCATGCGCAAAACTTCAGTTTGGTACGTGGCACCGGTGCTGCTATTATCTGTTCCAGGGGAGTAACAAAACTTGCGGTACATGTGGGAAGCAGCTCAGCTGACGTCCTTTTGAATTAATGCCTCATTGAAATGTCGTTCTCAACAGTCCAGTTAAACCACCCCAGAGACGCTATTAGCCCAAACTATGGATGAGAGTTCAGCTATGCCAGGCATGAGGTGATACTACTGTGTAACAATCATGTGGACCCGCCTCAGAGATTCAGTTGATTCAACGGAGTTAAATCACCAGTGATAACACTTGCATGCAAGTTAGCAATAAATGCAACACTCACATTGGGGGGGTTGCCACATACTTCCTCATCACACCCAAAGTCGACGCCACTTTAACTAGACTAAAATACTGTAGGTGTGGTCGTGGCCGCAGTAAGCTGTAATTATCATTACATAAGAGAAAACTGAAATGTTGGCTAGATGAACTTTGCTTTGGTAACTACTGGGGAAAAAAAATGTACATCCAAAGGAACAGCTGTACTATTACTATTACTACTATTACTGTCTATCATCTATACAGTAAAGACATTTTGGACATCAGATTCAGCTCTACATTGTCACACTTTGCTCAGCTTGGATGGAGCTTTGAGCTGAATGTTAACTATAGCAACATTTAGCATGTACTGGTTAGCATGGTGGCATTTTATCATTAAGTGCAGCTGGGGTTCACAGGGATTAAACTCGAAAACTAAAGTTTTTGGACCTGGTTTTGGTGGCGCTGGGTGACAAGTCAGGTACCAAATGTCATGTCAATCCATCTCATAAATGCCAGTAACCAACTCATGCAACTAGCGCATGAAAACCAAAGAAGAACGCACTTATCCTCTGATTACAACAGCTGCAACCCACTACAGTCTGACAGACATTGATACGCTTGTAAGCATTATTCATTTTACTGCTTTTAAACTCATTTAAACTCTGAAACTCCTGCAATCGTTCAGAACCTGATATCTCATAACAGCTGCAGATCAGGCTGCGGTGAAGGATGTTGCTGTGGATATGAAATGAGCCCCAAACGGCCTCAACTGTCTGCTTCTACACACAAAAATCTGAAGGACAGACAATTAGGATGAAACCATTATATCGTCAACACTCCATAAGCTTTCCTCAATTCCTGGCAGGCCAAAGTTTTGAATTTTGCATGCAAAATACCTCATTATATAGAAGCCAATTACAAAGCATATTAAAGCTCAGTTTTGATTTAAATAATCCCGAGGCCTCTCTGCAACCACCATCCTCAAGACAAACTAGGGGCAAATGGCAAAGCTCTAGTGTCTGTGGAAGTGTCTGGCTGTTCTATCAGAGCAAACACTAGTGATTCTCCTCTGAACCAAACTAATTATATAGTCAGAAAACATGGTCATGGCTTTTAAAATTTCAAAATATGGTAGCTTCCATTCTTTCCTTCCTACAACAGCAACATCCAGTGTTGCTGCAGTCTAAAGCCCTGCTGATTGGCCCAGAACATCCACGCTGACACATGACGAAAGTTGATGGCCACTTATTGAAATAAGTGCCCATCAAACAACAAAATCAGTCCGTCAACATTGTCCAGTTATACCTATAGAAGCACTTCACATGCTTGACTGGGACACACACATGAAATTGAGCATATAACCAACACTAAACACTGTAAATGGAGGCATGCACTTCTATGATGGTGTAGGCTTCATGAAAACTGTTTTTTGCACATGCACACACACAATACATCAGGAAGGAAGGCTGCTTATTACTTCAGGTTATAGCTTATGGTTTAGTGTAGTGTTGTGAAGTGTGAAACCCTAAATTCAATCATACATACCTGACCATATGTCACCACAGAAAGATTTGTTTGGAGACCATTCGATGCTCTATTTACAGCATTATGAGACAGTCCATTTTGATCTTGCTGGATTGGCTCTTGTGTACGTTCCCAGGCTCCGCCGGGATCTCTGAAGCTGTTGTCAGTGGCGTCATGCTTGTTCTTCTGCGGTGAGGCGAAGGGGTTAAAATCTCCCTGCACGTTGCGCTGGGGTTGGGTGTTGAATTCTGTCTCGAACGAGGACAGCTGCTGCGTCACGCCAAGGAGGCCTCCGACTTCTACGCTAAGAATCACCCAGATTACATCTGTGGAGCAACGAGATGAGAGACACACTCAGAAAGTTTGACAGAAGTGTGACAAAAATAAGTCGACAGCCCTAATAAAATCTCCACAGCCTTGTTAGAGATCTAATCTTTTGTGATTTCCTACCTCCGTAGAATAACCCGGTGGCTGTACACATCCTCCACTGGCCCTGGTACATGCCTGGAGCTGTCGGACTTCGCATCTGCACACTAACATCTGATATTTCCTGGGGATCTAGTGACTTCACCATAACTGTGTTTACATGCCCAAACTGATCCCCACCAATGTACTTGAGACTGACCCCAGGTGGCCACGACTCTGCGCCTGCAATACACAAAGATAAGGGTTCAGCAACAAAACCACGACGCTGTAACTGATATTTCCTCTGATGAGTATTACATAGAGATTCAGAAAGTCTGCTTACAGTGTATTCAAGCTAAACGTGTGAATGCAGCAACTTGTTTCGCACCTGTGTTTTGTATTCTCCAGGTCTTTGTGAACGGTGTATCTGGAGGCACTGACTCTCCTTCCCCAATTGTCACATCTTCAACAAAAGACATGGATGGCGTGTTGACGTTGGGACTTTCAAAGTCGTAGTATGCACCAATTGCAGCCTGCAGGTTCCTGTTCCACAACAAAAAGGAAGAGCATGGTGTCATCAGGAGTTATGCTACAATAAAAGCTAACATCAAGGAGAATGTTGATTGCCCTGTCTTCATAATACTTTTTCAGCACTTCCTGAATCTAGAGGTCCAGGTGATGGACAGCCTTTTTTTTTATCTGCTGCCTCAAAAACGACTTGATCTAATGTGACAGTCAACCAACCTGATAGTGTCAACTAAAAGGAAAAAGCATCCTAAAAGAGAATCCACAGAGATTATGTCGCTCAATTACGATTTGTCTCTTTGACAGCAGACAGCTGAGCAAACTGGGACACTGATATCTAATCTTTTGACAAATGTGTTTCTCTTTGTATGTGAAGCTCTTCACACTAACGATGAAGTGACCGATCAACAGAAAATTAAAAGAAATGTTCACTCACTCCACTTTCTAACATTTAAATTTGTGTTTCTCTGACAGTAAACAGAATGTTGTCGGGTTTTGGACTGTTGGAGGAAACAAAACGGGCAGTTTAAATCCATCAACTCTGGGAAATTGCCATGGCCATTTTGAATACACATTTGTGAAATTAAAAAAAATCCCTGGAGGGAATAAGAGTAAAGACGCTTTTTTACAGCAAATGATAAATGCTTAAAAGGTCCAGTGTGTAGGATTTAGTGGCATCTAGCAGGGTAGATACAGACTGCCACCTCTTCGTGTCACCATATCCTTCCTGGCGTGAAGGAGAAACTATGGTTTGTCCATTCTAGACTATAGTAGAAACATTCTTTATTTTCAGGTGATTACACACTACTGAAGATATAGTAATGGATATTATATTCAATCTGTGGCATATTCTGTAAATAAAGCTTGCTAAATCTTACACACTGAATCTTTAAAAGAAAGAAAATCTCTGACTAAGACATCCTGACTATGTCATACAACATGGTGACAGGCTACATCTGAAAGCAAATGTGTTTGTCTGTTCTGAGTGGGCACAGTTGAAAGGAAGGTGCAAAGCCTGCTGTCAACAGCAAGTTGTAAGAATTGTTAAAATGGGGACTGTCGGTCGGTCTCTCCTCAAAGGGATTGCGCACACAAAAAAGACGGAATGAGTTCTGTAAAAAAAAAAGGGGGGGTTTCAAACTTTGGACAAGCGCTTTGGTTTCAGCACACTGACATCTTTGGCTCCTAGTATGGTTCAGGCAAAAACACTGAATCCTACACTTCCCATAAAGCAACTCAATAACGTCTTTCTTTAGACTCTTCCTGCCTGGTTAACATGTAGGTATATCGAACTTCAAACAGCAACCGCCGTGGCTGTAAAGTGAAACTAATGCAGAAGTGACAATAACTGCAGTTCCTCAAACTTCCACTTGAGGCTGGCTACAGAATGAGTCAACCTCCATAAGCGACCATGTTAATGTCCAACTTCACAGCAGAAATAAACATGTTTACAGCCTGGTACAAAAAACTGTTTTGGTCTCTATAGCTAATTTCCCCGTTCATGACAACTGTACTGAGGGTGAATTTCTATTTAACACGTGTTGAAGTTATTTTAAGGCTTTAAGTTATGTATAGTTATGTATATGTATGTAACAGACAATTTTGATTGACAGGTGGGTGCCGTTACATGTGGCTTGTTTCAACACCCAGGCGTCATTCAGCCCAGCTGCAAGTCCACCAAGGATCTTTGCTAATTTTTAGATTAACAGTGAGGCAAAAGAGGCAGGACTACCAAAATGGCAGCAACCAGAGCCACCATACTCTGAGCTTCAAAATGGCTCTTCAGAAACCTATCACGGATCTTTATGCTGTCAGTGTTTTAAACATCACTGTGGGTCTTAAACAAAGCTCCTCCAAAGCTGCAGAAGATATGATCTATTTATGGCACTTTTGTTTACTCTTTTTGTTCTGTAAACCTGTTTATATGTTCCTGTTGTTTGAATCTGACTCATCATAAAAGTTGAATAAATACACACAGACAGGTTTCACACACTGTGCGGTACTTGCCATGACTAAAAAGGTCATTTTCATTTGTAACACTGGGGGGAAACCTTTAATGGAAGTGGAACTATTTTGTCATGACTGATCATGAGACAACGTGTCGGGATCTCTGTGATTTACAATCTGTAAACAAATCCGTAGATAAAACATACTCAAGGTGATTTGTTCTTGAAATACTCCTGTGACATTGTTGATTTCTTGCTGTAAACTCAGCAACTCCACAGATCTGACAGAATAGTTTCAGTGGACAAATTCCAGCAGCTGTCACGTGATAATGTGATCTTTCCACTATGACGCGCTGATTTCCAGACTTAATTTTTACGCCCCCAAACCGAAACTTGGGACAAAATGGTGTGATATCTGTTTTTAAACCTTTAAAAGAAGAAGAAGTGATCAGACCCACTGATAACTAAAAAAGATTGAGATCAATCGATGAGGGACACAAAGACGATTTGATCACGACCGTTTGTTGTCAGCCGTTGATAGATCACGACTGGTTACGTCATCAGACTAACGTGAAGAAGTGTCTGTCGCTGCCTTGAGTTGTAGCTTGTGGTTTAACAGGCTCTGGACACTCTTATGTAATGTGGCAGATAACACACACCGAGAGTTCACTGTGCTGAAATTAGCCTGTCAGCTAGTTAGTTAGCTTGCACTTTGCTTTTTCAGTTATTTCACCTCTAACGTAACTCGCAGTCAGGACAAACTTTACCGTTTCACTTCCGTTTGCCCCCGAAACGATCGTTAGGAGTTAAGTAACTGCCGTTTCCCGCTGTATGAATGATGAAATGTGCCTCTTGACTTTGAACACCAACTTAGCACCGTGTGTGCCAGTGTCTCCATTTTTTTTTTTTTTTTTTTAGCATTTTTAAAGTATGCTAACTAGCTAATTATATAGCTGGGTTAGCGTCACGTCGCTGTCCGATAACAGGCCCACGTATCCCCGCACTCACCAGTTGGTCATGTCCAGGAAGAAGGCGCAACCGGCTGGGTTGAGCTGAAAGCCCAGCAGCCTCTGAAACTCCGAAATGAGGACGTCTTTGTCCGTGGTGCCCATGCAGCTGAACTTCTGCATGAGCTCCGCGTCCACGTCCATGTCCGTGCCCTCCATGGGTGGCGGGTGTCCCGTAACAGAGACGGGGGTGGTGCGGGGGTCCTCTCTCAGTTTAGTCCGAGGCCTCGTCCAGCCATAACAACCAGCTCAACAACAACAACCGTCAGTGCGCATGGCACGACCACGGGGACGATGTTTGACGTTGCAACAGCCCGCGCGTCACCTTCGCCAATCACGTAGTGGGCGTCGACGTCATCTGTTGCTATTTGCAGCCACCTTCTCATTGGTTTATCAATGAACCCAAGCCCAGCGCCAGATATAGACCACGTTTGATGTTGGATACAATCATTTTTATTTATTTATATTAAATTATGTAATACTGACATTGAACTATGAGAGCTGAGTTATAGGTCTAGATCATATTTAGCTTTTATTTTTCTTATATATAAACCTTGGACATTACTGATTCATAGCCCACGATTTAAAAATAAAATTAGTTTATCAATGAAATCCAACTTGCTAATTATCGCAGCTCAGTACCAGATATATCAGATGAAGTAATACTTGAATATTTGCACAATTTGTATAGATGAAATTGAATTATTAGAGCAGATTTCGTTTTATTTATCAGATTCATTGGCAAGTAGGTCTTCTCTTACAGAGAATTTGTCTTGGTGTTATTGGTGCATAAGAAACATTAAGTAAAAACATAAGGGAAATAAAGAAATCAAGCATTAAAAAAATATAAATATTACAAATATATATACAATGTTTTAAAACACCTATTAAATTTTAATTATATTATTATATATTATATAATTATATATTAATGATATTGTAATCTGCACTCCTGTGAGATGAACAAAAAGCAAACATATTATTTCCATAAATGTATATTTTATGATGTTTATTTTCTGTAAGCTTCATTATCTTTCTAAAATCCATAGGACATATTTGTAATAAAAAAAATCAGCAAAACTACACCACTTTTTTTTTCATCATCAACCTACACACTTACCTCACACTTACAAATATATAAAGTCACATATTTCTTATATTTCTTCTTTCTAAACCTTCTTAGCTTTGTTGAAAAAAGTTGCCTTTATGTTAAAGAAAGGTGAATAGTAAACTTCCATATTATTGATCTGTGGACATGTATAAATGATGAAGTGTGTAAATTATGTATAACTATGTAGATGTTCCTGTAAGGTAATGATGATACTTTATCTGTACGCCTTTCTCTTTTTTATTTCTATTACTAGAAACCATGTTTATTTATCTTTGCAGATCTTGTACTAAAGAGTTTATTTTTTTTGTATAGTGGCTGATTTTGATTCAATTAATAAACTTGCATGGGACAAAGTATTTGAACACTTACTCATGTACATTTTTAGAGTTTTGAGTATTTCTATTAAATGTTACTTTATGCTTCTGCTCCGGTACATATTGTATTTTTTACTCCACTACATTGTCATCTATAGTTACTAGTTAGTTTGAAAGCTGGATGAGTACAATTGCAATCAGTAGTGTATTCATAATATATTATTGATAGTTTAAATTATATGTGTATTTTTATTTAGCTTATTTATTTATTTATTTATTTTGTATCTAGTATTGCTACATAAGTAAAAGAAAAGACTTTGTTTGGCCAGAAAAAAAAAAACTCTAAAATAATCGTAAATAAATAATAAACGAATAAATAATAACAACTAATAAAACGTGATTTCAACTGAACTGTGAATAACAGTTATCACAATAACTGAATAACAACAAAACGTTCAAGTTAAATTAAGTTAATAGGTACCCCAAACAGCAACCACTGTGGCTGTAAAGTGAAACTAATGCAGAAGTGACAATAACTACAGTTCCTCAAACTTTATTATAGATAATAGCGTTTTGTTGTAAAATGTGAATCTACTGGGGACACACCTTGAAATATTTCATTTACAAACATTTTATTGTGTATTGGCTTATTTCTGACTAAATGATCGTGTTTGATTTAGACTAAAATGCGCATAAAACAAACAGAGCACAACCTTGTCCTCACACTCTCAGGCGGAACTAACTGTGAGTGGCTCTCAGATCTGGTGGGAACATTTATTGTGGACACCGGAATCGCGCTCTCGGCCGAGCCAGCAGCCGAACATGCCGAAGTAAGTTCAGATATAATTTCTCTTTTATTCTGAATTTCTTATTTCAACTTTTCATCACAGTGCTTACGTGTGTATTAAGAGTCAGACTACGGTCAAATATTCATCGAAAACGTAGAGAAAGGAGTCGGTTTGTTTCCAGATGAGCGCTGTGAGCTTTGTTTGGGCTTCGTCTATTTGCTGGCCGCGACCTCGACGTGAACGTAACCGACAAATAAACCCGCAGCAGCGTCACATTAACGCGGTTTATCCACGATTTTGAGTGTCTGTAAGACTTCTCATTCATGTCGACATTAAGTTGGTTCTTTTGTTTAAGACATGGTAACGTTGTGGTAGCATTAACGCCGGATTGGACTCAGTAATGCTGTTGTTACTCGGTTTATTTTTCAGAGTAGATTAATCTAATGCTTTACTAAATGATTAAACGTACTGCAGACAACAAGGCAGCATTTTAAAGAAAGTTAGCAGAAATTAGCAGCAGCAAAGAAAAACAAAATCAATTATTACTCGGCACCTTTTGTCCAAGATGGTTTTAAAAATAATTTAGGTGTATCCTGTTTGCAGAAGGTAAAGATGTCCAGCTGAACAGAGAGCCGTAGTGGTGGACATCTCATACTTTTGTTAGGGCAAAGACTTGTCTTGCAGGACATTTTGTAAAAAAAAGTCTTAATTATGTGTCAGTGTAAATGAGGTCTAACCTAAATCTGTTCTCTAATTTTAACATTCGTCAGGTTTTACTGTGATTACTGTGACACCTACCTTACACATGATTCGGTAAGTTGTGTTTTTGTCCGACAAATCACATTGTTGAAAAGCATAAAATAATCTAAAAGTCTTTTTGCCGTGTGCTTCTTCTGTGTTTACGATGTTGTTCTCTTTCTGTTTGTAGCCATCGGTGAGGAAGACCCACTGTAGTGGCCGAAAACACAAAGAAAATGTGAAAGATTACTACCAGAAATGGATGGAGGAGCAGGCTCAGAGCCTGATCGATAAAACAAGTAAGCAAGTTATTGTCGGTTGGTCAAAAAGTATTTAACAATTGCACTTGTTCTTTATTCTTTAAAGGGTAACTTCAGTATTTTTCAACCGGGAACTTATTTTTGCATCACAGTGAGTAATGGAGACAACTTTTTTTTGAGTGAGGTCCAGTATTTAAGGAGAGTGCTGCAGCCGGCAGCCATGAAACGGGTGTATTTCCTGTGTCAACAACGTCCACTGAAAGTGCTTGTTTTTGTTACTGACTGGCTTCGATTCTTTTAAGTGTCTGACAACATCACGGAAAAGACCCCTTAATATTGTTCACGCTCAAATTCACGGCATGCTCTTTCTTTTCCCTATGCAATAAACCAAAGTGTTTGTGTAAAGCCTGTCACACAAGTAATGCTTATTCGCATGTGTGGGATATCCAGGCTCTAAAATAGTGCACTACACCAGCTTTTGTGTCCCTCCCTGAGATTACAGACCACTAATCCACAAAAGAGATGCAGAGCCTGTGTGCTGCTAGAGTTTTAGTATTGTCCGCTGTGGAAGAATATAATTTTGAAACTAAATTCTCCAAATCATAAAAGAAACGGCTACACACAGGCACACAAAATAACTTCTGTTATTTTTTTTAATGTAGACTTTAATGTAGAAATGTTAGAAAGTTTATGTTGTCACTTGTAGAGTATGAAACAGGATTCAATTCTTAAACACCAATAAATCTATACATGGTTGTGTCCTGAACATGAAATATTTACATGGTTTCTTTTGTGTGTTTTAATGTTTTGTGTTCTCCCAACAGCGGCTGCTTTTCAACAGGGGAAGATTCCTCCCACACCGTTCCCTGGTGGCCCTCCCCCAGGTGAGTCCATCATCATTCAGCTCTGCAGTAATTTGATTAACTAACCATAACACAGACATTGGCTCTTGATAGTTAGACTGAATATGGAAGCATTTAGCTCCATATTAAGGGCTATAAAATTAATTAAATTAGAGTAAACGATCAGCAAGTTTAATCTTACTGCGGGATTCCTGAAACATCAACAGACATAATGATAACCCGAAGGAAGATACTATTATTACTAATATTTTTATTCACTCCTCTGCGTTGTAGATCAACTTCATTGATGACTTTTGCTGATGACTCTGCTAAAACAATATAAGACAAACATAAGTTATAGAGAGAGTGTCCACTGAATGCAAATTAGCAGCTTCTCTAAGTTATGAAGGAGGCCGTGTCTTCAGCAGGTTGATGTGTGAGTTTTCTAAAGATGGAGCAGAGGCCAAATCACTTGTGGCTAAATTTGGAGATTTATTGGTCAAAAAGCAACAGATGCCAGTTTCTAAAGCAGCCTGATACAGCGGTCAATAAATCAGAAGGAGAGAGGTGTCATAATATCTAATATTATATCTGTCTGCATAGAGTAAATGACAGAAACACCATTTAATATAATGGCATATAATATAACAGGACAACAGCCTATGATTCAGCACTGCTCTAAAACAATTTTAACAAAAGTGAATGTTAAAACTTTGAAGGGAGGATTTCTGTATTTATTGTAGGACTTCATTAGTTTGGTGCATGACTGTCTCAAATAATCAACATGCCAAACTTGTATCAAAGAGAGTGTGAAAGCAGTGTTTGAGAAAGTGGACTTCTCAGTACATAATACATGATTTGGTCTACAGTTAAGTGCAGCGGTTTAATTTATGCATGACATTAAACGAGTGCATATTTTTTCTTTAGTCTAAAAATATGATGTTAATTGACAGTGCTGCGTGTGACTCAGATTCCTGTGCATGGTGCACTGTCTTCACACTGACTGCAGACTAACATTTGCTCTTTGTGTTAAAGGCGGTCCTCCTCGCCCAGGCATGCTACCGACACCCCCCATGGGAGGTCCACCTATGATGCCCATGATGGGGCCTCCACCACACGGGATGATGCCTGGTGGACCTGGTAAGAAACACGTGTTTTTAATAAAGGCTTCACTCATTCCTAATTTGTGTAACATAACATTGAAAAATACTTGATGTGTAAACTGAAACTGGATGTGTTTGGCAGTCTAAAATCATTCAGACAAGACTGTTAAAGAACGAACAAAGGCTTCGCTGTCACCTCATATCAGATAAGCTTGCAGCAATCTAGTCAATCATTCGCAATAGTCACATGTATGTAGTGAACTATTGGCTGCACAGGGTTTAATCTGTCGTTATTCACACCTTTTGGTAACCTCTAATTCAGTTTTTTGTTATAGTAAATAAACATGAAAATTACAGATAAAAATGACAACAGGACATCAGGATTTTCACTGTTTCTTTGTTTTGTATCACTGTATTAAATATCTCTGGTTCTAGACTTGTTAGTTGCAGCTCTAATGTACTGCAGGCTCGAGCCAATCAAACGTGAGCTTGCACAGAATCAGACAAAGTGAAATATTTCGACACCGCGTCACATTCAGTATCTGATTTAAAGAGAATAATCGGGTTATCGTTCTACGTATTTATGCAAAGCTGCTGTCATAAATCGGTACCTAAAGCTTTGTGTACCCGCACTGTCACATTTAGGAGGCATGAGGCCGCCAATGGGAGGACCCATGCAGATGATGCCGGGACCGCCACACATGATGCGTCACCCTCGGCCGATGATGATGCCAGTCAGGCCGGGAATGATGCGACCGGACAGATAAGAGCGAGTGGATTTCCTCCGTTCTTTGTTGCCATGAACAGACTCTGTCTAGTGAGGACACTTTGGTTAACACTTGGATTTATCAATTTTTTTTTTTTTAATCCTTTAATCTCTTCAACCATGAGCCTGAAGTCCCTGATGTAATTATGTTTTTGTATAATTACATTGTTTTCTGCCAGATGTGGTATTTATTACTATTCCCCTCTTCAGAACTCATTTTAGACTTTTTTTTTTTTAACGTCCTCTCTTGTGTTGGTGTCAAGATTGAAATATCTAGTCTCACTTTGACAAACTGTTCAGCACGTGCATTTGAAGAGAGCGTGTTTGATTTGACAATATTTGTTACTATATTTTTGCTTTGTTTTAGTTTTTACACGTTTTGTTGTATTTCATTGCATTGCTTTGATAAATAAAACCGTGATTTCAAACCCGTTTAGACTGTAGTCCACGTCAACAAAGCAAACCTTTTTAAAGTGGTGCCCTAACACAGATGTCTTCAAGTTTGTTTTTTTTTTTCTTTGGATGATTTGACCTCTTGTCAGGTTGAAGCTCTTTGAATTCTGTTACAAAACTAAACTCTAGTGAGGAAGCTCTAGTCAAGTGTGCTGTAGGTTTGTATGAAGCCAAAACTTGAGAGTTGAGGCCATTATTTATGACAAAGTAGTGACAAACCAACAGATAACGATGCAACTCTACAGCACAACCCATCAGCTCTACAGAGCATTTCACTGTTCTCACTCTCACTGCTCGCATCTGCTCGCACTGTATCCAGACGCAGCAGAAAGCTGCTTGTAGAGAAGAAGCCATTAAAAAATAAAAAATAAAAATAAACATACAGTTCCAGCTCACCAAAAGGCAGACACAGTTTGGGACTAGCTGGTGAACATTGCAAAGCAGATGTTTTAGTGGAGTGAATATGACTTGCATTTGTTGTGTGGTCAAAAACACGAGTCCAAATGAATTAACTTAATAAACCAATGTTGCTTTGTAGTTCCTGGATGTGTACAGCAACTGTTTGCTTACAGGTTTGGTATATCAACTTTATAAGGTAATATCATACCTGCGTATCTGCTGGCACACTGATGTGTGGATGCTGTTAAAATTTAGCAGCTGAGGCTTAAAAAAAAAAAAGACTCTAGCTGGCGACTTAATGTGTTTTTTGAGCTGCTGACAACAAAATTACATAGTGTGGAACGTGAGGATTCAAAATAGGGCTGCAACTAATCACTATTTTCAGTTGTGATTAAGAAATGGCAGTTATAATTTCCCATGACTCAAAGTGACGGTTTCAGATTTCTTGTTTTGCTCAAACAAGAAATTAATATATAACCTAAATATATTTAGTTTAGTCCCGTGCATGACACTGAGAGACTAAAACCAGCCAGTTTTGTGTGTGTGTGTGTGTGTGTGTGTGTGTTTGCTTTTGCTCCAAGAGGAAGAAAACAAGCAAAATTCGAGATGAATCTTGATCGAAACACAGCGCACTCCACTCTGAAACAACTCTGATCTGTAGATCAGATCTGAACAGAGATTCTTTGTCACATATCCATCAAGTTTTACATCATTCATTTGTCATTTTTGCACATTCTGAAAATATTAGGCACACTATTTTTGCCTAAAAAAAAGGATTGAAGTTGTCAAACGCTGCAAAGACGTCCTTGGTTTGAACCCATCTTGGCCACCTGGGCTTTTCCTGAGCGAATTCGACTTGTTCTCTCCGCCTGAAGGTGTGAATGTGTTTGTCAGAGTGTGTCAGCCCTGCGATAGACTGATAAACTCTGTCCTGCCCACTGCATTCTGGGACAAGCTTTACCCTCTTGAAACCCAAGCAGATATAGAAAAACAGACAGATGTTTAAAATGTTGTTTCGCTAGAAAAATGAGCGAGTTGACCCAGAACTCATTAGTTTAATCAGTCGAGCGTGTATGAAGAATTACAGCTCTTACATAAGAATCTGTGGCTGCTGATGAATAATTATCTCAGCTGACATTTGTGTCTCCCAAGCCTTGCAAGAGCTCTCCTTTAGCGGGTCTGTAACTTCTGCATCCACTATCACAAACATCTGTCTATAATTATCAGAATATCTCAACAGATGGAGCTAGAGAGTCGTAATACTTTGCATTTATAACCAAGGCACTGGAGTGACGTGCAGTGAATGGTTATGTGCTTTCATAGACTGTCAAATTTCTTTGTATCTCACACTCCCAGAGGACTTTTTGTGGCTTTACGGTTTAGGAAATTTATAGGCTACATATAAAAAAAAAAAATAAACAAATGTGTTTGGGGCAGTCGCCATATTTTTTCATGGCATGTTTGCCAATTTTTACGCCCCCAAACTAAAAAGGAAAATACCGTGACGACTATCCAAACCACATCAGATAACTTTTGGTAGCTGTCAATCATGCATGTTGCAAACTGATCTTCAAAGAGACTTTGGTAGATTGCATGCAATCTGATGGCCACTCTGAGGGACGGATTCCATTAAGTATCCTATGAGCATCCGCTCTGACATCAGTGAGACAGGAATAAAACCATGTAAATGCACATTTTATGCATATGTCGAGCACGGGCACATGCCCGTGTGTCATCTGAAATCAGAAGAGTCTTTATGAATATTCAATCTAGTCCATGAAGTGAAGCGTTGCCCTGAAGGGAATGAAGTGGAGTGGGGGAAAAGTGTTCATGATTGGAGCTCAGGAGTTGAGGAAATACGCCTTATAATAAATCATACAGGAGGGGATCCACTCACGAGCAGACACTCTAGGGCTTGATCAGATATTTGGAATGTTAGATGAGGAAAAATGAGCCTCTGAAAAAAAATACATGTTTTCAACAATAGCAGGAGGAGTGACCCTTGAGAGCATTACCATGTGCTACACTGTAAAAACACAAGAACATATATATACTGTTGGTATAAATGAGGATCATAAGCATTTAAAAACTATTTAGAGAGTTCACTCCATGTTTCCTTTGCACTAGACGTCATCTACATTCCATCAATTTTATTGAATCAACTCATCTTTTATCCTTTACCTCTATGTAATAGGAGAGATTTCACAGTTTTGACTAAAATTTATTAAAGTAAAGGTCCGCTGTGTAGGTTTAATTGCATCTAGTGGTGTAATCACTGCATTGCAGTCTCCTCACATCACCCGCGCCTACCTCGTGCAAAGGAGAAAAACACCTGAAAGACACTGTCTAGAGTCAGACAGGTTTTAAGTAACCAAAACAAAAAAGATAATTTCAGGTGATTATATATATCATTTACATTGTTTTTCTGAATAATTCATGTCTGCTTTATTCTGAAAATAGAGGCCCCCAAATCTTACACACTGGACCTTTAAATCATCTAGTTAGTCCTGCAGATCATTCACTCATCATATTTAACTATTTTTGACAGGTTGTTTTCTTAAAGCAAAGTACTTCCCAAAATGCGCAGTATCAGAATTAAAACTATAATTTAGATTTGAAGAAAGTTACACAATGGAGGCTTGATATGTGTTTGTTTATATGTGACTCAGATGAGTCTCTAACAGCACAAACCATGATGGACAGGTACCCACTTCAACTGTGTTTTTTCCCCCAAAAGTCATCAAGAAGTCAAGACTGATCAGTAAGTTGATTCATCATGAACAGTCACCTTTTATTTGAGTGACAACTGAACATAATTAAAAAAAAAAAAAAAAAAAAATCAAGCTGATTGAACAACCAGAAATGTTTAAGTGAGTAAATTACAGATCGGAGTTTGCACAGCTATGAGTGAGTAACTGAATGAGTGACAATTTGAAGTCACTCCAGTGAAGTTATGGAGTGTGTAGTGTCTTCACTTTCAATATGCACATACACATTTCAGTAAGTAAATGCATCACCGTAATATATATGGCACGACGTAAGGCGTTTATTCAGATTGTCCAGTGTTTCCAGGTTTAGTTCAGTACAAAAGAACACGAGCCCCATTTTCAAGGTTAGAGGGTGGTTAACATTTTTTCAAGTCTTTGTTAAAACTATAGTCAGGTGCTCATTTTTGTGGAGAACTCTCTTCAGTGGAGAGAAAATGCACAAGAGTCCAAGATGTCTTAGGTTTAGCGAAGCATGGCGAGAATGGAGGATTTATCAATACACTTGTCATTCCATGATGCCGCCTCAGTTCTGAAGAAACTGTCCTCTCTGACTCATCTATATGCCCTCAGGATAGTGCTACAACTACTCTGTTTTCATAAATGGTCTTACTCAATGCATCTACAGCATAAAGACTTTGGTGTTTGTTGTGTCCTGGGAGTGAGAGAGCTCCATCCTCTCACGGTAATGAACAGAATGACATCTGCTTTACCAAACGCAAACATACAGCTGCTCTCTATATCCAGGTACAATTAAAGATTTAACACTATCTACAGTGACTTCAAGACACAGGCTTGACTCTGTGTAACCTCTATATGTGGCACGCTGGAAGAGAAAATTCCCTCACGAGATGATTCAGTTCAGTTTAAAGATTTGTTCATACGTGGACTGAACACCTTCAGAAATCATCTAAATTGTTTAATTTAACATTGTATTGAATTTTCTTGCCTTGGAATCGGCTCGACTTTTTGGTTTTTACAGTGCAGATCACGTTCACCTCTTTGATATTCCTGTCATACAAGTGAACGCATGACTGTCCCGAATATCTCTAACTCTCAGGGCTCACAGGAGAGGCTCTCAAAGAGTGATTCTCTTCAGCCCCCGGACCCATCAGCCAGGCCGTGAAGGAGAGAGGCTTCAGGAGGACTGCTGATTGATTAACTGTTTATACCAAACAGGTTTGACTGCGACTGCTGGCCGACCTGATCCGCACAGATTTACGCTCTCTGAAGGATCGTTTGGGCTCTGCATTCATGATCATGCATCATCTTGTGCTCCCAGCATGCAGTTGGCATTCTTACCACTCAACAGCCTTGGTTGAATGGGAAGTGATAATCCCCCGACTGCTGATTCCTCTAAAGCCAATTGGCTCATCACTGCATAAAGACCTGGATGATGCTTGGGAGTATGGTGTGATTGCACAGGGCTGCTGGGTGGGCTATTGATGAAAAGAGAAAAAGAAAGTGGCCTGCAAGGCAAAGACTAGATTCTTTCAATACTCCTTGTTTCTCTGTTTCCTCTTCCCTTTTGTCTCTCCCTCCCTCTCTATTCTATCTCCACCCTCTCGTCTCATTCTCTCTGCTGCCCTGCTACCAACACTACTCTGTAATTTAATCCATTTAGTCATGGCTCCAGATCAATATCCATTTTCCTAGGCCTTAGGGAGAGCCTCTTGAATCTGCTTGTTTCGAACAGTGGTTGTGTTGGCCAGCAGGGGCTCCCATGGGCCTGCAGGCTGATACAGATGTAGTACAACACAGTGTCTGAGAAAACAAAGCAAAGCTTGCATGTAATCTCTCACTAACCTGCCGTACAAAACACAGATATACATTATTATTATTATTTTTTTTAAACTTTGCGTTGCAACACTTAAAGTCAACATGATGATCGCAGATGAATTATCCTCCTCCACGGAGATGCTGAAATGCAACGCCTGGCTGGTTAGCAAATGAATGACATCAAATTAGATTAAATTATGGCTAATTTGATTAGTGGGCCTTGTAAGTGACCAGGAAGAAAGATGAAATTATTATTTCTTCGCCCTCCAGGATTGATTTACTGACGGCACATATAACTGGAATGGCGCACGAAGAGTAGTTAGTTTCCCCTCTGCTGTTCAATCACTAAACAGCTCATGTGTCCTGCCAAAGCGTCCTTGAGCAACATGCCATCAGATAAAATTGTGACTGGAAGAATTAGTTACTGCCGCTGGGTGAACATTTTGAGCTCACATAACATTGTTAGCTGCCCCACTTCGGTACAAACTGTCTTTGTGGTGGCCTGCCACCGGCCAGCTGCACGCTCTGTGGACACTGACAGTGATTCTCCTTCACCTGCTCTGCTGTGTTGTGCATTGCCATGTTTTATAAATAACCACGTTAAATATTCATCTGTCAGCATTTGCATCCAGACTATTTTGCACTTCGCATAAAGTCAAAAGGACAGGTAAACAGTTTACTATTTACCGACACACTGGTGTGAAATGAGTTACAGATACGTTATTCATACATTTGAGTTTTAATCTACAATAATCTTTGACCTTATTAATCATTTTTTATTATTTATTATTAGAGAGTTAACAATGATGTGCGACCAAGATCCGCAAATAAAACCACGGTGGCTGTTTTCCAAGGTCATCGCTTCAAACCCCCAGGGCACCAGGACGCAGCCAAAGTCATTCCTTGACCTCAGAAACCGGGGCTTTTAATCATATCACATGATCGTCATCAGCGGGCCTCTGTGGTCAAGGATGAACTATATGTAAGTTAAGTGAGTGCTCAGAAAAAAAATAGACATCACGACTGGGCAAAATCCATCTGCTGATGAAGGTTTTTGTCCATTAAATAATATTTGTTTTACACCCAGGGTCTATAAGACTCATGTGATGCAGTGTCCTTGTGTTTTCTCTAAATATGAGAGCTGTACTATACATGTAATATTCCATAGGTACAATATCACAGTAATCCAGTGATTTCAAATGAATGAAACACATTTTACTAGTTAGATCACCTGATTTAAATAACATATTCCTCAGGCAACATCAACAACTCTGACAGTAAAAGATAATTTTTGTGAAGTGGCTGAAAAGTCCACGTAAAGTGATTTCATATTCTGTTTTTGTTTCTTTCTGTTTTCCCAATTCTGAAAGTCTAAATTTGGAATAACTTCATGAATTTTTAATATGACCTTACCTCCAGTGAAAGGACTTGAATTCTTTATCAGGGTCCTCATCACCTCAAACATATGGTTCTCATCCATACATGCATATAAAAGTAGTTGCAAATGTCTGCCTCTTAAGAGTGTCCCCGACCATCACAAAGAGTATTTTAAATAATTCTGATTATAATTCTGTCCCTGTGTTCATGTAATGTTGTCCTAGTTTACTGTGAATCATTTTAGTTTTTTTTACACGTATGCTACCTTTCATTGATTTGTTGCAATTATGTCCTGACCCAGTTTTGCTTGAAGGTTTTCTGTTTGTATAAAGGAAATACTACTCGTAGAAACTACAGAGCCATTACTGTTTTTTAAAAAACATTGTTTAATGTTTTTGTTGTGAGCCTTATGAAGCCAAAAAATAGTGATTCCAAATCTGTGTCAAAAGTGGATTTGACATATGTTTCCTTGACTTTCAATCTCTTTTGTAGGCCTACTTATTAAATGAATTGGTTTATCCTGCTTTTGCATTCATTGGGTGCATAAAAAAATCCACTTTTTAACTATAACTCCTTGTAGCACCAACTATAGTAGGCTCCTGTGACACATTACAATCCAAAGAAGAAATCCAAAGTCACATTTAGAGAAGAGTGACAACAAACTTGAATTGGCATAATGTGACGAAACTTAATTAAACGAAACGTAATGAGACAAGATAATAACTAATGAGACGGAATGAGACAAAATATTATATATAAAATATATATATATATATATATATATATATATATATATATATATATAGTGATGAGACAGTCACCCTCTTTGTCCAAACTCCTGCCACCAAGTGCACAGGTAAGGTGAAAGGTGAAACCACACCCCCTGCGCCAATTACCTGAAGTAAAGGTGGTCTAAAAAATGTGTGTGACCTACAAAAATAAACAGCTCCACAACTTGACACACATTTTGGCTCCTATGCTGTATACTAATATAATGGATATAACAAGTACACACAATACACAAAATTACTAAATTACTAATCTCCATTAACCCACTTTCCAGTTTTGCCTTTGGGGAAAAAAAAAAAAAATCAAGAACAGTTACACAGCTGATGTCCTCAGTAACATGCAAATGAAGCTGTTTCAAAGACGACCGACAAAAAATGGTTCAAGTTTGTGTATTTCAGTTATGGTGTGAGATTTAGTGGCATCTAAAGTAGCTGCTGTTTGCGACCTCCTCATCTCACCCTCTCCTTTCTAGCATGAAGGAAAAACAGTGACAAAACATTTCAACCCCCCCCACAACCCTGATAAGGATAAGAGGGTACAGAAAATGGATGGGCGGATGTTGTATTTTCCTCTTTCATTTTGTGAAGCCAGAGTGCAGGATCTATATTTTTTTGAGTATGATAATCAGCCTTGAAATATGTCAAATTAAGGCACACAAATTAAGGCTCAAACTTGTGTTATGCAGTTTGCCACCAACCCGATGAACTCTTCAACGTGCCTTCTGCTGGAAAATGTAAAAAATGTAGCTCCAGAAGGACGGATCCTCTTTCCTCTGTCTTTGTTCTCATCGGGAACAGCATGAACAAACCAGAAAAAAAACACCAGTTCGGGCCTTTCTACTTATACACAAACGCACAACATGATGAATCCAGAACGGATATGCAAAATCTGCAGTTTTATCCATAATGATCATGGAAGATTACCAGCAAACAGAAAGAAGTTTTACTTCTTCTCCATTTCTTTGCCTAAAGTATCTCAAATTGTTTCTATTGGGAAACTGTCTTTGCAATCAAGTGTTCCTCTGCTTATCTGCCCTACAGAAATTTCTGCTGTTCCCTTCCCTGTCAGTCAATATGCGCCCATGGTGGCACTGGAAAAACCCATCATCTGTTACCATCTCATCCGTGCATGTAATGGTGGAGGACGCAGCGAAACCCATCTTTATCAGGTATGCTATTATAAGTATACTGAGTCTGCTTTTCATTGTTGGGCATTGTTCTTACTTTGCTTGCTTCTCTCTTTTGCCAAAGATTTGAGTCAGTCAGCTCTCTATTAAATGAACAAATTCAAGTCCCTAAAACA
The DNA here is from genome assembly GCA_028641955.1 of Protonibea diacanthus. Classification (NCBI taxonomy): domain Eukaryota; kingdom Metazoa; phylum Chordata; class Actinopteri; family Sciaenidae; genus Protonibea; species Protonibea diacanthus. Next base: position 15,683,490 of record CM053978.1, read on the forward strand.
AAACCCAACCACATTTTTATTCACATTTAGAGAATTTACTGACTTTTTATTGCTGTTAGCATGGTCATGTTGTCAAGTCATGCCTCTCTGAGGACTTCCGCGACAGAGAACGAAACACATTTCATATAAAGACAGTTCTTCTTTCTAAAAATAAGGACGAGCAGGTGAATCCAGGTTAAAACAAAAAACCTCCTGTAACGTCACTCTCTAAAATCATGACAAAAAACTAGGACTGAATCCGAGAGTGCCGTCTTGCCTTTTTTACTCCGGCAACAAGTGAAATTGCTTCTAAAAATGTGCTCAATTTAGAGTCAAGGGCACAGTCTATTTTTAAGTAAGGATTCATACTCTCTAAAATTCTTTGATGTTCTGAAGTTAAAAAGGCTAAAAGCCTTTGGCTATGCATCGTGTCTCTAAAGATGAAGACAGATTTAGCCCTAGCAATAAACTTTTTCACATAGAAGAATGACTTTTTGAATAGATTTGACACAGTGGGTCGGATTTGTGCAAGAATGTGATAGTAGAGAGACGTTCCTATCGTGTTTGGTACCCTGAGTATGTGCAAACTCTTTTTTCTTTTTTTTTTTTTTTAATAAATTTCCTCTCAACTATCAACAGTGATTAATGTCTTTATTCTCAATGTGTGTTCTTAATCTATCTTAAAGTTCTGTGTGAGCTGTTTAATAATGGGAGTGGATTGTCTTACACTATCACTTCCCTGAGAATAAATTTCTTGACTCACGGCTGAATATATTGAGTATGTCTGATTGATTCATGACTGCCAATATCGTTATTATCATTAAGACATACAGTACATTTCAAGTACTCGCTGGATATGGAGCTTGCCAAGGGCAGCTATTACGGTGGTGTTACAATGAAAGTGACCTGGCTGTGAACCGTCAGCATTATCTGTGGATTAATTAAGGGGCGAGTGTACAGTGTTATAGCTTCGGAAACCGCTTTCCCCTACATCTTGGTGTCAGAGTAAAGGCTGTGTCCGACCATTTACCTGCCCTCTCAATCTCTCATCTCTTTGTCCTTTCTACTCTCTGAATGCCCTCCTTCATTTTCTCCGTTTGATAAGATGCAGTGGAGTGTTAGTGAGATAAAACTGAACATTTTTGTTTTTCTGTGTTTAATCTGTCAGTGGTCATTGTCATCATCACCTCCCTGGTGGGAAATTCAGAAACGTGGAGCTGCACCCATTGTTTTCACAAAGAGCATTGCCCAACACAGGAAGCTCTGCGTGCCTCTGGCTCCAACACAAACATTAACCCCCGCCATGCATACATACATACATACACATACACACATAAACACACGTGCACGCATGCATACATACATGAATACACTGCAGGTGAACACGTGGGATATCATACCATCGTTTCTCGTCTTACTTACAAATGAAGGAACTACATTTAGATTCCACGGTACGCTTTGATTCTGATCTTTCCAGCATGCTGAATTTATCTCTTAAATTTATCTCTATGCTTATGTGGCCGGCAGCAGTTGTTGTGGCACATGATGCCACGCAGCATGATAGAAAAGAAGGAGCAATCCCTTATCGTACCAGACCAAAGAAATGTTTTTTTCTTTTGAAAACGATGGCATATAAATGATGTAATAACATCAGCGATAACCAGTTTTTGAAGGTGAGAATTCACGGCAGCATCGCTGGAATGTGTCGCTCATGATTGATCGCGCTCTGTTTTACATTGTCACAACAATGCATCTTGTTTAAAGACCTCTGCTGGCTGTCACCACTTCTTCAAGCCATCCGATTCAAATTTCTCCTGCTTGTGTAGCACGATTGCAACTTAACAAAAGAGTCCACAGCATGCTAGCTGCTCTGTGAGACTGCACTTAGGCATAGCGGTGCTTTGAGCTAAAGCCTAACAACATGCTAACATGCTCATGAATTGCTTAATTGTATTGATTGATTATGGTTGATTGATTTGATGAGGTATTTTTACCATGTTAACCATCTTCATAAGCCCCCATGTTAAAATAGCAGAAAATAAACATGTTTACAGCCTGGTTCAAAAAACTGTTTTGGTGTCGATAGCTAATTTCCTCGTTCATGACAACTGTACTGGGGGTGAATTTCTAAGTAAACCTCTCATTTAAATTCTGTTGCAAAATTGCATAATGATAATTCATTGACAGGTGGGTACCGTCACAGGCAGCTGGTTTCAGCAACCAGGCTTCATTCAACCTGCCTCAGCGTCACCCACGATCCATGTCTTAGCTCATTTTTGGATTAGCGGAGAACCAGTCGAGTCTGGCACTGCCATGATGGAGACAACCAGAGCCGTCCAAACTTTGAGCTTGACACAGGCCGGCTCATGAGTGCAACAAATTAATCAGAAACAAAAAAAAAAAAACAGATGAATATGTATGAATCAGTGAATATGTACTGTAAAGATGTTGTGCTGTTAAAACAAAGAAAAGCAAACAAGAAGAGCTAAAAAAAAAAAAAAAAAGTGTGTGGCGTGAAGAGGCGGTGTGGAGCACACCGGGCCCAGGTGTGTCCCATGCTGCTGATTAACGTCCTAATTTGGTCTGCAGCCCTGAAGGCAATCAAGGAAATCAACAGTAGAGGGGAAAGCAGGAGGAGGCATGCTTTGTCTTTCTGGACCATGTGCTTTTATTTGGACTTTTTTTTTTGACAAATGTAGGAGGGTAACTTCAAGGAGACTATGTCCTTTTTTTCTTATGCAGTCTATAAGTACAGCTGAAGAAGATGGGAATGTGGACGGTATATGATTAGTTTTGCAAATACGCTATAACAAATAAAGTATTGCACAAATTTGAATTTTGACCTGTTGACGGTGCTAGATAGAAAGTCAGGGGAGCACCAAAAGTTCAGCGAAATCTCTTCAATAGCTCATTCAAAAGCACAAATTTGAACCTCTTGGTGGTGCTAAGTTCATCATCACAGGGCTGAATGTCTGTAAAAATCTTGATATGGCATTGTAGTGCTTCAGATGGGTCATTAAAACTGTTGGTCTCATTTTGGTCTTGGCCTCAGACAAAGAGGACTCATTTCAAGACCACAACTATTTGGATACCAATAAATTCCCTAAACATTGTCCGATTTATTAACATCATTAATCATAGCTGGACTTGTTTGTAGATCCATGAAGATGTTTCGCCTCTCTCTTCTTCAGTTCAGAACTGGAGAAGTTTCTTGGATAAGAGGCGAAACGTCTTCACAGATCTACAAACAAGTCAAGTTGCCCCAGGCTTAACCCACTAAATTTCTAATTAGAATTTGTTGTTAATGTTAATGGCTGTCACTCCTCCCAACCGCCCTTCACAAATACCCCCAAAAAGTGAATGTGGCAAAGAGGAGAAGAAGCTTTGGCTACTTGGGAAGAGATGCCAGCCGAATGTTCTGTAATAAAATTTGGCTATATAAACCTTAAAGAGTCAATCTGCAGAAGAGGGTACTAAAGAAAATGCTGTTATGGCTGCCTCAGACTCTCCATGTATCACTTTACTTGTATGCAGAGTTAGACGTGTGTGGTCCCCTGTTTCTGGCTCCAGCTGGTGAGGTGTGGCCACCTCTGTTATCGAAGATGTTGAGATGATCCAGTCAATAACAGTGTTGTAGTGCTTGAGACCGTTCCCAGGCCCTAGACCACTTTTTAAAAGTTTGGGCCTCAGACAAAGAGGACTCGTTTCAACACCACAACTGTGAAGATAGTGAGGTGGCCGAACTAAACATGGATAGAGGCTGAGAAAATACTGTATCTCCACCCTCCAGTCTCTCTGTCTAGCTTCCACCTCTCTAACACTGATGGATATTTAGTGCTACGTCTTCACTCAGCCGTGCACACTTGCCCTCCCATTTCCCTGCTGAGGGGTCAGCTCTGTTCGTGTCTGTTGGAAAGCTTTCACAGGAGCCGCATCTGTAGTCACTCTGAGCCAACAGCAGGTAGTTTCGCTGTTGAATCTGCTGAAGTGATTTATTTCATCCCTCAACTCTGAAACATCTTTTACAACAAAGCGATATTGAAAAATGTTGTTTCAAAGTGAGACACCTGTGCTCGATACCTCCAAGAAAAAAAAAATGTTTTTGCTGCCTGTATATTAAATTTTAGTTTGTGTTATTTCAATACTATATCAATATCTACTATATCTGATGTTGGTAACTTGTGTAACTTGATCTAGTACGTTATTATTTCTTGGACTTCTGCCTCTGCTTATTCAGTGAACAGTATGAATTCCCACATTTTGGGACTCTGAAAATGAAAGCTTGGATAAATGGCATCCCTGCTGCCTCGAGGAACAGTTGACCTTCAAGGTTAGCATCGGAGCATTCTTGACCGTGACTCTCGGGTTAACGTCCCCTCAAACTCTTCAAGGAGAAAACACAAGCAAAACAAAGCACCGTGGGGATTTCGGAGAATGAAACTGCCGTTCCTAGGCAAACAGAGAACAGTACAGCCCATTTTATGGTGTTCATGGGAGGCTCATATGGAGTTTTGTTGCCTATTTGCAGATTTGTTTTGAAGCCAAACAGCCTATCTGAAGGTAATAGCTTCCTAGATTGATTAACTTTATTGGATCTTTACCCAGTGGCCTCATTCTCCATTTCTGTGATACCAGCTGATCAAGTGGGAACTGCGGGGCACCAAATTGCAGAGACGGATAATGATTTATAGGTTGGAGTGGTGAGAAAAGTGACATTAGAACTTGCGCAGTGTTATTAAAAATGTCAATGGCGGACCTGGGGACACATAGAGCAGGTGGAAAGAACATCGCGAGCACTCACAGAAATCCTGAAAAGGCATCCGTGTGTTAGGGAGCACAAACACAAACGCCGCGCACACAAACATTGCACTTCAGTGTGTGTTTACTGTACGCACGGTCTCTCTGTGACTTGCACAGTGTGCATGTCTTTGTTTGAGGAGAGTGTTCGTGAGTCACCACTGTCTTTTGCCCAAGGCTCAGCAGCCAGCCAGCCAGCTGAAGGAGGGGATGCATGTTTTATTTTAGTCGCTCTAATATGCCGTGAAGACATCATTATCTTGAAACATGTCGTATTCTGGAGCCTCTATTGTTTAAAATGGCACAGAAGATGTGGATAACTGTTTCATCCTCATCACAGTCACAGAGATCATTAGATGTGCAATTCAACACACTTCATTAGATGTGGCTTTTGTTATTGCCAGCTAAGCAGTGTGTGGCTGTGTGAACCCTCCTTGGTGAGCAAAGGATGTTATCTTTTCTGTCATGCACATACCAGCGCTGCCCATAGGGAAGAGGTGAGCATGCAAGGAACTTGGCTGATTGAGGGCACAGGGCACAGAGGCTACGCTTGCCTGTGAATACTAAGAATGCCTCACAAGAGACCCCTTTGTCAGTATCAGCTCCGTTTTTTAAAAAGAGTCATGAATAGCATAGAGTGGTGTGTGAGATCAGTTCTACATTCCTCCCATATCACTTTTTGACCTTTTTGCTTATACGTCCAAGTTTAAGAAGACAATAAAAACACTTGTGGCATTTATGGTTTGGTTAATGATAGCAGTACAATATTTTACTTCAGATATATATCACAGGACAGTGGAGAAAATCAATGTAATGTAATGATTTTGGCATCAAAATCAGTGTTTTGCCACAATGAAATGTTACCACTTTTGGCCTAGACTAGATTTGTGACTGTAAAATATGTGCATGAAAGTCTGTTCGAGGTAAAGCTCCTCAGGTCAGGCAGGATACAAATGAAAAATAGCATCCAGAGGAACGTCCTGAATTTTCTGCTAGGCTTTAGGTCATTGACACAGTTGGGCCGATGGATAGATAAAGAGATGGACGTTAGTTCAATAACACCCAACAATAACAAAACTAAGCTGAACTCAGTAACCTCTCCTGCACACATACATGCTTAGACAGAAAAAGAGGAATCCCGAGTCTCCCTTTTCTAAAATGGAGCAGCCACCCAGTGCGTCAGTAACCTGATTACCCCAGCTTTCAGTCTGAATAAGGCCAGGCTTTGGGATTCTCCCGTCCACTGATTCTCAGTACGGGACAGAGCCAGTCCTGCCGAAAGAGTCTGGAAGCAACCTCAGAAGAGGACGGACACAAAACCACGGAGACACAGGGACAGACAGCAGGTAAGAGGACGCAGGAATGATTTGAGCTGATTTGAGTTTTTAACCATCAGAAATCAGGCTTTATCTTACTATAGATGCGTTTGAACGTATCCATGCGTCTAAGTGTGCATGTCATGGTATGCACTTTTGGTTTGTCACACATAGATAGACACATGTGCTTCTTTATTAATCTAATGCAGTAATGTCATGTAGTTTTTCTATTTCTGACTCAACTGGGAATATTCTCTCTTGAGAAGGGTTGTATAACCACACTAGATACGTGACCAGATGAGACAGGCAGACTATGTGGAGAGGAGAAAGTGTAGGATTGTCAAAAAAAAAAAAGTCACAGTTGAGAGGATGAAGGAGGGGGTCTCTTTGAGGAAGCTATCGCTAAGGGGAGGGCAACAGGATACAACTAGTGGGTGGACCTTGATGATTGTTTCTGTGCACAACAAGTCTCTCACTTACATGCCCCCTTTCCCTCCAAACAGCAGCGCTTTATATGAGTTGGAGCCATTTGGTGTGCAGGCAAATTTATAGATGTCTACAGCACTTATACTTTATTAGTCTGTGTCTTTCAGTGCTGCCTTTGACCGGCTTTCCACAACCAGAAGTTCCTGGATCACTCTCTGGACATACTAAACAAGTCAGAATACTTCAGGAAACTGTGAGGACCCTGAGCTGCACTTGGCAGCTCCAAAACAATGGCAGAGTGCACTCCGGATGACAACCCCGCCAAGGTGACCCAGAACCCAAAGGCTGACAATAAAGAATCGGATGAAGTTTCGGCTGAGTCCACAGCGATCAAGACAGCAGCCAAAGTCAGACCTACAGACCTGGGGCTTGTTCGAAGCTTGTCCAAGTCGGACTCTGACTTGTTGGCATCACCACTCGGCGAGGAGGAGGAGAATGGAGGTTTGGCTGGCCGCAGTGGATCCGTGTCTAACTGCAGCTCTGGGCAGCCGTCCATGGAGCGCATGTCTTCCTTTGCCTCTGAGTGGGATGAGGTAATACTCGAGCTCTGGGGATGGGAAACAAGTGGGAGGATGTGGAGGACAGAAGGAGTGGCACTGGGCTTTCAAATAGAGTGTGTTAATGTCCTCAAGAGAGAGTGTGTCAGGGAGTGTGAATGCGTAAGATTCAAGTGAGGATTAGTGAGGGAAAGAAAGAAAGAAATGGGATGGGGCGAAGCAGGACGTTTCAGGAGAGTGAAAGAAGGGAAGGAAGTATGGAAGGAAGGCAGGAAGGAAGAGGGAGAACAAGAGAGTCCAGCAGAAGCAGTGATAGACTGTAGTAACTTTACCCAGACTGCCTGTGGGTGAGTGCTTGAATGCATGAATGGCTTGATCACTTGCACCGACCTCCCTGTAGCAGCCCTGGCATCCAAGACTAATTGGGCTTGTGCTGTCATTCCACATCCGCTCAGTACATGTCTCAGGGGGCCGACCCACGCTTATACTGTCTCCTCCTGCACTCCTCTGGCTCCTTTGCTCCGTCTTGCGCCATCTACTTTCAGCCCACTGTGAGGAACCCCCACCCACCCACCCCTCCCACTCATTATCCCCAAAAGCTTTAACTTGTGATTTTTGAACACTTTGGAGCGTCGCTGCAGCACAACCCTAAGACACTGCAAAGACCCTGATCATTTCATTTCTTACCAAACACACTAAAATAGTGAGAGAATAGTGAGGCCAATGGCTGATGGGTGATAATATATTATATGATTACTGTACGCAGCTTAGAGACAAAAGAGATACGAGAGCATTTCTGACACTTTCTGCCGGGTACTTCAACCCTATCATAATCACAATGTATAAGACATTATTATATAATTAAGTTGTGGCATAGAGGAATATCTTTTCATAACCAAAGGATATCTTGACTAGCAATGAAAAGCCTCTGGTATTGCCTTTTCTCTTGTAAAACACAAGTCAGCCTCATATCTCTGATCTATCCTCTGTACCTAGACTAGTTCCTGTTTTATCTGCAGAAAGCTGAGTTATTCTTGAGAAAGTGAATTACGGAACAACATAATTTCGGATCAGAACTGTCGTGAAATCCAAAGTAATATTCTGAAAATATATATCCAAGAAGGTATTTTTCCTGGCACCCTTCTTTCAAGAGTTTGCCAGGACTGTAGTAGTACTGTTGTTGTTTCTGTTATCCTGCACAGCCTTGTGGAACTCTGAAGTACATACTCAGCATCGCAGAAATAGCTTTGAAGCAATATAATATAGACCATAATTAATGATGATGATGATAATTAATGAATGATAAACCTTACTCACAGTTAGATGAGTAAATAATGACACAACATTTTTAGTTTGGTTTGTGGCCAATCCATAAATTCTTGGGTGGGTGGAGTTCTTGATTTCTAAAATCCTGGTTTTAGCCATGTTGGTTTCAAGTCAGCCCTTACCTGCCAAGTGCTGCTAGCTGCTAGTAGAAGAGACTGCTTTGCTCTAAGTTCCCCAAAAAGACACAACAGTGTTTTTTAGATGAGCTGTCATGGTGGTAATGCCTAATTTAAATGTGTCTCATCTTAGATGTTTAGTTTTATGCACAAATGTGTTGAATTATTATTATATTTTCATAGTTTTCATATAAATCACAGTTTAACTATACTGTGCCACTATTTTGTATATCATTTAAATGACAATTTTAGTAAATAGTGCAAGTTTAAGGAAAAGTAATGTTGTTTCCTGGAATAAAGAGCAAGTGCTCCTGATACATGAATAGTTTCTGAAAAAAAAATACTATACAAAAGTACAAAGAATATCAACTCATATTACAAAATACAAATAATAAATGTATTTTACTTTTTGTACTTTGATTTTTTTGGTGGGAGTCCATTTCTCTTTTTTTAATTGTTTCCTGTTTTTACCACAGAAAAGTTTCAGTAAAGTTTAAATTACCAAATTAGAAGCGATCAAAGTGATTTTACAGCTGGCCCTCACTATGATCAACATTACAGCAACAGTTTAAGGAATATTGAATTGGTGCTGTTTTGTTTTTGTTTTTTCTGGACTTGAATCAACCTGCTCATATTTGTGTTGGACCTCATTTAACTAGTCTTGATGACAGCCCTTCCCAGATTTATGGTCACATAAACAGGGTGTGGTTTTTACAGTATGTTGTGAAGCATGTACCTTTTTCATTCTTACAGCAAGGGCAGTCACTTCAGAGTACTTAGACGTCTTGAACTTTTACTTGGCTTTGTGCAGCCCTCTCTTTGTCATCTCTCCCTGTCCAGTGCCTGCTCTCTGCTCCACCCCTCTTGCTCTCTGACACAACTGTTTATTCAGGCCATGTTGGGTGGGGTGTCCTGTTCTCAAGGGCATCCTGTTTTGCAGCTGCTCCCGAGTGTCTGTTTCTCTTCGAGATTTCAAGGGATTTATTTGGGTTGGGGATATGTGGGTGTGTGTGTGTGTGGCGAGGGCCTTGTGAGTATATCTCATGAAGCGATCAACTACCGCCAAACATTAAAGCGACACAGGCTCAGAGGGAGGCTGGGCTTCAGGTCATATACAAAAACATATTTCAGTACATGTGCACACAGATAGCAAAAGTACTGAATACAAATGCTGGCAGTGCTGGATGTTGGTGTTATTCAAAGGAAGTTATAATATAAACTATAACCATTGAACCCTATTGGCGTTTTCAGTGGTACGTGTACATTTTAGAATTATATTATGTCTGGCAACTGTGTGTTTTAGGGCTCCCATTGTGGTAAAAGTACTTGTTAAACAAAGAGAAGAATCAGTGTATTGCGATGGTTTTTGTTGAATTTCTTTTCTTGCTTTCTGAACTACTAAAAATGGTTAAGACTGTGTATTTAAGTGTGTCTGCTGTTAATAATCTGTGAATGTGAGGCACTACAATGGGAAACTTTAACTCACATTAAGACTTCTTTAATTAAATACAGCATTTAATAAAGGAAAAGCACTCAGTGGAAAACCTCAAAGGCATACAGTACAGTATATTCGCTCTCAGACCTGTAATAGGTGGCTGCACCTGAATGGTGAGTGCCTGTCCGACGGTTCAGATTTATGGTGATGTCCTCTACCTGTCCTGTCAGCTTTCGTTGGATGAGTAAATCATTCTTTTGACATCTAACAGGAGCATCTGACACTCACTCTGTGTTATTGTTTAATGTATGATCAGGTCGCATTGGCTGTTAGCAAGAAATATCTTGAAATAGGTGACAGTTACTTGACAAGTGAGCATTTGTTTTTGGAAAGCTGTTGTATGACCACATCTGGATGACATTTCAGGCAACGTGACAAAAAAGTAAAAAGTAAATAAGGTTGTTGTTCTAAAAGATGTGTAAAGCTTTATAAAGTATATATTATAATAGTAAAAAAAAATCAAATTAATCACAATAAATACAATTAAGCAATTGATTGAGCTATTCCTTTGCCACCATGTTTGTCAGTTGGAGTTGGAAAAATCAAAATATGAGCTGCAGTTTCAGTTCAACGAGTGACCCTGGTAACTGGCAACCATTTGGTTTGGTTACAACAGCTGATGAAACAGGAAGAAAACATGTAGATGTCAAACAAGGCACCAAACAACAACAAAAAACAAAAAGAAAGAGTGGTTCAAGTGGACAGCTATGTATCTTCCTGTTTTCAGAAGCTGCCTCCTCTCTGTGGTCCAAACCTCCATTACTAGTGGGTTAAATAAAAACACTCACCTGGTGATTAGTGGTCACCTTAAACAAAGCAACGACTTCCAAATGGCCACTTGAGGCTGGCTAGAAAATAAGCCAGTTTCCATAAGGCCCCATATTAAAATGTCCAACTTCACAGCAGAAATAAACATGTTTACAGCCTGGTAGAAAAAAACAGTTGTACTGAGAGTGAATTTCCATTTAACTTATGTATTCAAATTAGCAATGGCCACTTTGATTGACAGGTAGGTGTCGTTACAGGTGGCTTTTTTGAGCACCCAGGTGTCATTCAGCCAACTACAGGTCAACCAGTGCTCCACATCTTTGCCCACTTTTAGATTACCTGGAAGACAAGACTGTCTCACTGCCACACTCTGAGCTTTACAACGGCTATTTCAAAACCTATGGGTGATGTCACAAATGTGCCATCCTTTCTTTATACTATCTATGACATAAACTCTGTAAACCACAGGGAGATGAGGCACAGCAGCATTTTTTCAACAAGATCAGTCACATAGTTGGCGGTGTGTGATTTTGCCTTAAAGTTACACAGTGCAAGAACAGGCATACAGGCCGTATAATGAGAATGACAAAGACACTGGTCGCTCTATTGCAAATATGTGCAGCATCAAAATGAGAGTGAATCTGTTATTTTGAGGTATAAAAACAACATAATGTTACTTTAAGTGACCACATTCCACACTGTGCTATTAATAGAAATGACATGTATGATTAAAATGATTGACGCTGTCACCACATGTGTTCAATACTCAAAAGGCAGAGGTTAACAGAGCCACATGTTACAGATGCTTGAGTGGCTTCATTCGTGTGCGTACTCTAAATTTCCCAGTGGTATTCCTCAGGTCATTGCACATGCAAGCTTTTAAGTGCATACAGTCTGTGTGCTTATATGGTGCTAACAGCTGTGGATTTACATAACACATGTAGTATGGGATACATAATGAAAATAACCATATTTTGCTATTTTCAGTCTGCTCAAATCTTTTTTTTAATTTGTTCATACACCTTTCCTTTTGTAAAATAACCATTTATAAATGGATATTCTGAGAGCAGATATACTCTTATTATGATTTTTAAACCAAAGTTAGTTTTTAATATTTATGAATTGACCACAGTCAAAATGAAATACAATGAGTGTATAAAATCATTTCATGTTGGTAAATCCAGCTGATAAAGACGGAATGTTTTCAAAGTATGTGTAAGCTGGTTTATAATTCATATCGAGAGTCACGGCAGAGTGAACACATCCCAAGATCTGGTTAGACAGATGTGGTACATGAATATGAGAGTAGCGGTGATGGTGTTGGTGGGGGTCGGGTTGCGTGGAGGCACAGTCCTGTTTCACCTGCCACATTGCCTGTAAAACGTCTTTGCAGGTGTAACATACGAGACACTTCATCCAACCTGCTGCCTAACATTGTTATTCCACACATGCAAGAACTTGAACTCTTCAAAAGACGTCGTTCGATAGGGAGTTTTAATTTGAAGGGACCACTATGGGGGCTTCCAAGTTTTAGAATATTTTTATTTATATTTTATAACTATATTTTTTAACAAAACAAACAAGATATTGAAGCGGGGTTAGATGTTTGTATAAAGCATTTTCCTTTAACACTGCTATCTTGGCTTCATGTATCATCGTAGTAGGCGTTTAATTATTTAACCATGACTATAAGCTTTCCCTAATCATAATTAAGCCGTTTTGCGTTGCAGATATACATGTGTGATGAAATATAATCAAGGCAGCATTACTTTCCTCCAAAACGTACCCAAAATTGTTTTTTGTGTTTGTTGTTTATTTCTGCTGTGAAGTTAGACATTTTATCATGGGGGCTTATGGAGACTGACTCGTTGTGTAGCCAGGCTCAAGTGGCCGTTTGAGGAGCTGCAGTTTTTGCGTTGGCTTCACTTCACAGCCACGGAGGTTGGTATAGAGCTGATAAGTCTTATTCTGTACAGGGGGTACACAGATGAATTTAATTTATGATAATCTGACACTACCTGACATTAAGTCCTACCAGCACTACCTGACAACGCACATCATAAAATGTACATAAATCAAGTAAAGGCACACTGCCATAATCTTACATATACATTTTTTCATGTAGTCGTTAATAAAACATCAGCTGATATAAGAAGGTCCAGTCTGGTGATCACTATCATGTCGCCGACAAAAATCAATACAGAAAGCTTTAAAATATATATCCTTTATCCAAAGAAAAGAATAAATCTCACCATGAAGGCCAGCGTGACTTTACTGTTATCATTCTTAGTAACTTTATTTCTGCTGTGTGGTTTCAAAGCTGTCAAATAAATATAAATCAATCCAAATTATGAGCGCTGCTGGATAGAATTATGTGATCTGGGTCTTGTATAGTGTAGAGCTACTGGCCCATCTGTCTTTATTGACAATGATACTGAGGCGGTAATCCTGTTTCCAGACCAGTGCCAGTGAGGCATGCAGCCTTTTTAGTTTGTTTCTCATATCCAGCCATCATTTCCTTTATCTGTTCTGCTTTGGGCTCATTGCCATCATTTATGTGCAGGAGACATTGGCTCAGTGGACAGTATTGTACTCTCCAGCTCAAAAGCATGTTGTTTAAAGCAACATTGTGTAGAAAGTGAAACTGGGGGCACTAAAATGAATGAGTATAATACCAATGTGGTAAATATGGACAGCTGTACATGTATTTTTTATGATTATATTATATAATGATAAAAAAAACTAGCAACTCGACAACTTAAGAGGCAAACATCAAGCAAGAACAACAACACGAAGCACAAATACTGAGCCTGCTTACATTGCTTGCTTACCCGGCTCCGGTTCTGGCACGACACTGGCATTACTAAGTAATGCAATGTTGCTTTAAGATTATTCCACATTATCTCTTATTAGCTTGCTTGTAAAGATCCTACACTCAATTGAAAACACTTGCAACATGAATTTGGCGTGTGCCACATAGCCTCTCTATCACTACTATAGAGAAAAATGCCTCAAAGGAAACCTGCAGTTTTCCACATCCCTACTTAAAGGTCCAGTGTGTAAGATTTGGTAGTATTTCTGTGCGGGAATTGAATACAGTATTCATTAGTATGTTTTCATTAGTGTATAATAACCTCAATCATTGTGTTTTCGTTGTCTAAAAATTAGTCCCTTATGTCCACAGTAAGAGCAGGTTCCTTCCACTCAGCCATTTTAGACCGCTATTTTTCTACAGTAGCTCAGAACAGACAGACTACAGCTGATCTAAATAAGACCTCTAAGAATTTATATGAATTTCGTAGCCTGAGTTTTTCCTACATGCTTGGAAGAAGAGGGTGAGGCGTGGGAGAGTATTCGGTTGCAATCTGCAACTTCACTTCTAGGTGCTACTAAATCCCACACACTGGACCTTTAACGTATTTTTCATGTTGGAAAAGGGTTAGTATAGATAAGTATGGTCAAATATGTAAGTAAAGCTTACAGTTATTTTTCATTGATCTGTTGATCATTATTGCCCCACAATGCAATCCACAAATGAAATCAAGAAGCTGCTCACAGCTTGACAATCTGGCGAGGCAGCTTCAGGAACAGAGAGTAAACAGTTTGCTTTCTCCCTGTGAAGTTTAATTGGCAGTTATGTTCCACAGTTGCAGTGTGATTGACAGCTTATGTCTCATACAGTTAGTCCAAAATGATAAAGTCATGCAGAGAGTATTGTGCTGTATAGAAATGAGTGTTTAATATGGAATTGGGACATAGCTATGGTTTCTACATAAGCTCCTGTTATATTTGCTAATTTATTGCTCTGTTTTACGGTTCTGTTCTTCAAAGCCCACAGCTGACAGTGATTAATTATGATAGAGGTGGCATTTAGGCTGAAGTACTGTAAGTCACTTTTGTTGATAGTGACTGCTGGAATTGATTGTCTTAATAACTGCCTCATGCAATTATTATACGGTTTAATTATGTTTGCACCATTTCCACAATTTTTATGTTCTCAGTGCCCTTTGTCATTTATAAGCAAAGACAACAGTACATTATACGCTTTGCTGACTGGCTAGAGCGATCAGGGGATTCGCATAATTTTCATACTCATCAAACCATTCAGTGACCCCTCAAGTGCAGGGGGCATTTTCACCCTGGAAGAGATCACTCCCATCAGGATAGAAATATTACATCATCATGGAATAAAGATGATCACATTGCACAGCTTTGTATTGATTTGCAGTGATTCTCTCGGGTCCACTTGTCCCCTCGCAGAGGACCCCAAAACATGCCAGAAAAATGCCCCCTACAGCACAAAAGAGCCACCGGATCCCCTCGCTGTAGAGGTCAAACATTCAGGCCTGTATCGGTCTCTTGGCATGCACTCGTTGGTTTTTATGCCACTGAACTCTCACATATGCATTCATCTTTGTAATGAGGAGTTTATGCACTGCAGCGTGACCATAATTTCCTCTCTATGTAACCGTGTGTGGACTGTTCCTGCTGACACAGTCTGATAATGTCCTGCATTGACATTGTCAGTCACCTGAGGAAGTTGCTCTTCTGTTTTTTCCTCACATATTACACTAATGCACGAGCATGATGCTCATCGAGTGTGCGCTGTCGGCCTCAGATTGGATGTTAATTGCTTAATTGCACCATGCAGTGCACCTGTGTGTAAGCATCTGCATATATTTTGATTTATCATCTGTCATGCATCTGTATCTTTTACATTTTTGTACTACGTATTGGTGTAACCTCTCAAATGACATATACATTGACATCGGTAGATTTACATAAAGCTAATATCATAACATAAATGATGAAAAAAAAAATGACCATGTGACTCAAGATGGATCCAAAACAGGTTCAAGTCCAAAAAAAAGAAAAATCACTGTTGGCTGATTTGTGCAACAACTTTGTCTTCATCCTGCATTTTTTTGCTCTATTTGGGAAAATGTCCAATTAATTCTAATTACATTTGAATATTCAGTTTCCTTGCTTACTTCATTATTTCAGGCTTCTAACTTTTCTCTCATGGAACAGTGCCACTTACGTATACTGTATATATTTCAGGGGCAGTGATGCACATAATGAGGGTAGGTATAGGCTGAGGCTGACTGACTCAGCATAAAACTGTCTGACTCTTGGCCAGTATGGAGCTCACTTAAAAGTAACAAGCAGAGTCTTGAACATGTTAGAGCAACACTGAGTGGAGTCAGCTGATCTGTTCTAGTTTGATTACCTGAAAAAAAAAAGTGCAGCCATTGATGAGTAGTAATTTAGGTTAAGCCCAACTTTATGTGTTTTGGGTTTTCCGGCTTGGAAATTTGCCTGAAAATATTTAGTAAATACTTTACTTAGATCCCACTGCTCAATTCCTTAACCACCGTTTTCTGTATTTAACCTAGTGTCAAATTATCAGACCACCAAGGGCTTGTGCTCTACTCTTGATCTCTTATGTTAAATCAAGACCAATCTTCAGAAGAGCTGGTTTGAGGCTTCTGGATGAAACAGAGAACATAAAACTGCTGGATTAAATTTCCCCCCTTGTGTGAAGGGAGGTGCATTCCAAGAGATATAAACTTTACTTTTGGTCAGTTATTAGATTCATCATAGAATTCATAAAATGTGTCAAAGTATTATATGTTTCCTTTGTATGTTCAGGTATTTTTGTCATAATATGTAGACACCACGCAGAATAAGGAAAGCTCCAAGGACATGAACTGATCACAAAAACCATTTAACTTATATCGAACAAAAGCAAAAAGATTTTACCTTATGTCAGATCTTTCTTCTCGAGCATGAAAAAGGTGAAATAAAAAAGGATCCTTTTTGCAGTGTGTGCAGGAATTCAAGAGCAGATCAGCGTGTATTAACTTGCAAATCACTTCAGGATGTGGCGCTATCACTCGGAGTTGCACCACTGATTTAATGACACAGTGTGGTTATGAAGCCCCCATGTGCTTCATAACCACACTATCAATTACATCTCTGTGTGAATAGATCTTCTGATTATTTCCACCCTGTTCTGATACATTATCTGTAAAGTGCTCTTTGTGTCAAATAGATTTCCATTGAGAGCTGACTTTCAGGTGAGGGTAAGTGCACCTTTCTCTTTTAATACATGTCCAATAAGGACAACTCAATACTTAACCCATGTACACTCAATCTCTCATTGCGGTGGATGGAGTTTGTGGTGCTCTTGAACTGTATTGCATTATACAGAGAGGTGCTTCTGTCACTTAGCCTACCATTGTTGATATCAGTTGGGAGTATAAAATAATAGATACCCATCGGTGTGTTTGTTATATAAGAAGATTTATACCACTGTTATATCTGTATAGTAATGAAGAAGATATAGCCAGCATTTGGTTAGCCTACTTTCGTCACATTTAGTTTAAGAAGAAGGCCCAAATGCAGATGTGAAGGTAAACAAAAAAAAAAGAGACTTCACTGACTTAGCGAGACAAAGTGTATCTGGAAATGCAATAAAGGCAGGATGTTACAAAATTATTATTATTATTAATTACAAAATGCATCAAATACCAAGCAAGACACTCAAAACCATGACGAGCTCAGTATAAAGCTTTATGCTAAGCTAAACTAACCATCTCCAGGCAACTTTGTTTTTACATGACCGATATGAGAGTGGTACAAATCTCTAAAATACCGAACCATTTCTTTAATATTTTTTAAGACTGAAAAAATCCTTCAAAACTAGGGTTGGACTGCTGTACAACTCAATATGTACCTGCAAATGTTTCACAATAAAAGCCTTGGTGAGAAATGCACTGAAAATGCCAGACGGCAAGTGTCGGCAAGAAGCTTCGTACTTCTGCTATTGCTGACTGTGCTCGCTGGCTAGCACGCTCTCTGACATAGCAAACAAATGTATTAAGCATGAGTGACATGACGGTTGTCAGGATTATAATAAAGTTATACTGAAAAGGGAAAATGACTGGGACATTGGATCCCCTCGCTGTATATCCAGTTCTATTTATACATCCACAAAAAACATGAATGGGGAGGCACAGTGGTGCAGTGGCAATGTCAGCTGCTATTGGGTCCAGCATCCTGCGATGCTCAAGGATACACAGGTATAGCTGAGGTGGAAATACTACTAAAAATATTCACCTGAGCTCACATGGAAACTTTCAAGAAAAGTGTATAGTTGATATATATTTGACAACAAATGTCTCTTTCAAATAACATAAATACGGTTTATTCAGCACCAAACATCTGGTTCAGTGGATGAGTCTGCATGGTGTTATGTAATATTTCAGCACTTTGACTACGATGACGCCGGTTTTCTTAGAAGCAGCATTTTGGTGACAGGTTTTAAAGGTGCACTTAAGCTTAGATGTAATGTAGTCCTTAGTTTGTGTGTGTGTGTGTGTGTGTGTGTAGGTGTGTGTGTGTGTGTGTGCAGTATGATATAGAATGTAACTGGGTTAATTTAAAGAGTAATGTGAGGTCTGTATTGCTGGAGGCATATGCCATGCGTCCCACGTGCCTGACTTCCAAATGAATCAAGGCTTTTCCACAGTGTTGATGCCACTAGCAAAGTGCATAAGGCTTTTTCAAACACTAAATATTACATCAAATAAGCCTGTCTGTGTCTCTGGTGTCACTAGTGAAAGCAGAATCAGCTTTTCAGGCTTGCAAAAATCTTCATTGCTGATTGTGAACAAACTCTAATGATTCTAAATTTAGTTCCCAGCATGATTTGCAATAGTTTGCACATAGAAAATGAGGTGACCTATGTCGTTTTCTGGCAAAACATGTACTTGGAGATATACTCTTCTCTACAATATTCAAATTATATTCAATGCTATTAATATGTATGGTCTATTCTCTTTATAATGGGGTGAACGGTGCATTTGTTCTGTGCATAAGGTCCTGTTGCCCTTGAAGTATGAAGTGTCAGCAAGTAGTGTGGTGTTCTGGAGACAAATTGCTTACACTTACTCAGCGATCAGTGATTATTATTCAGATATGCAGTATAAGTCCCAGACTGTTTGCTTTAGTTGGAATATCATGACTCATAAATGCACTACCGTGTATATTTATATGGAATAAATGCCACACTTCTGAATGAAATGTCTTTTCCAGTCGAGCTGAATGAAATCAGTGAAATGCAAAACCAATCCTTGTATGTAAATGTGAGCGTTTAATAATGTTTGACAGAGGCAGGAACACATTAGGATAACAACACATCTCACACTGACTGTCTTATTCTGTTTTCATTTGTTTTTTTTCAGTTTGACATTTTAGGAACTATTCTTATCAACTTTGTTGTTGAAAGTCAGATGGGAAGATTGCTGCTACTCTCAAATCTGTCAATATGAAACAGCTGTCATGGTTAGCATACTAGCAAACAGACTGGGAACAGCTAGCATGGTTTCATCTTAAAGTAATAAAATGGTGATTTGTGGTTTTATAAGTTGACTGTGTGCAGGGCTATTCCTTGGCTCGACACAGTGACTTCCTGTTGTCAAGGTGACGTTGACAGACCACAAGCCTAACTCACCATAAAATCAAGTGGCAACCTCCGTGGCTGTGAAGTGAAGCCAGTGTGGAAGTGCTAAAAAAAAACTGCAGTTCCTCGAACGTCCACTTGAGGCTGGCTACAGAATGAGTCAATCTCCATAAGCTCCCATGTTAAAACTTCACAGCAGAACTGGTTTACAACCTGGTAAAAAAAAAAAGAAAAAAAAAAGATTTTGGTCTCTATAGCTAATTTCCACACAAGGAGGACACAAGTTATGCATAATTAACAGTGTGGCCGACTTGACTGACAGGTGAGTGGCCTTACAGATGGCTTGTTTGAGCACCCAGCCTTCATTCAACCCTCCTCAGGTCCGTCGATGATCCACGTCTTTGCCGATATTTAGATTAGCCGGATTTATACTGTCCATGCATAAAACCACAAGACATTTAGATACACATATGAAGGGTGTTTCTCTCTGTTTCCAGTCTGCGCTAAACTAATGAGCTGCTGGCTGTGTCTTCATATTTAATGGACAGATATGCAAGTGGTATTGCTCTTCTCATCTAACTCGGCAGGACAGCCTAAAATATCTGACTATTTAATAAACTGTGCTCTGAATTAAAAAAAAAAAAAACCTGACAATGTTCACAAGTTGTCCTGCTTATATTTTGAACTTGATGAGATCCTGCATCGTGCACCAAAGCACTTTGTCGGAGCTTGAGTTACTGTTCAGTTACCCAGCTAAATAAACAAAAGCAAACAACCTGGAAATGTATTTTGGCTCTCCTGGAAAGTCGGAGACTATTTAAATAAACAGTTTTGGCTCTAAGCCCCTAAACAACTCTTCTCCGAGTTGCTCTGTAATCTCCTGCGTGCAGCATTGTGCTCACTTAACCTTGCAGTAAGCCTGTTGCCTTATTCTGTGAAGCCTAAATAATACCAGTCTGAGAGGGCAATCAAACACTCACAAAGAAACAGTCAGCAAAAGATCTGAATCTCTGTAGGGTGAGTTTGTTTGCCGTTTGGCTGCTTGGCTACAGGCCGCTATAATTTGGAGTCTCAAAAGCCTCTAGATTGTAATTCACCTTATCATCCCGCTGTGTTTTCGCTGAGTGGTGGGTTAGTCATTGAATTGCTGTCCACGTTGGGCTGTTGCTTGTAATCCATCACTGCAAAGCAGGCCGCCTCCTTCCCAATACTCCCAGCAGTAGCAACTCTCTGTCTTAACTCCTCACACAGTGTTACTTTAGTTTTGTAATTGGTTTGGCTATGGTTGGATGATGGAGGGTCGGAGTTGCAGGTTTTGAATTAATCGAAAATATTGGTGTACAGGAAGAATTTCATCATAGGAGCCACACTGCTCAGTGTTACGATACTGCGATTATTTTCATATTTCCTGTTTGTTCTTTTCCACAGATTGAGAAGCTCATGAACTTGATTGGAGCAGGCATTGAAACGTCCAAAAAGAAACAGCCCACACCGAGCTCAGGTAATGTTTTATTACGTTCCTATGATGACAGAAATTTTAATTCGAGCAGAAAGGACTGATACTTTTTTTCAGACATGACTATGTGGTGTGTAATTTATTGGTTGGGTAATGCAAAATGACAACTGGGTCTTGGGTATTAAGTGAGTCTTATTCATTAACCATTTATAAAGCTCTTAATTGCCCTTGGTGCTGCGTTGATGATCATCCCGTAGAGGTTACTGGATGGGAAACTTTTTTACACCCTGTAAATGATTATACAGTATATGTGAGCAGCTTTTCTAAGAGCTTCAGTAGAGATGTAGGACAGTTTTGTTGGAAGTCACAGAGACTGAAGCTGACATTTGTTTGGCACATCATTGTTGTTGTGTCTTATATACAAGGTTTCTACTTCATGGGGAATCTAATTCTGAATTCCTCTCACTGTCATATTTTTTTTTCTGGAGTTACTGTATACCTCAATAGGGCTTGAATTGATAGCACGCTTCATCAAGTGTCCTTCAGGCAGTGCAGAGGGAGAAGCCAGCTGGCATCAGCTCAGTTTGTTTAGATAACACTCCCGAGCTGTTACAGGGTAAACCTACCTCCATTAGAAACTCCGCCATAAGGTGGTTTCATCATACAGTATTGTGTAACTGCTTCTGTGGGTCTGCAAATGACTGCCTTCTTTAAAAAGTCTCAGCATAGATAAAACATTTTCATTATTATGCGCGCCGTGTTTCATGGATTAACAATCTGCTGACCACAGCAAGGTGTAACACCACCAAAGCTGAAAGACAGAACAGAAGCACGCAAAAAATGGTTGTGATGAAGAAAGGATGGAGAAAATTTTAAAATAAATGACCTTAAAGGTCCAGTGCATAGGATTTAGGATCCATTTAGTGGTGTAATTCTTACTTTGCAATCTCCTCACATCACCTTCACCTACCTAGTGTAAAGGAGAAACAACACTTGACACTTAGCCCTGTCTAGAGTCAGTATTTAGTTTGTCTGTTCCGGGCTACTGTAGAAACATGATGTTTCAACATGGCGGCCTCCATGGAAGAGGACCTGCTCCCACTGTAGATATAAAAGGCTCATTTTTTTAAAGTATCGAAAACAAAAATGTTCTTATTTTCAGGTGATTATACATAAGAAAACATAATTATGAATATCAATTTCCATGTCTGCCTTATTCTGAAAATAGAAGCCCCAAGTTTTACACACTGGACCTTTAAGAGATTCACTACTACAACCCTACATGTGCCAGTGTGACCAAAAAAGTCCAAAAAAGACACTGTGTAAAACATAAATGAAAGCACAATGCAACCATTCACAAATTATTTTCCACCAATATTCACTAAAAATAAGGTACAAAACAAGATATGTAATGTTCAAACTGATACACTTTATTGTTTTTTTTTCTAAATATGCACTCTGAACTCACCAACAAGCTCAGTTCTACCTGTTAAAAGCAAGTTTTTCCTTGGGGTGTCATTTAGCATTTTCATTTGGTAGAGCAGCCGCCACATGTACAAAGGCTCAGTCCTTCTCAGTGGCTCAGGGTTCGAATCCGACCTGTGACCCTTTGCTGCATGTCATTCCCCATCTCTCTCCCTATCCCTACATTCCTGTCACTCTTCAGCTGTCTCTGTCGAAATAAAGCTCAAAAAGGCCAAAAGATATCTTCAAAAAAAAAAAAAAAATAAATAAAATAAAATATGAAAATGTGTTTATAAGAAAAGGAGGTAAATGAATAAATGATTAAAATTGCAGATAAGATAAAAAGTAAAATAAATATGAAAAGAACTATTTTACCAGTTCACCAACAATGACACCAATAACCACCTTCACCATCTTCGTCCTGTATCAGTTCCTTCCAGGGTGTCTTTAACCATCACGCGATTCTTATGAAAACGCTTGTTCTGGGCCTAAAGGAGATGAAGTCCTCAAGAAAAGCTGCTCTCCATCGCAATGTGAATTTATGATTTTAATTACAACTTGACTTCCTGCACACACATGTATCCTTACAATAATTGCTATCCTAACAATTAACACCCAAGGTCATTCCACGTTACATAAGAGGAAATATGTTGTTTGTTTGTTTCTTTCTTCTACACATATAGGTGTGTGTGTGCTATTTATAGGCCTTGTTAGAAGAACAGTATTCTGTCCCAGATTCAGCTGAGTCATGCAGTTGCTGCTCCGATTTGAATCGGAGATTGTGCACAAGTAGTTCTGGTGGTTGCAAGGATGATTTTGTTGCCGTTTTTGAACGGCACTTAGTAAAGAGGTGTTTTTCCATGATGCAATGAAAGGGAACAAACAGGTACCCTTCAGATTCATCACCAGGAGAGGGAGGGGAGAAGAGAAGGAGATAAGGGGGACTGCCCTAAATGGTTACTCATTCATTCCACCTTTATCTTTTTGCTGTGATAGAACGAGGAAAACCTCATCCACTATCCCTGTTCTTGTAGGTTTTTTTTAATTCCATCCACCGTTTCCTCGTCTAATGTCTCTCTCCTATCAGGTGCCGGCCAATTTATCTTCAGGAAGCAGATTTCTGAGCATCGGAGAAACAAACCCTGCAATTTTGTCCCATCCTGCATGCTCAAGGATGAGGTTGTTTGTGTTGTGTGCCCATCACGAGTGCCCCGATTGTGTGCCAAGAGAGCACTGAGCAAATGAGCTTAAAAAGAGAGAGAGAGCTTGCCTTACAGCACACGGGAGGCATGTGTGTGCCTTCGGTTTGTGTACAGGCACACTCTGACGTTCAAAGGGAAAAGAGTCCGCCTTCAGTTTTCCCTGAATTAATTCAGCTTTGCGGCTCATTTTCTCCAGTGCTTGGGTGTGTTGACAAGGAGCTAGTGCTTTTCTCCTGCTCTGATAAAGAGAGGCATGGCTTTATCTAGGCACAACCTCTACCTCCTCTACTGTAAACAGGTCTTTCTGGGCGCTCCTTAGAACCAAGTCTAGACCTAGCAAACATTCCTGTGACAGAAACACACTTGGATAGATTTGACAGCTTGCCCTGTTTAACAGGGGATAAGACAGTGACCCACTTCCCCCCCACAGAGTAGCATTGGATACTCTGTCAGTCAGTAATTAGGTCCTACTACTGTGGGAGGTGTTGCTGTCCCAAATGAATGGAAGTAATTGGATGGGGTGGCTGGTATTTTTAACAGTCTTTGTCTGGATATTGCGGTGTAAGAGTTGACTTTGGTGTGAGGCTCAAGAGGGAAAGAGTAAAGAAGGAGGAGGGAGTTGTGGGATCTCATAGTGAATCATAATTAGTCCACTTCAATCCTTCTTACTTCCATTACCATCTTATCTTGGCCATATGTTTCATCGCCTCCTCCTTTATTAGCTCTTTTCCCCTCTTATCTGTCTCCTGTTCATTCTCTCTCTCTCTCTCTCTCTCTCTCTCTCTCTCTCTCTCTCTCTCTCCCTTCCTCCTTCCATCATTTTTCCTCCTCGGTCAGAGCAAATCTGACAGCAGCTTCTCTTCCCGATAACGAATGATGAGCATTAGTTCTCGAGGATGACTGACGGGTCACGGAGACCAGACTTGGCCTTTTACCTGATCGTTAACGCCAGAGCAACAGGGGTACAGGCGGCCAATTACGGAGGAGGTTCAATCAATAGCCCTTCACTTTGCCTCCCTCTGTTGGCACTGCTTCCCCTCGCCCTGACTGCCTTCCTGACTGGCTGACTACCCATCTGGGAATGTGTGAGGTGATTGCAAGCAGCTTGAAAGCCTGCATAATTGCGTTCTGCCTGCAGCCGTACCCAGATAACGCCAATGATGGACGCAGTTGAGAAACCCTACATAGGTGGTGGGGTCTGCAACAGTCTACCACTCTCTGCGTAGACTGTTGCAGTGGCGCTTTGTGTAACTCTTTTTTCTTTTTTTCTTTTTTTTTTACCCCAAACATATCTAAATTTAATATCATCTCACTTGTTTATCCAGGCTTTTTCCTGTAAGTAGCCTCTGTTGTGCAGTAAGAGTGGATGATGTGACAGCAGCATCTGGAAGTACATAATGGAATTTGCCTCTTTTCTGTCATGCTGTATGACCGGGAGAGATGGATAAGAGACAGGACTTGGAAGCGTGTCTCCCATTCTCCCTCTCCTGTACGAGTGCATTAGAGACTTCTGCTGACTTGAATCAATGCTGCCCCCCCTTGTCCTATCATCAAAGTAAGATGTAAATGAATTAAAGCCATCTGCTAATAAGCAGGAGCTTGAGGAGGCTCTTTGTTTCAATATACCATGTTAGCCTTAAAAAAAAAAAAAAATGGCATTGCTCCTGCAGATGAAAAGCATCGACTCTCTGTCATCCTTTTACATTCTAGTCATTCTTTGCAGAAAGGACTGTGATTTGAGGCTCTCGGTGCTTGTTCCTTGCCTCTGATGGTGGTGTCCTTTTTGCACTGGCAAGATCAGAGTGGCTCTGTGCAATTCTAATCAGTGCAGTGGGGAAAGAGAGAGAGAGAGAGAGAGAGAGAGAGAGAGAGAGAGAGAGGGGTGAGGTGGGGTAAGGTTAGAGGGAGACGGACAGAGAAGAGCGAGCATGTGTGCACTTGTGTAAGAAAGAAAAGGGGGAGGGTGGAAGGCATAAAGGGGGAAGAGGTAGAGAGACAGATGATGAAGAGGAGAGAGAAAGTGTGTGTGTTTGCATCTGTCTGTGTGTTTGAGAGGCAGGGAGCGAGACAGAGAGTGAGGGAGAGAGTGCAAGCCAGGAAGGGAGAGAGAGCGAGAGGCAGAGGGAGGGGAATTGATATAGTGGGAGTGTGAGGGAGAAAGAGAGAGAGAGAGAGAGAGAGAGAGAGAGAGAGAGAGAGAGAGAGAGGTGGTTACGTGGAGCAGCACCCCACTTCATCAGGCAGCATACGGCAGCCCTGCAGTGCGATCACACAGTGTGGGAATGGGGCTATGAGATCGAGAGCAAGAGAAAGAAAGCAGAGAGAGACGAGAACGAGGAGGGGGGGGAGTTGAAAAGAAGAGCTTGAGGGATTTGCTTGGATAAAAAGGGGGGATGATCACTGAGTCTGTTTGCCTGTCGTGGATGTTGGAAGGACGTGGCAGCAGCAGCAGCAGCAGTGGCTGAGGTTGAGGCAGATCTGTGATCTCCTGTGTGAGAAGAAGTAGCCGGCGTCAGGACGTTATGCCCTGTGAGCAGTGGAGGGGTTAGCGTGTGTGAGCCAGGAGCAGCTGCTGTGACTGCATCTGCGCTTCCCGCATGTCTCAGACAGGCAGGGGATGCAGCAAACCTCTGCCCTGAGCACAGAGGCTGCTAGCTGTACCCAGCGAGGAGAAGAACCAGGTGGGCTTGGGGTAAGAGTGAGGGGGGTGCGCCTGCCTGCCTGCCTTCCTGCCTGCCTACCAGGAAGGAGCTAGCTTAACCTGCACTGAGGTCCTGCAGTGATCCTCGCTTCAGTCAAAAAGACTCACCTGCCGTCCGTGGGATCCCAACCTGGATTTACTGCTTTGAGAGATGAGAGGCACGTTCTCTGGCGGAGCCTCGCAGCCGGCAGCCTGCTGAAAGAGTGTGAATGCTGGGCAGCACAGGGAACACTGGCACCACCAAGGACACTGAGCCTTTTTCCACTGGCAGACAGCTTACCTGGAGCTTTATCAAGGAGTCTATACTTGGATTTGATTATGAATTGAGGAGTTTGGAATCAGCACACTGTGGAAATCCTAAGCCAACATTTCTTTTTTTTTTTTTTTTGATGCAGGATTTACAATATGTCTACCTGACCGTACTCCTTGTGGCTTTGGAGTAAGGACACAAAAAATATATATCATTTAAGCAAATGTGTATTCCTTGATCAAAAACAAAAAACAAAAAAATAAAAAAAATAACACGAGTACCTCAACAGTACTTTAGAATGCTGCTACCTTCATTGTATGAGCCGTGTCCTAGCTCTCAAAGAGGTTGACCAATGAAGCCATGGGACTCAGCCAGAGCTTTACAAGTATGTGGTGAAAACCCTGACAAATTTATTTTTGGGGGAACTGAATATTTCTGTGTTGCACCGTGATGGAGTTATTTCTGGGGATAGTTTTTAGCAAAGTAAATAATGTGTGATGTATGAAAATGTCTGATTTAGTGATGAATATTTCCATTTTGCCTCTGCCTGACAATTATTTAGTCTCTTGACGTGTAGTGTTCAGTATTGTTATGTTCTTGGACTAGCTAGGCACTTGCTTTTACACCCGCTCATCTGCTCACTAAAGGAATGTTTAGTGAACCCTGTTTGTTGGAAGATGCCATAGTGGCTCAGTCCAACATAACTAACGATACCAAGCTTCAGATGGGCTTTCTTCCCTGCACTACCTCCACCCTCGCCTGACATTTCCAGTCAGTCACACTAACACCAGTGGGTGTATATTAGCATAGTCAGTCCCCTGCAGGGCTTGAGCTGGGCCTTGCAGCACCTCCTACCCTCCTTCTGTGTTTGAGTTAGCTGGGCCCCCGCCTTTACCTTGGGAGCCCCTCATCCCCGGCCTGGACCCTGTCTCCCCCTCACCCCGCCTGGTGCTGCTGCACTCGGCTCTGCCTCTGCTGGCCGAGAATGATGTGGCAATGCCATGTGTCGTCCTCTGAGTGCCGCTGCTACCGGCTGAACGGCTTCTCACTGCTGAAGCGCTTCCCTCTCTCGGCAGATGGGGCCTGTGGTAAAGCCCTGGACCAGCCGGTGGGAGAGTGGCTGGAGCACGTGGGGCTGCCGCAGTACGAGAGCAAGTTCCTGCTCAATGGCTTCGACGACCTACGATTCATGGTGAGTCACCTGAAGCACGTCATCTCAGGGGTCGGTTCCACTTTACATCACTGTGTCTCTTCCTGTGTCAACCAAGCTGCATTTGTCTTTTCATGTCACCACTCTGCTCCCTCGCCTTCTGCTTGTCTCTCAGTAGCTCCGTTCCCACTAACCCCTGCACCCCTTTCTCTTCCTCCCCTTCTTCCTAAGCCCTCTTCACCTCTGTGCAATGCATGACCCTGCTGAGATTTATGGCCTGACACTGAATCTCTTTACAGAATATAGCCTGTCACCAGTGGCAAGACAAATGACAACCAAAACCCATTAACTTTTTCTCAGCCTTACCAATCATGCTATCTTATTTACTGTACAATTCTGGAGCAACCTCCTCCCCCTCTGTATTGAATCTTCTAATTTACAGTCACTGGACTTGACCCCTGTGTTGATGAACCCTGACAAACAATCCTCACTCTGAACACACTATAGTTTATTCTTAAAACACTTTGCTCGCCAAATCTCACTGAATCTCTACCCATTACACTCTGCTTGTTGGGCTTATGATAACTGCACAATGTATCATCACACTGCAGCAGCATGCTCTAATGCTGTATCTATATACGGTACACGATATATGGTATCTATATACAATTTAAATTATAACATGCTTGCATGTTCTGGTTGAAAATGTATTATTTCACTAGTAAGTAAATAATCAAAAGTCACTATGATGGTTTAAAAAAGACGATCAGTATTTCTGGAAGCATCAACACATTTTGGGTTTGAGTGTTTTTCATTTTTTTAAACGCCTCTGCCAGATTAGATATTGATAAATTCATTGAACAGCAGCTCAAAGCACGTCCACAATCTGACTAAAAGCTTTATTGTGTTTCCTTTAGAGAATATTGTAAGGAAACTTGATATTGCATCTGATGGCGGTGGTTGTAGAAAACGTTTTCAATCCCTTCCTCATGTTTCTGAGTAACACGGCTGTACGCTGCAAATAACTAGGCTCAAAGGGTAAACACGGACGTTTCTCAGACCACAGAGCTGCATTAGCACTATAGGCTATATGTTACATCAGTTTGTCACAGCTGAGCTCAGTTAAGTGAGACCGGTAAGCTCAGAGGGAAAGTGGTAGTATTCACGCAGTGTTCCAGTTTAGGACTGCTGCTGCTCTCTGATCTGTTTTTCTTACTGGTAAGGCATGACATCACAACGTAACAGGAGTCCTCACAAACATGCGTTGACTGCTACTATGAGGTGCTGTGCAGATTTAAGCTTTAAGCCCAGATCACAATAAGCGTGAAGCGGCTGTATGTGCAGTCATGATATGTAGTCATTGTAAATGGAATACAGCGGGGATGTTTGATGTGGATTACAGCTACATCGATAAGTCGTCCAGGCTGATATATCAGCAGATGTTATCTTATCGCAGATATATTGGTGTTGTGTTAAGTACATGTTGGACAGTAAGAAGACATTGCAGAAACATAGCAAAACACACATAGTTTGTCCATCAGAAAGCAGTGACGTGTTTTATTTCAATTTTTGAAAAAAAAAAAAATGTAATTTTTAAAATTATTTTGGGGGTGG
Organism: Protonibea diacanthus; assembly: GCA_028641955.1. NCBI lineage: Eukaryota > Metazoa > Chordata > Actinopteri > Sciaenidae > Protonibea > Protonibea diacanthus. Next base: position 15,712,574 of record CM053978.1, read on the forward strand.
TTTATGCCTGTTTTATTTGGAGAGTCAACAGATGTGAGAGGAAATGAAAGGAGATCAATGAAGCAAAGACCACAGGCTAGAAATGAATCGATGATGTTGCTTACATAATAAATGGTATGTATCATACCCGCAAGACCACCTGGACATCCTATGATGAGGATGCTCATCAAAAATATGTTTTCTTTCACAAACAAATATCCAAATATTGACTCCGGAAAAAGACTCAAACGTTGCTTGGGCTTTAATATGGATAAAATCTTTTATCACGATATGTGTAATTTATTTATATTGCGATAATAATATAGTATATTCTCTTGAACTTTAATTAAGAAATGGTTTATAGGTACAATTGGAATGCTAGTTTCCCACTAATCCGAGAAATTGAACACCTGACAAATAAAAGCACTTAATTAAATTGATGCAAAAATGTTGTAAATCCAATATCGCCATGAATCAGTCGACCAAGTCATTTGCAACGTTGCCACAATAGGCCTTTTTCACAGCAGCCATTTTGATGTGCAGCGGGAGGGTCAATGCAGGTGTTTCCATTGATACTAATTAATCTTCCGCACCATTTAGTGCAGTGGAGACTTTTCAGTGAGCCAACATGCACCACAGCGGCACCCTGACACCGTTTGACCTGAACGGAATAGAACCTTGTTTAGCATCATTAGTAACACCTGTGTTTGCCTACTATTTCATGTCAAAACGGCTGCTGTGAAAAAGGTCTACATAGCCAAAGATGTTAAAGAAATAGCTAGCCAAGTGTTAAACGCATCACAAAAACCCAACACTAGTGTGCAGATATCGAGCAGCAATTAAAAAGAAGACAAAGCAACCCTCCTGTCTTATTGCGTCGGAAGATACCATGATGATCAAGATTTCCGGGATATAATGTGATGAGGACTATGGGTCATTAGTCAGACAGATGTGTCTGCTGGACTTGATGCATCAAGGAGATAAATCATTAGCTTCACAAGGCAAATTACGCATGGATATTTACAAGGATGTGGAGGTTGCAAACAAGGGAAAGGTCAGAGTAGTCGGGCAGACATTGTGAATGTTTAATATTGTGCCCTTTTCGATTCTGCCAGACTTGTTTCAGATGTGATCAATCTGACTGAACTTGAACGTCAGAATCGGTTTGTGGGATTCATTGTCAGTCAAATAAAATCCACGCATTATGGTCCAAACTAACGTGGCAGTGAGGCAAATCCTCCAGTGCAAAACATCTTAGAAGTTACCCATCATGCATTTACATTAATATTGCATCAGACTCTACAGCCCTCCTCTTTCTCAAATGTTATAATGTAGAACTGAGCATACATATTGTAACACAAATGAAGTCTTCTTTCTTTGCCAGATTATTGTCACGCCTGCTGGGGCTTTGAAAAAGTAACAAAATTTGATCTTTCCAAACAATTCCTCTGCGGCGCATAGCAATAGAGCAATTCTAATTCACTGTTGCATTAACTGAGTGCATTTAGTGAGATGAAGGACTTCTACCATGGCTACATCTGCAAGTCGTATCAGATTAAATCAAGCTACCATAGCTCATAAGCTATGTAAGAACTGAACCATACATTCCCGTCACATGTTTCAAATGCAGCATGAAATAATAAGTTTGCAGAGTCTCCTGAGGCATCATCAAACTTCAAACTGTGTTAATAAAAAGTGGGGGGGGTCTATTTTGAGCCTGCCTTAGATCAGACCCGGCTTCATTTTGACCTTTTTTCTAGTAATCAGTGAGTAATCTCTGAACTGCAACCCTGATACAGGCCTGTGAATGCTGCTGCATTGTGCACTGAAACCAATCCAGTAAGAGCAGATTGACTAAAGACTACAGAACATTTTAACATTCTTGGCCAGGAAGAATCAATCTGCGGCAGTCCACAGGGAAAAACGCTTAGCTCCACATTTTCAAGGTTCTCCTTGTATCTTTATTCCTGCCTATAAACCGGAATAAGATGACAGAGCAGCTGGAGGTGCAAATATGAACAGCTACATGAAACAGACAAGAATCTGCTTGTCAGTCAAGTTTTCAGGTGGTGGAAAACGATTGTTTCTATGTCCTAAATGAAGTAATTGTTACAAACTGGTGTGAAATATTTCAGTTTCCTCTCAATGAAACACAACAGCAGAGAGATCTCGATGCTGCTGTAGTTATAAAGCCTTTGTTCCCTCTGAGTCGCACCAGATCAGATTGATTACTCTTGGCATGCACAATTTATTTGACTTCATTGTCCTCCCACTCCGCTGTTACTGCTTGTGTCAGTGATGTGCATATTCTGCGTGTGTGTGCATGTGTGTATGTCATGAGCAAGTATGTGTTTGCACAGCTACAGTTTTTCTCTGGTGTATATACAGAGTAAAACAAATCATAATACTTTTATTGACTTGTGTTCTTATGAAGCTGTTTGTCATATGTTGGAAGTGTCTTTTATGTGGATGGATGGACTAATATAATATAACGGATTAGTGATTTACTTTCATGCATTGTACTATTGTATATCCATGTTGTGTATTGTCTGCGCATCTGTACATGCTTGTGTGTATGTGGTCATATGTTTGCACGCATGTGTGTATGAGTATGGTGTGTGTGTGAATGTGTTTATTCGTGTGTGTCTCTTACGTTTCTGCACATGTAGGGAAGTAACGTGATGGAGGACCAGGATCTCAGAGACATTGGGATCACTGACCCAGGACACAGAAAGAAAATCCTCCATGCGGCACGCAGCTTGCCCAAGGTACTTAATATCACAGGTTAACCTTGGCACTCGGGAAAGACAGTGATGGACAACGTCTCGGAATAAAAGGTCAAAAATATCAGCGTGTTGATAAAAGTAGTGGATAAGCGGAAAAATAGATAGAATAGTAGAATCCGATAAATGGAAAAACATGTCAAAAGTATATCAAGGTAATAACACTGATTTATAACTACACATTGCATTCTATCACTAACTGTATTTTAAGTACTAACCTGAAATGCATTATAGTTTTAAAGGAAACTGTGTCTTTGTACTGGAGAATGGGCTATTAAGGATTGATCTACATTATACTGCATTATGTAAAGGCTGGAAAAAAAAAAGTCTGGCAAAGTAAGTAAAACATTTATTCAAAGACAAAATGATGTGTCCAAGGCTATGAATGTAAAAAGACTAGGAGACAGCCATGCTAGTGGCTATGTGAACCTGTTAAGCAGGCATAATGTTCAGCCATCTTAGACTAGCCATGTTAACGTCTGGCATTAGTCTTGCAGGTATTTGGTCATAAATCAAGGTACTGAACAAATTAGATGAAAAGTCAAAAACGGCATGTGTCTAGCTTTGGTGAGGTAGAATTATAGCCAAGTAGAAAACAAGAATGTTAGCTGCACAGTCATATTTGAAGTCATTTTCTCAGAACAAAAAGCTGCAGTACTGTTCCCTTACACGTGTCTTTTCCTTCGCTCTAGGTAAAAGCACTGGGCTGTGATGGCAGCACATCTCTTGCCTCCTGGCTGGATGGCCTTGGCCTGCATGAATACCTGCCCAACTTTCTTTCAAGTGGCTACCGCACACTGGAGTGTGTTAAGAACCTGTGGGAGCTGGAGATTGTCAATGTAAGAAACCATCTCTTAACATTTTGTCCAGTACTGTTTTGCCCTCATTCAGGTGGTAGGTTAGCAGCGCTCATGTCTCTGGACATTTTGGACCAGTTCTCAGAGAATAGTCTTCTTAATCACAAGATTTATTTATTGATTGTGTTGGAGGTTAAGAAGCACTTAAAAATTCAATGCTGAAATTAAAGAGAAGTGTTTTATGATCGGAGCATTTGCATAAAACCATAACAGCAACATCACAGTAATTAGTAGATAACTAACAGATAAATTGCAAATTAAAGAGCAATATAGTGACTGATGACAGGGAAGTATATAGTTTGGTTTAATCTTTATGGAGACAGTGTAACACTTGATGATAATTATGAAGATGGACTCATTTATTTTAGGATAAAAGCCGCGAGAGAAGCATATGTAGCCATTTGGTTGAACATATGCGCAGGTGTTGATTTGCGTAGGTGTCTTAAACCTGAAATAAATCTAAAAGCGTTTGCAAGATGACTAATGGGATAAGAAAGAAAAATCATATCCTCTGCTCCAAAATTACTTTTTCCTGTCTTTTCTCTAATCTTTAATTTATTGTAGAATACTTTAACTTCACCTGGCTTCTAAAAATGATTCATATGAACCCTTCTAAGAAGGAAAAATCCCTTTTTTAGCCAGTGATGTGGAGTCACAAGTAGCCACTGTTTGCTTTGTAGGAGCCATAAGCCAAAATGATTGAGAACCACTGAATTACAGGAAACCATAGCCCTTATATATGGGTGATATGCTGTATTGACTTAACTTGAACAATAGTCAATACTCACACTGAACACAGGTTGACTGAGTAGTTCCAATTGAATTTGAAGCACCATGATGCTAACATGCCAGCAATGCTAACAGCTTCTCCGTTGACAGTATAAAGAATGGACATCATTTCCATGATGTCGCCCACAGGTTTCTGGAGAGCTGTATTGCAGCTCAAAATGTGGTGGCTTTGGTCAACGTCATGTCTTGCCTCTTCTGCCTCCTGGGTAATCTTAAAATCGGCAAAGACGTGGATTGTCAGTGGATCTGTGGCGGGCTGAATGACACCAAATGCTCAGAACCACTTATAACAGCACCCACCTGTCAATCAAGGCTATGCTATTAATTATTCATAACTTTAAGCCTTAATATAATTTGAATGGGTGAGTTATATATAAATTCAGACTCAGTACGGTTGTCGTGAATCAGGAAATTAGCTAAAGAGGCCAAAACTGTTTTTTGTACCAGGCTGTAAATATGTTTATTTCTACCGTGAAGTTGGACATTTTAATATGGGGGCTTATGGAAATTGACTTGTTCTGTAGCCAGCCTCAAGTGGTCGTTCAAGGAACTGCAGTTTTTGGTACTCCTGCATTGGCTTCACTTCACAGCCACGGACGTTGCCGCTTGGGCTTCTCTCCTCATCAGAAGCTATTACAAGATTAAATTTCAAGTTTCTATGCATCAGTAATAACCAGTCGTGTAGGCATTAGCATTGTTTATGCCGTGACACACAACCAGACAATCCAAACAGATGATCTGATATAGCTGATAAGCAATCACAGAAGGTATGAGCACGCGCTGTGGATAAGTTTGTTTACAGCCATTATATCCCCCCCCCCCACACACACACACACACACACACACACACACACACACATCACTGCATTTCTATGCGTGGTTAGCTGTGATAAACACAAAGACAGCGGTGGCAAAATGGCAGAAAACAGCAACAGCTGCAGCAGCAGCAGGAAAGCAGCAGCCAAACATACTGTATATGCAGTGTGTATAAGGGATGGTGTCCAGCAGACTGCGATGCAGCACAGAAAGATGGGTGTGAGAGCGGGGCACATTACTTTCAGTGTGTAGAGTAGCAGAACTGCCTCTGAGCATTTTGGCAGAACTCTTTACCCATTACATTTCCTACATCCTCCTCAGCATCTCACGGCAAATGGTATCAACCATCAGTTTGATGTACGAGCTGGTTTACATTCCTATATAATCCCAAGGCTCTTTATTACTATTTAAATCTTCTCTTCTTTCGCACACCTCATGCATACTGGTCTCACTGGGATTTTGTGCATGAGAATAAGGAAAACGGCACCAGAAATCCAGAGGAGTACTTGCCTCTTCCTCTCACTAAATAAATAATTGAAGCCTTCAGACAAAGAGCCGTATGAGCCTGTTATGGAATATTTTGTACCAGCAACATAATTGCAAATGTAACATTAATCACTCGACATCCACCTTTACTGGATGAGCATGAATGTTAATAGCCAATTATGCAAATATACAGTATTAAGATAATGAGTTTTGACTACATAAAATTAACCTATGGTTTCTCCTCTGAGGGTTTTAGCTGCACAAGCTGATACATACTGCATTTGTAGACATGGATACCGCGGATAAACGTGTATGAGACAGTTATTTGAAAAATCACCCTGTTATTTGCATGTAACCTGCCATTGTCGCATAAATCGCCAAATTCTTCTCCGTTATTTAACCACAATGTCAAAAATGGATTGTGAATTATAGAGTGTCCCGGGAAGGAGACAGTGCTGTACTTTAAGCTTACGGCAAAACAGATTGAGGCTGAATTATTGACGAGAGTCATTTCTGTTTGCCCGTGGATGCCTGCCAGTGATGGGTGCATGCCACTAACTCTGTGTCAGTGTATTTGGGATATCTCTATTAGCTTAGTCGAGATAAATTCTTCAGTTTGAGATATTGATGTGACAGTGCACTCGAAAGTCTGCTTTATATTGTGGCCCTGACGCTTGACTCTCTAGGTTATTAAGATTGGTGCCCTGGGCCACAGGAAGAGGATCATTGCCTCTCTAGCAGAGAGACCCTATGAAGAGGCTCCGACTAAGTCCCGTCGTCTGTCCCCAATCATGGTAAGAATGCTGATGTGGAAAGCAGTTCACATTCACAGTATCATCTTCATTACTAGCACTTCATTAGGGGGAACTGGCTTGATGTCTCCACTACCTAGAATAGAAGAAGAAATGAGACAGCACAGCCTGAGAATGCTGTTTTTATCTAAAGCACCTTATGGAGCCATGAGTGCGAATCAAACGGCAGCATTGTTAGTGCCACTATTTAACCGTCGAGATGCAGAAACATGCTGTCAATGTTAATTTGGCTAATGGATTGGGTGCGCTCAAATATGCCCAATTAGTACAGTAGTTTTGCATATTCCTTTAATATAACCCATGTTTAGCGTCAGTGAGGTCTGTAAAAGATACATATTTTTTTTTATTCAAAACACATTTGTTTGGAGCTGTTCAATATTGAAATAGAGCTAGACGATTACACTCTATTTTTCTGATTGAGCAACAATTAAAACAGAGCTTAAGAAGGAAGTTAACCAGCATCGCACGGCAAGATTTATTTCTATGCCAACATCATTTTCGTGAGAAAATGGATCATGTGTATGTTTTTTTTTCTGCGGCAGATATCTAATTTTGGAATGAGATCTTTCAATATCATTATGTTCACAACAGTTAAATACTCAGGGCTGATTTCCCAGGCAGATTAAACCGGGCTAAAAAGAATTGAGAATCTCTGTGGAAGAGGCCTCTTTGTTGAGGATTAAGCTTGGATGTAGATCAGGGAAACCAGCCCGTGTAGACGGCGTTATCGAATCATTAATCTGTGCTGTGTGTTTGTGATGTGTTTGTACTCTTTTGTGTGATCGTGTTTGTTTGTTTGTTTGTTTGTGTGTGGCAGTTCCATGACCTCCTGTCCCAGACTACATCTCCCCTCAGTCAGATGGACCCCTACACCAGTCGCTCCATGGACATGCTGCTGCCCTTGACTGAGTCGGACCGGAGGCGGAGAGGAGTTGAACAAGACTGTAGCGTTTCTCTGCGTTCGTATAGCGAGAGGCCGCGCTCTGTAGTGAGTTCTTTCACTTTTATCATCGTCTTTATCATCTACCTCTTCTAATGGAGGACTGGCTGAAAAATGTAGAGGGATGCCGTACAAAGTTAGATGTGTCACAGGGTCTTGCTATCTCTTTGATATCTCTGGATGGATTAGACTTTTGTGGACAATGTTGGAAATCAGTGAGCAGGACTGATTTATTTTTGCATCACCATGATTTCAAGGTATTTAATTTGCTAGATTAGCCAAAAAGATGCATTCCAAGCTGATGTTTTAGCCCTTTATCCACAATTTCTCAACTGACTTTTCAGAAAATATACTGTAATATACTCAGTTGCCAGTTGAATTGTAACGGATTGGGTGGGGTAGAACTATATGCAACAGACAGACGGTAGGGTACAGTTCTTGATGTACTTAAATTCTCAGTTCAGGTACAGGCAGGCGGAGAGTAGCACACGTAAACAAATCCAAAAATCCAATATTAAGGCAGAAGGTTCAACAGGCAGGTCAGACAGGGGGAAGCAAATGCTGGTACAGGTTTGCAGAAAACAGGAGCGCAGGTAAACAGAATGAGGTACAGAGACTAAAGACAAGACAGGAAGCACATGGAAACACAACCTAACAATCTGGCAGAGAGTGTGCAGAGATCTGGGGCTTAAACGGTGGCTGAGCCAGTGGAAAAGAGGGGTGTGCAGGTGAGTGGAAGGCGTGTGTGATAGTCCTGCATGCAGTGGAGCAGTGAACAGTGATCTATTATATTAACTTAGCTTAGCTAACCCTTCATTAAGGCTGGTCGTTATGGATGAAGTCATAAGATGATTGATTCGAAATTGGTACATATCACAATATGCAAAATGTATAAAAAGAAAGTGCAGCAGTGAAACTGTCCGAAGCTTTTGCATTATATCAAACAAACTCTTCAAACACGTCAAACAAAAAGTTAAATTCCTCATTTGGTGAACTGTTGTTAGTTTTAAATTACCATTTGCATAGAATCATTAATTTGGATGAAAGTTTCAGTGAATAATGACTTGCAATACTGAATTATCGGCTGCCGTACCCTCTATTTTTCAAACTAATGCCTGAACCACTGTAGCACACCAAAGTTTATCAGTAATCTAAGTTTTTCTAGAAGCACTTTGGTCTCACAGTAAGATCATTTGTCTCCAGAGTAAACCTGAATTAAATCCAATACAGCCTCTTCATCCACTGACACAGATTCAGTTCGTATGCGCTTCCCTGAATTTCCTGGGTTCCACTTTAAGAAGATGAACTAAGAATAACCCGGTGATCAGATTTTATCATTTGCTAAAGATCAAACTACAAAACACACACAGTCAAGATGTCATCCCGGGTTTCTGACTCACTGAGGGCCAAAGATGAAACACAGAGGAGCGTCCGCCCATAAAGGAAATGCTGCACAACCACACCACTCAGAATCGATGATATGTGAAATCAATATGTATCATTTTCCTAAACGCTTAGTGGAGTTTGTCATTAGTATATTTTACTCTGACGAGAGATTTATGAGAGCTGAGCAGATCCCACATTGATCTAAGGGCTGAAGAATATGAATATTTATGAGCATGTCAGCAGATAAAGCAATTTATATTAAGGCGCTGACCAGGCAGCCTTCAGTAGTCAGATATCTTTTACTTCACCACCTTGACTGAGACAAAAAAGTGTACTTGGAGTCGATGTGGCGGCAAGTATTTACTTTGAATCTTGGCACAAATGTTCGTTGTGTTTCCTCTTTTTGTTGTGCTCACCGTTCAGGACAGGCAGAGCGAACGACACAAAGACTCTCGTTTAAACCTCCGGCCGCCGAGCCACTCTGCTACCTACGCCACGGTGTCCGCCTGGCATCACCAGCCTGAGAAACTCATCCTGGATTCCTGCGGGTACGAGGCAACTGTAAGTCGCTTTTTTTACTGTCTTCAGCGTCTTAGCAAGCATGCACTGTTGTAATGAACTGACATGTAGCTTGTCAACTTGTATTCTGAATTAATCCAACCCTGATGTGTTCTGATTCTTTCTCCTAGTACCTAGGATCAATGATAATCAGGGATCTACGAGGGATTGAGTCCACACAAGATGCCTGTGCTAAAATTAGGGTAAGTATTACTGAAATGGAACAGTTTTTTTTTTCATTTGCAGTGATTTCAAGATGTCAGACATGAAAATAACAGAGTTGCAGAAGAAAAGTACAACTGACAAACAGTTTTCCCAGTCTGAGAACATCTTAGTGCAAAAATATTTGTGTAATTTCATGTGCATGTGTTAGCTTGTACTTGCCTCTCACTTTTCTTATTGTGTCCACTGTAGAAATCAAAGGATTCACGAAAGGGTCCGGTTGTCATACTGTCCATTACCTATAGAGGGGTCAAGTTCATTGATGCAGCCACAAAGGTGAAGGGAAAGTATATTTGTGTGTCTCTATGTGTATCGATCTGTCCAATGCAAACATTGCAGTCGACTCCATTCAGCCTCCATTAGTGGTTGATTTCCAGTGGGTGCTCACTTCCTTCTTTTCTCCATTAGACTATAGTTGCGGAGCATGAGATCAGGAACATCTCGTGCGCCGCTCAGGACCCAGATGACCTCTGCACTTTTGCTTATATTACCAAGGATCTGAAGAGTGGCCACCACTTCTGTCATGTCTTCAGCACTGTGGAAGTGGTGAGTAATAAAAGCTTGATTTAATTGAAATATGACTGCCCATACAAGGAAACCGCTAAATCTTTCTTGACACTTGAACTTTTTGTGAATTCATCATGAATAATTTAGAAAAAACAAAGTGTCCTTTTGTGGGACGTCTGGTTTCCTGCAGTTAAAACTGCATGCATCATCCTGTGGACATCATTTCCTTGATTGGCTCATCCAGTGCCTTGATTGAAGCTCCATCCCTGCTATGCATGGCATTTCCATGTACAGGAACAGATTATGTCGCAATTTGTGTCTCTGCTTCTGCAAAGGTCGGCGACAGTCTTTTATCTTCGGCAGTTGGAGCACTGTGGTGTGTCGGTTAACTGCATAAAAGTCATTTCAACTGAACTGTTATGATCAAAATTTTCACAGTGCCAAACCTCACTTATTTGTATTTAGCACAAGTGCTCCATGTGCAGAATGTCGTGTAAAACCTGCTGTTCTCTGAGAATCTGCATGGTATCAAGAGCCAACAGATAATTATATGTAATTATCTTAACAATATGAAGAGGCAGGGCTTTTGTGTGTTATGCACACCAAATTGTTGAAAACAAGCATTTAAAAAGACAATGATTCTCTGTAAACATTAAAACAGAGTCAGAAGTCATCCAAAATTATACTTGTAGTAGATTTTAATAGTCCAACACCAACTGTCATGTTTGTGAAAGTGTTGGGCTTTCACTAAAGGTCAGGAAATTAAATGGTTTGTCATGCAAGCAAGCAAAGGTCCCATGTACTCTATCCCTTCAGGTTTAAATCTATTTTTACTAACAAGGACCGCACCAATATGGACTAAAATCTAGACAGGTTTATTGCATGTTGTGGATAAAGGTGAACCGAGATGATGTGCTGTCGGAGGGACAAGTGATGAAGGGATGATGGTAGAAGGATGAAGGATAAGGCACAAGAGTTGAGGGATGAAGGACTCTGGAGATCGACCGGTGTCGGCTGACAGCGGAAAGACAGAAGGGAACCAGGAGAGAGTTGAGATGCTTGGTGGGAAAATCGTCTCTTTGTTGCTCTTTGGATTAGAGCCACCATGGTTCCTGTGTTTGATGGAGAGATGGAGTGAACGGATAAGATGTGCTTACATGAGATGCGGAAATGCGATGAGGTCTTCATGAACCTAGTTACAAAACTTCATGTAAAACCAAAAAGACAACCACTGTGAATAAGTTGTTTTTTCATCACTAAAGACCTTAAGTGTCTACTGTTTGTTTCATTCACACAGACGCAGACCTACGAGATCATCCTAACGCTGGGACAGGCGTTTGAGGTGGCTTATCAGATGGCAATCCAGTCGAGGGCGAGACAGTATGTCCCGCCTGCATCACTGGCCTCGGAGGTCATAGAGACCAAAGCCAGCCGTCCTGTATCTCAGTCGTGGAGCAGCACGAGGAGATCAGCAGTGAGTACCACCCTCTAACTGTCCAAAAAAAAAAAAAAAAAAAGACCTGTCTTGAACACGTGTATCTGTGAGTGTGTGTGAGTGTTGGATTTGCTCTACTTTGCAGAAACACACAGTTGTGCAATCATAATTCAGAAAAACTACACAGACCTCGTGACCGACTTTTTACCTGCCACTGAATCCCCAATGAGCCGCCTACAAAGGCAGATTTGCTGCGTGTGTGGTAGAAAGTGATGAGTCATTACTTTGCTAATATTTTCATCTCGCCCACCCTCCCCCTAACAACTCTGAGTCATTCAGATCAGGGGAGATTTTTTTTTTTTACGCATATGCAAAACATGATGAATGAATGGTTTTATTTGTTGCTTACAGGCGGGTATATGATTTCCTCTGGGATTTTTCTGAGGGCTCAGCCCTGCTGGTTTGGACCCATCCTTTGCTTCCTCCGTATTGATTGAGTGTGTTGCTTAAATGTCCACGTATAGCCTGAGCTACGCTTTGATGCATTGACCTCTCAGGCTGCATATAATGAGCACTCAGTGATCACTGTCACCTGAGAGAGCCGCACAGCCGGGAGCACGCACGCTTCTAGACCACATGCTTATGCAGGGACACAAATCACTTTGTTTTACTACCTGCCTGTAAGGATAATATATGGAGTAATCACAGAGCTGCATAATGAGTCTGGCTGGTTGTTTAAGTTTTAAATGAGAAGGGGGGGTGAGGGGGGTTACTCCTATCTGCTGCAATTTGTTTTAACGTTTTTTTATTGCTATGTGAATGCAACTCTATTGAGTTGGTTCAAATAGAAAGTGTGACAGGTAAACTATTTTTTAAACTTTCCCCCAGAGAGAGAGAGAGAGAGTAGCCCCACCCGCCTTTAGTTACTGTTGGTCCACCTGCCAAGCTAACAGTGACAGATTTACCACTTAGGATTCTTTTATTTCTTCTTTATATTTGAAACAATGCATCCTTGATTTCAGACAGAAGTAAATAAAAGCAGGCTTCTCATTTCTCACCGTGGACAGTTGATTTTTTTCCAGCTGAAAAGACAGATTTCATCAGCAAAAAAAGGGCCTCGAATATGCACCTCGTGGATGCACGCTGAGATGAAAGTTGCATGTGCCGGGCAAAAAGTCAACTCACCCGTTGATGGTCCATGCAGAAGAAGCGTAGATAAACCATTGTTTTTGTCATGCAGTGTTATGCTTGTTAGTCCTAGCATTATAATTACGATAAGGAATAATATAAGATCAAACTGTCACTTATACAGCCCCGTTTGGCTGTTTAGCTTACATACTTGTCAAACAATACTTGAACTTTTCATGTAAGAAGACAAAAAGCTGTTATGATGAAGCCTTACCACAAGTGTTTGGCAAACGTAAATCTCGTAAATCTCGTAAATCTCGGGTAACTTTGGCAGTGGTTGCTGGAGCGTAAGGGGCAGAGCTGCTAAAGTTATCCTACACTCCGTAGCATTCAAGACCAGCTTCCACACCGCTGAAAAGTATTACAGTGGATTTGGAAGTTGTGAGCTACTTTTTGAAATGTAACCTGGGATTACTAGTGTAGGTACTAAGCTAGCTAGCTTAGCATGCAGTGTTTGCAGCTTTCATAAGAGAAGGTAAAACTCACTGTTTAATAAATTCCTTTATTGTTTATTATTTGTTACTTACATTACATTATTTACTACTTGTTTGCTCTTGTGTTTTTGGTTTTTGAAAGACTAAAAAAGACACTACCCCTCCAAGTCCCCATCCTTACTACAGCTAGGCTTGGGTCGATGAAAACTAGCTTGATATTATGCCAAAGACCGGACTGGAACGTTAATAGTGAATTTCACCACACATGGCTTTGTACTTCTACTACATCACTGAACGTGCTAGCTGGCTAGCTACCTCTCAAACATAGCACACAGATGTGATGAATGTCATGACTGTTTAACAACTTATCAGGAAGCCACCGCTAACTCTGCAGTACCACATCTGCTACAGACATAGCTGAGTTTATTGTAGCGACTGGCCACTAAAGTGTCACCAGAGCGGACCGGTAAAACCAGAAACCGACCCAACCCTAACTACAGCCCCGTGCACACCACTTCAACCTGTGTAGAAATCCAAAGCTTGACAGACCCGCCGTGCCTAGTTACGGTTGCTAAACTATGATTGGACGATCCCTATTCAGGGGAAGCTTTTTGCGAATAATTTGCCTACAGGTGATGAAGTGTTCCTACTGCTGCTACTGGATTTCTTCTTTGCTCTGTCCCTCTTATTCTCTCGTTTTTTTTAACATGTCTTTGTTCTTGTCTTCTTGGTCCTCCTGCTTCCCAGGGTGCCCCTCTGCTCGAATGCCGCTGCTGTCACTGTCACACGTGTACTACCCACCGTCCTTCCTTCCTCCCGTTGCACTCTGTTAGCCCTGGAGTCCAGGTCCTTCTCTTTCCTTTCCTCTATTCAACCTGTAATCACCACACATCAGCTTACACACCGATCCCTCTCCCCTCTTTGTTTTTGGTTGTCGTTGCAGGGGGTGGGTGGGGGGGCGCGGTGCCGCAGCGCACTTTGCCTCCTTGTTTTGTGGTTCTTAATACTTCAACCATGAACGTTCTTCTCATCCCTTTGCTTTCCCATCTCTCATCTTCATCTAACATTTAAGATTTTTTGATGAAGTTAGTCAAAGCTCTGTGGTTAAACACATTCAGAAGAAGAGAGGAGAGGAGAGAGAGTTTCCTGATGTGATTTAACTTCTCTATGTAAGCTTCTGTGAGGACTATTGGTTTAATTGGGCCTGTGAGGGGTTGTAAACAAGATGGTTGAAGTTGTCTCTGTTGGATGGTTTTAAGCTCCCCTTCTCATTTTTTATAATCTATCTTTTTAAGACACTGAAGATGTCATTCACACACAGGGGACTTTTAAATTTCAGATGCCTAACTTGTCATTTTTTAGCCATGTCAAAGCCCTACTTAAGTCAAATAATAACCAGCATATGACTGCTTATAATATGACAGTAGCACTCATGTTTGGTGGTGTAGAGCACATGTTGCTTTTGAACTTCTAATCAGTATATTTCTTTAACTCACAGAGGGTCATAGCTTTGGTTCACTGCTGCGGCTTACAGAGTCTATTTTCTGTCAGACATCATCCATGTTGTGGATTGAGCCCTGAGTGTCTGTGATTATGATATGATCACTGGACTGTACCTCTAATCCACATGCACGTGTGTGAGCTGAGGACTTGTCAGTGTGGCGCAATGGCCTCCACTGCCGCCCCGTCTCACGCCACTCCTCTCGTCCCTCCTCCCTCCTCCCCCCCCGGCAGATCGATCCCCTGGAGATGGACGCAGACATGCAGTCCCTGGGCAGCACCACCTGGCTCTTGGACCAGCGGGAAACCAACAGGCGCCCTGTCAGCACCAAGTACGAGACCACCATATTCTGAGGCCGGATCCCCACAGCCGCCCCCTCTACATCCCCCCGTACTTTCCTCTCCCCCCTGCATCCGGTTCTTTATTTATCTCTTACACACACACATTTATACATGCGAGCCCCGTGCCTTCTCACTGTGATGGTATAGCATCCCTCAGGGCCGCCTACTCCTGCACCCTCCTTTGCCCTGCCCAGCGACCCACATCAACCTCTTTACCCATCATGACAAACACTCCTGCGGCTCTCCCCGACACCCCCTGGCAGCCTCCCTCACCTGTTGCTGCTGCAGCCAATGGCGGAGCCCTGGAACGGATGATCTTGGACTGATGTCATTTTACAGTGGCCCTGCTCTCTCAACCAAACTGCCTCTTCCTCCTCATCCTCCTCCTCCTCCTGACAACTTGCATCTGCCTCCAAATCCCAGATAGCTCCCAGAGGTTGCATCTTTATTATTCTTACCTCTTTCAGGCCATTTTTGTTTTTAAAAAAGTTGATTCTCCACAGGCAAAACATGCATGTTCATTTTTAGTTTGCTCTGTAGTCTCGAGTTTCATTTCCAGAAAAGTTAAGTTTGTAATACTGAGTAAACTACAAAGCTGTGTGTAATACCAAAGGGGCCCAGTGTGTTAAACTGTTAAAGGAAAAGCTCAGCTTCTTGGGAAATGTGCTAATTTGCTTTCTTGCCAAGAGTTAGATGAAAACAATGACACAAATCTGACATCTTTACAGTAAATATGAAACTACAGCCAGCTAATTTAGCCTAGCATAAAGACTAGAACTGGGGGGGGAAACTCATTTTTTGTTTTTGTCTGTATCAACACATCCACACTGGCCTGATGTAACTTCCAGGAGTCAGTGATGGTTCCTGGGTAACCGATCCCGACCAAGAAATAGTCTTAACCCGGTGTAAAACGTACACTTTGGTTTCAGTACAGATTAGACAAAATAGATGTAGCATGTAAATTAGCTTTAGAGGTGAAGGTCAGTGGATTTTTTTTAAATTCTGGGAAGAGCTAGGCTAGCTATTTCCACCTGTTTCCAGTCTTTGTGTGAAGCTAAGTTAGCTGACTGGTGGTAGTAGTTTCACGTTTACTGTACAGACTAGAGAGTGGTATAAATATTGACCAACTCTTGACAGGAAAGCGTTGGACCTTTCCTTTAACAGACCCTTTTGATATTTCACAGATCAAAAATTTAGATTCTGTAGTCTGTAAAAAGTAAGATATAAGAAATAAGAATACAAGTTTTTTTTTTCTTCATCACTTTTTATTGTTAATTTACTGAATTATTTGATTGTTTGGTTGTTTTGCCTGAAGACAGTTATTATTATTTTTTCTTTCTCCATCTTTAGCTTGTCCTGTCTTACCAGGCATCTACCACTGTGAGGCACTATGAGGAGGCTGCTTTGCTAGCATGGGATGCAAGACGGACAATTAATCAGTGAAAGACAAAACAGCAACATGCAGCAAACCACCAGTTTTTTTTTTCTACGCATTTGTACAATACTCATAATATTACGATGGATCGGTCATGAATCTATCGCTGATGTCTGAACTCAAACGGACCAAGAACTGAACCCTCGTACACCCACACACATACACGGGAGGACAACTTTCCTACGCTTTACTGGGGACAACAGCCTTACTTCATTTCGGTTATATTTAATCAACTTAATCCCCCAACTTTCCCCTGAATACTACCGCCACCACCCAACAACTGCACGCCCCCTTCTCCTGCTTCTTAAAGACTTTAAAAAAAAGACAGCACTTCTGATTTCCTAGTGTGTTAAATTGACTGTGACTGGCTGGGATGACGTCGTTCTTATGATGGTACAGTTTTATCCAGATGAGAGTCTTTGCTCTGGCCTTGTACTGCCCTGTCTGCAGTCTCTCAGCATTCATGGTAGCAATGAGAGACTGCAAATCACAGCATCTTCTTCTTGTCAATTTAAAAGAAAACACTGTGTTAAAACATGGCACTATCCCTTTTAATACCTTCTTTTCTTTTCTTATGGTGCAAATAGGACAATTAGCGCATTTGTAATACTTTTTGATAGACGGGGGCTGACTGAAATGTTTGGGCGAGAGTGATTAAGGAGGGATCACGAAGGATCCCAACATTACCAGAGGCAAAAAAGAAACTTTAAAAAAAAAAAAAAATACACAAGTATATCGAGTGTATTGACATTGGTTCCACCTTTCACAATTTTGGTTATCTAAACGAAAACATCCTCAACATGGTTTCATTTGACCCGAGTGTATTGATGCACAATTTGGCACACACTTCCCAACTTAGCATCTTATTATCGCGATTACACGGGTAGGTATCCCCGCTCTTTCACACCAATTTAGAATTAGGTACAGCACATGCAAAGTGTGCCACATTGGTGGTGAAAAGACTTAATTCCACACATTAAAAAGAGCCAAATCTAAGTGCTGCTCTGGTGTCGTGTTAATACGAATGGATTTGTTATGCTGAGAACATGACACAGTTTTTTTTTTTGTTTTTTTTAAAAAGAAAAAAAAAAGAATTTCCCTCCTGCACTGTGACTCAAAAATGCTCGTTGTGGAGTCGACACATATCTGTGGGTTCTCCCCTGTGTGCACTACCTACTGTGCGTGATGTATGCCTTGTTTCTGTCTGTCCTCATGGGAGTTTGGACTGTTACCGTTACATCACCGTTGTCCACCGTCCTTGTTTCTGTGTGCTGCAGGAGAAGTGAGCTATTGAGCTCCTCTCCAGAAGACAGTGTGGCTGCAGACTGACTGTTGAGATGTAGCTGGTCTGTGTGCGGTACCCGTGGCTGTGTCATTGCCACTCTGTTCTCTGACCGTTAGCTTCCACTGACGATGCATGTTGGCAGTGTTTTTTGTGTTCTGTACCCTTTGATGCACTTGGCCTGAGCAGTCTTTGTATGTACTGTAGCAGTGTCTCGTCTTCTCTACGCTCCTCTTCCATTTGCTTTTTATGTTCCCTCTCTTCGTTACACACCAGTACAGCGAATCATCATCATCTCCCCTTTCACGTTTCCATTGTCGTCATTCCTCCAACATTTTTGTCACGTATGTTCTTCCATTTTGTGTGTCACCAAGACAACCTGCTCTAGTATGAATGCATAATGTAAAAGCATTACACTTTAATGAGCAGCAGCTATTTAAAGCAAGTTTTGGTGGCATGATATGGCTGTGCATGTACCGGTCTTTTTTAACATTGGTGTTTTCCTTGTGTAGCTCACCCCAGCGTTCAAGTTTCCGGATACCAAGCTGTGAGTTGAAGGGGAGCAGCCGATGTGAGTGTGTTTTGCGTGTGTTGAGTTAGTGGGCAGAGCAGTGGAAGAGATGTAGAGAGAGAGAAAACGAGAGGTAAGCCTCATGCAATGTGCAGGGCCAAACCAGCGCTACTCTGACATTTAGATCTCACTCTGTATATCCCCTGCTCCTCCACTGCCCCTGATATGAATCCCAACACGCAGACGAAAAGGTAACCTGTTATCCTACATCACTGGCTAAACAGGACTTGTGTATCACTCCTGTCTTGAGAGAGGCCAGTCAGAAAGGTCAAGTCTATTTCCTGGCCTCCATGTGACTTTATGATCTTGTCATGTAGGTACTGTAATGTTTAGAGCACTGTAGACCATTAATGATATAGACCATTAATGAGCATTTCTTATTGATTCAGGTCTATTGGAGATAGTAACTGGGAATTATTAAGGGTTAACAGAAATGTAACAAAATGTAAAGAGAAAAAAAAACTGTACCAGCATACAATGCTTTGCCCATGTTTGTGGACAGAGTATGGTTTGTCAAAGAAAATGTGACACTGTTTCAAATTTCAAAGCAATATTATATTAATGAAATTAAATAATACAATGACAAAAGAATCCCTCTCAAGTCTGTTGTCAGCATTGATTTTGTTTCACGGTTATCAGAACCCCCGCCCCCAGCTGTTTACGGTTTAAAGTGACAAATATGGCAACCTGATAATTATTGTATCATTTTACTATGAGTGTTTCCCCTGCTATAGAGATTAGTGGGTGGTACAACATCTAATTTCAACCAACGATTAGCCCCAGTTCGTTCCTATCATGTGTTATATTACAGTCAAGTCACAGAGCTGAGTATCTGATTTTGTGCCTGGTGATCTTTGAAAACCTAGAATGAACACAGATTTGCATAATCCTCAAAAACTCTTTTAGATGAAAAATGTATGTGACATGATTTAAAAAATATAGAAGTTGCGACCTAAACTGGTGGCAGGAAAACCAAATATGTCCTTGCTTGATCTGCACGACATTAAGAAAACGTTACTTACATAGTACAAGTGAAAACTTTGAACACACCCTCTCATTCAGTGGTTTAGTCTTTTATTTTCTACATGTAGATTAACTCAAAAGACATCAAAACTCTGAAGAATTGTGTGGTAAACATAAAAAAAGCAAAACATGTTTTATATTTCAGATTATTTTAAAAAAAATTAGCATTTTAAAACAGTCCCATATATGCTGGACCTCCTCTTCCTTGGGGTCCAATTCATCCCAAATCATCTCAATTTGGTTTATGTCGGGTGACTGTGGAGGCCAGTTGTCTGGGATAGCACTTCACTGCAAACCAGATGGGATGCCATGTTGCTACAGAATGCTATGGTAGCCATGTTGGTTAAACGTGCCTTGAATTTTGAATAAATAGCTAATATTGTCACCAGCAAAGCGCCCCTACGCAATCTCACTTCCTCCTCCATGCTTCACAGTGGGAACCACACATGCAGATACCATCTGTTCATGTTCTCTGTGTCTCATAGACACAGTTGGAATCAAAACGCTCAGATTTGGACTCCGCTACTTGAACCCTGTGAAGCATTTATGTGGGCTCCAATCTGAGGTGCTGTTAATTGGTGATTTCTGAAACTGGTAACTGTAACAAACTTCCTCTGCAGCAGAGGTAACTCTTGGTCTTCCTTTCCTTTGGTGGTCCTCATGAGTTTCATCAGAGTGTTTGATGGTTTTTGTAACTGCGCTGAAATTTTCTTTCTCTCTTTTCTTAGCTGAGCTGTTCTTGCCAAAATATGGATTACTACAGTAGTTGAATAGGGCTATTTATTGTATGCCAACACTACCTCTGACACACAACTGATGGTCTTTAAACATTAAGGCAAGAAATTCCACAGCTTTTGACAAGGCACACCTGTTAAACCATTCCAGGTGACTACCTCATGAAGCTGATTGATACCAAGCGTGTTCAAAGCTGTCATCAAAGCAAAACATTTGAATAATCTGAACTATAAAACATATTTTGCTTTGTTAATCCCTTTTTATTTACCACATAATTCCATGTGTTACTTCATAATGCCGAGTTCTTCTGTGTTAAACTACAATGTAGAAAGTAATAAAAAAATAAAGAGAAGCCATTAAATGAGAAGCTGCGTCCAAACTTTTGACTGGTACTGTATATTACATTTATTTATGATAATGTTACTCTTCATACATTATATCTCATATTCTGACAAACTAAATGGGCAAGGAGATTTAATATATCTGGCTACCTGGGTTAGTAAATCAAGTCGGTGAAGTGGACTAAATGTTTTATTCATATTGCTAGATAAATAGCAGGAATTGTTAAAAGACCACATGAGTTTTCAAATGATTGGCAGGTATTTATTTGTCTCACTCACCTCTGTGACAGTTTTTCCACCCATTCTGTTCAGAGCTGTACCAAAGATGGTCAAAGTTAAGAGGACTGTATCAGAGGTTTTGCATGTTTTAGCTCATTTTATGAATGCACTTCCCTTATGCTAACCATTCTGCAAATGATACCACATTTTAGGATTGTTTATGTATTTTGACTATTGCTCCAAGTATCCATTGGTGTGTATTTATTTCCTTGCGAGATGAAAAAAAGGCCAGCTGACTCTTGCTTGAAGAGTGTAACTTTGACTCTTGAAACGTTATGTTGTATAACCAGTAAACATCTGATCTGCAAAAGTCACATTATCTGATGTGTGCCTTAATATTACTTAAATGTGTGAGTTATATAGAAATTCAGACTCGGTACAGTTGTCATGAAGGACAAAATACGTTTTTTCTTTTTGTACCAGGCTGTTTATTTCTGCTGTGAAGTTAGACATTTTAATATGGGGGCTTGTGGAGATTGACTTGTTCTGTAGCCAGCATCAAGTGGTCTTTAGAGGAACTGCAGTTTTTGGCACTTATGTTACAGTGAAAAAAGTTAACATAAATTTCATGCTGACTGAATTATACTACGTATGCAAGAGTCTGCTAAATCATTTTTGTACTGGCAATGAATGGACACCAGTGGCTTCCTGGAACTATAGAAACAATACATTAAATCTTGCATGGTGCCTGCATTATGAGCACAGTTCCTTTCAGAGTCGCTTGCTCGGCTGTGGCACAGGTATCCCAACCGTATGAAAATCTGGCATGTGAAGGGTGTACTTGTAAAATAATGACAATTCATTTGGTATTTATTTACAAAAAAGCGACTGTTTCATACACTACCCACCAACATAGGTGTATAACAAAGAGTATATTTTTGGTTTATATAAAAGGTGCAAAGAAAAGTCCACACTGTCTTTGGTAAGTTAGATACAAACATCTGTCAACATAAAGAAAAAAAAAAAAAACAGCTAAATTTTAAAACTGGAATATTATTTACAAACTATTAGCATAATCTTTGGTACTTAATGCTTTTCCTGAGGGTGTGAAAACCAACAAACATGTTTTCCAGCCAACTCAAAACCATTTCAGAATCACAATCAGTCTCTTGTTATGACTCATACTGAGTTTTCCCATTAAAACACTACAGACTATTTGTTACTCCTGTCAAGGACAAAACTATTACTCATTTTGTTTCACACAATCTATTAGCTTTTCATAATGTAATGATTCAGCACCTGCCTCATGCTTTGATTTAGACTTGTTTTGTTTACCTAAAAAAATATAATAATATACTTTTTTTTTTCTTGTGCAAACTAAATGTTTTTTTTTCCATTAAACATTGACATTCACTGTATTTACACTAAAGCTACACACTCAATGCCAAATGGCAGCTTATGTTAAGGTCACTAGAGGTTGTTTTGGTTGCCCTCAGCTTAGCGTGAATCGTCCCCAGTCTCAGCTTCTCCTGGTGGGAACAGCAGTTTCCTGAGGACGGGTGCGTAGAAGGGACCGAAAACTGTTCGGTTGAAGTGGATGATTCGCCCAAAGGCCATCCCCATCTCGGCTAGCTCAGCACCCACCAGCCTGAGGGGAGCGGGCAGCTCTGGACTCCTTTTAGTGGGGCTGCCCTGCAGCATGGCCTGAAGGAAGCCCTGTACCCTTTCTCCTGTGTGTGATTGAGAGAGAGCGATGAGGGGGTGGAGGGAAGAAGAAGTCAGCTCTCTACAGCAGCACACATCAAAGTTTAAGAATGTGCATGTGGATGGAGATAAGTCAGTCTAAATGACATTATAATGCATGTTTCTCCTGTTGAGTGAAAATGGTGCATACCCAACATGTCAGCTCTCTATAGATTAAAACATATTACCATATATTAATCTAAATGAATTTTTAATAAGACTTTACGAGTTTTTATCAACTTAAAAAGTCTGAATTTTCATTTTCATAATTAAAAATATGAATAATGTGATTTTAGCTTATCAAATATGAAGATTTCCAGCTTTTCTTTGTCAGACAAAATAAGAAATTGTCAGATTTTAACAGTCTAAAATGTACTGCACTATACTTCCAATAGCTTTGAATGAGTTATTTTATCAGAATAAAGGTCAGAATTTTCTAAATTACACTTTAAAGGAAGTAAAACATAACCACCACCAACCTTCAGCAATATAAACATGGCACTTTCATGGCAAATTTATACTATTTCCCGCCTATTTGTGCTTCAATTAATCATTTATCCTCTTGCGCTCAGCCTGACCTATGAGTGTGCGGACAGGGTGGTTCTGCTTCCACAGCTCAGATATTTGTCCTTTCAGCAGATCCAGGCTCTCCCGGGGCAGTGCTGCTCCTCCCTGGGCCCTCAGAGCTTCAGTCACCTGCTGCAGTACTGTCTCTCCGAGCCCCAGCAGCGCACCCTTAAGGTCAGCTTCCCTGCAGAACCAGAAACCAGCATTAGACAAATTACCAGCAGGCTTCATTAGATGTGCTTAGGCCACAGGCCCATGAATTCATCTGTTTATAAAGAGTGGTGAGCAAAGTGACTTGTGGAAGTCAATAAATAAGAGTCTTTAATAACATCTAGATCTCCAAAGAGGTTTAGATTAAATAAAATGACATTTTAATAAAAGGTGATTAAGCGAGAAATGGCCTGTGCTATTTTATTGCAGCTTGGATCAGAGTGTGAGCAGGCCTTGATTATCACGAGCTGCTGTTCCACATTTATCCACTAATCATGACAGGGCTTCTCGAGAACAGAAAGAATGAGGTTAGCTGGATCCATCCTGACAGGCTAGTTGCCTCCTGTCACCTCCATTGGTTGCCATCTCATACAATACCTGTTCCCTACGACAGCCAGTACATGCATCACCAAATCCTCCTCTTACCTGGCGTGACTGCCCTCCAGCAGGGCAGCGATGGACTGCCTGAGTTTACCTACACACCCCTGCAGAGAGAAAACAGAGCCCCCACACTGAGCGTTGGTCAGCAGCAGCACTGATGCCTCCAGGACCAGCATCTGGAGCCGCTGGCCCAGAGCGTCCAGGCGGGCTCGGTCCATCAGCACCGTCTGTGTCAGGCAAATGAGGTCAGGTCAGGGTTACGTGTCAGATGGTTAATCACAGGGAATGTTCAGCATAAATATGAGGCTTTACAAAGAAAATCACATCTGCATTAAACATTCTGGGTCTTGGATACAAAAGCCTAACAACTAAATAGATCCTAAAAAGAATAAATGAACAGTTCAAAAAGCTGATAAACAGTTGAAACAGATAAAAAAAAATGGATTATGATTTGAAATAACCAAAAGTAGCTTAATAAATAAACAGCTGAAATAGATGCTAAAAAATAAAGTATAAGTGTTGGAAACATTCAGCTTCAGCTACTACAAGTGTTAGTAAGAGAAATTCAAACTTTACCAAACTAACTAAACATTGACAAACATAACTGTGAACAAACAATATCTACTTGTACATTAAATAGTGTTATAAAATCTGTTCAAATGAACACATTTGCAACGTGTGATGATGAAGAGTTACTTCAGTTCATCTGACAGGGCTGTGTGGTTACGTCAAGCAAAGCAGGTTGGGAGTTCTATAATGCTACATGAGCTCTAATGTGTTGTCACATGCTGCACATGCAGCAGGGTGAGGGGGAGTGTGTAGAGAGACTGAATATTCCCTGATAATCAATAAAATATCACTCAAATGAAAGCCAAAGTGCCGTGTGATGTAATTTTGAAGTCTGAAGCTGACCTCGGGATATTTTTGGTCTTGTGGCTCCCAGCGTAGCAGGCTCATGTAGGCCCGGTTAAGGATAGCAGTGGCGCTGACAGGACCTCGACTGTCAGGACTGGAAGACTCAGACCGAGCAGTGACGGCTGCCGCCTCTTCTGATGCTGCGGCCTGAAGCCATGCAGTGGTATTGTCCAGAGAAGCTGAAGAAAAACAGTAAAACAACATGATTAACATCTACTGCAATGTCATTTAATTACCCAAGGATTCACAAGGAGTTTCCAGTGATGCAGACATGGATGTAGGCATGTTTTCTTCAAATAGAGTAGTCAACAGTGTCTATGTCTAGGGAATTAAATTGCAGCATATTTGCTTCAGTCTCAAAGCATAATTAACAGTGTCTGTACTAAGATGAAATATTTACACCTATACCTACTGCTAAAAACTAAAATAATATTGCTGATGTGAGGAGAAAATACTATATCAACCAAACATTAACATGCTAACAAAATACATTTTGGAGAACATTCAGAGAAGACTGGGATACTTAGTACAGCAGATAACATGACTATGTCAGCACTGAGGACCCTGACACTCTGCCAATGACTCTGATTAGCCAGCAGCACTTAGACAGAATAGAGTTCACCGACTGGGTGACGAGCTGGGCAGCCAATCTACGAGAAGCTGAAAAATGGCAGGATGATGCTGTAGACTGACAAAGGTCAAAATCTGTTTTAATTGAAAAGTGAAATATGCAGTGACTATAAATATTACAGTCACAAAGTCACCTTCACCATCCGTCACTCACACTGTCGCCGTCAGGTTAGAGATTTAAACGCCCTTCCTCACCTGGCTGCTTGTCCAGAATCTGCTGGAATTTGGCCCTCTCGTACTGCACCGCCTGCTGCATGAGGTGAGGCCTCAGGCTCTGGATGGTGAAGTTCACCATGTCGGTCTTCATCAAGCCCAAGACGCGGAAGATCTCCCTGAGGAAACAGAAAATTTTATTTATATAGCAGTGTTTTACAGGAAGAACAGAAACAAACTCAAACAAACTCTGGACTTGTGTAAGCATAGGTCAGATAACCTGGGTTTGCTCATGTATACAATATATATTTATTAAGACACAATCCTGTCTGTAAAGTTGGCGTTAACCTGCCCCTCACCTCAGAAGGTCCACGGGATCCTCGAGGTCCCGCAGTGCCCTGATCTGTGGGTCACGCACGGGTGCACATAGAGATGCCATGGTGTTGATAATGTATCCTGCCAGTCTGTGGAGATCCAGAGCTCCATGATCGACCTCCTGCTGGATCAGCTCCATGTCCAGCACCTCATCCAGCTGAGCTCTCAGTGTGACGTGACCGGGCAGCAGCAGGGACTGAAGCATCTAACAGGAAATAGAAGGCTACCTTTAGTGTTGTTTTGATTTAGTTTTCTGTTGTAATTCATATTAATATTAGAACCTGCACAAAAACCTGAGCAGAGCTCAACTTATAAATCAACAGGCTGATATTTTTGGCTGTTTTATCTTAAAACATATATTTTGGTATTGATACATATCAGTTAAAATGACAAAATCAGTGTGGCAATGCCAAAGAGCTGTTTAAAGTTATTTAAAAATGGTGCATTGCTATAACATTCTGTCTGTCATATAGGTCGATATGACTTCATTTGAGTTTTTGAACAGACATCAGTATTGTTATGGAGACTTCTGTTTATCGATGGTCAGTTCAGTCAGTGGAGAGAGAGAGTGCACAGTCTGACTTCTGCTGAAGGTTTTTTTTTAAGCTTGGCCAAGGAGAATAGAGGATTTATCAATACACTTGTCATGGCATGATGGCGCCTCAATTTAGACGAAGCTGTCCTCTCTGGCTCATCTGTATGCCCTCAGCATAGTGCCACAACTACTCTATGTCCATCTATGGTCACACTCAATACATCTACAGTATAATGTATGTGCCAACTGGTCATTAGTCTAGTCTAAACAAGGATATATGTTTACCCATAGTGGTCTGCCATGTTCTATGCTGCTTACCTATTTGTTGTGTCTGCAGAGTGAGACAGCCCTACCCTTTGACCTCGGTTACCATAGTAATGATCAGTATGGCGTCTGCTTTTCTAGACACAAACATAAAGCTGCTCTGTATCTCAAGGAGAGAAGTCAGTGTCCTCATAATAACCTAAGATTTAACACTATCCCTGCAGTGACCTCAAGGCATGCTGGAACCTGTGTAACCTCTATATGTGGCACCCTAGAACAGAAAATTCCCTTACAGGTATACAATCTAATAATCTAATAAATAATTAAAGGAATAAGTGTAAGTTTAAGTGTATGTCCCAACTTTTCTTCTAATCATTTGCAATGTAGACATGTTCTTTCACGCGGTTTATAAGTATGAATGAAAATATTGCTTCACCTCGACATATTGTTGCCAACGTAATTTTTGTTTTATTTTTATTTTCCAGTGAATAGCAGATATCTCTAATGAAGCCTGACACCACAGTCGTTGTCCATGTGTTTATGTTTCTGTGTCATTTGTCTGTAGTGTATACACTCTGTTTTGATCTTCAAAGTGTGTGAGAATGAATGGGGTCAGTGGTCTCAGTAGACCCTCTTCCTCCGCTACTAATGCTTCTGATTCGATACCATACACACTTACAGTCTTGACTTCCTGGAGAAGAATGACAGCATGATTGTAGTTTGGTGGATCACTGTTCAGCTGCTCTTGAAGACTGTCCCAGAATGCCCGGTGAACGATCTCCGTCACTCTGCCCTCAAGGCTACAGAAGGAAAAAGAGTTTAGAAAACAGCTCAAAGGAGACTAAACTTTCAATTAATTTAGGAAATAAACCAAGGTCACTTTAGCTTTGGTGGAGTGTTTTTCTTGCCTGTCTGTAGGAGGACTCTTCGGTTCAAAGCAGAAGTCTCTGTTCACCACTATCTCATGCGCAAGGCTCAGGTTGGAAACACAATTTTCCAGCTCCATCAGACTGGATAATGAGGCAGTGGGTGGGCTCCCTGACACCACAGACAGGACACACACACCCACAGATAATTAAAACTGCCATGGTGGTAATAATTCAATTACTAATGCTCCCTGAACGTGCCTGAAAACAATAACTGGCGTAATAAAGCTTCATACCCGTAGGAGAGTCAAGTTTTTCCAGACAAGGAAGGTCAGCGGGGGAATCATCAGCGGCGTCGTCTCTTTGATTTGGCATTTCAGCAACAGTCTAGACATTTAAATTACTCAGTAAACAATCAACTCAACGGAGCTTGGTGAAATTGGTCATTTTGTTTCTTGTTAGGACAATGCGTGCAATAAAAATGAAATGAAAGCGCTGCAATTATTCGTACATTAAGCAATTACCCAATCGACACAAAATTAATCTGCAACTATTCTGATAACTGATTAATCGTTTTAGTCATTTGCCAAACAAATCATGATAGTTCAGGCTTTGGAGAGGTGAAGATTCGCTGCTCCATATGACAGTAAACTGAACACCTCTGGGTTTTGGACTGTTGGGTCGAATAAAATAAAAACTGTAACCACATCTCACTGTGGTGAGGGACATTACAACAATGAAATAAGGACAATGAAAATAATTGTCAGTTGCAGCCCTAAATATATTATAATTAAGCAAATGTGCTATTACGGCACTTACAATGTGATTTACAGTGGAAAAACAATAACAATGAAGTCACAATACCACAGTGTAGAAATACTCTGTTACAAGTCCTGCATTCAAAGTTTTACATGAAAATGTAAATACATTTCAGAAACACATTCATACACTGCTGATTGACTACAAGCCAGTATTATAGTGCTCCCTATCCAAAGCACTAATGATAATAAACCCATTCAGCAGTCATTCACTCTGTACTGCCCAAAGACACTTTGACTGGACTGGGTCATCCTTCCACTATATCACCTGAACTACAACCACCCCAGAAGAGTGTACTCATTATGTGAAAAGGCTCATCAGAAAAAGTGCATTATGTTATTGTATGCACGTGTTAAAGTGGGGCTAATAGATCTTTATCACAGCAGCCATTTTGACATGAAATAGTAAACACAGGTGTTATCAATGATACTAATTAAGGTACCTTAATTAGTAAACACCTGTATTTTCCTTACTCCTTACATTTTAAGCAATTCTTTTTATACTTATTTTCTCTTATTGGTTTTTATTTATTATTGTATTGTATGAGCTAAATGTATTACAGTATGTATACAGTATAGTATGTATTATCTATTTTGCTATTTTCTAGTCATTGTTGTCTATTTCTGTTTTTTTATTTGCTCTGTGAAGCACTTTGGACTTCATGTTTGCAGAATATATATGAATATAAATATGAATTTAAATAAAGTTTGAGTTTTACTCAAACATCATCAGCAACAAAACATTTAACCCTGTGTCAGTTTAATTTGCTACCCTCTTAAGTCATTAATTTCCAAAAAAACTGCTATAAAAACTTTACAAATTAATATGTTTTCCTGCATAAATCTCCTAAACAACTTCAGCCCTGCTCAAAACTGCCAAACATTCAATCATTTTGAAGATTTTAAATAGGCAAAGTAATTAATTTAGTAAATAAGCAAAATGGTGGAGTTAAAATACAAATAATGGTATATTGGTAAGGTAAAGTACAAGTACTTAGAGTAGCTACTACATAGTTACTTTCCACCTTTGATGCAACCTTCCCTAGTTAAGATAGTTAGCTAAAGTCTACATAATTAAAATAATAAACGACAACTTTGTAGTATAACTTACCTGCTGTTGTTATTTCGTTGAATATATTGATGAAAAGTTCAGTGTCTGACTGTAACACGAGCTGTACTGTAGTAAACACTTCGTGTATCTACCGTTTAAAAGCCACCGTTCAAGTTTAAACCTGGGCTAAACCACTCCTATCGAGATATGGGGGACGTTTTTAAAAATGACGGACTTGTAATCGTTTTAACTCATGTTATGAACTTGCATGAGCGACTGTATCGTGAAACAAAACACAAATGTATGCGTGTTTAATAGTTAATCTGTATTCATTTATAGAGTGAAAACAAGAAACGACGACGGTTTCATTTGGTTTGGCCCGTTCTCAAATCAAAACAGTGAGCGTGTCAGTACTGTATGTTTCCGCCCCGCCCCGCCCCGCCCCTCTCTGACTGTAGTTAACAGCTCCAAACACTGCAGCGAGTCCCCGTGTTTGAAAACAAACACACCGTACCTGTTTCTTGTTTGTACGGTCATTGTAGCTCATCTGAACAAAATGGAAAGCGGTCGGTGTGTTTGTAGAAGTGATCTATTGTCTGTGACACACAGCTGGAAATGTCCTGCTTCTTATAAACCAGGAACTTCGAGAAGACAGAAACAGATAAACGGTAAAACTACTGTACAGAGGATGAACCGTGAACGCAAACACGTGTCTAAATCCCCTACACGAATACTACTTATATTATTTTTCAACAATAGACATTTCTAGACATTATCTATGAACTATTTTTTAATTATTTGCTCTATGCATCAGTTTCACACTCCATATATTTGTCTGTAAAATTTGTAAACGCTTTGAAGGTATCAGGTCTTAAAACACATAGTCAGATAATTTGTATTTATGTTTATTATTTGAATATGTATTTGTTCATTTATGTTTTAATTTGTATTTTTTCATTGGTTTATTTTAGGCTTTAAATTTTCACTGTTTGAGATGACGAAATTACCATTGCATGCTTCTAGTTAAATGCCCTACTTGCATGATATAATATCACTGTGGCATGAACTTTTTCCATGTTCCATAAATTTTACCCAAAAGTTGAATATCCCTAACTTTTTGTGAGTAATGTATATATGCATAAAATATATATAATATATTCAAAACTATAGTCACTTCTTTACATGGGATCTTACCCGATTTGATTATTGTTGAAATTACTTGCAGATTAGTTGACAAACACAATAAATCAACAATAACTTCAATGACAAATTGTGTGTTTTGTCATCTCTCCGTTCTTGAAAGAAAGGTAACAATATGCTGCTTTGCTCTCTTTCATATCGCTATAACAATTGAACTATAAACAATTGTTGAGTTTCCTACAAACTAGGAACTCTAAACGCCTTTGAGAAGGCACCAAAACTGAGATATACTGGACTACAACTTCAAGTGGGTCAATAGTGAACTCAATAAAAGGAGACGCACATAAAACAAAGCATAACAGTGTGATGCATGACAGACTGATCTTTTGCTTTCAGAGAGACATACACAAAAACGGCCCAAGACAGAAGTGTACTGCAAATTATTTATAATCGCAAAATGTTGTGTAACAAACTGTTTTGATAAATACAAGCATTTGACAAAGCCTTATCTAAAAAAGTCACAGCCACAAAACACAAATAGATATGATATTTTCATTAGAAAAAAAAAAAACTTTGAAAAAACAACTCCCAGGCCATGATATTTATACATTTGCATATTTCAAAATAACATCATTAAATTTCTGCTTTAAAATAACAAGGATAACTTAAAAAAAAAATTGACAAGTTCACACTGAGTTTCAGTCTTTTTCCTCACTTGCTGCTATGTACATATAAACTTGTTTGCAATGCTGCAAAAATGCCACTGTCTCTTACTCGGTGGAGTATCTCATAACATTAAAGCAAACGAAAAGGAAAGTAAGTGCCAAAAGCAGGGCAGCATCCCCAAATCGTTCCTTGGATAACTTAGTGTCCTCCTATGAAACTGAGACAAGAAATCAATATCATAATTTTGGTAAATCATTTTGAGAAAGGGGCAAAAAAAAAAAAAAATCATTTGCAGCAGTTTAAACCTAGAGGAGAAAACGAGTGAGTTCCTCATGAAAGGGAAATCAATGTCACAATAGAAGCTGCTTAAACGGTTTCTCTGCATTCAAGCTTTGTATTCAGAGCTGTGCGGGTCTTATTGTGAGAAAAGGCAAAGGAACATCTACTGAATGAAAATGAGCAAATTAATGAATGCAATCTTCTGTTCCCAGACACACATACATACAGCCATTTGTCCTCCATTCACACACTAACAAAACTGTACAAAAACATCTCCAATAATAACAATAATATTAATAAATCCAGACTTTACTCAGGTTTGTCTCAATGCCTCAATTCATTAACCGACTGTTCTGCAGTATGACCCAACCTGGGCACAACCGAACATGAAGTGCACTTTTGCACTCAGCCTTATTTACGTCACGTTATTTCTTTCCCTTGGGCCAAATCCGACACTCCGTTTGCACCTGTTATCACTGAATCTGTATCTAGATGTGTTAACTGGATAATGACGTTTGATTAAAAGCCTTTACCTCTACATCTGGCATTAATAAGCATTCTGTTATCTCTATATTCTGCCTGTGTTATGATCAGATCTTAATATGCAAAACAGGTACACAACACTGCTTGTGTCAGGTCAAGAAAAGCAATGCTGCTGCACGGGCGCGACCTACTTTTCCAGAGGAAAAAGCGATTTGTAGCTGTTTGACAGGCAGCGGGAGGTACACACATCCATCAACTTTTTGGGGGCATTTTCTGTTCTTTCTTTTTTCAAGAATACGTTGAGACCGTTTGGTGGGCTAGGGGTTTAAGGTGCTGACTATAATCTGGAACATCCTTTGATGCATGCTCTTCTCCACCTCTCTCTACCCTTATTTCCTGTCATCTCTCTAGTGTCAATGCATTAAATACCCCCATAAAATACAGTATAGATGGTATTTAGATCTGACCGCATGCAAATGTGTTCAGCAGCATTAACTCGATCAAACATCAGGATACAACTAGGACGTTTATCAAATATATTTGCCAATTTAAACCACTTGAAATGTGAGCATCACCATACTGGCTCAAATGTCACTGTGGCCTTTGATTTAATATCAGTTCACATTGTGTTTAACCAGTAAAGAACTGCTTAACTCCTGTGAGTGTGTACACAGACTAACAGCTTCAAGAGCTTGAGTAGCAACTCTAATATAACCACTGACGGTCCTGTGAATGATACACACATGGGCACATGGTTGTTGAGCAGGTTCAGGTGAACATTCAGTGCCAGCTAAAGGGAGACTCCAGTCCGGTAGTTGCGAGAAGGCGAGGCCATA
The DNA here is from genome assembly GCA_028641955.1 of Protonibea diacanthus. Taxonomy (NCBI): domain Eukaryota; kingdom Metazoa; phylum Chordata; class Actinopteri; family Sciaenidae; genus Protonibea; species Protonibea diacanthus. The sequence continues at coordinate 15,745,126 of CM053978.1, forward strand.
GTGCAGTCAGTCTGTGTTGTCAGTGCTATGATGATGCATCATCTGCCCTGTGCCAAAGTTTCACACTCTGCTCTTCTTCCACACACTTGCAAACACACACACACACACACACACACACACACACACACACACACACACACACGAATACAGATGCACTGAGATCAATGCACAACACACAAACACCCTTTCCTGCTAAGAGTCTTTGAGCATGTTGATGCGTGCGAAGATCTTGAGTGCAGGTCCCAATTTAATGTTCATGGTGCTCATGAGGTGGTCCTCCTTTAACAGGAGCAGAGCCTGTCCATCAATCTCCTGAGAGCGAAACTCGTCTGCTATCTCTTGACAACCTGCATGAACAGCAGAGAAAGAAGTACAAGCAGCAGTTGGTGACACTTTATCTTTAAACAAAACAGTGTATGTAATGCTTTATGAGTGTGTTTCCTGAACAAACAGCAGTCTGTGTTTACTCCACTGACCTGGCAGTGAACGGATGAACTCATAAACCTCCTCCACGTTCCACTTGGTGGGATCGTTGGGGAAGAATCGCTGACAGAGAGATGGTGCATCTCGACCGGAGCAGCCCTCTTGGTCTGAGGCCCTGCTTGGATGTCGGTGTACAGGGACCTGAGCTGGGGCTGGAGCAGGAGCCAGGGGTCCTGAGCTGGCTGCCGACAGGGGAGACGGAGGCTCCTCATAGCTGGACATGTCTGAACACGGGCTGGACTCCTCCTGACTGGGCTGCGAGGGATGCGGTGAGGACACAGAACCAACCTGAGTCTGCTGAGGTGAGGGGGACAGCTTCTGAAAAAGAAAAGAGGCAGGCATGACGTCAAGACTCAGCATTCTGAGAAATGAATGGCTCATCAGTAAAACACTTCTGGGACATTGTGTTAAGACACAGCAAAGATTAAAAGTGTAATGAGTAAGATTTATACTGTAAGATTGCTTCAAATGAGAAAAATACACCTGGCGGGAGTTGATAGAGTTGTTGGATCGATACCAGTGCCACAAAAATGACTTTGTCAGGTGCTGAACCCTCTATTATGAAACGCAGTTCCTGGTTCAAAGATGCAACAAAAGCACCCCCCACTGGAGGTGGAAGGACCCAACCTTCGAGGCATTACATAACTCAAAACATTGAGGCTATTAAATGTAAAAAACTACTCTACCGCCAAAGAAATATCATTTTTTAGGATAAAATATTATGACATACCACAATACCTACACATTTCTGCAGAATTTCTGCTTTCATTATTTCTGCTTCACTACTTGTCTCTATTGTAAAAAAAAAATGTTTAACTTTATTGTGTCATTACAGATTTCAGATAAGTCAGCCTTATCTTTAAACCTCCAGTAAATCCAGTTGCTTATGACGTCTATATAACTTGTGCAGGAGGCAGAAAATCTCTACTAATGCCTCTCTTCTCCTACCGGTCACCAATAAACGTTGACGAAGATGACAGAGTGCGTAATGACCCTTTAAAGACAGAGGGAGATAATCTGGCACTGAAACAAATGATGCCGAAGTTCATTAAAAAGCATGAGGCGTGAAAAGTGCTGGGCATAAAATATGCAGTGAAAGCAGTATGTGATGAGAAGTAAAATGTTGATGTGGATGTTTTACAACTGTGAAGGAGAGTGTGTGTGTGTGTGTGTGTGTGTGTGTGTATGAGTGCGCGTGCAAGGCTCTGTTTCTGTACCTGCTTCTTTGCCTCTATACTGGAGCGCCCCTGAGATCTCCTACGCCAGCGATTCGTTGGTTTACTCCTCTCCGGGCGGAAAAGTCCTATCCGCTTTGTGCAGCCCACATTGTACCTGTCCAGAAAAGGTCTATTATTAGAGCTTCTCCATTTTCACGTAATATAACTGACAAGAAAAATTTGCTTAAATGAGGATGAATCAAAAAGGTGACTTACCTCTTTGCACAAACCACAGAGCAGAATCTTTTAGAGCCTTTGAACGTGTAGGCAAAGTCCACCCAGCCACAGTATTCACACGTCAGCTTGGGCTCTTGCTCTTTTTCTGTAAGGAAGGAAAACGGCATCAACATCAGACACACACGACAAAGAATCTGCTTATTTACTTTGACCACATCCGCAATCACCAAAATAAGAAACTTTAGAAAGACATTTAATAATCAGGATATTTAATACACTTGCATAAACGGAAATGTTTTCAATTAACTGGTTAAAATGAGTCCAGAGGTATAACCTTACACAACGGTTTGTAATACTCAGACAAATCAAGGCAGCATGTTGCAGAAATGCAGAAGCAAAGGTTGAGGCAGATAAACCGATATTTGCCAGTAGACTGTGTTGATGAACTGGCTCCATTTAAATAAATAAAAGTCTCAAGTTGGTCTGAAAGGAGTCTTAAGCCGATCAGAACAGTTCCACATTACAGTTTTCTGTTCCACTTTGTTTATTTGCAACAGCACACTAACGTGTAAACTGTTACTTCCACCCCTTTCATGTGTTTCACTTGAGTGCATACAGGACTTGAAACTGTTAATGTTAATAATGGCTTTTGCAGCTACATTATCTAACAGGTTGGTTTTGGTCTGGGAGAAAAGACAGAGCCACACATAGGTCAAGTGGTTTGGTGAGAAGATCCAGAAGCATGTAATCACGCAGAGGGCAGCGTTCTCTGTGACGATGCACAGAGGACAGCGAGTGCAGCACCAGCTCTTTGCATCGTTACCTCACAGCAGTTCAGGGCCATTTGTCAGGTCACACCAATAACGCTGCTGCAGTAACTGTGTGTGTTAAGAAAATGATGGCGTGCCCGTCGTTATGAGGTTGGCGCATTGTAATGTTCACGATCATAAACAGTACGAATAAAAATTTCACAAGCCTTCGAGAGAAGTCAGATGGGTGCATCCCTAGATTCATGAGTCACCAGCGCAGTGCGACACACACACACACACACACACACACACACACACACACACACACACACAACTCTACTTGTGTAATACTTTTTGTCATACCTGGCTGGTTCATGTCCTCAGGCTCAGAGTCAGTGTTTGCTGCGTTGCTGACCGGGGTTTTGTCAGGATCTGAGGAGAGCTGATGATCCAGCTTCTTTGGGCTGTCGATGAGAATGGGCAGACGCTCCACCTGGTGACAGATAGATTAAAATACATTAACGAATCTAGCAAAGTAAAATGGTGATAAGAAACAATAGTTCTGTAGTTGTAGTAGTTAATAGTTGAATAACACCATTGTATATCACAGCAGCAATACTGGGTGCAAGGACATTTTTTTAAGGTTCTTGTTACATTTTACTGGATTGAAAGAAGTGCTAAAATGATCAGTCAACTGATAAAAATATTATTAAACTTTTAAGTTTTAGATTTTTTTTTAAGTCTAGCCTTCAAAATGATTGGTGGCTGCAATCATTCCTCCTCGCCCAGTACGGCTGTAAAGCAACTTTCAAAAATCAGTAATAACCACTTTTGGTCTAACTAACTCTGATGATCAACAAGCTACTACTAGAGACATGGTTGGTGAAATAAGACATTCGACTGGTCAAATTTTCAATGAGTCAATCAGCAGAAAACGTATCAGCAACAACTGTGATAATCGATTCATTGTTTCATTGATCCACTGAATCGCCCTGATAATCCTGCTGTGACTCAGCGCTGGATAAGTGAAGGGAAATGGATAGATGGATGTTTAAATCATTTAAACAAGCAAAAATTACTTATTTTTTTTAAGCCACAGATTCCTCCTCTCAAATGTTTAAACTTCTCTGTTAATAGTGAGTTGAAATAGACAATCTTCAGAGTTTTGCACTGTTTGTCAGACAAAATAAGTTCACCTAAGCCTTTACAAACTTGTAAAAGGCATTCCACCTTTTTGACATTTCACAGAATAAAATAAAAGCTAACTTTGCTGCAGATGCAGCCTCCATTCTTTCAAGCTGTATAATAATATGAATTCCTTGCTCTTGTTCAGCCCTACATGCACGGAAATACACACTTACACCAAATGTCCAGTAGGAGGCAGTGAGCCCCAAGCATAAGAAATTACAGTAAGCACATGACAGTATGCTGTGCCTAAACAAAAGGCTTTAGTGAGCAGGTACACAGATACACCAGGTAAACAACTCAACATATAATAACATCATGCGGAAGGGAGATGACAGATTAGAGGAGGGATTGTTATGCCTTGAGATGCTGCAGTGTGCAGCTCATTACACACACCTTCATCCATCTGTACTCTTTCAGCTACAGAGTGTGACCTCACTATAATTAATGACTGAATCAAACAAGCTGTGAGCTGTCACTACTAGCGGTAACAGAGGGTTAGTGTTTGCCTGCTGACAGCTCCCTGCGGGAGAGTACACTGGAGAGTGTGGCGGTGGCTCTAGGTTGTTTATCATGTCTCGCTGCTAGTAAAGCTGCGATCGGGCACTTACACACACGGGGAACGGCTCAGCTCCTTCCTGGATGACAAAGCCCTCGATGACATGTGTGAGGACCTGGGGCTTGACGATGGCCTGGGGCGGTTTGTTCTCTCCGTTCTGCGGCGTGCTGCCCGTCACGGTGGGCGCCTCGCTCTCATTTCCTGAGGTCATGGCTGGAGGTGGGGTCCCAGGTGCAGCACTCGGCCTCTTGGTTGAACCCCCTCCTGACCGAGAAATGAATACAACACATCCAGTTAATGAAAGCTTTTACTCTGTGAGAGCTGCTCACTGGTGGATTGATATTAGAGCTGGGGGGAAAAAAAAGTGTTAGATTAATCATTTCTGTCATTTTTCAAGCAAAAAACACCAAAGACTCTCTCGTTAGAGCTTCATGAATGTGATAATTTCAGGCTTTTCTTTGTCATATGTGAGCGTGAAATGAATATTTGGGTTTTTTTTGGATTGTGGGTCAGACAAAACAAGCCTCCTGAAAATGTCACTTTATGTTTTTCATTATTATCCTGAGCATTTTACATTGGTTTGTGAAATTTTATAGGCAAAACAATGGATCAATGAATCAAAGAAAACAATCAGCAGCTTTAGATTAATCATCTGATTCGATCTTTAAATCAAAAATGTCACAAACATTCTCCTCAAATATAAATATTTGCTGGTTTCCCTTGTCATATGTGATAGTAAACTGAATATTTGGGGTTTTGACGACATATCCTTGGGTTTCACACATGTATAATGGGCATTTTAAAGTATTTTCTGCCATTTTATAGATAGAAAAAAAACTGATCAAAAATACAATCATTAGATGAAATGACAATGAAATTAGTATTTTCATACTTTTTTTTGTAAAAGTTGCAGCTCTAATTTATTTATTTATTTATTTATACACAGCAATGTAGAGGAGGATGTATATTACCTTATTATTTGAATTATAAAATTGATCTACATCAACATATTGTTGAAATGTCATTGGAGGAATAAAGCAATAGCCAAATCTTCTATAAATATAAATCAAATTAAAGTAGTGGTTTGTCTTCATATAAAATCACATATTATAGTACTTCAGATATGTATGAAGTTATATTAATCAAACCATCTATATGCAAACTGTATCCAGTCATATCCACCTGTCTGTCGCTGATCCGAATAACTTTCCGGGTGTGATAAAAGCATCTGAGCTGACTTACTGGCACACGGTCGATCAATAACAAACAGTAAACCCATCATGCATCGCTCCGACCATCACAACGACGACACCAAACGCCACAAAGCGAAAGTAAACAGAAAAAGTGCTTTGTCATCTTAAAAAAATAAAAAGCCATCGGGGTTTTTAAAAGGAGAGAAGCTTTCTTACCGCTGCCTTCACAGACAAAACATGTGCGGTTTGGTTTGTTTGTTGTTGCAATGATCCGACTCGCTCCGACCTGCTGCTGCTGCTGTTTGAGACCGCGGATCGGTTTAATCTGCAGCAGCGCCGCTTCAGAGCCGTGAAAGAAAAGCTTTTAAATCAGGATCCGCCTCCCTGTTTCCTCCCACAGCAGCTAACGCTGTCATCTCTGCTCCTGCTCAGGCTGCTGCAGCACTGCTACGTGTTTAAATAGATTAAGAAGGCTGTCTCCAGCTTCAGCCACATGCTTAAAATTGTTTATTTTTGTCCCTGACCAACTTAAAAAGTAATAAACGTGAGTCCATGTTTTTTTTTTTTCAGCAGGGCCGTACAAAGATATATCAGGTCCCGGGGTCCAAGTCCCTCATCTGTGCACCCCTGAGAGAACACTATTTTTTTTTTATTTAATTTATGTGCTACATAAATATCTGTACATTTTTTTTCCCCAAAGGTGGAGCCCTCTCCACACTGCCTGCAACATGTTCGGGTGGTGCTATCAAACTGAAAATAGTGTTTTAGAGACATGCAAGGTGCTGAAGATGGCGGGGGCGTGTTGTGACACATGTAAAAGGGCTGAAAGATATCCAGGAAGTCCAGTAAGGGATAATGAGTTTAAAGCATTGATGTATTAAAGCTCCCATGGGCGTCTACTTTCCAGTGAACTAACTACCTACTGAGGTTTTCTTGCCGGTTTTGGCTCCTGGCATCCTGGGGCTGACAGATCGCTACTTAGCAATCTTTCCATCAGGAAAAGTCTGTAAATCACCACAGTAGTGTAATGTTGTTCACTGCTGGTCTCAGTTGTGCTTGAACCCAGTCCAGTCCGGCTGCTGAGCCCAGCAAATAGTTAATTAGAGGTTAGCTACTTAAGCAAGTCGTTAGGCTAAAGCTATCTGTCCATCAGAAAACTCTGTAAATCACTGGGAGTTGAAGCTGAGCAGCTGGAGGACATCAGAGGGAAATATATTGTGTATAAAATATAACCCAGTTTCACCCAAATCAGTGAATAATGTCAAAGTTGTGATTTTGTACAGTAATAAGCAGAGCCTAACCATATTATGTTGTCTTGTAGCAGCCTTCAGAATAACAAACAGGAATCACTCTGCTCTAGCAGCATCACCATAAGCTAATATAAATAATAGTGATGAATACGTTGATCTATAATATAGAGATCACATTCACAAAATATTTCACATTTAAAATAAGAGAGTGCTGCTTTCACATGCGTGTTGCGTAGCATGTAGTGAATCAAGATAGCTGTACCAAACCTTTTCACCCAGATTCAAAAATAACAGCACTGCTTTCACTTTGACTGGATAGATGGTGACGCACTTTACAGTTTTGCTGTTATGGATGTCTTAATCGACACTAGACAATGTTCTTCTTCTTGGCCTTCATCGTAACATTCATCTGACTGCACTTTGTGGTGTTTTTTTTCAGGTGGTTCGGCAACTTAGTTGTGTTGCTTTGTGGCTCACACATTCTTTGCATGATTTGTTCTTGCTTAACATCACTTCAGAGATGAAAAAAAGAAGCACTTGACCTCACAGTCCTAAATGCACTGATGTGCACTGGTGGGCTGCTGTCTTTCTTTGTACACTTCCATTTAAATGCTGCAAAAGAGATGTGAGAGGGTCTCTGAATATCTGCCAGCGGAGAGCAAGGCTGAAGTCATTCAGTGCACATAATCTTTGTAGGTGGTAACCTTGTATACTCAATAAACCACTTTGACTGAAAAACAGCTTCTCTCTGGAGGCTCTTTCTTTAAATGCGACATTTTAGTAAGTAAAAAAACTGAAACCTATCTTCATCAGAGTGGATTACAGAAATAGTTTCCTGCTCTGGTGGTGAACAGTGCACCTCCATGGCACATCACACCCAACTCACTGCCCTTAAAACAGCAATTTGTGGTCTGCAGAATGTTTCATTTTACAAGAAACACAGCATTAGCACTATTTCCAACCATTTGGAAAGAAAGACATGTCGCCATAGAAACTAATCCATGTCAACATTTATAAAATACGCCCCAAATAACTTTGAGCTCAGCAAGAAGAGTTTAGCCGCTACACGATCATGCACTTACACTAGCTCAAAGCTACAAACCATGAGTGAACAAATCGCTTATCAGAGCCAGATTTATGTCTTTTATCCGAATTACCTGGATGACAAAATGTGCACGACAGCAGAAAATGCAGCGATATAAAAATTACACTCTACTGACGAGACATTTCTGGGATTTTCTTGATACATGCAGCTAAAAGCTCTTTAACTGTAAAAGTATAGACCCAGTAGTTGATCCACATTTTGTCTTAAGTTGGGAAACTTTGAAACTTCCGAACTACAGTCATAATAGTCTATGACACAAACATTGTCTAATGGGCGAAAGCTGATGTCTAACTGCAAAGTTATTAAGTACAATCCCCATAAACAACTCACACATCAACAGTCATGAGTGTTCTTAAAGTGTCATTGAGGAAAACGATGCAACGCTCCCTACTGCTTTACAAACTACACTAACTTACCAGTTTATCAGCATTTATCACAATGAATGACCCTTATGAGTCTGGCTGTATTTATTACTGTATTCACTCAATAATTATTCCTCCATTTGCTCATAGTCACTGACTGACTTATTTTGACTGATCTTCAGGGCATTTCTTTGTGGGTTTAAATGTTGGCACAATAGAAAATATTGAGTAACTCATGGGGTTTTTGGCCACAGCACAGGGGACATTACAGAGGCTACAACAAAGCAATAAGAGACAAAGGAAAGTGAAACTAAATGTGCTGCAGAGACAACATGTTCTGAATTACAAGTAAATATCAGCATTGATTTTTCTCTTTCTCTATTGGAGATTGCAAGAGTTGGTTAATTAAAGAAGAGCAGAGCCGATATAATGGTACATTTTCTGTGCCAAGGGGGAAAATTGTAACTCTGTTTTTAATTTGGTACTTTTGGCCTTCCTGTTCCAGTGGCTAATTGGTTAGAGAGTTTGTCTACCAAAGCGTTTGACTACTCAAGAGAGAGTCATTTAGCAGCTTAGAAAATAATGCTGAATCATTACCTTGTGGTTGAGCAGCTGGTGTGGCTGGGTCAGCCTTGGGCTGCTCTACAGATTTGGTGGGTTGTGATGGCGAAGGTGCAGGTTGCTGCTGCTGCTGCTGCTGCTGCTGCTGCTGTTGCTGTTGCTGCTGCTGCTGTTGTTGCTGCTGTGGTGGTGGCTGTAGCTGTGTAGTGGGGGTTGGACATGTCTCTCTAACCACAAGTGACGTTGGCTTATCTTTACAATCCTGAACCAGTCGAGAGGCCTATGATGTGAATTAGGAACAAAAGTTAGGAGATAACATCAGAAAGCTCTTCTGAGACAGTATTGAAAAGACAGATCAGAGACTGTTACAACTTTTAAACGTCAGTGACTCAAAAACTGAAAACCATTAAGGCTAGGAAAATATCACACCAGTGGGAAAATATTACACCAAAATCCCAAATGCAGAAGATTTATGATGTATGTTTTGGAGTATGAAAGAATTCTGTGGGTGTTGTTGAAACAGTAGTTTGTTTTGTTGGTTACCACTTTCAAAAAATGGATGTGAACAAAACAAAAAGTAAGGATGATAAGTGGAACAGAAAGTCCACAAAGTCATGACCCATTAGAAACAAGTAGAGGACAAAAATATGAATTACATCCATTGTACAATTCTGGAAACACAAAATAGGTAATATGCTACTGGGAGAAAATTATACCTTCCTATACCTCTTTTCTAAAATGATGTTCTTTCAGAAAATCAATTGTCCACAGACTGCAGCTTTGGCCTGATGGTGGCCCTCCATTTTATGGCAATTCATTCAACAATTGTTAAGACATTACACTCATCATCATAAATGTCAACCTCATGGTGGGAGTAGAAGAAAAGTTAGGGGATCCCCAATGTCATTAGGATGCATCATCTGGGAACCATGCATGTGTGTACAAAATCTTCATACAGTACTTGTATTTGATACCAAATTAATGTCCTTGTGGTTGAACATAATACTCAGGGGTTCTGGGGAGACCAGACACTAAGACGGGGAGACAGTAACTGTCCAAACATGGTCCAATCTGTCTAAACTGAATGTAAACACAACTTGATAAAGAAATAAATAAGAATAAATAAAGGCCCTGTGCCCGACCTGCTTTTACACCAGCTTTCATTTTAGCCCTGCCAAAGGTTTAATAAACCACTGATGGTGGCAAAGGTTTGTTTCGACTAACTAATGCAGATTCGTTTAAGACGTTGATGTGCGTAACTGTACTCACCGTTGGCTGTATTTGTAGGTTGATGGCAGTGAGCTGGACGGGCTGAGCTTTGGCATGGTTAAGGGAGGAGTGGAGTGCATGGGGGCTGATGGTGGAGTGAAAAATGGTGGCCTGCTGGCTGGGTGTGGAGGGCTGGTGTGGAGCCGGTTTGGGCAGTACGGGGACAGGGTGCTGTGATGGTTGAATGGAGGCCGTCTGCAGCAGCTGGCCCGCGGACCTCTGGGAACCTTGACTCTGATGGACCACAAACTGCTGCTGCTGCTTGTGCTGTTGAACCAGGGAGTGGGGCTGAATCTGAGTGTATGCTGGAATGAAAACAACAAAAACATAGCTAAATGCTGTGTTCACCACCCGCAAATATTTTTGTTGCGTCCTAAATTCACTAGCCAGAAAATTGTAGTTTTCTCTGACACTCAAACACTCAAAGCAGGCCATCAGTGTTTATCTTTCACTCCGAAAGCAGATTGACACTGAATAGCATTTAATACCTTTTACATTAAAAAGGTCATTTTAGTTAGCATTAAAAATACTTAGTTTTCAAGTCTCACATGCTGTATGAGCTCAGCTGTACATTGAAATATTTTTCCCGTCCATACAGGTTATAAAAGGGATTTAGGAAAAAAACAACCACCCAAGCTACAAAGCAACAAACCCACAAAGAACTACTGGAGATACTGTTGGCAGAGTGTTTTGCATTCAATGGTGCTGACACCAAGTCAAATCTTTTGATTAGTTGATTACCAGAAAACAATTTTGCAAAAATTGTAGTAATACATTAAAGGTCCAGTGTGTAGGGTTTAGTGCCACCTAGCAGTGAAGCTGTAGATTGCAACCAAATGAATCCTCTCCCATACCTCATCCTCTCCTTCCAAGCATGTAGGAAAAATTCTGGCTACAAGACTCACATAAAAAGCAGAAGGCCATATCTAGAGCCAGTGTTCGATTTGTCTGCTCAGGGCTAAAATGGCAGTTCAACATGACGGACTCCGTGGGAGAGGAGCCGCTCTTTCTGTCGATATAGAGGGCTCATTTTAAGGCAACAAAAACACAAGATTCTTATTTTCATGTGATTATACAGTAATGTAAATGTTAGATTAAATTCCTGCCAATAGATCCTCCTACACACTGGACCTTTAATCTTTTAAGCCACTTAATCAAACCAAAATACAAAGCAACATCTGCTTCATGCAAGTGAATTTCAAGTGAATTTTGTTTTTTATTTTGTTGACAGGATGTGATATTAAGAGGCTGTTGAAAGGTGCACAGAAAGCTCCCCTGTTGCAGTTTTGGTCTGACCATTCCTAACAAAACCTTTCAAAATGGCCTGTCACCACCTGTCAGAGCTGTTGTGGGTAAAAGGACTCACAACTTTTCCCCAAAGTTCAAGACACAGCACATCTATCTTGTATTGTGAGATCATGTGTGAGTGGGAGAGTGTTCAGCGGAAGTAGCCTGGGGCTAGTCTAATCTTAGAAATGCCCCAGGAACAAGCATGCAGAGCCAACTGTCCATGACACTTTTTACTGAGTTAATGTTGAGTCAGCCCGTCCAAGACCCTCCCCCTGCCTCCTTTATATCCAACAAACAAAAAGAATGAGCTAACTCATTCTTATTACTCAAACCCAAACAGGAAATTAGTTCCTTATTAGCACCGCAGTACTATACAGTAGCTTCTGCTAGAGCTGTGTGAACATGGAGGTGCTTGGTGATGTTAATAAACCCCCTCGTCAATAACTCCAAACATGGAAAACTGCCAAGTACATCAGCATTTGTCTAAAATCCCCCTGACCCCCACCCTCGTCTTCCTCCTCCTCCTCCTGTTCTTTTCATGATGTTTTGTGTGGGACAGGCTCCATCTGGTTTCAAAGTTTCCCTGTGAGGCATTAACCGCAGTCTGTACCCTGCTGTGGAATATATAGATGTTTCTATCCAGCAGAGTTTGCATGTCATTAGTCCCTTTAACGTTACAGGATCTGCTGAAAAGTGTTTTCTTTTTCACATGGTGAGACAGAGTGGAAGCCAGCAACAGAAAATTTGGTTAGCTGTGGCGTACAGGGAAGGGCTTCATTTAATATTTACAATGTTCAGAGGGCGATGGATATGATCCTCGGCTGGATGGATACGGCCAGCAGCATGATAATCAGAGATGTAAGATGGTTCATGCTTGAAAAGCAATTTAACCAGACACTTCAAGGGACAATAACATCCACCAGCTCAGCTGCTAAGCCTAGGGGTGGCAAAAATAATCGATTATTAGATATATCGTGGTGTTTGCTTGAAAAATTCACTCAATCTGTAATTTAAAGTAGTTCTTTAAAAAACTTGAAGATGATATGTGGTACAATGGAGCAACCATGATGTACAAGATGAATAGAATAACTTAATTTGGGGTGAAAACTTGATGAAGTTTCATCAATTAATCGACTTACAGAAAAATAATATCCAATTATTTTGATAAAAGGCACAAAGTACAGCTGATGCTGGTGGAAATATGTTTTGATGGCATTTAGGCATAAACCAAGTAAGAAGGTATCCTTCCAAGTATCCTCTGGGCAGTATTCACGCTTCGAAAAAATTTAACAGATCTCTAGATCTCTTGAATTTTGCTCTAGAACGAGATCTCTACAGCCTCACCACTAGCATGGCTAAAAACCTACCAAGTTGACCTGATTCTTTGAAGTGCTGTACAATGAACTATAACACCTACTGAGCTGACAGATCCAGCCAGATCCAGCTGACAGATCAGCAAGCATCGTTAGCCGATGAAGACCACGTGATATGACTGAAAGTTTCGGACAAAACTAATAGACCGTGAGATAAATGGTATATTATGTTCAATGACAACAACAAAATGGACATACATATTTGTCAGGGCATAAGTACTCATAGGGGAAATAATTAACTCAAAACCTTTTATACCGGCAACATATATCAGGTTCTATTGGTTACCAAGACCAAAAGAAAGGATACAGGCCTACCTAAACCAGATTGAGACCAACATGTCTCATGCAACATCACTTCACCTGAGCTGAGTGTTGGGAGACAGGCCTGGTCAACCTCAAAGCTTGGCATTAGTTTCAATTAAGTTAGGTTAATATAAATACTCAGAGAGAAACGAAACTAGAGGCATTAGTAGTAGCACCTTTTATCAAAACCTCACTGAATCATAAGGTAGCAAGAGATTCTCAGATTCTCAGTCTGAGGGATGGAGGGGGATTTCTGAATTAGTGCACACCGGATACAACCAGTCCACCCGATGAATCCTGACAACTTTCTCAAGCTTCTAATGAGGAACAGAGAGAGGTCTTGGAAGAATAGGAAGACGGGGGAATTGATTTAAACGCTATTCCCCCTCAAGGTCTTGGGATTAAGGACTGAATGACTCAGGCCCCCACGCCCACACACATACAGATGCAATTATACAATCCTCAGTATGCGGTAGTGGCCTCCGAGCTCTGAGTGCGTCTTACTTTGTGTGTGTTGTTGCGCAGTGTCCCGGAATTGAAGACAGTATACGTTCCTGATGGGTTTGTAGCACCAGGCCCTGGAAAATCCCTGAGTTTCCACATTCTCACTGGCTGCCGCTTTGGCGTACTTTCACGAAACACATTCCGACTTAAAATAACAGAGCAACAGCAGGACTGACGCCATCTTTCCTCACTTATCACATTTGCAGATACTCTATCAAATAGGCAATAAGGGAACATAAGATATCCACTTCCTGATTAGTTTAAAGACTCCAGTGTTTAGGGGGAAAACACAATGGCAGGCTCTCAGGAAGAGTGACAGGCCTCAGTATTTTAGCAGGTGTAACAACTAAAAGAGTTTGAGTGAAACACTGAACCTGTAAGTAAATTATTAGCAGTCATTAAGTTTTGCATGCAGCTGATGTCTGGATTTCCATTTTAAACAAGTGGGTACTTTCAAGGTATTTTCATATTCCAGTGAAACTGGCATCTGATACTGTGGTTAGCAGCTACATGATGCCAAGACACAGACTTTGTGTGCATATCTCCCCTTTTCATCTGTGAGCATGGTGCTTTGGTGCTTTTGGGGGTTCCCTGCTGTGGTTTTTAAAGTAAAAGGTACAGGCTGTTTCCTGCCAAGAGAAGGTGATCACAAACCTTTTTTGCAATAAGATTAATAATAAATTGCAACAAGCCAGACGGCCCAACATTTGTTTCCAACCCGATTTCTATTCATGGGAAAGTGACTCTTACTCGCTGTAATGTTCACTGTAACACAGATGTTGCTCTAAAAATGATCTGCCATCCTTCGGGAAAAATAGCAAACAAAATGAAGCACACCTCTTCCCATTTTGCTAACTCCTTCAGATCAAGCCAGACTGGTTTCTGTTGTTCAGTTTCACACTTATAAAGAAAAATGTGTTTGATTTATTTCAATACTTGCTTTATGGTTTCAGATATGGTTGCACAATTTACTAATTGGCACTACAATTCCTTTAACCATAGTGTTGTCATCTCACACCTAAGACTGTGCAATGCACAGCAGATCTAACAGCAAGATAAAGCAATGAGAATATGCAATAGATACAGATTTTTTTTTTTGGAGGGCTTTTTTTTATGTGTGATAATATTACAGCTGTGGCTCAGGAGGTAGACCGAGTCGTCCGCTAATCAGAAGATCGTGGTTCCTTCAGTCTGCATGTCAAAGTGTCTTTGGGCAAGATACTGAACCCTAAATTGCTCCCGAAGGCTGAGCCATCGGTGCGTGAATGAGGTTTGCTCCCAAAATGATAAACAGTTGGCACCTTGCACGGCAGCCACTACAGTCAATGTATGAGTGAATGTGATATGTAGTGTAAAAGTGCCTTGATGGGGATTGAGGATTTTACCATTATTTATTTATTTATGTTGGTAATTCAGGCTTAGTCCACAATTAATCCAATAAATTTAAGTCTAGCACAATCCATTTAAGGTGGAAAGCAAAAATAATGTAGTACTACTGAATGTAAATGACAGTACAAAGTAATTAAAGAAGTTTGAAATGCAACAATTACATGTTTTCTGTACTTTAACAACACGACAAAACACTAACTAATTAGACACAGGGCCTAATTATATCTACAGTCTACTCATTAATGCCACAGTTATGGATGGAGTATGAACTTACAGTACCCCCCAACACTAACCACCAGCTAAATCTCTGGTTTCCTGAAGTTATTGGTTTGTCCCTTCTATCAACCTTAACAAGATATTAAACATCAATCATGGAAGTATTGGGTGAAATTTTGGATTTCCAAGAGACTGTGGCAAGTCCGTACAAAAACTTTTTTTTTTTTTTTTTTTTAATGTATGATTGTCTGTAGGAAATCAACGTGTATAATGAGTCACAGTCAAGTTGAATCCAAGCTTTTAACCTAATCTGCCAGCCATGCAGCCTCTCTTTCTCCTGATCCACAGCGTATTAACTCCCCAGCATCTCATATGCACACCTGTCCCTCATGGCCTGCTGCTATGGCAACCCATGTTAATTTTTCCAGACAGCATGCAGCCAGATTTTCAGCTTCCATCCTCCCTTTCATTTTATGTGAATCCATTACTGCAACAAAGCAAGACACAGTTGTGCACTGACACGCTCAGATAATCCCTGCTACCCCCCCCTTTTCCAGTCACACACAAACACACAAGCACCAAAGCATACACACACAAACACAACAAAGAGATGCTTTAATACAGTGTAGAGCAGACTATATAAGACTTACAGTCATGTGCACACATTAACACCCACATATGGTACACATACATATTTTTAAGTTTTTCCTCAAATGAACTATTTTGGGAAATGTAGTGTCAGGACCTTCTTTAAAATGAGATAATGCATCTGAAGGGGGTTTATCCTGCAAACAAACTGGACTTAACTTGATTTAATCAGCTTGTATGCTGGCATATTCACAACCATTCACACTAAAAAAAGGGAAAAAAAAAAAAAAAAAAAAAAAACAGCTGCTGACTTTCAATTACACAGTAAGTGGTTTAAAAGGACTCTTGCGTGGCAGTGCGCCTTTCACAGCTCCTAATTCACAAAGCAGCCCGACTGTTCCAGACACAACCCACCACACTGTCGGGTGGTTTCAAACCTTTTATGAGTGAACGGGTTTGTGATGCAGGCCCCGACATGTCACACTCGTAGCCCAGAGAACGCTATTAACAGTGCAAAAACTCTTTTCTCATCTAATCTTACTATAAACACGAGAGCACATTTCTAGTGTATGTGTGACAGCTGACTGACGGCCCAGGTCTATTTTAAGGTTTGAACTGGACATCTGTTACCAAAAACAAGCATGCAGCAGCTGGCAGGCAATTTGAAAGTTTAATTTATCTGCCCACAAAAATGAAAACAAACTTTCTATGGAATATTGGGTGTCAGTAGAAAAAGTAGACATTTGACATACACGCCATTTACTCTGTAACCAGTGTGAGGACCAGCCTAAGAATCTACGACCATGCTAGCAGCTCTGTGAGGCCGAACACTAAGCAGTACTGTGCCTAACATTCTTACAATGGAAATGCTAACATGCTGATGTTCAGCAGGCGTAATGCTTACCATGTCCACCACCTTAGTTTAGTGTTAGCATGCTAACATTTGCTATTTAGCACAAAACACAAAGGACAGCTGAGGTTGATGAGGATGTCATTGATTTTATATTGAATTGTATTGAACAAACTGAAATTTTAACCTGATGTTGGCTCTACAGAAAAAGTTAGGGTATCACCAAAGTCATTAAATATCTTTTTACCACTCCATCAAGTGAGATATTTGAGATATTTCAGGGTATAAATTAAGAGTTTCATCTGCTGGTGGCACTACAGGGAGAATCAGGGGATCTCCAAAGTCATAAGAGTCTGTCATTTTGGTAGCATGAATGTCTGCACCAAATTTCGTGGCAGCCCAGCCAGTCAGTGTTGAGACATTTCAGTCTGGACAGACATCGCTATCCCTCGAACCATGCCGCTAGCATAATCAAAAGGGATACACTGCTTGAATCTGACTACAGATTATTTGTGAAATATTGTCTATCATCCGGTTGGTCAATGCAGCTCTAGAATGCCCGATAAATGAATATGTATGTATGAGTATTTAAAACAAGTATTAGTTTGTGAAACTTGACGCTGTGGACAAATTTAGTGAGAGAGGAGAATATTTAGCTCTGGCACCCATTAGAACTTCAAAAAATGACTACTCAATTAATCTTAATCAACTAACTGATTAAGCTTTTATACCTATATTGCTATATTGGGAGAGGGTTTATGTCTATGGGACTCTTCTCATGGTTGGCCCTAATGTAAGCACTGCTTTGATTAGTTTTATGGGTAAGAGATCTGCACACTTAAACATTATTCAAACTTTTCAGACTGCAGGGTTGCGGACTCCACTCACCTGGGGCGATCAGGGGCTGAGCACTGACAGCTGTGACACTGCGGCTCATGTTTATGGCTCGGACTTCTGTGACGGCTGCGCTGTCACCCTTCTTCCCTCCTTCAGACAAACTGTCAGAGGAGCTGGCCTTCCCTCCTGCGGAGGCTTGTGTCCCCTGGTTGGGATTCTTGATCAGTGAGGCAGGCTGGATGGGTACAGGGCTCTGCTTCAGACTGAGAGCCTGCAGGGTCTGAGTCTGAGAGGAGGACGTGGTCGCCACCTGCTGGCCACGGATGGCGAGATTCTGGACCTGATTCTTGGAAAGAATGATGGGAAATTATTGACAGGAAGAGATTCAAAGTGGGTCAGAATTGTGTTTATTAGAAAATGAATGAAAATGATGCTTTCAATGTAAACCAACAAAGATTATTAAGAGTATACTGGTAATATCACAACAGTAAAGATGGATTGGATTTCCAGATACTGCAATAACTTTTTCCAAATCTTCCAAGTTATGGTCACCTCTGAGTTTAAATTTATATTTGTATATGTTTGCATTCATATTTTTCTTTTAGTGAAAATATCTTGTGTGAACTATCCACCTGTGAAGAAGCCTGTGTGGAGCTCTCTGACTGGACAGCCGTCACAGTGGCCGTCGGAGTGAAGATGAGCTGCGGGGACAGAGGAACAGCCCGGCCGAGGCTCCTGGCCACCTGCACCAGATTACTCTGCTGGGCCTGGAAAGCATCACATGCACAATCACAGAAAGTCAGAAAATAAAGAGTAAAAAAACAGAAACACAAAAGATCATCACGATAATCCTCAGGCACACACAAGATGTGAATTATTCCAAGCTAAATGACCCTGCTTGTGTGTTTTGAACTGTGTGAGTTCGATCCCATTTCTAACATACTGTAACATACTGATACAACAGTTTTAATTATATACTTACAGTGTTTTGAACTTTTAATTGGTGTATGTATGCGAAAAACAACAAAGAATATGTGTGTCAAGTTCAATATGAATCATATCAACTAATTTATCACCTAAGGACTATACCAGAAATAAAAACCATGGCCAATCATGACTGACAAATCTGTTTTGCCGTCTGCCAGAAGCATCGCACGTATCTGACAACGCTTTGTACTTACTCATAATGAGGTGGCAGGAACAGCCTGTGTGCCAGATGCACAACTGATGGCAAATTGAAACTGACAAGTTATCCTCAACCAGCTGCACTGAAATAGGCCAATAAAGAAACTTGCCCTTCAGCGACTCTGTTTTAAAAACATCTAGACCTTAAGCTACATCCCTGAATACCTGTCACCTCCAAAAGATGTGAGCCGGGCATTCATGAACATTCAAGACATTCCCTTCTGTGTTTGTAACGAACCCTGTGGGGCCAGACAGATTATTCTGACCACCTATGAGCAGAATAAAGCACGGCATTTACTACAGCAGAGTAAGCATGTGTGCATAACACACACAGACCAATCCCAAGACGGAGTGTGCTCATTTATTCAAGAAGTGTGGGTTTTATATGCATAAATGTCAATGTGCCAGTGGCTGTGCAGTCTCACCATCTGTGCGCGCAGGTACATCTGTGCCTGGCTGGCCGTGAGAGTGGGGCTGGACGAGCTGCCCAGCAGAACAGCCTGCTGGGATATACTGGTGGGGGTGGAACTAATGCTCTGAGCCCGGCTGATCAGCTGAGCTGCCGCTGGGGAGGTGGTCAGGTTGATCTGCGGGGAGAAGATGAACAGAATGATAAGATAATACACTTCCTTTTTATCAATGCGCCAGCTTCCTTTAAACAACCCGTCAAATATGTGAGAATTTGTTGACATTTTAAGACTGAATGTTACCATTTCGATCTCAAGTAAAAGAGAAGTGATACAGCCCACAGAGCTGCTAGTCTGGTGCATGTCTTGGTGCTAAAATTAACTTAGTTCCATGATAATCTAATGGACAAAGATAACTTAAACTCTAGGAGACAGACCAAACACTCAAAACTGAACTTACGGTAGCCTGAGTAGATCCTGACTGCTGAGATGAGGTGCCGTTCTGGGAGTTTTGTCGGCCAGCTGCGATACTGGCCTATCTCAAGGCAAGAGCAGGAGAGACAGACAAATTTACAATTTCATGAATCACGTCCTGCAGGAAGCCAGTGACAATGTGAAATGTTACAATGTGAAAACAATTCTTTCATGTGATGACCATTCGCTGACCTGTTGTACAGCGGCCAGGCTCTGGAGTTGAGCGGTGCTGAGGCTGTGCTGCTGCTGGAGAGCCGCGGTTTGCAGCATGAGATGCTGCTGCTGAGCGGCGTACATCTGCTGAAGGTACTGTGCTGCTGTGTTGGGCTGTCTGTGTAACGCCTGCTGGAACACCTGAATACACAGACACAGAGACAGGGTGCACAAATTAGAGAGTCAGACACGACCCAACCCTCTCCTGCATTATTCAATCACACACACTAAACGAGGTCAGATTTCTGGCTGCGACACTGCATGACATCTTCACATTGCATTTGCAGTCTTATGTGCAACACTATCGCAAAATCAGAACTTCTCACCTCACTACTCAGAAGACAGTGTCATGTGAGCTCAAAGTAAAGCTGCAGAAAGGAGAAGTCAGAACAAGGCAAGTAATGCTAGCACTGGCAGCTAATGCTACTTCTAACAAGCCCTAACTCTTTTTCTTTATCGCCATCCTCATTAAGCTTAGCCTATCCAGTGTACGCCGTACGTGTTCACTATTGTTTGTGACAGAAGACACAATTTTATGGGACATTTCTTATTTATTGTGAATAATTGTATAATATATATAAAAGAATCCCTATCATGGCTGCATCAAATGGGATCTGAATGGCTGTAAAGTAACATCAACTCTATCTGTGTTATTTTTGTAGTAGAATATGGACTGCAGGTCAACATACATATCTAGTCGTCCAAGAGGAAGATAAATGTATACACATCCCTCATGAAGTATTTCTAAATGTCTAAAGCTTGACATAAATTAGCCTGGACTTTAAATAATTGTCTGCAATAGTTCCTTGACCTAATTATAAACAGAGCTAAACCTCAAAGCCATTGGAAAACAACAAGTGCCCTCTGCCTTGTTGCCAAGTAACCAGAGAGGATGTTGACCTGTGGTCCATAGTGTCACAGAACCATCCGGACCCACACCTCTTGAAATGGGGGTAAAATTAGCAGAGGTGCACTGCGTACAAGCATTCAACTCTCGCTGACCATAAATAACTAGAGGTCCTTTGTGCCCAGAGGGTTTCCTGGTGACAATAGTGTTTGCCTTTTAACTGTCAGCTTGCTGAGTTCAGGAGAAGAAGGGCTGAATAAAAACAAAAACCCCGCTGTCAAGGCATCGGCACTAAAGGTTGCACGGCTCTTATTCAGGAGGAGGTTAATCCTGTGTAGAGGCTTATCCCCAGGTCAAGGGGTCAAGAGCACTGAAGCACTGAAAGCATTCCTTCCTTCAACTTGGACACAGCTTGTGTGCTGACCATTTATTTGAGTGGAGTATTCCGTTATATTGCTCAGGGAGCCTCTTCTTTAATTCAATGATTTCATTTGAGGCTAAGCTCAGAGGCGTGTATGTGGTTTTATTTGCACCAACAGAGGGCAGCAAAAGAGAGTATGTTAACGTAACAGCATTTGCTAGTGCATATGATCTGAATGGGTTTTGTACATACATCAGGCTATCAACAATTTCATGTCAACACCAAGGAACTCACCTGCACCGTTTGCCGGTCAGATATCCCACCGTAAACAGAAATCTGAGGCACTGCCTGCCTTCCTGTCGTAGTACTGCTGGAAGTACTGCTAGTGTTACTACTACCGCCACTGCTACTACTATTACTGCTGCTAGAAGAAGTGGTAGGAGTAGCAGTAGTAGTAGTAGTAGTGTTAGAGGTATTACTACTGCTAGCAGCTGCGGTGCTGGAGGAGGAGTTGGTGGTCCCGGTGCTGTTGCCTGTGGAGGCAGGGGCCCCCGGCTCACTCTCCATGGTGCCCTCTGCTCTTCTCACCTTTGACCCCCGGCTCTTCTGAATGGCTCTCCTGTGCCTAAAGAGAGGAAAAGCGAGAGCAGAGAATGAGAAGAAAATGTCACATAGTTTCTGCTTTTCATACCCAAGCCCATGAAGACGAAATGTTTCTCTTCAGATGAGAAAAAATGAAGTGGCCAAGCAGAGAAACAACTGTGGTAGAAGCAGAAGCATACCCGCACGCGACAGCTGATGAGCACCTTAAGTTTAAGGAAATTAGATCATTTAATCCAATAAAGAAATCATAAGGGAAGTGAAAATGAGTCCGAAACGATCTAGAGGGCTGAAACCAGCAATTATTCTCATTGTTTGTCTATGAAAAAGTGAAGTTCAAAGTGACCAGGTAAACTCAAATATATTAAACCATTAGAAAACCATTAAATCATCACACATAAGAAGCTGGAAGTTTGGCAGTCTTGCTTGAAAAAAGACTGAAATGATTAATCGATTATCAAAGTAGTCTCAGACTGAGACTCAGAGATGAGCCTGAACGACCAAACAAAACTTCTGATTCTGTTTGTTCAGTGAGCGCTCACTCTTGCACTCACCAACACGAGAACACATAAAGCTGTGTTTTGTGGTGTACCTAACACTCCACATTCTGTTGTTGTTGGTTAAGACAGAAAACATTTGGAAGATTTACTTGTTTTTTCTTTTGCTCTTTTGTTTTTATTTAGTTATTTGATCGCTTCATTTGGGGTATTTATGTTTTAACCTCACAATAAACCACATTATAGTTACTTACTACAATTAGACTAAAATGACCTGCCTTCCTTTAACGAGGACAATACCATCTGACTGGAGATGGATTCATTTCAAGCATTCCACTAATACTCGGTATGAGAATGAGCGGGAAATGGATTCTTTCGATTACTTTCATGCACAAACCACATATCATAAATACTAAACATAAATTCAGGGTGCCTGACTGACTTTATTCTCCAAAACCAAAAAGTGAGGCATGGTAGAACAAAGCTGGTTACAGAACCACACAAAAATGCTAATGAAATCCAGTGAGTTTAGCATAAAAAGGCACAGTGGCTGGCTAACATTTGTGGCAACCCTAAATTACATCTTACACACTGGAGCGTTTCCCATAAACAAGAACACACACATTTGGTGAAAGTTAATTGGGAAGGAAGCAGAGGCTGGTCTAAATATGACTCCAGCGCAATCCACTTCTATCAAAATGGCCCAAGCCATGATACAAACATCACGTCATTCATTTTAACAGAAGTTAAAGCGTAATTATCTTTAATAGGAGTACAATCACCTGCTTAATAAGAATTATCCAACACAAAAGTACTGTCTCTGTCTCTAATGATGCCTCATTTCTTGTCAGTCATGAACAAGGATGAGAAAAGAACCGATGATTTAGACCCCTTCCATAAAAGCCTTTTTAAAGGTTGGTCCCCCGGTGCTCTGCTATCCATTAGCACAGGACGAAGAGGTTCGGAGCTCTCCAGGCAGATGAGATGGAGAGGGCCTCAGCATGACAGGTGATAAGATGAGGAGAGAGTAGGAGGATCCTTGCTTGGTGGAGCCAAAAAGGCAAAGATGAGGCTTTGTTAAAATAAATATGGAGAAAGTTCATGTAGCAGAACTCAAATAGAACAGGAGGTGTCGAGAAGGGGGTGGGATTAACACGCGCGCGTGTGTGTGTGTGTGTGTGTGTGTGTGTGTGGTGGAGGATTCAAACAGGATGACAGCTGATGTAACAGAGCTGAAAAGAGAGGCCAAAACAGGGAGGATGGAATTTCTAGCCTCGAGGTTAGAGGTGTGTACATGAAGTTACAGGGGTGCCGGTTGGAAGGGAATGAGGACGGGTGAAGGTTGAGTGAGCGGGTTGTGGATTTTAAATGGGGTTGGTAAGAGGGTGTCTGACGGAAGCAATTAAATAAGGAGCAATGCTGCCGCCATGCCGCAGTTCTTAAGCTATTTCCTCCTCCTCCTCATTATTCTTTTGAACGGATTAGGGGCCAAAGCACAGCTCTATAGCCCACTTATGCCACAAAGCAGACATACTGCAATCTTACTAAACCATATGTTGTGAATGGCAAACGCAGAACGGTCCTAAATAGCCCTAAATATCTGAGTAAACAAATGAGTCACGGAATGAGAATTGAGTTTTGGGTTTTGTTTGCAAAACTGTGCGTCAAGTGAAACTTTTAGATGCTTGTGAATAAGGATATCGGTTTATTTATAATATATCCTACACGTCTCAATTAACAAATATTGTGTGTCATTCAATTAAATGAGAACAATTTAAACAACACAATAATCAAACCAAGCCAAATCCACCAAAATATAAACAGAAATTCAGTTTAGTAAAAATATAAAAAGCTAAAGTCGACTGTAGATTCTCCAAAACAAAAGAACCATAAGTTTGCATTCCGCAGTGTCTGCCATGAATTTTAAATTTCATGTCTACACAATTGCGGCTGCAAAAAAAAGCGCTTAAATCTAGTCAGGCAGAGTGGCTTTCTGGTTGTAAACAAAGCACCACTGCTGCCAAAGCCTGCTTGTCTGTATGCAGTCATTAGCCTACATCCCAGAGTCTGCTTCTCATTGCCTCCCCATGTGTATGTGTGTGTGTATGTGTGTGTGTGTGTGTGTGGGGGGGGAGAGGGGAGGGAATCCCCTCTGGTAATGATGCCTTCAGACCCTGTCTTTCTGAGAGGAGTCATCCATCCATCAGTGAATGCGTATGATGGAGATCACCCCCCCCCCCCCCCCCCCCTACTCCATTCAAATCCTCCAACACACTTGCACATCTACAACTACAATCACACCTTTAAAATTGGGTAAAAAAAAAAAAATCCAACAAACTGGTACCCATGAAAAGTGGTGAAGCCAATGTGCTTGAGAGCACATCAAAGCAGAGCCAGCAGCTTGTTGTACAGTGCAAAGAGCCAGTCAACAACATAACAGCGCAATTTCAGCTCTTTGCACTCCCATCACGAGGACATATTGATCTACTCAACCGGCATTACAAGACCGCAAGAACCGACTGTCAGATTTGTGTCTGGAGGATTTGCATAGCCTGCAGGAAGATGAGAGCTGTTAAGAGACTGTCAGACAGACTGGCTGTCTCTACAGAGCTTAGATCATAGTAAGAGAGTGCTGGAGCCTCCATCAATGTCCATCCGTCAGTTCACATATAGGGACACTCTGATGACCCACATTAAAAAAAAAAAAAACAAAAAAAAAAAAACCCACAAGTACATACTTGTCAGCTGCACAAATCGATTGATGTGTGATAATGGCTTAATAGCCATGAGATCCACAGAGAAATGTATGCTTGTGTGTATGTTTGTGTATGTGTGTGCAGGGGTACTCTGCTGCTGAGACAAAGCCCCCTAACCCTGATGCTCCTACCTCCTCCGGCCCCCCCAACGCGATGCAGGGGTATGATGCCCCATCCCCCGGGAGTGTGCTGTCCTCCTGCAGGATGTTGCTCTTCTTTGTCTGCCTAACTGAGTGGCTGGCTGGCTGGCTGGCTGGTTGGTGAATGAGTGAGCGTGAGCGAGCGTGTTTCTGTGCAATATCTCAAAACCCCCTCACCACCCCAGCCCCTCGTCTACCCCCAACTCAAAGCGAGCTCGTCGTCCCAGCATCAACACCCCACTCCACCAACCAGGCCGCAGCCAGCCTCCTGATTATGTGGTATCCTAGCGACAGCCAACGGGGTGCCTATGGAATCCCCGTGCAGAGGAGGAAGCTGATTGGACAACGGGATCCTCTCTAATGAAGATGATGGTAATGATTTTACTCCGTTCTCCCCTCCCCCTAAGCTGCTGCCTGAATACTGAATTTTTTTTTAGACCCTCCAAAATAATGTAGACTGTAATCATCGGCTAATTTTTTTTTTTTTTTTTGGGACGAGTCAAATCCAAGGTAATGAGGTATATAATTAAAATGACAGCTCAGGCATACTCTTTATGTTGCTGAGTCCAGGTCTGGACAGCTGAAAACTAAAGACTACATTTCCATTTCAGTGCTTCAAAGACAGCACGTTTACAGCGTGGGTTTTAAACCATAAAAGCACAATTTCCACCAGTAACCTGCAGCTCTGGACGGCCCATTTATGCATCATAACATTCAGCTAAGAACCAGAGCACTGACTTATGTCCAAACTGAACGTCTAACCCATTATCTTACTAGCAGGACAGATATCATCACCAATTTTGTGGCTACACTGATGCAAGACTACAAAAAAAGGGGACTATGAACTATAAAGTTGCTCCTTACCCTGTGACTTCATGTTATGTGAGTTACTGGTTTCCTAGATTTCTTTTTAATTATATAAATCAGAATCTGACACGCCAAGTTGCAGCTAGAAAGTGTTAAAGCACTCATTTATAGCAGTTATGGAAATTAAATGCAAAACAATATGAGTAGAAAATTGAGACCCCCCTCATAAAGTGAAATGGGATAGCTTTGCAGTTGAATTCAAACCTCTCTTTAATGACAACAGGACTCATTTATGTGGAATAGGGTAGATAAAACCAGAGGATAATGACATACTCATGGTCTACCCCGCCACATTAACACGCCACCGAACTGTCTGGCTGTATGAAATGTAGCCATTTGA
Source organism: Protonibea diacanthus (assembly GCA_028641955.1). Taxonomy (NCBI): domain Eukaryota; kingdom Metazoa; phylum Chordata; class Actinopteri; family Sciaenidae; genus Protonibea; species Protonibea diacanthus. Next base: position 15,771,273 of record CM053978.1, read on the forward strand.
ATCGTTTGCTGGTGCAATGTGGTATTGATTGGGGCCAACCATGCATGAACCTCATTGATTATTATCTTCTCATTAGCATATAGATTAGCTGGCGTTGCAGCCAGGAACACAAGCCTCTAGTCTCACACTTGGCTAACAGAGCTGTGCAGCAGATGGGGGTCAAAACAGGAGGCAAAGAATAGGAATGAGCTGCCTGATGATGGACCTCAACATCTGAAAGCCCGGGACCCTGAACCTCTGAGATACTACAACAAGCAGAGAGTAGTGGCATTGAATTGAGGCATAAGGGGTGGTCCAGCGAGGGGCTTTAAAAACAAATAAACCACGCCTTTTGTTCAAAGGGCATCCAAGCTCATTATCAATTTCAAGAACGCTGACGCCTAACAAGCTCTTCTGGGGAGCGGTATAAAAATAAATGATCTAGGCACCATGTGAGTGCTGTTTTTAAGATTCCTACATCAAAGCTCCTGCCAGCCAGTGTACTAAAAAGCTTTCTTGAACGCATATCAACTCCACACTCATTACGATCGGTCTAAAAATGTTTAAACTTAAGTAAAACAATGTTAAATGGCATATGAGGCACTCGAGAACAAAATGTATAGAAATGAGCTCATTAAATAACTAATTAAATAACTTTAAAATAGCAAATCATTTAAGGGGTGAACATGTGGATATATTCACTGGATGCATTTGTCTGTTTTCAATTTGTTTTTGGTGAGGACAGCCTATTTAATATCACACAGGAGAGATCTGCAGAGACATCAACTTTTATTGACAATGTTCAAGCTGTGCTCTTGAAATTTTTAAGAAAATGCAGATACTTTTTGTCACCCTTTGTTTACTTCAGATGGTGATACAAGCTAGTCCTTTAAGAAGACAGTTATTACTGCAATGTATGTATTAACACTTTACCCATGCAAAAACGTCAACAAAAAACAAATAGTCAATGTTTGCACGACTGTGGGCTTGTTGAGTCTAGTGCAACAACAATTAGTCAATCGACAGAAAACATAAATTAGCACTCGCTGGTTCAAGACCCTCAAATGTGAGGATTTGCTGCTTAAGTAAGCATATATTTGAGTTTTTAATTAATTTCTGGGCAAAACAAGCAACAAAACAGTTTGATATTTAAAATGCAGTTGTTGTTGTTTTTTTTTTTCTAAATCAAAAGTTCAATATAGCCATAATCTTGAAATAGGTCAATCCAAATCTTAACAGACAACAATATACTGGGTTCAAAATTAATGGTTGCCCAGGGCAAGTAAAACGCCACGTCAGGCTAGTAAATCTAGAAACTCTTGCCCAGTAGGGCACATTGTTCAGAGATGACTATGGAAATGGAGGAGAGCGCACATGTGTAGTGCTGGTCTGAGAGGCCAACTATGCATTACGCAGTTTACCACAAGTTTAAGAGCAAGATGGTTAAAAAGATTACATTTTTAAAGGCATGTTAAGTTTCTTTAATTTATAACCGCTAACAAACATTTGTACAGGGGCAAGTAAAAATTTACTCAGGGCTAGTAGACTTCTGAAAAACAGCATGGCCTACATTTTGGTTAAATTCTAATGGATGAGAAGGCCTGACCAATCAATCTCAACAGTAAAGGGTCACCATCCCCATCTTACGCTCTACAAAGCAGCATTTCCTCGGTGATGTTGGGGGTCATCCCCTGAGGCTGATGATGGTTGAGGCGTCTTGTCCAAACAGAGCGAGCAGGGCACTGCCTTTGTTAGAGTATGTAAGACAGAGATACCCTCTGATCCTGAGGCAAGATTGGTCGGGTAGCCGTAATTGAGCCATCTGACTCAGACGGACCTTGCCTTCCACAGCTGAGTAGACCAGCACAAAGAGACTCTGGCTGCTCTCCAGGTTAAGTGTGCTGAGCGTGTGTGCACCATACCAGCACACATAGACTCATGCTGTGAAGATACAAAACACTTTCACTTGACTCGCCCCAGTAGACAGTGCTCTTTTTTTTTGTTCAGGTTCATTTAGTGAGACCCTAGTGGGTTGCCAAGATGCTAAAAACTGCTTGCACTGTTAAGAACTCTCAAAATAAACACGGGAGAAGCAGACAGAAAAACACAGAGACAGAGGGGAGTGAGCAGAATGACAGATAAATGAAAGATTCTCCTTGTGATCTATAAATACCACGGTTAAATAGTTCTGGCAAACCTTGCAAGATTAGCAAAACACTTCAATCCAGACTGTTCTATCAAAGCAGTCTCTGAGGCATCACTCTCAGGATTCAGTCACACCAAGAGGAAAAAAAAAAAAAATAGGTCAAGTGTGAGACGAGATGAGCAGCAGCAAAGAAAAATGTGCTGCTTTCTATACAATTTCTATCAATGCCAGCAGTGGACCAGACATCAAAAGTTCATATAATCCAGAAGGATAACAGAGGAGCCTCTGGGTCACCGGAGACTCATAACTTTCAAGAAGCTTAGGCAAACTTATTGAGATATTCTCAAGTATGTATTTCTTTATTGCCTTTTTGTGGACTAGATTACTGTGTATTTAATGAGGTTAAAATAAAATGCACTCAATTTCTTTCCCCATGATGAAAAGCTTTCGTCTCATTTGCACAAATATTATCCAGGGCTTGACATTGAGCTTTTTCCAATCCACTTTGCCCTTCGGGCAAATGCCTGAGATGTTTTACTTGCCCAATAGCCAAACTTGCTTATAGAAAATGTAGACCTATTCAAAAAATAATCAAAAACATTTTTTTCAAAGCTTTTCGGGAACAAAACATTGTGTGTTTCTCCAGGGCTGTAATTCAGAGAGTAGGTTTAACCCTGAACTCTGAGTTAATGAACCTGAGATGCAAAACTGGAGTTTCCGTTTCAGAACGGTTCAAAAGAGCACAGAAAACACCTTTTCTTCATCAGAACTCCCTGCTTAGACTGTTACAACATATAGAAGCTGGAGCAAAGGTCGACCTGATAATCTATGAGCCTCTTCTGTGAGATCAGAGTGGTCTTTGACCTGATATTACACACTGTCAGATAAGTTGTAAGCTTAAATACCAATCACCAACGCCTTTGAAATGATGAAAGGTTTCACAAACACTTACCTATAGTCCATAGTGGATGGTCTTGATATTTTCTACTGTAATGTAACCTAGCTACAACTCTGGCTTTTGACTTGAACTGTGAACACAACAAACTCCTCTGATGCCGATCTTGTCTGAAGGCGAGTGAATTGTGGGTCTAGATGAGTGAGTATTGGGTCCATCCCACATGCAAATGATCATATTCCTGAGCAAAAGATGATATTGACGTGTGGCCGTCACTCTCGTGTAATAAACAAATGAGAATTTTCATAACTCTCACATAAATAGCACAGAACAGTTCATTTGAATAACAGCTTGCAGGATTAGGCCAGGTGTCAGCTATAAGAATAGACGTGGAAATAATTGTGGCTCCGTCTTCTCGGGTTTAAAAAGAAGTCACAAGCTGTTATTCCATCATAACAATAATAACAACTTGCCATAATTTTAAGTGGATAAAGGGAGCATCCCCCTGCAATTAACCCCTGTAGCCTTGAGGAAAATCTATGAGCTTTGTCACTGCTGCTTTTCATTCTATAAGCAAATTACTGGGTTTGATCTGACCCTCTTGAGAGTGCAGATCGTATGAGGACAATGTGTGTACCATAGGCAAATTATAGGTGCCTGGAAGCTGACCTGAGGAGACCTCATCTGAGCAATTAACTCTTCATGTTCAAGTTTGTGTGAATGAAATGTGCTTAAAGGTCAGGCTTTTAACTGAGACCATGATTATTTATCACAATTTATTCATCGATTATAAAAAGGAAAAAATACTTTTAGAGCATTTACATAAACAGTGCACTGCTTTCACTTCCATGTTGTGCTACATCTTTGCAAATGTACAAACCTTTGCATCAATATGAGGCTGGTCTTTATTCACAGAGCATCACCTAGAAGCAAAGAAATTGCAATCAGTTCTACCAAAGCAATTGGTACAATTGATTGCAATTCCCTAAAATCTAAAATACTTCCACACAACGAATTATGATTTGTGTTGAGGGAGTAGCTCTTGTCCTTCTCCTCCAGACATTATATTTTCATTTTGCCCATCTACTCACTGTTGTATATTACTCTACTCTACTTATACTCCAGGAACACCCAGGAGGCTGTTGCTGCAGGGTGCATGCTCACTCAGCTTGATGAGCATACAACACAATTAAAGACGTAACTATAGCAGTCAATCACGTGCATTTAATTGTGAGAGGCCAAAATCATGATTATGATTAATATTCAATATTCAAAGTCTCTAATGTACTGATCCAGTCACTTGTGTATGAGGCAGGCATGTGAGCCTGTCTTGTACATCATTTTGGTCAAACCTACTGAGTCAGATGTTTTGTACTATTTGTTAGTAAACTGAATATATTTGAGTTTCGGACTATTGGTTAAGCAAAACTAATGACTGATTCCTCAGGTTCTGGGAAATTAGTACGTGTCTCACAATCTATTGATTGTTGCATCGTATTGATTTAATGATGAACAATCCAATATCATCAATGCAGAGTGAAAATATCGATGCATATTACCAGATTTAAGATGATAAGATGTTTCTGGAAGTGCAGCTCCTTCATAATCATTCAAACAGTATGCACACAGTTTGCTAATAATGGTCAACCGCCACCATGTTTCATTTTTTTGAATGAAGAATTAAAATACTTTCAAGGTTTTAAGAGAGTTGTCTGCAGCTGTGTTTCCAACATGACACCAGGTGGATCGTGTGTTGCTGTACCTGTGACTAAAAGTGAGCATTCCTGACAATAAATAGAGTTTTAGAAGCGCTACTTAACAACTCGTTTGTTGTTAGTGAAGCAAGTTAAGAGTTAAAAAAGGTACAAGCTACAACTTCTGGTTGGTCTGTGCAGCTTCTGGGACGGTGCAAAAGTGAATCTCAGTCACAACAACAAAAGTCTGTTGTTAAAATCTCACAGCAGGGATTAGCTGTGAGTCAGGAAAAAAAAAAGAAGCATAATCGCTTTAATGTTTGCCTTGTGTGAAAGTCATTAAGGTGGGGAGGTAACACTAGCAATCAAGCAGGCAGTGAGAGAGTGAGGGATGTGTTTCTGTTTCACATAAGCCCCTTTCATCCATGCATGCAACCTTGAACTTATCAAGACATTACCTGGAGGAGAAGACACATGTCAGAATGAGTTGGACCAGACTTTATCCAGCCAGTCTGTGTGAACCCATGTATGAATAGTGCATGTCATTCTCTGGAGAATTCAGAGCGAGTGAGTGGGTGTGTTGATGAAATTTCATGGTGTGTAGCGGCTTTGTACTTTCTGCTTTCCGCTCTCTCCTTGATATTGCAGCTATGTTGAAATACATGCAGCATCAATACCAACACAAAAACAATCACTACGGATGAGACCTCCTCCTCCTCCTGAATGCTCTACCCTGGCAACGTCCTCGTCTAACCCAAACAGAGGATTTCCAACATGCAAGAACCCGTCCGACTTGGACAATCTCCGATTGTATGAGTCATGTGAGAGGGGGCAACACTGGACAATGCCTGGACCTCTTCAGACAGTGCTGGGAGCTGTGCATTTGATTTGAACTTCCTTCTCACCATAACACTGCCATTCAAACATGTCGCTGACTGCTCATACTCTGGACTTTCAACAAGTTTTTTAAAAAAAATTTTTTTCTGTCTATAAAAACTTCTCCAGCACCGTTGTTTTTTGCGCCATGGTTTCAGCTGAGCATCTTTCACTCCCAGTCTACTCTCACATAGCCAGAGCAAGCTCCACGCTTCGTTTTAGTGCTGTGCCAGCGTAGGAGAGGGTCCAAGGTCCACCCACCACAGTCTCAAAAAAAAAAAAAAAAATCCTGTGGGAAACACTGCATCAAGACAGCTGTTACGCTCAGCTATCCCGGTCATCAGGTTACTGATCGTGTTAAATGGGCGTATGAGGTCTCATATTGATCGCGGGCGCCTCAACTGAATCGAATGAAAAGTCATACGGTGGCAGGTTTTGCGATGTCAGCAAACATTATAGCAAGATTTATACTCTTTTTTCACATTTCTATAGGCAAATTGATTAAAATAATAAAACAAATTGACAGAGTAATCAATAATGAAGACACTTGTTAGCTGCAGCCCAAGTGTGTACAGCTGCAAATACACACAGCCACCCTGAGGGATGAATTAGCCAACTATGGTTTTATTTTGACAACATTGGGGGGTCACTGAAAGGCCATGGCCACACTAATCCAGCTCTAGTGGAGCATCGTATTTATCCTCAGTCTTGACATGCACTTGTCAAAATAACTAACTCCTCCTCTGCCTGTCCGGACCAAAGTTCCTCAAGAAAGCACATGGCTGACTTTAGCCAGCACTTTGAAAGTTATGAAGCAAAGTACAAGCTGAACTGGGCATTTAATCTGACACATTTTGCACACGCTGGGATTTTCATTCATAGCTAATAGCTGGCAGTGAATTACAACATTAGCTAACATGACTTGGGTTGTTATTCGTCACAGTAATGCTGTGTTTTTAACTACACGAGGCTCTGCGAGCTAAACTTAGCCGTTAAACTAACGTCAACGCTAGCAGGCGAGCAAGCTAGAAACAAATGCTCTGCTGCCTGCTGCTGTTTTTTGGGGCCTCGAAGAAGACGTTAGCTAGTGCGACCCATTAACCTTACGCGTTCCGACACACACAAACAAACACGGTAACTGACCCAACCGTGACACCTGGTACCGAGAAGCAAACTATACGTCGCCTTACCGTTAACGTAAGCCCCTCGTAGCCTCGCTCCTCTTTCTAGCCGCTCTCGCTCGCTGTTTTTCCTGATATTCTACACCATTTCTGGATGGTGGTTCTTCTCTGTATCCGACCGACAGGCTCGTAGCAGGAGCAGACCAGCGGCAGCGAAAGAGCAGAGCAGGGGTGGGTAACAGCAACTCTTTTCATTTGCGTTCCAAACTGGTAATGTGACCAGAATCTGCCCAATGGGCGTAGAGTGTGGTGTTTTAACCCCACCCCTTTTTACTGTCAGTCAACAGCCCCCTCCGTATCCATCCGCCCCCACCCCCCTGCCTCTTGTTCCATGCGCCTGTCAAGTGGCGATGGCTGGCTTGATCTCCATGGTAACGAAATAAAAACCCTTTCTCTGTCCGGTGTTGGCATTGTAAGTTTTACAAACTCAGAAACCTCACATGGGTATAACAATGATGATAATAATGTAGTGTAAATAGTGTTATAGTGTTAAAAGAATACCAGAACAATATGCAATATGACACTTTTTTTTTTTAGCTGAAAAAAAAAGAGCTAAGGTCAGAGGTCAGAGGTCAGGACCCACAAAACACATTCAGGGTTTTGTTCACGAGCACTTCAGCTGGTCAGATGCGTTTATAATCCTTAATTTGCAACTGTTTTACTTGCTTGCATGAGTGTAGCTTTTGCATTGGGGCAGTTTTCCTGTGCTCACTACGTTAAAGGTGAAAAGTAGGATTTATTGTTATTCTCACTATTTTCATTATTCAGTACACAGGAAGAAGATTTTATATACAATGAAGACACATTGTCTTCATCAAAAAGAGATATTGAGATATCCTCAAGTGTATTTCTTTATTGATACTTTTTATGGATTGATAATAGAGGTTAAATTAAAAGACTCATTCATCTCATTTGCACAAAAAGCAAAATTTCATGTGTCATTATGTACCAATTAAAAAAATAATTGAATCTGACTTCATTTCATTTAAATGTAATTAGTAATTCATTTTTTTTTTCTATATTTCTATCCTTAAGTGTGCAATATATATTATATATTCTTCTTACTTGGTGTTAGGTCATTCAGTGTGGAAAAATGATAATGACCCTCTTAATAAGTGAATATATTCTATCGACTAAACTTTAAGTTGGATATATTTTGCTCTTGTGTGTTTAAAATAAATTTATATACATATACCTTATGTGGCCTGGACTTAATACATACTTTCAAAGTAGATCAAACTGTCAGATAAATATCTTAAATGCTTTATAGACCTTTTTCACTTCATGCATTTTTTTAAAGCAGAAAATACACAGGTGGAACTAATAACATGACATCTCCTGTCCATTTAGCTGTGCCAATAAGACATACCAGTGAGTCAATAGGACTCTGGGACAGAGCCATCCTTACGCCTATGTCAGATGACAGATGATCATGGATAAACAAAAGAAAACTCTTTTCCATCTATGGATTTTTAGTGGATTAATCATGCACTGCAAAATGAACAGTGGTGGACATTGCTTGAATATTTTAAAATTTGTATCTGCACTTGTTTACAGCAGCAGTGTTAAGGAAGGAATGTTTAAATGACAAGAATATGCAGTCTCTTAAAGCCTCATTCACAGGTCTTCTGTCACAAAGACAACCATCCTCTAGCTGCCAGTGCCTCATTCTTGGATCTGGATCTTTGTCCTCCAGGGGACTCACTCACCTCTTGTCTTTTCTCCCTCTGTGTATGTGAATAGTATCCTTGAGTTTTGCTGCTTCTGTATTTGTGTTCATTGTAGGGAGGAGATCTTGTGACTCTGGTCCTACCTGTATTGTCACCCTGCCTCTCCATATCAAATCATCACTATTGTTGTTTCTGTCTACTTTTTTACACAAGACAGCTACTTTCTGTCTGTCTGTCTGTCTGTCTGGTGCTCTTCCTGAGGAACTTCCCTTTTTTCCTCTTATCTAAGTTGAGGGTCTAAGGATGAGACTGTAACTTTGCTTGGGGAACATTTGTAGATTTAAATTTATGAATGGATTTCACAAAGTATTTTATGATGCAGTGGAATGTTTGTATACACTATACTGTGTGTACATTTTGCATATTTAAGTCTAACTGTACACAGATGTGCATTCAGTTTATGCGCTCTAATATTATTGCGCTCTGATGTAGTCAGCTGTCCGTAATGTGCATAATTTATGCGTCTCATTACATATAAACACATTTCTTTCTCATCACCTAGAGCACGTGTCTCTCTTATAGTTTTATTGAAATGTATTTTTCAGTTTCAGCTGTGGCTGTCCTCTCTCCTCCATTAATCCATCACCTCTCAGCCATGTGCTTTCAATAAAAACGGCGCATCCAGATGGAAATGACTGAGCGTAGTAATAAAATGGACAGCAATGAATTGCTGATGTTTTAGTGTGTCGCCATTGTGTTTCCTGCAATATGAGAAGGGAGTGCGTTCAACTGCCTGCAAATACTGAATAATTTATCAGAATATGACTTATTTGCTTGGCCTCTGAGTTAATTATCTGGTCTTTCATAGCTCCCTTGATACCTCACTCGCAGCATCAGCATGAACATAGTATCATTTCAGTAACTTGGTTAATCCCCAAAGACACATTATGGGCTGGCAGCCACGCAGACTGTGTGATATTAATGTTGTAGTATGGAGGTGAACACTGAATTCACTGAAACTGAAACTACTACTCTGCTGGACTGGAACATACCTTTAAAGTGGTGTTTACCTGATGTAATGGTGTGTAGATAATACATGAGAATCTTAATGGAATATTTATGTGGGCGCCCGTTCAGCTTGGTTGATTCTCCATTTCAACAAAGTCAGTGATCGAGTGGTTTGTTCTCTATCACTCAGCAAGTGTCCCTTTTTCCACAGTGCTGCTCACTGATTTTAAAGAGTGCAAACCTGTTTCACCTGCTTTTAATGGTCAGAGCTGCAAGAGCTTTCAAGCTTTTGCAGCTTTGACTATTTTGGTGTTGGAGGTTATTTTTGGCTGAATATTTCTACACACACACACACACACACACAAACATGCATTTAAATCCTTTCAGTACGTGTCATTTTAAAGCAAACCCACAAAGAGAGATTACTTTACTTGATTTATTAGTGTTTCTGCATAAATCTCTCAATGCTTTACGATCAAATCAAATCCATGTTGAACATGTTTTACCGTATCAACCCTTTCTGACTCTCTGGTCATGTGGTAACAATCTGCTAACCATCACCAAATATGAAGAAGCATTCTGTCTTTTTAAATGCATGATAAAGCAGTAAAGCACTGCTCTACCCAGCCAGTTTTTCAAGTTATTAACTAGTTTAACTGAGTGAGTTCATTACATTACATTACAAACTTTAGGTTTTACATCGAGACCTAAACAATTTTTTCATTATGATCATAATTTGCTCTACATGAACATAAGCAACATAAACATCAAGTCTTGCAGTCATGTCTTTTCATCCAATTCCATTTTTCATGCACCTAAGTGTTGCATGTTTGAAAGGGCCAGCAGTTTACAGCTAAAATAATGTAGCTTCCCCGTAAGAACAAATGCTGTGACTCTTCCTGTACACAGAAAATGCTATTTCCACTTCCACTGTTCAGTAAAATCTAGCAAATTCATGCAACAAAAGTGGAAGTTGGTCTGGTACTTAGTGGTTAAAGAAGAACTGTGCATCCCCTGTTCTTATGATTGGAAACATGACCGTCATACGTCATACTAATGCTGGGTTGCATTTTATTTGGATTGTTCACTGTTATACTTAATTCACTTTGACCATAATGTGTCACTTTAGTTTTAGGAGATACTTTTTAGATGTCCAATGCCTGGGGAACAGACAGTTTCACTCTCTTATTGCTTACTTAGGAGTAGATAGTAGCCTCCGGTTGAAATCTTTGACCCTCTTGTTATAACTTAATCATTCCACACCTGATGACTCACTTTATTTGTTTGTTCCTGGTTATGTTGTAACTTTCTGCAAACATTTAAAGAATGGGGTTGGGTTATGTATGATGCAACACAGTCTCCAGAGCACACTGATCACCATCCTGGCTTTTTATATCAATGGTTTGTGTATAGTAATTAAGAATATAGTATATCTTTGCAGAGTTATCCCCATCAAGCTTGGAATTTATCTTCACTTCTGACACTGACAAGCCAGTCTTTAGGCAAAATGGTCTGTTTTACTCATGGTCTATATAGCTACATACATACTGTATGACTACAATGAGACCTTCGAGACTTAGGAATACACACATGGGAGGAACTTATGTTTTACATTAGAGTGAGGCTGTACAGCATGTTAATAAGTCACAAACAGTGCTGCAAAGTGACACTGCATTTGCTATAACAGAATACAATTGACCACACCAAAAGCAACCATACATGCTGATGTATTAAAAGTAAAATTAAATTAAAAACTTAAAAGATTAAGTCAAATATTTGAAGTATTTATATGTAATTGCATCTATCATCCACAAGGTGGTGCCGCCATGTTACTAGTCTACAAATGACTGGAGCTCAGGCTCATGCTGGGTCATTCAGGCTCACACACATTTGGACATAAAACCATTTAAATCAAAGACAGTGGAACCCAAGATTTATTTCCTAATTATTTTTTTAAGAGTCTGGTTTTTAAGAGTAAGGTTTTCTCTGGAAAATAATACATTAGTATGAGCATGACACAAAAAAAACCCAGTAGTTGTTTGGATTTCAGAGCAGATATTCAAAACATTATATGTTCAACCAGTATTCTCTACCCTGAGGCTTATCTGTGACGGTTTTTGAGTATTCTGGTCTCAGATGTCATCATTCAGGCTAGTAAAAGGTATTTAAAATAACATCCAGGAACGGTGTTAATTGTTCCCTTGAAACAATGAAAATTCCTGAAGTCAAAGGCTGTGTGCAGTTGCTTCCTTTCTGGTTGGTCCTGTTGTGTTTGCTTTTATTATTTTCTTCAAAGAAAGACTAAACTGTTTCTTTCTGCATGAAAGAGCTTGGAAATGACGATAGAGTGGCCTCTAGCATCAAAGTTTGCTTATTAGTTCAAGAGTTACTCCGTTTTCTCTTCATTGTTGTGTAGTTCTCCGATTTGTCTCACTCCGTGTTTGTACAGCAGGGATGACTATTGTGAGGAAGGATATTTAGTCTGATTCAGGCCCAGCAAACATCCCCTCCCTGCTGCATAGTACAAACTCTACAAATAAGGTTTGGGGATTACAGGCATCCTGTACACTGACCTTTGGTTTGGACACATAATCAGGGTGCACCCATGCCACTATTTCCAATATTTACAGTTTATTACAAGTAATGTGAAACAATCAAAGGAACTGCCAAAGGTATGTGGAACACAAACAAAAAAGGTACATGGCTAGTTACTCACATTCTGTGGCTGATCATTTGTATTTGTATGTATTTTGGCATGTCAAAATGAATTAAGACTCCTTTCCAGCTTCCTGTGTCATGTCCTTGCCTGAGCAGTCACCTCACCTTATGTATTCCTGCATGTACTCCCTCTTAAGACCGTGTTCTTTAAAGTGCCATTAGTGGGAAACCTCAGCACCGGGTAGCTGCATAACACCAGCTTAGTCTTCACCTTCTGTGCAATAGGTGAGTGCACACTCACACGCTCATTACTTCAATTCCCTTACACTCGATCAAAATAATCATCATCATAATCATGATCATTGCCGTCAAAATTACAACATGCTGGCTAGTGCGCAGTGATGTGTGGAAGAAAAAAAATGATCCAGTGTTTTGCAGGGTGTTCCACTGCTAATGAATGGCCCGTGCGACTGGTTCGTGTGCTGTGGCTGCACGTGCCTCAGTTTTTGCCTTTTGGCTTATTGATGTACTCTTCCTACTTTTCCTTTCATTTGTCAGCAAATTATAGCCTGCAGGAAAAAAAAAAGAATGTCATATCAGTTCCCAAAGAAATAACAGCTAATATAGACAGAGACCAAAATAGAAACATACAAAACATAATGACAGTGATCACTGTTATTTATTTACTTACGTCATACTAAGAATTACTTGTCTAACATTCAAAGCCATTAGTCAGAGTCATTTTTCACTGCTTTTTCCTGCATCACAACCTGTTAAATACCTGTCATTCTGTTTCTATTACCTTATTCCAGTGCTGTAAAAAAGATACCTACCTGTCGATGTTCTTGTTTTTCTTGGTGATTAAATGTTATCTGTGAAGGGACCTAATTATGACCTTATCAGGCATGCAGACGCATCTTTAAAGTCATGTAATGTAAGTCTTGCCAATATAGGCATGCTTAGTAAAAACAAGATTTTTTTTAAAATAAAGTGTTAATGTAGACATTGTGGTAGTGCTGTTTTGCACTCAATATGCAAACTGGTGTCTTCCTGCTAAACTGAAATGATGAAATGTGTAGAAAGGATTTATGGTGGTTGCAAAGGAAACCACCATCAAAGTCATTTGCATATTTAGATCAGAGCTACACTGACATAAATTCCAGTCAGAGGATTTGAATGATCCCAGGTGATTACAATAGACTTCATAATGTCAGAAACACACTGATATGTCAAAGCAGATGTAAAAAAACACTGTTTGCCAGTGTTAAAAGCTGCCTCGTTTCCTCTGCAAATGCCGCAAATGAAAACTGTTTATTTTTAGGTTGGCCATGCATTTTAGTTTACATAAATTAAATATGGCGCACAACATCTGACTTGTGATGTGTTACACAAGCCAAACCAAATATTTTAGATTATAGAAAGGATTAACTGAGTGATTATTACCAGTATTAGAAATAAACTCATTTTCTGTGTGTGTGTGTGAGAGAGAGAGAAAGAAAGAATTTGGGGTTAAATGAGGTAACCAAACAGGAACTAAGAAGGCGGGACAAGAGTGCAGTTGCACTGCCAAACAATGTGGTTTGACCTACAATGATGCTCAATTACTTTTACCTTAGAAACGTACCCAGGTTGTTTAGTGAGTAAGTATTGTAATCTTGGGCTCTAGGCAGTATGACACATGGTTACAGTAGTTTACAGTAGTTTACAGTAAGGTTTATTATGGCAGTCTACTGCAGGTTACTGAGTGTGTGCCTGGCTGCACGCACACATTTTCTATTTCCAGGCAGAGAGCGAACACTGTGGGTTTAAACCACAGGGTCTTGTGATCTGTGAAGAGGCTGAATGTGAAAAGAAGTTTTAAGTGTTTGGTACTCTGGCAACCGTCAGTGACTCAGAGAGAAAGAATGACAGAGTGTGTGCATGAGATGGTGTGCACGTCTACCATGGACGCCTGGCAGAGAAACAAGCTAAAGAGATGTCTAATTAATAATAGTAGTATAATTAATAATTATTATCTATTGAGCTACTGTATTTCTTCAAAAATCATCCATAATCACCTCAAAATATTACTTTGGAAACACATGTCACAAGATAATCAATAATATAAATAACACTGACTTCAAACTAAAACTAAACAGGGGTGTGAACTGAACCAGGCACTTGTCAGTGTTGAAATATGGCTGCAAAATGGCATATGTAAAAAACTGACTGAAAAAAAGGATGAATGGCAACAGAATAAAGGACCACATGTAGAGACATGGAGAGACAGGTGACTGAAAAGAGAGAGAGAGAGAGAGAGAGAGAGAGAGAGAGAGAGAGAGAGAGAGAGAGAGAGAGAGAGAGAGAGAGAGGGGAACAGAGTGAGTTTGTAACGAGTCATCGTCACGCAGCAGTAAGTAAGGCTGAACCGGTATAGTCCTGAATGTGCCGGCTGCTGCTGCTTTTCTTGAATTGTCTAAATAATGCATCATCCTGAACAATGGGTAGCCTTAGGTTTCTTTTGAATACATCACCTTGCCTGATGACTTGTGCAAGAGCCAAAAGTGATGTAATCTTCATCACCACTTTCCAGGAGGTAATTCAATTTGATGTTGAGTTGGTAATTCATAACAGATCAGTCCAGCTTATAACATCTAGATATTATTTTTGTGGTTTGGGCTATCATTACAATTGGTTATGTTGACATTGTACTGTACTATGAAATTGCTGACATTTAGGGACATGGTGACATCACTATAGATGAGGGATATTACAGTCATCAGTGATGAAAAATGTAAACGTTTCAGTGTGCACATTTTCATTACTGCAGTGTCTCATTACTTCAAATACAATATTTGTAAGTCTTTGACAGGATAGATTTTATCGTTTGGTTATTTTTACTCATTACCAGGAAGTAACCGCTTTTAATAGTTAGAATTTCACCTTATGCGCTTACCAAGCACAACTATACATTGCAATAACACCAGTTGTACAGACACTTGAATTTGCTGTACATGTGTGAGAGAAGCAGCTCTGTTGGGGACACATAGGTTAGCCTTGATGTATGACTAATCAAAACTTCCACCACCAAATTCTACGTATTTGCACCATTTTTCAGTTTTCATTCAGTTGAAAGGCGTAATGCTGCACCTATATGTGAAAGTGCTGCAGGCAGTAGTCAAAGAATGATTGTACAGTAGGAGCTTTAACTAAGCTCTGACATGTCGTCTCACTGGCTCCATTCTCCTCTTACCTCATTTGGCTGCAAACCTCGGAGATGCTCCACTGAATTTCAGCAAACACCGCAGCACCACGTTAATGCCATGTGACATCTGTTTTTCTATTTTGCACGGTTTCGGAGGCAGTGAAGAACGGCATATCTCTAATTGGACATAATGATGGAGAGAGAGAGAGCGAGAGAGAGAGAGGGTGGAGGAGGAGGCTCCCTGTTTGAGATCATAATGTGCCCACTTCACTTATGAAGGAGTTTTAACTCCTCGGTAACACATTCTTGCTGCCTGCCTACACAAAGATCAGATAATAAACATGTCCCTCTCACTTGCTTTTCTGTTTTACTTGTAGTACTTGAGTGTTTTCCAGGAAGTTCATGACCTTTGGCCCTCCTTGCTACTAGTAACATAACATAACTAACAAACCATAAAAGTAATTCAAATGAATGTCAAAAACTACAAATTGACTGAAATTTTGAGTCATAGTTTTACAGAAAAACACAGAAATATTTACAGAAAGTATTACAAACTGTAATAATTACTGTACATGTATGTAATGAATGTAAAAGTACACATTCAAGATTTCCGTTAAAATAACTGGCTGTTAATTTACAGATAATGTCCATAATTTTAGGCAAACAAACAAACAGAAAATGACTGTTATTTTCTGTAAATTTACAATTTCTTTTTACAGTGAAAAAAAAAAAAAAATTTTGTCCAAAAGGAATTCTTCACATGCAAGTTTCCTTAATCTTCATGTGTGTGGTATCCTGCTATGCTTAAAAGAATATTCAAGTATTCTTTTTTCATTGAATGTGAGCATACAGAGTGTGTTTAACAGTGCTGATGCCTTTCTTTTACAAAGGTACTATAAGTTCTCCACAGGTACTGTAATAACTCCTAGCTCACCAAATAGATGTACAGAAACTTAGATGCATTAACCCATAACTTTTGGTGATTCACGAGTTACAGACAAGTCAAACAATGGTGAGAGGGTCATGGGAAAGTTTACCTCTAAAAAATGTACATTAAAGTTATATGTCATACTGCCTTTCTTTGTTTCTGGCTGTTTAATTACTGTGGGATTTGACACATTTAGCTCTCCCCAGGTCTCTCTCCCCTCCACGCACCTCACGGGCGTCTTAATTGGTACGGACTTAGAGGTCCCGTGGCACCAGGGGTGCTGCCTTTGTGGGGCTAGCAAAGAAAGGAAAGGAGTGTGTCAGCGATTTAGCTGAGAGTTACAGCCTTGTTTGGCCTCCTGCCTGCTGCCTGGTCAACTGAGGTTCTGCCGGAGCATTGGGTAGTGGCAGGGCCAGTTACAGTGAATCAAGACTTTGTTGGACCTAGGTGCAAAGACGGATGAGGTGAGATGGAGTAAATAAGAATGGCTGGCATTATGCCAGCATAGAGCAGCGATGAGTCTTCAAAATGACATCTACTCATGAGTAAAACATGAAGTGTCCTCTTAATTTCCAAAATGACATTGTTTGATTGTTAATTGTTTGGTATTTCTATTTCACCTACAGGCAAACCAACTGCAGGTTTGCATAATTTTAGATACTCAGTGCTTAGAAGGTTGCAAGATACACAGATAGAGCACGTGCATGTATATGGATGGACTACTTTTGCTCCTATAAAAGTATATTTAAATATTTTTAAGACAGATCTTTTTGTTGATTTAATTGATCCCTTGTCCCTTCTATTTTTTTCTATTTGTCGTGTCTTCCTGTTAAGAATCAAGTCATGCGAATTTTTCTCAATATTTCTATTGGCTACTTGGGATCTTTTGTGTTCTTGAAGTGATTAAGTGCTTTGCGATTAGCTGATATCACAATCTTTCTGATTACTTGGAGTGAGTTGACCAAACAATGTGCACCTGTCGCACCAATGACTTCCTTAAAAAAAAAAAGATACATGCCGAGTCAAAAAAAAAACAAGTAGCAAAACTTTACTGAATATCTTAATATCTTTAGCATGACCGAAAGGAAGATGAAGCACCAGTTGAAAGAAATCCCGCAAACCGATAAGCGGGCAATACATAAAAATGATATGATTGAAGGAAGCCAGTAGCCTAGTTAAAGGCCACACACTGATTTGTTTTTTTTGACTTTTTGACACACAAAATCTTTTGTTAGCAACTGTGCTTTATCTTTTGGTTTCACAACCTGTCAAGCAACAGGTGAAGTGCAATGATTGAGATTGAGAAAGTCTTGGTAACATGCCAAATCTCTAAAAGGCCTCCATACACTTTGGCATGCTGCACCGCTCTGTTGTCAGTTGCCTTGGCGAATGATGGTGTTCTTTATACGTGAATGTTTACCACACCCCATGCATCACTGAAGATGCATCTTATAAAACCAGTTCCACAAGACTTCTCTTGAGAACAGAAACATTTGAATTTTGTTTAAACGGTGTATAAATCTGATAACTTCGCTAACCTGCCCACACCCAACATTTTACCTCCCTTTAATCATTTATGCTGTAAGATTCACTCCTTTAAATGTAGATGTTACACGGGCGAAACATAAAAATGATATGATTGAAGGAGGCCAGTAGCCTTGTTAAAGGCCACACATTGTGTTTTTTTTGTTTTTTTTTTTACTTTTTGACACACAAAATCTTTTGTTAGCAACTGTGCTTTATCTTTTGGTTTCACATCAAGTCACCTATTGTCAAGCAATAGGTGAAGTGCAATGAATGAGATTCACAGTCTTAGTAACATGCCAACTCTCTAAAAGGCCTCCATACACTTTGGCATGCTGCACCACTCTCTTGTCAGTTGCCTTGGTGATTGTTAGTGTTATTTATAGGTGGATGTTTATCACACCCCATACATCACTCAAGTTTTATCTTATAAACCCAGTTTCACAAGACTTTTCTCGAAAACAGAAACATTTGAATTTTGGGAAATGATGCATACATCTGATAACCTCACTAATCACTAATCAACATTTTACCTCCCTTTGATTGTTTATGTTGGAAGATTTACTCCTGTAAATGTAGATGTTACACAGCTTGGTGCTCATACGGGTACAGGAGATACGCAGATTGCACTCCAGCTGGTGGAGATCATCGTATGAATTACAGAGGTGTTAATGTGTAAAATGGCAAAAAACTATGCTGAATATAAAAAAATCTCCTTCTGTGCCACAAATAATTATTGTCACAACAAATTATTAAGCTGACTGAATGTTACGGCAGCTAACATGAGTTGGGTGAACGTGAGGTTAGATTGTTTTCTTGTTCATCTGAACTGCCCCTCAGTTATGTAACATATTTGATGTTAATCCTGCAAGTTGAATAACAGGCAAAAACAGGCAACGGGCAGCCTTGATGAAAATCTGCAGCTCTCATTAATGGTCTTATTTTGGCAATGACATGGCAGACATACTGCAGTTAAAATATAATGTGTTCATTTGTTGGAAAAATGCAACATAAAGGTATAAAATGTCTTTTATTGGCACCTTACCTTTTCTCTAAAACATCCCAGTGTTAGTGTCAAAAGGTTAAAACATTCTGGTACAGCAGGATTCTTGCACTGAAGTAAAACGATCTTTTTTTTTTTTTTTTTTTTTTTTTTTTTTTTTACCAATGTAGTGTACTACTTCCTGGTTCCTTTACTGTACAGGTGTAGGTGTTGATTCCCTCCTTCATTGTACCTAAAATGGACCATTAACCACCATCAGGCATCAGTTATTTAAAAACTTTAACAAATGCATGAGGACAAAGGCCTTCTTTGTGTTCGCGAAATAAGAGCTTAGCAGACTTGGAGTAAACAAATACAGAAACAATGCTTGTGTGTTCCCAAGTGAATATGTTCATCAGTCCACCTCACACTTTTCACTAAGCTGAATAACAGCAACTGATACGCAGGAACGTTTCAAACAATGAATCCTTAAATCGATCCTTTAACCTTAAACCCTAAATATATGAATTCTTCATGGAAATGCAATACAGAGAATGATATACTATGATTTTTCATAGACAGATTAGGGCAGGTCATGACTTTGCTCTGTTCAACAGAGTGGCATTTTATTTTGACCAGTCCGAGGCAGCTCTGTGTCATAGTCATGAATGTTTATCGGCATCTTAATATGCCACATGGTGGAGGCATTAGAAACCAGAGTCTTCTCGCTCTCTAATCTCTAATGTAATACCCATTCCTGTAAATATAAATGTCTGTTTCTTTATAAGTGATATATTTCATTTGCACCATACTATTTCCCTGAAGCCATCCCAGTATTTGTAATCTGAGGATTTATAACTGATAGGAATTAGGCACTGACTGATACTCTTCCCCCGAAATGTGCTTTCTGAGATGCTGTATATAAAACATCTTCCAGTTTAGATAAACATGACATGTACAGGACATAGATGATTTATATGCAACAGTTTTTCTCTCCTTAATCCTTAAAGATTAGGGTAATAAAGTATTAGTTTACTGTTACAGGCTGTGCTCATCTCACGACTCGATTACTGTAACACCCTCCTGATGGGCCGCTCAGCCTGCACAGTGAAACCTCTCCAGATGATCCAGAACATGGTGGTGCACCTGGTTTTCTATCAACCCAAAGGGCATGCGTTACCCCCCTGCTCATCAACCTCAACTGGCTACCTGTAGCAACCTGAATTAAATTCAAATTGCTAATGTTTGCCTACCAAGTAGTCTCTGGCTCTGTACCTGCATATGTTACCTCACGTCTGTTGTGCTCCTCCAATGAATGACCCTTGGCTCTGCCACCTGTATGCTCAGGGCAATCCAAACTTTTCTCACCTGTTGTTCCCCGTTGATGGAAGAGGTTACAAGTTCCTACCAGATCGGGGCCCTCTCTACCTAAAAAACTTTTTAAAAAACTCCTGAAGACCCAGCTAAGCTCAGCACTAACATGTCCTAGTTGCATCGCTCTTCACCATGACTGTTTCCCTTTTTTGTGAGTCACTTTGGTTAAAAGCGTCTGCTAAATGACTAAATATAAGTGTAATGTAAATATAAAGTGATAATTTTTATTTTTTGTAAAATGTTACACAAAGAATTAAATATAATAACAATTAAATATGGACATTATTAAACTACAACATGGATTTGACGGCTCCTTGTGTAAAAAAAAAAATGGCTCTGTTCAAACTATGCAGTGACCATTGAGCATAAATATGAAGTTTACATTGAACAAAATGAGAAAGCAGCAAACTTTTTTATGCTATGTCATAAATCATGGCTTTGGCACAAGTCATAAAAATTGAATTTCTTCTTCGTGCTCTAACTGGTTCCTTCTAAAGGAGACCTTTATTTCAGTTGCAGATGTGCTAAAGTGTTAATGAAGTCATTAGTGGAGTGAAAACTAACTAATCTCTTTGTGTGCCACAAAGAATTATTGTCACAACAAACTGAGCAGTGTTTTCAAGGATTATTTTGCATCCTCAAAAAACATCCAGTAATGAAAATAACAGCCGGCTAAATGGCTGCTAACACAAGTTGGGTGAGCATGAGTTTAGACTGTTTTCTTGTGCGTCTGAGTTGCACTTTGGTTATGCAACATATTTAGTTTTAATCCACGCGCTGAATAACAAGAAAGCAGACGGGTGACGCAGAATTGGTGAAAATATACCAACCTTGTTTAACACAAGCGGAACAACCCTGTGGACACTTTGTGTTGAAAATGTTGTTAGTTCAGACAAGTAAAATTAGCCTACATTAGCTTCAAGGTGGCTGGGTGAGGCTTCTTGGGTGAGGGCCACTTTTATAAGCAGTTTAGCAGGATTTTTGCACCACAGCTTAAAATGGTCACAACAGAGGCTCAATTGTGGAAAAGTAGAGGGATTAAATGAAAGGGAGCTTTTTTTTTTTTTTTTTTTTGGAGAACTCTTAACTTATTATTCATATTGTAAAGGCTGTGGCCAGGGGGCGAAGGTCAGTGGGTAAAAGGTTAGTGATAGTACAGCCTGTCAAATGTAATTGGGCACACTTCAACTTACACAACTCATTACTGCAAATGCTGTTGCATCACATAAAGTTATGTGGTGTTTAAATAGAAGGGGGGGATACAAGACTAGGGCTAGATTATCAGTTATACTATTGTTTAGGCTATTGTTGCAAAAATGTGACACTGAGATTTTTCATTTGTGTTTGTTTGGTTGTTGTGCCTGTGAAAGTTGAAGCTGGGTAATAAATAGACTGATGATCCCAACGTGCTTTAATTAAGGAGCAGCACCAGGATGTAGCCTCCAACATTCCTTGTAGAGATATGTCAGTCAAACAACCTTCATTATCAGAGTTTAGAGCTTATCTTTCATGTTGCCCCCGGCTGCGATTTCATTATTACCTTTTTCAGTCATGCTAGGCTACATGAGTGGCAATATCTGGTGGTCCACCGCTTTAATCCAGACTAATTTCTCATCAAATGATGGATGAATTGAAAGTTTGTACAAATGGACAGTCATGGTCTTTAAAGGATGATGCCCACTTTGGTGATCCACTCACTTTTCCTCTGGCACCATCATAACCCTGACATGACTGTGAACCACAATTGTTGGCTGGGTTGGTTGCATTCCCCATCTCATGTCATTTCTTTTTGTCATATATTTTGAGTATTTTATAATAATTATTTGGAGTGTAAACAGTGGTGTAGTAGTGCCTGGATAAGGGCCTATATTCTTAATTTATGCCCACCATTATTTTTAAAGCAGGCCATCCAGGAAAGGATAAAAACCATGAAAATGGGCCAGCAGTATTTTCACATTGTCACTTTGCACCTTTGGTGCTTCTGGTGTGACTGTTGTTCACACCAGATCTCATGTGACTTTAAGGCCTTTGGCGAACACAAACCAAGTAGAAGCTATGGCTGGGCCTACACTCCTGCCTAGGCTGAATACTCAGATCTCCCCACCAGTCAGTCAGAACTGATGAAGCCTCTTGGATGAGATGTGAAATGTCTTCACAGATCAGCAACCAAGTCCAGTTGCCCCAGATTTAACCCGTCTTGAAGAAAGATGACCTGGATGACTGAGAACCTCCACAGACTTCAGGTATTAAAGATCATTATGAAATCAACTTTAGCCACAGAAGAGATGCAGATTTTGTAGTAAATACTGACCTACGTCCCAGCCGATTCCAGTCGACATTAGGCAAGAGTCTGGATACACCCTGGACATGTCACCAGTTCATCACAGGGCTGATACATCAAGACAAATAATGATCCATGCTCACATTCACACCTACAGGCAGCTCACAGAATACTACTGATGGTCATTAGAGCAAAAACAAGTATTCTGTATTCCTGCATATAACTTGCACTGCAGGATATCTCTCTAGTTGTTTCTCTACCCATACTGTATGAGTAGAGAGACAACTGGAAGTAATGGCTGAGAGAAATAGGGAAGAGTTCATGTATGTTAACGCCCTCCCATTTCCTGGAATTTCTCTGCTGATTGCGAGGTTATAAAAGAATAAAATGCCCACACAACTCACAGTTATTAAATACTTTGGTTTAAGACCTGCAAAGCTCATGACATTTCCATCAGATGTAGATAATTTTGTAGATAATTTGTTTAATGAGCAAATATGAGTAAACTAACATGCCAAGCTAAGATGGTGAATATGATACTACCTGCTAAATATCAGCACACAAGTTTTAGCCTTAGCCTTGTTAGCATGTTAGCATGCTGATATTAGCATTTAACTCAAAGCGCTCAAAGCCTCACAGATCTGCTAGCATGGGTATAGACACTCAGTCTTTTTTCAGTGTAATCACTGCCCTGCAGCAGGAGCTGTAGTGGAATGTATTAAAGGTAAAATCGGCAGACAGTCTGAAACTCATGTTGACTGTAGATTAGGGACTATTATGTTCCCTGAGAGGCATGTGACGACAGTGGATGGCTTTATCTTTTTAACAGCAGCAGACTGAATATTTCAATAGGAAAGTGTGTGTGTGTGTGTGCACATACACTTCAAGTTATCAATCCCTGCTGATAGACATGACACAACAGAGATTAACCAAATAGATGTGTTGGCATTACCCTGCAGCAACTCCAAGTGGACCAGACCAGTTGCTGTTCCTGCAGCCGGTGCGCTAACATGGTCCAAAAAGTCAATCAATCAATCAATCAATCAATCAAATTTTCTTTGTATAGCTCAAATTCACAAAACACATTTTGCCTCTGAGGGCTTTACAATCTGTACAGGGAGTGACACCCTCTGTCTTTAGACCCTCGGTTCAAGTGAGGAAAAACCTGCCCACAAAAACCCTTTTAAAAGGGAAAAAAGGTGGAAGACACCTCAGGAAGAGCCACAGAGGAGGGATCCCTCTCCCAGGACGGACAGACGTGCAACAGATGTCACATGTACAGAACAAATCAACACAAACATATTGTACATTTACAATGAAAAAAGTCTGGTCCTCTCTTGGGTTTGTTTCCTTTGTTGCAGAGTACATTTCTTTGGATTTGCTGTTTCCATGGTTTTGTCAGCAATGCTCGTGGGAGAAATAGTTATCCTGAACAACCCCATTCAGTACATGGACATCTCTCACTAGTTTAACAGCCAGCTTTGGTAGGCCTGCCATGTAATCCTGTCGGCCAATTACAATGCCTAAAACGATGAATGACAGGTCAGGCTATGTCCTTGGCTTACCAGACATGTTAGCCATGAGCCAAGGAAAAGTCCATAACTCTTCACCAGTGACAGAAAACAGGGTCCACAGGAAGGTCACTGCTCCCTTACAATGCTGCTATCTTCACTACAGTGTCATTAATGTAAACTGTGACAAAAGATATCATAATAACCCACAGATGGTATGTAGTTGTTCAATTATTTAAAGCTGCTATAATCAATATGTATGCATCACTTATATGTGATCCCGAAAGCTTAGATAACACTAATTCTGTATCTCAGAACATGCAAGAACATCTGGTTGATCAACCTCAGTGCACTAACTGTAATATGATGGTGCAAGAGTTCTGCTAGATAAGGTGGTGCCAGTCTTATAACAAGGAATAAAAAAGAATTTTGATGTCTACGTCCATACCATGTACAGCTTCTTCTGGTGTACATATTATCTAAAATTTTATTTTTGATGTATAAAGGAATAAAATGTATTAATAGTAATATTTATGTATGGAAATATTGTATTTTACAGTTAATTATTTACTTAATTATTATTTATATTTATTTCCCGGCATTGTTGAATACTATCACAATACACTCTTAACTCTGAGTGGTAAATTACGGTATTCTATGGTCTGTTATTTCTGTATAAATGACTTCTGTTATGATGTGGTTCTAATGACTCTGGAGGACCACAGTGGAAGAAATATTCATTTTTAAATCAATATTTTGTGTCAGATTTTTCATGTATTTAGTCATCAACCATATAGTAAACATGTGTAATGAATCCTGCATCACCCCATCAGCGTATTTCACAATAATGACTGACTCTCTGTGCATTATGACTTACATATTATTTATATACTATTTAATTTATGATCTGATAATGTATAGTTTCATTTGTTTAATCTTCTTTGCTGTATAATGTCAAAAATACATAAAAAAGAAACTGAATCCAACAAATCTGACATCTGAGTTCCAATCTCACTGCAGGAGTGTCAGGAACAACAGGCACCAGTGTTGTACTGTTATGACCCCACGATAAAAGAAGGCCTTTGATGCATTTGTGTTTTGCAGGACCACAACCCAGGCTGTGCAGAACAGGAAACAATTCTGTTTTTTGATGAACCCAAGCCCAGGCTCTTGGGAGAGTCCGGATTGCGTCTGCACGTTCAGTTTACGGAAAAGCTCCTGCAAAGATGCGAAGTGTGTCGCACAGGTGGATGGCGTAACACGCTTCCTGTTGTCGCATTTCCGCTCATACACTGAATTCCTTATCTTTGTACTTCATCAAATCCCAGGTTTGAATGGTGTGGTCAAATAAGGTCAGGTTCAGAGCAAAGGTCCAATATTATGCGAAGGCCATGATCTTTCCATTTGGAGCTGATAAAGTTTGCTAATTAGCCTACAGATCTATTACAAATCAAATTAGTCACTGAAACTTTAACAAGAATAGTTTGACATTTTGGGAAGTATGCTTTTTGTTAAAAGTTAGCCAAAGGTAACAAAACTGACATACGGGTAGAATTACAGGTGACTTGTTTGTGCACACAGTCATCATTCAATCTTTCTCAGGTCCACCCATGTTCCACATTTTGCAGCAGCACTACCAAGATGGCGACGGCCAGAGCCACCACACTCTGAGCTTCACAATGGCTCTTCAAAAACGAATGGCCTTATAATTTTCTGCAAGTCAGAAGAAACACTTACTCTTGTACTGCAACTTGTTAATTTCTATAATTAGAGAGCTTTAGTTAGGAGTTCTGGTTTCCCCACATCTTTCATTATTATAAACCATCCAATCCTTTATAGTTTATATGTCTTCACCACCCACATCAATGCCCTACCTAGTGACACAAATCAAGGTGTGTAAGGTGTATAACCTGTTTCCTCATCAGTCAACAATTAAAAACGTAATTATCTTCTCTTATTTGGAACATTGAGGACAAATACAATCACAAGCAATTGCTGCAATTACTGATGATGTGTCATCAGTTTCCTCATTGCCAATAAATTAAAGCTGTATCAGAATACCATGAATTAAATTGGGTGTAGCTCACTGTTTTTTCAGCAGATACATACTGTGGGCTGAGTGACTGAGCGAAAACTGTGAGAAAGCACTGCAAGTTTGTTCTGAGGAGAGTATTAACGACACAAAGGCTGGTGATGGACACTGGCTCGTGGGAATACATAGCAGGGGAGCCTACGTGCACGAGGGCACAGACAGAGTCCCGGGCTTTCACTGTGAATAGGAATTTGAGCCGCCAGTTGACTCAGGTGAAAATTAGTCCAGGGTTTCAGTGAAGATACTGTGAGGTTTATGAGAGGTCAACAGCAAGAGAAGCTCTCAGCATGGAATCAACAATGAAAATCCAAAACACAAGATAGACATTTAATACAAATGTAATAAATATTTAATTACAACATCAAATCACAGACATATGATATGATAGTAAAGTATAATGAAAATACTGAGGTCATATTTCATGCTTATTGTTTGGTTTTATAGGCCGCAACTTTATTGTTTTCATCACTGACAGTATAAAACATGGACATTTTCTCCATGACTTCACCCACAGGTTTCTAAAGAGGTGTTGTGAAGCTTCATGTTTTGTTCTGTAGCCAGCCTCAAGTGGCCGTTTGAGGAACTGCAGTTTTTAGCACTTTGGCACTGGTTTCACTTCATAGCTTGGTTTTGATTGAGTCTCACGACTCTGATGGTATCAATTTTAAGAATCAGGAAGCAGCAGGTTCCAGCACCAAACACAGTTAGCAACAAAATGATCAACACAGTGTAGCCTTTAGCAGCTAAAGAGGCAGATATTTCCTTTAAATGTAAGTGGAGATCAAAAACTTTGAAAAAAAAAAAAAGAGAGTGAATATTGACTTAGATTTCTAATGCTAATGCTTTATGCTAATCCCATAATCCCATGTTGCCCAGAATCTGCTGGATGTGTAAATTGATAACAAGGCAACTGTTTGTTAACACATTTGCCACATCAGACTGGTGTAATAGCTAAGCTTTAGAGGTGCTGGTAGTTTGACTGAGCCAGGCTAGCTGTATTGTCTCTATGCTAAGCCAAGCTAACTGCTTGCTGGATGTAGCTTCATATTTACAGTGCAGACACAAGTATCAATATTTTCATCTCAGACAGAAAGGGAATATCAAATATCAAACTGTTCCATTAAACCATTCACCACTTGTCCCTTTAAGATTGTTTCTGGCTGCAGATTTGAAAGCGTACAGATCAAAGAGGATTCCGCTTTCCAAGCAGGAACAATAATTTGTTTCAAAATGTAGAAAAATCTCCAACAGTTAATAATTTTTCAGGCAAAGTCTTTGTCCAAACAGGACAAAACTTGGACTTGGCATCCTGGGCGTTTGATTTAGTGTACAATACCATCCTTTAGAACATCTGTCCGAGTCTTTGTTCCCGAAAAATGTCTGTTATTGTTTTCGTTTGGTCTTTCAAAGGATTTGCATGCTGAACAAAGCCATAGTGTGTCATTTTTTTTCCACCATGTCCCCTCATTGCCGCCGCCATAAGAATACAGGCGTTCTTCCTTTTTTTCCATTATGATTATTTTCTTAAGAACTGAATACATTTCAGCCGGATACCACCTCACCATCTGTGTCATCTAGAAAGTGATGATGTCACCTCATCTCTGTTTGTGTATTAGATATTGTGAAAGAGGACAAGGAGAAAAGTTTTTTTTAATTTTTTTATTTCAGAACCTCACAATTTTAGCTTTAGCCTATGCGTTTGGCATGTTTAATAAAATGGATATATTTCCAT
This sequence comes from Protonibea diacanthus, assembly GCA_028641955.1. Taxonomy (NCBI): domain Eukaryota; kingdom Metazoa; phylum Chordata; class Actinopteri; family Sciaenidae; genus Protonibea; species Protonibea diacanthus. The sequence continues at coordinate 15,798,988 of CM053978.1, forward strand.
TTCAGTGCCTTAAAAAGGAATGGACAAAGTTGTGTTTACGCCTCATGCAAATGTGTGACTGGTAGAGAGGAAATGGTTGAAGTGAGAATCATGACAGCGATTCCTGTTAAGTGACACACCCTGAAGCTCACTTCATTAGTCATTTAAAACATTTTGTTGAGTCCAGTTCATTTGTGCCTCACATTTGACTCCTCTCTTTCCTCTGCATTTCCCTGTTTATTGTTTTCCCAAGGTTTCAAAGGCAGAAAAAATGAATACAAAGGGAACAAAATTTGACAAATCCAACCCGTTCCCTCCCTCTTCTCTGAGCTTTCATACACTGTGCAAACACATACATTTCCATGCGAGTCCTCAGAGTTATTTTCTTTTTTTTCAAAAATAAGCTCAAACCGGACACCTATCCTCAAACCCAAACAAAAGGTAGCACACAGTTTTCATTTTTAATATTTGTTTTCTCAAGCCTTTTCATAACAAACATTCCAGATCACAGCGTCAGGGTTGAATAGAGGGCAGACATCATATCACCATAACAGTTAAAGATCTTAGATCCCACATATGGATGGATTCAATGAGTTATTGTTAGAAAGCTGATAACTGAAGGCAACCAGACAGAGAAGACAAGTAGTGGTGATAAGAATACACCAATCAATATAAAATATACTTTTATTAATCCTTGATATTCCAAACATATTTATTCCATTAGTTATATATTATATTTATTATTATAAGAGCATAACAATCAAACAGGCTCTGAAAGACAACTTTGCAATAACCTTTTCAACCCAGGCACAGACTTCCTGAGTTACATGTGTGACCGGGTATCCGGGGTTACTATGCAAAAGATAAATATCAGATGATGCAATCATGCTTTAGATCACATGGAGGACACCTTATTGACACTTTTTTATGAAATGTGATAAGTTCCCTTTATCTGGGTGTATAAGACTGACCGTGTTTCAAATCAATATGCAGAACTTCTTTATGCAGATATTAAAATTATTTTTTTCATCATGTATCATCATGATGAAAAATGATGAAAAATGGTACATGATACATGATGAAAAAAACAAAAATTTTATTTTTGGTTTGACCAAAAATAAAACATTCCTGCTAGATTATTTTATCCACAAGCAGTTTCTCAATAGATTTTCCAGAAACCTTAAGGTTTATAGTGTTGTTGTGATATTGCAATGTCAAATTTGGTACCACTTTCTAATAAAGCATCCTTTATAAAAGGTTTACTAAGTTGTAATGGCTTCATTAATGCTTAATAAATCACTTACCATGGCCTTACAGGTCAGGTATAAACCATTTCCAAGAACAAGTGTTGGGTTATCAGGGTGTAAAGGATACATCTAAGCTCAACACAATCACTGAACATTAGAAAAAAGAATAAGAAGATAATAAAATAACTCAATTCATGTTTATTTATTTGAAACCAAGACACGCAGGACAATCTAAGTAAAGATGCTAAACAAATGACAAAAAACATTATAAGATAAATGTATTATAAATATATATGTATTAATATGGAAAAAGACTAGTCTATAAGATTATCCATAAAGGCACAAAACCAAATATTGGTGAAAAACTGATAACAAAATAATTGGATTCAGATTCTGCTCAGTATAAATTAAACATCCAAACAGTACATAGAGGAGTTCATATTAAAATGAGCTAATTTTCCTCAAAACACATCAAGCATGAAGTGCTTATCCCACGTGAACACATCAGTTATAGTAATATAATATATTGTAGGCCTTGTGTAATACTGACAGGCAATTTTACTGCAGGGCTTCTACTACTTCCAACAGTGTATTTATATCTCTGTATTTCTACTTTAAGTTAAATTAAGGCTCTGAATGCCAAGCTACCAGCTTGGCTGCATTTTTTTTAGGCTTGGCTGCATTGTTACCTGGCCTCCTCTGAGTAGCTGGATGGAAAAAAGCCTTTGGGCTCTTGTCATTGGCTGTTCAGGAGGATGGGCCTTCAGTTTTGACACACCCACGATATTGCGTCAGCTACCCTGAATATATTTACCCAAACTCGTTGCCGTCTCCCAAAGAACGGTTTCCTCGATGCTGGGGAGTCTTGGTTCAGCAGCCGAGTAACTACATCCTGGAAGATTGTACACATCCAAGAAGTTGTGAAATTCAAGTTTGAGGGAGGTCTGGAAGAAGAAGAAGAAGAAGAAAAAAACGACACAGGAGAAGACCACCGACATCACCGACCTCCAACTCAATTTAAAGACAAATCCACAGAGACTTGTGAAGCATTCACCTTTAAAACCAGTTTGAGATCATTTCAGCGGAGCAAAAAGAAACCTTCAACATGACCGACGTCTGAGCGAAGAGACACCGAGGAACTTCCATCGTCGCCACCAACTTTGACAGAAGAAGAAGAAGACAAAGAAACAGACTAAGAAGAACCAATATTCCCTCAAAGCGCCAGCAGCAGCACCACCACCAGCCATGGACTCGGGAAAGGTATTTTATTTTGTGTTTGACTCATTTCAGTACAGCAACCTCTTTTAATCCAGCCAAACCTGTTTGGCTGCTTTTTAGCTCCTGGCTGTCAGTCTGTGAGTGAGTCTGGAGGAGTTCAGGGAGTTCACCCTATTTTTAAGCATGAGGCTCCTCCACATGTGCCATGACGAAGCGTCAGCACCGGTGATGTAACTTGTATATAAAATATGTTGCGTCGTTATTAATTGACCTAACAGCATTTCAGTGACCTCATAGTCCGTTTAAAAGCGGTGTTTGGCGGCCTTTTCTTCAGTTTAGTCGTACATTACAGGTCTTCACTCTGCCCTGCTCAGCTGCGTCATAGTGAACGAGAGCTTTGTCACGTCTCGCGCCTTGCTCTCGTGCGTTGAGGGGTATGATGCATTATTATCCTAGCATTGTCACTGCTGTAGGTCTGTTTAAACCTTACAAGTTTGACAGGAGCTATTTTAAATGTCCTCCATAAGACTGTATATAAGTAAGAGCACCAGAAATATCTTTAAAATACATAAAAAAAAAATAAAAAAAAAACATGCTACAGAAACGTTTTACTTTAAAGGTACACAAGCAAGCGACTTCTGCCAAAAGTATCAAAAGTAAAATCATTTGTGCAGTAAGATTCCCAATAATATTTGCAGTATTAAGTATTACAGGACTGCAAATGCTCCCCCTGATCACTTAATATGCAGATTATATTCTTGACTAATCAATACTCAGTTGGTCCATAAAGAATGGTTAGACAGTGTATAATAATTTAAGACAGCAGCACACAAAGTGTCACATTTGAGAAGCTGGGACCATCTATTGATTGTCATGTTTGCTAATAATATAATAATAATATTGTCATTATTATTATTATTATTATCATTGCTGATGCATTAACATAAAAAAAAAAGCATTTCTAAGCTGTAGCTGGTGGAGCTTAAGCTAATTCTAACTACTTAGTGTACAGTTGGAGGATTGATTAGTAGTAATGTGTTATATTTTATAAATTCATATCTTTTGTATACTCACTAATCACTATGGGGTGAAGTAACTCGCAGAGAAAGGTACAGTATTGCCTTCTGAAATTTAGAAGTATAAAGTAGCAGAAACAGGAAATACTGCAACATATACGGTAACAGTAACGTACGAGTACGAGTACCACTGAAAGACACAGATTAAACACATCTAACCATTAGTTTTGACCCTAGACACAATGCTGTGTCAAAGGCACATCAAAAGAGCCAACAGAAGCAGCATAATCTTTCTCGAGTAATTCTTCGCAGTCCGTGATCTAATTAACCACTAACCTCATCTATAAGGTCAGCTGGTTTACAGGCAAGCCACCAGGTTTAGTTACTGATGCGAAATAAATATGACTTATATGGTGCTGTCTGCATCCTGGTGGAGCTTGTGGTAGCTGACGCATACATAGGCACAGAGCAGTGAAGCACGTACGCCAAAAACTTCCCCCTCCTCTTCCCTCTTCTATTTTCTCATTGATGTAAGACCAGTTAAACCCAGTGGAGCAGCACTAGGTGCCCCAGTCTGACATGGTGGTCAGAAAATATATCCCAAGCTATAGTTGTTTTGTCTGTTTTTGTTTGTTGTTTGTCACTATGCATGAGGTGCTATTGAGGACCTTCAGCTGGATGGGTTGGTTGTGGACGTGATGGGAATGGTTCTGTCTATTCCCAGTTTCCACTGTGACACAAACACAGCAGATTTCTACAGGCGGTGAGAGCCCACCGAGGGAATAAGCAGTGTCCAAGCCTCTGGCGTTAAAGCCTTGACCCTTTCCTTCCCAGGCTGTTTGCTTCACTCCCTCTTTTGTGCTTTGTTGCTTCCGGTAGAGCTGAGCTGTTTTTGTGTGTCTGTAGTAACAGTAGTTCAGCCTGTGCTAATTAAAACCTCGTGTTCAGGATTGTCATACCTGTCTTGGACTTAGTGTTACGCCAAATTATGTGCGGAGAAATGTCAGCGAGTCACACTGATGTTACAGTGAAAAGTGATAAAGACCGGCAGAACTGGTTTGGTTTCTAGTGAAGTAACACAACATCGGCGATATATTAAAGCCATTACTGTGCTTGGATTAAAATGTGATCGTGTTCTGTTATGGCAAGGCGTTGTCCTGTTGATCTCACGCAGAGGGCTTGATCCAGGTTTGTGGTGGATTCACCTTCAGTGCAGCTGTATTCTAATTATAATACAGTGCCTCTCCATCAAAACATGTCATGTTAATGACGTCTTAGGGCATTGTTGAGCTTCGTTTTGGTTTGAAAACTCACCTCAGTCCTTTTTTATTTGCTCCAACAAAGAATAAAAATGGTAATTGGGGTCAGGCATACAGTTGACCTGCTCTGTTTCGAACAAAAAAGCCCCTAAACATTTCATTCCGTTATTTTCATTTGGAGTCCAGAGGCTCACATTGTACAGACTTAATTGCACAGGCTTAATTCCTCTCCATCCACTTCTTTTCAGTCATCTGCCAACTCCTGCCTTCCATAAGACAGTAGTAGTTAAGTCCAGTAGATTTACTTTCATGTGCATGACTAGCTCCCTTCACTATGTCTTATAGTGTAGCTGTCAGCCATGCTTTAATGAGGCTTAATGAGGCTTCGCCGCAAATGTTGGGATTAAGAGATCTAGGAGGGTTTTAATTGAAACGAACAAGCAAGTGAGAGTGCATGGTTAACTCACTTTCTTGAGAAAATGGACGGCTATGTGCACAATGCACCGATCCTCACGTATCCTTCACTGTACACAGGGACGGGATGGTTCATGAAGGGTCCCAACGTGTCTCATGATTTAATAGGAAGTAGCTTGGTTTAATAAATAAGAACAAAACTGTGTGTTCAACCTCTAATTGTTCGGCCTCACCTCTATCAAATATTAATTTCTTTTCATTGACTGTGCTGCAGGATCAGTTTGATCTGTTGCTGTTTGATGTGACATGATCTAAATAGGTGCAGTGCTTGCATGTAGTATTAAGAAATTATTTAGGCTGCAAAATTTGTGGGATTTATTGCATGCGATTAAACTTATTTTCGCCTGTGAACTACTTAAAAAAAATGCACATTTTCTCCTCAATCTATCTTTCACACAAGCTGCTTGAACTGACATTATAGCTACAAATTTGTAACATACTGTAAATGCAGTTATCTGTATGAAAATAATTCTATTATATATACAAATCCTATTGTTTGTATTAATCATATGAATGTACCTAAACATACATAACTGTAAACAAGTTCCAATCTGATCTGGAAGCGATCCACTGGAAACTCGCTGGCACTGAGAGATAAAGTGTTAAAACACTCCTACTCTACTCATGTTTACTAGTGGCCTGTGCGACACACACTGATAAATAAGTGACCTCTTTAATGCCACTATTTAAGGCCACTAGTTTTATCTTTTGCATGCTTGATAATTGAGTCAACCATGGAAAAAGATAAACCCTTCTCAGTGTACTTCATTGTTGCTTGAATAAGGATTAATTTCAGGAGTCTACCGGGAAATACCCTCTGTTAGTCATGATATTCCTGTTTTTAATACTTCAACCACAGGAAGAAATTTGTAAGTATCTGCTCACATGTTTTTTTAATTCTGTTACTTAAATTAAAGCATGCTTTAGGCATCTTAGGCCTAGGTGACATTAGTTTTTCTATCTGTGTTTTAACTTTAATGACAGTCTAAACTGTGCTAATGCAGAACATTACATCGATCTTTGGCACACTAAAAACGTCAAAACTAAGAAAAAACTTTATTTGGAAACTGTCCCCACATTACAGATCAGGTGAGTAGGCGTTCAGAGAGAGGAGGAGAAGGAGGAGTTGAGGTGCGGATGGGGCTCATATTGGATTCCCCACAGCTGTGTAAACTGAGACTTTAGAGGTCACATGTGGAAAGACGTGATGGTGGCAGTGTAGACCATCACATCACCAAGAATCTGGCCTATTCTGGCAAGGAGGATGTAAACTCAGCCAGATTACAGCCTGTCCTCTCTTTTTTTTTTTAAATTAAAAACATTCTGGTACAATTCGAAGGAAATGAATGAATCAGAAGCTAAGTAATGTGCCAAGACTTCCTAAGAATCAGAAACGAGACCAGAATTAGGAACTTACATAATGTTAGGCAGAACTAAAACAGTCAGGATTTACCAAGAAGAGATATGTTTTTTTTTTTTCTTACTGATACCATTTTAAATAATACAGTGTCCCATGTCTGCTGCTGGCTTAAATGAACCAACTTTGTGGTTTGAGAATTAAGAGGCACAACTGGAGAGTCAGATATCTTGAGTGGAAAGTAACAATTCTGAAAAGGTATTTTTATTTTTTATCTGTTGACTGTGGAGGGGCCAGACCTGCAGGTTGGAAATCACTCGACCAAACTAGCTAACTACTGTGTATATATATATATAAAGTAGTTGAAGCTACAACTCAAATCCATTTCAGTCAGCTACAACAGCAAAACGTTGTTTTCACACTGATGCAGCACTATTAACAATCTAATAATGTCATATACAATAATACATCAGCTACAATTGAAATTCCTCTGCAGAACAAACAGATGTACAAGTACTTTCTGATAATACTTCTGTACTTTAACTTTAGTAATAGTTTGAATGCAGGCATTTTACCACTGTTGTATTGGTACTTTTACTCAAGTACTAGTGGTATAACATCATTTATTGTAACTGTCAACAGCTAAGAGCACAGTAGTCACCTCTAATAATCTTGTATACATGTACATGTAGGTTACCTGTTTCACTTTTACTTTGAAGTCTTTGCTGCACTTTGGATTTCCTGGCAGCATTATTTATTGTGGCCCTCATCTGGCTCCATTTTCTTGAAATGTTTACTGCAACATTTGAATGCTTTGAAGAACCTACGTCAACCACCCTGTCAGATGACTTGAAGTTACCGTTTCCTGGTTTTGCTCTCTTGTGTGTTTATGCATTCCAGGGTGTAATTTTACTAATAGAAAAGTCCCAGTAAATGCATACTTTAAGAGTTAGCAAGCGCAATGTTTGTTGAATCTCATAGATCAACTTTATGTTTGAAGTTCTAGATGAGGAAATGGTGAAGCGATCGTTTATATAAACAGTTATAGTTGCAGATTATCCTAATTTGGAGACAACCGCTCCTCTGTTTCAGGTTCTAATTATATTGAATTTCATTAATCCAGTCAAAGTGCCTATGGTTTGTCTATGTGACTAAGTAAAAGAATAGCATCGAGTGTGAGCTGGTGTGTTCAGTTAATGTTTGCTCAGATCACCACTTCCCGTTCTGGTAATTCTGGTAAACCTGTATTGTGTGCTTGATCAGTGCGGGTATTGTCAATCCTGTTGGCTGGCGTCAGTGTTTAGTGTTACCCAATAAGAGCAGAGAGTCTGCGTTGCCAAGCAGTCAAGGCTACTATAAACAAGTGTTAATTGTATTCAGCAGTGATGACTAGACAGAAATTTTCTTTGCTGCCTAACCACGTCATTTGACTTTTCCCATGCAAAGAGGGCTCATTTGCGTTTTATCGGCTTGAGCATGTAAATTCAGAGAAGGAATGGGAGGAGAAAAGGCTTGTTTACCCTAATGAGTCTCTTGAATTCAACATATTGCTGACACTCCCGGAAATGTTTCCAGATGGGTTGGGAAAAATGTCGCCGGTGGCACTGCTGTGCATTGATTCAATCTTGGAAGAAGAAAAGTTTGTTTTAAGGAGCAGGGTGGGAAATTAGCACCAACCACCAACCAAACGCTGGTGGGTTTTGGCAGCTGAGTTTGTCTGTATTGAGACAACCTTTTGCCAGTTGGAGTCAGATTTTTTTTTCCATCACCAGATGGATGGTAAAAATGAGAATACATTTTAGGGAAATTTATAATTATTTACCTGTCTAGAGTTGTTGGCAGCTTTCAAAACACGACAGAGTGAATTCCTACTGATCAGATTTACTTGTAGATTAGTGTGCTACATGGGCCCTTGCCTAGCTTAGCCATCATGTGTAAGTAAACAAATACAAAAATGTAAATAAACCTGAAAGCTGCAGCTGCGTGATAACTGACCGTACCAGTGCCAGGACACAAGAAAGGCCAGTGGTGGCTTTATGGCTCTGATCATAAAATATTTGTTATGGGCGTGACTTCATTCTTTCCCGAGTGAGGAAGTCATGCATTATGTTGGTGCTTTTGTCTCCGTGTACGAGGAACAGTATCGACTCACTTTATTATTTTGACAGAGAGGAAGAAGGGAGGTTGGGCACATATCTGTGTGTGCTGAGTGCATATTTTAAATGGAACCTTACATGTGAACCATTAAACATTTGGCTTGACATCTTTATCTAGATACAGTATTTAAGAAAGTCCCAAAACTAAACTAAACATTGCTCAGTACAAAAAGTGTGTGTGGTCTGACGCCAGGCTGAAGGAGGTCTACTTGTATGTAGGTTAAAGGTAAGGATGTCACAGAGGAGTGTTTGATTTCACTTGAACACACACACCCGTCTTCACTTTCAGCAGCTATTTGCAGCTGGATACAAACATCCACATTTAGGCTAAAGGAGCAAATAATTCCAGCTGTTCCCTCAAGACTTCAGCTGAGAAAAAATCTCCAGGGATGACTTTTGCCACAGAGGACAGATGGACAGGATTTCTCTGCTTACATTAAACAGCTTCTGGTTGTTCACTAAAATCTTGTGCTGTTTCTAACCAGCAGTGGAGCCGTGGCTTTACAGAGTGACATCAGTTCTCTTCGTTGGAAACGTGGCTCCTTTAAGAGCCCAGCCCACAATGCTGAGAAGTGTTTAGATTATGTGCCAAACAGTCCACACACAGCCATGGACTTGACGACCCTCATGACTAAGAGTTCCTATTGGCTGAAAAATGTAGGCAGGTCTTTAAGTTTTTAGTCATGCTGGATTGGCTGCTTCCAAAAACACACAGGAGTTTCTCTTCTTCCAGCTCTCCTGCTCCTCTTAATCTCACAGGGGAGGAATTCTCGAGCTGATTATTTCTAAGAACTGTCCTTTTTATGAAACCTGGTGGGGTCGGTTCTTGAGTTTTACGCTTGAATGAGAAATCCAGAGCTTTAGCTTCAAGGCTGGAATCAGACCTAATTGTCTCTACAGGAAGTACAATATATTACAGTATGTAATCTCCACCTTTAGGGGATCGCTCACATCAAAACATTAACAAAACATAGTTTGATAGCGCAAGTCAGACATGACTCAGACAGAAATCATGTTCACGGTCGAGGTATTATAACTTTTACTCTTTCTATGTTCAGTCACATTTGCCTCCGAGCAAGCATGTGAGCGCCTTGTTTTGGTTTTACAGCCAACAATTTTATCGTTTCAGTTAACTCTCATCGCTCTCATAGCATCTTTTCCAGCACTAGGCTGATACACCAGATACATCTAGGGACTAGCTGGTGAGCATCTAAAGACCCAGATATTTCCCTCAGGAGTTGACAGAGACCAAAACAGAGTTAAAAGGCGAGTAAACATTGGCTCAAAACACAACTGCAAATTAAATCTAACATAAGTTTTGTTCCATATTCCATATAACTTTAAATACATGAAGTTGATTATTAGAAAAGATTATTACACTGAAAAGTGTCTGACTCAAAGACACCTGGGTGAGTATGCTGTTAATGTAGTGATATAACGTCTTGGAGAATCAGAGGTCTCATGTCTCAGGTACTCATGGTGTCTTTGGTCTACAGGTTAAATTATAAAAAATAACTGAAAATATGCAAGACTATAAATTACTTGTGTCCTGAAGATGTTTAATTTGAAGGTGAAGTCTTCTGTTGGCACAACATGAGGAACCCTCTGGTCTGGTGTGAATCACATGGCTTACAGTGTAAGTCATATCTTCCAGTCAGGATGACTGATGGTGGCATAAGTGATGGAAATAGTAAGCAACCCTTTGCTGTGTCTGTCGCTCCAGATTTAATCAGAAGTACATGCAGAAACCTATTGAGCTTGATAGACACACAGTTAGCACAAGTACTTTATGGTTTATTAACTTTTTGGTATGAGGAAAATCTCTACTGATCTACTGGGCTCTACTGAGATCAAGCAACAAGGGAAGTCTGTAATAACACGGACGTGACCGTAGACAATAACATCTAGACCTGGGTCTAACCTAGACTTGTTTTTTTCCTGACTGAGTGTTGACAGTCAGATCTGTTGTCTGTCTCCAGTTTGAAGATAGTTTTTTGTATCTCTTCCGCATTCGCCTGGATCTTATCACTTATCCTCCTTATCTTATCACTCATGGTGTTGCACAAGGTTGCTTTTTACCAAGCATCCGCCAGCTGCTCGAGGATATTCTAACAGCTTGTCATTATACTTCTTGGCCAGCCTAAACATTTTGCTCAGTCAAGATATTCAAGTTGGTCAAGTAGAAGTCCGACAGTGAATGCTTTGTTCAAAAAAAAAAAAAGGCATTGATTTTAATCAATCTACTGTGTAAAATGGTAAACAGAAGGTCAAACTAATCTCTTCACTGACACTACTTCCTCTACTCTCTTTTTTGTCTTGCAGCAAATAACGTTCCCCTTGCTGATGAGTGTTGGAACAGCTGTGATCGGCTCCCTGCAGTTTGGCTACAACACAGGTGTCATCAATGCCCCTCAGAAGGTGAGTTTTGGCATCTGCACATGTTCAAACAGTCTCTCCAAGAAAGGTTTCAGGGTTTCACAAACATGTGGCATGAGTGGGTTTGAGTATATCACACAGTGATATAATTTATCCTCCCCACCAAGTGCAAGAACCAGACAGTGACTGCGGGGGAGGGGGGGGGGGGGCCTGGGTTAAGGGGTGAGATAATAATAGCCGCCCAAGGCCCAAGGACATCGGCTTTACTGGACTCCGAATGATTCCCGTGTAAAAGAGTGTGTCCGTGCCCAAAAATGGATCTTTGTTGGCTTGCAGCAGGCTGGGAACAGACAAACAAGGAAATTAAATGAAGGAAGTAGACAGTCACTTATCCCTGTAACAATGCAGAATAATAAATAATGTTTTCATGCCCCCCTCTGAGCTAAACTTACAGAAAGTTTCAATGACAGATTACAGTAAAGAAACTAATTTCCTGTGTGTAAATATCGTGTGTTTACGAGTCCAGTTTACGTCGGCCTGAACACACCCTGTGGCTACACAGCTGTCTGTTCACAGGTTACAGGTGTGTCACCAGACAGGTCTGAGCTCTGCTTCCTCTTCTTGTTATCTACCTTTGAGTCCTCGGTGTGCTCGAGACTGACTGTCACAGTGATCTACAGTCACAGCTGTTTGAGATGTTCTCTCTGTGATGGCAGACTTCCATCTGAACTGCTCGTCCACTGTCATCACACTGTCAAAGCCACGCTGGGCTTTGATGTGAAGGAGGCTTTGTAAATGAGAGCAGCTTTCATCATTTGTCTCTGAAACGCGAGGAAAGACAGGATACATGCTCTGATTTTGTTCAGTAAGAGACAAAAAAAAAGTTGAAATAGACATGAAGTTGGGGGGAGGGAGATGTGATCGCTTTCATTTCTTCTTGAGGCAGAAATAGAAGATGAAGTGGGTCACGGATGTTAAAGGGAATTTTTTGTCTCAACACGAACTTACGCAATCAACATGGATGGGCGAGGGAACGTTTTATTGTTCTGTCAACTGGTTGTAGATATAAGAGTTGCAGTTTGTCTAAAAATGAATGAATTAATCTTCCAAATGTTTACTTGACTAATCAGTTAATTGTTTTGTCTAAAAAACAATCAGGAAAATAAGAATCCAGAATCTTCTTCTACAGTGACCTAAAGTGGAGAAAACCAGCAAACCCTGATACCTGAGAAGCTCGGACATGAGATTGTTTGGCATTTCTGTTAAAAAATGACTTGAATAACTACTTGATTATCCAACTTGCTTAAAACTAATCAAGACTTAATGTATTTTATTATATTTAATTCAGTGTTAGGCCTCTTCCACACTACGGTTTTCAGAGTAGGAAAGATTTGCTTCCACCAGCTTCATAGAGTGCCTTGTGAGTGCTTGTTTGAGGGGCCGAGGTGGTGAATATGTGGCCTGTCACACACTGGACTAGTATGAACCTGCCCTCTTGGCTCTTTATCCCCTTCCCAATACCCTTCTGAGGTCTTACGTACACAAACTGCACAGTGGTCACGTGCAAGCAGTTCCCAAGCATGCAGAAAAACAGTTACCCAACACCTAATCCTTGATTAGCTAATGGCCACTAATCTAAGGCTATAATTTTACACATACAACTTTTATATAGCAACGGCACTTCAGAATATCTCCAGCACCCCCCCACCCAGCGATGCTGGTGCTGCCAGTGACGTAGGTGTCTGATTAGATACGCTCTTTCAAGGGCCTAGCTGCAGCTCCTGTTGTCCTCCTGCTGCGTGTTTGCCTGTTCAGGCAAATAATATCCTTGTTTGGAATTTAAATCGAGGGGCCATCTGTGTTTTGTTTACATGCGTTTCATTTTTGAAAACATTTTTGGTGATAAGGGTTAAGAGAGTGCACTTTTCTGAGGTCAGTTTTATCTTGATTTCTTTCCTTGACTTGATTGCAGTTCATGCCAACTCCTTTTGAAGCAATGCATTCTCCAAAACTGCAAAATTGCAAGATATGTTTAGTCAAAGAAAGTAAAGACATCCTAGAAAACAAACAAACTGTGTTCATTGTGTGTTCAAGACAATTAAATGTTGAAGAAAGATTATGTCACTTGTCTTGATTATGTCTTTGTTTATTTGTACCCTGTGGGTGCTGAACGCAGTACTCACCTTGACAATCCGGCAGCCAGCCAGTTCCAACAACATGCGCTGATAGCATGAATAGACAGCTTGTTTCATTGTGTGGTTATGGCCAGCTGGTGGCTGCGACTACTGAGAGTAAGCCTGGGGAGAGAGCACAAAGTGATTATGTAACTTCGCCAGATCAGCCAGTTAAGTGAGTGAAAGTGGCGCTATTGTCTTTTTTTGTATAAGGTGAAACATATATTTCCATACTTCCCGTGAGAGCCATGTGAAACTGACACACGCTTGTAGTGATGAATCTACAGGAAGTTTAGATCTGCAGCTCCACTTAACTAGTTTTTTTAGCTCATTGTCTGGCAACTTTTTTGTTTTGGTTCACTGTCACAACTCTCACAGCGTTGTTTTCGGCCGCTGCTGCTTTCAGAGAAACAGCTCTACAGACCAGATATACACTACCTGCTCAGCACCAAACCACAGACAAAGTTAGCGAGATGCTGGTGAACAAAGTGGAGCATTTAGCAGCTCTAAAAATAAAGATACCACCGGCCCCCGAAAAATGTAGCCTCTGAGCTGCATTTTGATGTTGCTACTAGACCAGGTTTTAATTTCAAAGTTTCATATGCTGCTGAGTAGCATAATCTATCTAAAATAATCATATTTTATAAACTGATCACATGTTTACTGTGTAGAAACCTAATGTAGCTGTCAGACAAAAGTCCAGTATTTCCCTCCAGAAATTTTAAGCACCCTTAAAATGAAAAAAGTGGTAGACATGATGTGATGAAGGTCAGGGTACAGTGTTATATCACTAAACAAGGTCTTGTGAGTGAAATTTGATAGTGGATAATAATCCAGGCCTTTAGAGCGTCACAATGTCACCCTATATGTGTCCCTCCAGCATAGGAAAGCCCTTATCACATGATAGCCTTACTATTCATAACTGGTTCATGAGGAAACTGCTGAGTATTTATTCCACAGGCCATCATCGTAGCTCTAGTACATTAAGGAGGGGGACATAGTGGTGAAGTCAGAGTTGTAAGATGGTTCAAAGAGGGTGGTGACCTTTCTGAATCATATGAGAAGTGTCAGCGTGACGCACACAGGAGTGGACGTAGGTGCTTCTACTTAACCCCTGTCACTAGCTCGCCTGGGCGTGTTTGTCAACATTGTCGTCTGTGGCGAGGAAGGAGAGGGAGGGTGCGTGGTAGCAGAAATCTGACACTTCACCATGTCTGGTAAACTTCCTGCTTGCCAGCAAGTGGTGACAATTATACATTGCTGCCACCAGCTGGTCAGACTTTAACAGCTCAAACGTCATTATGCAACAGCCCAAACACGAGGAAAACATAGATCTGATTCCAAAGAGCTTATACAACTAAGATGACACTGAAATAACCACCATGGCTATAATCAATTCTCTGTTTTTTTTTAAATTATGCAATACGATAAAACACAATACTATTTACCTTATTTAGTCATTATTATTTAGTTATTTGTGTAAAAAAATGAACATTTGCCTCTCCCCCTTATGACAGATTATTGAGGATTTCATCAACAACACGTATACAGAGCGCTACCAGGAGCCCATCAGCAAGAGCTCCCTCACAGCCATCTGGTCCATCGCTGTCGCCATCTTTTCCGTCGGTGGCATTTTTGGATCCTTTTCAGTTGGACTTTTTGTCAACCGCTTTGGAAGGTAAAACATTTAGCTCTAACTTGTAGCTATATAAAATATAATGAGTGTAACATTTTAACACACTATCACACTAGAACACTATCCCCAGCTTTACATGATCCAAAAAAGATAATAACAAATAGAAATCTTAAAAAAAATCTTATTCTCAGATAGCATTACCTGTCTGCATTTAATTAAATAACTACTACTATTAAAAAACTAAATATAACTTTTTTTTTTGTTCTCTGTCACCTACAGGAGGAACTCTATGCTCATGGCTAATGTCCTGGCCTTTATCGCAGCCACCCTGATGGGCTTTTCAAAGATGGCCAACTCCTGGGAAATGCTGATCATTGGTCGTTTTGTGGTAGGCCTCTACTCCGGTCTCTCCACAGGCTTTGTGCCCATGTACGTGGGTGAGGTTTCCCCAACTGCCCTACGAGGAGCCCTGGGCACCCTCCACCAGTTGGGCATTGTTCTCGGCATCCTCATTGCACAGGTTGGTGGATGGTAATTGTTCCCGTAGCTTTACTTCAATACCGTAACAAAGAAAGTCTACTGATTATCCTGTGAGGTAACAATCTAGACATTTGACATGTGTATGGTCTGATTTCAGATTTTTGGAATGGAGTCAGTCATGGGCAACAGTAGCTTGTGGCCACTCCTCTTGGGCTTCACCTTCATTCCTGCAGTAATCCAGTGCGTCCTGTTGCCACTCTGCCCCAAGAGCCCCCGTTTCCTGCTCATCAACAAGAACGAAGAGAGCAAGGCCAAGAGTGGTGAGTTCGCACGAACATTTACAGTTGGATGTTTTTAGTTCAGATTGCTGTGTCCTTGCACGATCAGTCTGTGATTTCATATTTTCATGCTTGAATTCCAAGCGTTATCATGGTAAAAGGAAATAAAAATGACAAAGGCAAATAACGCTGAACTGGGCGAAGTGCAGCTTGGAGATTTAATTTGCTCTTTCACTGCTCATTTCAGTGTTGAAGAAGCTCAGAGGCACCACAGACGTGAGCGCTGACATGCAGGAGATGAAGGAGGAGAGCCGACAAATGATGAGGGAGAAGAAGGTGAACATCCTGGAGCTGTTCCGCTCGCCTCTCTACCGCCAGCCCCTCTTAATTGCCGTCGTCCTGCAGCTCTCCCAGCAGCTGTCTGGCATCAACGCTGTGAGTGTCCACCAGGCTTAGACATCACCACGTTGTTCACTTTGAGGACTGTCATTGTCATTCTGAAGAAAAGACACGAAAAAAACAAAGGGAAACTTTTTTCCTGACATGTTATTTCACACTAGAGCGACATCAGGAATAGAAGAAAATAACCAGGAGACACCTGAACAGTTGAACTTAGTAAAGAATGGAGACATGCTTGTGTTTGATCTTTGTATTTGTCGTACTTTTTAGGTATTCTACTACTCCACTCGTATCTTTTCTAAAGCTGGAGTCGAGCAGCCTGTCTATGCCACCATTGGAGCTGGTGTAGTCAACACAGCTTTCACCGTGGTGTCGGTGAGTACAGTATAAAGGTTTTTACATTTTTAAGTCATTATTTAAAAAAGAAGCATGAAGTTATAGGAATATTTTCTCACAGAAATATTTATTTTGTAGTAGTTAACTGATCTAATTCTTCCCTTTTTTGTTTTTGGCGTAGCTGTTTGTGGTAGAACGTGCAGGACGTAGGTCCCTCCACCTGCTGGGACTGCTCGGAATGGCTGGATCAGCTGTCCTAATGACTATTGCCTTGGCTCTGCTGGTAGGTTTATCTTAAAGTCTTAAAACAAGACAAGACAAGTCAAATACCGAGTGAGCACAGAGTACATCCCAGTAACTAACTTCCTTCTTGTCTTCTGTTCTTGTAGGAACAATATAAATGGATGTCATACTTGAGCATCGTGGCCATTTTCGCCTTTGTTGCGTTCTTTGAGATCGGACCGGGACCCATCCCCTGGTTCATCGTGGCTGAGTTGTTCTCTCAGGGACCCAGGCCTTCAGCCATTGCTGTAGCTGGTTTCTCCAACTGGACTGCCAACTTCATTGTGGGAATGGGCTTCCAGTACATAGAGGTGAGAAGGATCAAGGATTTGTGAGCCAACGCTATCTTGTGATTGCTGCTTATGAGTCTGTAATTTCTTGGGAGGTTGCCCATAACTATGTGATTTTGTGCCGATTAAAGGGAAAAGACTCTTTTAGTGAGGATTTTGTTGGATTTATAAGCAATTGTTGATTTTCAGAAGATTATCTTTGAAATAATGGCTGCATTTACAGCCAAGTAAACACTATCACATTTTGATTAAGCGTGTCAAGACTCTAAATAATTTCCCCTTCTCATCTCTCTTCACAGGAGCTTTGCGGTGCCTACGTGTTCATCATCTTCACTGTCCTACTGCTATTGTTCTTCATTTTCACCTACTTCAGAGTGCCGGAGACCAAGGGCCGGACGTTCGACGAGATCTCTGCTGGTTTCCGTCAGACGGCTGCCACCGGAGGTGAAAAGCACTCGCCGGAGGAGCTCAACAGCCTGGGAGCTGATTCTCAGCTCTGAGGTTTTTTTTCGAACCTCTAACAAACTCTTTCTCAGACCGAAGAAGGAATGAGAAGGGTCTACTAACTTGAAGTAGACTGATCAATTGGTAGAATAATTTTCACACTGTCACCACATTTCGGGCGTTATTACCGAACACAAGAGCCCTGTGTGATTTTTTTTTTTTCTTTACCCCAACATGACGTTTTCTGCTGCCCCTCTCATGTCACGCAAAGAAACATGTGGGCACTATGTCGCCTGGTGGATGTGGAGAGGGGAGTTGAGGATAGATGGGGAAGCTTTTTAATATTTTAAAGATATTTTAAAGAAGGAAAAGGAGTGTGTGCATCAATCAAACAACCTTTTTTTTTTTTTTTAAACCTTTTTCACTGAATATATTACTGATATGTGCTTATGCTCTGTCCTTTTTATCCCATTACAGTTACTTTATTATCTGAAGAGCGCTGCAGGTGTACTTCACTGTGCGGAATACTTGTTTTTATCATACTGTAAAGCTGTATCACTGTAGACTCTTATCACTGTAGATGCCGCGCAGCTCGAATTTGTCTCTCCCCACCAGATGGTGCACTGCCCTTAAAAAAGGACCCAATGCTCCACTGATAAGGAATAAATTATTTTTTACCTTTTTAAGTTACTGAGTACACAAATATGTTGGTGTATTACTGTGAGGACGCTCCTATAAAACTGTAATGCTCCAAATATTATGAATTGTTGTTTCATACTTACTCATGCTAGACAATATTTTTTATTGTTAGTTAAGATGTAATTTTTTACCCAGTTTTATTGTCTTGCAGAGAAGACAAAGAAATGTATTTTAACACAATTCCTTTTTAGCAGTATGTTTGATTAAATTGATATTAAAGATTTTTGACATCAGCACAGATCACTACCGGAGCACTGAACCTGGCAGTGAATCCTTGAATAAATCATTCGCCCATTTTACCCTGACATGACACAAGTATGCACTCACAATCAGAAGCCTCAAAAACCAAAAAAATAGTTCTCACAAAACCAGAACAGTTGTGAGTTTAAATGTCCACCTAAAAAAAAAACTCCTTTGCTTTCAGTCTTCAGCTATCTCACTTCGGAGCAGTTTCAGGACTGAGAGCTTCTGTCAGCGGACAATCCTCACTTCAAATGTTTTTGAGTTGAGATTACCTTCCAAAGAATCTGGTGAATTGGCTTGAAAGCTGTCTGGATGATATCTGGATGGCTCCTCTGGGATGACAAAGCATCTTCCAAAAAAAAAAAAAAAAAAGAAAGAAAATTATAATGATGATGAATTAATAGGGACCAAAATGAATGTCAGCCTTCTGGAAAGTTTTCATCATCCTGTTAAGTGCTTGTCAGCCATCTTGGGTCAAACACCCTGTGTTCCTTGCACTCCGTAATGGTCATTATGTTTTCTTGGAGGCGGACACATATTGATATGGTGCAAGGTTTGTTTTTTTGCCTTGTGTGCTGAATTCTGCAGTATTGTTCTCTCTCTCTCTCTCTCTCTCTCTCTCTCTCTGTCCCCCTCTCTTTTGGTTGTGTACTATACTGTGTCCAATTGATGGTGAAAGATATATAGTCTGCTGTCTGTGACTGCTGTATCACTTGTTGACCCTTTCTTCTTTTTAAAATGCCTTTTGTTTGAGGAAAATCTTTTTAGCTGCACTTTATTATTCACAGTAATGTGTCTTTGTTACTGAAACAAACACTTTGTATCAGTTTTGCTTTTACACACAGTGTGGAATCTTTGTTACGGAAGAGAGACTGAAGAAGTACTGCTGACAGATTACTTGATGTTTTTTTCAAAAATGAGTGGAATTGTATCATTTCTTCATATCTATTATGGCCTGACGTTATATGTGTACGCATCTAAAAGTGCTCCATATAGGCCAGTTTTGAGTAAATATAGTAATATTCATTGATCCAAACACAGCCCAGAAGTCAAATTCCATTTGAATCATTCCATAATCGGTTATCAGTTATTGTAAATAGTAGATTTTTATAGTTTTAGTCATTGGATGGCTCACCCATCCTAGAAAGCACTGTAACATCCACTCTCTGTGCCTTTGTGTGGCTTTCACCTATTATCACCAGCAATATTATCTAATGGCTCCAGAAGATGCACATCTCCACACAGACTGATGTCTGTTGCAAATATCAAAGCTGTATTTTATGTACATAGATTCACAATTCTGCTTGGGCATTTAATTTTTAATGTATACTTTGAAATTTTATGGCACAGGTCGGTGGCCTAGACACAGAATATGATGTAAATATGAAACACACTACAGTCTCACCCACTCCAAATTTATAAAATATTTAACTTTTTTTTTCGATAGACAAATGAATGATTAGCACTGTAGTGATGTACATCTCTTTGCGTTTAGCGTTCGTACCGTCTGTTCCCTTTTGATCTTACATCTGAAGATATGTTGTGGCCTAATATTACTAAAATGATTTGAATTCAGATTTTACATGTAAGAATTGTGTTAATGAGACGCAGTAGTGTTTTCATTTTAGTGCACAGAGCATATTCTAATGTTTGTAATAAAAAAAAAATATCTGTGTGTATGGTGCTGGAATGTGAACCCTCTTTTGGGGAAATCTGAATTGTGATGGATGCTGTCCTGAATGGCTCTAGAGTCTTGTATATGTGGTTTAATGGCTGAATAAAAGAATTCCTACATACAGATCTAAAGTTTTCTGGAGTCACTTTGATGCTTCTGTTAAACCTGCAGTAACGTTTTTTTTAGCCACTTGGGGGCAGCGCAACAACTTCAACTTCCATCAATCCATCCATTTTCTGTAACCGCTTAACATTAGCAAGCCCCAGCTGGCACTGGGTGAACGGCATTGTACACCCAGGACAAGCTGCCAGTTCATCACAGGGCTACAACTTCAACTTATAAAGCTGATGCGGTGAACATGTAGTCCCTTATTTGCACATCCAGCACATATAGAAATTATGCCACTGAGAGCAGTGAGCCTGAAACTAAAACACAGATTGCACGTAGTCATTTGATCTGTCGCTGATATAAAGTGTTGATGGTCGCAGCTTTAACTGCACGGGTTTGGAAGTTCATTCATGACCTTTAGAAACAACATGACTAAGAAGACATGACACAAAATATCACATGCTAAAAGGTCCATTTACCAGGTCTTCAGAGCTTTCAGTCATGTCTTTCGACCTTTATTGCACTAATAGAGACATCTCAGGGGACATCAGGGGACATCATTTGCGCAATTTCAATCATGTATTAAGTTGTATAAAAACTGAGACATCTTCATTAACTGAAGATGATGCAGAGCTTTGAAAAGCCAGTAAGTGGACTGACCAGCAGACAAGAAGACACATGTTTTGAATTTAAAAAATAAATTACAAAAAAAAAAAAAAAAACAGAGCAAAATATTTTGTTTGATGTAAAAAGTAAGTTGCATTATTCTTTAATCTTCTTTATTAAAAATATCATAAAAACTAAAACCTCAGAGCTACTTTATAGAAACCAGACAGACATAATTATTCTACCCGGCAGTCATCAGAGGGTTATTTCCTGTTGCCTCAGTGCAGTGACAGTCCATTATCGAGAAAGTAATGCAACATGCTTTAACAAAAAGTCATTTTATTTATTTATTTTACACAAGCACACATTAAAATTATTATATACAGCTATCATATGCATTACACCGCTTTGGTGTGGGTTCTTATCTTGTCTTCTGGTTATGTCATTGCATATAACCACAAGACAAGATATATTGCATATTATATTGTATATTATTGATATTATATTGGTAAAAATATGAATGGAGACTGAATCTAAACTGAATTTGGCTCTAAATGAGAAGAACAGAGACATACAGGAAGCTGAACTGAACATCTGACCAACCTAAACGACACACAGGATTAAAGATGCCCAGAATAACTACAAATAAACACTAGGCACAGAGATTCCTATATCACTTAATATTAATAAAATAACTTTAACTTTCAACATAGGCTAAAGTGTCATCTCCTTAAACACCAACACCAAATTTTGTTGACTGTAAGTGGAGAAAACGAGAAAATAACACTGGAATTTATTTGAGTTTATTGATTTCTCACTGCCTACAAGCATTTGCCAGTGAGTGACCAGATGGCTTCTCTAGAAGTACTGTATGATCCGACCTGAATCTACAATTTATTATTTATGCAAGCAACAAAAGACCTCACATTTTCCTTCAGTTATGAATACTGGTTTAATACGGCAGCTGCCTTCAAAGGGGCACAAACATTATACTGTATATTGTGTTTTACTGAACCACATCAGTGCAGAATACTGTAGGTGCATGACAATTCTTGGTTTGACACAACAGTAAGGTCAGTTAAAAGTGAAATTAGCTCATGTTCACCTTCATGGATGACCTCCAGATGAATGAGATTAGGGTTATCAAGGCAAGCGACATGCTTTACTTCATCCATGCCCTCCAGCTGCCTTTAAAGGGCGCAAGAATCACCTCTCTTTTACGTCTTTTCATAGACATCTTTTAAATCTTCAGCACCAGAATCTATTTTTTTTCATTGATATCTGATGCTCTCTCTCTCTCTCTCTCTCTCTCTCTCTTTTAGAAGCAGCAGCCATACAAGTGCCAACACTAGAGTGCAATAATTACCCATCATCTCTGACCTTTGAGGTTTAAACTGTTAAAAAAAACACTTTTACAGCTTAGAACAAATAATTAAAATACATTCCTGGTCCATTATTGTGAATTTTAAACAATGCTCAAGGTCGCTCGAGCTATATACAGTCTAATGAGATACAGGAGAGGCCCAGGCAAATACATGAATTTGAATATGTTTGATCATGTCCTGGCACATGAGTGTTTGTAGTCTAGACAGATAGTGAGACAGCCAGAACCTCCAGGGAGGAACGAAGGGGGGATGCCTTGTACAGTGGGACCACAGGCACAGGTTCCATATCAGTCCCTCCACTGTTATTATACATAGAAATCCCCTCGCTGTCCTTGATGGATAGGATCAGCCAGGTTCAAAGGCATGTTTATAACTGTGACTTTGCCTCATGTCATGCCATTACTGATTTCAGCGAAGGGAAGGGATGAAAATCCTCAGAGGGGGAGAAAAATACATTGTACACAAGGTTAACCGAACCCTATTAAAAAGCAAGTTTACACAATTTCCATAGATTACCTTGGATTCATGCATGTGAATACTGATGTCTCTGTGACTGTGACTGTTTTCTTTGTTCCCTGTGCTTATGTACAGCAAAACATATTCTCTCCGTGCGCTGCTTGATAGAAATGGAAAAACATCATTGCCACTTAAACGGATGAACCCAGTCCAGCCAAAAACTGTCATAAGGTTTGAAAACTTTTAAACAACTGAGATGTGGATTATGTAACAGGGTTGCAAATCAATACCAAGCAGCTGCAGCTGATATTTTATACATTCAGTATCAACCCACAGCATCCACAAGCCACATATTTAAAGCTGTGGATGAGGAACATTTAACTGATGATGTAAATGAGACAACGATTAAATCAACACATGAATATTGATGAGATGAGGAAGTCTCTCCGTTACAGTACAGCCGGATAAATGATACATCAAACACTCAGGGTGTGGGTGATGTCTCTGTGGAGCAGCATGTATAACCTCTCCGTCATCCCGCTGTGTATGAGAAGAGACAAGAGCCTTTACGAGTGGGTGGCGCTGCTCTAAAATGTACAGAAACTTGGATGTGACCAGAGCGTGATCATCGGCAAACCACTTTCTGTCAATTTGGCTTCGAGCAGGATGTTTGACCCCTATTTGCTCTGGGGAAACTGCTCAGCAGCCAGTACTAATAGACTGGTGGTTTAACAGGAGGATGAACATCAAACAGGTCGATTCTGACAGGTAAATGTGTACCTGACAAAGCTTCCCTGTAGAAATAAATGTCAGCGTGAGAGAGAAGATGGGCAAAAGAAAGAGGTGTAATAAAGAAATAAAGTTGATGACAGCGTCAGAAACAGAAGTATGACGGATTCGTGCATTGAAATGTTTTGAGCTGCCTTGGAGTCAGACCTCAGACCAGAATTAGGATCCTCTTTAAGAGGAAGCATTGCCTTCCAGTGTTGTTGCTCACCAAAACTTTTATACATCAATGTGAAAATTTCTTCAAATGACTTGAAATCTGCAAAAACCTTTGAGAACACCACAATTCTCTGAAATCAAATTTTTCCATTTCCACTCAGACATCTCATACTTATCACAGAAACAGGATATTCCCTGTTTCCTAGGGTGTCATGTTGTGTCACAATACTTGCTACAAAATGCTTTTATCACATCTCTTGCTACCGGAGGTAAATTTCAGATATCAGAAAATGACTCCTGGCTGTTTGAGACTGTTATGAGAGTCAGCCTTTTGTTGTTGGGCAGAAAATGGGCTGAAGATAAACCATCATTTTGTCTCACAAAGGTTACACAAAAGTTTTGGTGAACAACACACTGGGCTGTAGTTTCTTTTTTAATCTTTCATTTATTTTTTTGTTTATTTTTACAAGATCTGAAACCAAATCTTCCAAGCTGTGCTCAACCTCCTCTGTGCATTGCTTTTTGGAAGAGTGCTCCTTAACAGCCCATTTAAAATCAACAGTATTTAATATGCATTTGCTTTGTCACGTTTGGTGTGTGAACACAATTTACTGAAAACCTGCTAGGAATTAGTATGTAGAATGGATTTGGGACATGTGGTGTGTCTGCTGGTTGTTTGTATGTCATTAATGTGTAAATTAAATATTGTGCCCACACTGCAAATTAAGTTAATGACTCAATCAATTATATGATTGTTTGATTCGTTTGGTCCGCTGAATTTTCCCATCATTCTTCAGCTGTAACTATGCAATCAAGATTCAAAGGCCCATAAATGTATCTTTAAAAAGGTATGTAATCCTTATTTATACTAGAACTGAAAACAGTGAGCAAAATAAAACAGTTCCTGTGAAGCAATTTTCTTCTTTTCGAACTTTCCCCGACCTTCATGAAATAATTACTTTGCTGCAGTGCTCTAAACTAGGACATGTTTTACGCAATTCCACAACTCCAAGTTCCAAATTGTAATACTTTAGCAGATTAATGATAATTCTCCTCCGTATATTCAGGTTTTGAGCTGTGACACGTTACAGTACGAAGAGGATTTAAAAATGGCATTAATGGTGCCGTGATGCTTAGCCGTCTCTTGGTTCTGCCTCGTCGGTGACGGCCGTGCGCACATTTCTTTTTCTCCTGAGCCTTTTAAAAAGTCACTGATGTCTGTTTCACAGATTGTTTTCCTAACCTGTAATGGCACTGCCAATCCTCCAGACAGTCAATGAAAGCGTGGAGGAGAGAGTTACATGGTGAATTAACACACTGGAGGGAACAGTGTGTTTCACAGTAAGAGCAAACATCATGTTTAATTTACAGTGTATTTGAAGTGTATATATTAATTACATGAGAGGTCCTTCAAATGATTTACATGAATAGTTTCTGTGTAGATACTCATGTAGAGACACAACTGTAGGGTTTTCTATATAGGGAATGTGTAAAAGCTGAAGTTGAATGAATATTTATGAGTCTGAAGAACTTTACACAGAGATTCAAGTGTCCTGATTTCAGCAACAGAAAGAGGAAATGTATAACAACTGACTTGTTTGAGTCAAAAATGAGTTAGTTTGCTGCCATCTATTGGACTGAGCATACTGTGCATGAGCACAACTCTGGGAACCAGATACTGATTTACATACACAACTTAGATACTTCAACAAAGGTTAAGTCTTGGGCAACTGGACTTGTTTGCAGATCCATGAAGACATTTCGCCTCTCATCCAAGAAGCTTCTTCAGTTCTGGATGACCTGAAGAAAGATGATCTGGATGAGATGATGGCCTACACTTGTTCTTTACATGAAGATAAGTGTAATCATCACAAGGAGCACAACTAATGGCTTTGTTATAATTCCTTGGCTCTGGTTGGAGCTGTTATAACTTCAGCAGAGGTATGTTATCTTGGATTCAGCTCAAAACCTCACATTTATAACAGAAAGCTACCAAACAAAACAGAGCTGCATTATGGGAATTGAAGGAGCATGTTTTTGCATCTACTTCAAATTTACACTTTTTACCATTCTTTTTTAATCTGTCAAGGAAGTTCAGTACTGAATCACTGCTGCAAAAAATAGACAATGTGACAGTATTTATAGGAAAAAGATATGGTTTGAGGTGGACTTTTCTCAAAGAATTGTGAGTATAAATACTTTGTTATGACAGATTTTCTTTAAACGTGACAGATAGTGGACCTGTAATCTACTTTTGTGTCTTCCAAGCTACAACAGGTTGGGATAGAAAAGGTGCAAGCTGAGGTACCCCATTAGTCAACATTAAAGCACTGTATGAATTAAATGTAGGGCGTATTTTTTCCTTAATCTTAAAATTAGAGTAAATACACTTGACATTCATCACAAGAACAGTTACTTCCAACACTGATGAACAATTAAATCAGTCATGTCGTGTCAATGACGCCATAACACTAAAACATATAAATAGAAATATCTGTTTTTGCAAATTAACTCTTAATATGTTACTTTATATTGAGTAATCTATTACATCTATTCTTACATTAATCACTTGTCTATTCCTTGCACAATATGTATTTGTTTACAGAAACACTTGACTTGTATGTTTTGTTGGTCATTGTTGCATTTCATATATTTATAGATACAAAGATTTTCACATACTTTTATGTACAGACTAGTTTATTTTTGTCTTTGTTCAGCTTGAGCTCGGTTCTATTTTAATTATTCTTCCTGCTAATTGTTCTGTCTGTAAGCACATAGAGTAATTTTAAAGCCGACGTAAAAATCCTTGTGTTTGTATGCAAATCTGGCCAATAAAGCTGATTCTGATTGTGAATGAGGTTCATTTGTATTCTGATACAAATGTCACTGATGTTTGATACTTTACTGATTGATAATAACAACAGTGGTAGAAAGGTAGAATAAGTGAAACATCGTCAGCATACAGACAGACAAGACGCTGTGTTGTTTTTGTATGTCGTGTAATAGTTGCTGTTATTGGTGGATAGTCTTCTGGCTGAGTGAACTGTTCCATTGACAAAACAACTAGATGAGGGAATAGAAGGCAACCCTTCTTCCACGTGCCTCGTGTTATTCTAATGGGAATTTACACCTGACTGCCTCTTCATGCAAAAACAGAGGAACTGCAGCGACACCCACGTAGTCTAACACTAATCACATATATAAAGGTTTAGCAGCATGTGATGGCTGTGCAGGACATTGGACAAATGAGCACAAATAAATATGTCCATTATATAGAAACATTTGCAACTAAATCAAGGACAAAACAACAGATGTAGGTGCCCTCTTTCCTCCTGCTAGGAGTCATGGAGTTGAGCCCTCCTGTTGTTAATGTTATTGTTGCTCCTGTGGAGTGTTCATTAGCCTCGTGCCCCTGGTGATTATGCCATCTCTGAGTCTTCTTGTCCGCCTCCTTGCTCTCCCCTGCCTCAGGCGCCGTCTTCTCTCTGGCACTCTGCCACCAACACGACGACCTGGGGAATTTTTAAACTGTATGAATCCAAGATAATTTTAGATTGGTGGGATGAGTCAAGGTCAAGGTGGTAAAGCCACAGAATTTCTTGGTAAAACACATAGATACTTAATATAATAGAGGTGATATAAAGTAGAAACAGTGTAGGATCTATGACGATAGGACGATGACAGAAATGGTAATGTTAAATGAAACAATGATCACTGACAGCAATTTGTATTCTGTCCAGTCAGAGACAGCCGGTCAAACTGAGTCTTGAATGTTATATGAACGTCTTAAAAATCAAAGCTGTGCACGCTCGCTGTGGTGCATAATATTTCAGCCTCTACCTATTTTCCAGTGAATGTCATTGTAAGTCAAAACGTCATTTATTATGCACAGGCACAAGAATATGTGTGCCTTTGATATTTCTCTTTTAATCTTCAAGATTGCTTTGCTGAAGTCAGTACTTTATACCCCCATGAGGTGCATATGAGAAAGTAGATTGTGATGGAGAAGATAAGTCTACATTTGGGAAATGCAAGCAAGTAACGTTTTTGGAATAAATATTGATTACAGTTGAAGTTGTTTAGAAAGCATTAGTTATATTATTATAATGCATTCCTGTTGGCGTGGCATACTGGGAGGATGTAATTGCATATGGGGATATAAAATGACTTCAGAGACATGAAACAGTAGTAATGTGCTGAAGAAACGGATGTGAGCGTGGCTCAGCAGGTAGAGCAGCCCATCCTTTAATAGCAAGGTGGGCAGTTTGATCTCAGGCTTTGTGTATCAAAGGACATTTGTACCACAAATTCTTCTCCTTTGCCTCATGTGCCATCAGTGTAGGTGTTTGGATAAATGCACGAACCTCCCACTGCCATCCTTACATCCTAGAAATTACGTTTGTATATAGAAATCTGAGAGTTGATTTGAATATATGTGGCTTTGTGAGTGTGATGCAGGAATAGGTTTAAGCTTTAAGCAGCATTATTTATTTTCTTCAATAAAAAAATTATTTTAAATTTTGATGCTACACTGACTTGTAATCAAATGAAGGGTGTGTCTGTCATTCCCACTCTGTGCCCTTTATACCAACTTTGTGCTCCAGGTACGATCACCTGCCAGAAGAACGTAAAGCTTTACAGCATCAAGTCACACACACACTCCATGAATAAAATGTTTTATCTCTGTGATTTGAGTTTCCTGATGGACATTAAATAAAACTGATGCAAACTATAGCTGTTATTAGCTTATGTTAGCTCAGTTTGTTAGCCAGGCTGCTCAGACTGTGAGCTCAAAGCACTGGCGGAGTGTTGGTTGTTTGTACTACAGGTGTTTTGGAGCAGACCTGGTGTCATGCCACAACCAGAGCTGGGCAAGCGGGCAATGTAACTGTGTTCAGAAGCCTCTATGGACATAATGATAAAGGTGAAGAGACTAAAGGGGGTGCTGACGGAGGAAGCTAAGAAAAGAAAAAGAGAAAGTGACAGAGGAAACACTTTAGAGTAAATCTGGGACCGACTTCCAGTCGCTGGCGAGAGCTTTGTGAAATAAACAGACTGAAAGACAGACGCCAAGCTGGGCATCTTTCTGTTGGACTTGTAAATACTATTAGCTGGCTGCTATGTCACATGGTGTTGCACTTGCTTGGATTTAGCTGTTAGCAAAGATGTCAGCTTGCTAGTTTGTGATCATAAGTAATATAATCATAACAGATGCACATGCAACAGTGGTATTACACTCTGGGGACACTAAATGACAAAAATACCAATTTCTACACTATGCTGTGCTTGCTTTAAGGACAATAATAACCTTATTTTTGCTTTTTAACCAGTGCATACGTTGGTTAGTTAACAGTGTACTCGCTATACCCAGAAGTATTAATTAATAAAATAATGAAGAAACAAAACAAACGAAAAATTAATGAATAAATAACTGGAACATGACTTTACATCAAACAGACAGCTCTGGGTGCAAATGTCAGCTATGGTTAACGTCCTGCAGCTCAGTAATTGAAAAATCTGCAAGTTCATTTTTGAGTCATCATTTTTCTCGGGCTGTGCACACACACAGCGCTGAACTTTGTCAGACTTGATAAAAGCATGCACAGGAGGCAGTGTTTGTTTTCGCAGCAGTCAAGGAAGGGTGGAGGGCAGGACTGAGGGCACTGCGAGTTTGTATCCTCCGAAGGAGAGTGCACTTATAAACAGCAAAGTTCCTCTCCTGATAGAAATTCACTGTGCGCGATCAAGACTTTTTTATGCAAATTAAGTTGAGGACCTTGATCCCTCAGGGTCATACAGCCCACGCTCCAGTGACCTAAGTCAAGATCCAGTTATGCTTTGGATGTTATCCTCTCTCTCTTAACAAGAATCTCCAGATGCCAGACTGCTGACTGCTACCACAAGCCAACAAAGGATGGATGAATTAACCAAACAGCAAAACACTGTACATAAAGAAAATGAAAATGAAACACTGACGCTGCCTGATACAAAAGCTGAGAATCGCCTTTTTAACGCCAATATGTCAAGTTCACAAGTTAATTATTTTGTTATCTCTAAGATAACAAATGTTGTTTTCTTGTGATAACGGATTCATTTATCGCGTTATCTGAAGAAAACAAAAGGCATTCTTGAGATAATGAGATAATTTATCATACACGCTGCACTGTGGAGTGGGCTTAAAAGTTTAAAGGCAAACTGTGAACTTTCTATACACTTTTGCCATTTGTTGTAAGAATTTAAATGAGGATACTAACATTATGTATTCCTGTTCAGTAGTAATAGTAGCCCATAGAGAGGTCGACATGGTGGATGAATGGCTGGGGTTAGGCAACAAACTACTTGGTTAGGTTTTGGAAAAGATCATGGCATCATAGTTCATGATAATAGATTAAAATAACCTTGTGTTTTGGTTTCATGTAGGACATAAACACCTCATTCTGGCAGAAAATGCTGAAGGTGGAGAAATACAATAGTTCTAGGGTTATTATCTATGCATGACTGTCTGTAAGTAATAAGAAGAAACAACAGCCATTCACAGCTTATGTAGACTGACGATTATGAAGGAAGAAATTGTTTTCCGGTCGACATAGACACCTTATTTTAATGGTTCATCACAGATAAACATTATGAAATCTAAAGGCTACCAAAGAGTTCTGGGGCGCAATGTAGGGTCCAGTGTCAGAAAGCTGAGTCTCTGTCAGAAGTCATGGGTCTTACAGTAGGACAATGACCCAAAGAACACTTCAAAAAAGACAAGACAAAGACAAAACACTGGAGAGTTCTGAAGTGAGGAAGAGTTGTCCAAAACTCCACTACAGAGCTGCAAGAAGCAGATGGTTACAGGAACCTATTGATTTCAGTTATTTTGTTTTCAAAGGGTCTGCTACCAAATATTAAGATGAGGTTGCCAATAATTTTGTCCCATTAATGTTGGAGTTTTGTGCAAAATAAATGGCTTCATTTCTCCCTTTTTTGTGTTGTAAATGATATGAAAATTAAAATACCAAATCATTTGTAATTGCAACATTTTGGGGGGGAGAAATTGTGTATTTTGTGACAGAAATGCAGGAGTGCCAATATTTTTGGCCATGGCTGTAGTCTGGCTCTGACCAAAGGTGAAAATTATTCCACCTTATCAGCACCTCTAAAACAGTAATGATCACAAATATCAATCTTTTGCCAGAACTAGGCTAGCCGTTTCCTTCTGTTTTCAGTCTCTTTGCTAAGCTAAGCTAACTTCCTGCAGGCTCTAGCTTACAGATATAAGAGTCAGTCGTATTAATATATTTTTGTTAGTAGTTTTATTAAAAATAACCCAGTGTTGGTGTTTTTTCTATGGGGGTTTACGTGCCAAAATATTTCTTCTCTAGGCTCAGTGATTACTGTTTTTACGCTTCAGTTTTTGTACAAATTAAAGATGCAACTTGTTAATTACTGAGCTGGTAGGCAAATCATTGTTTTAACTTTGGACAGAGTCAGGCTATTTCTCAAAGTCGAAATAATGCTTGAAGCATCAACAAAGCCAAAAAAAAACATTCATCCCCAAAACCCTAGTTATATAAACATTTAAAAACAAAGACTAAAGCAACAAACTCTTTTCACTGTCTTCTCCATTCATGGCTCCGTGTACCTCATTGACCCCTCGCACTGGAAGACGAGAGATGGAGAGAGTGAGAGTGAGAGAGAGAGAGACATGGCCTGAGAACATGCCGCTATTCATTTTGTGTCATGAGTAATTATTTCTGACATTGCACATCAACCGTGACAAAGTGTGACAGCTTGAGACATTCAGGACTGACACAGTGTGAGCAACATGACAGAGAAATGAACCTTGAGATAGAGACAGAGAGAGGAAGGCGGCGAAGGCATCAGGAGCAAACAGCCAAACAGCAGCAGGGCATTAGTGGGGGAACTAGAAGGGGGTGAAGTGGACCTAAAAAGATGAGTAGGCTGCTCTTGTTCGGGGGAGGGAATCACACTTGTACAGACAGCAACAGATGATGTGTTCTATTAAAGCCTACATGGAGCAAATTATGATGCATTGAAAACACAGCAGGAGGTGCAGCCCACCCGCATTGCTTTGTACTTTTCAATTCACATCATGGGCTTTAGAGAGAAACATGAAGGAAACCTGCAGCGGACTACAGTCGACTGACTACATGTTGAAACTTACAGGTGGAATTCCTCATTTTACCTATGTGCCATTACTGCAGATCATCTTTCTGTCTTAACGTGTTGGTTATTGGTGTAAGTTAGCCGGCCTTAATTGTGTATATTTGAACAAATCCACCAAATTAAAAGACAAAACACATTGTCTGTTTGTCTTGTCTGACCAAATATTTATTTGTGAAAAAAGACATGCAGATCTGATGTATTTTACTTTTGAGTAAGGCTATATTGTTAGAAATAACATTGATTATGAATACACATAATAATCATGTATTTGACCATATTTTTTTTTATAACTGTGTCTGTTTAATAGACTATAAAAAAGGAAGTCAAAACTCCCCCAACTTGGTCCAATCTATCGGAGACTGCCAGCCCTAATTTACTCAGCTCCAAACTGATTGACAGCATGTTAAAGAACCAGCACAAACTAGCCCCCCAGTCTCAGAGGACAGAAGAGCTGAAAGAATAAAGTCTATGTGCATTTTATACCAGACTACCAGCTGGCTTTCTCGATACTGATGCTCTCTCACTCTCATTCACTGTCTATGTCAGTTGATGTCACTATTCACTCTCTGTCTCTCTCTCAAACCAATTCTTGCATGTGTGTGTTCATTTGCTTGGCTACATTGTCTAACGTTTATTAGCACCCTTGGCTACCAGGTAGATAGCCCTCAATGCACTGTGGCCGATTTAGTGACTCTAGAGATAACGTGCAGATCAAACAACTGATTGGTTGAAGAGTAGAATTTCACCTATGCAGCCTTCATCTCTACTGTAACTGCCATTTAGAGTGACACACAGTGGTGTCCTTTGATCTGATGCCAAATCATTGTTGAAAAATGTATTAATTTAATGATGCTACAGTATTATGGTTATGGTTTTATTAGAATCAGCCATGAAAAATGAATTGGATACAATTTGAGAAAGATGATGGTTTAGGTTAAAATAAGATCTTCAGACCTATCTCACCTGTGGAAAACCCAGACTGGCAAACAATAACTGGCACTTGGGTGAATATTAATGAAGAGCAAAACTAATAATTCTCATTATCCGGCCTAATACTAAGCTGAAGGAGATGTACAGTGGAAGCTTTGTGTCTCTGAGGTGAGAAGCAAATTTGACATTTTGAAAGAGGCTGATGGGAAGGAACAAGTACAAGTGTTCCCTCAAGCCACCCATTTTCTCCACAATATCTAAGGTCAGACAAATTTAGAGCCTCTTATTTATACAAAGCATAGCCCGGCCACTGTTTAACACTACCTCTCGGCAAAGTTGTGCTGGTCTTGAGCGTGCGTGTGCGTGCTTTTTTTTTTTTGTCTGCACATGAACTTGTGGATGTGAAGTGATAGACGTGCAGTGCAGTATGTTTGTGTGCTTGATTTCAGTGTTTTTCTTTGAAAATTTTAAATGAAACACAGATGTATGCTTGATTTTATGATGTATGGTCGATTCTTTGTGCAATTTTGGAATTTCTGTCCAATTTCAGCACCTGAAATATTTTGGGATATCGAGATGGCTGTATCTTGTATCTGTTTCCGTATAAACTGCTGCAAAAACCGACAAAGAGCACCCCATTTGAGATTTAGTGAAGGGAAGAGAGACAGAGTTTGTTCATTCACACTGTTACAGAGGTCTCAGTGGATGCACTGCAGAGAGGAATGGAAACAGGAAGGGTGGAGGGACATGAATAATTCAGCAACTCTGCCACAGTGAGCCCTGGATTCCCATCCTCCATCCCACCAGCCTCAATCCCAGAGGACCCACAGTGGGCTTGTAGTACAGCTCAGCCCGCGCCGCATGTGCACTGGTGCAGCACTCCTCTGTTGGAAAAGGCCACACAAGAACTTCGGGTCCTGAGGTGACTGTGGGGAAAGCACTACCTTGCAGAGGCGAACCGGCTGCCCAAAATCAACCCTTGAACTTAATTAACATGCATACTCTAATGGGAAGAGTAGTGGATGGCACACTAGCAAGTTTAGAAAATGCATTCTGCTGGTTTGCTGGGTGAGAGCATCAGCTAAATGCAAATATGATGCAAAATGAAATGTGAGCTCAGCAAAGCTACTGAAAGCTGCAAAATGTTCAGCTGGATTTGAAGACACCGACATAGATAGATAGATTATTAATTTGACTGAGAAATGAGAAACCTTTGCCTTTATCTTGGATTTTACGTGCACAGAGTAAAATGTACCAGACATCGAGCTGGATACATAATAAACCCACAAATCACAGTCACACACACTCACTCACACACACAATGTTATTTGCATCTCATTTTGAAAAAAACAAAAACCAAGAAAGAAAGCTGTAATTAACCAAAGTCTCTCTGCAAACTAATTACCAATATCCACTAAATCAGCTGCACAATCCTTTCTCTTTTAAATTGTGGAGTGCAAAGTGTCTCACACACACACACACACACACACACACACACATACACCCAGCATGTGCTGTTGGCTGATATATGCAAAGTGAACTGGAGGCAGGATAAAGAGAGACACTTAAATGCAACACTGTGTTGCTCCTTGGGGACAGTGCACTGTAAGATCTGTCATTACTCTGTTTACTGCTGTTTTTACACCAGCTATTTGACGTTATGCATATATTAGACTAAGTCATAAAGCAAGACAAATGCTTCCACTGCCTCTTGCTCTTGATGTCACATGTGGCTTGAGGCTATCCCAGCATGCCTTGGGTGAAAAATCCATGGTTAGAGCTTTGAACTGTGGCAGGAAATGAGAGAAACGAAACAGCGACCAGGCAAAGATAGATAAGACCGAGGTGATCCTCTGCCCTGCCTTCACCACGAAGAAACACAAATGCAGACAAACTAAATCATTCATTGTTTTTGAATATATTAAAAATATATCCATATATAGGTCAGAGATGTTTATGCCAAGGCACTGACCATTTATAGAAAATGCAAACGCTGGCCCATTTTCATCGCCTCCTAACTGGAGGAGCAAAACAAATGAACATCAGTTTTTCCTAATGAAGATATCCTCACCTGCTTTCTCTGTCGGCGAGCAGGATGAGCAAAGTGCTGCTTGTTAGAAAAAAAAAAGCTCGGCCTGCTTCTATTTTTGAGCCGTTTTGAGCATTTGCTTCAGCTCCAACCTGCTTAAACAGAGGCATTGAGATAGGTCTGACTATACAAAAATAAGTCACCAGTCAACACGGGCATGTGGGAGAAGTTTGCTTTCAGAGCTTTATAGAGCGGGACTTTCTGCCAGAAACTTGAAAACTGAGAAGCAGCACATCTTATCCACCAGCACTCTTTTCATATCCTGATATCATCAAAAAAAAGTGAGGACTGAGAATAAAATCAAGGAGCTGTGGGGAGTTACAAGTAAACTATCCTCCAACTACAAAGTCCGACCAAAGGTTTACTACTTGCTGTATGTTAGCAAATAGTGTGAGAAGTGTCAAATTATTCACAATAACCACATTGTTCAAAGTGAGCACTGAGCCTAAGGGCTCAATCCCACTAGGCACAGCTACCATCCAGCTGCTAGAGAGTAGATCAAGCTAGCCAGAAGTCAAACAGAAATGTCATAGCGAATCTGTGCAGAACAGACAAATGGAAAACAGTTACATACTACTCTACATAGCCTACTCATGGTAGAAGCGCATGAAACAAGGGAAAATTACGAAACCTGAGCAACTTAAGAACCATTTCTGTAATGCTCCTGGTGGGCTATCAACAAACCAAAAGAGTGATGCGATATTAACATAACAGAGCCAGTCCCGATGGGATCTAGGACAAAGTACATTTTAATGATGAAGTAAGCAACAATTAGAGTTTTTATTTATTGAGTTTTTAAAAAAAAAAGAGCTGCGATGAGATTTAAATGACAATCTATTGCACTTTTTACTGAAATGTCATCACATTTCTTTAAAAGACCGTTCTAATTTGGTGGGAAAAGGTTTAGGAGGAAATCCTGAAATACGGGCATGACAAAACAAGTTTACAGTCTGTTATTTCACGCGGAATAACATCAGAGGTAGAAGCCCAGAAATAAAACTGCAGAAGAACACCAATAAACATGTCTTCACTCTGCCGGGACTGCAAGTTCTCAACTCCAATCACCCGTGGAAACAAATCCTGTCTTGCCTGGCCCATGTTGTTTCACCAGATCAATAACTCCTGTGGTCCATGTGTGATGGATGATCCCCACAAATAATCCAACTTAAGAGATCAACCTATTGACTGATTACACATGTATTCTGTGAAGCCAGCAGTGAGGAGAACTGGGGAGAAGCACGTCGCTGCAGCCTAAAGGTTGCTGTTAAGAAGATAAATTGCAGATTAAAAGAAGTCATATAATCAGTAGAAGGAATAGTTTTTCTTTCTCTTGGCGGAAAACCTTGGAGATAGTTGACTTTTGGGCTCCACAACGGGTGGTTAGTCAATGAAATTCAGAATTGACATTGGAATTGTCTCTGTGCAAACAACTATAATCTACTACAAGATTAGACTGAGTTACGGTGCCCCGTAGTTCCAGTGTCTTCAGTCAATCTGTTTTAACTGTGGAAAAACTGCCTGTTCATCACACCTGGATTCATTATCTCACCAAACAATGCACAGGCACATGTTCCTCCCCCAACACACACACTCACTCTTTCTCCTCCCACCTGTACTCTTTCTCCACAGATCTGGGTTTCAATCATGGAGGGTGGGTTTTGTGCAGACGATGGTGGAAGCTCTTTTCTCATAGACACCCACCAGTAATGCTCTGGTTTATTACACCAGCGCTGAGATTAAACTGGGTTATATCGACCTCAGGTTCAATGGAGCTTACGGCATGGACCAGCAGACACAAATCACCCGGCCATATCTGCCTCTGTGGTACAGCAAGACAAGAGGAGATAGCAGGTCTTCTAAAATCATCAAGCAGGAGACGGTACTGTACAGATGTTTTGTGACTGCGCTCCCTTTGGATGAATATATCTTCCAGCACAGATTAAAATTTCTCTCTCTGTGAATCCTGAAGAGATCAGATCAGAGGATGTAGCGGGATTTTTGTCTGCAGCTAAAGAGCCTTGTATTTTGCCATGAGCATGTTATTGGTGGGGCACAATCGTGTTTTCAAGCGCACATTCCACCTACATAATTTCTTAGCCTCTATTGTTGTTCAACATATCCTGAATGTGAGCATCACCCACATTTCAGGATCATGCAGAGCTTAAATTAAAGCACCTTTTAAGCTGACATGGTGCTTGAGAAGGTAGAAATTAACATGACAACTGATGAACTTCATCCCAACTACATGGCTGTAAAATTAGTCGTTCCCTACATTCACAGCAGATTAAAACAGTTCTGAAAATGACTTTTTGTCTTCTTTGTTCAAAGAGTAGACGAACATCTAATGTACCAGAAGGAAAAAAAAACAGAATACTTATTGATTCACATATGTTGCGATCTTGCAAAACTGTAAAAAGTCGTCTCATATAAAGATGCAGTAGATGCCTGAAGCGCTAGATATAAACAGAAAGCGTATAAAGTGATGGAAGCATGCGGTGAGGCAGTATTATTGCAGCAGCCAGTGCTTATTGAAAAGCCAGCACACATAAAATTTTGTCATCAGTCCTCCTCCAGCAGTGTGAAGACCCCCACTCTTGTACGTGAATAGATTGTGACTCATGTAGAGAGGAAACTCAATGGTACAACACATGGTGGCATGAATAATGGGAAGAATGAGTAATTACCTTTGATTAATGAATTGAAAAGCTTTCTAAAAACATGTTTTCCAATGAGAATATATGCTTATTTTTACTTAGCTATTCAACATCCATCATCAAACATGTCATTTCAGTTGCCCCCTAAAATGGGGTGACATAAAGCAATAAGAGCGCAGACAACTATTGAAAAGCCAGCACATAACAATCACAACCAGTGTTTCTACGTTCACCAGCCTCCAGGGTCATGCTGTCTCTCATTCTGAAATGCAAGTGCATCCTGACTCATGTAGAGAGTCTATTTATACTGAAGCTACCAGT
The DNA here is from genome assembly GCA_028641955.1 of Protonibea diacanthus. Classification (NCBI taxonomy): domain Eukaryota; kingdom Metazoa; phylum Chordata; class Actinopteri; family Sciaenidae; genus Protonibea; species Protonibea diacanthus. Next base: position 15,836,675 of record CM053978.1, read on the forward strand.
GATAAGTGGGACATAATGTTTTCTGGTTAATGGGAAAGCCTGGACCCAACTTATGGAGAATCATGACGCTCACTTGCGCCTCCGGTTTACCTGGATAAGAAGATTTGTCCTTATTAGATGAGGCTCAGGAACAGAGAATGAAATAGGTCACTAAAATGTATTGATTGGTTCTTTCATGGGGGAAAGTCTTAAAGACTGAACTGGCTGCAGCCTCTGTGAGGTAAAGTGTACAGTTTCTATCTGATTCTGGAGAAAAAGCCTCCACAAACCAATGTTTTTAGCTTATCCCCAGTTGATGTTGGATGAGTGGTGGGTTACATGCTAGACAAGTCACCAGCTTAATTTAGAGTGCAATTTAGAGTCACCAATCAAGCTATAAATCTGTATGTCTTTGGATTGTGCGAGGAAGCCGGACTACCCGGAGATAACTCACGCAGACACAGGGAAAACTAAATCTAAATCTAAACTTCACACAGAGAGGCCCCTCTCTGGGGGATTAGAACCAGGAGCCTTCTTGTATGAGGCGACAGTGCTAACCAGGGCAATTCTTGCTCCAGATTTTTTTAAATTTACTTTCTTGCTAAGGGTTGGATGTGAAGATTGACCTCTGTCATGTCTTATAAAGCTACAGCGAGATAACTGTTAGCTTAGCTCAACTTTGCATAAAGACTGGAATCAGAGAGAAACAGCTACTCTGATCTGATTCTTGGTTAAAACAAACAAAAAATCAAAAGTCGACACGGAAATTATTTCTGTTTCACAGGTTTTACTCTCTTTTAAATGTATTTTTCTTCATTACATTTAGAAAGAGTACAACATTTTGAGCCCAAATCTTATTTTCATGTGGTAGAGACATCCAACCACCATCTGTCCCGTGGGTGTTCTTCGTCCACAGAATTAGTGCACATGTCCAAGCCTCAATCAAATATGTTTAGTAGCATGCAAACCATCATGTATATGTAGAATAGTTTATCACTAAAGCAACATATCACAAATGTTATAAAATAAATATAAAGATAAACAAAACCAAGGTATGAAATCATGTAGATATAAAAGCGGTAAAAGCTTTTTAAAAACGGTAAAAGCTTTCTAAAAAGGCAGTAAAATGCGTGTTAAAAAGTCAAACAACAGGGGATTTAAGTCAAAAGTACTTACAGTAGCAAATGTTAGCATGCTAACACACTGCCAATGCCAGGATTTATTTCTCATCTAACTCAAGGCAAGAAAAGAATAACAAAAATCATAAATTTCTTTTCAGTTTCTCTTGATACACTGATGTAAAAATTGTGTTTTCTCGATCAGATTTCAAACCCGTGTGAAAAAACGACTTGTTCGACATGACATTAAACCCCCCAAAAACATCCCTTTCATTAGCTCTTTCTCTAAAATGAAATGACAGCACAGCTCGCTACAGGCACATGGTGTTGACATTTCCCTGCAAAATTTCTGTGCTGTGTGGAGCCAAGGTCTGAATAATGAATACAGATCTATTAGGCAGCCTTGATGCCCTTGTCCCGACAGGCAGACTGTGTCCTCGCTCGGCCCCCACCAACGCAGACCCAGATTGTTCGCTGATTTCAATGCTGACTCTCAAAGAAAACGTTGCACAGCACTCCTGTAATTCCCGTTAAATTTATAGATGATGATTATACAGATATCCAGATGCTTAGTGAGCTGACTCTGAATCAACTGGGAGCCCTCAGAACCATTGTGTAATGGATGTAATGTAATGATAAACCCGTAATGATAATTGTCTTTTGGCATTAAATAGAGTTTCTGTGTATTAAATCCTGAGGTAATCAATACACAAATGATCATTACATCACATCAATTTCCTTAAATTATACAAAAGTATATCTAATAATCCATATTTAGCCTCATGAAGGGCAAACTTAACATCATGTTTAAAACAAGTTGTACGTGCAGTTAACCTCCAAACTAACTGGACTATTATTGTGACAGAGTCTCTGTCTCCTTAGGCAACTTTGCTAGAATAACATCCATCCATAACCACCATCGCCTATGCTCTGAATGTCGCACTATGATTTCTGAAATTGAATTTTACCAGGCCACAGAAATCTAATAACCTCCCAGCTAATGCCAATTGAGTCATAAGAGATGACCGAATTGCTTTCAATAGGCTTTAGGTGTTCCAAAAAGTCAATATGAATTTGCTGAATATTTGCGCTGAGACCAATAGGACTTCATACAATATGAACATGACTTAAAATTGACCTTTCTCTTGCACCTCTCTGACAGTCTCCACAACTGCTGAACAAATTAATCTTCAAGTTGATGTGGGGATAGTGCTCATGGTATTTTGTCCATATATAAGTTCAGTTGAGATCTGTATTGTTGAGAAGTATTATTACTTTTTTAAATCACTCCAAAAGAACATGCATGCATTTGCACAGACACGACAGAATAAAATAAATACTGACAGTGAGACATGTCTTAGGCAGTTTTAGACCCAGTAGTAGTTTATACACAGACGAGATTGATGCCACATGGGTTACCTTTAGCTTTGTGAGGTTAGAAGTTGATAAGTGGTTGTCATTCATCCAATTACAAAAGTTCAACTGATATCCAGAAACTGGAACTTTAAAGCATGTAGGTAAACAATTTCCTGGAGTCTTGCACAACTAAAACAGAAGACTTGGGTGTTAAAGTGTCCTCGAACAAAACAAGCATTTTTTTTTTTGCTTGAATAAAATTTTCCAATAATATACAAGGCTGCAACTGATGATCTTTATTAGCAAATGTTATTTTCTCAATTTTTGTCAAGTTCATTGGACTTCACCATGATGGTTTTGGGTTTCTTTATTAGTGTTTCTTGTTTTATTTTGTAATTCTCTTCAGTTTTTGATTGTCTGTTCCTCCCTGATTAGTTTTACCTGTGTCTTGCTGTCTTGTCTTCACTTGTATATTTAGTCTGTGAGAGTCAGTTCGTTTTCATGTGTCCAGCCTTCAGCCTTGTGTTGTGTCCTTGTCCTCTGGAATCCTTGCTTGTCTGGACCTTGCAGTTTCTTTTTGATTTTTTGACCCTGGCCTGCCTCTCCACCCTGTAATTAAGTGAGTTTTGTTAAATTATTTTTGGACTGCACAAACTCTGCTCCCTTGGGTGTCTGCCTTTCCTTGAGTTACCTTGCTTGCCTAACTGTGACAATTACTTGTCAATAGAGATGTAAATTGTAGGCACCATGCTTGAATTACCACAAACCAGCTCAGTGATTTTGTGATGCATATATAGTGACTGGCTGTACGGCAGTTATTAATGTTTTCTCTTCTCTAGTGCCACCAGACCCTGACAACAAGGCAACCACCATGTTGAACCATGTTGTCCAATTCTGTGCTATAATAGGCAATTGGTTGTTTTTGGTGAACACTTTCCTGCATTAAATCTGGAGATGCATGTATATACAACATTGTTTCAATACATACAGCATAAGCAGATTGTTTGAGTTGTTTGTGTTTCTCGTTTGATAATTTCGAAACCTGTCATGGCCTCATTCGTCCAGCCTAAAGGGCCATTCAATGCCTGACATTCTTCTTGATCTCTCTGATTGGAGCTTTTTTGATAATTGAATCTTCTATCCAATCTGAGCTAAATCCTGTCATCCCTTTTATCAATACTGGATACTGGCCAGGATCAGTGTATCTGTCTGGAGGACATATTGCTGCCCTATACCTAAGGTCATCCTTTTTCTCTATCCTCCCCTCCTCCTTTTTCCTTCCTTGCTACCTACTGTAGGACTTTTGCGTGTATCAATATGATGGTATCGTTTGTCTGGAGTTGGTGTGTTGGCCCTGAGAAACTGCCTCATCCTTTCTGCATCTTAGCTTCCGCAGCAACAGCTTCAGCTACAGTTACCCAAACCCACAGCATAGCTAACATTAGTGACATGTACTTGCTGTGTTGTTATTCACTCGATTTGGTTGGGTGTCTTCAGAATGGCACAGCCCGCCTTGAGTGCATGACTGGTGTCTTGTTTTGTCCACTGTAAGTGTTTGATATTTTGCTTGCCGAAAAAACCATCAAATATTTAGATTTAAGAAGTTAGAACTAAAAAAGAATGATTAAAATGATCAAAATAATTGAACATACATCTACTATAATATTAATTAGTAAGTGAGTGAGTGCTGAAACAAAAACTTTCAGAGGATACGCTTCTTACATCCGAGCTGAAATATAAAACAGATGGACTGGGAGGAGGTCAGAGGTCACAGTGTGGGAGAAAGGACAAATGTATGTATTTATTTCAGAACACCACGCCACAGGTTTGTACCGTCCTTGCTCAGAAAAGACACTGGGGTCAAGAACAATATTTGTTATTCCAGTAGTGGTGAATAAATTAAATTTCTAAAGGTGTTCAGAAAATTCCCAGAGGAGAGATATGTGGATGTGTATTAATTTAGCTGTGATTGACAATCAGAGGTGGACATCTCAGGGAAAACTGTGGGAAGTGAGTTGAATGCGAAGAAGAAAATACAGGTAGAAAAAAAGAGAGGAGGACAAAGGCACAGATGAGACAGCAAGTGGAAAAGAATACTAAAAAACAGGGAACAAAAGATATTTAAAAAAAGTTAGGAAGGATCTTTGACACAGAGCAGTGCTTTAAATGGCTAAAAGCATGAAACCTATACAATTAAGAAGCACGACCATCACTTCCCAGAAAGTGGCGTAGGAGTTTACAAAGATGGCCTCCATGCCTCATCTAACAGCAGAGGTGGGACCACAGACATGGCGGTTTGGAGGCTGAGCTAATATTGTTCATTAAAATGCATCAGAATAATGCTGTTACACAAGAGATGCTGCAGGCTGTTTGGCATTTATTATAGAGGAGACAGTCAACAAAGGGGTTTTCCTCTCAACTCGGCTGATAATTCATCTTCAAAAAACCGATACAAGCTTCTGGTGTAAACACTTTCAGCTACAGGTTCACAGTTTTGCTGTAATAGAAGACAAGATTTTGTCTGTACTATATGTTAGCATGAGCATGAAATACCAGCATGTAGTCTCCTTGTGCTATTTCAACCAAGGAGGAGCAGTCTCTACACTTTGTGAGGCCACAATGCTTTGCTCTAATGACACAGCCATCGGGCTGTGTCATTTCAACAAGAACTGGCCACATTTACTGTGGATAATTGTCAATCAAGAGGATGATTGCTAGTGATCTCAATGGTCCACTGGCCTTTGGACACTTTACTTGTGCACAAGTAGTAAACTCTAACTGAGTGCCATGAAGCAACAATTCAGTGCTCTCTCTCTGAACTCTTTACTTTAGACACTGCTTGATCTTTACTCTTATACTGTACCACACATTTGCCAAACTGTGAACTTTGCAGACAATAAATGGCATAATCTAATTAGTCAAATGTCATTAGTCATGCTCAAGGGAGGGTAAGTATCAGTTTGTTGTTGATGTTTATCCAACTTATTATTGTGTGGTGTAATGAACGATGGATGGCCATTGGGGTTTTAAACTTTAATACCAGCCTCTCACTTAGCCAAGATAATGACAGACCAGTGTTTCACTAATAGAAAGTATGGGCACACTGTAGGTGCATGTCTGGACAGAATATGGAAGTCCTTCTTGGATACCCCAAAACCACAAAGATCATATTAACCGTATTATCTCCCTGCCAAACAAGATGAAGAACCATGTTAGACAGAGCAGTGCTTTCAGCTAAATGTCCACAATGCTAATGACGACTTTTAGCAGCCATGATGTTGATGATGTACCGTGTTAGCCATTACAGCTGAGTGTTTCATGATAATCTATCCCTCATTTTTATAAATGGATAGCTACATATTAATGCCAAATCCATAGGCAAAGGGGCCAAGATTTTGGCGCCAGGTGAGTTCTGGTTTCCGTTTGTAGTCAGAATAGTACTGACCAGTCACATCTGAGTGGGCTTTGGTTGCATCAGTCCATGTGGAGAGCGGATGAAGCAGAATGCAATCTCAGAATTCTCAGAACTGACAAACTGACAATTTTCATTAGTGTTTTTCTTTTTTCTTTTTTTTTTTTTAACGTCATTCATGTGTATCAAATTTCTAATCAGACTGCAAAGGACGTCTTGACCTGGAGATTCGTCATATGTTTTCTGGATATCCACTGGCGACACCGGAAACCAAGACACATTGGCTGTTGCTGCTGAGCTTCAAGATTGATCCATTTCATAGGTGCTGAGACATTTCACTAAAGAAAAAAATGAATGCTAAAGTAAGGGGATAAACAATGTCAGTGAGCTTCACTATCAGTCTGAATTAAGTTTCAGTGAGTCTGGACCACAGTGACTAAAACAATTGGTGCAGCACCTGCTGAAGTTTTTTGCACCATCTTTCCTAACCCTAAAATAAACCATGTACAACTTTTGATGATACACCACCATCCTATGGCTTATTCTCAGACATAACCAGTTTTCTCTGAATCTAACTTTCTGCTTTGGTGGTCCAGTAACTGCACTTGCTACCCCCGTTACCCCGGTAGGATCCATAATTCCAGCGGCTGGATTCATGCGACTTAACACAGCCGTAGACATCAAATGCTTTGCATCAGCAGTGCCTGAGGCAAAATACAGCGAAAACACGAATCGCTGATGGACACAGAATGACACTTAAGATGGATGAGGCTTTAAAAGGGGATGGTGTGTGGAAGACAGGCGGGTTTACAGTACATCAGTCAGATGTAATGGATGAAGGAAAAGTATGTGACTGTGTTAAATAAACGCCGACATATGTCCCTGAACTTGAATAAATTCAGTTAAAGTGCTTCTTCGTCTTCTCAGGACAATGCTGTAACCCTCTTAGCTGTGTTTCTGTACAAGTGAGTGTCTTATGGTAAGTGTGAAAATGAGTAGATATCTTTTATAATTCCTCACAATTATCCATTAAAATGCACTCACAATAGTCAGTTAGGCGCAAAGTGTGCAGGGTGAACGTGCATATGTTTTTTTTTTTCCTCAGCTGTTAAAAGGCTGCATAGTAAGCTGCAGCATTATTTAGTGTGTATGTGTGGATGGAGGAGTAGTAGGGAGCGCATTGGACCATGGGGAGTGGTCACATGACAGTATCAGCATGTTCGATTTAAAAGAAAGGAGAAGAGAGACTTGAGCATCAGATGCGGGCTGAGGATTGACTGAACAGCATCTCTCTCTCTCTCTCTCTCTCTCTCTCTCTCTCTCTCTCTCTCTCTCCACCGCTGCCTTCAGCAGACTGCTCACATTTTTACCCCCCTTCCACCGATGCGACAATAATTATTTCCTCCCCTTCAGCTTTTGCAAATTTCCAAACCACACGCACACGCACACACACTCACAGACACACACACCTTTTGTTGCTCTCATCGTCATAACAACAGCGAGGAAGCGCGTCCACACAGATCACCTCTCGTAATTCTCCCCCTCCCCAAAAAGGTAAGAGAGAATAACTTTTTAAAGCAATCATTTCTAGACATAATTATTATTGTTCCATGTGGGTGAATCTCGCGTTGTTCTGCGCGGTCCAAACCCAGTGAACTACTGGATTTACACAGTTTATGTATCTGGATAAAATAAAGAAATGTAATGCTTTCTCTGGCTAAGCACGTGCACCTGACAAAGGAGGGGAAAAAAACTGCGTCAACATCAGTTATTCACTAATGTAATAAGTGCTTATTTTAAACTAAAGCTATAGGATTACTTACAGCTACAGCAGCAGCCTAATTAAACATTTGATGTGTAATTAATTCCGCCTTTGTCAGCAAATCCCCTCCATTTCCAATTAGCAATCCACAAATAACTCGCTAAATATAGGAAAATGCAATCAATTTAAATGCTTCCATGCAGCAGGAAATCCCGATTAAACTAAGCTACAAGTCTTTATTTTAATTTGCTGTATTAAAGCTGTAGATATTTTTTGTTTTATACGTTTGAAACTCAAAGTCAACTTCAGAGAAAATAGTACAGATCCTAATTTTTTTTAATTTCCCTTTTTAATTGCCATCCATTTTTCATTACTGTATATCCCACTAAAGGCACATCATCCTGGTTACAGAAATGAGCTTTTGTTTTTGTCTTCTCGTGGACATTTACTACTGTGGAGTAACATATTCAACAGCTGGTGGAGAGCTGTGGTAGCACTTGGCAGCTCCTGTGTGAATGTGTTAAGTATCTAATTACTCAGAAATATCGGAGGGTACCGAGGAGAGACGCATAAAATCATGACGGATAGAGATGTCAGCCATCTCATCACCAGACTCCACTTGCAAGCATTAGACTACAGCAGTTTTTTAAAGTAGTTTTCTGGACACTAGTTTGTCCCATCAGAAAATGAAGAGGAGTGAGCAGTTGATTCAGTATTAATGCAACTGCTTCCCTAGAGTCCATTTGGGGAACATGTTTGGGAACAGTCAGAGATGCAGCCCTTGTCCTAGGTGTCCTGTACATACCATAACCTCGCTGCACACTGGTCCATCACCTTTACTGAATGTCATACTGGCCCTCTTCTTCTGCAGAACCTATAGGACAGCCATGCTCATTTTTTTTCTTGGAAAACAAGGACAGTTTCTCTGCCAGGGGGGCTGTGGCTCAGGAGGTAGAGTGGGTTATTCATTAATCACAGCAGGGTTGGCGTTTCAATCTCCATCCCATGTGTCCTTGGGCAACACTCTGAATCCCCCCAAGTTCCTCCCGACCAGCACCTTTATGGTAGCTGGCTGCCATTGGTGCGTGAACAGATAAATGAGAGGCAAATTGTAATGCTATATACATAAATAGGCCTGTCATGATAATTATGAATTAGCTTCTACAGCCGTGATTCACAAACAGCTAGGACGTTGTGTAAATAAAAATCTGGCCAGGAGAAGAATGTGACGCCCGTTATTTCCAAAAAATAATTTGAAATGTGGACTAGTTTTTTCCACTTTACATCAATCCAAGTCAGATGAGTTCAGGCCCAGATAAGTCAGCGGTATTACAGGACGTTGTTGATATATGGCTTTCTCTTTGCATGGTAGAGTCGGAATTTGCATTTGTAGATGCAGTGACAAACTGTGCTTACTGATAACTAAAGTGTTTGAAGTAATAGCCTTTATATAATTATATATTCGTGTTTTTATTGCAGTGCTGCCTGAGGAGTCTAAAATCACGGGCATTCAGTGTTGGTTTTCTGGATTTGCTTCCTACATGCTGAGATTTTTCTGGATTCTGTGAATCTTTTTATTTTTATTATGGATTGTAGATGCCCATCTTTGAACCTGAGATGGGCTGAATATAGCCTGGGTGCTCAAACAAGCCACCTGTAATGGCACCCACCTTCAAAGTAACTTTAAACCTTAATGTAATTTGAATGGGTGAGTTAAATAGAAATTCAGACTCAGTACAGTACAGTACAGTACAGTCATGAACGGGGAAATTAGCTTAGAGACAAAAAATTGTTATCTGTATCAGACTGTAAACATGTTTATTTCTGCTGTGACAGCAGACAGCTGCTTGGACATTTTAACATGGGGGCTCATGGAGACTGAGTAATTCTGGTGCCAGCCTCAAGTGGCTGTTTGAGGAACTGCAGTTTTTGGCACTTCACAGCCATATATGTGCTGCTTGGACGAAATGCGATACCGACACGATATCCTCTAGTGGACTGGTGGGTGTATTATACACATTTTTTCTTAGCAGATTGTCTGAAATATATGGTTGAAATGAACCATCAACTCTCCACTCAAATCAATTAACACAGAAGAAAAATCATTCATTTTCACTCTCATTCTGTGGCACACAGGATGTAAACAAAACAAGGCGATCAGAGCAAACACTTTCCACTTTGAAAGCAAATGGAGTCATTTATCAAAACCAAACCTTTTGCATGAATGGAAGATTAAATACATCCTGCTTTCTGTAGCCTCTTTGTTGTTCCTCCTGTGAATGTTGCTGTAGATATGCTGCCTGTTTCTCTATTGACATGTCCATGATTTATGTGGCCCACATAATGTATTTCCAGTAATCTTAAAGCTTTCAGTTCCTCTTTGCACACACACTATTCTATAATAAATTCCACCTTGTGGACTTTTCATACATCTTTACACAGTGTATAACAACAAATGGAATGATGTGTTCATATGCAGATATTGTTTGAATGACCAACAGCCAAAAACTACTGACTTGTACTTTTATTGTCTGTATAAGAAATGCCAGTAACTCCAGGTGAATGTAGTAAATAGATGATATAAAGTACTAGAAGGTAGAGTACTGTAGCTATAAAAGATGATTAGAAAATGTTATGTACATTCAGTATGTGCTTTTCTATCGATCTATTTCTATCAGAGTTTCTATCAAAGTATTTTCCCTCTGGAAGCAGTTGAGAAAACACACATTGTCACTGAGCTCTGACATTTAAAAATTACACAGATTGGCAGGTTAAGGATGCAATTAATAAAGATCAAAATTTAAGACTCTCTGAGGCTATAAATGATACACCACTGGCCTGGTTTTGATGAATCCGTTAGGAAGGGTGCCTGTTGTTAATGACTAGCTGGAGGGGTTCCTGCATTATTCATAAGAGATGCCAAGTGTTTTGTTGCCTTTTGTCTCTTATTTTCCATTCTTTATGATGACACAGAAAACCTAGAACAGGACTGGAAGACATGCCAGAGACTGTCTGGGAATTATATCTTCGCATTTAACTTAATTACCCAACCAAACAGACTCCAAAATCTTAGTGCTCACTCTAGGTTTTCCTCTTCTTCCACTTCCATTTGTCTTCATCTAGAACTTGAATCAGCTTTTCTGAATTGTCTTGGAATACAGGTCTCCAATTGAGAGTGAAGCTTTAGGAATATACTTTGTTAGATTGTTTCTTTCTTAAAGAGAGAACCAAGAACATATAAATCCATAATTTATTCAATATTAGTTTGACATTCAGTGAAAATACAGTGATTTATTATTTTTAGGCACTGTAGAGGAGTAGAAACACTTACTTTATAATAGATTAACACACAAAGAGAAACAGTGGGTGGGAAAGGATGTTGTATATGTCTCTGAACATTAGTGTTTTTATGACTGACAAGTGACCTACCTCGAATCGCACGTCCTCGTTTGTCTGCACATACACAAGTGACATTTTTGATTCTTAAGTTGAGTCATCCTACACTGAAACAAAATGTTCTCCCATTTTCCTTTGTCATCTGACATTGATAGAAAGATGAAAGGGACATTTGTTAAAATTAAAAAGCAACATTGTGTAGAAATTATCTTTGTGATTTAGCACCCAGTTTCAGAGTGCAATATCACTGTCGTTAATTAAATGAAAGCTGTACATGTGCATTTGTTCTGATTTTATTACTTATGATCCAATAGTAATTTGAATTTCGAAGCCAAGCAAGTGCAACAACACAAGACATAGCAGCCAGCTGATATTACTTAGTCCAACAGCAAGAAGTTCAGCTAGGCGTCTGTCTATCAGCCAAAAAGTCACTCCCAGCTTTAGTCTTGGCTGGTGTCTTCTTGCTATGCCACTCTCTCCTTTTCTCTTCTTAGCTTCCTCTGTCAATGTCCTCTTCGGTCCCTTTGCCATTAGCTATGTCCATAGAGGATACCATGCCTGGTTACATTGCCGGCCTGCCCAGCTCCCGTTCTTGCACGACACTGGCTCCGCTCCCCATCAGTAACACTGATGACTTACTGAGCTCACATTCTGGGCAGCACGGCTAACAAACTGAGCTTACATTAGCACACACAGCACATGCAGCAGCTATAATTTGCAGCAGTGTACTTTCCTGTCCACCAGGAAACTCGAGACACCAAAGAAAAAAAAGAAATGGATGTTTTTTATGTAATGTTTGTACTCCTCCCCCTCTCTCCATCAGGGACAGAGACTATGAACTTGTGTTGTTTCTAGTCTATTTTTGGCCACATAAAGCCATCTGTGTTTGTCTCCAACTGAAGATAATCAAAATAGCGAACAATAGCATGACAGTACACTGTTTACATTACAGTAATCATTAATGAGCTACCCCATTGATTTCCCTGAAAGAACTTCCCGCTGCTGTACTAAAGGAGAATCGATGCCACTTTTACCCAGCAGGAAATCCATTGCTTCACAGCACTCTGCTGAAGAACTGTGTACAGTATAGGTCAATTTATAGCTGTCCTGCCACATTTACATTGTAAGGTACAAGCAAAAAAGGTCTGTCTTTCTCAGGAAAAGCCATCTCACTTCTGTGCAAGGACAAAAATTACTGTTTTCAAGAAGCAACAACCAGACATTTTCTCAACCAAATGTAATGCAGTTTTCAAAAAAAAAAAAAAAAAAAAAAAAAGCGCTGTTTGCTGTTTTGATGATGTTGATGGATGTTTTGCATCGTCCATCACACTGCTCTGCACAAATATCCTCAAAATCACCATCAATGTCTCATTTTTGATGACGAAAATAAATAAAGAGATGTTGTGAGGGGAAGGATTTGCAGTCTACACTGCTAGATGTCACTAAATCTGACACACACAAGTCGCTTTTGGCAACAACTTCAATCCATTTCCCCCCCTTTTTAGAAGAAGAGATACTTTATTAATCCCTCAACTGGGAAATTCTTTTTTCACTCAGTTTATTTCACATGCATTTTAACCCCGAACACACATGCAAGGGCTCATAGACATGCACATAGACATGCACACATACAAGGGCTCATAGACATGCAATGTGGAGAGAGATGGTGGAGTGATGGGCAGCCCCCCTTACATGATTTTTATGCTAAGTGGATTTAGCAAGGGTCTTTCTAATTCAGCGACATTCTTATAATGTTTAAGTGCAAGAACGCAACAGGACAAACCGAGTGAGTATGAGTGGGAATGTGCCAGTTAAGGGCTGCCAAGGACATGAGATGCAGGTTGAACAACATGTTAATATGGTGTGCTTTGGAGGATTTCTCTTGTTGGGTGCGGCAGTATACAAACCCTGCCATATGACGAGCAGTGCGCTTGTGTACACAACAGGGTGTTCAAGGCACCACTTTTCCATTTAAATTATGCAACATTATGCGACATTTTGTCAGGGCTGAATATGGCCCAGGCAACTGCAGAGCATGTGAGGGAAGTGGGGACAGGTGTGAAGATGGGTGGGGCAGTTAGGTGCTGTGAAGAGGAGGGAAAGTCCAAGAGATGTCTGGTGAATGGATGGAAAAAGACTGAAAGGGCCCGGGGGAAATGGGAACATGGTTGTAGAGGAGGGACAGAGAAAGAGAGACTGTGACACATTGAGATAACTGGAAACCTGTTGGGAATGAATATAGAAGGGCATAAGAGAGAAAAGCACCATCACTCCCAGAGATACATCTGAGCGTTAGGGTATAGTCTGGGAACTAGTTGCGTGAGGAAAGTTTCTAGATTTCCTTGAGTAGTTTTAAATGAGCATAAACACAGTGAAGAGAATATAAGAACAGCAGTAAAAGTTCAAACCGTTGCCCACTACTGTGCACAATTACAGACACCTACACTTAATTGACTCTAATTATGTTTCTTGCTGTGACTCCATTATATCAGCCAGCTGTGCAGCACTGTCTGTCTCCTAAAGGTGCAGGTCACAAATCACTACTTTTAAGTCTTCCATTGTAAGACCACCGATGATGGTCCCTCTGATGCTAATAGCTTTCCTATTTTCGCACAAGGGTCTCTCTTACCCTATTCAGGGTTACAGTAAATTTATATTCACTTAGAAAATAAATTAAAGATTACCACAAAGGTTAGCTCTCCCTTTTCTTATGTGGGTTTTATCACTGCTTAGTTGATTCTTCTATTTAATGTTTGCCTCTGCACTATATAAATAATGCTATAATAATACAGTGCAGGTGAATCAACAGATTCTTCATGACAAAAAGTTAGCTTTAAAACAGAAATAAGTAAACAAACATGTTTTTTTAATATCCCTTTTATAAGAGAGAGAATCACTGTAATACAGCTCATTGCAAGTCTGTTCGTGGTGTTATAAGCCAGAGAAACAGAGGCAACATCCATGAACAGGAAACCTTTTAGGTATTCTGTGGCACTACCAGAGATCCCATTTCATGTAACTGCTTTATTGCCAGATGGAAGCACTAAACCAGTCCAATCATTTCCAACTTTTAATGCTATGCTTTCCACAACTTGCACTCCAAATCCAGGTCTGAGATGAGAGTTTTTGGAAGGGCACTATTTGTTTTTCCTTGTGCCACTGATTTGTTCATTGATGCTTTGCCACTGTGGTCCACAGCACCATGGAATCCATTATCCTTCAGGCATCAGCGCTGTGACAGAGACGGAGCATGTTATCAAAAATTCCTCCACCTTCATTACATTCTTGCTTGCCTGGACCAGGCATTATGCAGCCCATTATCACACTTTCACATTTTTTTCTCTGTGAGGTCAACAGATCCCTCCATCTTCACTTCCTCAGCTGCAGAATGGATATGTGATTTCATCTAGAATCAGTCTGTCCTGCTGAGGAGCTCCAGCCTATAGGTGCTCGGAGAAGAAAGCCAGATTTCAATTAATGCAAGACATTTTGTGGTGAGGAGTTGTATTGGACATCTGCGAAACACGAGGAGCGGCATTATCTTAATAGCTAAGACCTGGGACTATGAGTGTGAACAGTGTTAATCTGCAGACAGTGATTGTGCACAAGCTTCAATCTGATAGCACTTGCTTTATCTTTTTTCTCAATACTGTTACCTGCTTGTTTATCAGTGGCTTCAGTTGTATTGGAATGTAGAGGCTGAGATTTGTGGCCTACATTGTAGTAAACAGGATGCATTTTACATTTTAGTGGTATGACATGACTTAATGATATTTAAGACAATGACAGTTCTAGAAAATGGTGTTATATTTATGGCAATTGCTACAGTTGGACAGTCATGGTAATAATGACAACATCACTGACTGACTGACAACATGTAATGCTGCTTTTAAAAGCTTTAGCTGCTTAAGCTAACATTAACATTAGTCTCACGGACTAAAATGAGCTGCTTCACTGCTCTGAATTCTTGAGGTCAAAATTCGCTGGGAGATTTGGCGTGATGTTAGCTGTAGGTCACTTATGTCTTTCATGAGCATTTGGCCTGATTTTACAGAAAGTGGCATACAGAAGGCATAATAACAAGACAAACAGCCAAAAGTTTCTTTTGTTTCACAACCTTACTGAATAAATATTAAGTAAATTTACTAGGAACACATTGTAGCCGTTACATAGACATCAGGACAATCACCCATTCACACACTGACATCACAGCCATCGGGGTTTGATATCTTGCTCTTTAACTGTCAGGGGAATCGAATGAGTGACCGTTCGATTATCAGACAACTCACTCTGCCACAGTGGCCCTGCAGTGCAATGCATTTTTTTTTGCATTTTACTTCTGTCCGATTCATTGGCATGTACGTGCTTTAACTCACTGGATATAGTCAGATGCTAGATCTATATAATAAGCTTCATTTTTCATCATATTGTATAAAAATATTGTATTTTGCCTTTGTCATTTATCATTATTGGAATCAGCCATGCCACTGGCAAGAGCCACATATACAACTACATAATTACATAATTATAATTACAACTTACATAATTAACAGTCTTCACAAGCTGTAGCAAGTGAAAGCTTAAGCCAGTTAGTTTTTAATTTACAGATAATGTCTTTTTTTTTTTTTTTTACAGTGTGTGATGCTGTTTCTATCACAGGTTTGTCTTGAATGGTGTTTTTGGTTTTGTTTTGATTGTATATCTCTGAAAGCTATCTGAATGGAGAATGTTTTTCAGCTTTGACAATACTCCACTTTTGGATGGTGTGTTTGTTGTGCAAAATGACTTAACAAACAACCATTTGACACTTTGACGTACACCAGATTTAGCTGCAATAAATCCAGACTTTATGGATCTTGTCATATTCTTGTCATATGCTTGTCAGTTTCCATTTCGATTATGAGATGTGTTCATTTGTCATGGTGAAATCGATGGTAATTCTGGGAGCTGTTGGTTTGTTGTGCTGTTGAAATGTATTGGATTAAATTGGAAACAGTTTGGCGCTATTGTGCAGTGGTTTTAATTGCAGTGTTGCTGTCGTATTTCAAATATACAGTGTGGAGGTGTCTGGAAATGCTCCCTGCCTTGCAGCTTTTCTCCATTTATAGACTGCAATATGCTCTCACACTGACATTATTTTTGAAGCTAAGACTGAAAAAAAGGATTTGCGAGTGTCAAGAAAGAGTGGCCACGGTTCGAACTCCACCGTGTTATTACGTGAAACAAAACAGCCTAAATCAGTATGCTCTTCAGGAACACCAGGCTGCAAGAAAAAAGTGTTTGAAATTATGGTAATGACTGCTCATTTAGCTCTCATACATATCCCAGAGTAATCATGTTTATCACAATTTGGATTGTGCACAATCTAAAATAGTTATGAAACAGAAGGTCACAGTGGGAGCCTTTTAAATAACACAAACATTAGCAGCCTGGGGTTTCGTGCTGGGGTGGAGGATGACACATCCATCATGGTCTATATTTGTATAAAGGTCAATAGGTAGCCTATTTGCAGTCAAAAACTTCACTGTACTCAGAGCTTTAACATCTTAGATTATATCACTGAGACACTGCTTGCTATTTTGGGCTATACAGATGCATAATCATGAGCATATCTATAATATGTTTATTCAAAATGACAAGCCAACTTAGTGTGTATACAGCACTGGCAAAGGAGCCAATAAATGTACTTAACTTGGCTGAAAAGCTGCGTTTTACTTCCCTTTTGTAGTTGAAATATTGAAGTTTGTTGCTGTTCCTAAAGTACACTTGGTCTTGACCAAGCGGTGACCTCCGGTGCTGGGAAATGAAGCCAAAAGTGCAAAGTGCTAAAAAACTGTAATTCCTCGAGTGGCTGCTTGAGATAGGCTGCAGAAATGACTCGATCCCCAGAAGTGGCTGTATTAAAATGTCCAACTTCACAGCATCCATGACGGCATGATTTTTTTTTAAACTCACTAGTTCAGATGATATTAAGGCTCAAAGTTGTGCATAATTAATCGTGTGATCGTATATTCACCAGCTAGTCACTGGTGACTAGCTGGTGAATATAGTGGAGCACTGACAGGAGTTACGAGACTCAACAAAAACAGTAAAGCTGTTGACTGCACACTACAACAAAAAAGTTTGATAAATCTCTCTGGGTTTATATGCAAGTTATATTTTGACTCATTTTCATGAGAAGTACAAAAGACAACAAGGCAACGAGATTATTGATCCACTCCACTCCCTTCATGCTGTGAGCTGTACAGTGTTTGTATTGATTAGACAGGATCTCTTAAATGAAATCCTTTGCAGCTTCTCTTTGCATTACCAGCAGTGCAAACAAAGAAGAGTCTCTTGTGCTGTGTTTCTGTTGAAGGGAAAGAAAAGGTAATGGACAACTCTGGAACTGTTGAAAGGTCAGGAGGCAGGGATGAGTTTACTGATGAGAGTCATTATGCACTCTGCTGCCAATGGGCAGTGTTGGCCGCACAGTTCATTCCATTACTCATGCGGCATGAGGACTTTGTCACCTCGGTAATTAAGTAGTTTAATGACAGCCAGCCATCTCCTCACTCTCACAACTCACACTCATGTAGGGAGTCCAAATGCAAATATCAACCTCTCTGAGTTCATGGCAGGTTAACAAACATCAGAAGTATACTGGGCAGTATGACAGGGCCTCTATGTTTTACTGCTTTGGTGACACATGTGCAATCGTTTTGATTAGAAGGAACTGCAAGAACTGGGAAATCAGAAGAAAAAAGCACTCAGCAAACTTGTTTCTGAAATTACAATCAACCAGCAATTTTCCAAGCAATGATTTTGTCTTCTGTTGCAATTTTGCAAATAAAATCTGTTGAAATGGGACTATCAGGGCACATAAATAGGCTGCAATCAACAGACCTAATATTATATGTGTGCCAGTAGTAGGTGCTTTAAAAACAACAATCATACCAACACAAACAAGAAATCACAAACATGAAATTTGGGGCATGGCACATTTGGGCACATCAAAATGTCAAGACAAAAAAATCATTTGAATTTTTGATCTGGGAAAAATAGAAAAAAAAAACAAAAAAACAGCCCAATCATTCACAAACTGTGTGATGAAAAAATCACTGCTGCACTCGAGGTGAAACACCAGACTGAAGCTAGTTAGCTAGATAATCATTAGTTGGACGCTTGTTTTACCCAGAACAGTCTGCATCAAGTTGAGGTTGCTTCAAAGTTTGTAGCTAAACAATCTCCGCTCACAAATGTCCTGGGTGAAACCATGTATGTTTCCTCTAGAGTTAAGTGTTTGATATGTTTTGTTCTGTGTCAGGTCACTTAGATTCTTGTATCCCTGACACAAAGGCAAAGACAAGGGATATGTGCATTTGGAAAAAGTAAGATTTAAGAGATCTCAGGCCTGGTGTGAGGCAAAATCAGTTGAGACTGATATTTTATGCAGGGTGCGTCTGCTGGTGGAAGCTTTGTTCAAAGCCTCCGTAGTGCAGTGATTAATGAACAGTCAGTGGTGTAGATCTAAGCCCTGTTTTTATGTAAACCTCAGCCTGTTGATATAATGAAATGACACAATGGATGTTACATCCAGGCCAGGGCCAGACAGTCTCCTGCTGCAGCGTTGTGATGATGTAATGGGGAATGGAAATGTGAGGTCCAGCCTCAGGACCTCTTTACATCGCTTGCAAGTCTGCATCAGACATGAGTCAGACCTCATGACGATGTTTGCCTTCATCTTGCTGCATCCCTAAAAATGTCACCAATTTCTCAGTTTGTGTCCTGTTATTTTTTACCCTGCAGATTTTGGAATCAAGTTACTCTTGACCATAGACAGTATAAAATATGGGCATTGTATCCGTGATATCACCCACAGGTTTCTGAAGAGCTGTTACTCAGAGTGTGTTGGCTCTGGTTGCTGCTATCTTGGCAGTCCTGCCTCTCACAGCTAATCTAAAAATTGGCAAAGACGTAGATCATAGGTGGAGCTGAAGCAGCCCGTGCTCTTAATCATGCATAACTTTAAGCCTTAACATAACTTGAACAGGTATTTTAATATAAGGGCTTATGGAGATTGACTTATTCTGGAGCCAGGTTCAAGTGCCCATTTGAGGAACTCTTTGGCAGTTTTTTATCGACAGGTTTGTGAAATTACAGTGTGTCAAAATCGGGTAAAAATTTGCAGTATTCTCAGCTCCAGGGCTGTGGGACTCGTGGGAGCTGTCAAGCGACTGAAACATATCAGATGAGTTCAGAAAATGACATGACTAACTTTGAAACACTCTCTGCTTGGAGTGTAGGGGTATGCTCAGGGTGGCCTTGAGCTACCCTTTAGCACCACCAAAAAAAAAAAAATCCTGGACTGAAAACCGGTGAAAAACTGTTTTAACCTCTAACTCCACATTTCAGTAATCTGTCGTTCAAAGTCTTTTCACGTTTTCAGCAACTATTTCCCAACATATTTCATGTATTTTGAAAGAAATCTCAGAATAGCCTTCACACAGTCTTTTAGTGATAGGCAGGGCAGCAACAACGTAGACGCACACGCCTTATCATGTCATGATCCGAAGATTTTTACTTTTAAAATACATAATTCATTTATGCAGGGTCACATGTGTCGCCGTCATAATCTGACAGCCCAGTAGATAGAGTAAGACAGGCAGCCAAGGTAACAACGGCACACAGGATTGCAGGAAATCTCATTAACATTCAGTATACACAATCTGACAGATATTTAAACTGTGTTGTTTGTCAGACCCCTGGATTATTTACATTTAGACTGTTTTCTAGCCATAAATAAAAAAAAAAATGCAAAAAGTAGCTGTTTAGTTTTTCCGTACCTCACCTACAACCTGCCTTTCACTCGCCACACATACACTCACTTCTTATGCACACTCGCACATGGCCCTGCTGAGAGCATGCTGTTGTGAAATGTCAGTGAGATAAGCAACGTTGCCTTGCTGCTCCCCAGAGAGCAAAGAGAGGAGGAAAACGCAATAATGCAGTAATGAGGAGTTAGTGCTGTCTGCACAGTAGGTAGACCTCAACCTATGATTGCAAGGAAGGGACAGTATTTACATGAGGAGTTTGCCAGCTGAGTGACCTGAGCTACGGCAGAGCAATTTATTTGATATTTTTTTCCTGATAGTCATCATTGATTGTTACACACTTGCTAAGCCTCAAGGCCGGTTCCTCTGGGAAGCCTGTCATTCGACTAAAACATGAATTTATGATAAATGGATTTCGATGTGGTGTCAGAAATGCAAGTGATTATTTACAGTACAGCTCTCTCTTTTCAGAGTATACACAGTGTTTGGGCTTTCCCATTTTTTTTTTTTTAAAGATCAAGTTTGATCATATTACAAGTAACATGCAATTTGTTTGAAGTGATTCAAATGCAAACTATGTATCCAAATCTGAACTGTTGGAGAATTCATGTTGTTACAGTAGTTTTACTTGAATAAGAAGCTAACATGCTGCGAGGCAGTTGTATTTTATGTCAGCAAGTAGCCTCAGCTTTTTACAGTTTTTCTCACTTGTGATGTTGGATCCAGTATGTTTCCTACCTCTTAGGTGGTTTGGTGCCATGATAATCAGC
Organism: Protonibea diacanthus; assembly: GCA_028641955.1. Classification (NCBI taxonomy): domain Eukaryota; kingdom Metazoa; phylum Chordata; class Actinopteri; family Sciaenidae; genus Protonibea; species Protonibea diacanthus. The sequence goes on from CM053978.1 coordinate 15,857,281, forward strand.
TCAGCAACAAAGAGGACAACAATAGCCTAATTTATGGAGGGAAACACAGACATATTAAGATTGCCCACCTGCTAGAGTGCAAGGCTGTTATACAAAGTTAATTGAATTTTTAACAGATCATTACAGATGAATGTTAGTCCTGCACGCGACTTCAAACCCCAGCGGGAGCGTTTCAGAAGCGGAACGTTTAGCCCGCCAGACTTTGTTTACTTACTAATTTGGTCATTTTCTTGGTTTATGTTCTTCTAAATATGCTTCTACATGTGTAAATATGCTGCATAGTTAATTAGTTTTGCTTTTTTCTGTTTTTATGACCGGAAGTTTGCGCGGGGTGTTTTATTTTGAAAATCCACAGGATTCTCTGTGCTTTTTGTCTTTGTCTGGCTTCCGTCCACTGGAGGTGCTCTGTAAATTGACGCGGGCTGCTCGCTGCAGCTGTCAAAAATAGAACAGACGCGTATTTCACACGGAGCTGAGTGTTAGACAGCCCCGTCTGAAGATTTATCCATAACATGTTTCCCTTTGTTTTATACATTATTTTTTAATTAATTTATATTGGAGTTCGTAAAGTAACATTTAAGTTAGGTTCAGAGAAAGATCATATTTTGTACTAACTTAAGTATAGTGTTAAGTTTAGGGAAAAACTATGGTTTGGGTTCAAATTATTTTGTTCGGGTTGATCGTCATAATTATAATGATAACCTTATTGTAAAGGATACAGAATGATGGACATCATCATTAAAAAAACAAAACCACTGCTGGTTTCATGATTTCTTTTATTTTTTTTGACCCATCCATTCACAGGGGCCACCTTCTCATGCGTGACGAGAACAATGTGTATTGGTGATTTTGGCAGTTAAGCGATTAAAATGTTATCTTGAGCAATAGGATCTAAAACTAAAGCAAGATCCAAGAATGGCGACCACATCACGTCTTTGCATCCTTACACCGTCTCTCTCTTCACTTCAAGATCAACTTAAAATGATTTTAATTGTCTATAAATCTCTCCTCAGTCTCCTACTCAATATAACTTTTCACCTGACAGCACCAGCAGACCCCTCAGAGCCTCCCACTTTGGCTAGGCAGAGCGTGTCACCTGTAGCAGCTCCTGCCTCCAGCCTCCTGGAGGCTGTTGATGCTTTTCAGATGCAACTTAAGATCCTGTTGGCTGTTGGCTATAAATGGTGTTTTTGTTTGTTTTTGTTTTTTTTTGTCATATAACGTGTCTTTCTGAAGCACAAAAACCTGTTTGCTTTTAAAATCCTATGAAATAAACTTGAAAAAATATAAAAATATAACCCGTTGCACCCATTTTCATTCAATCCCTAAATAAAATAGAAGAGCTGTATCAATTTTTAAAATTTCCTACAGTCACTTTCTTTGAGTCGTTGCTCCACAAAAACATATCCCTCAGGTCTTTTATTCTCCGTATATGAACAGTGACTTTGTTTACTTCAACGTGTTTCACGTTTTTATTTTCGACCTCCTGGCTACTCATTGTTTCTCCCTCTCATCCTCCAAATGTTTTCTCCGCCTGCAGCTCTCCGAGACATCTGCCTTCGATGTGTTTTTATTTCTGTTATTGTTACGTTTTGTCAATCCTCAGGGGACGATAGACAAAGCCTAGTATCAAAAATGATTTATCAAATAACATATCAAATCAGTCATTTGAGATTTGATTTTTCTATTCTAATTAAGTCATTCCAGTGTCTTAACAGCAGCATATATGCAGCAATCCAGTATTTGTTGACACATTGCAGCTTGTTAGCTTTGCGTATTGTTTTCATTTTGTTCTCAGAGCTTTTGGTTTACTTGTGTCAGAGAGACAGTTCCACACATACCGCTTCGATACGTGGAGACGTCCCTCTGTGAGAGGGATGAGAGCAGCTTTCTGGTAAGCTAGACTCTTTCTAAGAGCTCTGTGCTTTATTATAGGTGTTGTGTTAGTACCGCTGGGTTTTTATTTGTGTCTTGTGTGTCATAACTCCAGAAATGCCTTACTGTATTGACCCTGCTGTCTGGCCGAATTGCCAGGAGACTTATTTTTATAGTAAGTACAAGAAAACCGAGAGCATTGTTTCAACTTTTGCAGTGTTTACCTCAATAGATGATGCCGGATCTTGCAGTGAATGACACTTTAAAGGGAATCTCAGACATTACGCCAAACACCTGACAGGTGTAGCACAGAGTGAGAAATGCTTCATTCCTCACACTGAGTAATTACTTGCTGCATCAGACACTGTGTTGAATGTCATTTTGCTTTGAGATACCTGAATCTCTTCAACGCAGACAGCTACACCTGTGAGCATGAATTTCTAGCACATCCACTTTGATTGACTTCCAAGTTTGTTTGCCAAAGAAAATCTCTCGCAGACACTCAGATGTTCGCTCTTCTCTCCATTAAAGCTGTCAGTGTTATTAATTAAAAAAAAGAAATAAACCAAACTTTCATACTTAAGCGAGACTCTTGATTTGCTCCGTTCATGATAACTACCAATTGTTAGATGTTGCCAATGCATGTTTCCATTTTTCCCATGCTGGCTGACGGTGAAATCCAACAAGAACTAAGAAGCTATTTTAACAGCGTGTGGAGGTGAGCTGCTTATGCAACACCCCCAGATGTATGTAAATGTGTAGATAAGAAAGCAATATTTTTGTTCATATTGATCGCCTGCAACTCCCCAGCTGCAACCGCACTGCATGGTCTATGTTTGTCTTCTGCAAGCTGCTTGATACCAGAGCTGATGTGGAGCTCATGCAGAATGCAGATTTCTGAAAGAACATCAAGGTTGTCGCAGCATCTCTCGTCTTCTGTAGTCACGGTCATCTGGATTTGCTTTGCTTTGATTATTCAATTTGTTTTCTCCTTTATGTTCACACAATTCATAATTTAAATCATTTATCATGCTCCTTCGTTCACCTGAAAGCGTGCTGTATCAGATCAGATGCATTATTGCTCACGTCAAGACACTGTGATTGCAGTCCGGGTTGAATAAATTAGGTTCATTCCTTCTAAATTTTCTCCTTAACAGAACAGGTAAATTAAGATTACTGTAAGATAGACTGGACTGGCTGATTGGCCCCACCTCTTACTGTTAATTAGGATTAGTGTCAGATACGTCATTGATGGTGATGGTGGTGATAATGATAATGGCTCTGCTGACTGAAACTGAAAGGCCTAGCACGTGAGCATGAGGGAAATACAGCGTCAATGAATAATTGAATGAAATATGAATTATTTTAGCCAGCCAGCTGGGCCCTGTGTCTGAGTCGGTTCTCTCCAGCTACTCCAGTTTCTTCCCAAAGTCCGAAGCCATGCAGGTTGGTGACTCTAAATTGCCTGCAGGTGTAAACATGAGCGTGAATGGTTGTTTATCTCCATCTGGCAGCCCTTTGATGAACTGGTGACTTGTCTAAGGTGTATGTGTTTGCTGCAGGAATGTAGTCTGAAAAATTGTCCAGCGGCAATTGACCGAGCTGGCCAGTATGAGGCCAGACAATTTGTCAAACTGTGTCCCGAGAGCTTTTGTCACTTCTCTGGCTTAAGATGATGATGTTATTTGCTACCTCCTAAAGCTGTCAAACTTCTCGTCTTTGCCATTTATATACGCTGAAATAAATGCTGCTATAATGGCCAGGTCTCAAATAATTGCTGTGGTATGAAGGAAGAAGAAGTTTCTTCTTCTTGACCCAAGTGTTATTCTGTTTTTTTCAAGTTAGCAAAATACATTCCAAAAGACCAAAAGCAAAGACCTGTCTGTGGCACTCAAACCCACTGATACTTTCTGAAGACAAATAAAAAGACAAAGTAATCTCCTAAAATAGCTGGACGATGTTTTTAGCAAATGTTACTCAAACAGGAAAAGTCTATATTTGGTGGGGACTAAAGATCAAATCAGACGTTGGGATGAATCACTGCAGGGTTGTGTGGCAGTGTGTGGGAGTGGGGTTATGTTGGGTTATTTTGATCCAAAAGTTATATCTGCCTCAACTTCGACTTCAGGTCGCTTTTTTTCCAGCACTCCCAGTGGCCTGTTCTGGCACAACCAAAATGCATTACCCCCATTCAAATGAATGGAAAAACGTCCGCAGCACCGGATTTGGTCTGAATCGGGCCTAATTTGATCTGCATTTACACCAGTACTGTAGCAATCCTTTATGGGATTTGTTGATACTGAGAAAAACAGAGAATATTACTAGCTGGTATTCAAAGTCAATACATTCTACAGATGTTTCACAATGAAAGTCATCAAGAGAAGTACAGTAAAGGGCTGCATGTGTTTAATGTAATGATGAAGAGACGGATGATTGTGTTAATAGCTAATTAACATGGCAATCAGGTACAGATGAAAATTCAGGGAAGCTTCTCAAATATACTGACACAACAGACTGATTTCAAAATAAAAGCTCCAATATAGCATCACCTTCGGGTCAGGTTCATGCCTCCAAGATAAAAGACTATATACTGTGGCTGTTACATTATCCAGATTCAATAAAGAGGGACTCTTTGCTTATTGACGTTTGAGATATGATATAAATATAGCATGCCATTTCAAATGATTTGCAGAGCAAAACGACTCGAACATAAATGCAATGTTTTGGAAAAAATAATTTGTTATGCTTTGTCCTTATTTACTTGCTTGTTTCTCTTTTAATAAATTCAATGTTTCATGCATATTTCCAACCTATCATATGGGCCCACACACATTTTCAATTTATTATTCAGGCTCAAGGACAGAATTGTCATGGTGACTTAGTACTGGCATTAACCCTACAGTTAAAAACGGCTGTCTGAGTTTTCATTAACCTACACAATAGAACCGCCCTGCTAATTTTCACAGCTCCACTTTAGAAATAATTGATATTCATGATGTGTATTCCTGCAGCTGCCAGTTAAATTCAGTGTACACGGGACACACACTGCCGGTGGGTGGCTTAATCTGCTTGGGGATGTGTGTCATATTTAAGTCAACAAATCAGTCAAATTCAAGCCACATGCAAACTATAGCCATGCTTTCAATGAGGCACATAATGTGATTCACTGCATATCATACTGACAAATTATTATGTCATTAATTGTTACAAGATGGATAGTTTCAGCCAAGCAATCTGCTCGGTGATGGATAAGTGTATTCAGCTGTGGCTAAAACATGTGCTTCATGGAAAAATGGACTGCGTCAGTTCGTGTAATGTTTTTTTTTCCTCCGCTGCTGTCAGTGAAAATGTAGTCATATTTCCGTTGTTTTTTTCATAATTAATTTACATACGCCTTTTCTCTTTTTCCACAGGAACAGCTGACAGGCTGAACATACAACTTGGCAGCTTACAGGTAGGTCAACAGTCGTTTACACATATCATTACTGTGATCACATCAACAACATCAGAATGACAGCAAGAGTGAAAATAGAATTCAGGCTCATATGTGGATACCTACCCGGCGGGAAGAAAAAAAAAAAAAAGCTGTGAAGAGAAAAAAAGCCACATGTTTTATTGCCACTTTGTGTATGGCAAGCTGCCATGTGGTACGAGCACTCCAGGTCACTTCCTGTGGTGTTTGAGATGGCTGTGACCGCAGTTTTGTAGGATTATTGCCTCCACATGTAGTCAGGAACAGAGGAAGACAGCAGCATGCAGCCCTTTTATACCCTGCTGTCTTCATACAGACTGTGCTTCACTGCTGGAATTACCTTGACAAAGATGTGAGGTTTCAGACGTTTTACTGCACTGTCTTTTAATTATAGACCTGTTCGGCGGTTAATTAGGGTGGGAACGCGGTCTAAACCTTTCTGCATTGCATTTGTCTGGAGACTGAGGGTTTATTATGCCTTTTATCACACACACACCATCTCATTAATTTCTAAATTGGCTTTTGTATATAAGCCAAGAGTTAAAACATATTGAATGGCAACTTTTGCCAAGATGTTTATAAAAGGCTCGGTGGAGTGCATTAAAAGTGTCAAGCTGCTTTTGTGTGTCTTCATCAAGTGGCAGTACTTATTTACAATGCAGCTGAACTCATCTGATCCCCTGAGTTCATCTCATCTATGGACTACCCCATTTCTCTTTGTATCTCTCAGTTTGGCCATTTTCAGTTTCCAGTAGAAGAATTAACCCAGTTTCCTTCTGTATTGTAGCTATAGTCGGGTCTTTCAGGAAATATCTGAGCAAAACACTCTGCAATGGAGGAGAAAAATAGAAGAAGACAAGCTAATATATGTTTGTTTGAGATGAGACCTTGGTGTTTGATTTATATCTGTTGATTTGGAAATAATATTTGTTTTAATTTATATCTGTTCTGTCATTCAAGCTCTAAGAATACACAGGTAGGCCACTTGTTTATGTGTGTGAGACATGGGTAAAGACCGTCATATCCCCAACTGTCAGTCTTGTCTCCTGCTTTTTCTTTCACTTCAACCTGCGTTGCAGTCATGAACTGTGTGCAAAGCTTTGACAGCTTTTCAAGTTCCACATTATTTCCAATACTACAGTCGAGTGCCTCTATCTTTGCGTTATCGACAGCCAGACTAGTGCAAGCCACTTGAGTAAACAAGAAAACAGTCTGTGTTGGTTGCCTGTGCTCTTCAAGTTGAATAATTCATGAGTTGTACTGTCAGCCCGGGTTTCAGAGTGCAGAAACTGTACAATGTGATGAATGCCAAGCCTGTGTTATGTCAAATTTCTTTTGGTCTTTTTAAAACAGTGTGGAGGATACCCTCAGGTGAATGTTGGATCTGTCTTTTAAAATCTCCCCATCAACACTGACCACACAGAAAATCACACCCAAACCAGCCAGAACCATAAAAATCATTGTGGCATTATAAGTAAGGCCAGCATACAGTAGATAAATATTTTAATTAGACCTTAAAGAATTAGTGACTATGGGCTCCAGTCCCACTGTGGATGGATGAATTAAGGTCTGTAGTAAAACCTTAATTTAACCTTCAGTTTGGACAAACACAGATACAGTTGGGGTTGGACAATAAACCATTTATATGTTTTCTATCAACAATCATTGTTTTTTCTGGTATTTACTCATCAAATGTTTCATATCATAGCATTCCTTCAACTTGATTGCTGGATCAACCAATGATTTTTAATCAGACCAACCTGTGAGCCCAGCTCAGGTGTTTAAAACAACTACAACCAGTCACTCTCTTCTTATTAACGACAAACCCGGAATTCTGAACACGACATCTACTGCATCTCTGTTCGTCCCGGGAGAGGAATCCCTCCTCTGTTGCCTAAGGTTTCCTCCATTTTTTCCCATTTTTTTAGGGTAGTTTTTCCTTATCTGAATCTGGGGTCCAAGGTCAGAGTCTGTTGTATGCTGTTCAGGTTGTAAAGAACCTTGAAGCAAATTGTGATTGAAGACATATAAAATTGATTTTAGGATACTGTAGATTTCAGGTGACTTCAATCCCTGGCTTGCAAAAAAAAAACAAAACATTTATTTATTCAGATCCCCATTAGCGGCTAATTAGGTAGCAACTATTCTTCTTCAAAACATACAACATAATGAAATCAACTACCCCCCAAATCACATATCTCTGACTCAAATCTAAGATTTCTCTCACACGCTCCAATACCTCCAGTTGTCTACATACCATGCAATACCCTCGCGACAACAAAACAAACATTGTTTTTACAGAAATACAAGTATTCAGTGAGACAAATGCAAAATGCAGAAATAAACAAAGACAAGGTCACTAGGAAAGTGAACATTTTAATCATGTTTAAACAAACATTGATATTCTATTATCATAATAAGAAATTAAACTATTAGCTGACGTGACAGCACTTTCTGTGTTGTTGAAGTATCTTCTACATTTCTGAAAAAACCTGTTCAGAAGTAACAGACATGGCCAGGATGCATACAAACAGGCAAGGTCAGGTGGGTATGATATGGCTATTGACTAACATATATATTGATGATTTACTGTGCAGCTGTTTCACGCTCTGTGGTGTTCTCTGAGAGCTCTTAGGACTTAGGACTCTGATAATACAGTACATCCAACATTGTTCCATCTGACTTGTTTTTATGTTTTATTTGCTGACTGTGGTCCTTCTTGGTGTACACTTGCCAGCAGTAGGTTGATTTTGATCCCAGCTGTGAGAAAATCAAGTTCTGAATTTTGGGTCATGGAATGATGCAGGACACAGTGCTAGCAGAGGGTCCAGCAACTCATAGTCTGAAATGACAGATGAGCAATTCTTCAGTGCAGGGTTACCTTTGTCGCTTGTATTTTTCAGGGACTTTGGAATCCAGTGTCAGGAAACACACAGCTAAAAATGGCACCATTGTGTGAATGAAGAAGCACACAGTCCAATTTGTCAACACTGTCTCTACTGGCTATTACAGCTCAGTGAGTCTCTTCACTGTCACAGAAGACAATATTCAGCTGAGTGGGTGCATCATGTTCACCATTTCACATTGAAACAGTTCACTTTTTGTAAATGTCTCTCAGAACATCCTGTTGCTTAGTATGTGTGCCCTCCGCTCAAAGTAAACACACCTCCCTGACACATTTTGGCAGCAAACTCAAGACCCATGTTTTATCTTTTTAGCCTAACATGTTTTTTTGTTTTTAGCTTCACTTTTACTTTGTCTGTTATGTAGAATATTGAGTGGACCCAAAATGCAAACATAATCATAAAACATAAAACATAGACAGATGGATGGATAGTACAAGGGGCATCAGGTAGTGAGGAGATCCAAACAGTGCAAGGCTGGTGGTGGCTTATTTCCAGAAATGGGAGTGATAATGAGGCAGGGCTGGACCTGCCAGGTAAGTGGCTGGCAGGGTGCTGAGGTGCTGAGAGATCAGGGTTAGCAAAAAAAAAAAAATTGGAGAAGACACAAAGAGCACCAGGTTTAGCCATAGTGCTGTCACCGCAAGGGAGACTAAGCGATCAGGCGGGGTCGGAAAGGTTGAACTCGGGCTATATACTGCACTAATGATTGGATGATGAGCCCTAGGTGGTGAAGGTGAAAAGGCAGAGGCCATGCCCAGCGACACACACAAACACACACACACATACACACATACACACACAGACGAGATGGACAGAAACACAAGGGAAAAAGAAAACAAGGGGAAAAGCTGGGAACTCAGAGGCAGACATGCCCCACATGATATTGCCATTCCACTTATACATTTAAATCTGTTAATTTATTTTATATATTTGCTTTTCTTATTTACAGTTTTTATCTTTTTGAAATCCTGCCTCCACCACAAACTGACGAGACAGAGTTTGTGCTTTTATTGAGTGCTGTTGTTATTGACTGTTTTGTTTATATAATAATTTATTATATGTGTGGATAGGAGGGGGGTTATTTCATGGCATGAAGCATGTTGCGTTACATCTTGTATTTATGTGTAAGTGCAATACAGATAAATCAAATCACAGTCTGACTGATTTAGTGAATATAAGGCACCAGTTTAAAATGAAAACATCTTGAACAACTTTGGTTTCTTTTTCTTCTTTGGTTTCTTCTTTCTTCTTTAGCTTTTTGGTGTTCTGCTAGCTGATCGTTTGTCATTAGAGTGATTAACTCATCAGGCTTTGCCTATTGTGGCATGTAAGTAAAAGATGCTTTCTGGTCTAGACTTGTGCCATCTGTCAATTTCTCTCCAAGCTTTCCTTGCCACATAGTTTCATTCATTATTTTCAATACTTTATTTCTACATAGCAGCTGGTAGCTTTGGGTAATGTTTGGGATCGGTTTATTGAATAACTCTCTCCGACAGTATTAATTTATGAAGCATTCCCAACCACGAATTTTCTGCGATGCATTATGAAGTGAGTTATGCATTATGAAGTGAGCCTGACAATGGCTTCTCAATAATCCAATGGCAATGTTGAAGTGCAATCGTAAACAGTCAAACAACAGTAGTGATTTTCTGTTGAACAGCAGCTATAAAAAGCATCCAATAATAGCAACCATCCGCACTCACATTCACACCAAGAGCAGTTTAGAGTCACCAATTGCCCTAATAACGGCATGTCCGTCATGTGTGGGAGGAAGCTACCTGGAGAGAACCGATACATATATGGCGAACATGCAAACTCCACACATAAAGACCCCGGCCTGCATGCTGTGAGGCGGCAGTGCTGACCACTGCACTACTGTGCTGGCCTTTCTGCATTTCTATATTCATTCAGACATTTATGCTTCTCCTTTGGTCACACTTGGCATGACTCACTCTAACAGTCGCCTTTCATAAACATAAATTGACCTGGAGCCTATACAATGCAAAGAGACCATCGTATTAGACAGGCAGCCAACAGACAATATAAACCTTCAGAGTACAGTGTGCACAAAATGTGCATAATGGAGAAGTAAAATCTCGTAGTACAAAACTTGACAAAGCTTTTACCCTTTATGTAGTGAAGTCACATGCTCCTAAGTAGCTTTTTGGAGACTCCCTTCCGTGCATAGAATGAACAAGTCATTATATTTCCTGCTCAGGCTGCAGCGCTCCCTGTGTTCTAACTAATGTAGCTGTTTACTTATCTGCAGCGAGCACTGAAATCGCTGCAGGATGTGTTTTTGAAGTGCAGTCTGGTTGTTAGAAATCTTGGTTGTGCTATGACTTAGCAAGGGGTGATTAGAAATGTTCAAACAGGATGAAGTGTCTGTGTTTCACTTTTATCTCATCATTAATATTGATTTTCTCTTATAATTCGCGCAGACGTCTTCTCTTCACAGGCTTTCTCATCTGCACACATACATACGCTCTATCTGCTTGCTCTAAAATAATCATCTATATACTGTTTATCTTCAGAATAGTCACGTATTACATCACTGTTCTTTTGATAGTTACTGTCAGTCATAAAATTGTCAGATTACACCATCATCACAGATCAGATTTTTTAGTCTCTGAGTGAAAAGTAATTATAGAAAATCCCTCTTGGAAATTCTTTGTTCAGCCATAAGCTATCTTATTCTTATTTTCACCAAAATGTGCCAATTGTGCCCCTGACAATAAAACTCCACTTCTCCGAGACAATGTTTAATAAAGCCTTGTGGTACTGAATGGGATCACTGATAATTTACCAGTATTGCAGCCCACAGGGCCCTTCCATGACTCTGAGTTAAACTCATTACAGGCTCCACTGTGCAGTGTTATGGCTTCTTTGAGGACTATTGCCTGCTCTGAAAATTACACTCATTTTAGTTTCATGGATTATCTTTCAGTGCTTTCCTGATAGGCAGGTTGCAGAATCTTGCATCATCACAGGCTACGTGATAAGTAAATACCAAGAAATGGGAAAAAATCGAAGGAAAATAGATCTAATTATACCAATACTGTGGAAGGGAATAGTTATCATTTGAAAACGGCATGTCTCCTGTCTCCTAGAAGGATTAGTTGGGAAGTAAGGTGGCCGGGAGCATGGGTAAGTCCCTCCATTTGTCATATCTCTTCTGCTGAAGTGTCCTTGAACAAGACGCTGGATCTGTTTAACGAGTTACTTAGAGACTCTGCTTGACTTCCCCTGGGGATATGTAGCATCGTACCGTACATTACACAAGTGGTCAACTCCACAGTGCCAAGGGTTTTAGTCCAAATGAAGAGTGAAGCTTTTGAAATTAACTGCACTGTCCTTTAGCAAGCAAATAATATAAATCTACTCAATTTACTTTTTCATATTGGATTTTCTTCAACATGGAAAGATATGAGAATGATCATAATTAGGGATGTCAACAGTTTAATGTTAATTGGTTAACTACTGTGAATATTTTTGATTGGTCACTCATGTTGATTCATGGTTTTAAGTGTACACACCCTCCTGCCAGCTGTCAGATGTGAAAGATGATGCGTGCTAAACGTGGTGTGTGACCCTCTCTTCCAGGAAAAGCAGCAAACTCACTGTGTGATGCTAATTACTGCTAATTTTGGTAGCATCCAGCTGCCATGTCTGAGAATGGCTTACAGCCAAAGATCACTTGGAAGTCTAATTCTCCCTGATCCAGTGTACTGCCACTCAGTGCATTAAGTTAGAAGGTGAGAGGTTCAAAGGACTAACATTAATATGGTACCTCAAACTATGCATCTTAAGCATGTCAAGCTAGCCAGGGCGGAGGCCGTACTGTCTACTGAACAAAACAGCAAATGGCTGTCCAGACACATCACAGCAACAACAGCACTGCGTTCTGAAATCCATTATTTTCAATGGCTTGCACCATGCCTCAATAGTTTTTCACTGCCTCGGGCAAAGCTTTATGCACCGCTGTGTTCAACCAGGTTGAACCAGGTTTGACTTTGGCCACAGCGAGTGCACTGTGAATCGCATCTGTCATGAAAATATGTGTCACTTCATCAGTGCTGACTGGGAGATACAGTCTTATGTGCAAATCCTCTCTTCTCATATAAATGTCACACCACAATCTTCTTTGGTAGGTAATATCCGTCCAGTGTAGTCCTGACTTAGAGCCTCTCTGGCCTGTTTGTAATAGGGCAGTGGAGACATGGGACCTCAATGGCATCTATCTCATTTTGTGTTTTCTTAAAAATTAGCTGTTTTGCCCACCACTTTTGTTTCAATAAATTGTTTGAGATGACGAAATTACCATTGCATGCTTCTAGTTAAATGCCCTACTTTCATGACATAATATCACTGTAGCATGAACTTTTTCCATGTTCCATAAATTTTACCAAAAAGTTGAATATCCCTAACTTTTTGTGAGTAGTTGTAAGTGGCAGCATGGAGTCCATTGGAGGATAAGTACCAAGGTAAATGTGATAAGGGTAAGTTAAAGCAAATACCTCGAGAATTTTGTTAAATCACAGACATGTGCAGTGACACCCTGACCTCTCTTGGCAGGGCAAAAGGAAAAAGGTCTTTGTTGGGAGTATGAAGTTATTATTTTTCAACTTTTGAGACAAAGTGCAGGAGTTATTTCTAGTGTTTTTCAAGTTGCCTCTTCCTCTGACACCTTGGTCACACATTTTCTATATATTTTTAATCTTTGGAAGAATGAGATGGAATAAGATACAGCCTGCATGTTGTGTTGGGAATGTAAAGTGTCTGAGGTGTAAATCCATGAGGACTTTTGCAGGTGGTAAATGGCAGTTTGTTGTTTGACATAGCTGAAATAGGGAGCCAATGAAGCGAGAATAGAACCAGCATTGCGTGTTCAATTATTTGTTTTTTGTAGAAGAATAGCAACTGTGTTATGAAAGTTACAATAGTCAAGTCCAGATGAGATGAATGCATGAATGAATAAGAATTTCTGCGTCTGACTGTTTTAGAAATGGGCAGACTGTACTTGTTGCTCCAGGCAGGATGGGAATGCAAATCTGGCTGTCATTGGCATAAAATTTCCATTCACATGACAGACGATGTTGCCAAGTAGGAGCATGTACCAAAAAAAGCAGTGGTCCTTAGACACAGCCTTGGGATAGCCCACAGGAAAGGATATGATTATCAGAGTTCTGTAAAGAACAGCAGTGTCTTACCAAACAAGTGTGAATAAAACCATGTGAGCATTCTGTACAATACTCTTAGGATTTCAGTGCTCAATAGCAAACTGCCACAGCTCAGCTCATTATTATCCATTATGCTGACCACGTGTGTTCATACACTGCTGCAATATTTATAAATGCCTGCAGATTAGTATTCCAGACTCATAGTATTACCTCCATGCATGGAGCCAGTCAAATCAGTGCACCGCTACTATGATCAGACTGCTTTTTTATGCCAGTCAACAAAGACACTTTGAATTTAATTTAATTTAGCATTTTTCCTCCCCTTGTCTTTGATGTGGCCTTGCATTTCACGCCATCCATCTATCCAAAACACTGACATCCTGAACAGGTTTTGGTTCCGGTCTGAAAGGTGGGATAGAGAGTGAGTTTTCATCCCTGACTTGAATATTGTGTATAAGAAATGGAAAATTACCCAGATCTCAGCCACTCCACATCATCTCCCTCTGTACGTGCGAGCATGTGTGCATTAAAGGATTTCTAACACCAGTTGTGCAGTTTGAGTGCTATTTCTGGACAGAGACTGATAAAGCTTATGTGTAGAATTAGACTTGAGTGATATAAAGGGCTACAGCATCCTATGTTGCTTCATCATATAGGGTCCAGATGGACATCTATGTTTTTGAGTTATTTATAACAGCTGGCACTGGGCCGTCTGTCATTACACATTTCTGACCATTGAAACGTTGCAAGTGTTGAAATTTGAGGATGATTTCCCTCATATTTATTGAGTAAAATCACATGTATTTGTGCAATGGAGTGGATTTAATTTGTCAAGCATCCAATCCGCTATAACAAATAGTTACAGCACAACATAGAAAGTACACTTCTACAGGCACTTCTATAGGTGGCTTTTTGTTCAGATGCTTTGGATGGGACGTACAGTACATCCATGATCCTGTTAGAGCAGTCCTGATTACAAATGTCTAGTTGTCCAAGAGAGTGTGTCACAGCAAGTCGTCTCCTCATAGGAGGAAGCTTAACAATTCCCAGCTGGAGTCTGGGTGCCCTCAAAGGGTCAGGGCCACAGCAGGGATTGGGCAGTGCCACTGCCGTCAGATTTTGTGAAATGCCACAATGGGAACAAAGGCAAATGAAAGATCCTTTTTTGCCCTTTGATGCTGCATCTAACGTCAAGCGCTGTGGAGCGGTATGACATCACACTGCACGCTGAGACTCTGTTCAGCACATGAAATTCCCTCACCTTCACTGTTGCAGCTGGTTTACTCAGGGATATTTCAAGGTTGCAATGACTACATGACTAGTGGTAGGTGAAAGGAGTCACCCATTATCGTCTGTCTTAGCTCTGAGGAGCTTTATGACATGTTTCAGCTCATTACTAGAATTTATTGTGGCTTTTAGTATTACATAAAATGAAAAGATGTTTTGTTCAACATTTTATAGATTTTATATCACTGCCTATGTGATATGAGAACCCGGTTTAGGCTGATGTATCCATGATGATGTCTTCTTTCCTTCCCTTCGTCCTCTTCTGACAACCATTCACAGTTTAAGTCAAGTGTAATTTGTGGAAAACTGTTCATCTTTGCAAAGTTTGTTACAATTTAAGATAGATAACAACAAATGAACACCTGTGAAGCGGAGTGATAAGTGTTGTCCCAGTGATGTTGTGATATCAGCACTCATTGATTGCCTCATGTCCAGTAAAATTAGTTGAACTAACTAACTGTTGTATAATTCCCTGCAATTTATTGACAGATATTTCATCTAGGAAATTATGAAATCAAGATCAGTGGGTTTGTACAATCCTGCCCCATGTTATCGGTTTACAATGATTCACTTCATGGTCTGCAGTATAAATGAAACTTTCTGCTGCTGCTCTCCATGGTGCTGAAAGCTTGCAGCTTTTTGCTTTCAGCACTTCAGACTTCAACTGCACAATGCAGTTCATTGTCTTAAGAGTACTGTTGTTGCCGGGAGACAGCACCAGCCATGCTTTCAGCGGCTCTGTATGAGATGGCTTCCTGTCAAGCAGGCTGGTCACAGTCTCTCAACATCTTTATCAAATGGGAGACGTTGTTGATTTTTAAATTGCTCATAATTTGTTTGGTTTGTTCACAGTGAATTCCATCTCTTGAGCATAGCAGAGACAAACATCCAAGACAAACGTCCTATTGTTGCCCAGTGGGTGCTGCTACACTTTTGTTTTTTAGAATTCACTTTCATTAGAAAAAAAAAACAGAAAAACAAATAAACAAACCCAAAAAATTCTGGTATATTCTGATTTACAGAAGTGCTGAAAGTAAAGATAGGCTCAGAGTTTCACAATTTTCAAGCTTGTCACAAAACAGCTCTCACACGGCAGTATGTTATGAGAATAATTAGTTGCTGTTATGGTTTTATTCCTCTTTTCCACACTGATCCTGAAGTGACTCCAATCAAATAGATGAGGAACATATACAGTCTATGTTTCGTGCAAAATTCTAAAGCTGAAGTCAGTCATTGCTGAAATCAATGGTCAATGGTGAGTTCAGGAAAGAAGAAAGTGTTCAGGAGCCTCTGATGTCTTATGCTTTAATATTCATTGACAAGGAGAATTAGAGACACTCTCAAAGTACATCAGAAGTGCCTGAGTCAGTCTCACATTCTGCCAAACTCATGCTGCTGGTCAGACTTTAAACCCCTACTCTGGTCACCACAACGTTCAGATAGGTGCTGTCCTCAAACAAAGAGAAACAATTGCTACTGCCGAGGACCTCAAGGCCCACACGTGAAACCGTGTAACCTAAGGATAGAAAATTCCATAACAGAGAGGATGAATTATGAATTCAAATAACTCTTTCAAAGTACCTATTAACTGATTAAGCATTTGACTAAAAATATCCCGGAAAATAAGGATATCACAAGATGCATCAAATATTTTCCCTTTGTTCTTTTGTCTGACCGACAGAACAAACGAGAAGATTGAGTTTATTGACAAATCTGACCCCATTATTTAACCCTTTTTAAAAAAAAATGAACATGAAGTATTTACCTACTGTTCCTCTATATTAATAGTATACTTCATTTATATATAAATCTTTATTTATTTTAGATAATATTATTATTATTTAGATAATTATTTTAGTTCAGTATTTTGGGAACTTGGAGAAAATGTGAGTGAAAACCTCCTCTTGGCTTGACAGCTTTGTATTAAAAACCTCCACCGCCACGTCTTGTTGAACTGTACGGAAAAAAAAAAAGTTTCCTAAAGTTTAAAAACTTTAAAATCTGATGGCAGATGCTGAGAAATACTTCCAAACAGCCATTACAGGTTAAGATCGAGGTTGTTGACAGTGAACAGGCCCAGAGGTCTGAATGAATGATTATTTTGATGAGGCTGCATGATTAGAAACTGCTCCCTGCCTCCTCTCAGTCCCTGTCTTGCCTTCTCATGTGGATAAATCAGTCAGCCCCTAACTGACTCTCTGCTTCTTCTCTGTCTGCAAAGTCATTAATCCAAGGCCGTGGCCCATGGGGTTTTCTCCTCCTGCTTGACTGTTGTTACATGAAAAATAATAGTTTCTCTCTCCCTCTCCTCTTCTACTCTCTGCATCTCCTTTTCATTTCTTCTAATGGGCTTCTGCTCCTGGCTCCAGAGAGTGAGTTGTGTGTCCTGCTGGGTTTTTTGGTGGGATTTTGTGTGTGTGTGTGTGTGTGTGTGTGTGTGTAGCAGCGCTGTAAATTGCCACGCTGTGTCCTCACTCTACATTGCTCTAGGGACATTCACAGATTCCCCCACTCTGTTGATGTGATTTGTGTCTTCATATCTCTTTTTGTCTCTTCTACAACATGTTATGCATGAAGACAGATAAAATAGAAACAAAGGTAACTGGGTCCTGTCATGCCTGATCATGCCTTCTATGTCCACACTCCTGTCGCCTGTCTCAGACACACACCCTCTTTCTGTTCCCCGCTGTCTCTCTTGCCTCTATCTTGTTAATTTTTTTTGCCCCCACGACTTCCCTCCTACTCGTTTGTTATCATGGCCTAGAGAGGAGTTGTGAATTTCATGACATTCAGATCTAGAGGGGCTGGGCGATGGAGGACAGGAATAGTCTCCCGAGTTCCTGCTGGAATCTGTCTGTCTTTGATGAGCGAGTTATACAATGTCAGCACCCCAGATAATCTCACTCTTGCAATTTGTGGCAGAGAGAGAGAGAGAGAGAGAGAGAGAGAATCTCATTTGTTGCATTTGGTTACGGAACAGTGGCTGCCTCTGCAGAGCCTCGTTCTGCTCCATAACCTTATAACTGTGCTGACCAGTAACGTGTGCACAACCTGAAATGGAATAATGGACAGTGTCATGAAGATAAAAGGAGATAAAATCTTAATGCTTTGTCCATGGTCTAGTGTGACTCTCCCACTCTTGCTCTCAGCTCTCTCTGCTGTGAAACTCATCATAGGCGGCATGCTCTGTTGCTTGAAAGGCAACAGAGACTATCTGCTTAAAATTCAAAGTTGTCCGTGTCAAACAGAGCTCTCAAACAGCCCCTGAGATACTCAGCAGCATGAGAGGATGAAAAGTAATTCCTCTGGCTAACAGCGAGGGGTAGTGTTGCTCCAAGACAACTTAATTATTCTTTTGCCTCCGTTCATATGGCTTCCTGTTTGCGATCCTCGCATGAAACCCTCAATACACAATACAATAGTGTGTTTGTTATTCATCTTCTTAGGAGGTGGTGAAAAATTTGCAGTATTTCTGCATTCTATCAAAATTTTGAATTTGAAATGACCTTCAGAAGACAGTTAATGAGTCATTACTTTTAATTTGATTTCCTACTGATGATTATGCGACGCTGGACTGAACTGTTAGCCTGTTACTTAAGGGACATCACACTTAATACGATAGCGCTTTTTGAAGCAAAGCAGAAAGTTTGACAAAAAGGACTTGAAAATATGTTTGTGGGCATTTCAGGCCACTGAGGCAGAGCCTGTTGTCCTCACGATCTCGTCAGGGGTGTAGTTGTGCGCATAGCTGGTAAATATTTTATGTGCTTGTGTCCCGCTTTGCTGTTCCCACAGGGAAGGGACTGTACTGTAACTATGTAATAGCTCCTTAGCCCATAAGACCCACATAAAAAGGGCCGTTACTGCACTTGAATCTTTGCCGACTTTTATCATCTGACGAGAGTGCAGATGTTTGGATAGCAGGATGTGTTTGTGCTCAAGCTGCAGGTGGTGGATCAAGACATCTGTTGTATGTTCGGAGATGTCAACTGCAACCTGAACTACGAGACTATTATAAGCCTTCTGAATTTTTGTCTGTTTTGTCCTGCTTTCTCCAAACAAAAAGTGCAAGAAAATCAATGCTGAATCAAGTGTCTGAATCAATTCTTCTACCTTCTACTAAAGTTTCGTAGTTTGTTATTGAACAGTTCTTTCTATGCAGTTACGATGTCACTCTTTTTGATGCCTCCTAAAAGCAAATTTATCATTTTTTACTAGCTGCAGTATCTTGGTAACAAACTTTCTGTCTCTGACTCTGAGTTGATTTGTTAGTAAAGTATTTATCCACTGCTGCGTTTGAACCCCATCTCACAAAGGGCAGCTGCCCATTACTGGCCCCCTCTTCTTGTTGTCAGTCATGTCCTCAAAGTCAAGGCTGGCCTGTTTTAGAAGAGCACTCTAGCCAGCCTGCTGCATCTCCCAAATAAAACCAGTGGACATAGACGAATTACACCAAACTGCCCTTTTCCTTTCACCTGCCTCACACAAGTCACTCTGGGTAAATAGCTTTTTTTTTCTCTTTCTATATCCTCATGAAGGACATCTTTGATGGACACAGAGTCGAAGCTGCGGTGAAAAGATCTCTTGAAACTACGTTACTGTTGTGATGTTAGTCAGAAGAAGTCTGGCTATGGACAATCATTTTGTTAAGAGACATTTCACTGGCTAACTGGAAAGGACACGCTGCCATTTGTGCCCACTTTTCTCTGGATAAAATGGGGTCTGACTGGAGGAAGATGCATAGTTTTTCCTTGAGGCTGTACCATTAAAGTACACTCAAATACTTTTCCATTAAAATACAACAGTTGACATAAAAAGTGTAAAATCTATACAAAAGACAAAGCCCCATTGGCATGGGACTGCAGGCGACCTCACATGATTTAGAAATCACACCTGTGTCTGTTTCATGCATGTGCATAAAAGCAAAGTGTGAAATTTATTGACATTGACTTTTGCACGATAACTGTTAAGCCTGTTGAAAGAAGGAAGAAGAGAAAGCAGTTCCTTACCATGCATCATGTTGTGTTTTGAGATCTTGTCCGTCTGATTTGTCCTCTGCTCTTTCTGCAAATGGGTCTCCATGCTGTGTAGCAAAATGAGCCTTAATGAATTGGCACCAAAATGCTGTCAAAACTTCAATTTATTTTGCCAACACAGCCTCCATATTTGTCAAGCGAAAACAGAGAAAACAACAAACCTTGACGCAGATTCATGCACATGATGCCTGTGTTTGGTGAATTATGGTAGGTAATTTGTAGTGGAACTGTTGTGGTATAGCAGGTTAGCACCGGATTGAGATCAGAGATGACATCTGTGATGATTAGAAACTACTAAAGGTTCTCAGGTAATACTAGCTCTGTCCAAATAGGAATAAATACTTGAATTTTATCTTAATGTTTCAGCTTCAAAACAAACAAAATACACTGAAACACCTCAACGGCTGCTGCATTCATCCTCAAATGTATTTGACAATAGCCCTGAGGTCATAACCCAAATATATCGGACACTACAATATTCTCCTTTCATATGTTGCGCTTTTTCTGTATCTCAGTCCCTTTATCTTACAATCACTTTGTTGGTCCCAAACCTTTATTAATTATTATTATTTTTATGTTTTCACAACATACGATTGGGAAGTTTTTAATCGGGGTACAGAATAGTGAGATAGAAAGCATTAGTGCAGAGCAATCAGTATCAATATCAATCAATAAAGGAGTTGAAGGGGCACTGTGGATGACACATTCCTGTGTCCTCTCCTCTAAGCTTCTGATTTGATTTATAGCACATGTCTTTCCAGAGTCTAGTCAGAACTAATACAATCACTAAAGGTCGACTGGGGAGTCATCAGGACACCCTGACATTAGCAGTGACGCGTAGGGGGACAAGGCGGACAATCAATGCACTTGAACTGGACAAGTGAACAAAACTTAGCAATTTACTGAAATAAACAGTATATAAGGCAGCCAGAGGTGAAGGGAGGACATGGAAGGAGAGAAAGAGCAGGGGGAGGATGGGAGAGAGGTGAAATGGAGAGGAGAGAAAATGAGAGGAGACAAGAGGGAGGAGATATCAGAGGAGATGTAAGATTGCCCTCTCTTGTTTGACTATAAGCAGACATGTGCTCTGCCAACAGATCAACAAAGATATCCCTTTTCACGCGCACTGATGTAGGTGTCACTTTGACAAGTCTCTGCATTCGATTTACTTGGGAAGTTCAAAAGAAGTGTAATCACAGCAAGATTTTTGAATGTCAGATCTAGGGCCTGAATTACAAGGTTGAAATAGGTCAAGTAACATGAGAGCACTGCGTACATCAGATAATTTGACCCGACCTATTTTCAGTTCAAATCCACTTCACTGGGAGTTGTCATCTATGACGTGAACCAGGTAATTTGATAGCAAACTCAGAAATGACTTTCCATCTACAGAACAGCCAATACTGTGTATTTATTTGGCTCTGATTGGTTTTGAATCATCACGTTCTAAACAGAGAACGCGAGACTCCAACAACAGAGATACTAAACTCAAACGGAGGAGTGCCGAGTGTGTATCTGACGCAAGCTGGCGTGGCGTTACAATTCCAGCACAAACGTCATCACTGAACAGATCACTGAACTCTCCCAAAGTAGGAAGAACGTCCAGAACGTGGGCTGCATTCCGGTACAGAGGGTTGTTGCTGTGATTAAGCTGTCACATTATAACTTAAATGTAGTGACAGTGCAAAACACCCAAACTGACCCTGCTTCTTACCTTTATATTATTTATTGCTTGCTATAAAATCAACACTGTTTATCTTAATACATAATGCAGTAATCTGGCATGCTATAAGTAACCTCAGCGTAAGTATCCTCAGATAGTGCTTTGCAATCCAACCAGCCAGTTGCAGTTGTATCTGAACGCCTCACAACACCCGCTGGCACAGTAACCCTAGCCCTAACCAAGCAATCTGTTAGCAAGCAAGCTAACATTAGCCAGCTAAACCACAATATCACAATATATTTTCCTTTACAGTAATGTTAGCTTTGATTCAGGGTTTATGTCGGATGCCAGTTGTATGTTGATGTTAGCTAACATTAGCTAGTGTTGCACACTGACGACACTGAAGGGAAATGGAGAGGCAAGGGAGAAAATGTATCCTCAATCCTTTACATATAAATCAGTCCTCAGGCTTTTATAGGCTCTTTTTTTAAAAAAAAAAAAAAAGTTACATTAAAACCTGTTCATCCATTAGAATTAAAATGAATTAAACCATAAAATAAAATACTTAAGAATCTTTCATATGGCACCTTTTAATAGACAAAATGATTGATTGAGCAATTATTTTCAGCAAATGATAATTGCTTGTCAGTACTGAACAGCAGGGGACGTTGCATTTATAGGACACAGGTAGAAAATATGTGTATTAGTATTTTGTTCTCTTTTCCTGCTGCAGAGAGCTTGAGAAACAATCCTGTTTGTTTCCAGGACAACGGGACAGCCGGACGCACCTTTCTCTTAATCTGGCAGAGATAGGAACTACTTAGTTGGAGAGCACAGAGGACTCACAAGGAGGGAGGGCCGAGATGTGTACACACATAAAATACTCTCAGACAGAACACACACACACACACACACACACACACACACACACACACACGATGAGGGCTGATACAAGGAGGGAGGAGAGAAAGGAAAGAGTTATAGGTGTAGAAAGAGAGGAGAGGTGCATAGAGACAAGAACAGAGATAGAAACAGGAAGAAGGCATGGCTGTTATTCCTTAGCCTCGTGTTGTAAACTGCTCCGATATCCTGCGCTCACCTGGAAAGTCTCATCAGCCGTTTAGCAGGATGCCTCAGAGGAAAAGGAGTTTCACATTTGGAGCTTATGGAGGGTAAGATAATAGAGGATTCATCTGTCTGAGTGCACAACGGTTTTGGAATATGACAGCTTTGTGCATGTGCAGCTTGTGTACCTGTTGCAACTTGTTACCAACCCATCCGACTGTCACAGGGGAGTAGTAAGAGGAAGGTGTGAGACTGCTTAGAGAGTTTCACTGCAGAACTAGACGACTCTGACAAGGTCACCACTGTCAATGTGCAAACCTAATTTACAGCCTTAACTATTAATAGTGAATAGCGGATGAAATGAAAAAAAATATTAAGACCAGTGTGTGAATTCACAAAGTGAGATGTCAAGAGATTGCTGCTTGTTTGTCTTTGTCATGATGACCTTTTCCAGCATCTTTTTTCTTCAGAAGTCGATCGTCAGACAATGCAGACTGCTAAAAAAACTTAAATGTATCATAGTGATTAGTGCTGTGAAACCATTAGAAACCATAGGGAATTACTCATCCCATTAGGGGCAAATAGTGATCTAAAAATTATCAAGACATCAGGAGACTTTTTCAGTATCTCTGGCGTGCTTATATCTTCTGGGGAAAACAAACACATTAAAAACAAATCACTGGTCGTTCATCTTCAACAGAAAGTGCCCTGAAAGACACTTAAATGTTGGCAATATTGAATTAATGAAATGTCACAGATTCAATTAAAGGCTTATTGAGTGTATTTCACCGTGAGCTGTTAGCAGAATCTTCCACTCGCTCTTAGTGAACAAGCTAAATATCTAAGCACGATGAAAAGGAGGGTGCAAGAGTGGAACGATGCAACTTTGCTCACTTGAAGTCTTGTCAAAAACATCACCCACATACATTAGATGATTTTTCAGCAGTCCAAATGTGAATCTCTGAGATATGAAGACACTTTGGTTTATGAGCAGTGAGCCGCTTCAGTCATGCAGTGCATCAGAATTCATGAGGCAATGAAATTACTTTTACCATTGTGTTTTGCTGCTCGTGGGCTCTGCCAAGTCTGCCTAGAATACACTCATGAGGCTCAGTTTGACATTTGTGTGGTAGGAGTCAGATTGAAAGCTAGCCTGAGTGCACAGGCAGACACTGCCAACCAATAGTAAGTTAGTAAGTGCTATCTAGGGCACGATAAAACACAATTTTTGGAACAGCAGCAACCAGTTTGTTACCGAAATGTGCAATGAGAATCTAGGAATAGTAGTAAAAAAAAAGTAGTGTTATTCTAAAAAAATGTACTCCCCCACCATAATCTCAACTGAATTTAAAAGGTATGTTTTATTTTTAGAGTTTTTTGTGTAAAACTACTAGAAAGCTTCAACCTCTCTTGGTTTGCAGGTAATTGTCTGGGTTTTCGCTGTCTTTTCTCGTAAATTAGTAAGCCACAGGTCTGTTCATACAAGTTTATACATACTAAACCAGTGTTTGTCAAACTTTTTCCTCCATGTTAAAATATTAGTGCCACCATTATGACAATAAAATACAGTGGCTTAGTTCGACAGATAGAGATATATTTGTTGCTAAAATTATTTATTGTTCACTGCCGTTGAACTCTGAATGGAACTGATTCGAGAACCAGAGCTAATTTGGTGAAAGAGGGCTACTCCTGATCTGCACTTCTCTACCTAATATTTCCCATTTTGGGCCATGACTGCAGTGATTTTCAACCATTAATTTTACCAAAGTTTATTGCCATCACATTTGGTCTCCTACTTAATCACAGATGTATGCGTGCACTATCGATGAACGTGACAATGTAGCAGCCTGATCTCCCAACTATGCCTGACAGAGAGTTTTCCTCACCTTATCTGTGGTGGGCAACTGGAAACTGATTAGCTGAGTATTATTGACTTGACTATTAGGTGTCAGACAGATAAGGTTCAATAATTGGAAGTACTTGCTTCTCATGAGTGGACTACTCATCAGTAACGTCATGATCCCATGCCGGGGGACTTGGAAATGGAGTGCAACAAGGGCTATTGATGATGTGTTAAACACAATCACTTGTTTTATCACATCAAGAGTCCATAAGTCATGACAACATGAGACATTTCTCAAGTACTGGACATGATGTGACATGATTATGAACCACTGACTCACATTTTTTGTGCCACAGCAATCTATGACCTCATGCTATTTTACGTTAAAATGATTCCTGAGTTTAATCTAGGGAAGTAGCGAAGAGGGAAAATGTTGGATCTATGCTTTTATACTTTAAATATGAACTGCTAAATTGTATTAAAGATTTGCATGGGCGTGTAGAAGGCTAACTGTTAAAGGTTTCATGGGAATATACTGAATCACTAATTATTTACATCGTTTATCAAATGAGAGCAGTAAAATGAATGGATGTGTTGCACGGGTGAGAACAGCCTGTCCTTGCTCACGCAGCCAACAAATTGTCCCCAAAGCAGCTCTCCTGGAACAGTTTGATAGTTTAGTGGCTTGCCTGTTGAGGGATTGTGTTCCATATTCATTTACGTCGCCCCAAATTTTCCCCTTCATCTATGATGCAATCTAGTCTAGTCACAGACCGGCTCCTCTAATCTTCAAACCGGTTCTTCAGAATTTTTTTTAAAAGCATGAAGCTGTCTGAGCTTTTTACTTTTTCACTTTGATTTGTCAGACACATTTGGTTTGTTTGCAGCTGTCAATATAAATATGTCACTGCTGCTGAAAAGAGAGTCTCTCCAGGGAAATTAATGTCCAATCCAGGGAAAGTATTCTCAGAAATGGATGAATCACAGATGTGGACCATCAAATTACCGGTGCTACATTTGTTTCAGGATCTGTCCTCGAACAAGTTATTTTGTTGTAGCATAATTTCCGCATGCAATTTAACAGAAATTGCCATAAGAAGACGATAATGCAGCAGATTGTACAAAACGCTTCTAAACACCTGCTAAAAAAGAAACAAACAGCCCAAATTGTGACCTCTTTGAGATTTGATTCAACTATCTCCTGAGCCAGTTTCCGCATTGATTTGACATTCGTATTGTAGTATGTAAATGCAGAGCAGGCAATTGTTGTGAAGTAGGCAAAATGATTTAAAAACGAGAGATGGTTGAGGGCCGTGTGGGTGAACATCTATTTTTAACATTGTTTCCTGCGTGGATATCCACTTAACTTTTTCTTTAAACCTCCCACTTGTATTTAAATCTATAAACCATAGGAACATACAAGCAAGATCAGTGCCCCCTCATAAACGCCCCTATACCAGCTTAAAGGCCCTGTTTGAGGTGAGCGACTAGCCTCTTTTTGAATTGAGGTTGTGATGGTAAACTGAAGATTTAGACAAAGCCAGTCGATGATGCTGGTGGTTTCACAGGCGTAAAATTACAGCTGGCTGGTTCGCTGCTGGTGAGTAAAGTCAGCTTTAAGCCTGAATACAACTGGCCACTGTTCAGCCAAGTGAAGGATTATGGGATTGTGCACTTAACCCACTGCTCAGTTTCCCTCGCAGGTATTATACCAACCTGATGATGGTGTTGAGGAGGAGGTTGGAGTGAATGTGCACCCAGTAAACCTCCATTTACACTGTCAGGCATTTTAGCTCTGGTGTGTATTTTGTTTTTCGCACTCTGATTCATCTGCATCAGAGGTAATGATTAGCCAATCAACAGAAAATTATCAACAGCAATCATTCTGATAATCCATCAATATATACTGTATATATTTTTGATATATAATTCAACTATATCTTTGGGTTTGAGACTGTGACATTTGATAACACCCCACTCAGCCTCTGTAAATTGCTTTTTCTTGATGTGTCATAGGTCCAACAATTCATTAATTAGGGGTGAGAAAATACTAATGAACTAATTGTTTATTGAATTGCTACTTGCAGCCTTAAGTAGCAATTCAATGCTGTTAGTGCTGTTTCAGTGCTGTTAGTTTGTATATTGTTAAACCCTGATTGGTGCGTTTCAGTATGTGAACCCGAACCACTTCAAACTCATGAGAAACACCAAAAATGTTTCATGTGAAATAACTAAAACTGCTAACTATGTTAGAAATCATGTGTCCAGGTTGGTATCCATCATTCACAGAAAGAAGCTGAGAAAATGAGCTGCTTTATTTCTCTGGTCCTTCCCCTCTTTTAGCATCTCCATTTTCTTCAGAATTTGCAGCTGCTGCGTTCAGAGTCATGCCAAGCATAGCAATGAACCTATGAAAGTAATTTAACTTCAGAAGATTGTTTTTCAACTTTGTCAGGTCGGAAAATGCATCACAACAGATTCTTCAAAATTGCTGTTTTGTTATTCACTTTCACTTACTTGGTTGATGAAGGTCTGTGTCTTATTCAGAATGTGACGAGAGCACAAGGCTAATGGTAATGTGTGAATGTATAAGGCAAATACAACTTGCACAACTTTAATATGAAAGATGTACTTCCTTAGCATCCTTTCAATAGCATTGGGGCACACACACACACACACTTGCAGTGATCAAATCACTGCAGACTCTTGGAGCAGTCTGATTACGTCATTTAACAAAAAAAATGCCTGGTGTGCGTTGACAAAAACAAAAAACGGATTCTTACAGAGCCTCTTTAGTCTCATTCCCTCCATTAAATATCTTGTTTTTGTTTAAAAAGCATCTTTCTTGCTATTAATGTTCAATCCAGATTTCTTATTGATGGTTTATTTTGTTGACTTGTCTGTTCAGCTCTTCACATACTCTTGAGATGATGAAAATGTTTACTATTTGAATCATTGCTGCCAGGCTGCATCTCTCCCAAGCAACCAGCCAAGTGTTGCCTTTTCTGCCTTAAAGGTTTGCTTGTCACTTCTATTAGAGATCCATTCATTTTAGTCCAATTATTCTAAAAAGTTTGACGTCAGCTCAGGAATTCAATTAGCCGGTGAAACTGTGGTTCACTGCCATCTCGGCAGATTCACATGCTGCATAAACCAGGTGACAATGGGCTGCATGGAAAATCTTAAAACGCTACGATCGGTGTTTGAACTTAACGGTTCACATCAGCCTTTATTTGTCATGTTTGGCAGAGAAAGAGTACTGATGTGGGATAATTATTGAAGCGCTTTTGACTATTTTGTTCCGAACGCTTCCTTGTCCTTCCACTCAAGGAAAGCTGATGAATACATTCAGCTGCATCTTGCATTGATTTCTCACTCTTAGTGTAATTTCTAGAGCTTTCTGTCTGAATAGACTCAATTTTATATTCCTGGTAGAAAAAGGAAGCATGCTTTGGTTTAAGTGGGTGGTTTAAGTCTCTGTTAGTGAAATCCATGCGATAGTCTATCAAGAGATGTGATTATAATACATAAAATAATCATCGGCAGTATCCATCTCGCCATGGTTATTTCAGCTCATTTAAAATCAGACAATCTCATGCACTGGGAGATAATTAAGCTGCTTGTAAGAACAAACAGACATGGGGGAATTAGCTCTAAAAGTAAGCTTGTTAGCATCTTGTTTTTTTTTGTCTTGTCTTGTTATGAATTCTTGAAAACTCTTTAAATATAGTCTCAGCGGTAAAAATAAAAATAGCCAAGCCCATTTTGTTATCTTCTACCTATTTGTGTGTCCTCCCTGGATTGTCACATGCCCCCACAGCAGATGGAGGTGTGATTGTTTATGTGATGGTCTGTTTCTCACTCTTGACTGTTAACACCAAAACAATGTGTTGCCTGTGTCAGCAAGAGGATAGTCACCAAGCGTAACGCTGACTGGCAAACTAATATTTCCATTCTCAACACTGGGCAACAAATAAGGCAAAACAGCACAGCCCTCATCAGCAGCAGCCATAATGTCACTGTTTGCATGCCAAATACATTTTACAGACGTCTTAGAAAGGTGAGTTGTATCTAATGACAGAAGCAAGTGCTAAGAGTGCGCACTGCAGGAGGTTTACGAAATAACATGTTTGATGTCAGACACTGCAGTAAAACTGTTTCAATTTCTTACATCATCCCATTCTCTCACATGCACTTTTGTCTATCTTTTTTTCAGCAGTCACAAGTTATGAAATAAGAGACAGGGGTGGAAACACAGGGGAGGGAGCAAGTGGCACGACAGAGGGGGAGATAGTGACGGGCTGGTGAGCCATGGAGCTGGCACAAACAGAGGGATATCAGTGTGAAGACACATACAGAAACAGTATGTGTCTTCCCCACTGCTCCATAAACCCAAAATAAAGGAATAATCCAACAATTTATGGAAAATGTAAGTGGTAAAAATCAAAGCAGCAGAGAATGACGTCATCCCATGTGTGTTCAAGAACACTGGATCCTATATTTACTGGGATGCAACTTGACAGCATTCTTAATCAGAGAATCCTCCATCTCCTCTTAAATGCCCACTAATTTCAAACATCACAGCTGTGGTTTGTAGTACAGTTCTACAAAAATCTGAGTTGAGGTCATTTTTTGAGCCAGTGGAAAGCTCCCACCAGTACCATAGAAGACTGAAGTTCATGTGTACAATTAGTGGACTGGCCCTTTAAGTCCAAATCCAATTATTTGACTTAATGAACTGAAAGTACATTGGAGCTGATGATTAATTCATTAGTGGACAGACATTGTCAATCATCAACCAGCAACTATTTTGAAAACTGATT
Organism: Protonibea diacanthus; assembly: GCA_028641955.1. Classification (NCBI taxonomy): domain Eukaryota; kingdom Metazoa; phylum Chordata; class Actinopteri; family Sciaenidae; genus Protonibea; species Protonibea diacanthus. Next base: position 15,886,431 of record CM053978.1, read on the forward strand.
AATCCTTTACCATTTTTTTAACCAGAAATTTCAGTTACAGCTGCTCAAATGAGACGATTTGCAGCTGCTGTTACTGTGTAAAAAATTATGTTACTGAATATTTTTTTTAAAAAAGTTGATGGGCTTTGTCACAATTTTCAGACATTTTCTAGAGAAAACATAATTGAGAAATGAAAGTAATTGTATAAATCGATGCTGGTCCCGGTCTATAGTGTTCATTGAAGTGGTAGTTGATGGATCTGTGGGGTGATGAGGTGGAGCTGCGTGTCTGGATTGTAATTGGATTTTTTTAATGTGTTTTAAGTTAAACTTTAAAAAACAAAGTGTCACGCTCTGTTCTTATTCATCCTAAACTTGCCTCTCCTGGGCATGAATAAATAAATAATTCTAAATCTGGATACATTCTATGAATATTTAATGAAAGTGATAGTAAATCACATGAGACATGCAGTAAGTGTTGCCTTTGAATGCACCCCTTACTCCAGATAAATAAAAATGGTTTGTGACGTTGCCGGGAATCTCATTTATCATTTTAAAAGGTTTTTTATGGGGCTGAGTAGGGAAAGGGAATAATCAATACACTGTCTTTCCGCCAATGTCAACACATAGACAAACTGGACACTGCCAAAGTCACATATGTTGCCATCACACTTTGGACTAAATCTGTCTTCTTTGATGAGTCTGGACAATTGACTCAGATGACCCAGCAGTAACCCCACATGCACTTGAAATTGAATCTCCCCGACACATTGCTATTGCACACTGTACCTAAAAACAAGCTTTTCTGAGACTGAAGAATGGCTACAATTTATTTTATGTTGTTTTACCAGTGAATGGAGTGAGTGTCTGTGAGTCTGTTGGCATTTAATGGTAATTATTTGATTGGTTTAGGCCTGGGGTGCAAGGGATAAGCGGTGATTATCCGTAGATTGATTGGCTACATCCAGTATCTACTGTGGTGCACTTCAAAGATTGATCCAGGTGGGAGAATTTGTCCTGCAAATGGTAAATAGAAAGAGAGCTTTAAAACTCTAATACTGAATGTAATGTGCCAACAGAGGAAAACACAAACACAGTTTTCATTCTGGCTGCCTTTTATCTACTATTCCCCTCTTTTTCTCTTCCTGGCACATAATTTTGCTTATAAGCAGACTTTCTTTCTCTATGTGCCATTAATCATATCAGTCTATCTTTCCATGTAACAGCAACAGAATTACTTTAATTAATTTGAACATGCTTTGTCTGGTTGGCATGCTTTTTCCTCGCCTTAATTTACATTTTTATCATATCTGACATTTGACTCTTCTTCTTGGTTCTCTTCCTACATTAGTTGTCCACCACCCCATCCACCCGTTTTAAGATTCTCAACAGTCTGTCGGCCTGCCTGCACGGCACATCTGCCAGCTGCCTCTTCCCATCTTTGAGATCCCATCTTTGAATCCCACTCTGGATTTACTTAGCAAGTGGCTGGCAGGCAGAGGAGTAAATAAGGGATGTGGAGAGTGGTGAAAGGAGATGATGTGGATCGTGTTAATCTGCCTTCATGGGGTCACCCTGCGGTGTGGACTAACCAATATTATTACATTACATCGATCAAATAACAATGTGAATTATTAAGAATTATCTCCCGATGCTGCGGTTTCTCTAAGCTTTTTGGTCATTGGATTGTTTTTTACAGCACCACTATGCTTTTTTGATTCAGTCTCATTGGCGTTGTTTCAATATCCAGAAGGAGAACATCATAAAAACAGAATGATTCGTATTTTCAGCTGATTAGACACTAATGAAAACATGGTTATGCATCCTGTATTTCATTTCTGTCATATTCTGTAGACCCCCATAAATCTGACACACTTCTAAGGTGGGGTAAACAATTTGATACAGTAATTTGATGCCAATCCAATACATTGTTTTTCAAAACCTGCATATGTCTCCTTATGGTCCGCTAGCTTTCTGCTGTGTAGTGTATGTGTGTGCTGCAATCCAGTGTTTGTACACTGGCCCTGGCTCTGTAAATGGGCAAACAAAGTAGATCATACCAAACAGCACAACATTAACCTGTTATTCTAGCCATACCACCGTGGATTTGTGTGTCGTATGACATTAGATCACTCGCCCATGGACATTCATTCTTTTGCCAAGATATGCTGTTGTTATGATGTTAGCTGTGTGCCGGCTCTACGAAACCATCTTGATCTCTCTGCATGTTAGCTGCGCAGAAACAACTTTTACAACAGTTTGCAAACCCACAACATAGCTGACCTTAATTACGTTACGACTTGCTGTGTTGATGATCACACTATATCATGGTGTTTGTCATGGTGTTGGACAGCTTCAAATGAATGCTAGCATTGCTTTGTGTTGGTTATATTTGTACGGTAATTTGCACGGTAACTGTTTGCTATGAGATTCATCACATAAACTTGTAAAGTGATAAGATGTTGATTGTGAAGTTGTCTTTGATATGGCGAAGTTTGAAATCATCCATCTATCATCCAGCTTACTCCAGTTTATTTATTATTATTTAGTAGTGTTATTTATTATTATTATTAAGTGTGTTGGGGCTCACTTTCTTCAGATGTTATTTTCTTTTTAGTAATGCATAGGATGGGAAGTGAGATTAATCTACTGTCACTTTGTTTCTCTCTAGAGTTGACAAGAGCTTCTCCAGGACCAGAAACTTATGGTGAGTCCCCCCCTTTATTGAATAACAACATTATGCATCAGAGAACTTTGTTTCATGCTTAACTGCTCCCCACACTTTCCTCCTAAGTGTTGCATTTCCAAACAATATTTTTTATTTAAGGATATATTTATGGAGGCCACAGAACTGTTTTCCTACTTTTAATAACTACAGTCAGGCTGAAACTGGAACATCAGCTGAATTCTATATTCTCCATCAAGAGTTAAGATTGCACTTTATGTCAGCAGATGTATTGTGTGTGCAGTGTTCCACTCATGTTCAATGTCAGCATGATTTTCTGTTGTGTGCTGCAGCAATAAACAAGATATTTTCCACACTCGTACACAAGTTTGGTCTCAGCATGAGGAGCGTAGAGATAAGCTTTGATTTGTCCATCAAGTTGATGTCAGTTACTTGCAAGCTACTTCACTTAAACATTCTCAAAGTGCTCTTTTTTTAGTGGAGACGATATGATGACATGGGTATGTAAAGATGATATGTAAAGATATGGGTGAAGGGTACTCTATTTCTAGAGTAGTAAAACCATAAGGAGACCTCAGCTCTTCGTTATCTCAACTCTTGCTTTTTGCTGGCTCGTAATTAGATTTTGTGCATACAATTATTTTCTCACTTAGAAAAACCCTGTCTGCTCTCGTGGCTTTGGACATGCGCATATGATCGAAATAAAGATAGTTGGAGCTTGTAATGTTCCCTACTTGGCGGGTAGTCTCACAGCATGGAGAAAAAGGGAATGTGTGGCTGTAAATACAGGAGAAAGAGCAGATGGAGGGAAACAGGGAGCACAAGTATGTGTGTAATACCAGCTGGCCACGTCGGGCATACCTTTGAGAACTCAACCATCAAGGGCCACAGAGGGAAATATTTGCAATATCCAATTTATATTCTATTGCAGCAATTAAGCATCTTCTTATTTGTTTCAATTTCATTGATTGATTATCATTATTATATTATAGCAAGATGTAGACAGGCTAATACACCCAGTTTCATATGGCGTAGATTTATCATGATCACAGTTAACTGCTATAATTAACATCTATATTGAGCAGAATGTTTTTGTTTTGCATGGGCTGACGGGGAGACTCAATTTTAGTTCCATTTTCTTGGATGAGTGTCTGTGTGTCAAATGCAGTGAAGCAAAAGAACGTATTCTTTTGTGTTTCGTCACCATTATACATCAAATGCGCTATAGACTGGAGTCATAATGAGTCTGGAAAGGACAATGGGCCAGTATACTGGAAAGGCGAAACTGAAGGTGCAAGGATGATTCAGGCTCATCCAAGCAGAATACACCCTCGCGCACGTGTTGAATTTTATTATGAGGATTTGCGGTTTCTCTCTGTTGCAAACAGGTCTGTAGTGCATGCTAATGGCACCTCAGGGCTGCGCTGTGCGGTAGCTATCCACAACACAGCTCTCTGATTATAATCACTGAGTCATTATGCCAATTGTGTCCTCAATCAGTCTTAGGCTACACTTAGATTAAAAAGTATCAACAAGGTAGTTTTTAATAATTCCTTTCTTTTACTCAGGGTGTTATTTAATTTTCTCCAAATCCAGTTTTTCCAAAATCATATATGGCTAGATCATTTTACCAAAGGTTTGTGGCTTAATTAGGACATGTCTGTTTGTCATGGGTGTATGGCTCTCTCCATCTCTGTATCCCGGCCTCTCACGTCGCTATTGTGTTAGAGGCAGCACCATGTCGGTGAGATTTACGACAGCAGCTTCACACCACAGTGTCTGTCATTAAAAACTGGCTTTCCTGGATCTCCTGCCATGTGCCACTGCTTCAAATCCATCACAACATTATTCTCAACCAGCCAGGTGTACGTGTGTGTGTGTGTGTGTGTGTGTGTATGTGTGTGTGTGTGTGTGTGTGGAGGTGGGGACGAACACACAGTGCCCATATTTTGCTGTCACTCTTACAGAGCACAATCATCTCACCCTGGCACACAAACACTTTCTGTTCCTGTTGATGTGACTTGAGTAGGCCTGAATCATTTGGACAAGGGGGTTGCTCTTCATGAAAGGTGGGAACACACTTATTTTACTGTGCTAAACTGCTCACAGCACAGTGTTCCCAATTAAACACTCATTAACTTGATTGCTCTCGATAATGGTGGTGCTTATCTGCCTCACTCTAAAGCTCCTGCTGTGCTACAATAAGGAGGCAAGAATAAATGCCATGGTATTTCTGCAAGAATTGTCATTCTGGGTGTGGAAATTTTTTGTCCTTAACAACTCGCTCGGTTCAGCTCTAATTGGGGAAAGCATTAGGATGGCATATTACAATTAAAATTACTGACTAGTGATGCAGCAAATTAAGCGGAACAACGTGATCAGCATTTCTATTATAGTCTGACTGTGAATTTAAATAATTTCCTAATAAACTTCTTAAGTAATGGACACCCCTCAAGGGGCTCCTCTTTAAGATAATGTGACAAATTATGTATGTGCACAATTGGAGTTGTGCCTGTTGCTTTACGGCCGTCTACTCTGAGCAGCTCCAGGGCCATGTGACTGAGCAACCCTTTGACTGACATAAGGAGTTCCGTGATAATGAAGTGGTCTTCAGTGGTGAACGATGTGAAAGAGTGAGGGAAAGAGCCCTCTAATTGGGCGTCCGTGCCTCTTCAGATTGCTGTTAATGGCCGCTCTCCCTCCTAATATAGGAGTTAGTGTCTTGAGGAGAACGCAAACAGGAAAGGAGAGTAGCCAACCGTAGCTCAATGGGCAAATCAAGGCTCATATACTGAGCCAGGGCTTCTGGCTCATAGGGACAACTGTTTGCATTTACATTATTGAAGAAAAATATATGTAAGATGTGAATAAAATACTGTGCGTGTTTTGCTAATATTGCACTGCAGCTCGTTTTGTCTCCCAAACAGCCTGGATGGCATCTCTCACGCAATTGGACTGAGATCTGATGGATGAGCAGGCCACTGCATCAAACTGAATTCATTGTAACGTTCACTGAACCGTTCCTGGACTGCCTTGGCCTGGCAGTACAAGTTATAACCCTACTGCCAGGATATCCTGAGGCCTCAATATTAGCAATGCGCACCGGTGTGCAATGAAAACAACCCACACTACTCAACTTTTACCACCTTTCTGAAGCTGTGTAACTAGCTCACTGGATGCCAAACCCCATTCAGCAAGTTCATGTGTCCTTTATGTCTTTTAGAGCAGACTGGCATATCAGGCTCTTTTGATTTCATCCGTGCCTTCATCATCTACGCCAATTGAAGTGGATTCTACTGGTGATATTATTAAGAACCATACAGTAGCCTTTGCACAAAATTAGCATGACTGGCTTTCATTCAGCCAACCTAAGTCCCATGATCCTGCTCTCACCACCCGACTTTTACTTATTGTTTTTCTCACATCACGAAATCTCAGTCCAATCTGCAAATTACCAAATAAATGTTTAAAGCTTGCTCTGAGAGTCAGTGATCACTTTTGAAAGTAGATCTGATCTGATTTGATGCCCATCAGATCTGATGACAGTTTTTATTTTAGAGACACAGTTGTGGCTGCTGCTGGGATCACAGATTTTAAGCCTAAAGCAGGTTTAAACAAGTCTAATTTAAATTAGCTACCTAATTCTCCATTCATACTGTATGAATGCACTGACTGCAAAGCTACTTCAGTTCCTTTATTTCATTTTGTGTTCATTAAAAAGGGACAGATACAATAAAATTAGAACAATTCTCCAATACAATGTATGTATCCACATGCACAGCACGTGTAGCTTCTGCTAATTCCTTATGCCCATCACTAGAAGGGCCTTTAAAATAATAAACAAGACATGTAAACATACAAAGTTAAATATGTTACAGTTTGTTGACCTTACAGGAATAACAGTATGACTTGCCAGCATATTCATATTTATACAGTACACACACACAGACAATGTTGTCAATGTCAATCTGTCTGTTTTAGGTTCAGTAGGGAATTGTCTAGTGTCTGAAATGACTACAATAAAACAGACTAAAATCCTCTCATGACAATGTTTCTCTCTCTCTCTTTTGAACTCCAAACATTCGAGGTGGACCAACAGCACTCATTTCACCCAGCATGTGACTCTGTGAATGCTTCACAGAGCCGTAACTGAGCTTTATCTTGGTCTAAAAAGCACTTCAGCTTTTTTTTTTATAGTCGATGGACTGACTGCGTGCTACTTTGGTTGCATCAAAAGCGGGCAATAAAGAGACCCCTGTTGCGACACAGATGGATGTGTCCAGTTCTCAGTGAGTTCACAGAGGAAGGCATTATCACCAAATGTAGTTGCAGTGTGGTCTGCTTATGCAGATCATGCTTATGCAGATTTGTCTGCTTATGCAGGGCACAGTTGTAGGGGAGCGCAGAGATGTCGGAGGTTATTTTAACAGATGGAGTTTGCCTGTTATTCACTCCACCTGTTCAGGGAAATACATGCGAGACTGCAGCTGCAATGGTAGATGAGAAATGAGCCATAGATGTCGATCTTTTTGAAGTACTGTCCACCTTCTTGCTACACTTTTAATCGTATCGATTGATTATCACATTTGTTTAAGACACTGTAACAGAGGCATTGTTTCTGTTTTGAAATATATTACTGCATATTAAAATATGTTTTTTTTCTAACTCTCCATTTACATACAAATTATTAGAACACTAATCATTAGAACATTACAGCACACACACAAGCATCTACATTATAATTCCCCCAGTTGTGCTTCATTAGCCTCACCACTTAGTATAGATGTATTCGGCTAATTAATTGAAAAGCTCGGACTTATTGAGGGGGCAATGTTGCTTGCAGTAGGCATTTAACGTTATGAGGAGGTCGACTCCGTGTAATCAAGCTTTATTACATCTCAGTTCAGGAGATCCTTCTATTAGGCACTGTACATACCTCAGTGGGTAGGATGACAGAGAGCAAAGGAGACGAATGATGGAGGAAATGATGCGTTTCCAGCATCATCTGTACAGTACAGTGGTTTAACTCAGGCATGTGAGGTTTGCCTCATGGCATTTAATAACATTGTTCATTCAAGTCTGTACCAATGACAGTATAAAGAATGGGCAGAGCCTGAGTGACGTCAATTTGCGCCACTGGATGCCGCCATGTTGGGTGTTCTGCTTCTTCCGCCTCGCATCTCATCTAAATATCGGTAAAGACGTGGATCATTGGCAGTCCTGGAATGACACCTCGATGCTCTAATAAGCCTTCTGTAATGGAACGTACCTGTCAATCAAGCAGTCACGCTTTTAATTATGACTTAAAGCCTATCATCTGAACAAGTGAGTTAAAAAATTAATTCACCCCCCTCGTATTGTCATGGATGGGGAAATTAGCTATAGAGTCTGAAACCGTTGCCTGAACCAGGCTGTAAACATGTTTATTTCTGCTGTGAAATTGGGCATTTTAACACAGGCGCTTATGGAGATCGACTCACTTCTGCAGCCAGTCTCAAGCGGCCGCTCGAGAAATTACAGTTTTTAGCACTTCGTTATTGGCTTCATTTCCCAGAATTGGCAGTTGCCACTTGGTCACTATTCACATTTGTATGATGACATATGCAGTCAAGGCCTGTAATTACATGGTACTAATTATTATTATTTTTAAATGACATTTACCATTGGCTTACACTTGTTGTCAAAAGTGGAAAATGGTTTCACTTTTTGTTGATTTCCCACAAAGCCATGATCACACTTCACTGTGTCAAGACTGTAAACAGTGCATACTGGTTTGACCATATTCCAACATGTTTTATTATTAACAATTATTCTTCATTAGTATCTTCTTATTCTATATCTTCAGGTTCTGCTTGGGGTCACCTGTGTTTTTATCTCCTCTGTGCTCCTCATTCAGTAGCTGCTGTGTCTACCTGGAGCAGCTGCTGGCAGCTCTGCGTGTCCACATAATGACTCTAATCACCCTATTAGTGAGTGTGGCACTCTGCACACTGCTGCTCCACCCACCATTCAATCAACTCAGAATAGGTACGGATTACGGATTACAGAATTAAAAGATTTTTTGATGTTTGTCAGTATTGAAATAATGGAATGACATTTTAGGGAAATAAAATGCTGCTTGTGTTACTTGTTTGTGTGTCGTTAAATTGACTGAGTATGTAAGTGTACTTTAGTGTTCCCTGAGGCCACGATTATTCACAAGAAAACTAGGCAGTTCTTAGTTTTTTTTTCCATCGAGTTCCTCTATAGTCCAGCCAGCAGGCTAAGTTATTATTCTGGCTCTCAAATGATGTCAAAATGTACCTGTGTTATTCTTTGTGATCATTTTTAGTGCAATTTAATTTAGCCGTGCATTATAGAAACATGCTTTCTAAGGCATTTTAGCGAATAAGCATCTCCCGTGGTGTGTATCTGATTTTGTTTGAGTGGATGTACAAGCCTGTGTAACTGCTGAATTGTTCAGGGTGTACCCTGCCCAATGCATGTTGGGATCAGGTCAAGGCCATGTAGGGATTATATAATGGCACTTTTTAAAAATCTTATGTAATTAATTTTGTTTATTTCCTCGAAATTTAACATAAATGTGAGTCTTGATTTCGTTAATCCACATAAATTAAACACAAATAAATGCATAGGACACCTTAGTGACACCTGAGTGCAGCCAGTCTCCCATATGCTACCTGCCCCACTGACACTCCTGTGGTTTCACACTCAGTTTGGGTCCAGGTTCATGTCTGCCAAAATCAATAGAGAGGGCCACCCAAACACGGGCTAATTATGAGAGCCAGCGGGGTTCTGGGAGTGCTGACAACACTGTTGTTGTGTTGAAGATCTACTTCCTTTCAAACAAAGAGAAGGATGAGGGCCATGCACGAGTCCTGTGCCCCAGGGCTACACATGTAAATTACATTTTTGACAGGAAGTCATTCATTAGTTTGAAGGAGCCCACTTTTCTTTCTTGTAAACAAAGCAAAGTTATGTTTACATTCTCACTTACCAAAATGCATTGTATGTATCATGTTATAGGTCAAATGTGTAGGATTTAGTGGCATCCAGCAGTGTAGTTGTGGATTGCAACCCCAACTCGTTTCACTCCCTCCTTGCTAGCCTGAAGGAGAAATTACAGCAGCTGTGAAATATGCAAATAATGTGAAAGACTGTGTGTTTAGTTCATCCAACACAGTTATTAGCAGCCCCCCGTCCTACCAAAAAGAAGCTGTGGCTGTCTGTGAGGAGATGTGCCAGATCTCGTGTTATAAATTTTGGTTACCTGAACAGAGAGTTCATCTGCAAAACAGCGTCCAAAACAAAACACGCAGCAGTATGAATACTGAGACAGCCTCACCCAAAGAGATCAGCTACATATTAGTTACCTAAGTAGGCTATACTGTCTGGTCTTGGTCTTGTCTCAGTCTCACCCTGCCTTGGTGTTTGGTCTTGACTTAGCCTTGCTTCAGATGGTTTACTACAGACTACAACACTGTTGGACAACATTAACATGTACATATTACCCAAATATCATTACATATCTGCATATGACAAGAATACCAACAAATGATTAATTTAACTGAACTTTAGTTTTTATAGGTTATATGAAATAATGATATAATTTTGTTACAGATTGCTATTTGACAAAAAACCATGACAGGGATGGGTTTGCCTTTTCAGGCAAAGTTGGTTATGATGCATTAGATCAGCGAGTAGGAGTTTAGGTACACTCTCTTAGTTTGCAAAGGCCTGACTGATGTGTTGGCGCTTGGGGCTTACTCCTTTCTTTGGTGAACAGACCTCAAAAATACACCTGTGTTCAAACACATTGTTGTTGATATTTATGCCCCAGGCTCCATAGCACCTAAGGTCAAAAACTACTCTTTCTGACTGCAGCTTCGGTTAGTTGTCGTATTCATCCACATAAGTCTGCACACAGTCTACATTGCTCATGTATGAGCCTGATGGCACTTCCTTTCAACCTAACCGTAGTAGAGTTGTTGAACGGCACATGAACATTTTATCTTTGATTCTTTTAGCCTTTGCACTGACCCATTAAAGACAAACCAGGACTTATGAACAAAAGTCAAAACAACTCCCACACAGCTTGTGATTACTGCTTACTTATTGACCCACAAAGTTAGAAACATTGACAGCAGGGGGAGTTCAAAATCAAAAATCTTATTCTACTGCCTCTAACTTACCAAACTAAGGTGTAGATATCTCAGAAGTAATGCAACAGGTGCCTTTTTGTAAAAGTTTCATCCATCCACAGAGCTTCAAGACCTTTGGCAGAGGAGCATTTATATTTTTAAAAGACTATTGACAGACAGTTTTAACTTTTGAACTGCAGCTGGCTGAGTAAGTGCATAGGCAGGTTTGTGCTATACCCTAGGTGTCACTAGAGTTCAAATAACATCACTCAGGCTTCTGTAAATAGTAAAAACTTCTTTTTTGTGACAGAGACAGAGAAAAGAAAGCTCAGTATAAGGCGGTGAGACTGGAGCTAAGCTACAGTTTGAAAGCAGCAGGGGGCTTGAGCATATCTTGTTGTCCTCGTGTATTTTATGGGTGTCACAAGCACAAAATAAAATAAAATTCAAGCGTCAATGATTCTTTCACTATGAGTATTCTCTGTAGTTTGGTGGTAAATGTTAAATTTAGTCTGAGTTGCCTCAGGAGAGAATTGTGAACAGAGTGGGAAGCAGACAGTCACAAAGAGAGACAGAGATGGAGAGGGGGATGAAACTAATGAAATGAGAAATAGGGGGGGAAAAAAGAGTCAGAAGAGTCTCAGTGTGACCCACATACAATAGCTCTCGCAAAGGCACACCACTTGATTGACTAGACATCTCTGAATTCTTGTGAATTCACTTGGAATAAAATGCTAATCATTTCTTGAATCGACCTCTCCCTGACCTGATTTGACTCCCATTAAGTTTCCCATTAGCAAAGATCCTCTTTCATCTTCGGCTTGAAACAGGCGGAAAAAGGTGTTGACTGTATTTAACCTGCAGGCTTCAAGCTGCTTCTCTGCCTGCCTGAACATTGTCCAAGTAATTCCTGCCCTCCCTGGGGTAACACTATCTTCCCCAGGTGAATGGCAGAGCAGCTTACCTGGTACCTCTTCTGGAAAACCACAATGTAGGCTACCCATTATTACCCAGAACCTCCTGAGCAGTAAATAAAAAGAAAACAGGCTTTGTGAGTTCCATTCATTGTGGTATACAGGCTTCTATGTGTGTGCTTAAGCTAGCTCTGGGCTACCTGTAACATTATACACACATGAGGGTGTGGACAAGCTAAAGCCAAAAGGCTTGGCTCACATCCTCTTATAGGTTTGTTTCAGGGCCTGCAGCCCGGCTTATCGATTGGCGCTGCTACCATAACATTTTCTGCAGCTTGGTATGCTCAGTAGAACTATAACTGTAACCCAAGCCAGCAGCTAAATCTGTTTTCAGAGGCGATGCTTCAAAGCAAAGACGCAGGAGGAGGCATGATGCGCATAAGATTCTGGAGAGTGAGCTTCTCTGATACTGTTTTTCGAAAGGTGGAACCTGTTTGGTAATGTGATGTCTCATTTGTTATATATAGATCTTTTTTTTTAATCTTTTTATTTATTTTTTGCTTTTGTTTCCACCTGCATGGGGGACTTTATTTTCGAGATTGTTCCTTGTAAAAGTGTGAGTGGTACAAAATCTGAAACTGTTGTGGACTTAAAGTAGGAGTATGCCTGTGTGTGAGTTGCTCCCATGATAAAGTGATTTAAACGCTTTTTGTAGATGCTGTGCTATGTTTGGTGCAGGGAGGTGGAAACCCTGTGAAATCCAGAGGATTACCTTCTATGCAACACCACTTTGTTGTGACAGTGTGTGTAATGTTTGCTAATGTCTTATGCATGGCCATTAGGAAAATGTGATTACTCAGTAGCCTACTACAATGGACAACACTGACCTGTGCTTATTCCCCTGCGGGCTGAGCAAATGATTTTCTCCATTACGTGTGAGCGTGCTTCAAAATCTGCAGCATTTGGGAGCTTTTCCGCTAACTGCCTACCACTAATGTGTCAAATGGACAATGGCATGGTTAGGCTAATTTCTCCAGAAGGGGTTTTATGATGTTGAAACAAGCTGTCAGAGCGAGGCAGATAATAGGACAGAGAGATTCGATGTCGCCTTCCAGATGAGGTAATGTCCCCTTTTTTTTGAAAACTTTCCTTTCAAGCTTACATCCGGTCACAGCATTTTATCCTGTTGAATGAACAGAACGTGTTTTTAACAAGCAGATCCACTGAGGCAAATGCTTAGCAGAGCAACACCCACAGCTTGGATGGGCAGCTCGCTGTCATAGACAGATCAAGAGAAAAGACTGGAGGTGGAGATGGAGCACGAACAAAGGGGGAGACATCGGCAGGAAGAGCAGCAGATAGAAAGAAAAGAGCGCTTGTGCTTGTCTCAGAATAAAACAGTCAGTTCAACGCATGCATGAATGTGAGGAAGGGGAAGAGAGGAGAACAGGGAAGATTGGACGGGAAGGGAGGATAGAGGGAGGGCTGCTCTCAGCATCATCTGACAGGAGAGAGGCTGATCTCCGACAGCAGGTGTTGGAGGAGGGAGAGAGACTGAGTCAGACACACGAAGGGAGCGATACGTAAGAGGAGCACCAAGTTGTTGAGGAGACGAGATTGAGCTGCAAGTGAGGCAGCACTACAGAGAGGTAAGCTTAGATGGAAGTGATGGAGTGCACTGCGATTGTAGGGAGAAACTGCTGAAAGATAGGAGCACAGGTCAATCCAAAATAGACAGATAAGAGAGACATGGGCATGTGTGCCAAAAGAGAGTCTGCTTGTTGTTTGTGTCCATCTTCAGCTGATCCATCTTGATCTCTTCATGCTTTCACACTCCAGACTCTGAACTTTCTCTCTGCGTCCCTCTCCTTTTTCGTCTTGTTCGCCCAGGAAGCGGCTGACTGGCATCTCGAGTAAATGAGTCTGCTTTTATTGTGCATTAGCTGCTGTACTTGATTAGATTAGTTGCTCTCCACTAAGTGGACCTGCAAAGCTTAGGGGTTCATGTGTGCTTGTCTCTCTTGGGCTGTGTGTGTGTGTGTGTGTGTGTGTGTGTGTGTGTGCATGTCTGTGTGGTGCTGGTAGAAAGGAAGGAAAGATGCAGCCAAGCAAGACGTAGAGCAAGACTTATGACTCGTAGAGAAAAAATATGATTGAAATGACTGTTGTGCAGTGTTTATGAATCGTAGGAACTCAACCCCAGAAAAGGAGTGAAATCAAAAATGCCATTGTAAGGCAAAAACCTGGAGCTGCTCCAGACAAGATGGAAATGGAAAATAACTGTCTCATATTGCTTTGAGTTTACATTCAATTGAGCTTCATTGACGTCAACAATTATGATGAAAAAAACGTGCTAGAACGTCTGCAAAGTTTGTGCTTGGCCAAAGTCACCAGTTCAATCTCAGTGGAGTAACAGGATTTGTCTTTTTCGTGACATCAAGAGAGGAACTGAATGATGATGATGATGATAATCATGATGTTGATGATGATGATGATGATGATGATGATGATGATGATGATGATGATAATGATGATAATGACACTTTATAGTATTAGCAAAGAACAGTTACAGTTTCACACCCAGTAAATCGAGTGTAAGCAAAGCAGGAAAAAGAAAGTGCCAGTTACAAAAGGCCAATCATTTCTTCTTTTCAGCTTGTCTTTTGAACAGCAGTTTAGAGCCAACAGGCTGCAATCATGTTGACAGACTAAGACGTATCTCTTCAAAGTCTTCAGATTAACCTTGACAGAAAAGTATTGTTGCTGACTGACTGGCGGTTTGTAGTCACAGACTGATTCACTAGCTGATAGGCATGCAGAGTTTCTGTTTTCTGCTGCTGGTTTTGTTGTTTTGTAAAATGAGGGGGAGTCGGAAGTATCTTCTCTGTAAATCACTGTTTCATGTTGTCAGATCTACTGTATAATTACAGAATCCCTAACTGATTTCTAACTTACTGCCATTAGTTGAGTTTAACAGAATGAGTAGCTGGATCACAATGATGCTATTACCCATCAGATATCTTTAAGGCTTGTGGTAGCTCTTCTGATACCTTTATTAATGCAAGATGCCCCATGGTCTTCTTGCTGAAGGAGGATGATTTGTGTGCTCAAGAGTATTTGGTTTCTGCAAAGAAGTATGCGCAACAATTAATAGATAAGTTTAGTGCACTCAATCCAGTGATATCTGACTTTTCCTGCGTGGCCTGTGGCTATCTTTTGTCTGCCAGTGCATCTGTTGAGCTGGCATACATGCTGTAGTCATGTTCAGCCAGTATGTATCCTGGGGTCAACAGTATTTACAAGAGTCATTATAGATTTTTGCTGATGAGCCTTTAGGCTCAGTCATTTTTCTCTTTCAGTTTCAGTTCGTGTTGATTGTGTAATATTTTTTGCAGCCCTCTGATGTTATTTTTCTATGCTGCAGTGATGAATATCACACTGGAACATGCTGCTGGTTGGCCTGATTTTCAGCTGACTGCAGTTACTCTGCTTATACTTCGTGGTGCTAACCACAACAAATTATCTAACACTAACACTACTTGTGTGGTGGAGTCAATGCATGACATTTTGGTGTACATTACAGTCAGCCTATCTTTAAAGATCACCCTTCAAGACTGTCATGAGGTGCTGGATGGTAGAAACAGTACATCAGCCACTTAAAATAATTATTATTTCTATTTTTGCTGTAGCTAACAGCATGCTGAAGATAATCTGTAATGACTGAGCATGAATTGTCCATATGGCTCATCTGTTGCTGTTTTGTTTTTTTCATCACATGGCAAGTATTTTACTAGTTTAACAAGTCTTGTCGGCAAATCAAACAAGGCACTTTATGGGTTATGAAGTGATTCATTTAGTCCAAAGGTTAGAGCTCCTATAGGAAATGCATATTTTATGGGACAACAGATTGTTGATACATTGACCCGCAACATGTAAAATAACGGCTCGCTTGTTTTGCTGTTTCTGACTGACCTTGACCCTGTGACGAGTAAGAGAACTATCCTACTGAAATGCGTGTTTTAAATTCAGTTTGCAGAGCGTTCAGTGTTGCCCGGTTCATTTGTATTTGCAGGTGTTGCTCAGCCTGAATCGTCATCGGACTACAGAAAGCCAGAATTCTTATCAGAGCTCATGACCCAGCAGTCTGTGGGGCCAGCTGCTGGCAACACATAAGATTCATGAGTGGATTCATTTTCATAAGGCTTTGTGTCTATTTTAGAAACGTTCTTATGCCAGAAATTAATACAGAGACACAATATCTATCTATCACCTATCACAAAGAGCATCATAATCCAGCAAGCAAAGGGCTTGGACATGAATACCAGTTATTTTAGAGTTTCGGTCTGCCGACATAAATAGCAATACGTATTTGTTGCTGGTGAATCGAGAGCCCTTATGTTATTTTGAGCAACTATTGGTGATTAGCAGCATGATGAGAACTGGTAAAAAAAAAAAATCCTGTGAAAAAAAACATACTGCAAATATTCAGCTGAACTAAAAATAATCTATCGCTTTGCCAATACTTGCAGAGGCCATGAAATGAAAAAGATTAATATACAGTACATATATATTTTTATTTAAATATACTGTATATATCTACGGGTCAAATGATATGTTTGGATACATTTAAAAACTACATTGATCAGTCTTTTGAAACCTGCATTTTTCTTTAAGATGTTTCATGAGTACCTATGATTTTCTCTTAACGGCAACATTCATTCAGTGTTGAATGTAAGTTTTTTGTTTGTTTCTCAAATGTGGATAAATGTGGGGGAGGGGAATGGGGATAGATAATGTTGCTAGGTGACACATTTATACAACTGCAGCTGGAGCCAAAAATCAACCACAGGGGAGGAAAAACAAAAATGAGCTTTGTGCAAAATATGTCTACCACAGAGCAAGACATGCTAGTACCTCCAACATGAAGCCCAAAACAAAGGTGTGTGGCAGTGATTGCACACTCAGCCCATAAAAGCAGATGATCAAGGATCTTTCATTAACACTGGCAGGAGCAACAATAAAAAAAATTTTAAAAAAGTGACACGCGGTGATACGACTCTTTCCTTCTCCCTGTTTCTATTTTGGCTCTCTTCATCCACAGGATTGCAAGTAGTTAATCAGATGTGACTGAAGAATGAACCTTTCACCTAGCGTCATGTGTGAGCAGCTTGGCAAGTGGCAACAGCCTAACTCCTTGTATAAACTGGCTAGATTTGTGTTGCTTGGGCTGTGCCTCCAGCATGCCAATCATCCCTCCCCTGTGACAGAGTGACCCGGCCACCTGGCGGCAGGATTGACCTGAGCCTGTCACCAGTTCCTAGTTCCAAGAAACTTAATAAAGTAGTTGGTTATATATATATAATAAATGCTTTTGGTGTAATATACAAAAAGATGATGAACACAATAGTGCTTTCTGATTGCACACGTTCTTGTTTTTCCAGTGGATATTAGTTGCATTTTTAATGTAAGTGACAACATTGACATGAATCATCAATCAGAAATGCCCCTAGGCCACAGTGCTGCGAGGACCGGTGATTCCAAAATGACAGGAAAATGGGAGAAATGCTTTATGGATATCAAATCACAGGTGACTGTTCAACTTTGAGGAATGTATTTCATCACTGACAGAGTAGGTATATATTGAATAACGCAACAGGATTTGTACCAGGATTCTGTCAGACAAGATTCATGAACTAACAGCCTTGTGAGTTTAGAGATAAACCGGAGTAAGAACCACTAGTTCACACTGTACAGTACAGCTCGTATTTTCTTTCACGCACTTTGCATGCTTATAATTTATCCACTGCATCAGGCCATCTCAGTGCCCTAGCAGCAGATGATGAATTACTGAATATTCCTCTTTGATTTGAAACTTAATACATCCAAATCATTCAGTATCATCATGTCGTACGTCAGGATGGTGGTATTTGATAAGTGTGCGTCAGAATATGCCAGCTTGAAATCTTTCCCTGAGTCAAACTTAACATTTACCCCTTCACCAGATATTTTCTGTTATCTACCTTGTAAATTAATACAGTGACGGCATAAACAGGCACACACACCCACACGCACACACACACCACAAAAAAATATATTCATCTTCCGTGATGAAAGCCACCAAGCGTGTCATCAGCAGTGAAAGTGGCACAATGTCATGCTGCCTTCATCTTTCTGTCTATAGAGGCTTCACAATCATGATTGATTTGCACCTTTGTGCTTGGCTTTAAATTATGGATAGGCAAGCATTGGGCAGGCAGCAGGAAGCAGCAGGCAGGCACCTTTAGAGGGATAGTCTTTTATGTGTGTATACATAAATCAAAAGCACCTCGTTAATTTGTGTAATAATAACTCTGTGTTTCAGAAATCTGTGTTTCTGATTAGGTATGTGACCTTGCTGCTCAAACTGTTCCCATGGGACAGTCAAACAAGGTGTTACCTCAGTCCACAATAGGCAGATTTGTGACTGAACAAGCTCAGTAAGCCTGTTCTTTGTAGGTAGATTTTAATGCCTCATTCTTGACAAAGCAGCGTTTGGCATCAAATTCTTTCATTGTGTTTCGGCTGCATTATATGAAAGACAAAGTTCAATCTCTAGAGGAATGTCAGTTGTGAGAAGCTGAGGATGCTGCAGGAAAGATCTGGCAGCCTCACTCAGTCATTTCACAGGATTCAGCAGAGATCACAGGCAACAAAGAACAGTACTGCTGCTTTGTTGCAAATAGATTTCCTAACCTCAACTCCAGGTCAGCAGTCTGTTGTCATAAAAGTGCTGGTCTGTTTACTCAGACTTATAGATTCTCCACAGCTGTAATAGGCAAGGCGGCTTCAGATAGGCAGAGCTGCGATATATAGTAATGGGCTGTCTGCAGAAGAAAGACCACTCTGTAGATTGTCTTATTTCAGTCTCGCCACCTTTAATTCACCATGGTGCGTGCCAGGACGACAGAATGGAGGGAATATGCGAGTGAACAAGTCTCCACAATTCTCAGTCCTTTCTCACAAAGAAATCAGATTGTGCTATTGTTCTGTGTTTCTTTTGCTCCTAAGCAGTGTTGCTTGCAAATGCCCTTTGCTGCAGGGTTTGTGAACAGGTTGCATGCACAGACGGGCTGCCAGTTCTAGCAAATGACTGTTGTGTGAGACAAAGTGTTAAGTAATATGCTGTTACCAGAATCATGGTCAGACTGGTAATTCACTCCAATCACGCAGAGAAGAGAAGATGCCGGGAGGAACAAAGAAAGGCAGGCGAGGGCAGCGGGTTGGGAGATGAAAGCCGAGGGTCCTTTCTTCTTCCGTTTGTATCAATTTTCACTCCACTCTCCCTCGTTTCTGCACTTCCCTCTTCCTTTGCGCAACTCTCCTGATCTCCACTGTTTCACAATATCGCCTATAATCGCACCGATCTCTTCGCCTTCAACTTAGCTGGTATGAGAAAAACTGCAAGTGTGCTATACGGAAAGAACGGAAAGGATGTATTTGTCAATAATATAGAAATGTTCTCAGGACAGTGGCGTAACCATAACACCCTGCTCATTGCAGTAAGAGTGGAATGATTGTCTTTGATGTGAGTCAATTGTGTTACAGACATTTTCCTGTGCTCATATTGTTTAAATGAGAAACTGAGCTCTGGGCTATAGCCATAACCTCTCTCTCTCCCTCTCTCTCTCTCTCTCTCTCTCTCTCTCTCTCTCTCTCTCTCTCTCTCTCTCTCTCTGTCTCTCTCTTTGTCTCTCTCTCTCCCCCACCCTTCCATCCTCTCTGACTCACAGGAAACAAGATGGAAGGATTCCTCGTATCTCTGATGAAGTAGAGCCCTCACTAGCACACTCCCACCCTCCATTTCCACTTCCCTCACTTTCAAAGGTAACACAAGGCTTCAGCTTTCTGTCGTTTTCCTCCCTATTCAGGTTTAATCTGCTACAGTTGGTGGAATCACAGACTGAGACGGTGCCAAAAAATCCAATACGAAACTGAGATTTTTAACACGCCTGCAATTATTCTTAGAATTTTTCACACATATTTTGACACGTAATGACAGTAAAAATGTGTAATTAATGGATAATTACTGGATCAATTTTTCAAGTGTGCCCTAAATCAATGGACAGGTGCCTGCATAAACACTCAACAGGTTTTTATTGCTGTAATCATCTTTCTGTTTATTTATCATGTGCTTGTGATGGATGCTTATCTGAAGTTAATATGACTTACATAAATCAAGCAAGGGAAGGAATGATTACAGAAAGCACAGTGACTAGCAAAGCATGGCTTACTGGTACATTTGAATCCATTATTAATGTTATCAGTTACACCTGTGAATATATCCATCGATATATCCTCTATTTCAGTTTCAATAAGCCACATTGTCAATGAAGCTGTATAGAGGAATCATATAAGGCAACGTAAGTCCATTTTTGGCAAATAGAGGTACCCAACTAATGTTCTGTTTAGCCAACTTTGAGTATTTTTTTAAGTAAGTAAGTTTTAAAAAAGAAAATGAAATGACAAAAAGTAAATTATATCTGGGGCCAGTTTTTAAAAATGTATGTCTTCAATAATGTGTTTCTCACACAGCGTACCTGTAGGCAATTCAGAAAGAACTGACAGATCGGTTAAAGCATCGTCTTAACTGTGAGAAAAATAGTGCCCGAGCAAAGAAATCTCAAAGAATGAGACAGTGGATACAAGTGGCTGTACGGTGGCTGGGCTCAGCCTGAAAGATTGAGTGAGGAGGTCAGACATCCGGAGGAAATTCAAAGTAGAGTCACTCGTCCTTTATATGGAAAGGAGCCAGCTGAGGTGGTTCGGGCATCTGACCAGAATGCCTCCTGAGCGCCTTCCTTTGGAGGTGGCCCGGGCGTATCTAACTAGCAGGAGACCCCCAGGAAGACCCAGAACTCGCTGGAGGGACTATATTACCCTGGGGCTGCCCCAGGAGGAGCTGGTAAGTGTCGCTGGGTAGAGAGACGTCTGGAATTCCCTGATAAACCTGCTGTCACCCTTTAAAGATAGATCAGATCAGTGTTTGGCATTAGTGATAGTCTGAGGCCTCGACACAGAGTCACTATTGGCATTGAAATCCCCTACTTTAATTCCCTTCTTCCTTGATTTTCTCCCTCTTTTTCACTCATCATATTCTTTAGCTGTTACACGCAGGTGAAAGGTGCCTCTAATGTCCCTCACCCCTGGTAACTGTTGGCAGGCCGTCATGGTGCCTGATAGAAGAGTTTGTGCCCTCTGTCAGAGACTACTGTGACAAATATAGATCCACAGCAGTTGTTCCTCTCTAATACAGTGCATACCATAGGAGGCACATTGGTATTATTTTTGTCACACATGCAGGGGAAATACAATTTGCAAGGGATTAATAATATGTAGTTATATATGGAGGTGCACAGACTAGTCCTGCAGGAATACATTTTTTTTTGTATGTGTTGCTTCCATGTCTCTATATGAGAAGTGATCTCATTGACATATTTTGTAATGTCAAATAATAGACAATGACTTTATTATATGGAAACCAGTGAGATCTCTATCAAGCTTTGCCAGAATGGACAGTCTATCTTTAGTGGCAGGAATTTGTCATTTCTACAGCACATATATGGTTACAGGTGGCACACAATTGGGCTGTTAAAGCCAAGAGTTTGAACAAGACGGCAAAACTTTGTCGTTTTACTGCTGTATAATTTACCAGTGGTTACCAGAGCAATTCAGCCCAGTGTTTGTAGAACAGAGCTGATGTAAGGACTCAAGAAAAACTCACATAGTAGAGCTTAGATCACAGAATTCAGAGAATACTTTAGCTCAAGTACATTACACGGAATTACTGACACATTGGCATTGCAATGGGCTTTTCATGCAGTACTAATAGACTAAGGTCGTCCTGCAAGTTTCAGCGGCGTATTTGCATAGAGATGCTATCTGTGTGGGTTTACTTGGCACCTCTGCAAGTCAGACACCTCGCCTCAGTGTGTTATAATGATGTGATCAGAGCTGATGGCCTGGAGGTTTTTATGTTGTGATCTCCAAAGTCTGACTACAATAGTCTCCTTTCAAACAAAAGCACCAGTTCATCCACAAACATTCCAAAGTTGTGTAAAATCTTGTAGCTCTATGCAAGAGCTGCGAAATGTCTGGTAAATTGCCCCAAGTATTATAACTAGGTGGAAGACTACAAATTAGGAAATGAAATAAACCAGCGGGGGTGAAGCTTGAATGACTTCTTTAGCCCGCTTCTCATTTCTGCTTGAGGCTAGTTGCTTGGGGCTACATTAGCCGCGACCTGGAATGAATCCAAATTAAATGTTGGCGGTCATGTTGCAATATGGGAAATGCAAGAATCAGGTTTTGACTAGGAAGAGGAATGCCTGGAAAAAAGAAGATGCTAACTTTAGCTCTGCTGGTTCTGTTTTTTAAATGGGCAAAGTCCAACAATGTTATAGTAGTAATGCAATGTTAAATTGGTGGTGTACTTTTTTAATCATTTCATTAACATACTTACCTTGTCAAGTTCTGCTAATGGATTCAGTAGCTTTATGCTGAAAGTTCAAGGTTTTTACTTTCTGCCTTAGTTAGGTGGTAAGTGATGATAATGTGTTAGACATATAAATGCCCAGCAGGTATTAATCAGAATGCAAGAGATGTTCAGCGTTACAGGGAGGGTTAGAGTTCTTCTTTGTCTTAAGTGATTTTGCCAGTGAAGGCAGTAGGAGGTCTGTTTCAGCCTAACGAAAACTCAGCAGCAGCTCTGCAAACCTCAACCTCTGTGGTAATCAACCATCTGAGGCATTGATGGGTTGGAGGGAGCCATCTGTGTGAGCTCTATTTGTGTCCCTCAGGCCCCAGTGGCCACAGCAAGGTCAGGCTATTCTGACCTGATGAATGGACCCCAATGGATTTTCTCTGGCTGAAATGATAGGCTTCTGTGCCCATTGATTGACTCTCTTTGAAGTTTAGTTTTCCATTTTACTCTATTGCCTTTGAGGATGTGGCTAACTCACAGAGCATAAATGTAGGGTGGGGAGTGAGTAGGTGTGGGGATATTGCTTTGGATGCAAATCATTGACAATTTGTCTGTGGAAATTTAAATGGGGTTCTGCTTGTGAGGAGTTAATGAAGCACTGGAGTCAGAGCTTTACTCCCCAGCTTGCAGACTGAGGAAAAGGGGCTGGACTGTATGGCTCATGGATATTAATACTCCTCATATATATGCAATCACATACTGTGTTTTGACTCACAAAGCCATTGAGCCAAGTCAGCCAGTTGATCAGTGAATCAGTTGATCAGGCAGCCATATACTCTCTTACTCTTGCACTACCACTTCCATCTCTTTCTTAAGCACACACATTTCAATTGCAGGTAATCAAGTCGGAGAAAAAGAGATGTGCAGCTTGCAATCCCTCAGGCATTCAAACAGCGATAGTGGATTCACTGCAGAGGCTCCATATTGTCTCCGAGGGCAGGAGACGAAATGTGAGCAGCTCAAAGGACATGAAGTCTGAAAGTCTAGCAAAGACGCTTCCAGGGCAAACCTGTGATTCCTTTTACTAGTCTGTCGCTGACCTTCTTCAGTACATATTGTTCCATTATCTCACACCGCATATTGTAGTCGCCAAAACCAACAACAGCATGTTGACTTTCCAAACAGCTTGAGCTGAGATGTCGCACTCACCAACGCAGCTTCACAATCAGTATGCTTTATAACTGAAACAATGTCAGTTCTCACAGTGTGAATCTGAGCAGTAATTAATAGCTCCCTCACATTTTGACATCATGTAACAATTATACACGATTACCAGGCAAGTATATAATTAGTATTCAGATGTCCTTTGTGCATGCACTCAAATCCCAGTTTGGCATTAAGCTGAAGCCAGTCTAGACCTGAATAAACAGATCACCAGTAATGAAATATAATCTCAGGATGAGACAGTGTTTAAATGGCCGTCCCATTTCCGTGCATTATCAGTCTCCTGAAAGATACCTCTATCCATATAAAATCCATTTTTTTAAACTATGTACCTTTCCGCCTTGTGTGTACTTACCATCGATTTGCCTCAAGGGGAATCATGCTAATGCAAAATGAAAACACTTAACATATATGGGGAGAATCTCTCCGGCTGAAAGCTTTCAGCAGTGTTTTTTTAGAAGTAGGTCAGTGTTTGTTGCTCGCTGATGTTGGCCTGATGGAAAGCGCTGCACAGAGAAGACACACAGCTTTCACAGAACGACAGCTCTCGTCTTATCCTGCTCCCATTATCTTTTTTATCTCTTCTCCTGTCCTCCTCTCCGTCTTCCACTATCTCTCATGCTCTCATGTCATACTGGTGCTTAACTGTGCACAGAATGCTCTTGGAGGTGCTGAGGTTGGCTAAGTCCTCCATCAGGCTGTGGCATCTACACATGCAAGGAGAGGGAGCTACCTGCTTGTCTCACATATCTCGCCTGGTTGGAGTGATAACGCTTGGAGCTTTCTTACCAGCAGCATGATGCAGTGAAAAGTGCCTAGTGCATTCCCCAGAGTGTGCCAGTCATTTTATTAAAGAACAAGTGTGTAGCATTTAGTTGTCTCTAGCGGCGTGGTTGAGAAACATAATACTACGTCCAATTTCAGCCAAAATCTGTAAATAGAGCACTCTAAATCTTGCATTTACTCATTCATATTCGATGACTACTTTATGTTATCAAGCACTGATTGTAAACATATCTTGCAGTGCTTGTACACAATCATAATCAGCACTTTAAATTTATGAGCTTTGAAGCTACAATTAACCTACTTCTCAACCCGTGCTGTAAACATAGGCTGTAAAAACGTATGGGAATTTCTAGGGTTGTCCTTAATTACCTTAGAGGTAAAACAAATGTGTACACCAACCCGCTTTCTTCTTTAGGTCTGCCTCTCTGCTGCACAGAGCAAAAGAGAAGCGCTTCCGAGAGGGAGGCTTGAGAAATATGAGATGAAAGAAAAGAGGAAGAGAATAGTCTGAAAATTTGAGACAAAAAGAGAGAACTATGCAGTGCGTTCACATGCATGCGTGAGTGTTTGTATTTAAAGAAAAAATCGTTGTGCATGTGAGTAAAAGGGAGGGGTGAAATATTGTTCTTCTCTCCTCCTACTTCCTACTGAACAGCTGTGTGTGTCTATGGAAGGGTGGAGGGCATAAAAAAAAGGGAAGGAAGAGAATTGATATTCTCACATTACAGCATGTGATTTTACCTCACACGCTGTACGGCTTCTGATGGACAGCTATCAAGTTTTTCTTTCTGGCTAGTTTATTTCCTGGGCGACAGTGAGTGTGAAGTGTCTTTGTCAATCTCGCCTTTCTCCTTGTGGCTGACAGTGACATCAACACCATCGCTCTTGTCAGCTTGCCTGCATTCGTACTTGTGGAATGATGAGTGAGCTCAGGATAACTAAGAATGCCTTCTTGGATGGACTCAGCAGTCCCCCCTGTAAGCCTTTTCTCAAGAGACGATGCCTCAGTGATGTGAGTATTTTTCACTTGCTGGAAGTGAGAAATTCTTTTCGCTCTAGTTATTGTTGCTTGTTTAATTCTTAAGGTGGCTTAGAGACAGAGACATCTATGTTTGGTGCTGCAGAACATTTTTTTTCTACATTGTACAGATATGTACATGCTCCACTAGCCTAGGATCTGTCTTTTAATCCCATACAGGCAGATTCAACTGTTTTTGGGGAGAAACATCCACATACTTTTTCTGTTTAACCTGAAAATAACTTAAAATACATGTAGCAAATGCTATAACAATGCTATTTTTATGAGTGTGTATAGCTATAGTTCACATTCTGCTCCACTAATCCAGGAGTGCATTGGAGAAGTCTGTGTGCTTCACTGATAATCTGGTCAGCATAAAACAATGTTTGTTGATGTTTGCTTTGCAGTCAGGAGAGCAGTATCTCCCCTGAACATCATATGGCACTTTTTATCTTTATATGCAACAATAGACTGAGGCTGCACCTCTGGCTTTACAACATCAGGGTCAGGTGTTACTTTTATGGGAGGTGTTGATGTGCATGTTTTAGCACGTGCATGTGTAAAAATGTTTATATACATGCACGTGTATGCTTTCCTGTGGTTTTGCATGTGCGTATGTGCCTGTGTGTGTGTGTGTGTGTGTGTGTGTGTGTGTGTGTGTGTGTGTGTGTGTGTGTTTTGCGAGCCCTGCAGTGCCCCTCAGTAAATTTAAACTGTCATGTGGAAACATCAGCTTGGCACTTCCGTCCACTTGTGTTACATGGTGAATAGAGGGCTCACCTCCACAACAACCACTGCCATCAGGGGTGCTGCGATCCTCTTCATCTCAGGTTGGAGCTGCTTAAATCCATAACATGGCCTCTGCAAATGGGAAATGCATGCCTGGGGGTGTTTTCGTCTACTTTAACCTGAACCAGTACCTTTGCTAATTGGACAAAAGACTGAATTATGTTCTGTGGCAGTGCATGGTGGAGGTGTAATTATAAATCCAGTAGCTGGATTGAAGCCTCTTTATTTAATGAGCAGCACTGGTATCAGTAGACCACCTGGACACACACTGATTACAAAACATCAAGATTACACCATGCTTGACATAAAAACCCAGTTCCCGGACCATCCATGTCAATTTATCTTAATTTCCTGCCTTGTGCACTCCCAATCGGCCTGTTACTTGATAGGTTAAGTGTGTCTCATTCACACATTAATGTGACTGTCTGCTTCAGACACTGAAATCATAGTGTCTTCTAGCTAATTTGGCCATTGCATGCAGTCAGATGAGCTGTTGGCTGTAGCAACAGCAAGAAGCACCGTGGAGCTTTGAGACTCATTTTCCCCTAAGAGTTACTTGTTTACGGTGTATTTGTTCTCAAGCGTGGAGGAACGATTCTCCTGGAGTTGAATGGAGTCTCAGTGAGACTGGTGTCAAGTGGGATGGGGGATGCATTTCGTGATTGCTGTCACAGTGAAGTAAAGAATTAGGGGTTGTCAGAGATTCCAACAGGATGTCTCGTGTCTTGAGACTGCACAGCCAGCCTTTGCAATAAGCAGGGATGAAGGATGAGTGAAGACAGGGGCACATATATATGTCAGTATCAATACAACTGTCAAACCCATGTACCTTTTTGGATCTGTGTCAAATCTCTTCCCCAGACCTCGGACCTGTTTGCCATGATCGAGAGGATGCAGGTACTGTAAATGGTCCCCAGGCTGCGCTTTTTATACTCACTGCCAAAACCCGCCTTCGAACTCGTCTTCCTCACGGGCTTTAATCAAAGAGCATCCTCCGAATTTCACTGACTTTGGACATAAAACTTCCATTTACTTCTATTTCGAGACGTGTGTTCCTCTGCTTTTCCTGCTATTTTTGTATTCCAGATCACAACCCTGCTACTGCAACACTTTCATGTGTGTGTCCATGAATCCCTCTCTTTGCCATTAATGTTTTTTTTTTTTTTTTTTTTGGTATTCGCAGCACTGACAGCCCTAGGCTATCATTTGAAACCTGATGCTTCTGAATGCGCTGAACAGAACCTTTGTGTTTTCACTTCACAGCTGTGTAGTCGTTTCTGCGTCATCAGACGTGTGAAGTACTGTTATGTTTTTCAATATGTTGAGGGGGATTTATAAGAATCTAGTTTGTTTGCAGACAGTGATGGCAGTGACGGCTCATTACATGAACCAGAAGCAAGAACAGTAGATTCTTAATAAGCCAGTGGATAGAGATCAACAGTTTAAACAGACACTTTGATCTAAGAGTGTGTTTAATACTTTAGGCCTCGCAAACTTCCCCTTTATACTGAATCATAAAATTTTTCTTCCTTTTGATCTTAATTATGTATTCTGTAAACCCACAGAAGTTTTTTTTTCTCTCTCTCTAAGTGGTAGATGACTGTAAAATTGACCTTTCAGCTTTGGCATTGCTGAGTCACATTCCACTTAACCTCATCCTGAAACACTATAAATGTCATTTCATATTTCATATATATATATATATATATATATATATATATATATATATATATATAATAAATAAATAAATATAATATAATATGTCAAACAACAGCATCTTTACAAAGCTCTAATGCTCGAACCATGAAGAATAACGTGTGAGATACTCATTAGTCATGCATTCATTTGCATTAATGTCCAAAGTTTTCCAAGCTACTTGGGGTTTTGGTGTCGGGTGGGGGGCATTCAAGCCTTAGTTAACTTTCCGTCATTAGGCACCAGAACAGCAGAGGATTAACACTCCTTTGCAGATTTGCAGATTTGCAGATAACAGCACTTTTTTTTTTTTTTTTTTTGCATATCCTCAAATAAAAAGTACAGGCAATGAAGGACGGAACACAAAACAGTAAGAATAAGAAAGCAGAAAGAATGAATTTAATGAAAGCGTTTCCAATTCACATTTGATTCATCTTCCTTGCGCCTAAAAAATATCAAATTTGATACATTTCAAATCATGCTGCAGGGTATTCCACACAAAGTGGCCACTGATCAAGAATGCTTTGTTACTCATCTCTCTCTGTGCTTTGGAAACTGTCACCAGGCAGTAAGTTAAAAAAAAAAAGGAGTGAACCCTGTTTTGGCACTTTTTGGCCCTTAAGTGAAAGTACGGTAAATGACATCTGCCGAGTTGCTTGATGGAAACACATTCTCTGTTCTCACTGACCTCTGCTTTATCTTTGTCTCCAGCTACGATAACCCTCCTCTTAACTTCCTCTTTCTGTGTCCCATCTGGTGATTGAGCTTGTGTTTTATAAAGCTGAGTTATTGTCACACAGAATTATCTCACACTATGCCGCTGCACAGTAATGAAACTCGACAATCAAAAATGCTCTGCGTATGTGTGTGTTTGCTTTCATCTTTGCACAAGTCTGAGGTGTAGATGTTTCACCTGTTCCCCCAGTAGCTATTTCTCTGTCTCTTTCTCTCTACAGGGTTTCAGAATGGATGAGCAAAGATGCCCCCTTCCTCCCCCCCTCAAAGTGAGTCGCAAATCCTCACATCTCCTCATAGGCCACAGTCTGTAAAACATCCATAATGGTAGAGTTATAAACCTTTCCTTATCAGCTGTCAGACAGGCTTTAAGATGCTCACAGGCTGAGTTAGGAACTCAACAGGGACTGGGACTGCAAAATCCTAAGCTGTCCTGTTACCGAGGCAGGCTAATGTTGTCGGCATTGAAGGCTCTAAGCAAGAGGCATGAGGTCAAATAAAAAAAGGTGCACAATAGATAGTAATCATCAGACGTGCGTAAAACCGTTTATTGCTGTGACAACAATCTGGTACCTTGGTGAGGGTTTGGCTGCCTTTGGTGTGGTTTTGGAGTTTGAAGAAAAGGCTCTGAGACAGTGCTGAAAGAGAAACCTATACAGTCCTATTGGCATGAATGAGTAAAGGAAAAAATGATGTAGCCACCCACCCATGTTGTGGTTAAACATCTCATTCAAAAACTATGGGAATTAATATATTGCTTTAATAACTCCCACTCTTCTAGGCTTTCTACAACATGTTTGAACCTAGCTTTAGGGTTTCCATTTGCCACAAGAGCATTAGTGATGTTGGGCACTGATGATGGGCGAGCAGGCTTAGCTTCCAGTCTGCATTACAGTTCATATGAAAGGTGTTGGATGGGTTGAGGTTGAGAGGTCCTGTGTGTACCAGTCAAATGCCTCCATGGCAAATGTAGATAACTATTATTTTGTAAACGGTGGCCATTAAACTGAAAGCATGCTGTGGTCTAAAATGTCATTGTGTCTTACAGCACTTAGTTTCCCTTGATTAGCGCTAATGGGTGTAGCTCACACCATTAAAAAGCCTCATGCTTTGCAAATATGTGTGAACAGATACATACTTTGGCTGTATACTTTGCCATGTCTGGGTCAGTTTTGTAATCTGGTGGTATATTTTCATTGTTTCCTGCAGATAATTGCACAAATGTTGACAAAATAATCAAGTGACGGTAGAGATTGGGTTATTTAGCAACTTTTAACACCAACAAAACCACAAAGCTTTGGTATCTGCCCTTCTTGAAAATGCTACAAGAAGTAACAGTTCCTGTGTAGATCCAGCACATTTAGCAACACTAGCAGCTCAGTGGAAGGTAATGTCAGTTGAATAGTTGGCATACGTTCCCCCACTTTGGATCTGACTGAAATATCTGAATCTGATATCAACTATCTCAACTATTAAATGGATTGCCATGAAATTTTGTACAGAAATTCATGTTCAACAGAAGATGTAAATCACTGACTTTAGCAATCTCCACGATGAGGTTGACACTATTGGTTTTAAGTGAAATGTCTCAATAAATTGATTGCCCTAAAATTTTAATACAGTATATATTTTATATAAGGGACTGTTGCTTTTACTTAGATCAGTTATATACTTATACATACTAATTTGGATGCTGTCACTTCCAATATGTATAGCTTGTAATTGAACAAGTGCGGGTATGCTCTGCAGGGGTTGCTGAGAGTCAGTCTTGGGAAATGGAGAAAATCGCTGTCTGAAATTGGGTCCGCTAAAGAAGTAAATTGCACCATGACGTCCCTAAATGGTTTCAGGAGTGCAACATCATAGATAAATGCCACAGTAATTGAATGTAACTATCAGACGGTAAAATGAGAGATAAAATGTTGGTTCATATGTGACGTCCAATGATGTGTTTTAAATAATACTGCATGGATGAGCTGCTGGTAAGTGAAAGTAAGCTTCTTACACACCATGACAACCATATCCAGTAGGAGCCAAATCAATTTCTTTTTCAAAGTGCAGGGTTGTTGTCCCTTTTTCATGTCAACAATCAGAGGTTTTGGCCCAGTCTTTGAAGGTTATAAAATATTTCAACTTTCAGCAAGTGACAGATTGAAGTCTCAGATAAGTGTTACTTGGTAACAAAAAAGGGCAATGTATTCACCAGAGAGAAATATGAGGCATTTGTCATGAAAGCCTGCAAATGCAACCACTGTCATGTTTGCAAGGTAAGAAAAGTAACCCTGAAAAAAGCAGAAGTCGATGATGCCATTGTTGCCACAGTGTTTATGCTCATCATTACTTTCCTCAAAAAGCCAAAACTGAAAATATGACTGGAAGCAGCTGTTTGTCACTTTGCCTCATATTTGTTTTCCTCCCTGCAGACAGAAGAGGACTACATCCCATATCCCAGTGTTCATGAGGTACATATAATATACTCTCTACACCACTAAATCACACTACGAACTATATATGTTATCACTGTCAAAACTTGTAAAGCTAGCGGTTTAAAGAGGTACAACAGAGCAATGATGCAAGACCCCAACTGAAATTATTATTGTTTATCACTGTCAGGTTCTGGGTCGCACTAGCCCCTTTCCACTCATCCTGCTGCCCCAGTTTGGAGGCTACTGGATCGAGGGGACCAATCATGAGCCCAAAGATCCACCAGAGGCTGATCAACCCCCCTGTTCTACCTCCCACATCAAACTGGAGACAAACAGCACTGCCAAGATCTATAGGAAGCATTTCATGGGCAAGGTGAGGATGGGAAAAAGACCGGCCTGGTTTTACACATTGCTAAACCAGAAAAATAAAAAATATTATAATTAATATACATAATATAATATATTAATTAATGAGTTTCTTAAAATATGGAATTGGGTTTAGGAAAGGTCGCTTGTTTCCATTTTCTTTAAATTACCTCTCTGGTAATAATAACCTATGACACATAACTTGGCTAATTTGTGTCAAGTGGGAAATGAATGCAAAGAAAAACCTTTCTGAGTTCATATGTGGGTTATTTATCACTGAATCGCCTTTCCAACTGCTTACAACACGTGGACCTTGCAAAGAGATGAAGACAAAAAAACTGTTGCTTTTGGCTATTAAATGAAAGTCTGTGTTCTCCTTGATAACCTTGAGTTTACTCAATACTGCTGTTAATATTCTCCCCTAAAGTAATAATGCAATGAAGTGCATATGGCATACATAAAGCACAAAAAGTGAGAGAAACAAAAACATTTATACACTGTACCTTGATTCACACCTTGTTCTCAAGGGTAATTCAACTACTTTCCTTAATTAAAAGACTGTTATTCTCTCTACCCCCACTATTTATAATTTATTATAGCTTTTATTATTATCATGTCACCTACTGTCAGTTGCTGGAGGAGTATTCTTTCTTGCATTAATGTTTCTTCTGTTTCTCTGCCCCCAGGAACACTTTAATTATTACACCATGGATGCTGCCCTCGGCCACTTGGTCTTTTCCATGAAATATGATGTCATTGGGGATCAAGAGCATCTGCGCTTGATGCTTCGGTACAATGTCCTATTATTTTTATATGTGACCTGTTTTCTCTCACATTTGTGTATTTTTTTCCCCCTCACTAGTTCCCTCCATATCACAAATCTCTTCTGTGCAATACCCTTTGCAATTATCCTTCGCCTTTACACTATTTTCCCTTCTTTTGCTTCTCTTTCTCTCCATGACCCTTTTCTCACATTGGACCTGCAACAATTCTGCTTATAATATCCACGTTTGGCATTTAGAGTATACTAACAAATGTCTTGATAGAGCAAGGATAGCAAGAAAGAAAAGCATCTCTCATCGTCTCACAGGTTGCTTAGTGATGGGTTTTAAAATATATTTTCCAGCTCGATTACTGATTATATGTTTGTCCCTGCTGGCAGAGTGCACCCAATACATTTTCTCAATTTCATCTTCAATTAAATATCACTTCAGATGTCTGCTGTCTATTTTACAGTCTGACCAAACCGCTTTTGTTTACTGATTGCAGCTTTAATACTAAAAAACAAATTTCATCTCATTTCATAACAACTTGATGGACTCTATCAAGTTTCTAATGGTCTTTTCTAAGTCGAAGTAATGTGGAAAAAATGACCTTTTCATCTAACAGCTTTCTAACAATACCACAGAAATAGCCATTCTAGCTATGTCTATCTTCTGTAATCAATAATTTAATTTGAAATAATAAGCAGTGCAGATTTGGAAAAGGTTCTTCTTTTGTGTCCTTGGTAACATAACAGAACAAACAACAAAGCCCAACAGAGATTTGTGTCACTCATTTATGTTCTGGGAGTTGTGTGATGATGTGAGTATAAATAAGAGTGTTAAAATGTCTGTGTGGTACAGGATAAACACTCAAGTTCTTGTGTATAAATGTTGACTTACAAAACTGTGTCACAAAGTACTCAACAATCAGCACACTATTCATCTCCGTTGTACAAGTGTATTGCCTCCCACCAAACACCACCTAAACTCACACTGAAATCCTCTACTCCTTCACATTCTGCCAAAGACAGGCAAAGGGGAGAGAGGCAGAACTCGACGCACCGTGTGACCTGTGAATTAATTTTAGCACCCGAGAGACTCCACTCCAGGTTTTAATAGCTGCATTCCCTCTTTGTTAATGGAGCTTTAGAGTGGATGAGTATGTCGCGAGGTAACAGTCACTCAGCCCACAACATTTTTCACATAGTGATGTTTTCCACTGGATGGGCACTGCCTACAGTCACCCCAAACCCCCATCAAACCTCAGCTCCTGTACTCACAGGCACTGATTCACAGTCCATATTTAAAGCAGTTGTAAAAGATATACAAACTTTTTTATTCTATTGTTAATGTCCAACATACTGTAAAAATAATAAGATAAGCTTACTTAAATAAGGATTACATATTGTTAGGACACTGTATGTCACAATGTTGACATACAAGTATAATATGGAAACTTTTAACTTTTAATGTTACAAAAATAAAAGCTATAGGATGAGGACTAACAGATGTGTATAGCACTATCTCCGGTAATGCTGACAGGCGTTAGAAGCTGGAGTATACATTTCTTAAATACAACAAAAGTAATGATATAATAATAATCTATAATATGATATAACTAATGTTCCACAGTTAAGTGTGTTGAGTGCGACTGGGGACCTGATTCTAAAGTCTGTGATTAAATTTAAGTAATGATTATTTCAGTGGATTTCTAACAATCAATTGGTGTGCAGTTTTTGTGGTATTGTCTATTGCACCCCTCTGATAGAGCAGTAACCCACTAAAAAAGTAATGATGACCCCCCCTGACCCTCTCCAGGTAATCTTGGCTCAAACAAATCAAGTGTAAAAACCATTATGCTCCCAGCTCCTCACAGCATATACAGTATAGGAATGTTCCCCTTTGAACTGGCATTTCACTTGCATGAATGCTAGGCATCAAAGAAAAGAAATCATAAAAGCAGGAGGATTTCTTTGGATTATAAAATGTACAGTGACTGTGTTGTGATTATGACTTTTCTGTTTGCCTTTCAGCACAAAGATAAAAACCTACCATGATGTGATTCCCATTTCCTGCCTTACCGAGTTTCCCAATGTGGTTCAGATGGCCAAGGTATCACACAGAATCTGTAGTCAAAACACTGTTTTTCAGTGTATGTTTACATTGAGAAAAACCAAATGTACTTTTTCCTTTACAGCTTGTTTGTGAAGAAGTAAACGTAGACAGGTTTTATCCTGTCCTCTACCCAAAGGTAGGCACTAGTCCTCATTGTGATTTTTCCAAATGTCACTTTATCCACCAAAACCACACCACCAAGAACCCGACTGGAAACTTCCTATTCTCTCGTCCTCAGGCATCAAGGCTGATTGTCACCTTTGATGAACACGTGAT
Organism: Protonibea diacanthus; assembly: GCA_028641955.1. Lineage (NCBI taxonomy): Eukaryota > Metazoa > Chordata > Actinopteri > Sciaenidae > Protonibea > Protonibea diacanthus. The sequence goes on from CM053978.1 coordinate 15,920,804, forward strand.
CAGCAACAACTTCAAGTTTGGGGTTATTTATCAAAAGTTTGGCCAGGTGAGTGTGCTTCAGAGATACTGCTGCTAATCTTTGCTTTTGAAGTCATGTGTCAGTCCTCCTGAAAATGTCCTTTCTTGCATTCTCCATGCAGACATCAGAGGAAGAGTTGTTTGGGAACATGGAAGAGAGTCCTGCCTTTGTTGAGTTCTTGGAGTTTCTGGGCCACAAGATTGAGCTTCATGACTTTAAAGGGTTCGGACACTTTTCAGTTCAATTTCTTTCCGTTTTGTCAGCAGCAGATTTAAGCATGTTTGTTTAAGTCTCTGTATAGCGCTCCATCTCATGTCTGTCAGAAATCAGGCCATCGTTCACTTCGCTATTGATCAGAGTTGGCGGTAAATGAATCCCTAAAAAAGCGATTTAGAGTGTCCTGATATTTGTAGTGTCACTGACATTGTGATTGAATAGGCAGAAGAAGTGCCCTTGGCATTCCCTCAGTGATGGATGAGCACGGATGAATCGGCTGCTCTGAGAGCACGCTCTTATGTTCCACTCCTAACACCACTTTGTTTGTTTCTCTTGTGTCTTTTTCTCTGCAGTTCACTTCTACCCTCTCTTTGCATTTACTTTACTTTCTTTTCTTCTCATCTCCCTTTTTTTCTCTCTCCTTTTCCCCTGCCTTTGCTCTTAAATCTCCCCTTTCTTCTTCTACTTCTCTTCTCCAGGTTTCGGGGTGGGCTGGATGTCACTCATGGGCAGACAGGGACAGAATCAGTCTACACAAGTTTCCATAATAAAGAGGTTATGTTCCATGTGTCCACCAAGCTGCCTTACACAGAGGGAGACTCACAGCAGGTATAGTGACATTTCTAATAATTAATTATTAACTAACTAACTAATTAGTGTTTTCAATGTCCTTCACTAACTGATTTGTTCACTCCTCTCCTTGTGACTCATCAGCATGTTGGACTCTAGAGCAGCTGTCAGAGCTGTAAAATCCAAATTAGGGTATCTTAACGATGTTAAGTTAGCGATGAAGCACGATGAATCATTTGAATCTGAATCCACAAAAACTAATATTAGTGGTAAAAGGAATAGTTTGACACTTTAGGAAATACACTTTCTTGTTGAGAGTTAGACGAGAAGCCACTCTTATGTCTGTACAGTAAATATGAAGTTATTGCTAGCTTAACTTTGCATAAATACAAGTGGCCTGACTCTAGACCCGTTATAACTCCGATCCATCTTGTTTGTTTAATCTGTACTAAAAATGACTGGTGGGAGGGTTATGTGTGGGGCCAGCCTTAAACTGTGACCTGTAATAAAGTCATTTTTAACCATTTTTGTACAGATTAGACAAACAAGATATAACATGTTAATGAGTTAGTGGTGCTGGTAGGCAGATTTTATTACCTTTGTTAGCTGTTTACTTCTGTTTCAAATCTAAGGGTACATTCATATTTACTCTCCTGACATGAGAGAGGTATAAATCTATTTATCTAACCTCTTAACAAGAAAGAAAATGTGTCTATATATATAACTATATATATTAAACATCCCTTTAACAAATCAACTAAAAACCTGTATTTTCTTTTTAGAAAACGTTACTTGTAGAATACAATACAATAGATAGTGATCAGCATTTGCTAATGGGGTTCCACCAGCATTTCAGTGTTTTGCACTGGTATTAAAGTTTCTCAGCTGTTGGTTTGTGGCTTGAGAGTTTCATCCGTTTGATGTCATGTCGCAGTACGCTGCTTTAGTCTTCTGCTTTTCACTGCCTCTTAGAGTGGTTTGAACTTTGTTACCACAGTAACCCTGCACAGACTGTCCATATTGCCGAGGCATGAAGAAAAACAGATGACATAAACAACACCCACATGTGATGATTCATGAGGGGACTGAAGAAAAAGAGACAAGGTGCAACAGTAATAACAGAGCATTATTTCAAGAGGGAAAAAAGGCAGAATTAATGTAGCCAGATCTGACTAAATGTGATACAATTTGACTGGATATAAAGTATATCAATAGATTTCAGGTGTCTCGCTTCAGCCCCGCACTTGCTGAATTTGTTCTGAAGTGTCTGTCTGTGGTGACGCTTGAGTTTGGCAGTCCATCTACACAGAGAAAGTGGGATGAATCTTATCCAACTATCTGTGTGAGTAAATATTAGAGCTGACTGCTCACAAGCTCAGGGATGATGCAGTAGTAACCTGGCTGCCCTGACTCTGCAGCCACATGGATCCTGATTCATTCTCAGCCTTCACTACATCTTACAAACACAAAGATATAACTCATATTTAATCTTTAAATATATCAAATGTGGTCTGGTTGTTTTCTTCACAAAGGGCTTTATCTGCTGCTCATTTACATGTGATTAAAAGGACTGCCATCTGATATCTAGCAATTACAAGCGGATTTATGAGCTTTTTAGATGGAAGATAAAAGTCTGAGAAATTTTAACAAATGAAGATTTTTGGTGTTAGACTATTTCACTTTCAACCAAACTTTTTTTTCATTTTCTCAGTATTTGTGGCTGCTATGACTTCAGCAAATTCTGAAAAAACTGACAGATGGTTGATTGTTCTCATGCAAATAAACAGACTTTTACTGTGCACACAATTGGTCAACGGCTGAGACATTTTATTGCAGCACCAATTATCACTGCGGCTAATATAAACAGTTGTGAAGTGGCCTTGTTTAAGTTTGTGTATAATGTGTGAAATAGCCTGATGGCTGAATAAGCACATGCAATTACAAATACTGAGGAGGAACATGTGAACTGGTTCAAGTTTTTTCAACATGACATTGACTTTTTTTTTTTTGGACTAAAACTGTATCTGTAAAATTTGATACATCTCCTTCTTCTTCCATGTTGTGGACTGATTTGAGTAACAGTGTCTTAATTTTCAGTTTCAAGGGCTGGACAGAATATATAATATTTTGACATGTTGATGTTTTAAGTATTTTACTGTTTGACTGCTGAAACAAAAACAATTCTGGGACAGTATTTATCAAGTCTCAAACAGGAAATGTGTTCCAACTACTGCAAAATCCTAATTAAACATTTTTTTTTTCTTCATTTGATTCATTTTCACAAGTCATATCTTCCCTGATATTTATTTATTTGAGGCTGCAAGCTGTCTAGCTCCTAGCAAAGGCAATGAGGTAAGAAATAGAAAGAAAGAAGGTGCCCTCAACGCTTGGCAAGACCAAAAGATATTGCTTGAATAAACATATAATACTTTGGCACAGTCACTCTGTCCTTTTGACAGCATTAAGCTTTTTGGCAAGAAGTAAATTGCAGTTACTCAGTAGCAACCATTTAGGTCGCTGACAGTCAGCCATCTGCAGAATTATAAACCATTTTTGTTTGACTTTGCTGTGCCTCCATTAGCATTTAGATTCATTAATTTTCACACCATCAACAACCACTGAAAGCTTGGTACTAAATTATTCCAGGCTTGTCATAGTTAAATTTAAAAACAGATGAAGTGGATTTATAGGGGGTTTATAGGTCATTATACATAGTGCATACATAGATCTTATGCAAACCTATGAGTTATACTACTTTTTGTGTATGGTTGATAGTTCTGTAAAACTGGGGTGTCACACAAGTCAATATTTCAGTGCCAGTCCTGGAAGTGATTCTGTGAAGGGCCTGTGTTTTTGATTCTCTAACTGGTCATTTGAGATGTTTCCGCCGTCGTTAATTTTGTTTATCTGTGCCATCCAGCTGCAGAGGAAGAGGCACATAGGCAACGACATTGTAGCCATCGTGTTTCAGGAGGAGAACACGCCCTTTGTACCAGACATGATCCAGTCCAACTTCCTGCATGCGTATGTGGTGGTGCAGGTGGAAAATGCATGTACGGACAATGTCACCTACAAGGTTGGTTTCAAAGACAGCTAATGCTGTATCAAGAACCGTCTGACCGACGCTGAACTGTAAAACCCATTTTTAGATTTACTCATTCATTATTCAGGAGCTTTTATTCTACTGTGCAGCTTTAAACAAGTGGCATGTGTATCATTTAACAGTGTATCTACTTTCTCCTCCAGGTATCTGTGACAGCGCGGGATGATGTACCTTTCTTTGGGCCTGCGCTGCCTGACCCTGCCATCTTCAAAAAGGTCAACAGTCACACAAATTCATAAACGCAGTTCCCTTTTACAAGCAGACATCATAGACGTTCATTACCTTCACCTTCTGTCTCCATATTTGCCTTCCTCAGGGCCTGGAGTTCCACGAGTTCCTCTTCACCAAGCTCATCAATGCAGAGTACGCTTGTTACAAGGCTGAGAAGTTTGCCAAGCTTGAGGTGAGAAGAGTGGTGCAATGCAAACTGTCTTATAGAAATGTAAATGTTTGCGGTATGTGTACGTACATGTGTGCACACTTGAGCACACGCCAGTTTGCATAGGTGTGCATCCTGCTGTCTGCATTCTTGATGGGAAGTGATTTCAAGTGAGAACATACTGTAGATTCATGATTATCTAGAGGGGGCACTAACACAAACTTCTTCAGGATCAGATGGAAGTAGTTGGCAAAAGAGAGGAGATCTTTTCTCTCAACTTCACATGCATTTTGTCAGATATCGCTATCTTCATTCATCTTTTAAGACACTACAAATTATACCCAACTACAAAAACTTGCAGGTTTGAAAATGTTGCAGGCCGCATTCTTTTGCAAGTTTCAACTCGGCTCATGATGAATTATTGGTCTGAACTGGGTTTAACCCAACTTACACAACAACCACAATGCAACTGAGCTCTAGTCCTGAAGTCTATCGCCCTGATGCGGTGCTGTCGTTTCATCAGTGTCGCCCATATCCCAAAATTTTAAAATATGAACCAACTTGAATTTTACTCAGTGCTCTATCTGTCCAAACTGACTGTGTTGTTGTTGTTGTTGCCAGGAGCGCACACGTTCAGCCCTGTTGGAGACTCTGTATGAAGAGCTGCACATCAACAGCCAGTCCATGATGGGTCTGGGCGGAGACGAAGATAAGCTGGAGAACGGGGGCGGAGGGGGAGGAGGAGGAGGAGGCTTCTTTGAATCCTTTAAGGTACAGCACCATCCCTCATTTGACGGGGCGCGCCGTTAATCTGCAACTCCACATGCATGAGAGAGAATGGTTATGACTGGAGAAACTTTTAGGATGCTTTTTTTCCCCTTTCTCTGTCTCTTGGCTGGGATTCTGGGTATTCACACATGAGAAAACAAAGCATAGAAAATTTGCAGTATCTCAAAGGACCAGTCCTGTGGCATTTGATTTCCTTGCTTGGCTGCGGCTGCTGAACTCGGTGTGTTTTCACTTGATGGTGTGGTTTTTGTGGCTGGGGAGCATCCTGTTTATGAAAGGCACTTGTCTGGTCTGACTGAGAGTGCTCCATCAATGACCATTAGGGTAGTGGAGTGTGGCCCAGCCGCTGAGGCTCGGTGGCAGGAGCTGTGATTGTGTGTGCCTGATGAACGATTTAATGACCCTCATTAGGGAGCTGATGATACAGTTTGCATGTCTTCCCCCACGGGCAACGTTTCCTCGCTGTTTTTCTCTTCTGTCTGTGTCACCGACTAGTTCTCAGCTATCTTTTTCCATGCAGCTTCAGAGAAATATATCCATCCTTTCTCTCAACCTCTTATCTCTTCTCCATAGCATTATACACAACATCTGTATAAATGTCTCTTGCCCACAAATCCTGTCTTTCTACCTGTCAAGAGCCATCATACTGCCTCCGTTCTTCCTCTCCCTCACACCTCCACAAATTACATCTGCAAAGATTTCCCGCTCGGCCTCTTTTCCTCTCTCTGCCTCTGTCTAGCTGTGTAGATTCTGCTGTCCTTCTGTCTCTCCTACTTTCTCTCACTGCCTTCCTTGCTCACTGTGTCCCATCATCCCCTCCCATGACACAAAACCCCTCTATAGCTGTTCCACTGTTACATGACGACTTTGGAGAGAAGAGACACGGCTTCATCCTCCTCCTCCTCCTGCAGCACTAAAAGTCTGCACTCTCCTCGACCTTCCGTGAACCTACATTTCTTTAATGCAGCCTCTCCCTCCTGCCTGTTGACCTGCACTGCCCCTGTGTGTTCAAAAGTAGTCCTGCATACAAACATGCACACACAAATACACGTGTCTGCATAGACACAGCTGTGCCCTCAGACGTTCAAGTTTATTCTGAAATATTCACCCATATTAGCACGTCACAACAAGCAAAGCTTTTAAAGTTTGACAGGATTTTTGACATTGTGTGAAATAATCTGGATATGTTATAAAGTTATGGTACATATTAGTGAATATAGTGATAGGATCACAGCAGATCTTTTCACTTTTCAATGTAGGAAAAGCGCAGGTGTTACTAATAACATTAATGATGGCTCTGTTCTATTTAAGTGTCCCATACAGCTGTGACAGTGAGCCAGCATGTACAGTATGCACAGGACCCTGAAATCTGAAGCAGCTCACTCACACTTGTCTTCTGTGAAAAGGCCTTATGCCACTAAATTTTCTGAATATTCAATATAATGCAAACATACAATCTAATACACGGAGCAATTATGTATATTAGCAAAGAATTACTAAGGTGTATACATCGGTAAACTTGAAATGAACTTAAATTGGACTTCGAGAATAGTGTCACCCATATGTGGTACCTAATGCTTTGAAAAAAAAAAAAAAAACGGTCAGTGTGTTGCGTTTCCACATAATATCAAAGTGGATCCACTGACAGTATCTCCTCGTTTCTCTCTGTATGTAGCGGGTCATCCGCAGCAGAAGCCAGTCTATGGATGCCATGGGCCTCAGTAACAAGAAGTCACACACAGTCTCCACTAGTCACAGTGGCAGCTTTACCCACAATCCCGCAGAGAGCCCCAAAACCCCAGGGATTGTAAGTAGCCCATTTTGGTTCACGTGATGCCCATCTAACACATAACATACATCGAGGATACGGTATTTTTCACAATTCACAGTACAGACTGCTCTAACCTTCTTTCTTCTAAGCAGCACTTTAGCAAATTACTCCTTTTGGCACATTGTAGCACTATACTTCCATCAGTATGTTAGCATGAAAGCAATCGCTTTCATTCCTGACATTTTGAATTCACCCTTGCTTTATACTAAAGCTGCTTTCACTGATTGCTTTTTTTTTCCATTTATGGTTCATGGTTCCTGTCAATTTATTTGTTTATTTATTTTGGGGGGGAAATTAACAGCATTAACCACTGCATTTCATCCATCGTCATCCGTTGACAGAATCTTCATCATCACATAGAATGATATAGATATGTAGGGTGGGTTAAAAAAAATAGTATCCAGTGTGGAATGAATCTGATGATTTTCTTCTCCATGCAAGATGACTTTGATTGCTTGTGAGCCCCAGTGTAGTTTCTATTCTAAATCGTGATGTGAGCTCAGTATAGCAGCTGTATGATTACCCAGACTCCCTCCCTCCTTACCGTGCTTTTGTCATGACTGTTTCCTCTTGTAAATGCTACAGCCTCTCTACGCAGCCTTGTATATATATATATATATATATGCATGTGTGGCAGCAGAGTATGCATGGCACAAGCCATAAATGCAGGGACAGCACACTGTCCTGTTTGTGTCTCTTCCAAAAATGGGGTTAATTATGTTCCCCCTCTTTTGACATACATTGTTTGTGGTTCGGTTCCGGGTGGTATATTGAATTTGAACTAAACTGACCCCATTTCTGAAAGAAGTTCTCTAAAAGCTACCCCTTTGGGTTTTGTCGGTCCTCTTTGCCCCCTTTTTCTCCTTCTGAATGCATTACTAAACAGACCTGTATCCCTCAGGACAAAAAACGCTGACATGCCTGCTACCTCGGTGGCACTCCATCTCCTGCTGTGCCCTCCTATGCTGGACCCCAGCCTGCATTTGCTCTAAAAAAGCTTCTCACTATTTCCTCAGTACCACGTCTTGTCTATTAAGTCATGCTGCGAGCTCCTTTCAAATCTTTTGCACCTTGCTGTTTTAAATTCTTTGTGCCGTGCGCATGAGATCTTATGATGTGTTCTTTTCTTTTCCTCCCCCCCTGCTTTTTTCAATCTATCATCTCTTCTCTCTCTGTGCTCCCCTTGCCCTGTCTTGTGTGGCTCAGTCATTACTTGTTCCAGGGAAAAGTCCCAGTAAATATGGACGCCGAGGCAGTGCCATAGGGATAGGAACAATAGAAGAGGTTCATGTATATTTATCCCTTCTTGTTTACCATTTTTATCTTTACTTTGTCACTGTCCTTTAATAATGTAAGTGTGCAGTTAGTGTATAGCTTAAAATGTGCCTGTAACCTGTGAGAGGTTTTTAGCTATAGTATATAAGTTATAATGACATTTGTTTAGTTATGGTTTAAATTGTAATTTCCTTCATTCATACAGTAGCTCATGTATTATAGTATGGCTAAAGGATAATGATCCATCACAGACTGACTCTTAAGTATAAAACAGTTTTTACAGGTAGATGATTTCATCTCAGATGATTGCATTTTCTTGATTTCTGTTTTCCATTTCATTGCGACAGATCTCGGGGCTTCATGCATTGAATTTCTTATATTTGCTCTTAAATGCTGTAAGAGAAAAATCAGAAATTGTGAACAGACTCCCACTTATGTTCTCATGCACAGCCACTCATTAATGAATCACATTGCGCCTTAAATTAGACGTGTTTACCAGACATTTTGAATTTTAACAAGTAAACGCACAGTCTGACTTCACTACTTAAAATAAGAACTAAACAGAACAACCCACAGGGAGCATGTAAGGCAGAAAGATGATACAAACTTTTCTTTATCAGAGAGTCAAAATGAGAGAATATAAAATAGTAACTCAATTCCTGCCTGAAGCCTATTATTACATGTTTCCAAATGTGTCATTACATAATCTCAGGATTTATCAAGCCATCAGTTCATTATTCCTTCACAACATATTTCATCATGTAGATATCTGTCACTTCAGAAGCTCACCGTGTCATGTACTTTATATAATTGTGTGTATAATGTGTAGAATGTAGTTGTGAAATGCTGTCTCCATAGTGTGTGTCTGACTTTCCTCTCCCCTACACACTGTCAGTCATTGATCATTCCTGGGAAAAGCCCAACCAGGAAAAAGTCTGGGCCCTTCAGCTCTCGTCGCAGCAGCGCCATTGGCATCGAGAACATCCAGGAGGTCCAAGAGAGGAGGTGAGACGAGAGAACAGAGCTGATCGGCAGGGAGTGGGTAGTGAAGAGTGAATAGTGCTGCAACAGATGGAAGCAAAGACATTAAAAGGAGGAAATCAGCCATTAGAAGATACAAGGTCTTACTGGCTGTCAGTTTTGATCAAAGCTGTACATATCATTACTATTTGTTGCGCTTCTTGAATAACAAACAAAAATATTTTATATGAATTTCAGGTTATAACGAGACAAGACAAAGATTATTTCAGCCATTCAATACTAATTGAATTATTACTGTGTAAGGCTGTGGCCCTTATTTTGATGCAACCATGACCACATGTGTCATTCTGATGGTTTCCTTTGCCCGTCTCCGTTATGTGGAAGTTTGGTGGAGACTCTAGGCTAATAGATGCCTCTATACTTGTTGCTGCACTTGCGTGGTTACAAAGCTTTTTTAGATCTTACAGTACAACACATGTTCAAATTATATGAATGTGTTTTTGTTCGAACTTGTCTAATGTCTTACCATATCAAATAAGTAAACTTATAGTTTTGTCATGTGTCAATCTCCATCCCTGTCCTGAAGCCGGGAGGTATCTCCCAGCACCCAGAGGACACCAGAGAGCAGCCACTTTTCACAGGAAAACAGATCAGACAACTCCTCTAATCACAGTTCTCCAGAATTTCCTGCTACTAAGAACAGGTGACTATTATTTAAATTCAATAGTATAATATAATTTCACACATTGAGGAGTTATTTATAATGATTAACCCCTTGGGTGGGTGGCTTGGGAATGCATCTGTATACTGTAGATTGGAACAGAAACTTAATCACATGGACAGTTACCCTCATAACCATAGTCGTAAGCCTCTCTAGTCGTTTTCATGAAACAAGCCACCAAATTCACATTCTCCTTTTCACAATAGCACTGTTTGGAATTTTGGTTTGAATTGTGAACTTAAAGGCTACACTTGAATTTAATTTGTTGTTGGTATGTCAAAAATATTGTGATGTAGCCTGCTCTTAGTTTTTGGTAACTGTTACCAAGGTGTAGGTAGAGCTAATTTAGAGTACTGCACTCCAAGACAGCTCAAAAGATTATGTTAGCTTGCACAGATGCAAAAACACACTGGCTTGTAAGCGCAACCTAGGGTGCTGTGAAATGAAGCTGATGAAGACGTTTTGGGAGGAAAGGCACTAAATACAAATATAGAAAATTCGACTGCGCTTCCCAAATGGAAACAAATTAAAAAACATAGGTGTTCAAGTGGTCAGAGTGACCCAGGTGTGTAGTTTGGCGATGTGTTGCAGGGCAGCGTCCATCCCTGAGGCTCAGGACCTTTCGCGCTCTTCCTCCAACGCCAGCAGTTTCGCCAGCGTAGTAGAGGAGCATGAGGCAGAAGAGGAGTATGACACTGGACTGGTGAGTAGAGACAGGCGGAGTAACAACGCATAATGAAAGTGCATGCATTTGTGTCACTTCCTCAAAACCTGCAGCTTCCCACAACTGATGATGTCTGTGGTTCCGTGGCAATGTCTCAGAAAAGTCTGTTTTGTTTAATGTCACCTAAACAAATGAAACAATGGTTGTAAGAAGGTTTGATGGATTTCACGTTATCCTAGTTATGGCATGTCTCAAAATGTATTGCATAATAATCCATTTCTTTCATTTGCATCATTTTGCATCTAAGAAAAAGTCACACAAAAAAGACAAATGCCAATGCTGTGAACAGAGCTGTAGTTATAATGATGCTGTCTTTCTTGTGCTTGCTATACGTTGCTGGCAAAAAAGGGGAAATATTTCTAACTTGCTTTAACCCGCCTACAGGAAAGTGTGTCTTGTGTGACACCACTCAAGAAAGACTCCTTTGTGTACAGCTCTGCAGCCGAGGACATCGTATGTAGTACCAGCCAGGGAAGTTTTCCAGGTGAGTTTAGGAGAAAAGGGTTCATATTACTGGGTCAGTTATAGCCTCAAGGTGTGAGAAGCAGACAAGTTACCAAAGGTCAAATGTTTCACATATCCTGAGTATCTGGGGAATATCTAGATAGGGCAGAAGGTAAGAATAACACTCTCTGCTTCCTGAGCAATTAATATCACAGCACCCTTGACTGATTCACCTCAGCTGCACTTGTGGAGCTCACTGCCAACATCTGAAGTCAAAGTGTAAATGAGCCAACTCTCTGAATGAGGTTTACTACGCCTAAAAAGTACAGCATTGCAAACTTATCTATGATTCCCACACAACTTCTGTTATGCTGCACATACATTTTTTTTTCCATTTTATATTACTACTGATTCACTCTGAACCATAAAGCTTTTGCAGGCTTACTACTTTTTCTGGTAGCATTATATGCTTGCGTTTTTTAGCCATGACATCCACACATCTGTCTCTCTCCCAGCAGCTTCTCATCTTCAACAGCAACTGGATGCAGTGAAGGCATCAGAGCCAAAAGGGACAGATAGCCACCCTAAGACAGATCACCTTTCACAGGAAAACAAGTTCTCATCGGTGAGAAAGACTCCTTGAGTCTAATAGTTTTCATGACATTTCACACCAAAACCACAAATGTGAATGTCCTGGAGGCTCTAAAGGGCATCACCAAAATCAGTAGGATCTTTTGGGAAGGATGAACGTATGTAAAAAATACCATGGTAATGCATCCAATAGTTTGAAGTTTAAGTAAGCCAGGTAAATTGAATAATATAAATTATTTAACTGAGTTAAACACTACACCAGCCAAGTCTCTCTGGATGTAGGGTGATATGACACTGTGCCAAGAAAGGTCCCCATATTCCCTCAAATCTCTTCCGTGTATTGGAGTTGTGCAGATGCAGTTTTTATATCTGTATAATAGACTTCTTCTTTGCCCGTAATAAGATCTGAAGAAACCCCAAGTAAAAAGGCAGTTCACAAATTTTGATACAAGCTACTTGAAATCTGGTGGGAGCATGATATTTTCAAGAAAAGGGTGAATGGTTGGAGTGGATTTCCTTAATGTAGTGTCTGATTTGAAATGATGTGAATTGGCAATCAACATGCATTATTATTTCTCACAATACTGTGAACACTCGATCTAACTGTCCAGGCTTGAATGATTGATTTTGGCATATTGGAGTGAAAATGGAAACACTTGAAGAAGAATGCTTCAAAGTTTTATTAAACTGACTTGTCTAACAAGGCAGAAATGGAAAACAAATGAGCAGGAAGTGAAGACATTTTCACAGGGTTTGAAAAAGATATAGAAACCTGAGTAGGATCATCATTTTAATTGCATTTACCTGTCCAATCATGGATAAGGGCAGTATCGTCCAGGACTTGATGTTTGTTCTATTTCTTTGAAGTTACATTTGAAGAGATGCTATGCTATTTTTTCAGGAAATCTCCAGTAAATTGTTTAAATAAAGGCTTGAATTCGGTCTCTCCAATATATGGTGTTACCAGAAATAGGAATTTATCCCTGGCCGACTGGATACTGGGGTATAGACCAGATATATTCTAGTAGTGTCAGATCTTGACAATATTGTGAAAATAGATCTCATAAGTATAGCAGCAGGGATGGAGATATGTGGCTGGCTGGGCAGAGGCAGAAGAAATCTGGGTGGAAACTTGGCAGAAGGAATGCCAGGCATGAGAGCTTGTTGACGGGCTTGGTGGACAGTGAGACGGGCAGGCAGGCGGATAATACTGAGACAGAGAAAACCGTCATACAGACAGACAGACAGACAGACAGACAGACAGTCAAGCAAGCAAACTAACTCGATGCAAATGTAAACTAGCTTATATAAGCACGCAGCATAGACTAACCATGAGTACAACTATGATCCAGATAGGGTTGGAGCTCTTGTAGTCAGGAATGCTCTTTTGTAAGTGTCTGGATGCCTAACCTTAACCCTAACCCCTAACCCTAGTGCCAATTGCCAGGGGTAAGTGGGACAATGGGTCTTCCTGGTGAAAGTACGTATCTACCCAAAATAAATCCCATTTGGTCATTTATGTTTAAGTTAATTAGCAGTTTATGGAAACTGCTGCTTTTGTTAGCGGGCGGGCAGCTCCCATTCCAATCTGCTGCAGTTTTACTAGAAATGTTCATGTTCCATTTTTGGTGACATGAAAGATCAACATACAGCAAAACTCCAAAAAAAAATGAGAGTCTGTTTTAACTAGTAGAACTGCCACAAGGAGATTGGAAAAAACATGTTCATCCTGCACCCATATCTCTCGCGCCCTTTAATCCAACTAATAGTTGCTGAGATATTTCAGTCTGGACCAAAGTGGGAGACTAACAGGCAGAATGACATTGTCATCCATAGAGTGATGCCGTTACGATTATGAAAACGATCGCTGGTTGCAGCCCTGCTCTGATGTTTTGTGTTGCTGCAGGTCTTCTGTTGTTGTATTTGCCAATATTAACTGTCTCATCATTTCTTCACGTCTGTTTGCAGAACTGTTAACCACACTCCTGTGATCACTACATCAACGTCCATTTTCAGGTTTGACATAATGTTGACATAGTTTAGGGGGCAACTTAATGTCTCTGTGATAATAAAGAGTTATTTCCTTTCTTTAAATCCCTCATTCACTTGTTTCTCCTTTCTGTCAATCTCTCCCATGTCTTTTTCTTTGCCTCAGCATTCCCATATGAGGCATCTTTTGCCAGAAATAAAGCCAAGGGCATGTGAACTCCACCCCTGATGCAGAAGAGGAGCAGAGTTAATGACACTGAGAGAGCTTCCTTTGTATGTTTGGCATGGATCTGCTGCCTGTCGTGACAGACACCCAGCTCCATGCACATGTACCCATCTGTCGTCCTCATTTCAGCTCCACGTGTTTAAGGCAAAGGAAGCAAGACCTCTGCACCCATGCAATGTCAATACTGACTGTCATCTGTCAGCGGGCTTAGCAGAGTAAGTCCGGCTGCCTGCTTGTTCTTCAGGCCAGTAAGCTCTAAAAACCTGATTCCTACTGTAAACACTCAAATGTTGTGTGTCCTCTTTTAAAGATCAGGATTTGAACGAGGGATCAATGTTGCGACTTTAAGAGTGGTGAAAGAAACAGAGAGCATTCAAACAAGTGTTGTTTGTTTAGCTTGTGAAACAGTTGGTCTTTAAAGAGGAGAGTTGCACTACAGAGAAATATGTTTTTTAATGTCAACCACACATCCCACTGTGATATTGTGCATGGAATTGTGTGTGTGTGTGTGTGTGTGTGAGTGTGTGTGTATGGCTGTCTGTCAACCCACTTTTTGTGTTTTCTTGATAATCTATTCTTCTTCTGAATATTCTGCAGTGGGTATTTGTCATGTTTTTTGTTTTGTTTTGTTTTTTACAACAGCTTCAGTAAATCTGTCATGTTTTTAATGAAGGGTACTTCTGTGATGCTGTTGTTGGTGGCTGAAATAGCAAGAGTCATCTTCCTCATACAGTAGGTGGGTGAAAGGTGACATCTGCAGTTTTTTTTTTAATTAAAAATGTAATTGTACTACAGTGAGGCTGTAGATAAAAGGAAATATTTTAATATAACTCTAGACTCATTGATGCTGTATAATTAGAGTAAAGAGCTTAATTGCCATAGAGTCCCAACCAGCAACATGCATCCTTAATCCACACTTCAAGGTACTGCTGTTTTTGTCTCCAACTACTGTTCGTGACACGCCACTTGTTAATTTGATGTCCGTGTGCGGATGTGTGTGTGTGTACAACAGTACTGTGCATGGTGTAAATCTGCTTGCCAAAAACTTCTCCTCTGTACACTGGTGCCATGCTTGACATAGAGGTGTTGTCCCTGTGATTTGTGTTTTATTGAAAACCAGCCAACATCTCCAGACACAGTGCACATTGCTGATAGAGAGCCAAATGCCAGTTACCTAATTTATTTGTGTAATATACGTATGTGACCCAAACACTACATATTCAGAGTTATTTCAAAATGCTGACCTTTTGAAAAAATCTGATTTGTGGTTGAGTAAGAATTACACTGTGACTTGTCTTGAAGTTGCCTTTCTGATGATTGTGTTGCGTGAGCTGCTTTGAAAGAGGGTCATATTCAAAGGCACTGCATTGCCAGCTGGCAACTGAATGTAAAACTAGTCATAAGGCAGATATGTACCTGTTCCAATGAATGGCGATACTGTGTTGACTTCGGACCACAGTAACAGCTCACCTCTCCTGAGCGGAGAAGTTTTTTCAGTTTGTGTCTTCAGTTTGTTATGAAGGAAAGAAGAACTGACAACTAGAGTTCTTTAGTTGCAATTTTAATTCAATTCAATTTATTTCTCACATATAATGATGAAGGTACAATCATAGTGAAATGTGATAGGACTGAAGCGGATTGGAGATTTATTGTCTATAGTGAATTAATGACAGCATCATCTTGCTTAGAATTTGTGAAAATAACATTTTGCATTTGACTTTGGCACAGAATATATAAAGAGAGAGGGAAATTTTACACATTTGTGTAAATGAAATAGATTTTATAGAAATATGGTTTTAAATAATTTTCCTCTGGAGTTTGGAAATGCTTGAGTAGATGAACTATGCCCTCTTGTGGCTTGTATTATTATAGCACATCACTATTCATCTAACCGTGCTTGCACTGTATGCCAACAGCCGGTCCAAATCATAAAACTGGGAGTTAATCTTCTATGTGCTTGATTCCAATGATTGTATTTCCGTTCTTGTCAACAGTCTGCTTAAGTCCTTGTTCAAAAGACTTGTTTGTAAATATTGCTTTTCATCCTTTTTGTAAATAAAGCTGACAAAAATGAAGATGCATACAATAGATCAAACCATAATTCTTTCTGCATAAATGTTGATGATGAACTGAAAATAAGGAATGCATTACTACGAAAGAAAGTGGCATGTATTCCGAAAATAATTACTGAGAAAATTTTGTGTTTCATGATTTTAAGACAGACAGATAATGTAAGGCTTTGGCAAGAAAAATATCTCTTCCAACTTGAAGCTGACTGAAGCTGCTGTTGTTTTGTTTAAAGATCAAGTCGTCTTTCTTCCTCTCTAAGCCATCTCCATCCACTGTTGAGTTTTCGTTCACATCTCCAGGTTCCACCATTTGAAGTCAAACCATTGCCTGCGGACGTTGGTGCCACAGTGCACCTCTCCCTGCCCTTGGTGGTAAGATGTGAAGTCATCAATGAACGTGCAGCTGAGGCCCAGGCCCTCCAACAGCGAGCACATCTCAGCCTCCAGGGCACAGCGTCCATTCACCTTGGGGCCAAAGGGCTTCGGGATGCCGAGGTTTTTCCCCAAGACAATCATGTTCACCTGGAAACAGATGAAACAGATCATAAGTCTCGTAGTGATGCCATCAGGTCTTTGATCTATGTCAATCATATTTCAAATGCTTTAATGCCAACCACTGGGAAACAGTTAATTGTGAACACACCATGTCAGGGTAATAAGCCACTGCTCTGGGCTGGGCAGCATTCTTCCATGGCCTGAAAAGGATTGGCACGTCGATGATGTCCTCATCAACCAGACCCAGCTCTCTCTTCAGCACATCCCTGTTCCAGTCGATGCAGCTCTGGGAAGGTAAGCAGTAAAAATACATCATCCGTGACACCAACTGTACAATACACAAGTTTTAAAACTCATTTTTGTTCATTACATCCTGTAACCACATAACAGTAAAGATAATCTTAATCTAGATTACTTTTGTTGCAAACAGTACACACTGCGGCCAAAAGTATGTGGACATTCCTGCTAATTAGTAGGTTCAGCTGCCTCGGACACACCCACTGCTGAAAGGTCCATAAAATCAACCATACAAAAATGCAATCTCTGCTGGAAAACATCTAGTCACAAAAGGACTCAGTAAATTTCAAGTAACTGCAATCTTTCTAGTAAGCTAGTTTTTTACAGATGTCATGTTTGCTCAATTTGCCCCAGTCAATTCTAAGTGATGTTATGATGAAATGCAAAATAGCTTTGAGTCTAATATTACAATCCTACTTACCTGCGCGTATTTATTTTGGGCGAGGAGACTTTCATCACTGAGTACCTCATCCACTGTTACTGGTTTTTCACCTTCCACACCTATTTGGAAATGTTTTACAGAGTGAGCATCAAGAAAAATATGATGAGTTTGTAGATTACAGTAGATTTTATACAGATAAGATTGTCATACAGGTCTACCTTCAAACAGTTTGGCTTGTCCATGTCCATCTTTCTGTAAGCCTTTGAATAGTTTGTAGGCTGCATCTGGGCTGGCCAGCAGCAGCCGGAAGCCCTGAGAACAGAAACACAAGAGGCAAAGTTAACACTGGCTGTCTCTTATCCAAACAAACCTACAATGTATGTAGCAACATGTCGATACCAACTGGTAACAGCTAGTGGCTTCCTGTCTTCAAAGCATTTGATATTTCAGTTCAGTAGTTTAAGTTCTTAAAAGGATATATTTACCTTTCTGTCAGGTGCAGGAACAAAAGTCATGAATTCATCTACGTGGCCGACAAGGAGCCAGTCAGTAAATAAGGCAATGGGCTCCTGAACTTTCTGAGCCCTCAAGAAGTCCTGAACTACTTTGGTCATGTTCCGTCCTCCAGTTGCCCTTAAACAAAAGAAACATAAGTTCACAAATCTTCTGAGCAACAGCAAACTAGATGTATTATTATATGAAGAGCTGTTAATATAAATAATTCATGTTCTTCATAAGTCAGGAACTTTGTTGCAAACTCACGTAGGAAAGGCCACGCCAAGGAGGATTCTGCCCAGTGGGTAGTTTTTTCCATTCACAGTGACAGGAGGACTAACATCCAGATTACCGAATGAGTCCAGACTGCTCACATCTTTTCTCCCAGGCACCCTTGTCACATAGCCAAAGTCAGGGCCCTGAGGACATGAAAGTGGTCATAGATATGAAGGTTTTTTAGCAAAAAAAAAAAAAAAAAGTGGTAGCTTGCCATCTTCAGTGTCAAATTCATCCAGGAAATATCACTTATAACAAACCTTAACCAAACAGCAGACTGGATTTTAAAGATAACCTGTTGAGATTGTTGATAATTCAGATTTGTTTGCAAGACACACCGACAAGCCAGAGTCATCAAGTGACATCATTTAACCCAGATATTTATGTACTGAGTCTGCCCAGGATTTGCAAAATTATTTTCAGTTTTTTTTTTTTTTTTAAGATGAATATAAAACAACATTTAGCAGATGAATGTCAAAACAGCCTTTTAGTGTCAAAATTATATATCACTGCATATTTTTTTGCACAGTGAAAGTCAAATATCCAAGTGAAGCAACAATAAGCAAAACATATTTTTGAGTTAAAAATAAAACACAAACTATGCCACTCTCAGAACTTTTCCACTTCACCCAAAACATTTTGTATCAACAAACACATTATCAAAAGAAATCTCACCAGTAGTTCATGTAATGGAAAGTCCACAAGTCCTCTATCTCGAGGGGAATCCAGAACAACAGGAAACTGTTGATGAGGTGAGTCAATGTAGCCAAACTCCATCTCATCCTGAAAAGTAGATGTAATATGAGTTTTCACCTGGCTTTCTATTTTCTTTTTTGTTTCAGAGGTTTTAATAACAACAATAACTTAACTGAATTTAACTTCTAACTAACTTCTGACTTCTCTGTGTATGTTTTATGTAAATCATCTTTTTCTTCTTTCTTATGATGTGTTTGATGTGACGTTAATTCAAACATGACTTGCTCTGGTTTTTTTTTTTTTTTTTAAAGGAACACATTTTTTGTTGTATTTGTTGCTCTTTTAAGGGAAAAAAAACCTTGCTGTACCGAAGTTTTTCTTCCTGTTCAGTTTCATAATAAAACTGATTTGAAAATAAATTTTCTTGCACCACCTTCAGCCACTTAATGACCTCCCACAAACAGTATGGATTAGAATGAAAAACAAATATGAACTTATTATGGCAGGCAGAGCTGAAATCTAAATTAAGTGTGGCACATTTTGTTTTCTTACCTGAATCCAGCGATCTCCTCTGCTCACATAGTTATTACAAATGCGAAGGTGGCACCCACTCTTTTGAACAAAGTTCTTCATTTCTTCAAGGAACTTTTTGTTATCAGATGTGCTAAAAATGTGACAACAGACAGAGAAGAAGTATTCACCACATTACCTCAGTATTATGCAATTTTCATAACACTAATAAAAAATCTTTTGGGTAAAACAGGAAATAAAAATGAGAAATGTAAAACCACAAATTTGGGTACATGGATGTTGCTGTAAATCATCATTTGTGTGTGTCATCTTCTTGGTTGTATGACTATAACATTCTATCAACACATTTCTATTCGTCACCATCACCCACCATCTTTATTATTTATCAGCCTGCCCTTACCTGCACACAAACACCTCTTCAGGCTGGAGGATGTTGGGTGTCATGATCCACGGTGCCACTTTGAACACCACTTTGTCCGTGAAAATAGGTGTCTCAGGGACACCCTGTTGAAACATAAGAGAGGCTGCTGAGTAGTATCAAGATACATTCCTCTTTGTCTGTAAGTTGACTGAAAAATTTTAACTAAACTTGACCTAAACACTGTTTGAGTAAATGGACTCTTTACAAGGCGATTTACCAAATGTACCAAGTCCAAGTTCATGAAGTCATCATTTCATTCTTGATCTTGGAAACAGTGGTTCGACTAAAATTCTTATCTCAAGGTCCAAGTACCACCTAAAAAAGGCTGTAGATCTTACTTTAGAGATGGGCTCTAACAGACTGAGGTTGATGGTGATGAGCCCATCAAAGTCTTTGTCAAGAAACTTGAGGCCCTCCACATAAAACTTCATCTCTGTTGCGCCACCGAGGTAAGGCACTTCTTTGGACAGGGTTGCACTGTCGAGGAACAGTGGATATTCAGCTAGCCCCTCTGTGTCGTGGTCAGGTTTCCCTAATGAATTAAGAAATGAGACATTAAAAAAGGTTCAATACTGAGGTACTCTACTGGAAAAACAAGAAAAATAGAAATGGCTGAGATGCCTTAACTAGCTAGTTGAATTTCATGCATTCATATTATTACCTCCTTTTATAAACCTGTAGACTCTGATAGTCTCTCCATCACCCTGAGAGACGTGCATGGTGAGCTTGTAGCCCTCTGGCAGCTTGGCGGGGCCTCTGGTCCGCAGCACCATGAGAGACATGTCCTCAATGTCTGTACATCCACAAAGAGTTAATGTTGTTCACATATGTTGTTGAAACCAGGCACCATAGATTTATCATCCACATGTAACAGATACATGACATCAATGTTCTTGAGTGACTTTTTCACACAACTCATGCTACTGTATAATACCTCTTAGGAAGCAGACAGACCCACAGCTTTTTTTTTCCAGCTCTTCTGATTTGACTACTTACTTACTTCATAAAGATGCCCTTTCTACTCGCACATTTGTAGTTTTGCCAAACTGATTGAATATATCAGCACTTTAATCAAGTGATTTTGCAAAAAACTCTCTACTTTCACTACAGAGAGTGAAAGAG
Source organism: Protonibea diacanthus (assembly GCA_028641955.1). NCBI lineage: Eukaryota > Metazoa > Chordata > Actinopteri > Sciaenidae > Protonibea > Protonibea diacanthus. The sequence continues at coordinate 15,941,446 of CM053978.1, forward strand.
AGAATTCATTGGTGAACAAGAAGCTGAACTAATTTACCTGACAACTCTGAGATTAATCTCTGTGCCAAATCTGGTCTCTTCCAGTAGGTACGCTCACAGTCACAGTTAACCAGCAGGATGGCTCCATGCCCGTCGGGACCCCATTTCCAGGATCCCTATCAAGTTTTCAACAAACCAGACATGAATGAATTTGATTGCTGCTTAGACTTTGACTTCACCGCTTTTACTTGCACACTTCAACAAACAAACTGTAGAAAAGTAGATGAGAATATGAAATGAAGTCAAAAGTTCAACAATATGCTGAGGCAGAAAATGATCTATAATACTACAGCCTAATCAGAGAAATGTTTTTTTTTTCTATCAAGCATGATAAGTTCTAAATGGGGCACAGGAATACTTTAAATGAAAAATAATATGCTATAATAAATTTATTCCATAAATTCAGTCCAATTCAGTTCGTTACACTGGGCATGTGATTGCTTATCATTAGTTGTCAGAGTCTGAGCTCACCTTATTGGGGTTGTTCTTCTCCACAACAGTGTCTCTGTCAGCGTCCACATCCAGAGAGATCTCTGCATGACGGACACATTTTGTTTATTACAAAATGAAAATATTCCAGATAGTGGCTCATATCACAGCACAGCCATTGTGTATAGTAATGATGTTGATTTTAAAATATACACCGTTCCATTTAACATGTGAGTCACGTTTGGATTTTGATGTGCTTTTAAACATTAATGCTCTGCTGATATTGGGCTAGCAAAAGAAAAACGCACCGTTGTTCTAAATCTTGTTTTTCATTGTTATTAAAATACATGTTGCTTTTATTATGTTTAAACGTACCGACAGCTGTCAGGTGGACGACTGCTTCTTCCAACTTCATTCCTTTCTCATCATAGTATGAGATAGACAGCTTATAAAACAAAGTCACAAGTTATTTATATATATACAAGATGATGTTTCACAATTGTGAAATATTAAATAATTCTGCATGAAAATCATGACTTGCACTGTACATTGCAAAGCAAAAGGCGATAAATCGTTAAATGAAGTCAAATGTACAAATGCTGTATGGAGGGCCTGTTATAGACTGCAGACAGTTAGTGGATTGGTTTCAGGTGCCAATGAACTGATAGTTGAAATGAAAATATTTCAAAACCATTTCAAAAAATATTTCCACACTGCCTAGAATTCAACATTTCATCTGAATGGTGATGAAACATGGCTCTCACATGAACTTAAATCATGTTTCTAAGTCATTTTCTAATCTACAAACACCCCATATCTTGGATGTGTCATTGTTTTGTGACATCAGAGTCATGCACTTCTGTCCTACTTTACCTTGCTATCATTTTCTTCCTCACTGGCAGAGCTCATGGTGATGGATAGTACTGAATTTTCAATGAAATGGATGGGATGGGGTTGCCATAGCTTTATGGACACAGAGCTGATGCCCATATGAACATTGGGAGAGCACTTCACAGAGAAGAACTTGGAGTTTGGAGGGGCACCCCTGAGAACAAGAGAAAGAGAATATTTTGATGACTGTGAGAGTACATGTTTGTTTATAAATGAGCAGGCAAGGCTTGAATTTTGTAACAGGTGGCAAACCAAAGTGGCAGCTGTAGTCATCATAAAGTTAGTCAGTCTATATTCTTTAATGCTTGGAAGACTGGAAAGTGGTGTGACCATATACTGTTGTTTAAATTAAAGTAACCAGTTGGTGTGATAAAAAATGACATCAAGTTTCAGATATAAACTGCAGAAGATAAGAATGTGTGTAGTGGCAACAGATTAAAGAAGAACCTACCTGCTCAGATTCACATTCAGCTCCGTGCCGACCACGTATACAACGCGTGTCATCTTGCCATAATCTACTCTGAGGGTCCGGGATTGAATCATGGCTGCAGTCCTTTGGCAGTGCGAGACTGAAGGTATTTTAAGATTGCTCCGTTATCAGGATACGAGCAGAAGATACAGACTGGTCTGACACTGTCTGTCATTATAAAGGCTGCAGGAACTGAAGGTTTAAGCCTCTGTGTTCACTGATTGGTCAGCCAGCTGCCAAACCCCCGACCCACCTCACTAATGTCATCTATCTCCTTCCCTGTTCTGTCTCTTCTTCCTCTCTCTCTCTCTGTTGACTCAAGATCATGAGTTAATATTTTGTCACTGAAGTAATCTTCCCTTTAAATGATGAGGACTCACCCTAATGTTATGAATCCACGGTGTCACTGTACACACTTGACAACTAGTTACCAGCTGTTAAAACTAAACAGAAACTAAACACTCACACACACACACACACACAGCAATGGGAAGAAGAAATGGTAAATGGACTGTACTTATATAGCGCCTTTCTAGTATTCCGACCACTCAAAGCGCATTTACACTACATATCTCATTCACATACATTCATACACTGATAGCATTAGCTGCCATGCGAGGTGCAGTTTTTAGGAGCTAACCATTCATACACATTCACACACCGATGGCGCAGCTTTCGGGAGCAATGTGGGGTTCAGTATCTTGCCCAAGGACACTTCGACACACAGACTGGAGGAGCCGGGGATCGAACCGCCAATCAACTGATTACTGTCTCTACCTCCGAGCCACAGTCCTGTCATGTCTTGCGCTGTACAGTACTGCTTTGTTCTGTAATAAATTGAACAGCCATAAACGCTATTTCATCTTACGGTCTGTTGTACAGAGCATTTTCTAACATTTCTAAACATTTTCTATTTGGATAAAATAATTGCTTTGGCTTGACAGATGTATGCACAGATGGAGGATAAAAGGAGATGGAGGTGGATGTCTCCAAGGAAACGTATGGCTAAAGATCCGATTTTGGACTCAAAAAAATTCAAATCAATCATTAGTGCAAGACAGAATGCCACTACCATAGGTACTGGTATTCATAACATAATAAGGCATTAAAAGCTTGAATGCTTTGTCATTTTATCCAACAGAGTTTGAACTGTATAAAGACAAAATTGTTTCATTTGTATTTTTTTTTTCTTTGGGAGCAATATGTAAACAAGTCACACCCAATAGGCAAGACAAGGTGGTTTGCACCAAACAAATTGAATGCAGTCATTAAAAGAGGCCTTTTGTTGATTCCATTTGTTTTATTTTAACTTTATATATTTAGATTTATACATTTTAGTTTATTTATATTGTATGTCATTCTGGATTGTTTTAAATGTGTTCTATTTTTTGTAATGCTTAAAATGTGCATGTGTAAAATGTGTATAAAATTTATTATTATTATTATTTTCACTGCTCAGAGTGAAGATGGAAAGTGTGGGAGTGGACCAACACCTGGCTGCATGGACAACAGACTATGTGAGGCTCCATCACTGTGTGTCTGACGTGGTGCTCTGCAGCACAGGTGCTCCTCAGGGTACAGTGCTCTCCCCCTTCCTTTTCACCCTCTACACCTCTGACTTCAACCACAACACCACCCACTGCCACACCCAGAAGTTCTCCAATGACACAGCCGTTGTTGGATGTGTTTCTGAGGGGAACGACCTGGAATACAGGACAGTCATCAGGGACTTTGTCAGCTGGAGTGAGCTCAACAAGCCTCAGCTTAACACCAGCAAGACAAAGGAGATGATAGTTAACTTCAGGAGGAAAACATCCCACTTCACACGGGTGAACATCCAGGGATCGGACATAGAGGTGGTAGAGAAATTCAATTTATATATATATATATATATATATTGAACACAAATTCCTGGGTGTTCACCTAAACAATAAACTGTACTAGACTGACAACCCCCATGCTCTTTACAAGAAGGGCCAGAGTTGCCTCCATGTGCTGAGGAGAGGTCCTTTGGAGTGTGCAGGACTCTCCTCAGGACTTTTTATGACTCTGTGTTGGCTGCTTGAGAGGTGGCAGCATGGACAGGGACAGGAGCAGGCTCAATAGACAGATTAGAATAGCAAGCCCTGTCCTGGACTGTCCTCTGGACTCCATAGAGGAAGTAGGGGAGAGAAGGATGTTAGCTAAGCTGACATCCATCATGGACAACACCTCTCACACCCTACACGACACTGTGGGGTCACTGAGTAGCTCCTTCAGCAACAGACGGTTACACCCATGCTGTAAGGAGAAGAGATTCCACAGTGAGGCAATCAGGCACTGCTTCATGGAAATTGCTAAACACTCAACACTGTATCTCAATCATGTTTCCTGGTTTTGATTGTCCCTGTAGCTGACTGCTTTGAGACCTCAGGGTCATGCACTTCTGTCCTACTAGGCAGTAGAATAAAATACTAAAGTGACCCCAATCCCCAAACAACTTGCAACATATAGGTGTGTGTGTGAGTGTGAGTGTGTGTGTGTATGTGTCTGGATACGGCCTCAAATTATCCTCTCACCTGCGTGATTGCCTCACTGCTTTCTGATTCACTAATCATGCTCCTTTAGCAGCAAACTGTTACACCCAGAGTGTAAGAAGGAGAGGCTCCGCAGGTCCTTCATCCCGGCCACTGTCAGGCTCTACAACACCTGCACCACATGATAATGTTGTAGTTTCTGTTTCTGTTCCTGTCTCTACTCACTACTACTCACCATGGCTGTATTTTTATTTAAATTTTATTCTTTATCTGTATTTTCAGTATATTTCCATTTCCATTACGATTACTTACAATGTACAATATTACTTATATCATGGTCACTTATTTTTACAATATAATTTAAATCACGGTCACTTGACATTGCAATACTTTTTATATCATGCCACTTTTACCTTCAGTACTTGTTTTTGCACATTGTCTGTTGTTTGCCGGTTGTTTGTTTGTTGTTTATTGTGTAGGTTATAAGATACTTCTGTCTGTTCGTTGTGTTTTGCCCTTTCTACTTTAATTATGTAGTGTATATTACACTCACTCCACTCCACTGAAAATAGTATACTCTAATCTAATCTAATCTAATCTTATTATTGTTGTTATTATAATAGAGAGGAAAACAAGGTTATGGTCTGTGAAGACGTTAAAAGGCTTAATACGGACACTGAGATAAATGCCAAAATGGTGTATGCTAAATAACAGTGTTTAGCTTTGTGGGCCTGCAAGGAAAACAAGTGGAACACTATTATCTTAATCCCTCTGGGCATCATGAAAGTTATTTTGTAACATGTATCTCATGGTTTGATAAGCTATTTCTGGTAGTTGTTGGACTGGGTAGAGATGAGATAGTGTCAGCAGGTTGGACCTTAGGCTGACTTTTTGACAGTGTCAGGGAACTGCTATGTAACCAGAAAAGAGTCAGAGAAGTCAAGAGTGTATTTCTTGTAACCACACAGACAATGATGTCAGGAAGTATTTGTGCTGTGTTCTCAGACTGAGAGTTCGATTCAGCTGTGTGTAGTACCTCAGGCACTGGGATATCCTTACACCCAGCCAGGTCATAATGCAGAACGAATTCTACACCTTTAATGGGCAAGGCGAGGAGAGTAGCAACTTTAAAGAAGCAGCTGACCAGGGAAGACATAAACATGAACACGGACGCACAGACGAGGACCAAGACCAAAGAGAAAGCTTATGCTTTTGGTTTCAAATTCAAATCACAGCATTCCAAAAAATATTGCTTAACTGTCTTAACACTTAACCATCATTAGAAATGACTAACCTTTTATAAGAAGTGGCAAACTCATGAACTTCCTGCCTGATTGCCTCACCTCTGCCTGATATTTCTAAACTAGAGTTAGTACTGTATGAGAAAATGTCCTACAGGATGAGTTTTGAAATATATATATACAGTGTGTATAAGACCAGACTTTAAACTAAAATCACGGTCAATAAACATTCTGGTGATGCACTGGATTTGGCAGTGCTTCCATAACTGAGTTCCTAAACAAAGTCCTCAACACTAGACTCCCGGCTTCTTTATCTGCTTGTTAATATATCCAGCTGGATCCATCTTCTGACATCTATCTATCACTGCCTTGACATGCTTGTGATATTGATCAACTTTCTTCTCCGTCTCCTGACTCATGACCAAAATTAACTTGTGTTGTTCTGGACTAATCAAGATGTAAGCAGTAAGACTATCCTTCTGACCTCATTCTACTGCAGTATTTTGGGATTGTGTATTTTGATCTGTCAGGGAAGTTGGATACAGATTAAGTTTGAAGCTGGACTTGGGGCCAGGAGTAAAAATCCTAGGAGGTGTATTATGGTCCTTAATTCCAAAGTCTCCAGCAATGTTAAGCAGCTTTTGAATGATTCTGCAGCAGATCTGTTTTGCCTACTTTGCACTCCTTTCTTTCAGCCCAACAAGGCCGCCACTCTTTTCTTTAGCAATGACCTTCAACGATAACCCTGAACAGTTTAACTATCTCAAAGGTTTAATTCTCTTTTCTTGAAATGCTTTTGCTTTTACTTTTGTCCTTCAGTTTGTAATCCTTTTTTGTTCTGAACTGACTGAACACACTCCCACATCAGATGTCTTTTTCTAGCTGGGAGGTGTCCAGTCATTTTGTGCTTTTTTTGCCCATTTCTCAGAAAGTTCTACATTGGCCACAGGAGTCAAACTCATTTTCTTGTATTTATTCTGTTTAAATTTTCAGTTTAAATTATTATACTGTTCATCTGTTTACACAGGTTGCAAAAGCGCTGTTGAGTCTTGCGTACAGTTGGACAGCTTCATAAACTTGAAATGAGATGTTAAAATAATCCTGTCTTGATTAACTTGATAATGCGTGTGTGATAAGTGTGATATTAGGCTAATAACACTTCAGGATATTCGTATGTGTGACCCTAACTTGACAGCCAATATCTTCCTGATTTAAGCTAAAAACACAACTGAACAAACACAAATGTCTGCATAGACAGTAAAAAAGGAGCGGCAGATGCCACTTCAACACAAATCTCTGGCCGTTCATCCATCAGAAAATGTGAAGGGAACAGGGAACTGTATTTACACAAGAATTTCATGCCATTCAACCAACACAACTGGACATGGAGTAATAGGGGCCTTCCTGTATTACTCCATGACTCAAAAGGAAATTTGATCATTTAACACAACTTTGCACTCCAGATGACAGTTACAATGTCTGTCTATCAAGGAAGCAGCTTAAAGCTCATCCTCTTTCACTAGAAACACACAATACTATGATCAATACAGCTTTGTCAAATGTATTTATGCAACTTGTACACCTCATACACATATATGTTATCAATGCATGCATGCAACAGTCTATTAGGTGTACCCACTTAACCCACAGAAGTCTTGACTGAAAAAAATCAAACATTTACAGAGCCTAAAGGAAACATGCCTTCTTGTGGTTCTGTATTATAACACATCACTATTCATCTTACTGTGTTTGTACTAAATGTCAACAGCTTGTCCAAATCACATCAGGATTGGTAGTTCATCTTCTATGTGCTTTATTCCAGTTACTGTATTTTTGTGCTTGTCAACAGTCTGCTTAAGTCCTTGTTCAAAAGACTTGCTTGTAAATATCGCTTTTCATCCTTTTGGTAAATTAAGCCAACAAAAATGTTTAAAAAAGATGAAGATGCATACAACAAATCAATCCACCCAGTTAATTCTTTCTGCAGAAATGTTAATGATTACTGTGCAGGTACTTTCATATGAAAATGAGACACATAGAAAAAAAAAAGATGGCATGTATTCCAAAATGATGAATGAAAAGAAAATTAAGCATTTTGTGATTTTAAGACATGGAGCTAATGTAAGGCTTTGAAAAAATATATAAAATATTTCTTCCAACTTGAAGCTGACTGAAGCTGCTGTTGTTTTGTTTAAAGATCAAGTCGTCTTTCTTCCTCTCTATGCTATCTCCATCCACTGTTGAGTTTTCATTCACATCTCCAGGTTCCACCATTTGAAGTCAAACAATTCCCTGCGGACATTGGAGCCACAGTGCACCTCTCCCAGCTGTTTGTGGTAGGAGGCAAAGTCATCGATGAACGTGCAGCTGAGGCCCAGGCCCTCCAACAGGGAGCACATCTCAGCCTCCAGGGCACAGCGTCCATTCACCTTGGGGCCAAAGGGCTTCGGGATGCCGAGGTTTTTCCCCAAGACGATCATGTTCACCTGGAAATAGATGTGTCAGGTCACGAGACACACAGTCATGCCATTAACTCTTTGATTTATGTACATTATATTTTATTATTACAGTAGAGTATGACAGCTACTGTAAGTATGTCTGAACGCACCAAGTCAGGGTAATAAGCCTCTGCTCTATTTCGCTTTGGGTCAGTTTTGAAGAGGACAGGGACGTCGATGATGTCCTCCTCATCCAGGCCCAGCTCTCTCTTCAGTACATCCCTGTTCCAGTCAATGCAGCTCTGGGAAGGCAAGCGATAAAAATACATCAATCATTGCACATGATAATACAAAATTTAAAAAAGGAATTTTTGCTCATTAAAGTCTGTAACCTTGGTCTGTCTGACAAGTTTCAGGAGCAGGACCGCACCTCAACCATGTCACTTCTGACATTCCTAGACCCACCTAACCCTCTATGAAACAGTCTTGCATCATCCTTTGGGTTTGAATCTAACCTTACATTTCCCACACACCTGCGCATAGTTATTTTGAGCTTGCAGGTCTTCATCACTGAGTACCTCATCCACTGTTACTGTTTTTTGGCCTTCCACACCTATTTGGAAATGTTTTACATGTGAGCATTAAGAAAAATATGATGGCTTTGTAGATTACAGTAGATTTTGTACAGATAAGATTGTCATACAGGTCTACCTTCAAACAGTTTGGCTTGTCCATGTCCATCTTTCTGTAAGCCTTTGAATAGTTTGTAGGCTGCATCTGGGCTGGCCAGCAGCAGCCGGAAGCCCTGAGAACAGAAACACAAGAGGCAAAGTTAACACTGGCTGTCTTGTATTAATCTAATATACATGTGTATATTATGTTGTTACATATGTAAAAACATGTTGATACCAACCTGTAACCACTAGTGGCTTCCTGTCTTCAAAGCATTTGATATTTCTGTTCAGCAGTTATTAAAAGGATATATTTACCTTTCTGTCAGGTGCAGGAACAAAAGTCATGAATTCATCTACGTGGCCGACAAAGAGCCAGTCAGAAAATAAGGCAATGGGCTCCTGAACTTTCTGAGCCCACAAGAAGTCCTGAACTACTTTGGTCATGTTCCGTCCTTCAGTTGCCCTTAAACAAAAGAAACATGCAAGTAAGTTCACAAATCTTCTGTCACATATTCTGTTTACAGAGCAAACATGAAGAGGGTGTATTATATTATTATATGAAGAATAATTCATATGAATGAATAATTCATGTTCCTAACAAGTCAGGACCTTTGTTACAAACTCACGTTGGAAAGGCCACACCAATGATGATTCTGCCCAGTGGGTAGTTTCTTCCATTAACAGTGACAGGAGGACTAACCTCCAGATTACCGAATGAGTCCAGACTGCTCACATCTTTTCTCTCAGCCACCCTTGTCACATAGCCAAAGTCAGGGCCCTGAGGACATGAAAGTGCACATAGATCCCCACTAGACGTGTTCCCAGGCATATGAAAATACTCAACAATAACACTTCATGTGGTGTCAGACTCTCTCGCACATCATTCTGCATAGTGAAAGTCAAATATCTAAGTGAAATAACGATAACACAAACAAAACACAAAATCATGTCGCTTTCAGAACTTTTCCATTTTCCCCAAAAGCATTTTCTATCATTATCATTCTGTCTCTCACCAGTAGTTCATAAAATGGAAAGTCCATGAGTTTTCTATCCCGAGGGGAATCCAGAACAACAGGAAACCGTTGATGAGGTGAGTCGATGTAACCAAACTCCATCTCATCCTGAAAAGTAGAAGAAAGGATTTTTTTTTTTGATAATAACAATAACTTAACAAAGTCTAAATTCTTAAAGTCTTTTCTCAATGTTTCATGTAAATCTTCTTTTTCTTCTTTGTCATGATGTGTTTGATGTATATCTTTTCTTATCACGCTGGTTCCAGTTTGACTTGTTCTGGCTTGTCACTTTTTTAAAGGAACACATTTTTCGAGTTGTTACTCTTTCTGAGGAAGTTTTGCATGCAGCGTCTTTCTTCCTGTCTGGTTTCATAATGCAACCTATGACACTGTCACAATACCTGGAGGTTACTGGTATGACTCAAATATATATATATATATTTTTTTTCTTGCACAACCTCCAGCCACTGAATGAAGTATAAATGTGAGTGAGAAGCAAATATCAAATTATTGCTTATGCTTATGACAGGTAAAGCTGAAATCTAAATTAAAGTGTGTTTCATTTAAAGAATGTTTCTCACCTGCATCCAGCGATCTCCTCTGTTCACAAACTCTTGGCAAATCTTAAGCTTGTACCCACTCATTGCAACAAAGTTCTTCATTTCTTCAAGGAACTTGATGTTATCAGATGTGCTGAAAATGTGACCGCAGACAGAGAAGAAGTAGTCACCATATCACCACAGTATCATGCAATTTTCTTTTGCATGTTTTTGTATCTATATAATCAACCAATTATCAACTTTGTTATTCAACTGTTCATCTATCAGGTAAAACAGGACATAAAATATGAATGACAAATGTAAACCACAAAGGGGAAACTTACATACTTACGTACATAGATGATGCTGTAAGTCATAATTTTCATTTGTAATTTTCTTGGTTGTACGACTTTAACTTCCCGTTGACAAATTTGTATCATCAAAATCATCTTTATTATTTATCAGTCTGTCCTACCTGCAAACAAACACCTCTTCAGGCAGGAGGGTGTTGGGTGTCATGATCCACGGCGCCACTCTGAACAAGACTTTGTCAGTGAAAATAGGTGTCTCAGGGACACTCTGTTGAAACACAAGGGAGGCTGCTGAGTAGTGTCAAGATATATTCCTCTTTGTCTGTAAGTTCACTGAGCGAAACTCTAATCTTAGAAAATTATAAAATCAACCTGACCTACACTTTGTTTTGAGTAAAAGTGGTAAAAGTAAAAGTAGACCTTGAGTTAAGATATTTAATCAAATTACAAATTGATGTATTGATTAAACAGCAAAAGGAATGGTAGGACATTAAATCAAGTTTAAAAAGTGCTGAAGATCTTACTTTAGAGATGGGCTCTAACAGGCTGAGGTTGATGGTGATGAGCCCATTGAAGTCTTTGTCAGGAAACCTGAGGCCCTCCACATAAAAGTTCATCTCTGCGCTGCCAAGGTAAGGAACTTGTCTGGACAGGAATCTACTGTCCAGAATCAGCGTATAGTCATCCACAGTGTAGTCAGATTGCCCAACTGAATTAAGAAAGGAAACAAAGAAAGGTTCAATACTGAGATACTTTCCTGGAAAATGAAAATAATAATAATAATAATAATAAAAAAAAGGTTTAAAGATGTCACACAGAGCCTTAAATAGCCAGCTGCATTGCCTGCACGTCACATCATCTGATATGGGGCTTTTACATCCCTCATCTTTTCTCATAAAGGACATTATTACCTGGCTTTTTCAAGCAGTAGACTCTGATACCCTCTGCGTCACCCTGAGAGATGTGCATGGTGAGCTTGTAGCCATCTGGGAGTTTGGCAGGGCCTTTGGTCCGCAGCACCATGAGAGACATGTCCTTCAGATCTGTACATCCACAAAGAGTACATGTTGTTTAGATATATTGTTGAAACCGGACATTATAGATTTGAAATGCAGATGTAAGAACTACACAACATCAGTGTTCGTGGATTGGGAAAACAGTCACACATCATGAATAACACCATATTTTTAAATAAAAATTCTGCTCTGGTGGTTTGACTGGTAATTTGAGAGGCTTACTTTATCAAGACAGCATCTCCACCCACACATATATAATTCCACCAAACTGATTTGACATCAGTCAATCTGCTGACTTTGCGAAAGCAAATACAAGTGGGCCATCAGTGCTGATAACAGTGATGAAAAAGCTAGAGAGGAAATAAAGAGAGGGACTGAGAGAATTCATTGGTGAGCAAGAAGGGGAACTATTTTACCTGACAAGTTCGAGATGAAGTTCTGCTCGGTGTCTGGTTTCTTCCAGTAGGTACGCTCACAGTCACAGTTGACCAGTACAATGGCTCCATGCCCATCAGGGCCCCATTTCCAGGATCCCTAACAAGTTTTTAACAAACCAGAAAAGTAAAACTAAGTGCAAAGGTAAACAATATATCGAGGCAAAAATGGTCTATAAATTCACGCCTACTCAGGTAGAAGCCTTGACAGGGAAATAATTTCTTCATGTCGAGCATGACAAGTTCTAAATAGGAAGCGTGAATATTTTAAATGCTATTCCATTATATAATCCTATTCAGCCTGTTACACTTGACATGTTATTGTTTATCAGAAAGTAAAAATAAGAGAAAGTATCTCACCCGTCTGAGCTCACCTTATTGGGGTTGTTCTTCTCCACAACACTGTCTCTGTCAGCATCCACATCCAGAGAGATCTCTGCATGACAGACATGTTTTGTTTATTACAAAATGTCTTTGCATGGTCAAAATATTCAAGATAGTGGTTCATATCACGGTGCAGCTATTTTGTATAGAAATGATGTTGATATCAAAATATACACTGTTCTATTTATTGTGTTATTATGTTTGTGATGTATGCATAATTACTATAAATCTTTATTATTATTATTATTATTATTATTATTATTATTATTAAAATACATGTTGCTTTTATTATGTCTAAACTTACCAACAGCTGTCAGGTGGAGGAGTGCATCTCCTAACTTCACTTTATTTTCGTTGTAGTACCAGATAGACAGCTTATAAAACAAAGTCACACATTATTTATATATACAAGATGACATTTGACATTTGTGAAATATTAAATAATTCTGCATGAAAATCATGACTTGCACTGTACATTGCAAAGCAAAAGGCGATAAATCATTAAATTAAGTAAGTCGTTAAATGTACAAATGCTGTATGGAGGGCCTGTTAGAGACAGAACTACATCAGTGACTGCAGACAGCTAGTGGTTTGGTTTCAGGTGCCAATGAACTGATAGTTGAAATGCAAATATTTCAAAACCATTTCAAAAAATATTTCCACACTGCCTGGAAATTGCAAAAGATTCAACACTTCATCTGAATGGTGATGAAATATGGCTCTCACATGAACTTGAATCATGTTTCTAAGTCTGCATTTTCTAATCTACAAACACCCCATATCTTGCATGTGTTATGTATTTGTTTTGTGACATCAGAGTCATGCACTTCTGTCCTACTTTACCTTGCTATCATTTTCTTCCTCACTGGCAGAGCGCATGGTGATGGATAGTACTGAATTTTCAGTGAGAGAGATGGGAGAGAGGTGCCATATCTTTGGGAACACAGAGCCAATGCGCCAATGGACATTGGGAGAGCACTTCACAGAGAAGAACTTGGAGTTTGGAGGGGCACCCCTGAGAACAAGAGAAAGAGAATATTTTGATGACTGTGAGAGTACATATTTGTTCATAAATGAGCAGGCAAGGCTTGAATTTTGTAACAGGTGGCAAACCAAAGTGGCAGCTGTAGTCATCATAAAGTTAGTCAGTCTATATTCTTTAATGCTTGGAAGACTGGAAAGTGGTGTAACCATATACTATTGTTTAAATTAAAGTAACTAGTTGGTGTGATAAAAAATGACATAAAGCTTCAGATATAAACTGCAGAAGATAAGAATGTGTGTAGTGGCAACAGATTAAAGAAGAACCTACCTGCTCAGATTCACATTCAGCTCCGTGCCGACCACGTATACAACGCGTGTCATCTTGCCATTATCTACTCTGAGAGTCCGGGATTGAATCATGGCTGCAGTCCTTTGGCAGTGTGAGACTGAAGGTATCTTACGATTGCTCCGTTATCAGGATACAAGCAGAAGACGCAGACTGGTCTGACACTGTCATTATAAAGGCTGCAGGAACTGAAGGTTTAAACCTCTGTGTTTACTGATTGGTCAGCCAGCTGCCAAACCCCCGACCCACCTCACTAATGTCACCTATCTCCCTCCCTGTTCTGTCTCTTCTTCCTCTCTCTCTCTCTGTTGACTCAAGAACTTGCTCAAGTCTTTTGTCACTGAAGTAATCTTCCCGACGAAGAGGACTCATCCTAATGTTATCTATCCACGGTGTCACTGTACACACTTGACAACTAGTTACCAGCTGTTAAAACCAAACTGTCTGTTTAGTACTATAAACAGCCTCTGCAGTACTATGGACTTGCACTTGCCACACACACAAAGAGCAATGGGAAGGGAAGAGGCCAACACCCTCCACATGACAGAAATTTCTTGCGCTGTAAAGTACTGCTTTGTTGTATAATAAATGGAACAGTCATAAATGCTATTTCATCTTATGGTGTTATACAGAGGATTTTTTAACATTTCTAAACATTTTCTATTTGAATAAAATAATTGCTTTGGCTTGACAGATGTATGCACAAGCGCTGTGGAGTCTTACATACAGTTGGACAGCTTTATAAACTTGAAATGAGATGTTAAAATAATCTTGTCTTGATTAATTTGATAATGCTGTAAAGTATGGTAAAATGTTTGTTTAGTATACGTTTATGAGTGTGATATTAGGCTAATAACACTTAGGATATTCGTATGTGTGACCCTAACTTGACAGCCAATACCTTCCTGATTTAAGCTAAAAACACAACTGAACAAACAAATGTCTGCATAGACAGTAAAAAAGGAGCGGCAGATGCCACTTCAACACAAATCTCTGTCCGTTCATCCATCAGAAAATGTGAAGGGAACAGGGAACTGTATTTACACAAGAATTTCATGCCATTCAACCAACACAACTGGACATGGAGTAATAGGGGCCTTCCCGTATTACTCCATGTCTCAAAAGGAACTTTGATTATTTATCACAACTTTGCACTCCAGATGACAGTTACAATGTCTGTCTATCAAGGAAGCAGCACAGTTCCTGTTCCACAGTTAAAGCTCATCCTCTTTCACTAGAAACAAACAATACTATGATCAACACAGCTTTGTCAAATGTATTTATGCAACTTGTACACCTCATACACATATATGTTATCAATGCATAACAGTCTATTAGGTGTACCCACTTAACCCACAGAAGTCTGACTGAAAAAAAAAATCAAACATTTGCAGAGCCTAATGGAAACATCCCAAAAGCAAAGACCCCCTTGCCCCCAGTTGTATCCCTCAAAAGATATAGCTTCTTCCAAGAATGTTCCTCTTAGAGTCCAAGAAATTGTTTCCTCATTTTATTGGTTCCTTTGAGTTTATGTCATTCACATCATTCACCCTTGTGTTGTCCTCCTTAAACTCCCTATCTCTCAATACATTCATCATTCTAGCCAACACATCTAGATGTGGTACACATTGCAGATAGAGAGCCAAATGCCTGAGTTTCCAATGACCCAAGCACTGGAAAAGCTTGTGTAGATAGATAGAACTATGCCCTCTTGTGGTTCTGTATTATAGCACATCACTATTCATCTTACTGTGTTTGCACTAAATGTCAACAGCTTTTTCAAATCACAACAGGATTGGGAGTTCAACTTCTATGTGCTTTATTCCAGTTACTCTATTTTTGTGCTTGTCGACAGTCTGCTTAAGTCCTTGTTCAAAAGACTTGTTTGTAAATATTGCTTTTCATCCTCTTGGTAAATTAAGCCAACAAAAAAAGATGAAAAAAGATTTTAAAAAGATTAATATGCATATAACAGTCCACCCGGTTAATTCTTCCTACATAAATGTTAATAATTACTGTGCAGGTACTTTCATATGAAATAGAAAAAAAGTGGCATGTATTCCAAAATGATAGGAAAATTACGCATTTTGTGATTTTAAGACATGGAGCTAATGTAAGGCTTTGACAAGAAAAATATTTCTTCCAACTTGAAGCTGACTGAAGCTACTGTTGTTTTGTTTAAAGATCAAGTCGTCTTTCTTCCTCTCTATGCTATCTCCATCCACTGTTGAGTTTTCATTCACATCTCCAGGTTCCACCATTTGAAGTCAAACAATTCCCTGCGGACATTGGAGCCACAGTGCACCTCTCCCAGCTGTTTGTGGTAGGAGGCAAAGTCATCGATGAATGTGCAGCTGAGGCCGAGGCCCTCCATCAGAGAGCACATCTCAGCCTCCAGGGCACAGCGTCCATTCACCTTGGGGCCAAAGGGCTTCGGGATGCCGAGGTTTTTCCCCAAGACAATCATGTTCACCTGAAAACAGATGTAACAGATCATGGGACTCACTGTGGTGCCATCAACTCTTTGATTTACGTACATCATATTTCTAACTGTTGAGTGCTTTAATGTCAACCATTGGAAAAGTGGGCCAGCTAAGTATGTCTAAACACACCATGTCAGGATAATACGCCAATGCTCTGTACTCCTGCACATCTTCCCCTTCTGCCACTAAGCTGAAGAGGACAGGGACGTCGATGATGTCCTCATCATCCAGGCCCAGCTCTTTCTTCAGTACATCCCTGTTCCAGTCGATGCAGCTCTGGGAAGGTAAACAAACAAAAAATACATCAACCACTGCACACACTGTTACAACGCACAAGTTTTAAAACTCATATACTCATTACATCCTGTAACCCTGTCTCTTATTAGTATAGCAGTTCTCAAAACTAATCTTACAAAGTGATTCACACATTTGGGTTACTTTTGCTGCAAACAATACACTCTGCGGCGAAAAAGTATGTGGACATTCTTGCTAATTAGTAGGTTCAGCTGCCTCAGACACACATAAAATCATCCATCCAAGAAAGCAATCCCCATTGGCAAACATCTGGTCACAAAAGGGCTAAAAAACTTTCAGCGTGGTTGCTGTCTTTCCTGTAAGCCAGTTTTGACAAATGTCTTGCCTGCTAAATTTGCCCCAGTCAGTTCTGTGCATCATCATTAACATCTAGGAGAAAAAACCACTTGCAGTGGAAACATGTTGTCTGAGGTGATGAATATTGTCCTTGTCAATGAATCATTATTGCACAGTGCTGACAGCTGGAAATGTTAATGCCACATTACAAAGGCAGTTCCATGAGATACAAATTCCATGAGATAAAACACATTACAAAACCTTACTTCCATCTAACACCTATGGGATGCACTCAAACACTGACAGTGTTCCTGGCCCCATCGACCAAGATCAGTGCCTGTGCTCATGGATGCTCTTGTGGCTGAATGGGAAAAATCTCTGCATCCAGGTTCTGAAATCTTGTGGAAAGCCTTCTCATATATTGAAGGCTGTTGTAACAGCATATTAGTACCATTAGTTTTGGAATGAGATATTCGATAATAATATGTTGTCCACATACTTTTAGCCATACAGTGTGAACGAGTTTTCCATTATCCTTTCTGGATTTGAGTCCTATTTTACAATCCCACCTACCTGCACGTAGTTATTTTGAGCTTGGAGATTGTCATCGCTGAGTATCTCATCCAGTGTAATTTGCTCTTCATTTTTGAGACCTTTTTGGAAGTGTGTTATTATATGGGATATAATATTAAATGTATATGATAAGTTTATAGGTTACAGCATATTTTGTAAGATAAGATAAGATTGTTATTCAGGCCTACCATCAAACATTTTGGCTTGTCCATGTCCATCTTTCTGTAAGCCTTTGAATAGTTTGTAGGCTGCGTCTGGGCTGGCCAGCAGCAGGCGGAAGCCCTGAGAAAAGAAACACAACCAGCAAAGTTAACACTGCCTGTCTCTTATCCATACAAAACAAAAATATATGTAACAGCTAGTGGCTTCCTGTCTTCAAAGCATTTGATATTTCTGTTCAGTAGTTTTAAAAGGTTATTAAAATGATATATTTACCTTTCTGTCAGGTGCAGGAACAAAAGTCATGAATTCATCGATGTGGCCGACAAGGAGCCAGTCAGAAAATAAGGCAACAGGCTCCTGAACTTTCTGAGCCCACAAGAAGTCCTGAACTACTTTGGTCATGTTCCGTCCTTTAGTTGCCCTTAAACAAAAAGAGACATGCAACTAAGTTTATAAATCATCTGTTTACAAAGCAACAATGACCTGAATGTATTAATCATATAAAGAGCTGCAAATACATAAATAATGTTTTCCATAAGTCAGGAACTGTGTTGCAAACTCACGTAGGAAAGGCCACGCCAATGAGGATTCTGCCCAGTGGGTAGTTTCTTCCATTCACAGTAACAGGAGGACTAACCTCCAGATTACCAAATGAGTCCAGACTGCTCACATCTTTTCTCTCAGCCACCCTTGTCACATAGCCAAAGTCAGGGCCCTGAAGACATGAAAATGGTCATAGATCCCCTCTAGACATGTGCAATACTTTTCTTTATGGATAAGCCTATTATGTCAAGGATAAGTTTGTTTCTTATGAACTACCCGCCACACTTAATGGGTTTATTGGGCTAGCAAACCAGGTCAACCATAAAATCCAGGCTTGGAGAAGGAAGAGACTTCAGGGAGTCCTCGGACATCATGCCTTGGGCCATCTTTGGATAGCTGCTGCTTTAGCCAGGCCAGCTAGGCCAGCCGAGCAATCAGCAGTTGGGGTGTTCCCATAGGTCACTAGAGGGGCCTGACTGAACTCTGCCTCTACCAGTCCAATGTCCAGATGACCTATCTTCGGCCGAGAAGGACTCCAGCCCTGGGCACGCAAATGTGGGGGCTCTTGAAGGTTCCCTTCATTTGCCTCACTCCTCATGCCCAGATAAGAAGATGTAGGAGGATGAACCCCCCCATCCCCCTCCCCAGCCTAACACTCTGTCAAGACAATGGACTTTGACAGGGTCTTTTTTTTTTTTTTAAACTAGGCTACACTTGAATTTAAGGTGAGCACAAAGAAAGAGCAGATGAATGTGAAAACAACCTTTTAGTGGCAAACTCAGAACATCTTTTTGTAAAGAGAAAGTCAAATATCCAAGTAAAGTGACAAGTAAAACACATTCTTGAATTTAAGATAAAACTCAAACTATCACACTATCAGAACTTTTCCATTTCCCCAAAAGTATTTTGTATCATGAAAAACTGGAATTTTGGGTCGGTCTCTCACCAATAAAACATTATATGGAAACTCATCGAGTCCTCTATCTCGAGGGGAATCCAGAACAACAGGAAAGCGTTGATGAGGTGAGTCGATGTAGCCAAACTCCAGCTCATCCTGAAAAGTATAAGTAATATGAGTTTTCTTGTGAATGTTTCATGTGACTCTTCTTTTTCTTCTTTCTCATGATGTTTGATGTACACTCAGTGTTATTACACTGGTTCCAACTTGACTTGTTCTGGCTTGTTCAGCACATTTTTTTTTAGTTGTTCCTCTTTTTACAAAAAAGCTTTGTAAGCATGAGTCTTTCTTCGCATTCAGTTTCATAATGATAATGATAAACCTATGACGTTGTACAGTAACTGGAGATTACTCAGCTAACTATAAAAAAGACGTTTTCTTGCACATCCTCCAGCCACTGAAAGCACTGAAAGACCTCCCACAAACAGCACTGATGTGAATGAGAATAACATATTTGCTTATGACAGGTAAAGCTGAAATCTAAATGGAAGTGTAACTTTTCCTACCTGCATCCAGCGATCTCCTCTGTTTATATACTCATGGCAAATCTTAAGCTTGTACCCACTCTGTGCAACAAGGTTCCTCATTCCTTTGAGGAACTCGTAGTTATCAGATGTGCTGAAAATGTGACCGCAGACAGAGACAAGTTTTTTTCCAGATAATATTGTGCAATTTCTTACCATTTCAAAGTGCAAATTCATCTGGCGTATTGCAACACTATGGACACATCTTTTGTCACTACACATCTTTTGTCACTACCATCTTTATAATTAAGCGGCCTACCCTTACCTGCACACAAACACCTCAATAGGCTGGAGGGTGTTGGGTGTCATGATCCATGGTGCCACTCTGAACACGACTTTGTCTGTGAAAATAGGTGTCTCGGGGATACCCTGTTGAAACATAAGAAAGGCTGCTAAGTAGTATCTAAATATTGTCCTCTTCATGACTGAACAAAAATCCAATCTATGAAAATTCTAAACTAAACCTGACCTAACCTTTGTTTGAGTATACAGTCACAGATTGACTTCACAAAATGTTATCATGAACTTTCATTCTTGACCTTGGAAATGGTGGTTTGACTAAAAAAAAAAAATCTTATCTCAAGGTCCAACTTCTAGCTTTGTTTGAACGAGATGTAGTTGATAGCTCTGAAAAAAATTATTAGCAGACCTTGAATTAAAATATTTAGTCAAACTATACTGTTGGTACTTTTATTACAATTTATAAAACAGATGATTAAACAACATAAGGAATGGTAGGACATGAAATGAAGTTTGAAAATGCAGATCTTACTGCAGTGATGGGCTCCAACAGACTGAGGTTGATGCTGATGAGTCCATCAAAGTCTTTGTCAGGAAACCTGAGGCCCTCCACGTAAAAATTCATCTCTGCTGCACCGCCGAGGTAAGGCACGTCATCTGATAGGACTTCCGCGTTTAGAAACAGTGCGTAGTCTCCCATTGTACTTAATAAGTATTTCATGAAGTTTTTCTTTGCTGTAGTAAGAAAGGAACCAAAATAAGGTTCAATATCGAGGTACTGCACTGGAAAAAATTTTAAAAAAGGTTTAAAGATAACACACAGGGCCTTTAATAGCCAGCTGAATTACATGCATGTTGTGCATCATCTGATCTGGGGCTTTCATGTCCCTGATCTTTTCTCATAAAGATTATTACCTTCTTTTTCAAATCTGTAGACTCTGATCCTCTCTCCGTCACCCTGAGAGATGTGCATGGTGAGCTTGTAGCCCTCTGGGAGCTTGGCGGGGCCTCTGGTCCGCAACACCATGAGAGACATGTCCTTCAAATCTGTACATCCACAAAGAGTTGATGTTGTTAACATATGAATGTTGAAACCAGACACCATAGATTTGAAACGCAAATTTAACAGATACATGACATCTATGTTTTTGAGTGACTTTTTTCATACTTCTTCACACAACTCATGCTCTACTGTACATTATCATCGACATCAAGTTTCAGCTCTACTGGTTTGACTGGAAATTTGAGAGACCCGCTCCATCAAGACACCTTCTCCACCCACGTATTTGTAGCTTTACCAAACCAATCTGACATATCAGCACTTTAATCTGCTGACTTTGCAAAAGCAAATACAAGTGACCCATTAATACTGATAACAAGTATGGAAAAAATAATGGCATAGACGGAAGAAACAGAGTGAAACAGAGGATTCATTGGTGAACAAAAAGCCCTGTTTTACCTGACGATTTCGAGATGAAGTTCTGCTCGGTGTCTGGTTTCTTCCAGTAAGACCGCTCTGTGTCACAGTTGACCAGTAGGATGGCTCCATGCCCATCAGGACCCCATTTCCAGGATCCCTAACAAGTTTTCAACAAACCAGACGTGAATGAATTTCATTGCTGTTTAGACTTTGACTTTAGTGCCTTTCCTTGCACACATGAAATTGTTAAAGCAGAAGTAGATGATGTACAATAAAGAGACAAATGTATTTAAGCAAGATACACAGAAAGGTGTATGATGATAAAAGATAAGAAAGTGAAAAGAAGTCAAAAGTTCAACAACAGAAAATGGTCTATAAACACAGCCTTATCTGTCTTTACAGGGGAAAATGCTTTGTGTGTCGTGCATATGCTCTAAATGGGAAGTTTAGGGACACATTCAGTAATTAAAAATGCAACATTGAGTTTATTTCATGAATACAATCCTATTCAATATCTCTTTAATTAGTGTCATTAGTTTGCAGTGACACATCTGAGCTCACCTTATTAGGGTTGTTCTTCTCCACAACACTGTCTCTGTCAGCATCCACATCCAGAGAGATCTCTGCATGACAGACATGTTTTGTTTATCACAAAATGCCTTTTCATGGTCAAAATATTCCAGATAGTGGTTCACATCACAGTGCAGCTATTGTGCAAAGAAATGATGTTGATATCAAAATGTAGACTGTTCCACTAAACATGTGATCTCTTGTCATCTTTGGATTTTGATGTGCACTTAAACACAGCATTAATGCTCAGAAAAGGCTAGCAAAAGAAAAACTCATAGTTGTAAGTCAAATGCATGTTGTGTTTCTTAAGTTTAAACTTACCAACAGCTGTCAGGTGCAGGAGTGCATGCCCTAACTTCTCTTTATTCTCGTCATAGTACCAGAGAGACAACTTATAAAACAAAGGTACAAGTTATTTAAACATACAAGATGACATTTGTGAGATATTAAATTATCCTAGATGAAAAGTGCACTTCTCTGTACATTGCAAAGCAAAAAGCTCCTCTAGTTAAATGAAAAGTGATAAATCGTTAAGTTGAAAGAATTAAAAGGTACAAATGCTGCAAGGAGTTTGACTTCGATATATTACTAGTCAGAAACTAAATCATAAGACTCCTCCAATGCCTGCAGACATTTCAGTTTAGAAGTCAAACATTTTTGATTTATGGCTTTGGTTTCAGGCTTTAACACATTTTCTCATTTCACAAGGCTCATGTCCTGGAGCTGTTCATAACTCATATCTCAGAATAAATTGCAATCAAGACTGCTTTGTGACATCGGGTCATGCACCTCTGTCCTTCTTTACCTTGCTATCATTTTCATACTGACTGGCAGAGCTCATGCTGATGAGTAGTACTGAATTTCCGGTGAGAGGGGTGGGAGAGAGGTGGCCTGTCTCCGGGCGTGGGGGGCTGATACTGTATTGAATATTGGGGGAGCACTTCACAGAGAAGAACTTGGAGTTCGGCGGGGCACCCCTGAGCACAATAGAAACAGCACATTTTGACCAAGATTAGGGAGTGTTTACACAAAACAGCATACAGTACATGTGAAAGGACATATTTATTTATATATACAGTGAGTGATGAAGATCGTTGGTGCATGCAAGCACGGCACAAGCTCAAATTTCATTGACAGGTGGTGAACCAAAGTGGCAGCTGTAGTCATGACAAAGTTAGTCTGTTTTCTTCATTGCTTAGAAGAAATAAACGTTGTTTAAACACACACTGTTAGCTTTATTTAAATAACCAGTTAGGATGGTGTGATGAAAAGTGACATTACATTGCAGACGGAAACTGCAGAAGATGTTACAAGTGGCAGTACACAGCAACATTTCCGCCACCCCATTTGCTGAGCCTGTTTGAGCTGACAAGAAACGAAAGGCCACTATGATTTGTTTCTCTTAAAGTATTTTGTGGTATGAGTCACAGGTGAGGACTTGTTTGTTAGACCTGATGAAAGACCAAGATACCCGATAGTCTCACACTATACTACCACTTGGTCTCAGGTTTTCCATGTGTCAGCTATTTTGTGGCGATGCCATTACCACACAGTTGATTATAAGTAGGTACCATGCAGTCAACTGAATCTAAAGAAGCATTCAAGTATATACTGGCCAATGCTTTTTAAAGCCTAGTAAAGAGAGAACTAACGTGACTCCGATGTGAGTGATTGGAGACAAAAATCATTCTCAAAGCACCAGCAGGCTGAGGGTGTCAAACCAAGTAAGTGTCTTCCAAAATAAGCGCATGAATAGACAGGAGGAATGATTACAGCTACCAGTAACTCATTTAGTTCTGAGTATTGCTTTAAGGATGACTTTATATATTCTTAACAGAAAACAGGAACCCACTGCATGACTAGGCCTGTAGAGTGAGACCCTTAAGAAAATATCCTGTTTTTTCAGTATTTCCAAAAAACCCTGACAGCCCCAGTCTACCACTTTGCTATTGGTAATCTAGTCTTGCTCTGTTGTGTTGTGTAGGCTGGTATCTGGCAGAAAATCTACAGCCTAGATTTCTTTTTGGATTACAAAGTCTCTCCTGTTAGACTGCAACAACAGAGAACTGTTGACTCTCTCCACTGCAGAGAACAAAAGACCATCTGGGCTGCCATCACCAGGATCTGCATTCAAATGACACCCTTCCCACAGATGTGGTGATGTGGGTGAACAATGGAATTCTTATACACTCAGTTGCCCATTTATTTGCTCCAAGTACATAGTCCAATAACAATAAAGCTGAATCATCTCCCTGATACAGTTTCAACAAAAATTGAACATAATAAACTCCATGAACGTAAGATTTATTGCAGGACTGCTGCATTTCACACGGGTGTGCCTAATAAACTGGCAACTCAACACGTTTCATAAAAAATAGGATTATAAGTAAATCAATAGATTATTTTTTTTTTTATTTTGTTTGTGGTAACCAAAGTAATACAGTATAATAGGATATATCTTAGTTAACCAGACAACTTGCAACAATATAATCTACAGTCCAGGTGGATGTGTTATTATAAGAATGTGTGTAGTAGCAACAAGACCCTACCTGCTCAGGTTGACATTCAGCTCCGTGCCGACCACGTATACAACGCTTGCAGTCTTGCCATAATCTACTCTGAGAGTCCGGGAGTGACTCATGGTTGCAGTTCTTCAGCAGTGTGGTACTAAAAGCGGATTTCCTACGTTACCAGAATACGAGCAGAAGACGCAGACTGGACTGACACTCTGTCTGTCTGCCCCGAGAGCAACCGGAGATTATAAGGGCTGCAGGTACTGAAGGTTTAAACCTTTTTGTGCGCTGATTGGTCAGCCAGCTGGCAACTCTTCCACCCTCCTCACTCATGTCACCCATCTCCCTCCCTTTTCTTTCTCTTGTTTCTCGCTCTTTGTTTACTCACCCTTTCTGTATTACGTTTGGTCTTTTGTATTTAGTTCGAGATAAGGTGGTCACAGAAGCAAAACACTCATGGTTTTACTAATACTTCATTCCAGCCTACGTATTAATGCTGCGTGTTGTGCTTTTCTTTCTTTCTTTCTTTTCTTTTTTTTTTTTTTTTTGTCTTTCACATCACCATATTTAACAACTGGCCCATTAGTGTAATCTATTAATATGACGCACGCATGCGCAGAGGGTGTAGTTTTCCCCTGTGGCGTGAGTGCACGCACCAGAACAAAAGTAAATAACGCTAAACTGCTTCCCCTGAATCAATATTAATAATGAACACTGTGTGTACATTTTGCTGGCGGTGTCAACTTACCTGTTCAGGTTTGCCCCCAAAGAGTTTCCAAAACCATTAACTATGCGCATTTTCTGTGTCCAGGTATTTTCTATAATATACTGGGGTTACCTTTGTCTTGTCAACATAGGTGTGATTCGCCTCGGAGCAATAGAACGATACGTTTATGTTTCTAGGTTGTAATGTGAGACAAGAGACAAGAGAGAAAAACTCTGTCATTGATGCAAGATCCCATCCCTCTCAGCCCCCAGGCTCTGTCTCAGATAATTTCCCTTTAAAGAGTAATATACTATGGCTCATTCAATCAAATGAGTTTAATGATTCATCTACAAAAGACAGTAAAAAGAGAGAGTGTCAGAATATCATAGTCAGCATCCTGAAACAAATGCAGACCTACAGTATACCCTTGCTAAACCCATTATAAAAATGCTTATAATGATAAATAGTCTTTATGATCAAGATTGCTGTAGTACTATAATAAAACTAGGAGCTAGCACTAGCCACCATGGTGTGGCAACTTAAAAACAACAAATAGCTTACCTACATGTGTAATATTCAGTAATTTGCATGATTTAGGTTTACATGTATCGATAGAAGTAGCAATTTTGGTAGTGAACATATGACACAGGCATTCAGCCTATTTTTGATCTTGCAAATCACTCACTTACCATTGTTACCAAGGATTGTGCAGTAAAAACAATAGAATCCTTGTTCATATTGTGTTGTGTGTGTACCTTTTAGGGCGGGGATGTCATGTTTGTTATTTCCTGTCCTGACAGTGGAAATGGCCTAAGAGCAGAGCCCACACCAAAAGCAAATCCACAGAGGAGCTCTGCAGGCCGACGCCTCTCTCAAAAGCGAATCCTCCCTGCGATTGTGCCATTGACCTTGAACAGTTGATTGTACAACCTCACCTGACCTGAACATGAAGCCCTGAAGAAATTACTGTAAATCCTTCGTCCCACCTCCTCTCTGGTGGGTGCTCGTTTATTTTTTGTTGGAAAGAAGGAAGATACACACTCTGTGTAGACGTGTAGAGTGGTCTTAGTAACAAATATGTGCAGCTTTTAATCAGTTCTGCTTTTTGCTGTGCTTACTCATCCGCATCTGTGAAGGTGATGAGTGAAAATCAGCATTCAGCACTACGCTGGGACACTCAACAGGTTCCCAGGTCCGTGGCTGCAGAGGGGGAATGATGAGACTCTGCAGGCAGCTTTTTTAAAGTGCTTTAAATGATATGATTACATCTCCACCTCCCCAACTTTCCCAGGACAGCTGTGGCTCAGAAGGTAGAGCAGATTATTATCTTGAACACTAGAGGCCTTTAACAAAAAATCCTCAAGTCTATATAGTCTCCTGCCCTGTCTTGGCCCCTGCATATTCCCTATGATTGCGCCATTTTCCTTGAACAGTCAGGTGTCCAACCTCTCTTGACTTGAACATGATGCCATGGAGAATTACATCCAGGGTTACCTCTTGTGAAGAATAATTTGTGCTGGTTTCTAATTTGTTGGGAATAAGGTTGGTACTCTGTGTAGACTTCCATGGTCTTAATAAACAATATCTGCTGCTTTTAATCAGTTCTGCTTTTGCCTGTCTCTGCAGTGCTTACTCATCCGCATCTGTGAAGGTGATGAGTGAAAAACAGCATTCAGCACTCCGCTGGGACATTTTTAGTATCTGGAAATATGGTGATATGCTCAACAGGTGGGTGTTTGTTCATCTGGATGACATCCATATTTTTTCTTCTCACTGTAAAACTGGCTCTAGATGAGCATCGCCACTGGCTGGAGGAAGCAGACTATCCTTTTGTGGTGTGGACGCGCCATAAGAATCTCTTCTATATCCAATCAGCTGAACTCCAGCCAAGCCAGGCAGACTCTGTACTCTGGAAAGTGTAACTTCATGCTCACCAGTGGTCCAGCTTCTGGCAACATCAAGCCGGATCCTCTGTCACTGCTATTCACCGTTGAAATCAACAGGCCAACCCAGGTAACAGACCTGCTAATCATCTGCTTATACCTAATTCCACCTGCTCTCAAGCCCTCCAGTGACTCAACCAGACTTTGGACTTTCCTTTACATTTAGTCATTTAGCTGATGCTTTTATCCAAAGCGACTTTCAGAGAGAGGAACAATCAAGTGTGTGGTGTAAAGAGAGATGCAGGGTCACAAAAGCTTCACGCTGGCCAGGAGGTGTGCAGAAAAGGGGGTCAATTTTTATTCAGTCACCAAACAAAGATTGTCAAACAGAAAAATAGGGTGCTGCTCTTCCCATAACACAAAAAACTGAAAAAAAAACAACAACAACCAAAACCACTCTCAACATATATATACTCTAATAGGCCTTCTCTCCAGTTCAAACCATCCTATCAGAGTAGAGCTGTGGAAGAGAGAAAGGGATGCCTTATTACATAATTATATGTCAATTGGCAAAAAAGAAAAAAGTATGTAAATATATATATATATATCATCTCTATGTATATGTAAGGTATGTAAGGCTAACTGAAAACTGAAGCTGCTGCTGTTGCTGTTGAAAGATCAAGCCTCCTTTCTTCCTCTCTATGCTATCTCAATCCACTGTTGAGTTTTCGTTCACATCTCCAGGTTCCACCATTTGAGGCCAAACACTTCCCTGTGGACGTTGGAGCCACAGTGCACCTCTCCCTGCCCTTTGTGGTAAGATTTGAAGTCATCGATGAACGTGCAGCTGAGGCCCAGGCCCTCCAACAGCAGGCACATCTCAGCCTCCAGGGCACAGCGTCCATTCACCTTGGGGCCAAAGGGCTTCGGGATGCCGAGGTTTTTCCCCAAGACAATCATGTTCACCTGGAAACAGATGAAACAGATCATAAGTCTCGTAGTGATGCCATCAGGTCTTTGATCTATGTCAATCATATTTCAAATGCTTTAATGCCAACCACTGGGAAACAGTTAATTGTGAACACACCATGTCAGGGTAATAAGCCACTGCTCTGGGCTGGGCAGCATTCTTCCATGGCCTGAAAAGGATTGGCACGTCGATGATGTCCTCATCAACCAGACCCAGCTCTCTCTTCAGCACATCCCTGTTCCAGTCGATGCAGCTCTGGGAAGGTAAGCAGTAAAAATACATCATCCGTGACACCAACTGTACAATACACAAGTTTTAAAACTCATTTTTGTTCATTACATCCTGTAACCACATAACAGTAAAGATAATCTTAATCTAGATTACTTTTGTTGCAAACAGTACACACTGCGGCCAAAAGTATGTGGACATTCCTGCTAATTAGTAGGTTCAGCTGCCTCGGACACACCCACTGCTGAAAGGTCCATAAAATCAACCATACAAAAATGCAATCTCTGCTGGAAAACATCTAGTCACAAAAGGACTCAGTAAATTTCAAGTAACTGCAATCTTTCTAGTAAGCTAGTTTTTTACAGATGTCATGTTTGCTCAATTTGCCCCAGTCAATTCTAAGTGATGTTATGATGAAATGCAAAATAGCTTTGAGTCTAATATTACAATCCTACTTACCTGCGCGTATTTATTTTGGGCGAGGAGACTTTCATCACTGAGTACCTCATCCACTGTTACTGGTTTTTCACCTTCCACACCTATTTGGAAATGTTTTACAGAGTGAGCATCAAGAAAAATATGATGAGTTTGTAGATTACAGTAGATTTTATACAGATAAGATTGTCATACAGGTCTACCTTCAAACAGTTTGGCTTGTCCATGTCCATCTTTCTGTAAGCCTTTGAATAGTTTGTAGGCTGCATCTGGGCTGGCCAGCAGCAGCCGGAAGCCCTGAGAACAGAAACACAAGAGGCAAAGTTAACACTGGCTGTCTCTTATCCAAACAAACCTACAATGTATGTAGCAACATGTCGATACCAACTGGTAACAGCTAGTGGCTTCCTGTCTTCAAAGCATTTGATATTTCAGTTCAGTAGTTTAAGTTCTTAAAAGGATATATTTACCTTTCTGTCAGGTGCAGGAACAAAAGTCATGAATTCATCTACGTGGCCGACAAGGAGCCAGTCAGTAAATAAGGCAATGGGCTCCTGAACTTTCTGAGCCCTCAAGAAGTCCTGAACTACTTTGGTCATGTTCCGTCCTCCAGTTGCCCTTAAACAAAAGAAACATAAGTTCACAAATCTTCTGAGCAACAGCAAACTAGATGTATTATTATATGAAGAGCTGTTAATATAAATAATTCATGTTCTTCATAAGTCAGGAACTTTGTTGCAAACTCACGTAGGAAAGGCCACGCCAAGGAGGATTCTGCCCAGTGGGTAGTTTTTTCCATTCACAGTGACAGGAGGACTAACATCCAGATTACCGAATGAGTCCAGACTGCTCACATCTTTTCTCCCAGGCACCCTTGTCACATAGCCAAAGTCAGGGCCCTGAGGACATGAAAGTGGTCATAGATATGAAGGTTTTTTAGCAAAAAAAAAAAAAAAAAGTGGTAGCTTGCCATCTTCAGTGTCAAATTCATCCAGGAAATATCACTTATAACAAACCTTAACCAAACAGCAGACTGGATTTTAAAGATAACCTGTTGAGATTGTTGATAATTCAGATTTGTTTGCAAGACACACCGACAAGCCAGAGTCATCAAGTGACATCATTTAACCCAGATATTTATGTACTGAGTCTGCCCAGGATTTGCAAAATTATTTTCAGTTTTTTTTTTTTTTTTAAGATGAATATAAAACAACATTTAGCAGATGAATGTCAAAACAGCCTTTTAGTGTCAAAATTATATATCACTGCATATTTTTTTGCACAGTGAAAGTCAAATATCCAAGTGAAGCAACAATAAGCAAAACATATTTTTGAGTTAAAAATAAAACACAAACTATGCCACTCTCAGAACTTTTCCACTTCACCCAAAACATTTTGTATCAACAAACACATTATCAAAAGAAATCTCACCAGTAGTTCATGTAATGGAAAGTCCACAAGTCCTCTATCTCGAGGGGAATCCAGAACAACAGGAAACTGTTGATGAGGTGAGTCAATGTAGCCAAACTCCATCTCATCCTGAAAAGTAGATGTAATATGAGTTTTCACCTGGCTTTCTATTTTCTTTTTTGTTTCAGAGGTTTTAATAACAACAATAACTTAACTGAATTTAACTTCTAACTAACTTCTGACTTCTCTGTGTATGTTTTATGTAAATCATCTTTTTCTTCTTTCTTATGATGTGTTTGATGTGACGTTAATTCAAACATGACTTGCTCTGGTTTTTTTTTTTTTTTTTAAAGGAACACATTTTTTGTTGTATTTGTTGCTCTTTTAAGGGAAAAAAAACCTTGCTGTACCGAAGTTTTTCTTCCTGTTCAGTTTCATAATAAAACTGATTTGAAAATAAATTTTCTTGCACCACCTTCAGCCACTTAATGACCTCCCACAAACAGTATGGATTAGAATGAAAAACAAATATGAACTTATTATGGCAGGCAGAGCTGAAATCTAAATTAAGTGTGGCACATTTTGTTTTCTTACCTGAATCCAGCGATCTCCTCTGCTCACATAGTTATTACAAATGCGAAGGTGGCACCCACTCTTTTGAACAAAGTTCTTCATTTCTTCAAGGAACTTTTTGTTATCAGATGTGCTAAAAATGTGACAACAGACAGAGAAGAAGTATTCACCACATTACCTCAGTATTATGCAATTTTCATAACACTAATAAAAAATCTTTTGGGTAAAACAGGAAATAAAAATGAGAAATGTAAAACCACAAATTTGGGTACATGGATGTTGCTGTAAATCATCATTTGTGTGTGTCATCTTCTTGGTTGTATGACTATAACATTCTATCAACACATTTCTATTCGTCACCATCACCCACCATCTTTATTATTTATCAGCCTGCCCTTACCTGCACACAAACACCTCTTCAGGCTGGAGGATGTTGGGTGTCATGATCCACGGTGCCACTTTGAACACCACTTTGTCCGTGAAAATAGGTGTCTCAGGGACACCCTGTTGAAACATAAGAGAGGCTGCTGAGTAGTATCAAGATACATTCCTCTTTGTCTGTAAGTTGACTGAAAAATTTTAACTAAACTTGACCTAAACACTGTTTGAGTAAATGGACTCTTTACAAGGCGATTTACCAAATGTACCAAGTCCAAGTTCATGAAGTCATCATTTCATTCTTGATCTTGGAAACAGTGGTTCGACTAAAATTCTTATCTCAAGGTCCAAGTACCACCTAAAAAAGGCTGTAGATCTTACTTTAGAGATGGGCTCTAACAGACTGAGGTTGATGGTGATGAGCCCATCAAAGTCTTTGTCAAGAAACTTGAGGCCCTCCACATAAAACTTCATCTCTGTTGCGCCACCGAGGTAAGGCACTTCTTTGGACAGGGTTGCACTGTCGAGGAACAGTGGATATTCAGCTAGCCCCTCTGTGTCGTGGTCAGGTTTCCCTAATGAATTAAGAAATGAGACATTAAAAAAGGTTCAATACTGAGGTACTCTACTGGAAAAACAAGAAAAATAGAAATGGCTGAGATGCCTTAACTAGCTAGTTGAATTTCATGCATTCATATTATTACCTCCTTTTATAAACCTGTAGACTCTGATAGTCTCTCCATCACCCTGAGAGACGTGCATGGTGAGCTTGTAGCCCTCTGGCAGCTTGGCGGGGCCTCTGGTCCGCAGCACCATGAGAGACATGTCCTCAATGTCTGTACATCCACAAAGAGTTAATGTTGTTCACATATGTTGTTGAAACCAGGCACCATAGATTTATCATCCACATGTAACAGATACATGACATCAATGTTCTTGAGTGACTTTTTCACACAACTCATGCTACTGTATAATACCTCTTAGGAAGCAGACAGACCCACATCATGACTATCACTTCAATCAAGTGATTTTGCAAAAGCAAATATGAGTGTCCCATTAATATCTGATAACAGTTATGAAAACGTTACAGAGGGAAGAAAGAGAGAATTCATTGGTGAACAAGAAGCTGAACTACTTTACCTGACAACTCTGAGATTAATCTCTGCTCCAAATCTGGTCTCTTCCAGTAGGTACGCTCACAGTCACAGTTGACCAGTAGGATGGCTCCATGCCCATCAGGACCCCATTTCCAGGATCCCTAACAAGTTTTCAACAAACCAGACGTGAATGAATTTGATTGCTATCGAGGCAAAATATATTTAAGCAAAATTTTCACTGAAAGATCTAGCTACAAGGGAAGAAAAAAGTAAATGAGAATATGAAATGAAGTCAAAAGTTCAACAACATGCTGAGGCAGAAAATGATCTATAATACTACAGCCTAATCAGAGAAATGTTTTTATCCTATCAAGCATGATAAGTTCTGAATGGGACACAGGAATACTTTAAATGAAAAATATGCTATAATAAATTTATTCCATGAATACAATCCCATTCAGTTTGTTACACTTGGCATGTTATTGATTATCATTAGTTGTCAGAGTCTGAGCTCACCTTATTGGGGTTGTTCTTCTCCACAACACCGTCTCTGTCAGCGTCCACATCCAGAGAGATCTCTGCATGACGGACACATTTTATTCACAGCAAAATATTCCAGATAGTGGTCAATATCACAGCACAGACATTGTGTATAAAAATGATGTTGATATCAAAATATAGACTGTTCCATTTCTAATGTTTGGATTTTAATGTGCATTTAAACAGCACTAATGCTCTGCTGATACTGAAATGGCAAAAGAAAAACAACTTACCAACAGCTGTCAGGTGCAGGACTGCATTCTCCAACTTCTTTTTATTCTCATCATAGTACAAGATAGACACCTTAGAAAACAAAATTACATTTATATTTACAAGATGACATTTGACAATTGTGAAATTAAATCATCCTGAATTAAAATTATGAGTTTCACTGCACATACTGTACAAAGCAAACAGCTCCTCTTGTTATTTGAAAAGTGATACATTTTTCTCATCTCCAAAGGCTAATATGCTGTTTATGTCTCTTACCTTAAAACATATTGAAATCAAGACATGTTTTACTACTTACAGTAATGACATCAGGATCATGCACCTCTGTCCTACTTTACCTTGCTCTCATTTTCTTCCTTACTGGCAGAGCTCATGCTGATGAGTAGTACTGAATTCTCAGTGAGAGGGATGGGAGAGGTGTTGGATGTGCTGCAATGAACATTAGTAGTGCACTCCACAGAGAAGAACTTGGAGTTCGGAGGGGCACTCCTGAGAGGAAGAGAAACAGAACATTTTGATGAGTGTTACATTCAGAGTACATATTTAACACATGCAGACAAGGCAAAAGCTTGAATATTGTAATTGTAATTCTAGTGGTTTAAATACATATTTTTGGTTTCATCAGCAGTATAATATTGAATATTAGAATTAGAATATTGCAAGAAGTGGTGAACTAAAGTAACAGCTAGTCATAATAAAGTTAGTCAGTCTAAATGACAACAGTTTAAATCCTCAAACAACTTGCAACACTTAATCTGCAGTCCAGATGGATGTGTGGTTGGGTATGTGCAGTGAAAACAGGTTGAAGAAGAACCTACCTGCTCAGGTTCACATTCAGCTCCGTGCCGACCACGTATACAACGCTTGTAGGCTTATCATAACCTACTCTGAGAGTCCGGGATTGAATCATGGCTGCAGTCTTTTGGCAGTGTGAGACCGACAGTGAATTTCTTATGACTGACACTCTGTCTGTCTGGCTTGAGACCAACAAGAGATTGTCACCTATCTTCCTGTCTGTATGACTTCCGAGAATGAATGCGCTTGCTTTCATTTTTTATTCTGTTATCTCAAAGTCACTGAAGTAGTCTTCTCCCTAACTGACTCATCCTAATGTTATCTATGTTATCACAGTGTCGCAGTGCACATTTGACATCTACTTGCCACCCGTCTCTGCTCTTTTTCACCACTGTGGACAGTGCCACAACTGCGCTTGGCATTTAGAATACACACACACACACACACACACACAGACACACGTCCATCTGGGCTGGTGGAGATGTGTTGCAAGTTGTTTGGGGATTTGGGGAAATTCAGAGTTTGTTACACTTCAACTCTGAAAATCTTCACATTAACTTCTGGAAACATTCTATTCTATTACATTCAGCTATTCTGTTTCATCTTAGAACCTAAAACCAAACCGCTTAAACTGAACATCTTTAACTTCTAAAGTGAATTTTCTGTAGTCATTGTTTGTTTGTGTTTTGTTGATTGTAGTCACAGTTTTATGATTTAGTGTCTGTCTCACAGCATTTGTATGTTGTATGTTTTTCGTCTTTTGATTTATCACTTTTCAAATAACCAGATGAGTTTTTTGCATTGCAATTTACAGTGCAACTCATAATTTTAATAATATAAATATTATTTAATATTTCATAAACAAACAGTTACAGTTATAGTTATAGTTATAGATTTCGATGTAGAGAGTAAAAAAAAGAATCATAAAACATAAATGGAATCAATTTTAGGTTGTCCATGTCCATTTAGTGTGACGTGTTTACATGCTACCACCAAAGAAAGAAATGACAGCCAAAAGGCTATTGGCATCATCCCAATCAGACATCATCGCCACTCTTTCATCAGCCCTGGGCTTCTGAACTCATTCTGATTGTCATAGTCATGTTTTTGCGTCATAATGAATCTGGGAGTAATGTGAGCATGTGCATACCAGGACACGTCCTCAGTTAAAAAAAAAAAAAAAAAAAAGCCAGCAATGCAATATCTTGCAAAAATATCATTTGATGTCACCCTGTTGATGTGTCACTGGACTAGTGAAGAAGAGGAGTGGTGTGTGACTTACAGATTATTCTATCAAACCGTGAAATACATGTTACGGGAACACCATCATGACGCCCAGAAGGATTACGAAGATAGTGTTACACTTGTTTTCTTTGCAGTGGGTTAGGGTTAGGGTTAGCAATGCAACATATGCAACAAATTTGGCAACATTACAACATTTTTTTAATCTTATTTATAGATCATAACCTTCTTGTGCACAATTAAATAAATAAATAAATCAAACAAACTATAATAATACACTTACTTTACCATACTTAATTTATATAGTACATTTAGGCATTAATTGACATTTTACATGAACAATGTCAATTTTCCTATGGTCACAACTGGAGCATGTCAACACTATCTCTCTGTTATGATACTTGTTTTTTCCTATTTTTGTTTACTTGGACCATCGGACCTTAAGTGCACCTGTGGTAATTTTGTCTTGATATATTTTAAGACAGCATCCATAGGCTATGTGTCCAGAAGCATCCTGTCTCTTTGACTCAGAGACAGGATGACTTTCCACCGTCATTAGTGTAATACATTCCAGTACAGTGTTATCTGCGGCAGATTTGTCCAAACAGACACATCTTCCAATCAGATGCTAAATACTGTGACATAATAGAAGAAGGGCTTCAGAGCACAGAATGAAGAGAAGCTCAGCTTTGCACTGGGGTTCCTAGAGGAAATCAATGTGGAAGTTGATCATTGAGTCTGTCAGTATCATTCTCTGCTACTTCTTATCAGTTATCACCATTATATCAGTTGTCTCACATGCAGAGTTCAGGAAGAAACCCTGAACATTTTGTGTTATACTCTTAGGAATATTGTAATGGCTGTGTCTTATCACCCACTCCTTCCACTGCACATTGATTTTGTCTGCACAAGCCAGTGTGTAGATGTTTTCAACATCTGGTTGTAGGAACACACACTGTACCTTTAAGAGTCAATACCGTCAGATCTTCATCAGCACCTTCAGATGTATGTTTTTGTAATTTAGGGGGGAAAAACAAATTCTTTCTTCAGTTTTTGTTGTTTAAGTAATAAAGGATCATCAGATCTACATCCTCTTGTGAGGATCCTTTTTTTTTCTTTGGTGGCAAAAAGATAAAAGATAAAGTTTGAAAATGCAAATTTTTAGAAATCTGTGTATTCATAACACTGTGAAGTTAAGCCTTAAGTTTATTGCATATCAGAGTAACTAAACACTACTGAAATATACATCAGAATTTAAGATACTTGTTGGGCTGTTATAATTATATAATTATATACTTTTAGAGTAGTAGTTTAGTTTACACACCTTTACATGGTTAAATAGCACAGATCTTTATCTACATGAATATATAACTCTAATCAATATAGTGTAAAATTTCCAAAAAAGTAAAAAAAAAAAAAAAAAATCTGAGTGTTTTGTCCCAACTCTCAAGAATCAGTGATATAATATAATATCACTGTAGCAAGAACTTTTTACATTTTCATGATTTACATTGTTCTGTGGTTTAGTACTTTCATTATAAAGACTTACATAAAGACGTCCTGCAACATCATTCTCACTGTTCAGTTTGAAAGGAGCAGTCCCTAACCGTGGTCGACCTGTGGAACATGCACTACAGTTACTGACATTAGTCTGTTTAGCAGTGTACCTCATCCACTGTAACCAGTCATTTTTTCAGTGAATCCTGTTTCTAATGCAAATTTTCACTGGCGAGAGGCTTGCTCATACATTTGTGTTTGAATCCATATGCTGTGCCTATTATTGCTACCATCCCTCCTGTTGAGACATGGCAAGGCCCATGACAGCATTGTCATATGTATTTTATGTTATTCAGCAAATGCAACTTGTACATACGTTCTTATATGTGATCAATGCATAACAATTCCCACAGAAAGCTTAATTGGAAATCAAACAATCACTGGGTGTAATGGAAACATGAAAGTAAATCATACAAAGTCACCTGGAATAATTATGTTTTGTAACAGTCAGTGGGACTTTCTCTTAGTCCATCATTCAATTGGTTCAGGGTTTTTATTTATTTTCTTTTACTGTCAAGGTTTGTGTGTGTGTGAACCTTTATCAGCTTTGTCTTCAATTGTTTGTGTGTGTGTTTGAGGTTTAGAAGAGAATTCTTATTTGTGGTCTGTTTGTGCACACTCAAACGTCCTCTCATGGTTTATTCACTCACCTCCTTGTCACCAAAGGCTCATAAATTTCTCACAGGTGTTTTAGGGAATACACTTCACTTCAAGGTACTGCTGTTTTAACCCTTTTCTCCAAATACTCCAAATACTATTGCCATACACATTACAGCTAGAAAGCCAAAACCCATTTCATATGACCCAAACACTGCAAATGCTTAACTAGATGAAGTATGCCCTCTTGTGGCTCTGTGTTATTATAGCACATCACTATTCATCTAACTGTGAAATCATAATAGGATTGCAAGTTAATCTTCTATGCACGTCATTCCAATTATTCTTTTTTCTTCCTCTCTATGCCATCTCCATCAACTGCCGAGTTTTCCTTCACATCTTCATGTTCCACCATTTGAAGTCAAACATTTTCCTGTGGACGTTGGAGCGACAGTGCACCTCTCCCTGCCCTTGGTGGTAAGATGTGAAGTCATCGATGAACGTGCACCTGAAGCCGAGGCCCTCCATCAGGGAGCACATCTCAGCCTCCAGGACACAGCGTCCATTCACCTTGGGGTCAAAGGGCTTTGGGATGCTGAGGATTTTCCCCAAGACAATCATGTTCACCTGGAAACAGATGTGACAGATCATGAGACTCACAGTGGTGCCATCAACTCTTTGATTTACTTGCATTGAATTTCGAACCTGCATCGAAAGGGGACTAGTAGCTGGAGAGGTGTCAGCTCCTGAGGTGCCCTTGAGCAAGGTACTGAACCCCTAACTGCTCCCAGGGCGCCACTCTGTGTGGCTGCCCATCACTCCACTGTCTCCACATTTGTGTGTTTATGAGCCCTTTGTGTGTGTGTGTGTGTGTGTGTGTGTGTGTGTGTGGTTCTATTTTGGGTAAAATGCATGTAAACAAAACGAGTAAAAAAAAAAGAATTTACCCTCAAGGGATCAATAATGTATCCATAATATTATTAATAATAATAATTTTAAAAAATGTCATCACATTTGCCCAAAGCCCAAAGTGATGCCTTTGACAGTACTTATTTTATTGAACCAATAGTTGGAGCCTCAAAATGATTAAAAACAAATTGAAATTATTAAAAGGAAAGTAAAAGCATTAAATTATATTGCAAGAAATATGACAACTTCTAAAATTATTTGCTAGTTAATTTTTCAACTAATCAGTCAGCTAATTGATTATCTGACTAATTGTTTCAACTGTACTTGTTAGTACTGGTAAGTAGTTTAATTCATAATGAAACACCACATTATACCCCATAAACCTTACAACTTATAAACCTTATTCACTTCGAGTTATCTGGATTTCAAAGGTTGCATTTTGCGTTTGGTAGACTTTTTAAAATGAAGAAATAAATAATAACATTTCAACATTTTTACACATGTGAAAAGGCATAAAGTGGAAACCACCACCATTAACCACAAGGATGTGAAATACTAATTCATAGAAGAGCAGTTTTGAAAAACTTTTTGCTGTGTACATTATGGGCTACCACAAAAACATATCGGGCGGAGATCCAATCAAATCGGCGCAAATGTTTGACAAGCTTAAGCATGGACCAATAGAATTACTGTAAGTAAGCTGGAAAGGGGCGGGATGTAGGAGATCCTATGTCATCAACTCAAGGCGCTTTGTTGTTCTTTCGGGATAGAAAGACGGAGGCGATTATTGTTAGTTTATTGTAAACAACGGTCGGACTAAGCGAGGATAATATTTCATTTGGTTCAATCGTATCAAAAGCCAACCAAATGCGGGGTTAAACCGATGACGTGTGGTGGAAAGTGTTGTATTTGTGGGACCAAACCACCTCAGCAGTGAGCTAGCATTAGCCACTCCACGGAAGGAATTCCAGGCACTGGGGAGAAGAGGAGAAATCTCTGCTGGGATGCCTTACGCAAGTTGTAAAAAAACTGTATTCTACAGGTCCGCCTGCAATCAGGGCGATATAATCCTGAAGTATGTATTCGTTTGACTGATATCAGATTGCTGGAACAATTTGATAGTGCTTTTATAACCGTAAACGTGCCAGTTTAGCGAGTTAGCCACGTAGCTACGTAGCTTTCACTAGGAAGTCATTTAAAATGGCGGAAGGTTGGCCCATTCCTTCGGCCCTTGTCTTCATGCTGTTGAGTTTGAGTGCCTGGGCTCTTGACTCTTGTCCTGCGCCTTGCTCGTGTTCGAAAGGGCAAGATGAGGTTCATGTTTTGGACTGCAACAGGAAAAAGCTGTCCACAGCTCCCCTGAACCCGCCGGACGGGATAACACAAGTGTAAGTACAAACCAAGATAGATAGATATGTTGAAGTTAGTCCTGTACTGAATCAACGACACTGATTTGTTGCTCAACCAAAGGGGTGCACCACAACACACCAAGAAACCCCATTTAGATGTATTATGGCTACTTGACTCACACATGATAAGACTGCATTTGAAGTTTATTTTAAGAGATATGTGCATATTTTAGAGTAGTATTATTTCAAGTATTATGAAGACAACAGTAAAAAAAAAAGTTAGAAAGACTACTAAATATTTCACAGTTATCCATTCTGACTGAAATATAAACCAAAACAGTATTACTCATTCACACTCAGTGGCCACTTTAGTAGATACACCTCAATAAAAACAGCTACAGTGTAGTGTCAACACTACAGACCTTTAGTAAATCCTGACTTCTTGCACGTTACAATATTCAGTTTTTTGTTGAAACCACTCTAGAGATGTATTTATGTTTGCAGTCACCTTGGAAGTTGTCGTCTGTTGATTTTTATTGCCGTCTTTCTAATTTTTAACCTCCCTTTTATTATTGTAATACAATACAGTAGAGTCACCTTCAGTTCAGCAGCGCTATGAGTTAATGATTACTTCAACATAAAACCGATAAAAATAGGACATTATAATCTTCATGACGGTAGCATTTGTTGCTGTGGTAGGTCAGGTACTGAAAAATATAAAAGGAAATAAATGATATAAACATTTCATGCATATAACAGGAAAGTGATATCAGATAAAATTAATTCAATATGTTACAGTACCGTACTAAAATACATCATACGCAGTATAAACAAGTGAAATACAACTACCATGTGCGGCCCACAATGCCACAGTACACGCCTAACCAAACTCTGGTCATGTGGGTTATTACTCTCTGCATTAAACAAGTATTTAAGTACATTTTGATGCATTTAAGACTATTTCTGTTACTTTAAACTTAAGCTTATTTCTTACACACTATCCTTTGTCAACATAAACTAAAATATCCATAGACAACAGAAACATAATATTAATACTACTACTAATAGGAGTATAATCCATGGTCTGACTGATGCAGAGGACATTAATCTTGAGGATGAGGTTCCCATTCCGATTATTCCACAGCAGATTTTTTGCAATCCTTTTAATATGATACTAATGTTGTGTTGAATTTCATTTCAGCACCATGAATCACAATGAGCTGACTGTTCTTCCCTTTTTTGGCGATGCGTCCTCAAATATCACTTCACTGTCATTGTAAGTATACAGTTCCCCTCAGGTTTCCTTGCCTCTCCCATCACTGCTCAAACAAATACTCAGAAAATGTCTTCAGTTTCTTTGTGTGAAGCTATGCCTTAATTAAGCAGTATTACACGAGAGGATGTTCTTTAACGTCATTATTGGCACAACAGTGACGCGGTCATTTAGCATCATTGAAGTGCCAATAAAAAGTTAAAGCACACCCTGAAGTGTAATATTGCGATTATACAACAATTACCAACTTAAGTAAAATATATCATCAAAAGATATTCATGTTTTGGGCCAATTTCCTCTCAGAAAAACATTTCTTTGCTTGCCGTTTCTGTTCTGGTTTCTGTTTCTATGGAGATACACGGAGTCTGACTAATACCTGGAAAACAATCAGTCACAGCAGTAGACTCAGTTCACTACTCCAGCAAGTAGTATCGTAGCTTATTCAGATTTGTTTACATATTTCAGGACGTGACAATGTGGAGATGGCAGAGTAATGTTTTTAGTGATTAGTCAGGTGTGCTGTCATGCTGATTTGAGCACATTGTAAACGTCTATTTGACCAGTCAGATTGCTCGGTCGGACTTACTTGTTGTATAATTTATGTTAAAGACTGACATCTTCTGTCTGTGCTGCTATTCTCTGATTGCTTCAGTTCTTCAAAAAACAGCTTTCAGCTTATGAATCAGAGCATGTTATCTGGTGTAATGTGTTTGCCCGCTGCTCCCGAAGAAAAAATAAATGCTTTAAACAACTTTACGAAAATAAAAACAAACATTTATTTACTTTGAAGTTGAAGAATTGCTCACCAAACTTTTGATGCTTTATTGTATCTTGTATACATTGGTATTGGTATGATTCCATTAGGCATTGTCTTTGGTTACACAGCAGCACATACACGTCTTTTCTAACTAACACTTGATTTTTTTATTATATGATTCAGAGTCCACAATCGGATCTCAGAGCTGTTGATGCATCAGCTACAGCCATACGTTTCCTTGGAGACACTGGACCTGACGTCCAATTCCATCTCTGAGCTCAAAGTTGGATCCTTCCCCTCCATGCAACTGAAATATCTGTAAGCAAACACTGCTTATTTAAATCACCTTCGTTTAATCTTTTTTAGGAAGCAAGCCTGCACAAATATTTCAGCAACAGAAAGAATTTAGACTGTAATCTAAAGTAACTGCAGTTGTAAACTAATGGTATGTACTACTATATATGTACTGTACAGACATTTCAAATATGCTTGTCAAGTCAGAGCACTAAATATCTTGTTTTGATCAGCTTGTGGTAAGAAAGCATCCTGTTGTAGACCATTTGGCTTTGTGGTGCCTCCTTCTCTGGATATTCATTTGGTACAATAGGTGCAACTAAAGAGCAGAACATTATTACAAGAACATTATTCCCCTTGCTGATTTTGCCTTTTTGCCTTTTTCTGCTCTTTTATCATTTAGAAATTTGAGTAATAACAAAATCAGTGTCCTCGAGCCTGGCTGCTTTGAAAACATCTCCAGCTCCCTGCTGGTGCTGAAGCTGAACAGGAACAGATTAGTTGCGCTGCCATCCAAAGTCTTCAAACTTCCACAGCTTCAGTTCCTGTAAGTATTGTATGTAGGTGCAAAACTAAATCTATTTCTACTTAGATTTACAAGTTTTAATTATGTTGCAGCAATTCTGACTTAAGTAGGTGGATGAATTTTGTGTAACAGAGGCACTGTTGTGGTAAACTTAAACTTGATAAACTTACTTACTCTCATTGCAGTGAAATAAAGCGTAATAAGATCAAGATAGTGGACAGCCTGACATTCAAAGGGATGGACTCACTGAAGTCACTGAAGATGCAGCGGAATGGCATCACTAAGCTCATGGATGGAGCCTTTTTTGGGCTTGAAAACATTGAAGAACTGTGAGGACACGCTTTAAATTCTCCAACACTTTAAAGGATTCAACAGTGTATACAGAGTTCTGGTCACATTGTTAGCCATATTCACTCCATTTTTGACAAAATCAAATAAATATATGTAAAGACAGCTGCTTTTGTTGATACCATTTTGTTTTTCCCTTCTGTGTCTCAGAGAGCTGGAGCACAATAACCTAACTGAGGTCAACAAAGGTTGGCTGTACGGCCTGTGCATGTTGCGTGTGCTGCGGGTCAGCCAGAACGCTGTCGGCATCATCCGACCAGACGCCTGGGAGTTTTGTGAAAAGCTGCAGGAACTGTGAGTGTGCTGCTTCGTATCTAAAATCCTAAGAGTCCCCACTTTCCTTAATCAGCCCTGGGCTCTGAAACTCATTCTGTGTGCTCAGAGGAGTTATTGTTATCTTGCTGCAGTACTGTTGAGTGTTTAGAGCCGATTTAGTCGTGTCTTGCCTCCGGTGGATGTACTGGATACATTTTTAACATATTCCTTTCCCCTGTAAAATGTCTCACTTTGGAGTACCCTTCTTGAATGTGGAGTTAGATTAATTGTTTAAACTAATCTTTCTCATATTTGTGGTTGTTTTGTGCAGAGACTTGTCCTTCAATCATTTGACAAGGCTTGAGGAGACTGCTTTCGTCGGATTAGGTCTCCTGGAGAGCCTGAACCTCGGAGAAAACTCTCTCAGCCATTTGGGAGAGGGAGTGTTCAGTGGCCTTGCAAGTCTACGCACCCTGTAAGTGGTTCTTCTTAAAGAAACCTGTCTAAATAGGTTTGAGCTTAGAAGTGAAATGAAGCTAGTATCCAAAATGTAATCAAGTCCTGGCTTCTTCTTGGCTCTGTGCATTCTCATGAAGGTTGCTGGCAACAGCAGGTCTGTTTGTTTCACTTTTCATGTGTCTTGTCCTGTCATGAATACATTTCCAGAAAATTTAAAATGGTTAAAAGAAATCAAATATAGTCATGCTAATTTCAGATCAGTAGAAATGTGAACTTGAATTTTGAAAGCATCATTACCACGTGGAAACACGTGAAATCACATCACAATCTCAAGTGTACTAAATATTTGAGAGGCAAATTACTGTTAGTGTTGAGTCCATGTCATCTAGCATGTCATTTTATATTGTGTAGAGGAACGAATAGACTAGTCTCCACACTGTAGCTGAGCCAGAGGCTAAGAGATGTAGGTTGATTGAATATTTGACAGTGTGGGTAGAAAAAAACTCCTGCTCTGAGAGTTTGTTTACTTTTTAATATTTCATCAATCACAGGTAAAATAATATATATGACAATGTCCTCATTTACACAAAGTACATTATTTGGGTCCAAATTAGGATTGAACTGAATTGAAATATTACCTAAATGGCAATATCCAAATCACAGGGCTGCAATTTCTCTTGATAAAATGTGTCATAACATGCTCTTATAAATGAAGCATTGTGGTGCTACAGAGGATGCCCTGGCCTACAAATCCTATTCTCCACCGAACATGCTTATTCGGCACAGATCCCAACAAAAATCACATAATAGTTGTATATATTTTTGTCACTTTATTCCATTATCAACATTTGTGTGCTTGCAGATTATTACTTGGCAATTCCGAACCATAGTACACCACCACCACAACAGATTTGAAAATGCTGTGTAGCTATGACTCAGAACATTAGCCTAATTATAAGAAAGCATGTCTTTGTCATACATTTATCTGTGATGTGATGAGAAGAGAGGAAGTTGTGAACTTATTATTTGCTACACAGAGTCCAACTTAAGCCACTGAACTGAAAGAAGAAAGGGGTCACATATGGGAGTTTGACGATCCTGAGAGCTTTCATTAGAGAGGGGAACTGCAGAGTGCCAACGTTCTTTCAGAGGTGGCCAGGCATGAGGAAGGAAAATCAAAAGAGTCCATAACCCATCCTGTAAACACAAAGCCTCTCTGGGGTTTCTAGTGAACCCATGAACTGTCCTAGTGCTAAACAGAGCCAATTAATTCCCCCTCATCAGAACAGCAGGGGCAGCGAGCTGTAACACATTGTGGAAGTATGGTGTCTTAGTTTGTTAGTCTGCCAACTGAGAGTCACTGCCACTGACGGCCACAGTGGAGATAATACGTCCTCTCTGTGGTCTTTTAAAAAAGAAAAAAAAATGTAGTAGTCCTTCATCTCCAGTCTCTGTAGACAGTGTTTGATATCTAAAATATAACTCTTTGTTTTTCAGAGATATCCGCAATAATGAAATCTCCTGGGCCATTGAAGACTCCATTGGTGTCTTTGAAGGGATGAAGAAGCTGAACACTCTGTGAGGACACTCAGATTGTACACTTTATAGATAGAAGGGAATATCGACTAAAT
Source organism: Protonibea diacanthus (assembly GCA_028641955.1). Taxonomy (NCBI): domain Eukaryota; kingdom Metazoa; phylum Chordata; class Actinopteri; family Sciaenidae; genus Protonibea; species Protonibea diacanthus. Next base: position 15,986,190 of record CM053978.1, read on the forward strand.
TTTCTTTATTTTAGCAAATAAAGCCCTGATGTATATAGCTATACGATACATAGCAGTTATCTCAGTGTTCCTGGCTTGATGCAGTCTTCCTGATGTTAATGTTGAGCTTCATTCAGATTGATCTGTTTCTACTTTTACAGGTTTTGTTTTGCTGTGTAATTGTTCCACAAGTTTATACTAAGTTGCATTGAAAGGCCGGTCAAATGTCGTAATAAAAAGCCGCTGACACTGTGGTGCACAGTGTGCAATAAAATGTTACCCAGCGGCAGCGTTTTGTGGCAACCGTTTTACTGACCATCATTTGAAATGTTTTCATTTTCCAGAATCTTACAGCGGAACAAAATAAAATCAATCACTAAGAAAGCTTTTGAGGGCCTGGAGGAGCTGGAGCACCTGTGAGTAAAGCCACACTGCCACACACTTGTTTCTCCAGACAGTTTTATTTGTGTTTCAGAGGGATCTGTTGTTGTTAAACGATTAAAGATAGCTTTTATTACCACTGTGCCACTGTTGCTGTCTTGTGCTTGTGAAATGGGATGCCATTTTAAAATCACATCCGAGGTGTGTCTGATCCATATTTTCGCCCCCTCTGCAGGGATCTCAGCAAGAATGGCATCATGTCGATACACCCGGAGGCGTTGTCCCACACGAAGCTCAAAGTGTTGTGAGTAGACACAAAATGAGTCTTACAGCGCTCATAAGCCAGCTTTCCCCTGTCTTAATATTGTTCCTTCGACTCATTTATCGTCATTGCTTTCATTAAAAAGTAATTATAGTGATTAAGTAACACTGCAGTAGTCATATCCTGTTATTAATTAGTTTGCTGCTTTAATAGAATACAGCACTATTTGCTTGGCGAGTGGATAAAGTGGCTTTACGTGATAACTTGTAATTAAGATTTATTTTAGGGTTGGTAAGTGTATTAAAACATGGTTCTGTAAATGTTTTTAGCACTTAATCAATTTTCCTGATGATTAAGATAATTTCATTCAATTTGCATGGTTGGTTGACTTTTAACATCTCGTGCTGGCTGGTTTTAAAATGAGAACCCTGGTGTGCACTTTGGACGGTGTATATGCCTTAAAGATGAAATTTCCACTTTCTTTATGCAGAATTTGTTTATTCGCAGTGCTTTTTATGAGGCTGTGTATCATTGTTTACTGTTTTGTTTGTGTTTTTAGTTCTCTAGCGGGGTTGTATTTTTTTTTTATATATATATATCTGAACTGCTGCAAAAATTGCCTCAGGTGGTATTAAAGTTTTATAAACTCACCATTAAAGACTTACCTTTGGGGTTCAGATAAACAAGGCTATTTTAACAAGTATCATCACTCATCATTTGTTTTTATGATATTTGGTGTTCTAAAATACAGCTGCTCCTGCTTGCCTGCTCACTGTTACTCAGTTACACAAGCAGCATTGGACTTACACTATGTTCTATGAGTCCAACAGCCCTCTTTAAATAATTCAGCAAAATTCAAACTTCATTTCAAGCAAGCAAATTCAAGTTTCCATTTCTAAAAGGTCAAATCATAAATTTCCAAAATGTTCACAGACAAGTCCTGGAAATCCCAAATTCATATTCATTTGTTCAGTGGGTTCATATCATCTTTGTTACAGTAGTTTGATGATTGCAGTTAATTTCACAATGCCTCAATTGACGCTGCTATTATTGCCTTTCTGTTCTCAGTGTTCTGAACACGAGCAGCCTGCTATGTGACTGTCACATGCAGTGGCTGGGGCCTTGGCTGACTGACAGCCAGTTCCAGCAGTCTGTTTCTGCTGTCTGTGCTCATCCTGCCAGCCTTCTTGGTCGCAGCGTCCTTTCCATCAGCCCTGAAGAGTTTGTTTGTGGTCAGTCCCATTCTCTATTTTTTTTATTTTATTTTCATTCTCTTCCCAGTCTAATCCAATATTACTCTTCAGTGAGCACAGTAGAAAATGGAAATGGCATTGAGTTTCTGGGATGTTTTGAAATCACTGAAATGTATGGTGGATTATTAGTTTCACACAGCAGTGTCTTGTTTCACTTTGGAGGTTTTGTTCACAGGTTTCATAAACAAAATGTGCAGATCATGAAATCTTGTTTTTCAGTCCTGAAGTTGACCACCATGTTGCTCTTCTTGTATTGGTATATTTCATATAAAATGTTATGTTTTACATGTTTCTCTCCCTGCACCTCCACAGATGATTTCCCCAAGCCTCGTATCACAACTCACCCAGAGACGTCTGTGGCATTGCGTGGGAACAACGTGACTCTGAACTGCATCGCGTCCAGCAGCAGTGATTCACCGATGACCACAGCTTGGCGGAAGGATGGGGAGGTGCTGTATGATGCAGAAGTGCAAAACTACGCCCGGTACCAAGAGGGGGAGCTGATCTACACCACTGTTCTTCACCTCCTCAATGTCAACTTCACTGATGAGGGGCGCTACCAGTGCGTGGTCTCCAATCACTTCGGTGCCAACTATTCAAACAGGGCGAAGCTCACTGTCAATGGTGAGGATTTTTGTTACGAAGGGGACTGATAATTGTCAGTGGGGGATCTGCGATCTTGTGCATACACACGTTTTATTGTTTGTTTAGTGAGATTGTGTCCTTACTCGGTGGACAATGCAGTAACTTGCAAATGTTTAAGACAACATAACTTCTGACTTTCTGTCTTCTATCTTTCAGCGCTGCCATCCTTTCTTAAGACTCCCATGGATCTAACGATCCGGACTGGGACAATGGCCAGGCTGGAGTGTGCTGCCGAAGGCCATCCATCACCCCAAATTGCATGGCAGAAGGACGGTGGCACTGACTTCCCTGCTGCCCGAGAGCGCAGAATGCATGTAATGCCCGATGACGACATCTTCTTCATTGCTAACGTGAAGACAGAAGACATGGGAGTGTACAGCTGCACGGCCCAAAACGCAGCTGGCAGTCTGTCTGCAAACGCTACTCTCACCGTCCTGGGTGAGTCACCCACCTGATTAACAGAGCGTGCTACTGATGTTTTCCTACTGGGTCATTTTCGGCTGAGTCACTCCACTCAAATTGGCTGCTCATTTATGCGTGTCACTCATTATACATCCTTGTTTTGGTGTTTCCTCCTCTTTAATTTGAACTAATTAAGATATAAATGCAAACCTTATTATAGCGTGGCCATGGTAAGGACTTAAATCTGGCTGAATGGAGCATCTCTGACACTGTTAGACTGTTAGATTGCATTTCTTAACAGCTATGCTTCTGAGATTTGATTTAAGCTATGCTGAAATATAATCAATAACTCGCTCAAAGTTTGCGATCACGGCTTAAACATTGGAACTTCAAAACTCTTGAAGAAAAAGCTGACCTCGTTTATACCCATTTGAACAGTTTGACACAAATACCTCAGGGATCACCCCTTTAAAATCAAAAATCAATGAATCCTCTTCTCTTCCAGAAACTCCATCCTTCATGCGACCGCTGGAAGACCGAACAGTGGCCCGTGGTGAAACTGCCGTGCTTCAGTGTATAGCTGGAGGCAGCCCAGCCCCTCGTCTCAACTGGACCAAAGATGACGGCCCTCTGGTTCTTACCGAGCGCCACTTCTTTGCTGCAGCCAACCAGCTCCTTATCATAGTTGATGCTGGTCCTGCTGATGCTGGGAAATACACCTGCATCATGTCTAACACTCTGGGAACAGAACGTGGCCACATCTACCTGAGCGTCTCCCCATCGCCAAACTGTGATACCAGCCCGGTATACGACCAGGACGGCTGGACCACCGTGGGCATTGTGGTGATTGTGGTGGTGTGTTGCGTTGTTGGAACCTCGCTGGTCTGGGTCATTGTCATTTATCACATGCGCAGGAAGAGCGAGGACTACAGTATCACCAACACAGGTTAGCAGTATCGACACACAGCCATCTGTGCTATAAAATAAATGTGCCTTTCATTTGAAGCTTCCCCCTGCAACAGGGATGGCTGTTTGGAAACCATGAAATGTGTCTATGGGGATGGCACTTTGTTGTGTGGATAAGACTGTTTGTTTCACAGAACTCGATACCGTGTAACAAAATATGTCTCTGTCTGTTCCAGATGAGATGAATTTGCCAGCAGACATCCCCAGCTACCTGTCCTCTCAGGGTACTTTGTCAGAGCCACAGGAAGGCTACAGTAACTCTGAGGCTGGCAGCCACCAACAGCTCATGCCTCCTCTCTCCAATGGATATGTTCATAAGGGCACAGATGGTGAGTAATCTTCCTTCACAGATTGGTGAATTGAATTGAAATGTTTGACTCTGGAACACAAACCTTCTGTCTCAGTGCTATGGATTATGTTATTTTTACTTTTTGTTTTCTTGTCATCAGGAATAATAAAATAATAACCATTAGAGATATCTATATAACAGCTTTGTTTTTTTTGGTTTGTTTGTTTTTGTAGAAAATTGTTAATAAGGACCAAATTTCCTACTACTACTGCTAAGACAAGAACATTGTCATTGACTGTATTGTATACTGTATGGTGTAAGCACAAAATTCTGCATACTGTATACAGAAGCTAATACCTGCTATTGTCACTACACACATTTTACATCAGCAGAAAACAACATTGGTGCCTTCTGCAGCTGGAACCCAATAAAAAAAAGTTTCTGTAATATCTCCTTATAATTTTCATAAATATGTATACTATGCCTTTTATTGTTTTTTTGTCTTTGTAGTTTTCAGTATAATGCACAAATTAGATAAAGGACATTTTAATATTCCAATAATTTAACAACACGTACTGATGGTGTGCCTGTGGTAGTCAGTGATTCATTTGACAATGTAATATCTGATAGAAGACTGACTTATAGCTGCTGATTATGGATTATATTTCCAGATCATATTTGTTTTATCACAAATATCAAAAGGTTATTGCATGCTCACAAAGTCAACTGTGACACTCCTGCTGTCTGTACGAAAAAAACAAACGAAAACTTGAAATGCCTGTAAATAAAATACATTGTATTGTAGTTATTAGGTTCTTGTTTCTGCTTTTATGTTTTGGATAAGACCCTTGCTGAAACAAGACACTGACTAATTATCATGTATGTCGCAGGTGTGTGTTATGGAGACACAGGCAGTGAGGTGGAAACCGAGGGGAATGGCATGCTGCACTGCAGGGTTGGCTCTCTGTTCACTGGCCGCAGCAGCTTTCACCCTGGAGAGCCACGTGAGGGACTAGCTGGACTCCCCACAGGTAAGTGTCACCTACACACATGTAGTAGGATGAGATTACTTCTGTATTCTTAGCTTTCACATTTCTGAGTTTTATTTTATTTATTTACTTTTTGAAATGATTATATGTATGACTTTCTCAAGGCCTTTCATCTTGTCTTGTAAATATGTAGATGTATTTAATGTGTATATACATATGTATTTAATATAACGTGTGAGCCAATTAAATAAGAGAAAATGCATATTCTTCTTAATGGATGCATATGAAGATGGACATATGATGTCCACACTGTTGGTTTTAAATGTTTAACACATTTACTTTCCATGGCACCTCTTATAGACGACAGAGGAGGGAAGTACAACTGGAACAGGTTTGAAAACAAACAACAAACATATGGAAAGAAACAATTATCAAGATGTTTATTCTGTCTTGCCAGGTGGTGCAGGTCCCCTGGTCATCTGCTCTGACTGTTACGACAACGCCAACATCTACTCTCGCACACGGGAGTACTGCCCCTACGCCTATCTCGGGGAGGACGACCCGCTGGATAAGACCCTACCAGGCCTGAAGGAGAGCTTCAGTGAGCATGCCCAGCACAAAGACCCGGCACTGGAGAGCCTTATTAGTAACCGGGACTCTTCTGGCTTTCTCACCTCACATGATAAAAGGTTGAGCAGCCACACTCCCCCGGAGCACTATGCTAATGGTGAGACTCGGAAACAGAAATTCCAATTTTACCCTTTTAGAGAAAGATGGTGACACCATCCTTTGCCTGGGTGCAAACGATCATGTCCTACCTGCTGATGTGTTTTTTCAATTTTCACCTTCCTGCAGCTGCTGATAGAAAAAAAGCAGAATTCTGTAAACACCCCCCTCTCTTCTCGTCTTAAATCTTGCAGATGCTCTGTCAAGTTTGCTCTTAGCTTACCTTTTATATACACTATAAATACTGAGGTCACAGATTTACTGAAGCCAGCATTTTACAGATGAGCTGGTAAACTCAGAAGATTGTGTTTATTAGAGATATTGATCTTCCACATACGATCTGTTTAGGTACATGGAGCCTTGTTGTGAAGTTTGTTGAGGTGATTTGCAGGCTACACCTTACATTATATTCTCTGTTGAGATTAGAAACTAAAAACTAGTTACTTAAATAATCCAATAATTAAAAAGTCTAGGTCTACGATTAATTATGATTTTCTCTGCTGATTAATGCATCAATTATGCTCAGATAGTTGTTTTGTTTTTTTTGTCCAACCAACACTCTAAAAAAATCTAAAGGTATTCAAATCCTCACATTTGAGAATCTGGCTGGTTAATTACCCAACCAGATAATTTTTAATTTTAGTTAATTCATCACTTAAACAGGCGTCTAAGTGTTGTGTTTTACTGTCTTTGCAGATTGTCTTCGTAGGTCCTTCTGGGGCGAAGGGGAAGATCCGTCCTCGAAACCCCAACCAAGCACGTCCCAGCACCCAGTGACTGTACACAGGACCCCTCCTCTGACTTCCACTGCAGACGGAGCAGAGGAGCAAAGCAAAGCAGAGGTGGACTGTTTTCCCAGCAAATGCATACAGGACCACAGAAGTGCCTCTAATAGGACTAACCCTCAGGAGCATCCGGCTCCCACATAGGTCCTTACACTCCGGCCACGTTCTGCCTCTGATTACTCGTTGCTGCACCCCCCCCCCCACCTTCCCTTCACCCACTACCTCCAAAGAGACTCCTCACATTCTGCCAAAGATGCTCTCTTGTATGTTTACATTCCCCTTTCACTCAAGAGGACATGCTAAAGTTCTCCACTGTGGAAAGACTGCTGTGTCATGCTGGAGAAATGGACCCATAGATGTGATCTCCTCCTTGACACCTCCATCTCTGCAGGACCCCTCTCTCCCCCAACCTTCACTCTTCTTTGTTCTCTTTCCAGAGAAAGCTATGAATGTATGCTTTAAAGAGCCATGTCGGATGCTGCCGCAAGAGAGCGCTGTGACATGGTCGAATCTTAACAAGCTCTCTCTCCTCCGTCCCTTCTGCTGTGGGACTGAAAGTTTGTCTCATCATTCCTGGTACAGACACCTGTTGGAGCAGGCTACATGACTTTAAAATTACAAAAAAAATCTGTTCCCGAATGGGGGGGAAAACAGGGGGTTCTAAACAGGGGTCAGTCGAAGCTCCCTAACCAGCAGTTTGTGGTTATTGATATAGGAAAGAACATTCGTCCAACATTCCCTCAGCCATCCCCACTGACTCAAAACTATGCTATCTGGTATCCCGTTATGCAAATTCCAGAGACAGTGACACCAACATGTGGTGTATATTATGAATATATATATATAAATATATATATGAATATATCCTATATCATCTTTATCTGATCTTGTTTTTGTGCTATGTCAAATGCAATTGTTAATTTCTTCATTTTATGTCTTCTTAATGATGAACAGTTTGGGGAGAAAGCATACAGGTTTTTTTTTTTTGCACATGTGACAATCATGGTTTCGCTGGCTATTTTCCGATGGTTGTCTATTGGATGGCCTTTCTAACAAGCGTTCTCAGTAACCTCGATCAGGTGACGTTATGGTTTATATGTTTATATGTACAGTATGCACTGATTTGTTTCCCCTTTTGTAACACATCTTAAAGGCACTTAATTTAATGGTGGTAAACTTCATTATGCAGTGCGCATGCGTCTTTTTTTTTTTTTTTTTTTTTTAAATTGTGAGGATTTTATCATCACAGTTTTATCTCACAAGGTTCACGATCCTTCCGTAGATATTGATTAAGCCTAGGTTTTCACTTGGGACTGTGAAAAATGAGAATGTATTGTATTATTTTATACATGTACGTGTACATAAGGATAGTAATCTATTAAATTCTATGTCCTATTAGTCCATTTACAGAGAGGTTTGAGACGTAGGCTGCAGAATTTTAAGCTTATTCATTTCAAGCCTTTTATTGCCCCTGAGGTTTTTACCTGTTGGTTCAGGTAACAAGATGATCATGTTCTAGAGGAAACTTTTGTTTCTTCATAAACTAAAAGGCAATAATCAAACAGTTGCCAACTAAATGAAACTGCCTCTCATGTAAAAGAATGTGCTTGTTTCATTAAGTTAGTTGCGCTCTTGATTATTGCACTTCAGTGATGTGATTGGCTTTGTTTTTGTACCTCAGAAAACTCATTTGTTCAGTATATTTAGCAAATTGAGCTCAGTTGTTTGTTTTGTGAGTACACGAGCTAAAACAGCGCCAGTCTATTACAACAGTCGTGCAATACATCCTGCCTTCATGAAGGTTATATGCATGTTCACTTTCAGAGAGGTGCTGATTCAGCTGCATGGTCATTTTGGTGCTGTTGGGTGTGTTGCATTATTCTGACGGGTTTCTAAATAACAAACACCTCTCTGCATTAGACTGCAGTGTACAGCTAGTGTACACGATAAACTGGTGCCTGACAAACTGTATATCATACTCATTCTTCATGGATATGTGGTGACAACATATTTGAAAGTGCATTTTTTGCATTTTTTTCGTTTCCAGTAGATCGTCGGTACAAGAGTTGTGATCCTCTTCTCCACTCTTTGTGCATTTGAGTGCACAAAGTATTGCCTAAAGTCATTGGCCAATAATTACTTAGGAATTTCTTACATGTATGTATCATTCGCCTCCACCTCCTCAGCGGTACGTGCAGAGAGACATTGCATTTAGGTCACTCTTTTAGTTCTAATATGCCTTTGATTGCCACATCAGCACATTCCAAGCCTTTTGTTTTCATTTTGGCATGACCTAAATCACCTGCCGAGTATTTTCCAGAAGCCTAAAACCAACGCTGACCATATTTGCGACACACTCCTCACTTAAGTGGCACTTTTTTTGCTAGTTTTGAGTAAAAAATGAAAGCTTGCAGTAATATGTCAATATAACAACATGTCAGGAGCCATACATGGCAATTGGTGATTGGCCAATAATTACTCAGAATTTCTTACATGTATGTCAGTGCGCCTCCACCTCACCTCAGCGGTCGTGCAGAGAGAACTGCCTTTCAGTTTTTCACACTTTTGGTTCTGACTTTTTATATATATATATTTTATTGGTCATGCTTGCCTTCGATTGTGGGATCAACACATTCCAAGCCTTTCCTTTTGAATTTAAATGACCTTGAACACCTGGTATTATTTTGCCAGCCTCAAACATGACTACGACAAGGTCAATTCCCGATTTCCCTTTTCAGCAACTGAAAGATTGAAATAAAAGCTTGCAGTGATAGATCATTGTAATCAGACTTAATGTCGGGAGAGCCACACATTGATTTACTATTCAATATTTTCTGCCAACACAAAATAACATAATGTGCATTGTATTGTTTATTCTCTGAGCGTCCTTGTTTATACCAAAGTTTAGTAGTAACTGTGCTGGCAATATCAATGCTGCTTTTTTTTTGTATTGTTTGAAGTTCCAAGCGTTTTTGTTTCCAATAGTATTTTGGACCTCGTTTGCCTGTACATTCTGTAAAGCATGTCTAAGAAACCTTTTTGTTCACGTAGCCATTACTCAAACATTAAACATGAATTCTGATAAATTTGTTTGGATCACTTTGAATGTCTGCCTCAACACTTGAGTTAATCCAAATTGGGATTCTTTTCATTAATGGCCAAAGCTGTGACTGTTTTCATTCCCAAAGGTTACATTTAGTGTTTGGTTTATTAAAACATGGAGATATTGAATATATGCTAATAATACACTGCTCAAAAAAGAAGGGAGAAAACTTTGAAAGGAACACTTTGAAAACATCAGATCTCAATGGAAAAAGTCATGCTGGATATCTTTCCTGATATGGACAGGGTAATGTTAGGGACAGAGGTTAGTACAGAGGGTGGTCAAGACATCTCAAAATCAAGCAAAAAAATGATGCGACCCAGGCTAGTCCATTTTGACAAAATTTCTTTGTAGCAACTCATAATGGTATTCAGTAGTTTTTCACTTGGCCTCCAGCGTGCACATGCATGCCTGATAATGTCAGAACTGCGCTCCTAATGAGATGACGGATGATGGTGTCTGGGGATTTCCTCCAGATCTGGACCAGGGTTATCACTGAGCTCCTGGGCAGTCTGAGGGTGCAACCTGGCGTCGGATGGATGGAAACATAATGTCCAGAGATGTTCTATTGGATTTAGGTAGTCGACCAAAGGGGCCAGTCAATGGTAGCAATTCCTTCATCCACCAGGACATGCCTGGTGCTCTGCATGCACATGGTCGGTCGTTATGCGTGCACCAGGGAGGAATCAGGACCCACTGCCAGCGTGAGAGTCGACAATGGGCCCAAAGGATTTCATTCTGATACCTAATAGCAGTCGGTGTGCTGTTGTCCTGTCGTCCTTCAGGGATATGCCTCCCGAACCATCACTGACCCACCACCAAGCGGTGATGCTGAATGATGTTGCAGGCAGCATAACGTTCTCTGGCGTCTCAGACCCATTCCACGTCTATCACGTGCTCAGGTTGAACCTGCTCTCATCTGTGAAATCACAGGGTGCCAGTGGCGAACCTGCCAATACTGGTGTTCTGTGGCAAATGCCAGTCACTGCAGGGCGTCAGGCCTCAGGCCACCCTCATGAAGTCTGTTTCTGAGTTGTTTGGTGAGGCATTCCCACCGCAATGGCCTCCCTGTTGGTCATTTTGGCAGAGCTCTGGCAGTGCTCATCCGGTTCCTCCTTGCCCAAAGGAGCAGATACTGGTCCTGCTGATGGGGTTAGGACCCGTCTACAACCTGTTCAGGTCTCTTGATTACCTGACTGTCTCCTGGAATCTCCTCCATGTTCTCCGCGAGACTGTGCTGGGAGACACATCAACCCCCTTACAGCGGCCATAGTGATGTGCCACCCTGGAGAGTTGGACTACCTGTGCCCAGCCTCTGTAGAGGTCCAGGTACCGCACCATGCTGAAGTGACATGACCCTACCCAAATGCAAAACTAATGAGAAATTGGTCAGAAAAGATGAGGAGGAAAAAATGTCGTGGCCTCTACCTGTAAAACCATTCCTGTTTTGGGGTAGTCTCATTGTTGCCCCTCAGTGTACCTGTTGTTAATTTTATTAACTTACAAAACAGATGAAAATGATTAACAACTCTCCCAGCTACTTAACTGACCAAATCAATATCCCAGAAGTTGAACTGACTTGATGCCTCATGAGTTAAAAAGTGTTCTTTTAATTTTTTGAGCAGTGTATATCAGAGAAAAAGGAAAATGTTGCATTATTTGCATTATTATACTCTGGAACACAAACCTTTTGTCCCAGTGCCATGGATTATATATATATATATATTTTAACATCTCTGCTATTGTCTGCACACACTTCACATCAGTAAAGAAAACAACATTGGTGCCTCCTGCAGCTGAGTGCCCAATAAAAGTTCTGTAATATCTCCTGCAGGAATGAAATAATAAATAATAAATAAAAAATAAATAAATAATTTAACAACAGGTACTGATGGTGTACCTGTAGTAGTCAACAATTCATTCATTTACAATGTCATTTCTAATCGAATGTAATTTTGATTAGACTAAGTAATAAGTGGAAAAAGTTATTAAAAGTTAAGTTAGAAGTTAGTGACCAGTAATTAATTAGGGCAGCGCATGTGTTGGTACACCTCGTCCTCAGGGATACGTGCAGATGGACCTGGCACTGAGTAACTCTTTTAGCTTTAATTTGCCTTTGATTGTCATATCAGCGCATTACATCTGACTGGCTGATTATGCCCGTGAGGACTAGCCAGAATTCCCACAGGTAAGTGTCACCTACGCGCATGAGTAGCCAAAGATTACTTCTGTATTCTTAGCATTCATTTCTGAGTTTTATTTGTGTCTGAGGATTTTTTAAAATGAATATATGTATGACGTTCACTGGGCCTTTCGGCTTGTCTTGTAAATGCATGATTATATTTCACATTAAGGTGCAATTAGGTTGAAGGTCTTTTCATTTTATATTTCCATTTAATTTTAATATAACATTTAGACAAATTAAATAAAAGAAAATGCATATTTCTCTGAATAGATGCATATGAAGATGGACATATGATGTCACACCAAATATGTTCCAACACATCATTTGAAAACAAACAACAAACATATGGAAAGAAACAATTATCAAGATGTTTAGTGTATCTTGCCACGTGGCGCTACACTCGCATACGGGAGTACTGCCCCTATGCTTATCTTGGGGAGGACGACCCGCTGGATAAGACCCTACCAGGCCTGAAGGAGGAAGCTTCAGTGAGCACTGGCACTGGAGGCCTCATCATCAGCAAACACCTCTGCATGTGGAGGGGTGTCGTGCCATCAGCTGCAGGAGAGGTGTGGAGACAGCTCGGGAGAGCAGCGCCAGGTGAGAGTGACTGCCACACCTGCATTCTGTTCACTAATCACTCTCATCGTAACGTTCCTCTTCTCCCTCTTTGTGCGTGTTTGGGTGCACAAGGAAGTATTGCCTAAGTCATTGGCCAATAATTACTTAGAATTTCTTACATGTATGTATCAGTACGCCTCCACCTCCTCAGCGAAGATGCGTGCAGAGAGACATTTGCATTTGAGTCACTCTTTTAGTTCTAATATGCCTTTGATTGCCACATCGGCACATTCCAAGCCTTTTGTTTTCATTTTGGCATGACCTAAATCACCTGCCAGTATTTTTCCAAGCCTAAAACCAACATGACCATATTTGCGACACCTCTATCACTTAAAGTGGCACTTTTTTGCTAGTTTTTGAAATTAAAAAAATGAAAGCTTGCAGTAATAATGTCAATATAACAACAATAATCCAGGAATATTTGTAGCAATTGGTGATTATTAGCAATAATTACTCAAAATTTCTTACATGTATGTCCCGATGCGCCTCCACCTCACCTCAGTGCGTGCAAGAGAGAACTGCCTTCAGTTTTCACACTTTTGGTTCACGACTTTTATATATATATATTTTATTGGTCATGCTTGCCTTCGATTGTGGGATCAACACATTCCAAGCCTTTCCTTTTGAATTTAAAATGACCTTGAACACCTGGTATTATTTGCCAGCCTCAAGCATGACTTGACAAGGTCAATTCCCGATTTCCCCTTTTTCAGCAACTGAAAGATTGAAATAAAAGCTTGCAGTGATAGATCATTGTAATCAGACTTAATGTCGGGGAGGCCACACATTGATTTACTATTCAATATTTTCTGCCAACACAAAATAACATAATAATGTGCATTTGTATTGTTTTATTCTCTGAACGTCCTTTATGACATGCAAAAGTTTAGCAGTAACTGTGCTGGCAATATCAATGCTGCTTTTTTTTTGTATTGTTTGAAGTTCAAGCGTTTTGTTTCAATAGTATTTTTGGACCTCGTTTGCCTGTACATTCTGTAAACATGTCTAAGAGCCTTTTGTTACGTAGCCATTACTCAAACATTAAACATGAATTCTGATAAATTTGTTTGGATCATGAATGTCTGCCTCTGTACTTGAGTTAATCAGAGTGGGATTCTTTTGTGTAGCTGACTAGCTGACTTTTCATTCCCAAGGTTACATTAAGTGCTTGGTGTATCTACAAAACTATGGAGATATTGAATATATGTTAATAATATATCAGCGAAAAGGCAGGAAATGTTGCATTGTTGCATTATTATACTCTGGAACACAAACCCTTTGTCCAAGCGTCATGGATTATGTTTTTTTTTTTACTTTTTTTAACATCTGCTATTATCACTGCACACACTTCACATCAGCAGAAAGCTGCTTGTTGGTGCCTCCTGCAGCTGGTACGCAATAAAAGTTCCTGTAATATTGCCTTATAATATTTATAAAAATACTTATACTGTGCTTTCTTATTTTTGTCTTTGTAGTTTTTCAGTATAATGCACAAATTAGATAAAGGACATTTTAATATTCAAATAATTTAACAACAGTACTGATGGTGAGCTGTGGTAGTCAATGATTCATTCATTTTACAATGTCATTTCTAATCAAATGTAATTTTGATTAGACTAAGTAATAAGTGAAAAAGTTATTAGGGTTAAGTTAAAAGTTAAGTTAGAAGTTATTGACCAGTAATTAATTAGAACTGGCGCATGTGTTGGTATGCCTCTCTGTGTCCTCAGGGATACGTGCAGATGAACCTGGCACTGAGTAACTCTTTTAGCTTTAATTTGCTGATTGTCATCAGCGCATTACATCTGACTGGCTGATTATGCGTGAGGACTATTGGAATTCCCACAGGTAAAGTGTCACCTACGCACATGAGTAGCCAAAGATTACTTCTGTATTCTTAGCATTCACATTTCTGAGTTTTATTTGTCTGAGGTTTTTAAAAGGAATATATGTATAGCGTTCACTGGGCCTTTCAGCTTGTCTTGTACATATGTAGATGTATTCACATTAAGAGTTAATTAGGTTGAAGAATCTTTTCGTTTATATGTGTACATATTTCATTTAATTTTAATATAACATTTGAGCAAATTAAATAAAAAGAAAATGCATATTTCTCTTAATAGATGCATAAGATGGACATATGATGTCACCAAATATTCTTACATCTACTTTGAACTACTTTCTCATCGTTTCTTTCTCTGTTTAGATGCGTGTTGAGAATTCGCTTTGTTTCTCTCTCAATTCCTGTTAGCTGTCTCACCATGTTGCTTGAGTATGACTGGTCAATGTGGCAGTACACAGTGCCTCAAACACGAATCCCTGTTTTCTATGACTTTCCCATCATGCTGGCCAGTAGTATCTGTAACACAATGGGAGCGCGCAGTAATGTAAGTTGGTTGGTCATTCCCCAAAGTTATCCAGGAAATAGCTCTGCAGTCCAAAGGCCACTTTAACATCCTTTCTGGGTAAAATTTAAATGAAGTTTGTTTAAAAGAGTAGTTACCTAACCCTCATGGTTCCCTCAGGTTATTTTTTTCAATTCACAAAACACTCCTGGGGTTTCACATGAAAACAGCTTGCAGCATCCTCCCAAACAACTATTGTCAACAGCAGCTTTGTTTCAGATGTTAACAAACAACTTAACAAAAACATAAAAATGCCTTCATACTGCTTGTCTATTGTAATCCAAGTTTTCTAAAGTCCAGACATGCCAGGTTGACCTGAAAAGTCGTCATTTACACCATGTGTTAAATAGAAATCCTGACTGTAGCTTCTTAGCTGGAAGCTGCATTGACGTACAGACTGTCTGATCTTACTACAGTAAGGATCATTCAGTAATAGTTTCTCTGTGTGTGTGTCCCCTCTAGGATCACCAAAGATCCAGACGATTACTGGCAATTTGGAGGAGGATTCTGATTTTTCTGCCTTTTCTGCAGTGTTGCACCTCTGTTACAGATTCATTGGCCTTTTATGGTATGTTTTGATTTTACTTAATAATACACTGTATAGTTAGGATTCTTAATTAAAACACTGTAATGCTTGTCCACAAATCTTATCAGAACTACCTTATACAGAGCTCCCAAGGGTTAGGATAATATTGTGGAAACAATATATAAAACTTGAGTGAAAAATAAAAGCTAAAAAAACACAAGACCACAACCCCCTCAGCTCAACAGCACGATTTGTTTGTACAGTACAGTTTGACAACAGTTTGTTGTTTTCTCTATCCATTTCAGATCTTGGAACATTTACCATTGTCCCACACAGAATTAGACTTAGGACTGAGTTGTTTGTAAAGTTTAGTCAACATGTGAGAACTCGTCTGACACAGAAAGTCTTCTGTTGTTGCTTCATGTGTGAAACAATGACTCTACTTGGACTTTGTCCAGACATTATTGTATAAAATCACTATTCAGCATCACTCCCTCTCCTCCGGCACTGTGAGTTACATAGTTACGGGAACGCCCTTTTGTCGTTTTTCTCAAGACGTTTGTGGTTAGTATGATGGTACAAAATCACTGAATAGTGAAAAGTTCTGTACATGGTTGATTGCTGGAATAAAACTTCAAACACGCTTTGCACAAGAAAGTTTGATTTCATAGACTGAAAATTACGTTGAAAATACAAAAAAGAAAAGTGTGAATAGAACAGCTGTTCACAAGCATCGTCCTGTAAAACACTGTTGATCAAGTATACTTGATGTCTTCATTAGAGAACATGGTTATGTGTTGAGTGGCGCTGAACTCTTAGGCACTGTCATTTCTTTAGCAGATGTCAAGTAGCGTAACTCAGATTATGTAGTTGGATCTATCTGCAGTGTTCAGCCATACACTGCCAAAGGTCAATTGTATTTCTCAATTATTTTTCCTTGGAATACTGGTAGTCTACCCACAAAATCATTTCATGCAAAAAAAAAAATGCCTCAACATGCCTCAGGCACAGATCATCTCTTTCTTGCTTGGTAGCTGGGTAACCAATCAGAAAGCACAGAGGTTCAAACCTACAGTTCCTGCAGCCTATATAATGACAGAGGGTGTCGGATCAATCTTCATCTTCTGTTTGTATCCTGATAACGGAGCAATCGTAGAACATCTATTGTCAGTCTCACACTGCCAAACAACTGCAGCCATGATTCAATCCCGGACTCTCAGAGTAGATTGTGATAAGCCTACAAGCGTTGTATACGTGGTCGGCACGGAGCTGAATGTGGACCTGAGCAGGTAGGGTTTTCGTCAACCTGTTTTCACTGCACATACCCAACCACACATCCATCTGGACTGCAGATTATGTATTGCAAGTTGTTTGGGGATTTAAACTGTTGTCATTTAGACTGACTAACTTGACTAGCTGCTACTTTAGTTCACCACTTGTTACAATATTCAAGCTTTTGCCTTGTCTGCATGTGTTAAATATGTACTCTGAATGTAACACTCATCAAAATGTTCTGTTTCTCTTCCTCTCAGGAGTGCCCCTCCGAACTCCAAGTTCTTCTCTGTGAGGTGCACTACTAATGTTCATTACATCATCTTTCCCTGGCGCCAAAGGACATCCAACTCCTCTCCCCTCCTTCTCTCTGAGGGTTTAAGACTCCTCATCAGCATGAGCTCTGCCAGTGAGGAAAAAGATGAGAGCAAGGTAAAGTAGGACAGAGGTGCATGATCCTGATGTCATTAAGCAGTAAAGGATGTCTTGATTTCAGTATGTTCTAAGGTATGAGACATGAACAGCTCTAGGACATGAGCTTTTTGAAATGCAAAAGTCTGTTAAAGCCTGAGACCAAAGCCTTAAATAAATAAATAAATAAAAAGATTTCTAAACTGAAATGTCTGCAGTCATTGGAGGAGTTTTATAATTTAGTTTCTGACTAGAAGTATATCAAAGTCAAACGTCTCCTCCACACAGCATTTCTACAATTTATCACTTTTCAAATAACAAGAGGAGCTGTTTGCTTTGTATGTACAGTGAAACTCATAATTTTAATTCCGGGTTATTTAATATTTCACAATTGTCAAATGTCATCTTGTAAATATAAATGACTTGTACCTTTGTGTTCTAAGGTGTCTATCTCGTACTATGATGTGAAATTAAAGAAGTTGGAGAATGCAGTCCTGCACCTGACAGCTGTTGGTAAGTTGTTTTTCTTTTGCCATTTCAGTATCAGCAGAGCATTAGTGCTGTTTAAATGCACATTAAAATCCAAACATTAGAAATGGAACAGTCTATATTTTGATATCAACATCATTTTTATACACAATGTCTGTGCTGTGATATTGACCACTATCTGGAATATTTTGCTGTGAATAAAATGTGTCCGTCATGCAGAGATCTCTCTGGATGTGGACGCTGACAGAGACGGTGTTGTGGAGAAGAACAACCCCAATAAGGTGAGCTCAGACTCTGACAACTAATGATAATCAATAACATGCCAAGTGTAACAAACTGAATGGGATTGTATTCATGGAATAAATTTATTATAGCATATTTTTCATTTAAAGTATTCCTGTGTCCCATTCAGAACTTATCATGCTTGATAGGATAAAAACATTTCTCTGATTAGGCTGTAGTATTATAGATCATTTTCTGCCTCAGCATGTTGTTGAACTTTTGACTTCATTTCATATTCTCATTTACTTTTTTCTTCCCTTGTAGCTAGATCTTTCAGTGAAAATTTTGCTTAAATATATTTTGCCTCGATAGCAATCAAATTCATTCACGTCTGGTTTGTTGAAAACTTGTTAGGGATCCTGGAAATGGGGTCCTGATGGGCATGGAGCCATCCTACTGGTCAACTGTGACTGTGAGCGTACCTACTGGAAGAGACCAGATTTGGAGCAGAGATTAATCTCAGAGTTGTCAGGTAAAGTAGTTCAGCTTCTTGTTCACCAATGAATTCTCTCTTTCTTCCCTCTGTAACGTTTTCATAACTGTTATCAGATATTAATGGGACACTCATATTTGCTTTTGCAAAATCACTTGATTGAAGTGATAGTCATGATGTGGGTCTGTCTGCTTCCTAAGAGGTATTATACAGTAGCATGAGTTGTGTGAAAAAGTCACTCAAGAACATTGATGTCATGTATCTGTTACATGTGGATGATAAATCTATGGTGCCTGGTTTCAACAACATATGTGAACAACATTAACTCTTTGTGGATGTACAGACATTGAGGACATGTCTCTCATGGTGCTGCGGACCAGAGGCCCCGCCAAGCTGCCAGAGGGCTACAAGCTCACCATGCACGTCTCTCAGGGTGATGGAGAGACTATCAGAGTCTACAGGTTTATAAAAGGAGGTAATAATATGAATGCATGAAATTCAACTAGCTAGTTAAGGCATCTCAGCCATTTCTATTTTTCTTGTTTTCCCAGTAGAGTACCTCAGTATTGAACCTTTTTTAATGTCTCATTTCTTAATTCATTAGCGAAACCTGACCACGACACAGAGGGGCTAGCTGAATATCCACTGTTCCTCGACAGTGCAACCCTGTCCAAAGAAGTGCCTTGCCTCGGTGGCGCAACAGAGATGAAGTTTTATGTGGAGGGCCTCAAGTTTCTTGACAAAGACTTTGATGGGCTCATCACCATCAACCTCAGTCTGTTAGAGCCCATCTCTAAAGTAAGATCTACAGCCTTTTTTAGGTGGTACTTGGACCTTGAGATAAGAATTTTAGTCGAACCACTGTTTCCAAGATCAAGAATGAAATGATGACTTCATGAACTTGGACTTGGTACATTTGGTAAATCGCCTTGTAAAGAGTCCATTTACTCAAACAGTGTTTAGGTCAAGTTTAGTTAAAATTTTTCAGTCAACTTACAGACAAAGAGGAATGTATCTTGATACTACTCAGCAGCCTCTCTTATGTTTCAACAGGGTGTCCCTGAGACACCTATTTTCACGGACAAAGTGGTGTTCAAAGTGGCACCGTGGATCATGACACCCAACATCCTCCAGCCTGAAGAGGTGTTTGTGTGCAGGTAAGGGCAGGCTGATAAATAATAAAGATGGTGGGTGATGATGACGAATAGAAATGTGTTGATAGAATGTTATAGTCATACAACCAAGAAGATGACACACACAAATGATGATTTACAGCAACATCCATGTACCCAAATTTGTGGTTTTACATTTCTCATTTTTATTTTCTGTTTTACCCAAAAGATTTTTTATTAGTGTTATGAAAATTGCATAATACTGAGGTAATGTGGTGAATACTTCTTCTCTGTCTGTTGTCACATTTTTAGCACATCTGATAACAAAAAGTTCCTTGAAGAAATTAAGAACTTTGTTCAAAAGAGTGGGTGCCACCTTCGCATTTGCAGTAACTATGTGAGCAGAGGAGATCGCTGGATTCAGGTAAGAAAACAAAATGTGCCACACTTAATTTAGATTTCAGCTCTGCCTGTCATAATAAGTTCATATTTGTTTTACTGTTTGCGGGAGGTCATTCAGTGGCTGAAGGTGGTGCAAGAAAATATATTTTTTGAGTCAAACCAGTTTTATTATGAAACTGAACAGGAAGAAAAACTTACATCAAGGTTTTTTTCTTTAAAAAAAAATAAAAATAAACCAGAGCAAGTCATGTTTGAATTAGCGTCACATCAAACACATCATAAGAAAGAAGAAAAAGATGATTTACATAAAACATACACAGAGAAGTCAGAAGTTAGTTAGAAGTTAAATTCAGTTAAGTTATTGTTGTTATTAAAACCTCTGAAACAAAAAAGAAAATAGAAAGCCAGGTGAAAACTCATATTACATCTACTTTTCAGGATGAGATGGAGTTTGGCTACATTGACTCACCTCATCAACAGTTTCCTGTTGTTCTGGATTCCCCTCGAGATAGAGGACTTGTGGACTTTCCATTACATGAACTACTGGTGAGATTTCTTTTGATAATGTGTTTGTTGATACAAAATGTTTTGGGTGAAGTGGAAAAGTTCTGAGAGTGGCATAGTTTGTGTTTTATTTTTAACTCAAAAATATGTTTTGCTTATTGTTGCTTCACTTGGATATTTGACTTTCACTGTGCAAAAAAATATGCAGTGATATATAATTTTGACACTAAAAGGCTGTTTTGACATTCATCTGCTAAATGTTGTTTTATATTCATCTTAAAAAAAAAAAAAAAACTGAAAATAATTTTGCAAATCCTGGGCAGACTCAGTACATAAATATCTGGGTTAAATGATGTCACTTGATGACTCTGGCTTGTCGGTGTGTCTTGCAAACAAATCTGAATTATCAACAATCTCAACAGGTTATCTTTAAAATCCAGTCTGCTGTTTGGTTAAGGTTTGTTATAAGTGATATTTCCTGGATGAATTTGACACTGAAGATGGCAAGCTACCACTTTTTTTTTTTTTTTTTTGCTAAAAAACCTTCATATCTATGACCACTTTCATGTCCTCAGGGCCCTGACTTTGGCTATGTGACAAGGGTGCCTGGGAGAAAAGATGTGAGCAGTCTGGACTCATTCGGTAATCTGGATGTTAGTCCTCCTGTCACTGTGAATGGAAAAAACTACCCACTGGGCAGAATCCTCCTTGGCGTGGCCTTTCCTACGTGAGTTTGCAACAAAGTTCCTGACTTATGAAGAACATGAATTATTTATATTAACAGCTCTTCATATAATAATACATCTAGTTGCTCTGTAAAGAAGAAGGCAGAAGATTTGTGAACTTACACGCATGTTTCTTTTGTTTAAGGGCAACTGGAGGACGGAACATGACCAAAGTAGTTCAGGACTTCTTGAGGGCTCAGAAAGTTCAGGAGCCCATTGCCTTATTTACTGACTGGCTCCTTGTCGGCCACGTAGATGAATTCATGACTTT
This sequence comes from Protonibea diacanthus, assembly GCA_028641955.1. Classification (NCBI taxonomy): domain Eukaryota; kingdom Metazoa; phylum Chordata; class Actinopteri; family Sciaenidae; genus Protonibea; species Protonibea diacanthus. The sequence continues at coordinate 16,007,608 of CM053978.1, forward strand.
TGTTCCTGCACCTGACAGAAAGGTAAATATATCCTTTTAAGAACTTAAACTACTGAACTGAAATATCAAATGCTTTGAAGACAGGAAGCCACTAGCTGTTACCAGTTGGTATCGACATGTTGCTACATACATTGTAGGTTTGTTTGGATAAGAGACAGCCAGTGTTAACTTTGCCTCTTGTGTTTCTGTTCTCAGGGCTTCCGGCTGCTGCTGGCCAGCCCAGATGCAGCCTACAAACTATTCAAAGGCTTACAGAAAGATGGACATGGACAAGCCAAACTGTTTGAAGGTAGACCTGTATGACAATCTTATCTGTATAAAATCTACTGTAATCTACAAACTCATCATATTTTTCTTGATGCTCACTCTGTAAAACATTTCCAAATAGGTGTGGAAGGTGAAAAACCAGTAACAGTGGATGAGGTACTCAGTGATGAAAGTCTCCTCGCCCAAAATAAATACGCGCAGGTAAGTAGGATTGTAATATTAGACTCAAAGCTATATTGCATTTCATCATAACATCACTTAGAATTGACTGGGGCAAATTGAGCAAACATGACATCTGTAAAAAACTAGCTTACTAGAAAGACTGCAGTTAGTTGAAATTTACTGAGTCCTTTTGTGACTAGATGTTTTCCAGCAGAGATTGCATTCTTGTATGGTTGATTTTATGGACCTTTCAGCAGTGGGTGTGTCCGAGGCAGCTGAACCTACTAATTAGTAGGAATGTCCACATACTTTTGGCCACAGAGTGTTTGCAACAAAAGTAATCCAGATTAAGATTATCTTTACTGTTATGTGGTAACAGGATGTAATGAACAAAAATGAGTTTTAAAACTTTTGTATGCTATAGTTGGTGTCACGGATGATGTATTTTTACTGTTTACTTCCCAGAGCTGCATCGACTGGAACAGGGATGTGCTGAAGAGAGAGCTGGGTCTGGTTGATGAGGACATCATCGATGTGCCAATCCTTTTCAGGCCATGGAAGAATGCTGCCCAGCCCAGAGCAGTGGCTTATTACCCTGACATGGTGTGTTCACAATTAACTGTTTCCCAGTGGTTGGCATTAAAGCATTTGAAATATGATTGACATAGATCAAAGACCTGATGGCATCACTACGAGACTTATGATCTGTTTCATCTGTTTCCAGGTGAACATGATTGTCTTGGGGAAAAACCTCGGCATCCCGAAGCCCTTTGGCCCCAAGGTGAATGGACGCTGTGCCCTGGAGGCTGAGATGTGCTCGCTGTTGGAGGGCCTGGGCCTCAGCTGCACGTTCATCGATGACTTTGCGTCTTACCACCAAGGGCAGGGAGAGGTGCACTGTGGCTCCAACGTCCGCAGGCAATGGTTTGACTTCAAATGGTGGAATCTGAAGATGTGAACGAAAACTCAACAGTGGATGGAGATGGCATAGAGAGGAAGAAAGGAGATTTGATCTTTAAACAAAACAACAGCAGCTTCAGTTAGCTTTAATCAACATTTATAGCACAGCATTATTCAGCATGATTACTGTTAGAAAAATGGGTTAGATGAAAATGTTATTATCCTTTATGCTTTCAATATTTTTCCACTTTGAGATGACCCTGCAGGGGCGTACAAAGAAACAGCTGTTTCTTTGTCTGTTTAGTTTTAGGGAAGACACAACATTAGTGTATTAACAAACAGTTGTAACCATTAATGCTTAATGTTCTATGACCATACATGGTTAAAAATGCTCAAGATTGACACTATGTGATAGACAGGCTATGGGTGTCACTCTTGTCTGTAGGGAAGGGACTGCTTTCTATATATATATATGCTGTGTTGAACCCTTGAACCACTGAACCACAGAGTCTGTAAGTTGTTCCCTTGCTGCAAATTACTATTAAATGATCTATCTTAAAAGTCTGACGGCATCCTGATGGTTATTGAATAATTTTCTTAACAATTACCACTGGTTTGATCTATTGTATCAATCTACATCTTCATTAAACTTAAAAGTGTTTTGAGCTTGCTTGTTAAGAGTTATAGGAGCTCTGCCTCACTGCATGGGCCCAGTCTCTGAGATGCTGTGAAGGAAGTCACACATAAGTACCCTTCTTCAACAGGCCATCATCATACAGTATAGGGCATTTTTCAGGGCCATTTCTAGCTGTTTGGGGGGCCCTATTTTGTCAAATTCTGAAGGAGAGATTCCTAACCCTTTCAGATGATCTGTGGCAATCCAACAGTCTGTTACATTTTAAAAGAAACAGCCTAGAGTACATTAATAAATGCTACAGATGCAGCATGTTTCTGAAATTGTTTATCGTAAACTTTGACATAACGTAAAAACTCTCCCCACCAAACCAAAACAGTAAAAAAATAAATAAGTTAACTTACCTAAATGAATAAAAATAAAATGGACCAGCATCCATATTAATGTGCAAACAATACAAAACAAACAAAAAAATGGTAAGAATAATACTGAAGTTTCAGGTAGTAAGAAACATTGACACGTAACATTGCAACCCTGACAGTATCATTTTGGATCTGTTTCTGTGATTGTGGTATGTTTAACCACACCTCTGACATTTTAGGCCACTGCACTTGCTGAACAGAAATCAGCAAGATTATCTTGAATAAAAATACAAGAAACCAGCATCTATTTGAAAGTGCAAACAATGAGAATAATAGTTATGTTGTAGTATAAAAGGAACAATATGCAACTGTACATCATGATCACACTACTTTGTGATCATGATCTGTGTGATCACAGTCTTAAGTTTCCATTATCCTCATCTCAACTAGTAAGAATAATACTTTACATGCAACACTGCAAACAACTAAGGCCGTTTCGATGCCATGATGCAATTGTTAATGGCGCCTACCGTTATTCTCCTCACTTCAGTGTATGATGGGCGGCTGCCATTCATCACTCACTGCGTGACAGCCCAGCCCAAAGATGACTTTGACTTGATTACCCAACAAACACTGTCACAGCTTCCCTATCATAGCAACTTAGTTTTGCTTTTATCCTATAAAAAAGCTTGTATGTTTTTTTGAAAGCATAGACGTGCTTCACACAACAAATGAGGGAGTTTGCCTAGCTACAGATAAAGGCAGGTACTTTTAATTCTACCAAAATCTACTGAGGCTGAACATGCAGCTTGGGGGGCCCCTGGTGGCTGCGGGGCCCTACATGCATCCGCATAGTCCGCATATAAGATATAAAGCTCTGCTTGTCATTAATTAAAAAAACAAACTATTTTTTTTAAGCCCCTCCTCTGTAAATCCAGTAGAATCCCAGGAAACATTGGATATGAGCTGAATGTGACAGTGCATCAGCCCTTTAACACAGTTTGTTTGGATCCCCTCTCCCCATCAAAGGCATGATAACATTGTTAATCATCCTCTACAAGGCGATGAATTATTCAGCACAATGTCCAGGGTGGCAACTCTTTATTTAAGCACAGACTTCTAATGCATCACACCCGGAGAAAAGAAACTACTGCTGCTCCATAAATACTACAGGAGGTGTGTTCCCTGCTTCCAGTCATAACTTTAATTAACTCGACTACAGGACGCTGACATATGACTGTCCCGTGAGTCAACACGCCCAAATTGTCAAAATCCATCATGCTGTATTGGAGAGATTTTTTTTTTTTTTTTTTGACAAAAGCCGAACTGCGCATCATTTATAACGTGCTGTGAAACACGCACTACTAATCTCCAGAGATGACGTGACATTTACAAAGCTTAATTAACTTCCGCAGCTGCACTTAAACAACACTTCAGTTTTGCATCATCTTGAATTTTTCACCAAGTGTCAGAAAAATTTGTCATGAAACACACATTTCAAGACAAAGGAGCTGTTAGAGCTCAGCAGCACACGTAGGTTTATGTAAAACGCCCGTGCTCCCAGGCTATGAAATGTGTAGGCTTTGCATGTAGGTGGGAGTACAGGTTCCCCTTAGAATGAAAGGTCACATTTGCCGCACCACTTAAATGATGTTAATTTATGCATAAACACTGGACTGAGCCGACTGCATTCGTGTTCTGTATAAACAATTGGAAAAACAACGCTGAAGTGATAATTAACTACTTAATCAATTCAAGCATCTCCCTTATAGGTCACGCATGAACAAATGCATGCTGAGTGCAGTGAAGCGTGATGGTATGTAGGTATGCAAGTGTACATCAGAGACCTCGGGGAGAGATGAACTAGAGCAGCAAATCGTTTGGATCTCTCCGATTGTGTCAGAAGGTGGCGCTGTGGAGCCACAGTGTCTTCCCCGAGACTGTTTACCTCACCCTTCACAAATTAAGACTCTTAATGAGGTGTAATTTGTTTTGCACGCTTGATATTAGGATTACACGCTCTGTGTGATTTTACTTAGTCTCCTGTGTTGCGCTTAAATGTCCCTTAAAAACGAAACGAAACATTGCTGTGACACATCTTAGACACGGGACTAAAATGACAATAGGTTACAGTGAACATCACTGGACTCTTTTTTTTATTTTTTTTTATTTTAGTACCAGAACACACCGGAGGATGGAGCCAGCATGCGCGTCTGGAAAACACTACTGCCGCTCAGCGTAAAAGGGGCGTTTCGGGAGCTTGGCAACATCTCTCTTAGTTGTGCCAGGTGTGTTCAAACCTGTGGCAAACCAACGTTCGCAGATGTCTCTCAGCTCAGTCACCATGGGCTGGATCTCAATTGCATAAACCACCTACCGGTGATCGCTGCTGCCCGTCTATTTTCAGCCTGCCCACAGGTATGAAGGATTTCTCGTTGACGCACTACATTTCAGAGACAGACACTCAACAATTCAGCACCGAGTGAGTACAATCCTCTCTGTTTACATTTTGTTGTGACTACTTGGCGTCGGGAGGCTCCTCCATAGACGAAGAAAAGCGCGGATATGGTTCTAGAGTAGCGATGGAGAGCGCTGAAGCTGAATTGTTGCTCTTTTAATCATCTTGACGCTATTAACTCTCCTGTTTTACGCACAAGGAGCGCTTGGAATTATTGCAACCCAGGCAACTGTGCGCACACCGGATCATAAACCCGTGGGATGACGGAGCTCAGCGGCAGATTCACGGGTTGAAAATCAGGCTCTTAAATGTCAGGAAGATGAAATCCTCAGCAGGTCGGGAGAATAACTCAGGAGGGTTTATTAGGCCGCGTCACTTCGCGTTCATTTAACAACAGCAAACCCGAGGCGACTGTAACCGGTTCGATCGTTAGTTGTTCGACGAAAAAAAAAAAGGCGGAGTAACCATGTCCAGAACACTGAAGAAGAAGAAACACTGGTCCAGTAAAGTGGTGGAGTGCGCGGTTTCATGGGGGAACCTGGGGGACTTTGGCACCGTGGTGGAGGTCTTGGGAGGAGCAGAGCTGGGAGAGTTCCCCTACCTGGGCCAGATGAAGCTGGATGTGCTGGTGTGTCACGTCGGGAAGTTGCCCTACTACGGGGACGTTTTGCTGGAGGTGAACGGGACGCCTGTCAGTGGACTTACAAATCGTGACACCCTGGCTGTCATACGCCACTTTCGGGAGCCGATTCGCTTGAAGACGGTCAAACCAGGTGCGTCTCCTCCTCCTCCTCCTCTCTACTCTCACCCGCTGTGTTACCTGAGCTCTGCTTGTAAGATGAGCGTTTTGATATGTGGCATCCACTAAACATAACACACCCAGTAATGTGGGTATCAGTAGAAACACAGCCATTCTCAAGACACACATCTTCAAATTAATATTCAGACATTAATGAATAGATTTATTCACACATTCCTCCTTACACCTGCAATAGGTCTATATAGCTCTCATTGATATATGGATTTATACATGTCAGGTAAAGCACTGCAGAATATGATAGAAATGTGAATAAAGTGAGTTGAGTCTAGTTTACCCACCACTACATCCCTGTACATTCCCCAAAGGATATCCCAGACTTCTACTGTAAAGCTCCTACGGTCCCATAACATCTAATTGGCCAATTCTCTCACCACTTTGTCAGGGAGATCGAATACTGATAATGGTAATAATGGCATGTAGCCCAGTTGGGAGCCTTCTAGACTAAGTGCACTTACATGCATAGAAATAAGGCCTAATTACTTCCTCCATTATTCAGGCTACTCTGCTGCCATTGGCCACAGAAGCCGGAGTGGTTGGTTGGGGTTGTATCTCGTTGTCTCATCATTCTACATCCAGCTCTCCAAGGGTGCTGGCTGCAACATCTAAACACTGTGATAATGAGGTCTAATTGCTGTAATGGCTCTTTGATGCTACTGCTGCTGTATACCGTGCTGACCCAAGCTGAGGTTCACAGGTGAAAGGGTTTTTATTGGGTCTGGAGTTACAGTTGTGGGTTTCACGGGTGAGGGACATGGTCTCGCTTTGTCTTGTGTGCTGGAGCTGGAATGTCTAAACAACAACTGAGACTGTTCAAAAGGTTACATCATCAACAACAGCAGCTGAGTCCCAGGACCTCAGGCCAGGATCCCAGAAGATCAGCTGCACGTGTGCACATGCGTACTTATTGTGTGCGCATGTGTTTGTAGTCATGCCTAAGTGTTTCCTGCATTTTTTATTAATATTTTATTGATTTTGATATCTGTTATAAGCAAACAAGGGATGAGTGAAAGAATGTTTACCCTAGATTTATGAGCCCAGTGCCCATTAGTGTGCAGCATGCACATGAAGGTGTGTGTGTATTTCATGGCCCTACACTCCCAAGAGCTCCTAACACCACGCTCTCTGCCCCACTAACCAAGGATGATTAATAAAGGGCATGGAGGAGAGAGAGAGAGAGAGAGAGAGAGAGAGAGAGAGAGAGAGAGAGAGAGAGAGAGAGAGAGAGAGAGAGAGAAGCAAGGGGAGAGAGACCTGAAGAGAGATGGGGAGAAAATCGGCTCTGCCTTTGGCTCCAGGCTTAACTCCCACGCAGGGCTGTTTTTGCTCTTTAAGTCTCACAGGGAAGTAATAGGTGGCAAAGATGGCAAAATTCCTCATCACCTATTTCTTCACTGTCACTCTTACCAGTCTGGCCTATATGTCCATATCCCTTTTCAGTCTTATGTAAGGATCCGCTTTGCAGTGTTCTGTTTGCAAAAAGGCTTCACAAATCCCCCCCCTGGCATCAACATGCAGATTGTTATATTGTATGATTATGTATTGTGCGTGTGTGCACGGCTGCACTGTGTGTATACATTCCTGTGTGGTAGCCTCATGTTTAATTCACACCTCTTGCATAATTGAGTTAGTGAGTGGATTTTCTCCACTCTGATGGAGGCAGTGGGCCTAGAGGATCATCTGTGACCAGGAAGCCTGGGAAGCTGCGGTGACATGACGCCAGCCAGCAGCGACGGACAGGATCGCTGGGTCTACCAGATGTTCCTCCTGTGCTCTTTCCAAGATCCTCTTGTGCTCCGCTTGCCTTGCCCTCTGGAGCTTGTGTGCTTTCCATGATGCTGCCGCTGCTGCTGCTGCCGCTGCTGCTGCTACTACTGCTGCTGCTGTTGACAGCTGGGGTGGAGCTAGGAGGGAAGAGATGGATATGTGGATGGTGTGCAGCAAGTGCAAAAGCAGAAATGGGGATTTGAGGCGAGATGCAAGTCTCTGTGGAGGCTATTATCTATCTCAGCCATTGATTGAAAGGAATGCGAGCTGAAAGAGTTGCACACAGCAGTTCTTACTTTTCTATTGCTGCTTCTAGTGCATCGTATGTTCCCTGGGGACTGCCAGGAATCGTCTCTCACATGCATATATGATACATCCACACATACATACCCCTTTTTACTGCTTTGAAATGAGGAAGTTCACACAAAGCCTACGCCAAGATTTCACGATATACCGTGAGGTTGATGTTCCCATTTTTCTGGTATCTTTGATAAAGCTGGGAGATGCCTCTATCAAAAGCTCTTTGCTTGGTACGGGAATCTATTTCTGCCAGTACCCTCAGCTAAGGATTGGGAGGGAGGGGGGGGCTGATGAAAAGCTCTGTGAATGGCATCCCAGAATTCCCTTTCTCCTGCTCAGTTATTTTCTGCTTTACCTCCTATATGTTTGCAGCTTCAATCACTGTGCAATCAAAACATACATACAACCTGTAGCCATTTATACACAGCTGAATGGATGATGGCTGACATCAAATTAATAATTTCTCAGTGCAGCACACAGTCGAGCTGGCGAAAAAAGGAGCTCTCTTTTGTCTTTTACAGTATCAGCTGCTTGAATCTAAACAAATGCATACAAGCCCTCTCTCTAAAACGTATGCACCGCGCTTCTACAGATCTGTGTCACAGTCACACAGATGGAATTAGTTTCATGATGTGTAATGCAGTTATAAGGGCAAACATTAGTTACCAGATTGCAGGTGTGTTTAAATGAAATGCTCAAACACTGTTGGGATGCTGGAATCACAGCATTTTGATTGGAAGATAGTCATTAGCCATCATTTTAATGGTTTATAATTATTGGTGTGATAATGAGAACATATTAAGCCTGCAGAATGGCATAATTCATCTGTTTCCGTAGCATCCTGAGTTTCAGAGGCTGATTTTCTGCTTAATTATCTTTGAATTTTAAAGTCAAATTACAAAATCACAGTTTGTATACAGCAGCAGTGGATTCTGCCGTTGATAATTTACCATAGATTACATTTTGAGTTACCTGCTTCTGCTCACACATCAGCATATTTTCCATTACCTACTGATCATGCCAATAGAGAAGAATACAGAGTGACATGAGCCCCTAAGCCCCTGTATCAAACAGCAATAGCGAGTGTGGGTTAATCACATTAATGCACCTCTCATATCAGGAAGTGCCTCTCAATGGAATCATCCTCTTGACAGGCGATGCTTTGTCACTGCAAAGAGATTTGCAGTTGGCTGCAGAAAAAAAGGGGGGGATTGAGAGTGAGAGTGGGAATACAGCAGCCCAGAGAGCCTGGTCAAATAACTTGAGACATCTGTTCTTGCCTTAGAGACGCTTCTGACAATCAGCTGAATAGAGCAAGAGAGCCATCACATACACAGCTCCTTTGGCAATGAACTCATAACAGTGTAATTTAAGGCTGAATGAGCTCTTTTTTAGTGATTTTCAAGTGATTATGACTGTTTTTTTTTTTGTTGTTTTTGTTTTTTTTTTTTTTCATGCAGATTCAATAAAACGTTGGCTGTGTTTTGTTTTGCTAAGACTTGTTTCGGCTTGGGAACTGATCCTACAGCTCTGTTATTGGATTATTGACAGTTTGGTACTTACATTGCTACTTTTGTGCTTCTTGTAATTTTAATTGGCCTGTCGTATAGTATGTTACTCTATGTTGTCTACAATTATATTGGTACCGCTTTCTAGGCCAGACGTGCTTTGTTTAAAAAAAATCTTATTGGTGCCAACTGGCTAATTGAAGGCTGAATGAACAAATAGACATGTAAATAAAATGGATTATTATACACACATATAACTGTAGGTAGTAAAGAATTCTCATGTGCCTCATTAATAATTTAAAACACTGGTAACAATATAAAACTGAAACTTGGCAAACCAGACATACGTGTAAGAAATATAAGCAGAATGTTGCATCAGCTACTCTTCTTGAAACACCACAGTTCTTACAGTATGTGTTCCTATATGGAAGAGCTTTAAGGACCATACTGGTGTGTTTATGCATGCTTCAGCCCATTAACTGCAAATATGTATACTCTATAGCACTGCTAACCGTTTTCTAAAGCACTCTGTAGTGTTTTAGATTGTGCAATGTGTTTTTCATACCTTCCAGGCCTCCACTGTTTTCAGTTCATTTCACAACAATATGAAAATCACCCTGCAGAAACTTCATTTAGGTAATCCATCACAGTGGATACCACGTCATGTTTTCACGCTGTGGGAATAAAGCACAGAATTTTCTCACAATGACGCCTAAACTTTGACAATAACAAAAGCAGGCTGATTCTCATAATCAGTGGCTACACGGAAAACTCTAAAAGTCCAGTAGGAAGTCATTATTATTTGCAGAACGTTTGATTGATGATGCCAGACTCCCTGTTCCATTTAGTAGCTTTTTACCGAGCTTCCAACTGTATCAAGCAGTCTCCATCAACAGCTGGCATTTGCTGAGTTGTCATGGTGATAGATTTGATGTAAATGCCATTAGTTTTGCAAGTATTTATTTATATTGTGGCAATGGAAGAAATGTCAAGGAATGACTGTACATTCTGAAAGTATTTGCCAAATTTTATGGTAGTCTATGCAATAGTTGAGACATTTCAGTCAAAACCTTAAATGTCATGGTAGAGCAGAGGTAGAGTTAGTGGATCACCAAAGTCTGGAATATTCATCCTCTGGATACCATGAATATCTGTACAACATGTTGATATTTCACAATATAAGTTAAGTCAGGAGAGATCAGGGGAGAACCAAAGTCATAGAGTTTTATCACAAGGGGACCATGAATGTCTGTACAACATTTAATGACAATCCATTGAATAGTTGTTCAGATATTTCAGCCTGACATTTCCATCCCTGGAGCCACACCTCGAGCTTAAAACATAACAATATCCATGTTTACCTTAAGAAAAATGTTAAATAACATTCAGTTTAAAATACAAAGTCAGAAACACACATTTGGAATCTCACTCTTGGTGTTGATGAAGGAGTACTTGAGCTCATCTGATAGAACGCTGGGGGTGCATTAAACAAAAGAAAGCGTGAAAGCTTTTTAAAGCTTACTGCAAGCAGGTGCCGGTGATTTGATGGTCTTGATACTGAACCCCTACCAGTTTTTGAAATGAAAACCGCAGCAGCAAGCACAAGCCCTCCTACTTTGTTAACAACCACAGCCCGCTGGCATGTCACCACGCTCATCATCAGCCTGCGTGGGTTTGTTCGTGCTGCACAGGGACACTTGAGCAAGACTGTCAAACTGTAAATGCAAGACAGTTGCCACAGCACCAGAGCATGGCAATTAGCAAGAGTGTTGTTCTCAACCTTCTAACCTTGCCTCATTAATGTCTTACTAACTTTCATTGCTGTCGCTCCCCGTGCACTCTCCCCTGTTCCCTGCGACTCAGAAGGATATAATGCTCTGGCAGATCTTCTATTGAATAATGCCATTCTCGTGATGACTACGATTAATTTTGGTGATGTATTCATTGTGCAGAAAAGAGTGAGGCCTTCAACCAAATCCAATTTAAAAAATATCTCTGTCATGAAAGGATTTCGAATGCCCTAAAAACCTGGAAGAGCTTTTAAATACATGTTTTAAACTAGGTGGAAAGGAGAATATGTCATTTTTTCCTTCCTTTTTATTTATTTATTTGTAACCCCATGCTTTTTATATCTGTTTGGCCTTTCGCTATATCATCCTACAAAGCATTTTGTTGATATACAGCTTGTTTGTCCTCTGTGACTCGCATCAAGCATCGCCCGTATGTGCCCGAGGCAGCTGTCAGACTTGTAGTGTTGCTTGCTGTCCTACCACACACACACACACACACACACACACACACATTGAAACACAGAGTACAAAAGTATGCTGTGCAAAATGTCAATCTTGTCATATAATTTAAATTAAAACTGAGACCTGCCTGACTGCTGACTAATAACTTAAAAGTACATACAGACATACATACAGAAAGAGAAACTTTGGTGGTTGCGGAGGGGTTTCCTCTTCATCACAATCCATCGGATATGTTGATCTTCACCAGAAACAACTCTTACTTCTATCAAAGTAAAGATATCAAGACTGAATACCAGGATTAATTACTTGTTATGTTGCGTAATGCAACTACAAAACAAACAAGCGTAAAGTTGCTCCCAACCCTACTACAAGTCCTCAATAATTCATCAATACTAGAGCCAGATACTCCACGCATGTGCATGTGTGTGTGTGTTTGCGTGTCTGTGTGCATGTTGATGTTCGAGTAAAGGCTACAGTCAAAAAGTATAGCATGACTCCTGCTTCCTTGCACGCTCTCATTATTCCCACTTTAATCAAATTGGCTCTTCTCGCACACTCCAGCAGCACCTGCAACGACCGCAATGTAAACAGCATGCTTGATGAGATGGTTTGATGGAGTTGGAACCGTACATTTTGAATTTGATAAGTGTGTTTCATGATGATTGCCTTGTAGATGTGAAATGAACGTGCAGTTTTTCTTCCTGTGTGTCAGTTAGGCTTACATCCAGTGATATAGAGTCGGGTTGAATAGCTGGTAGATCATGATTTTCACCACAACACGAACAACCTCTGTAGTAAGTAAGCAAGTTGGAAGAACATTTTCTGACGAACAAAAAAAAACAAAAATATGGTTAAATGGGTTTAGCTGAAAGTAAAGGAAATCCTCCATGTCACAAGTCCTAAAGCCACCTATAGAAAGGAGTCTTTTTAATGTATGAAAAGGATCAATAGTGTGAGGATTGGCTGGAACTTGCATTGTAAACCTTGATTTTTTTGGGGGGGGTAACAGTACAAGCAAACAACATAATCTCTCCAAATCAAATGGCAAACCCATTATGTAAAGTTGAATCTTCAACACGGGAGAATTAACTTTGTAATTGCATCTGTCTACATTAGCCTACGATAGCAATGGTCATAAAGCTGTAAAGCATACAAATAGCATTTGGGTGTTTACCGTATGTTGAATTTCCTCTGGGATATTTTTTTTTTTATTATTAGTGGGAGGTTCTGGGGGATTTCAGTTCCTCGGTGCCTTCAGTCCCTGTTCCAATTAAAGACCCCGTTGTCGTCTTAAATGCCTGTTAGCGCTCGTACTGCGATATAATGACTAATTCTAATCCCGGCCCAGTAAATATGTATTTATTAGGGGCTCATAAAGCCATTTGTTACATTTTAGTTATATATGGGGCTCTAACAGCCAAGGCAAATTTGCAGCTGGGGGTTGGGTTTCACTGCTGACTGAATAGACGAGGAGTAATGGGTATTGAAAGTGGTTATTTTTGCTTTGACCTGCATCCTATTTGCCCCCATTACCTACTGTTCTTTCTGCCAGCTGTGCTTTTCTCTACAGCCGTATTTTCTGTGACACAAACATGTTATTCATCACTTTTTTCCTAAACGTATTATTTATATATTTATATATATATATATATATATATATATATATATATATATATATATATATATATATATAAAACCATAAATCCATACAGTAGATGTCATGCATGTCAGCCCCTGTGGCTAGTTGTATCATAAAAATGGATTTAGCCTTATCATATTATGTCCTGGAATCCGCAGGAACCTATAAATTTGTAATTGTAAAAATAGGATCATAACAGGAGCTCAAAATCCCCAAAAGATGTTTGTATGTGATATAGCTACAGTCTGAAAATACAAGTGTGTCATCCCCTAGTGTGATCTTTCTTTCTTTCTTTTTTTTTTTTCTCTGTGAGATTGCTTTTTTGCTGCCGTCTTGCTCCTCAGAGTGCATCAGTCACATCCTGTACACGTGAAAGAGAATTGGGAAGGGGTTGGGGTGGCGTGGTTCGTCTTTTGGTGGAGTGTCATCTGTGTCAGTGTCTGAGAGCAGATTGGAGGGGACGTCTGGCATGGAGTCACTCCTCGGTCTGGGAGCCTTGTTTATTTTACCGGAGGCACAGCAGGCATAAGGCGGCTGACTGACCCAGCACTGTCATGAAGGACGTTATCTTTATGCAACAATGATCGCTACACGAAACAGTCCCCCCCTCCCTTCAGTCGCGTTTAGTGATTGCACACTTGGCCAGTGTGTCACTACCCACTCTCCTATTATCCAGATATGCTTTATCCCTCCAACTGGTGTTTATCACTGGAAGATAGGGGCTCGGGTCACCTCTAGACAGCTCACAGGTAATGGGCCTTGACATCTGAATTAGTCTGCTCTTTCAAAGGGTGATTAGCAAGCAGCTTAGGATTCTGGGGGGATGTTGATAGGCAGACATAAACAGGCAGGGGTGGTGCGCCTTTGGGGTGCTGCCTCTCTGTGGTTCATGATGGGAGGTTTGCCAGTAATACGGCTCATCATGAAGTGGTCACAGTGTGGTATTACAGATGACAGAGAGTGTGATGGAGGGGGTGACTAGGGACAGCACGATTACGCATTTGCACTGGTGATTTAGCCACTTGAAGTATATGATTTTCATTAGTTGATACTGCAGTGTGAACACTGAACCAAGCTGCTACCCTCATAAACTTTATGAATAGCAAAGCTTTCAAATTTTATACCAAAATCTTTTTCCTGTCTTTCTGTCTTGGCTGTACGACTGGCTAGCCCAGATGTTACGCTCATCCCTTCCACAGCTCTTTTATTATTCCTTGGCTGTGTGATTCGCTGTGTGCTTGTGGCGGCAGGGGAACGGCTGGCTTTGTAGAATCTTAATAGCGGTGAGCTAGCGCCAAGCCTTCCATTCGCCGCTTGCTGCAGGCGTGTGACTGAATGCCAATGAGACATTAGGGTTGAGGCAGGATGGATCAGGCCAGGCTGTGGCAGGCAGGATCTGAGTGGCTGTAGAGCCCTTAACCAGGTGAGGAGCACACATGTCTGCTCCCAGAGGCTGCACAGCAAGAGGCGCTGTTTTTCAGGGTTATCTCGGCCCACCTAATCGTCAGGATGCGCCCTCTCTCGTGCTTCTCTGTCAAGAGGGAGATAATCTAAGTGCATTCTGTTCGACTTTGACTTTGCACCGCTTTCTCTGTAACATACGGCCCCAGAAAGTGAAGCTGTTAGATTAGACCTGTTAGATTCTGATTCAGGAATGACACAATGATAAATGACACCGAAGTAAGGGACAAAATGTAGAGTTCAGCTCAGGTTTTTTTTTTTTTTCTCCTTTCACTGATTATGTAATTTGCACGCTCCCCTTTGGGATAGGCTGGGTGATAAAATATGATAATATTTTTTCTTCATTTCCTGTGTGTAACAATATTTGATGCTATTTTCCTTTTTTTTCTGTGGAAAATGCATGAATTTAATGTCTTATTTAAGCCCCTCTTGTAATAACCCTGTTTATACTGCAGCATTTATTCAGTATAATCCCCGCTTGTTTGCTTATCATCACAAATTATTTATTACTGCCTCTGTAAAATTTTATGATGACTGAATAAACAATGCATCACTGAAAACGGTACTGTAAAACAGCAGTGGTAATGCAAAAGTTTATTCATATGTCGTCATATATTGCCTGGATGTTTGGTTTCCTTTTTCAGGACAGTACATGTATCACCTGTATCAAACGAGGGATGTGTGGAGAGTGTCTAAATGGATGGATGTGTGTGTGTGTTAATGTGACATCTTGAACACGGGCTCCTCTTAATTCTTTAGGTGGCACAGACAACACAGGCTGTTAACAACACAGGACCTGTTAGAGTGCTATAAATGGAGAGCTGTAATGCTCACAGTCTCTTGCGCACACACACACACACATCAGCACATTAATCTGCCTCTTTCACAGCATGCACATGGTTCTCCACATGACGCAGATGTTGTTAACAGTGGGATGGAATGATGGGTGGATGCAGAAGCCCCAGTCACCCAGTCACTGCCTAATCTGATTACAGACGGCTTCACACAGTCGTCCCGTCTGATGAAGAGAGGGCATCAGGGAACGGACAGATGGACGAGCCATGGTTGTTAACAGCTGTGGTTAACTCTGTTGTGTAATATACAGTTGTGGTGTTCAGGAAGAGGAAGGCATGTGATAACAGCCTACTGCATTTTACTGAAAGGGTACTGTCACCGAGGCTGTGCAGTGTTTTTGATGCACACAGCATTCATCTTGTGCATCTGTCTGTTTGGGTGTTGTACATCCAAATCTGTTATCATGTCCTAACATTTACAGTTGTTGTTGTCTATCATCAACAACAACTTTTCCCTTCTTGGAACTACTACTGAAACATTTCCCATAACTCACCCATAGCAGTAGAGTTTGGCGGCTATCCCCAGTGTGATATGATCCATAACTTCCATCATCAATTTTTATTCTGATATGGACCTGTGTGCCTGAAATAAAGTTCAAAGTAGGAAGTATAAAGTAGGAAGAAGAAAGATGCAGAGTGGCTCACAAACATTGTATTTAGCCTCAACCCATCCCCACCCAAAAATATGACGACTTCACAGCAGTTTGTAAGAGTAGCAACCCGAGTTGAGTGGCGGCAGCTGGTGCTGGAGGAGTTCAGTGTCAGATTTGCAAGGGGGCTAACATACAGAAAATGTGCCGGAGGGAGCAGAACTTGGGCTATTTCCTGTTCAATCTTAGTTCAAAATATAAAGCACATATTTAGTTTAACAAGTCAATTACTCCAGCAGGCCGATTAGGATTTCATAATAGATCATTGGCAATTTGTCTCGTCAGGATTTTGTGCTCACATCTGCCACATCTGACTGTACTAGCTGCAACATACTGCATCTCCAACAGTCGATTTAAAAGCCAACAATGCTCTGCCTACTTTGATCTAACTCTGCTGTAATACAGCAACACCTGCTGCTACTGCTGCTGCTCGTGTAGCATTTCATTAGCAAACTTGCCTGCCAACAGTCCAATCAGTCTTCAGAATAGCTGTTTTTTTTTTTTTCTTCTTTCAAGCAAATAAATGTGTTTGGGCCTCAAACTTGCACTTAAATCTGGTTGCAGGAAGCTCCTGTCCTGCTGTTGGCAGCTTGGAACCGCAGCATCTCTTCCCAAAGGGCTCATTCCCTTGAGAGCGCAGATGCCGGGAATTACAGTTACACTTCATCAAATTAAAAAGATTTGCTGTGCACGCTAATATGCATAATGTGAGCTGACGTCTTGGCTTTGTTCAGTCAGTGTTCGTGTGTTTGGCAATATCAGTTCACTAATGTTACGAGGTTGATAGCTGGCTGTTTTACTGCTCTCTTGCAGATCTTGTGGGCCATGTCATTACCGTCTCCTAATTTCTGGTCTTAAGCTGTTGCTAGTGATGTGCAGTTAATTTGCATTGGTATTGATTCTGAATTTCTTGTAGTGCAAGAGCTTATTTTTCTTTTGTTGTGTAATGTGCATTATGATGCTTTCGTGAAGCAGAAATATTAAATCTATGAGTTAGTATTATGAGTGTTAAGGAGCTGAATTGGTTTCTTCCTGAGTTGTTGTTCTTGTTGTACAACTGAACTCCTTCTCTGTGATTGTAGTTTTTAGGGTTGAGGTTAATTCCCTGCAGTCTGTTTTAAAATAAATGTTAAACTGTGATTCATTTCTTATGAATAAAGCATTCATTCTTTATTAGTTCATTATGGTGATGAGCTTTCTTTATCCGATTTTTCGCTCAGCTGACTGATTTGAAAATAAAACATCTTTTGTAAAGAGAGAGATTGTGATAATGCTGCTAAGATAAGAACAACTTGGCAGCAGCACTGAAAGCTGCATGTTGATGATATATAAAAAAAAAAGTTAAACAACAAATATAAAGTAGTATTGAAGGAGAGAAAATTCTAGATCAGGGTCTCTAGTTGGGGTTCATAAGCTTTCTTACTGTGTTTAAGCTTTAAAGGCCGTCATCAACAATGAATCCTGGTGCTCAGGCTATCTCGAGCTTCACATTTATGACTAATTCAGACTCATAAATATGAAGGAAGTTTTCATAAAATGACCTTTTATTAATAATGATATAGCAGTGACTAAGCCTTCACATGTCCAAAAGAAGAAGACCAGCCTCAGCGTGCGAGGTAAAATGATGAGTCAGGTATTTGCAATTCTTAAAAACTGTATCTCAAAGCACCACCATAAACAGCTGACATCTAAAAGATCTTTGCTGATGCAAACAAATTCCCATAATCAAAACAGGTTTAAAAAAAGAAAACGATGGTATTTGTTTGTTCCTAGACTCAACATTAAAGCAACTCCCATAAAAGTTTGTTTCTGAGGTAAAACCAGAGAATAAGCCTTTGAAAAAGTTTTCATCGTGTGGATTAAAAGACAGGCAGGCATCAATTATAATCCAGTTTGACACCAGAGTGCTGCCGCTTCCCTTTTTGTGTGCATACAATATGCAAGAGCTTTGAAGATTTGTTTCTCACACTGATACACAGCTTCTTTGATTCAGCTGCGTTTCAGACAAAAAATTAGATCATATAGCTGCAGATTCACTAAATATAAAATGTGTGCCCGCGTTCAGAGTGGGTGAAGACAAAGCGCGTCAACATCAGCAGTCTCTAAATTAAAACATGCCTGTGTGCTCGTACGAGCAGGTGTTGCTGACGGGCTTTTATCCTGTCTGAGCTGCAAAGTGGCCAATAAAATTTAACAATCGAACCTTCTCCTCTGTCATCTTTTCTTCTTTTGTTCAAGGACTTGCTGTTCTCTTCTCTGTTGCACTTTAGTCTGGGATTTCATAGGCAATGCCAGTGATGTGTTCACAAATTGTGGTTTTATCTCTGAAATTTTGATACAGATCTCTTGACTTCCATCTGTTTCTTTTCTTTTTGTTTGACCTCACAGCCTCTCTACACGTTGAGGCCTGCTGTGTTGCAGCGGAATTTAGTGATGAGTTGAGCTGTCTTACATAACTACTGTTTGTATTTGGAGATATGAACTCAGTTTCAAAGCCAACAGAGAAACTTTCTCCACTGTAAATTGAAACATATGTGTATGTTTAAGTGTATAACAGAGCATCTGGTGCCTGAAAGTTACAGGTTTTAAGGCTGCAATTAAGCGGTTTTTGTTTCTCTTTCTTACTTTCTTATCGTTCTGATTTTTTGGATGATTAATTTTGGATGATTAATCATTAAATGAATCATTCAATAATGCCAGAAAATGGTAAAGAAATCCCATAAAAAGTCTTCAACTTGCCAGTAGTCAGCTAGCTTTCATAGAAGACTAAGACAACTAGAAAATACTATATATTTGAGAAGCTGGAACCAATACAGCTTTTAGCATTTTTTGTTTTTTTGCAAATATCAAAATTGTTGCAGATTAAATTTCTGTCTGATCCATTGATTGGTTAATTGTTTCAGCTTACATAAGCAAATATGCAAGATGTCTGATGCTGATAAAAGATCTATTCAAAGACATAAAATCTCAGCAGACATTTTAATGTTTCTCTTGTGAAAGCTAAACTCTTAAACCTATAACATAGTCATCTCCCATCTCACCAGAATTCTTAGTTTTCACACAGGGGTTGGAGCTTTGCTTTGACGCTCCAGGCCTGAGCATGCAGTGTGGCATCATGATCTCTCCTCTGATTCATTACAGACTCAGCCAGTTTGTGTTTTGACACAGTCGACTCTGACCCCGAGCCCTAGTCTGTCTGGATGGCTGTTTTTATACCTGGCTGAGCAGCCCTGCCATTGGCATTCACCCACACATGAACTTACCTCCAAACAAATCCAAAAAGACACACTCACACGTACACACATGCGCAACGCTGTTAGGTTGAGGATGAGGTGAAGGTGGAAGGCGGTAAAAGGCGGTCCGGCTGTCCATCAAGCTGAACTTTATTTCCAGGTAATTTGTGTAGGAGGATCGGCGTTTTCAGTCTGAAATTAGCATCAAAGTCTGACGTTAGCAATATTAATTTTATTATGGTGGATGTGATTGTGGCTGTCGGCAGGCTGACATTTGAACAGTTAATAAAACAGAAACGGTTTCACTGGGTAGACTAACAGAGACAGTGCTTCTAAAAGTTAATTTAAAATATGGAATGAAAAAGATGATGAAAATGACAATTTTAGCTCCAGCCAATATTGTGAAATGGATGTTCATATCCATCTTTTCCTTGTTTGATGCTGTCAATAAAGCATAGAATAACTTTTACACATTATTAAATTAAGGGAAATAGAATCTTGCATGCTAGTGAATCACGAATTACAGACTCTTCTCTCTATTGTATTTTACACTTCATATAATATCCAATTAACAAAAGAGAACGAGTTGGAAAGCTCATATTGTTTCCGTGCTCCTCAAAACACAGCAGCAGCCTTGCTTGAGGAATCCCGCTGTCTTTTGTCTGTCAGTGTTCTCATGAATGTTCTTAAAATTACATCCTTGTTGTCTCTCTGCAGACAAAATGAATTACAACATCTCTACCCCACATAATGTTATGCAATTTTATTTTTGAGTGTGTCAGGAGATGCTGACATTTCTCCATATAGAACTTATGTAGCACCAAAACTCGCAGCAAAACATTTTACTTGTAGAAAGATTTAGGAGGGCAAATAAAAAAGAAAATAAAAATCCAATTTTTGTATTGATAAAAATCTCATTTCTGGTCCAGCATTGCTGATACATTTCTCATCTGTGAGGCAGATGCCCTGGAAAGGCTCTCTGCTGTTTGAATTTTTAGGTCTTATTTACAGTAAAAGGATGCAAAATTGAAAGAACAATGCAGAAAAATAGTCTGTTTGGCAATTTCTCTCTCACAAATATTCCAGGCTCACAGCCACGTACCAAACCATTTTTTTCAAGTGTGGCACATAGGAATAAAAATTGATCTGTGTAAATAGCCTGGATTGCTGCTGCACCGGAGGAGCCTAACAGAGGAACACAAACGAATATCCACTTATCCGTCCATCCATCCAGCCAGCCAGCCATCCATCTATCCATCTGTCCATTCACCCATCCAGCCAGACATCGGTTTCCCTGACAGTGATGTTGCGCACTGTGACAGCCTTATTGACAGGCCTGAGAGGAGCTCGGGATTATGGGACTAGAGGACGACACGAGTGCTTGTCAGGCTGACGTGGAGGGTAAGGCTTACATGCTGTCAACAGACTGAACACACCTCTGTGGTATGCATGGAATCCTTGTGGTTGGACCTCGGCAGAGAAAAGTTTTTTTTTTTTTTTTTTTTGATGAAAACCAGTGCAACCAGTGGCACATTTGAACATGCATGGTTGGAGCTGGCTTTTTATTTATCTGTCTCACTCAGGACAAGGGTAGATGTATGGGAGTTGATTTAATTGCGTTACTGACCTTTAGAAGCGAAAGAAAAAAAAGCTATTAAATTAATTCATTTCATGGTCTAGCTGGTAAGCCACTGAGGGGAAAAAAAAAAAAACGCTCCTCCGTATATAAAGTATGGGTTGTATTTTCATCTACAAAGCTTCAGCAGTAAAACTGCTTTAAATAGCAACAAAGTAGCTAGTTCTCCAACAATGTAGTAACTCACAGTACTTTTTTTTTTAGTATTTTGCAGTGTAAACTGAACGAAGAAGTGGGGCAGTACCTGACAATTTCACAGCTTGAAACATTTACTGTTATACTGTAAATGGGACATTTTTTTTTCTCATGCAGTTCAAGATTTTGAGGATTATGAAGAGATAAGGAGGCCTCCATTGAATAAGTTCAACATATTTTCATTGTTTCCAACAAAACTTTCTATAACTATTCTGGGATTTTGTTTCAGTTAAAAGTTCATTTGGTTTTTACGATCTTATATTTGACACAGACACAGTTGTCTCCCAGTCGTAGCTACTTTCGAACCCTTTCTGATCCTTGTCTTTTATAATCCTAGTTTGAATATTTACTGACAGCTGACCAGAGGCTAACTTGACCCCAAGCTGTATCTAAACATTACAGTTTTAATGAAATGTTCTAAACATATATAAAATCAGAATATCCACGCAACATGTACTTCATCAGCAAGTACACTGTATGTAGGCTTTTTTTTTGACATGTAAAGCATGTTGTTGACCAGGACATGGATGAGTGATCACATTACTTCACATCTCCCCTCCAGGATATGTAGTCCAACATGACACAACATATGAATTGCAACACTGAGGACAGAGTTAGCCCTGGGTTATTTGTCATATTCGAGTGTTCATATGTGAGAGGACACTTGTGCATGTTTGTATGTATCTGGCAGCCGACGGAGACATCAGCTGATTGTCTGCGCCGTCAGTGTTTTCACAAGATTTATGTCTCGTCTTTTCATGTCACTAATTGGTGCAATTCTTGAGGAAACACCTTTTTAAATGGGTAAGATAGAGAAGCAGGTGTGGATAAATGGATTGAATTTGTTTTTTTTTTTTTTTTACCATTTTATCCCGGTAGTTGAATTCCACAACATGTCTGAACCACAGGTGTGGACAGAAACAAGCTGCCACTACAAGGCCCTGCCTGCCTTTGTGCACAGAATGGGTTGAATCATCCTGTTTTGTAAAGCCAGTGATTAAGGCATTGGTATTCAGATCCACCCAGCCACACCAATGATGTTCTCCAGCTTCATATTTGAACTACACCCTCCTCTACAACTGTTTTAAATCCCTACTGCATCATCTTCCTCTCAAACATAAACACGTTAAAAGCCTCTAAACAATATTGTATACAGAGACAACATAATTCTGATGTATTTTGAGGGCCGTTCAGCGGGACGTGCAAATTCCTCAGTCATATTGTGGTAGTGGATTTCACACTGTGAGGTTTTTCAGTTTATGTCTGAAAAGCAATTGTAGCTGCGATAGAGCTGGATTTCATTTTCCAGCGGCAGCCAATGCCCTCTTATCACTCCTTTCACTTTGACGCCTATTATAATAGCTTTACACAGACATGGGAAGAATCCCAGCAGCCTATTACCCCTACCTGCATTCAATTTACGTCAACTGAAATGCTAACTCCACCCTGACTCACACTACATTGCACTACTTTCTTTCTTTTTTTTTTTACCTGTGTTATCAGATTAAAAGAGGGGTGGAGGAAAAGACTGAAAAGCAGAGTGGAGTGTACATACCCATGTATCATTTATGCTTTGACTATACTCTGATATTTTAGATCAAACGTATAAAATATGCATTTATATAATAAATGTAATATAAATGTTTTAGTTTTTAATATTATTATAGCTAGGAAAATGAATGTGTGGTCTCAAACAAGTTAGAAATCATTTCATTACTTTTTTATTTTTACATTTTTCAACCGCAAAGCGCTCCAATTGTATGAAAACTGCACCTTAACTTCACTATTGTGTTCATTCTGGAGACGGAGAGAGCCTCTTCAAATCTTTGTGTCACAACATCCTTTTCACAGACAGACAAAATATTACAGGCTACTACACAGAATATAATAAGAAACCAACCCAGGAAGCTTGTGATACTAAAGCAAGGCTGTGTGACTTTTGTTGAACACCATTCATTGTGGCCACTGCAGAACTAACTACAGAAATGAGTAGAGAGGACTCATTAAGTCAGCACTATTTAAAGTTAATTGACATTAGTAGACACTAATCACCATAAATACCAATCATTTAAACCGTGTGCTTGGTAGGCTAATTTGGTCTTCCATCCTTTACATAAACAGATATCTAGACATCAATCAGTGTCAGAAGGTTTTCTTTTTATCCTGATTTACAAGAAAATGTAGTATCATCATGGAGATTTCTAAAAGCTGTTGCCAGATCAAAATCATTTTGGTAATGTGGCCTTGTCAGCTGTTCTCACATCAGCTCTCCTTATCTTAGAAACACTTTGTTTATGACCCCTTGGCAGCAGCAGCAGCAGCAGCAGCAGCAACACATTTAGAAACAAAGCACAGGCACAGAAAAAAAAAGAGGGTAAATGGATAAAATTAGCCATGTTGGATAATAAGTCTACACTCAAGTTTCCATGGTAACAGTCTTGAAGCATGCTCTGTGAAACTTAAAAGTTAGCTGCTCTCACTGAGGTAAATCGGAGCTCATACAGGTTTTCACTTGCCGTGCTGTGTTTGCGTCAGCCCCTGAGATGGCTATCTGTTTTTGAGACAGCTGACCCCAGGCTACCCCCTGCCATCATTACGCATCAGCTCGCATGCAAGAGCTCCTCCCCTTAATCTGGACGTTTATGGCCGAGCATTTCTATTATTGGGCTTTTCTGCATTCATCTGTCAGTGGATTCTCCGTGATATGAGGTGGCAGTCCGCAGAGGCACTGAAGCATTTCTGCTCCAAGTGCCCTCAATCCCCACTTCCCCTCTTCTTCTTCTTCTTCTTCTTCTCTTTTGCTATCATCCTTATTTTATTTGGGTCTGTTAGGTCTCTTTTGCTCATCCGGCCCTTGTATGCATGCACACACACATACTGTATATCCATTTTAGTCTGTCTCACATACACACACACACACACTCCCTCTTGGGGAGCTGTGCTAAGGTATGCATCTGTGTTGAACCACTTGCCCCGGAGTCAAGGAGTAGATCACTCAAGAAGAAAACAGTATTTCTTTTTTTACTCAGAAGTCTTAATGCGTTCTTACACTGTGCTTACATAGATGGAATCAAGAGCCATACGTGTGCATGAGTGTGTGTGTTTGTGTGTAGGTGGTGAATGAACATGCCCACATGTGTCCTGGGAGCTGACAAAAAGAGAGGGTTTAGATAAATAGTCCATTGTCTACTGCAGAGCTGGACGGGAGTGCACAGCTTTTGTTACAGGAGTAGAAAGCCGAGGTGGATAACTGGATGTGCCTGCCGTACTGTTGATTTAGAGGGAGGCTTTGAGCAACCTCTGGCTAGTTTCTGCTTCTCTCTCTGAGCCGGTATTTCCAGATTCAAGGCGTGTCATTTATGGAACGTGTGAGCAACGGTGCGTGTTCTTGTATTTGTGAGCATGTGTGGATCCTTTAACTAAGTAAAAGTAATAATACGACAGTGTAAACAGCTGAGGGGCAAGTGCTTTTTTTTCAAAATCTCTTAAGTATATTTGTATTGCCAGCAAAATCTACTTAAATAGTAAAATAAGTTAATGCAGATGACTTTCAAGGTGTTGCGTGTGGTGCCCGTCACCAATTCCCAGATCCCAAAGTGACAATCTAATTTTGTCTGAAACCTAAATCACAAAACAAAAACAACAACAAAAATAAATAAATACTGGAAATATTCTTATTTTAGATGCTGGACCCTGAAAATTATTGACAGTTTTACTTAATCAAACAATTGATTTATCAGAATAATTTTCTGTCAGTCAACTAATTGATTAGTAGAACTAATTATTCATGTATTTAGTGTGGACTATTTGAGGATTAACTTGAGGGAGGTCATGTTTGTATGTAAAAACTTAATATGCAAAGTATAGGTGTCAAATAAATGTACTAGTGTAAAAAAAAAAAGCGCAACATTTCCTTCTGAAATGTGTACAATGGAATGGAAGTACGTACGACTGCTGAAGATGTACTTGTGTGCAGTACTTGAGTAAACTGTGTTACTGTTTACCCGGGGTCAACACGTTCAGCAGAGTGAGGACAGTTTTTCTGGTTTGCAGCAGCAGTATTCAAGGTTAAGGGCTGAATTAGAATCAGGTTTGTTGAGTGAATACACTCAATGAATATATATGAATTATATGAATTATATAATTCTCTGTGTATGCATGCATAATTAGATGTGTGTATTGCCGCTGGCAGAGTGAGATCTTCCATCTGAAAGCTTTACATGTTCCCTTGATGGATGACAGAGATGGAGATGATTCCATTACGTACATGTTCAGGTCAGTAGTCAGGACTGTTACTGCGCTACTCTGAGCCTCCACATTAAATAATCAGATCCAACTCAGTTGCAGGATCTGAGTGACTTTGTAGCTATTTGAACATATTTATAGCGTGTTATTTTTAGACCACTTTGATGCTGCATTGAAGGCTTCTGATTATCAGGATTTGAATGTAGAAAATCACCGGATGTGGCTTCAAACCTCCCTAAACTAATTATCATGTTACATCTGCGTATCACAGTGCCATAGCAGGAGATGACACATATGCTATTTACATATGAACAGGTGTGATATGAAGGACTGGGGTTCGATAGCATCAACTCTGGATCCGGTATCAAATCAGATTATCTGAATCTTTTTAAATCTTATATCTGATCTTTTCAGATCAAGCTCTTAAAGTTATAAATAACTTGACTTTTTCAAGACTGACATTCAAAGAACGCACATTCAAAGTGAAGATTTGATAAGACATTTGTCAGACTTTTAGAGCTTAATGAATGCAGGAATTTGAAACCGCATCCGAAACTGAACTGACTGTCTGAACCTAACCCTGATGATACGTCAAACACGACCAGTGACTCGTCAGATGTTTTCAGCCTTTGCAAAATTGCACAGCATGGAGGCAGACAGAAGTCATAGATTGTGCCTTTTAAAATCTTAGTTATAGATTGGCGTGGCTGACGTATTTTTGTAGGCGAATCCAAACGTTAGAATAGCCCTGCTACTTCCCTCTACAAAACAGCAATGAGGTTGTAGCAAACAAAAGTTTATGATACTAACTTTATGATAAATCTTCTCAAATGAACTTCACTTTTATGATTTTTGAAGTGTAGAAGCAGTCGCCTAGAAATAAAAACCTAACTATGGCTATAAACAAACTACACTATGGTGACCTTAGATACTATGTTCGGCATGATGACATTTGATATTCCGGACAACCTCTGGAGTTACTTGTTACCAACTGCCAGTAAAGACACGGGTATTTACTGACATATTTTATGCCGTGGAACAAAAGCCCATTCAAAAGACCCATTGACTTCAAGATGAGGGGGCCGGTAGGGCAAAAATGCTAGCATATTTCTTGATTTTAGGATTCATTCCTGTAGCACTCCATTCTTTTTTCCTGATTCAATCTGAGTTGTTATACAGCAGTAAACTGCGTCATTCTTGTATTTCAACAAATGTTGAAATCTGTGACCTGTTTTACATGCAACATCATAAAACACAATCTCAAATGGTAGCCTCGGCAGAGTTTTTTATATAGTGAAGATATTTCTCGCAAAGTTTGTTAGTTATCAGTTATATCCTTAAGTGATGAAAAATCTCATTTCTATCTGCTCTATCAGGCTGCTAAGATCCTGCTGTAGATTTCACATCACGTACCATCAGCATGCTTTGAGCCACCGGCTCATATTCAGTCTTTGAAGTAGTCTGCTTTCCCCTTCCCTGGTCTCTTCTCCCATGCCAATACTTTACCTCCCTCAAAGCAGTGTTCCCATCAGTCCCTGCTTATAACTGGGGCATGGTTGCAATTGTTGTGCCACTGAATAGTGCTGAGTTTTATGATAAATGCACACATCAGGATTTCCTCTTATGTATGCAGTTTTGAATCTCGCCATGATGTCTGTGTGTGTGCATGCAGGCCAAAAGAGAGAAACACTTGCACTGATACAAACACAATTCACTGCACAGAGAGATGTGAAATGACAATTTGCATATAGCGTTGGCGCGTGCTTGACAGCTCTCCGTGTTGGCAGTGTACATGTGAGATGTATTGTGGTTTTTGTTTGGCTCCAGAGAAGGGCTTCTCCTGTGGTGCGCTTAAACGCAGAATTGATCTGTTTACTTCACCATCAAACACAGAACTGGTTGAACTGGAGCTTCGGCTAATGGAAGATCTTGAAGTCAATTGCACCAAAATGAAAATCATTAACCAGTTATGTCTGACTCTCTATGGATGATTGGACAACTTTAGTCAAGTCAACAGCCTTTTTATATTAGCCTTAGCCAATAGACTTTTTTATTATTCTTATAGGTTATAAACTCCAAATTAACAATTTAACAATTTTAGACGTTACCCTTGGCTTGTAGAAACTGTGATGGTCATTTTTGTTATATTTTATCAATCAGTATTCAATGAATCACACTAAATAATAGGCGGAGTAATAAATAATGAAAATAATCTTGCAGTTGCACCTTTTAAATATATTTTATGTGATGATCAATTAACATGCCCTCACTCTGTTGGTTAGCAGAGAGTATAAATTTTTCTTAAACATGTGAGTGAACATCGACTTAGTCCAGTAAAACACAAAAGTCCAGCCTCATGAGAGCAGATTTAATGTTTTTACCATCACGATCTGGTCATCTAAATCACAGCTGGCCTGTTAGAACTACTCATCTGTCCTGGTGGACTCTGCTTATTGACTTGTGAGACTCAGTACATGACTCGCATAGCATACGTGTCTAATAGATTTGCAAGGAATCATTTCCAGCTTCAGCTGAAATAATTAAGTTGACATTCTCTCCCCAATGCAATTAACAATGAGCGCTGTCCAATCTGTGACCTGTTAGATGTTTGATTTCATGGACTACGTCTTACATTACAAGCCCAAGACGCAGAGCACACAACAGGAAGCAGAATGTGAAACTCATCAGGGATACATGGTGTTAGGAGGAGGCTGCCCGTGAGGCATATCTGGTTCACTTAGCTAATTTTCTTGAGGTGTTGTGAGCCCTGCTTGCTTGTGTACAAATTACTGTCAGGTTGCTTTGCTGTTGGCATAAATTATCAGGCTTGTACAGTAGATGGTGCTTTTGAATGTCTTTGTAGTATTTGATTTGGATGTTTGAAACAAAACAACTTTTTAAAAATCATGCCTGTCATTTATTGTAAAATGTCAGTGTGTGAACGTTTCTTCTTTATTTCTTTATTTCTTTTTTTTTGCTGTTTTCGTTAAATGCATCCATGTGTCTTTGTGCATCTGTGACATTTCATGGGACTGCGTCTGTGTGCACGTGCGTTACCTTGATGTACAGTAGATCAAGCAGCTTCTCAAATCAGATTGAGCAGCTGAGAGCAGGATGCTGTGAAATTCAGATGCACCATGTGCTGGAAGGGAGGCAGCCTCTGATGTATTTTTAGATGGGCTAAATAATGAATGCCTGAAAAGACTGCTAGGACCCCAGCTGCCAAACCTTCCCCTTTACTCTGTGCTCACCTGTTCTTCTTGTATGCGCCCTGAGGAGGAGGGTAAGGAGGAGTGCGTCTCCACCTCCACCAAAGCAACCTGCTGCCTCTGTCACCGGCTGTCACTGAGAATGGCAAAAGATCACTAACATGTCTCATCTGGATTCAGTTCTACATTATTACTGCTCTTAATGCTATGGGAGGATGTGAGAACTGTGAGAGTTTACTGTACGTCACCTGCATTCAATGCAGCTCCAGGTCTCTTAGGTTTATGATACAACTGGCAATTAAGACAATAAAGCCGTCTGGTTACACTCACGTAATTTAAGAAAATTCCTGATCCAAGTTTTTTTGAGTTTCGTTTTTATGTTTTTGAAAGACGAAATACAAGAAAAACAACATTTTGCACAAAATGTTGAATTTGATTCTCCTTGATGATTAGTCAAAGTCAAATAGATACTATTAAATATTTAAATCATTTAACCAGCAACGATGCCAAATATTGGCTCCAGATTCTCTAGTATGAGGATTTGCAGCTTCTCTCTGCTTTTATCATTATAAATATCTTTGGCTTTTGGACTGTTGATCAGGCAAAACATTTGAAGATTTTTATATATGCTAACCAGTGTACATGATTTAGTGGTATCCAGCGGTGGAGTTGCTGATTGCAACCCCTCACCTAACCATCTTACAGTGGTTGTATTCAGGGCCAGTGTTAAGGTTGTCCCTTCTTTGCTGCTATATACCATGATGGTCGTCTGTAGATATAAAAAGCTCATTCAAGGTAACCAAAACATACCGACTCTTATTTTCAGGTGAGTATACATTAATGAACCCTTTTAAATAAAAGAAATCTGGTCTATCAGGTCAGCTTTCTAATTAAAATAATCATTAGTCGCAGCCCTATTTTATCAGACTCATGCAGTAAACTGTTTCCCTTATGCATTGTGTTATTGCACCATTCATACCATTACAGATCTCCTCTTCCCTCCACCTCCTTCACACTCCTCTTTAAAACAACCCTGGAAGGGATGAACTGTTATTTAGAGTAATTGAGATGTTTTTTTCTTTCATTCGTTTTCCCTCCACAAGGATGTGACTAGTTTGCCTGTATCAGCAGAGCTATTTTTAAGTAAAAACTTGTCAAGTAATTCCAATCAATCAAGCTGCACCACCCCCTTGCACACAGACCAGCCACAGAGTGATGGAGGATCAGATTATAAAGATGCCGTAGGCCTCTGGGCATGGCGCGGGAAGATCCATGAAGAGAGATGATTAAGGAAGAATGGATGAAAGAATGGGAGATACAGTACAGTGTGTGTGTGTGTGTTTCGGATTGTAAGTGGCAAAACTGGGCCCTTTTGAGGGGGAGCCCGGCTGAGCTTCTTCACAAACTAAATGTCTTAAATTCCACTCCATAAATGCTGTGGGGCCGATTAAAGGGATGATTACACAGGCAGCAGGGCACTCATTAAAATATACCACAGATAACAATGACAGTGTCACCATCTATATTCTATATTCCGCTATATCACCACCAATTTCTTGTTAAATTGTTAGAAGATATGAACCTACTGGCTTGTGAAAAAATAGATTCATAAAATCTAGCATGACATCACCAGGAGCTGTGGAAGTCACCACCCTTGGCTCCATCAGTAATGTGTGCGCGGGTCTAAGAAGTCTTTTCTCAGCTGAGATGGTGCCAAGTGACCCAAAGAGGTCATTCAGGTTAAGTCTCTCACACCTCCATGATGTATTTGTGGTGTTTGCTGGACCTGAGAAACTTCATAACAGAGTTGAGTTTCTGTTTTTACAATGTATTTTGTCACCATGGGGGAAATTACAGTGAGAGATATTGTCTCTGTCTTATATAATAAAATAAGGTTAAGAAAACAAAGAATGCCAAGTCACAAGTATTTCAGCTGAAAGTCTGACAGAGTGAAAGAAATCTCCAACTTTAGAGTCAGTTCTCATAAATCTGACCATTATCTTTTCTGCGAATATTATCAACAAAAACGCCTCCTCCTCATAAAGACAGAGAAACCTTTTGAACTCAATAAAACAGTTATTTATACTAGACACTGATGATATCCCTGCAGTTGTTGTCTTGAACCTTGTTGAAATAAAATCTTGAATCCCCTTCGTCCAAGGCTGAGTAAAAATGTTGATTCCAAAACGAGACCAAAACCTTCAATAAGCGGTTGCAAGACCAATCTCGAGTATTACAACACTAAGTATCACCATGTTAGCTTGGTATGCTGGGATTTGCTTGATTCACAGTCATTAATTCAGCAGATATTTATTCATAAACCAAAGTATTGGACAAATTAAACTTTTACATGAAGATAGCGCTATATGGAAAGTGAGAGGATCAGAAAAGTATTAAATATTGCAATTCATCCTTTGGGCAACATGAGTGCATCTACCAAATTTTATGGCATTCCATCCCAAAGTTGTGACCAGTGTCCAAGTGTGTAAGATTTAAAGGGCTCTGTTTACAGAATATGGCAGACATAAAATTTACTGTTTCTCTCTCAGAGAAACTTTAGGTCCTTTTTAAAGGTCTAGTGTTTGGGATTTAGGAAGCTTTACTTACAGAAATTGAATACAGTATAATGTATGTAAGGCATAGACCTCCAGACCGGCCCTGCCTGTATCTCTGGTCTCCTGGTTGTTCTTCTGGACTGGCTCCGCTGGTCTGCCCTGATTCTTGCTCATTCCTTTGTCTAGCCCCCAGGCAGGAGGCTTGGGGGCTCTCCTGCTCTGCCCTTCTCCAGTCTCCAAGCTGCCCACCTGAGTTCTTCTACTCTGCTCCTGTCCAGTCTTTTTGTTTCCTTCTCTGCTTCTAGGCCTTTTGTTATCCGTCTTTTGTTATTTCATGTTAAAGATCCCTGTACAGTAAGTGATTAAAGTTGCCTTTTGTTTACTCATCCTTCACGTCTGCTTTTGGGTCAAATCTTTTAACTAAAATGTGACAATTCACACATTTTGGAACCCTGCAAGACCAGTTAAAGGATAGATGCACATTTTTACAAGTCTGTCTTAAAACAATTCTCACATTTAGATGTGCGTTCAAAGAGTTATTAGTGGCAGTAATTATTAACACTGACTGAGATTTGTCTTCCTAAATTATTCCAATGGAAGAGATGAGGAGGAAAAAAACTAAATTTAACCAAAGCTGTTGTGAGGTTTTAACAGTCTGACTTGGGCATATCAAGTTGTTTCTTACAGAGTTAGCCTTTTCAGTCCAGTGTTTGAGAGTAACACATAGAGGGAATATTATGGAGATACACACTTGATTTACCCACATATAACACATATGAGCATTTGAGTTTGAAAACAAACTTTAAAGATGAAATGAGATGTGAACTTATTTTTTGAGCTTCATTGTGAAGTCTTGGGCATTACTTTCATCACTGTTGCATTATCTATTGTGTATTTATTTTTTAGTTTTAACCCTGTGGCTGAGTCTTTTTATTTCAGTTTAATATTAATAATACATTTAGTTGAAGTAGATTGCAAAAAGTGCCAAATACTGTATAGTTGCCGCATTAACTATAATCTCTAACACAAAAGAAGTGACTGACAGAAAATGCCACATCTTACCTTAATTCTGTTTCTCTTCCTCCAGTTTGCCATTAAAATCTAGAACACATTGTTTTTCTTAGAAAATTACTGTTTTGGAATGTTTTTATTTTGAATATGCAACACCTGACAGACTGTTATTATGTAAGCCTGGGGTGTAATTAAGAAGTATCTGCTTAAACAATAAAATGATGTTGTAAAAAAAAAAAGGAATATTCACACTTTCCCACAGTGTATTCAAACAATTCCACAATGATTTCATATTAAAGAACATTAAATTATTACAACAGAATTCACAGAATACAACAACAACTGCATTTTTACTCAAATAACTCCAAGTTAATTATAATGTGTCAGGAATAAATAGAAATTCAAATGTAGCAATAGGGTAGAGTGTGCATTTTTTAAAGGTGGGGTAGGAGGTGTTGGAAAAACAGTTCCAGCAAGCTGTATTTTGAAAATACACGCCCATGCCTTTTCTTCAGACCTCCTTGAAACCACGAATGGGTGAACGCGCAGAGGGGGAGGGAGAATCGGACTGAAGTTTGATGGACGTGTCAGGATCCAATCGTAATGAGCAGCCCCATCAACGTGATTGGACGGTGTTTTCCCATGATTTCGCCCTCTAGACTGGACTAAAACATTTCGTATTTTTGACAAACCTTCTATTTTACTGGCTGCAATGGGGTCGTGAAAAGGCTTTCAAGCAATATGGTAAAAAACGTTCCAGAAAAAATCTCCTATCCCACCTTTAAGGAATACTGTACATTTTAGATAACAATTTGAACAACCTGCAAACTAAAACTAATATATCTATAAAAAAAACTGAAAATGAAACCACAGTAGTGCAATAAAACCAAAATGGGACTAATGGGAGCTGTAAAAAAAATCTAATTTCACTCAGTCGAAGATGCTCAGGTTGGGAGATGGCAGATGTAGCACATATTGGTCAGAAAATGTTTAGGGAACATCACAGCTGCTCTCTGTATCAATAAGTTATGTTTTCTCTGCAATTAGCAGTCATCAGCTGCTGTTTCTTTCTTTCACTTTTACCACTATGACTCTTTTGATCTTTTTTTTTTTTCACATCTCTGAGGTCAGCCTTTCTCCTCATTACCTCCGTGTCAGCACTTCTCTTGATGCACTGGAGGAGGACTTGTACCGTACATGTCCTGGGGGTTCTGTCCAACTTTTGAGCCTCACTAGTCAAAGCTAAACACCTGTCACTTCAACACTCGGCTTCCGTCCCCCTCGTCACCGGCATCACAGGGGGTTTGATAGACCTTGTCCTGGCTGTTTAGTGTCAAAGTATGTGAAATCTTTTCCCCCTTTAATACAGCAACACACAATGAAATAGGTCGAGCTGTTTCAAGCTCCCTCGAGGATCTGTTCAGTTGGGATGTCTTGTTGCACTAACTGATTGGAACATCATTTTGTCTCATGATTTGTTTCTTGGGGTAATTACGAAAGCTATCTTTTTCCTAATAATCTTAAAGAAATTAGCTTCAAGTGAGCAAATTCTCATCAGAGAGTTGAGAGCTCTACAGCTGTGCTGCAGTGATTGGTCTGATGACAGTT
The DNA here is from genome assembly GCA_028641955.1 of Protonibea diacanthus. Classification (NCBI taxonomy): domain Eukaryota; kingdom Metazoa; phylum Chordata; class Actinopteri; family Sciaenidae; genus Protonibea; species Protonibea diacanthus. Next base: position 16,041,331 of record CM053978.1, read on the forward strand.
TCAGCTGGAGGAAACTGCATCATGAAAATAATCACCTTGTACAGTGCATGCTTTAACACACATAAGGATATTTGGGGCTATAATCTGCTTATCCCATGATAACATCCCAGAGTAGCTGGCTACTAAGTTAACGTCTTAATACCATAAGAGGAGATTTTCTCAGCTTAGTTACAGTGACCAGCTTTTAGCTTGAAAACCTCTTTACTATGGCCGCAGTATCTTAAGAGTGCAGGATGGAAAACATTTTTGTTTGTGCTAAATATTGCTGCATTGCTTCCTGGTAATTGACTTGAAGCCAAAATGTTGTACTCTGGGTAAATTTGAAAGGACAGAAAGCAGGGAAAACACGAGACCAAATTATTAATACCAAAAAAAAAGCAGAGCTTGTTTGCATTCAACTGAGAGTACAAACATCATAATGCATTCCAAAATGGAAAACATCCTGTAATCTCCTCATGATAGCATAAGTCATGGCATCACACAGCACAGCACACACAGCACAAGTTGGGGTACAGAAAAGTGTAATTGTGTTGTGGTTTTGGGCTACATCTCCTTTAATGGTGTCCTTAAATTTAACTAAAAAAAATGATGTGTTCTTGTCCCTGCTGCAGTTGCCATAGATACCCAATGTGCCCTACAGGACGAAGACAACACTCACAGAAATGTTTAGACACCAAGCTGGTTCCATAAGAGCAGAATAACAGCTTCATCAAACAAACAGCACACAGATGAAAACACCACAGGAGCAGTCAAGTACAAAGAGAACAACCACCTAAACTGAGAGGCTCTCAAACATTTATTACATCATATTTTAGCTGCCTAGAGCAGCTAAAAGTGTTGACAACTAAGCAAGCTGATGTTATAAGCAAGAGCTATACAAAGGAGGGAGTTCCTTTAGATACAAATTTCATCATTATAGTACCTTTGTATCAATACAGTGATTTTAAATGTGCTGTTTATGTACTTTTTTATCACTGAGGTAACGTAAGGGGTGTTTATAGATACATCGGAAATGCACCTTTACCTGTGAAAGCTTCTGAGTGGCCGGGCAAGAGTATGAGTGTGATTGACAGCTGAGCCTGCAGGGGCACCTAGACGCAATGTAAACAAACTTCTGCTGGAGCTGTAGCTGAAGCTTACAAGCCGTGGAAAGACAGTGTTTTGTTAGCTGTGGTAAAAGCCAAGGAAACGCATAAACAGTGGCTGAATCGATACCTAAAGAATTGTAATTACCGATGCAGACATTGTTATACAAAAAAAAAAAAACCCAAACAAACATGAACACCCCACTTAGTGTGTTCGATCTTGCCTCTCAGTGTTTCTCTGTTTCTCACCTCGTTAGTTCAGTGAGATCACAAACAAATATTTGTTTACTGTTAAGGATTGTTTTGTGTCTGAACTTAAATGGGATTAATGAATTGGTTGGAATTAATTACTTTTTTATAGTAAAAAAAAGTTCAGGTTTCGGGTATTGGATCAAACAGCATTTAGTCAGCAGTGGTATTGAAGAATAGGACCACACGTTTTAAGTTCTTATGCAGGTCGGCCCCCTCAGGAGGACTCCAATCAGTTTCAGCGGAGGCTCAGTGAATGGAACTGATAAAATTAGTTATTACTAGAGCCTGACCAATCAGTAGGCCGTTATCACACAGATGTAGATATCACAGATATAATGATAATATTCTGATATAATAAAAAAAAAGTTTTACAATGTAGAAAAAAAAATATAGATCTATTATTGTGTTCTATTGTGATTGTATCTGTATTTGTGTATAATTAACAAAGTCCCAGTGATGTTTACAGTTTCAGTGCTCTCATATTTTTTGGACAAAGTTTATTGTTAAACTGTAAAATATCTTGCCGATATCTATTACATTTTTTTGTGTTTGATAACCACCATCGCAAAAGATGTGTGTTTATTACATGTAAATTATATCAAACAATATAGTGATATCAGAAGTCTTTACTCCTGTATCCTGTTTACAAAATATTGGTATCGTCCCCCAAAATACAGTATTAGTCAGCCCTTAGTTATAGCATTAGTTATCAAAAGCTGATCACATAATTTCAGAGGTGCAGCAGTTTGGTCAAAAATGAATAATAAGTGATTTTCTTTATGTATTTGGTACAGTTTAAATTTGTTGTAAAACAACAAAATTGAGCCACGTTGCCTTAATTGTGGGATCAAATAACATAATCTAGTCCCAAAAGCATCTAATAATTGAGCCACGTGGCCACGTCTTTCCAAGCTTCGAGACTTCTCCGATCAGACTTTGAAAAGTCTGAAAACCCATCTGGCATTTGCAATGTTTTAAACCCGTTTGAAGAGCTACAGTTGACTAACCCTACGCTGTCTCTCCTGCCAATAGTACATTTCCTTGGTAAATATAGTAGCTCAATGAGTAAGCCGATGTGCAGGATGAGACATGCTTGTCGATAAGAAGGGGGCATTAGCAAGAAAGCTCAAACTGTGACGTGTGTGTGGCTGCTGTGGCTGCTGCCAGTGTCGCGTCGTGTGACAACAGAGCAGTTACGGTATTGCTTTGTGCAATCACAGTTAAAATGATTAAAAAGATTTGACTTTCTTTTCACAGAAAAACAATGGCATTCTGACTCATTCGTAGGCAAGGAGGATGTCATTAAAACCAGATTCATGCAATTATACAGTGTAAATTCAGAAAGTCAGATTTTAATAAATAAATATAAAACCTACTGTAGTCTATTAAAACAAAACTTTTGAGCAAAATATATGAATGCTATAAACAGAATTTTTATTTGCCATTATTCCTGTCAGTCTCACTTTCTGGATGAGTTCAACAGACTCTGACTTGATTCATAATTCCAGCAGCTCTCTACTCGTGCACGTCACACAGGCAGCAGCAGTAGCAGTGGCGGCGTTGTGTCAGGCTATCTGTCTCCGCCAGACAGACTAGCCATGCATGCGGCTCAGAATAGAGCAGCTGGGGTGGCTCTTAGATGGAGGCAGTGAGTGCTGTCTGTGGTCAAAGAAGTGCAGGCAGAGATATGCCCTGTTGAGCTGAAGCTAGACACGGGCCCTGCTGAGAGCATGTATCAGCTATTCAGTGAATTCAGGGCCATGAGAAGCAGTGTGGAAACGAGAAATGGATAGATACGACCACCAGATAGATGAACATGATGAAGAACATGGCTGATGGCTCACTGGATAGTTGTATAATCACATAAAGACTTGAGCAAAACATACAAAATAAAGTGGGTGCGCATTCTCAACACATACTCATTAAAAATACATGTTCTCCGAGACATGCGCCAAAACTCATTCTACACCCCCCGTGTATCTCAGATTTAGCAACCATGCAGTGAATCTTTCTGGAGGCACAGGTTTGAGTTTGAATCTCTGCTGGAGTCTGAACATGCTCACTGGGCCACAGGTGTCCTGACAACCGCACGGGCTGATCAATCAATTAGGCGAATAAATAACTGTCTACAAACTCTGCCCCAGCTTGTTCACTGTGATTGATTCTCTACATGCTCCCGATATTTAGAACAGCTTATTGGCTGATTATTGGAGGAGCTACAACTTTTTGTTCTACAAATCTTCCAAAAGCCAGCTCTTTATCTAAAATAACATGTATAAGATCTGAGGGTATTGATCACTGGACTGTAATTCAGTCTGGCAGAGTTATTAAACTGGAGCTGAGTTATGATGGAGCTGCCAGAGGATGGCGGCCACCTATATTCTGCGTCACCCCTTGTCTTTCATCTGAAGGATCTTTATTCTCCTTGTGTCTCTTTTCAACACATCCTGATGACTTTTGCTCTCGCTGTCTTTTTTTTCCCTGCCTTATCTGTCACATCTATTTCTGTTTATAGAAATCTTTGTTTCAGCTCGGTTCCTCGATATAACTGGAAGCTAGAAGCTTATCTGTTTAGAAAAAGCCACCACAAATCTGCCTGTGTCACAGAGAAAGGGGCCAGGGACTTTAAAAACTTTTTCAATTACAGAATTGATTGGTGCTATCTGTTTGATTCAAAATGCTCAATGATTCGCTAATTTGCTTCCAAACTGATGTGGCTTTGTTTGTCCAATCTTTATGTATGAGACACCGTCCTGGACAAAAGTCAAGTCAAATTAAACGAGGGAGAGATGCGCAGAGGAAGCAGCATTTGTGGGGGTGATATTTGTATTGAAAAAGCTTCAACAAACAAATGAATTTGCACAAAAGAATTTGTCTTGTTGTAAAGCAATTGTTCAGCAGTTATGCAGGAGGGTGTGAGTGTTTGCACACATTAAACATAAAACCTCACACAGCAGCAGTAATTTCAAACAAAATATTGATGCACCTATGGCACTATTTTCTCCCCCAATGCTGATTCCAATACTAAGGGTATGTGTGTACCTGATGTACCTGATAGCAGTCAGTCCTCTTTTCTTTCCAATTTGTAGATCTCACTGTGTGGCGCATCACCAGTAAGGCAACACAAGGTTGCTTTTCTGCAAAACCTTCCAACTAGAGCAGCAAAATTTGATGACAACTCTTTTAGGAATTATTAATGTCATTATCTTGCAATTGAAACTCAGGCAAATGCTCTGCAAAACTCAGGGAATTAATGTGGTTGTTGTTTAGAAAGGGATATTTTAGAAAATATGCTTACTCACTTCCTTTCTGACAGTTAGATGAGGAAATCTTGTGTTTGTGTGAAAGCTGGAAGTAGGACAGAACTGGTTAGCTTATCTTGGCAAAAAGATTGAAAGCTAGCTTGGCTGTCTCCAGTGTTCAAAAATCTAACTACAGTAGCAGCGCCTTGTAAACACAGTAATGAATATGGGCTAATGTTTAGTATACAGTCAGAAATGTGTAAAAGAAACGTAAAGATACTAATTTGTCGTTTTAGAGGGAGTTAAATGCTACATTTCTTCTTTCTGAGACTGTCCACTTGCATTACCGTGCTAAGTATATTGTATCCTGACTGCTGCAAAGTGAAAGTCTGACTGAGTGAGTGATGACGTTACACCATTGGTTGGTTGAGTGCTGGAAGTTTCCTGTTGGATGGTACTCTTTAAAAATGAATATGTGGACCAGTCTTCAATTACGTCCTCCGGAACACATTGACCATACACAGTGCAGCCATATATTAGGTTTGTCCTCTTGTTTCACCATAGCTTCTCATAGTTGCCACAGTATTGATCTCCCAGTGTCTATGACAAAGTTGCAGGTAGGACTGTTGAACCACAATTTTTTTGTTGCATTATCCCATTTCCACTTCACTATCATCAGGATCAGGATAAGGTGAGTTTTGACAAAGTCTGGAGATTACTGACTTTATGGCTCTGAAGATTTACCCTAAAGGTTCAGTGTGTGGACTTTAGCGGCCTCTATTTACAGAATATGGCAGAAATTCTGTTTTTTTGTAGGGAATAATCAACTGAAATAAGAATTATTGTGTTTTTTTTTACCTTAGATTGACCCTTTTGTATCCACAGATGCTATTAAATCCTGCACATTGGTTCTTTCCAATCATACTTGTCTGGGCCTTTGTTCCTGACTTGTCAAGACAGAATTGGTAAAACCTACTACATCCTTTGATGAATGAATGTTCTACTTTAAATGTGAATGCTCCACAGGATTAAGAAAGGAGGTATTTTTCTGTATTTGCCTCTTTTGTCAGGCCAGTTTGAGTGCCCCCACGGCATACTGACCAAATAGGGTTTGCCATTGTTAAAACCTCTCAACCCTCTCAAAGAGTGGAGTCTCTTTACACAACCTTTCATTACATCAACAGAAAGAAATAGGACTGAGCTCTCTCTCTGGTAACCTTGACCACACTGACCAATCACATCGTAAACAAGCTCAATCCTTTTCCTAGGCATGTTTGTTATTACCGTGGAGGCTGACACACTCAAGTAATAACATCAGAGCTATGGTGATTGTGTCTCTTTGGGGCAGACAGCAGACTAATTGGTCCCATCTCCTCTTGAGTAGATGTTCCAGGAGCTGGGCATAATCTCATTAGGCTGAGGCGATCAGCGAACGCCAGGCTGTGTGGGGGGGAAAAAAAAGGAAGTCCCCTCGACTGTGGTGAGCTGGCCAGAGGCAGAAATCCTCATATGGAGATGGCTGGGCATATGGAAACAGTGTCAGCTAGGACATGTCAGGTTGACAGGTCCTTGTGTGTGTGTGCACATGCCCGAGTATGCATTCATGTGAATGTAAGAACCAGAATGTTGTTATTCTTTCTGGGGAAAAAATCATCTACTTATGAATAGCGCAGGTGCAGCTGAGGTCTGCTGTTGCCACAGTGACTACTTTGCTATCAACTGTAAGTGTTTCCTCTTCAGTAAAACTGCAGGTGCCAGCAGGGCAAGTAATGCACAACACGTGTGAGAAATTACTCGAGTAGGCCATCCAAAGGTTAGCCTCACGTCTTAGCCAAATTTCTCCTTACCATAATTGTACTTGAAAAACAACCTGCTAAAAGGCCCATTTACTTGGCAACACTTTAGCTGGAACATTTCATTAGAATTTAAATGTGACAGCCTACTTTGGTCAGCAAGTTTAATTAAGGCAAAGAGTGTTTTTTTTTCAAGAGGATAAAAAAGAAAAAGTTAAACTTTTGGTGACCAAGAACAGATTTATTTTGGGACTCACAGCAAACTTCCAAATCAAGTGTAATGCCTCAAAAATATGAATAGAGAAAGCTCCGAGGGTGCGCTCACACTAGCAGTCCGCTGAACATCAAGTTGACACCCCTCATGTTGAACTCTTTGTAGACATGCATTATGTCTATACAAATTATACAGCGATGCCTGTGCTGTCACACACATCTCTGACATTTCTTCTACGCGTAAGTACAGCAGATGAAGCAAAAATAGACTTGAGTGGCAAATACCTTCACGATTGAGACATCAATGAGAAAAGACCACTCAGCGACAAGTGAATCTAGACAGATTGTCAGTTTACAGTGGAAGCTGTTTCACTGAGCCCAGGAACTTGCTTTGTGCAAATCTTTTTCCTTAGTACTTTAGTTTCTCTAAAATGTAAGACTTGGTTCCACGCCTATAAACACTCTCTTGGTTTTTCCATCAATTATTAATAAATGTGTTTTGCAAAGAGCATACTCTTCAGTTTTCAGCCCGGAGTCCTGTCGCCACCAATCACTGAGAGATATAGTGTGATCTCCCATTCTTATTCCTAATAAAGCTCCTCTGCATGCTCTACCCTTACATCCAAAGTTATTGCAATGTCAAGCAGCAAGCCATCATCATCACTAATCATTCTCTCGGCCGGCGGGTCTGACTAAGTACTCAGTTGAAGCTATTACGGTACTTGTCAACAGCACAGTCTGGAGTGTGCTGCCTTTGGCTTTAAATCTAATCAACCCCAATAAGAGTCTACTGCCACCACGGAGGATATCTCCTCTTCACCTCCAGCTCATCATACGAGGGCATTAAATGCCTGTTTATCGTCACCTACCTGAATGATTAGGCATGAATGCAGCTTTTCTTGTTCATCATTTTAATTGCTACTATTGTACTGTTGTACTGTTGTAATTGATTGAGATATTCATAAGAGGAAGTTTTAATAAGCTGGTAGCTGTGTTGCTAAGGTGCTGAGGAGCTGCAGATCGTTGGCTTCATTATCGCAAGAAAAGGACTCTGTCAGTGACTTGTCTACATCATTAGACTTCTATCCATCTGACAACAAATATGGACAGGTAGCTCTGCTCTATTTCAACTGAGATGAAAAGGCAACTAGCATCAGATTACAAACAGGATTTCCTGCAGTCCTCCTCTCTTGGCCTTCCCTCAGAGCTCTTGCCAAAGCGATGGCACTTTAATACCTCTTATCAATCTCATAGCAAATGATAGCGAGTTCACAGTGAGGTTGTTCCACTGTTAGACCCTCCCTGGGTCTGTCTCCTTACAAAATCCTGACATCATAATACGTTCAAGCAACCAATAATTGTAATTGTAACACATTGATGAAGCCTGTGATATTTCACTTTGTGTCATTTGTCTACCTACATACAGCAATTAACAGGTTGTAGCCACGTTTTAAAATACGATTATTTATAAATTTAAGAAAGAAGAAACGTTTTAGCCAACGTTCATGTAACAGAGCAGAGTACAAGAGTGTGCGTTGCCAATGGTAACTGGCAGAGAGCGTTCAGCCTATAGAGAAGGTATAGTAAAATGCCAGCTTTGTACAAGATTCCCATGCTTATGATAATACACAAGGACTTTTACGGCTCTTCATAGACCTTTTCTTATATTTATTATTTATTTATATTTACTTATATTACTTATATTTATTATATATTTATTATTTTATGTGACAAAAGGCAACCTTTGAATAAGGCTTGAAGAAGACATTCAACAAGATAAATACTGTGTGTACTGTAACAAAATCTTATTTAGTAAAATAGTTCTAAAGCTCAAGTGTACAGCACATTAACATTAATATTTAATGACTAATAATATTTCCAGTAAAATTAACTCATTATATTTGCATTAAAGATATGCATTTATTTAATACACAACACCTAACAAGCTGATTCCCTACCATTACTTAAATCTTCATTTAAAATTAACATTTCAGTCACAGTTATACTTAATGTGCCAACGTTTTGTGTCTCTCATTTTCCGCACATTAATCAACATGTCAGTTTTATTAAAACGTCTATATTAGCTGTACTTCTTCCAACCATAGGAGGAGTTACTATCATACACTGGGACGTGCCTCTTCCTTCAGTTCCACATCTGAAGAAGTGTGTTGTTTCCATGGTAACAACAGTCTTATCACACTTACATGAGCTAGATTTAAGCTGCCAACATTTATTAGAAAAACGCAGAGTTTAAAAGTGCAAGTGTAGGTCAGAGGAAACTTGTTGAGGCATCTTTATACATTTCTTAACTGTTAATTACTTGCCTGTGTAATGTGGCCTGCGTACATCATGCTAATTATATGACGACAGCCGAAACTGTTGTGAATATAAGTGAGAATTAATTATAGCTTTATGCAATTTTAACTGTTTAAAATATTCACGCACGTTGTTGTATGAATTCAAATTCAGTATTATAGAATAATTGAAGTGAATTTAGTCATGAGACTGTTGCAGACCCATGTTAGCAACGTGAAGCAAATCAATCCTTAAAAACAACTTTTTGGTTGCAGTCAGTGATGATAATGTTTCAGCAGTCATTTGTAGTGCCTGCTTGGAAATTTACAGTAATTTAAATGTTAACGTTGTTTGAAGTGGAATTAGGGATAATTATTATGCACAACTCAAATATGAAATTATTCATGCAGCAAAGTAATTCCTCTGGGAGCTCATATAACAACAAAAAGATGGCCCTTCTTACTGGCAAGACAAGAGAGGCTGATGGTTATTATTTTCTGTTATTGTTAGAATTAATAATCTTAATTATTATGAGCAAGAGCAGGCCTTTTCCTTTTTAGTGATTCAATTTCCATCAGTTCAGTGTTGCTGCACACACGGTCGCTGCTATTGCGCAAGATACACAAGAGAAAAGAAAAGCTTAAATACACCAGCTAAATCAATAAATGGCAGGGATTTGGAATTAATATGAACAGCTGACAGATGGATGAACTTTACCTGAGTAGTAGTGGGTCAACTCAACAGCACAATGGTTTGAGGATTAATTTAGGTTACAGGTTCAGTTGCAAAAAGGTATTAGATAGATTGATGTGAAGACGCTTCAGTTATCTCTAGGGACTCTTCTTGCTTGAGTATGAAGTTCGATGCACAGCTATGATACTGATTTGTTTAGGGTAGACTCGTGTAAGTGGAGACATGTTTAGCTTTCTCAGATCTCTGTTTTTTTTTAATGCTTTGGTCTTGACTGCTCCAGATGAACTGTCCTGTCCAATCTTTGGGATCGTAATGTTCTCAGAGCTGAGTCACCACCTCTATTTTTGATTTTGTGTATTTTACTGAAAGTTTTTGTCGTTTGATGTTTGTGTGTCACTGGAGCATAGATTTTGTTGTGCAGTAAGTCTAGATGCCGTTTTCCCTTGACTAATTGTTGCAAGACTGCATTCTTGGGGCTTGGCACTGACTTGTTTGTGAGTTGTTTATGCCTGTTAGTTTGTTCAAATTCCATTGAAACATAATATAACTAATATTTGAATACTGACCCCAGCTGACTTGTACACTCGTATTGTTCTGAGATGGCGGTGAAAGCTCAAATGTTGAGCTGTCATTTACCAAGTAACAGTAGGTTGATCAGCTCAAACTGTGAGGTGAAGTGAATTGTTGCCGGTCGCTGGAGGAGGTCTGGATATTAAAGATGACTCTGCCTGGCTTGTCCAGAGAGAGTTTATATATCTTAAGACTTGCCTGGACAACCACCGATCCTCTATATTGTTGCTGTGACTCATGTTGGCAGCATCATGAGGTGCAGGTGAGATATCAGAACATGAGAAAGCTTGTTCCCACATCTGGATTCAGCCTTTGAAGCAAAGCGTTATCAGTCAGACAGCATTACGATAGTTGTCTTTGCCTGAACCTGGGATCCTCTCTCAGGAATCATAAAGACAATATCACCGTTGCTGAATGCAGGTTGCAAAGAAAGAAATTCATCTGCACACAAGAAATATCATTATCATTTCATCAAATGTTTTTATTTTTTTGAATAATTTGAAAGATGTCAGATCAATAGATCAATATTGACGATGATTGTTAGTTGCAGCCCTAGCCATGGCCTTTTTTTGACACAAACTTAAGAATTTCAGACAAATTATAGAAACTAAGGAAATTAAGGTTTTTGACATTTCATATCCGTGGAACCAAGTGGCAACCTCTGTGGCTGCGAAGTAAAACTAGTACAATCAGCCAGAACGGTTTGGGTCTCTATAGCTTATTTCCTTGTTCATGACAACCATACCGAGGCTGAATTTCTATTTAACTCACCTGTTCATATTATATTAAGACTTAAAGTTATGTAATATGGCCGCTTTGATTGAGGTGGCTGCCATTACAGGTGTCTTGTTTGATCACCCAGACGCCGTTCAGCCCGCCTCTGATCCACTGACGAGCCACATCTTTGCTGATTTTTAGATTAGTCGGGAGGTGGCAGAGACAGAGCTCAGAGGCCACTGAGCTCTGAGCTTCAAAACGTCTCTTCAGAAACCTGTGGGTGACATGTATACAACGTCCATTCTTCATACTGTCTATGAGTGGATCACTGTATTCACAGTCTTTCACGCTCTTCGTAGCAACAACTTTAGTTGCACTGGTTTTAGGGGACATGTTGGAGTATGTCCCTTAATGTCCCATCTCTTTATATTAGCCTTAAGATCATCTGGTCTCCCTCTGGGGCTGTATGAGTGCCTTGTCAGGAATCCATTTTAGCTGCTTGTTGGACCAATTTGTGGCCAGCATTAGGCTTTCATTACAGGCCTCCCAGTGCACGCACACCTTGTAAGATGGGACTTAATTAAGTTTATGCTTTTCCTGGCAGACCCAGGGGCTGGCTGCTTGCTTCTGCTGCCGATTGTTGATTTATGTTGAGTCTTCAAGGACAATCTGCTTCCTCTGCCACAAAAAAAGGGCCGAAAACAAACACTATAGATCACTGCCAGCTGTTTGGGAATCATATCGCCAAAATACTGTCTCAATATTCCATTTTTCATCTTGTTTTTCTTTTGCCTCCCTTTTCACAAGGGTTTATTGAAACATCTGAAGTTATAAATACTTGATCCTCTTGTTACTGTTAAATATTCTTTGCTTTTTCTCTTTCTTTTTAGTCACTTTAGAAGATACTTCTGTCAGCCAGCTCCTGACAGTGTTTATGTATTCTTTTCATGTTTCTAAGCTGAGCAGGTAGCGCTCTAACGCAATTATCTTGACTTAAGTGATTACATGTTAACCATCCATACAGATTGTTTTCAGCTTATCCTCCGAGCCTGGAGGCCATCAAACGTTTGACACAGGAAACCCAACCCGATCCTGGCCAGGCTGTCTTTCTCACAGTTCACTCTTTGGTGTCAATATCTGGGAAATATGAATGCAATGTAGCAAACAGGTATGGTACCCATTTTGATTGACAGAAAGTCTCCCAAACAATGACATCCACAGACCTGGTGCAAGGTTTGGTTTCGGGGTAGCAGTTCATCATGTTTCTTCTTCCAACTCTTGTAAGAATAGAATATTGATCACTAAAATGCAGTTTAATGTGATAAAGATTGATTAGCCTGTTTTTGTGAATTTGCCATCTTTGACCTATATCTGGCTTCAGTGTTTCCACAAGAGGACTTGCTTTTCTCGTTCATTATAAAGAAAAAAGACATTTGTCTGTGCTCGCCTCCTCTTTGATGTGCACTTCCCTTGCTGTCAGCCACAATAAATGAGATTCATCTGAGAAGCCGAGCAAGACAAATAAATCCAATAAGGTTTTGTCACTCACTCTGTGTGTCCTTTAGTGACATCCTCTCCTCCTCTTTTCTCACACACACTGTCTCTCTTTACGCTGTCTCTCGTTCCCTTTTTCTCCTTATATCTGCTTCTTTTTATAAACTCTTGCCACTCCCTAGTGAAGCATAGCAATTGTTTACCTTTTCAGATGGAAAAAAATGGTGCTTGCTTTAATAAACAAATGTACTCCTCCACCGCCCCTTCACCATGGGGAGTCTTATAGAAAGCCTGACTGCTTAGCATTTTTGTCTGTTTTGCAATGTGCTGATGCTTATGCAGCGCAAAGCCCAAAAGAGTGACAGAGTAGCAGGATGAGGTCTGCCAGACGCCACAAGCTTGAAACAACAGCACATCCATCAGCAGCCTTCCCTGACATGTCTGCCGTGCCCGGGTTTCTGCTCTGAAGCCTGGCACGCTGCGAGCTCCTTGCAGGTTGTTGATTTGCTACATGGGCTTTAAAAGCGTAGCTGCATCCAATTCAACTGCGACATGCTCATGCTACGTTCAAGCGCAACCTTGGCATAGGCTCAAGGAGCAGGAACAAACCTGTAGGTGCTCCAGGGAAGCATGGCAATAAGGAGAGATTTGGGTCCATGCCCAGAAGATTCTCTCTTCCTGTCACAGGGTCACTTGCACAACACATTCCTACGCACAAGAAAAGGGAGTACAGAGAAGGAAGAAGATAGATTGTGACAGGGTACAAGTATTGGTGTGCAAAACTTTGAGCCCATCTGTGATTTAATTGCTTTTTGACACTAATTAGATGTGCTGATGATAACGTAGCTGGGACAAGACTTGAAGGAGCAAATAAAATGCCGACAGTGCAACTGAGAGGTGAACTGTCAAGAGCTTATTATACCTCACAGTGCACCAACGCACTCTGAAGACATCTGTAGGAATCTGGCTGACCTATGTCCTCCAGCAGAGGATTTTTATCCTGCTAATTAGCTTTGATGATCAGGCATAGTCCAAGCTCCTGTTTGGTGCCACTGAGGCTGGCGCTGGGCCAGAATACAAAGACATTACACACATTATTATTTAGAAAATGCTTTTTTTTTTTTCTCCTGGCTCACTTATCTGTGACTAACTGGTCTCATTTGTGAGTTGGGAATGATGGTGAAAGTATGGCAACAGTGGGATATACTAGCTGCTCTGTAAATATGATTCCTGCTGGAGTGCTTAAATTTTAAAAACAGTACACTGATCTGTTGTAAACTGGTTCGTTAGAGAAAATAAACATCACACCCTCTAATGAATCCGTTTTCGTACAGTTTGTTTTGGATGAGTTTTCACAATGTGAACGGGAGACTGTTAATCAGTTCACAGTGTTAAAGCTAAATAATCCTTTAATTATCTTCAAAACATTTCCAGTGTCTTAGTTAAAATGTCAGAATGTTTTCACAAACACAAAATATGAACAATAATCCAAACAAAACCAAACTGTACTCAAAAAGGAAGTATTGTGTATGAGGCAATAAAATGAGCAAAGGCTCTGATGTTGTGTGATCGCTGGGAGCTTTGTAAAACTTAGTGTAATGAGCCTAAGAAGTTTTTCTTGCAGGCAGTAATGATATTAAAATTCTAAATAATCTCAATTGAAATTTCATATAGTTCTTCAAGCATGTGTGCACAAGAAAACCACATTGATTTTGTGATTAGTGCAGAATGTGGATTTAGCTTCCCTCTCAAGGCTTACTGAATAAACCAGATGCACACACTTGTGTCTCGATACAACGGTAAGAAAATCTCCGAACATATCAAGAGACACGACACCCACAGAATTAGGATCCATTAATCAGACTGAATGAATATGCAACAGGGACTGCTGGGATGCAGCCTGCTTCCTGTCTGGCTAACAAGGCTGGCATCCTGCAGCTTGCCTCTCAAAGAAAGATATATCTTTTTCAATGGACTGAGCTCTGAGCAGCAGGCGTATGTGCTGTCGCTCCCTGTTAGCTGTCTCCCTCACTTCCGTCTGCCTGCATCTCTCATTCCTCCCCCTCTTTATCTAATGCTGATCCTTGGAGCCCTTGCTCATTTATTCACTCACCCCCACCCGCCTTCAATCACTCACCAACCGTATCTCTGATTATCAATGGTGAACTTTGGGAAGGGATTATGTTGAAGTCTATGTGCTTGGTCTTGAATGAAAAGAATTGAAAGGTGTCTTAGATTTTTTTAAGGCTTTGTCCCACCTGCCCACTATTGGTTTCATACAACATGAAAAATAAGCATTGGTGCTGTTGAAACTTGCTTGAGTTGTATCATCCATCACACTGATTGTTAAGTAAGCATTCATTTTTGCCAATGTTACATTATTGTGCCATGGTGATGGATTTTAAGTGTAGATTGTGGAGGTACTTACACTTTTCATCCTAAACACTCCTGTTTAAAAAACAGAGTGATCTAGTATTTTCAGCGCTGGTCCTAAATTGTATATTAGTTTGCCACTAACAGATACTTGCATTGACACCTTTAACACCCAGCTAAAGACCTTAATTACAGTATCATTATAAGGACGTGTCTGACCATATTACTGCAGAAATACTACCACTACACATTGAGTATATTACACACAACTCAAGCAAGTTAGTTTTAAGAGTCTGTAAAGCTATACTTTATGGAAATTGGTGGGAACCAATGGATGCCTGGAAAAGTAGGAAATAAATAAAAATATAAAACGATTAGTTCAGAGGTTCCCAACCTCTGCACTGCCGCCTTACAGCAAGAAGGTTCCTGGTTTAAATGTCAGCTGGGGCCTTTCTATGTGGAGTTTGCATGTTCTCCCGAATCTGCGTGGCTTCTCACCGGGTAATCCGGCTTCCTCCAACAGTCCAAAGACATGCACTTAATAGGTTAATTGGTGACTCTAACTTGCCCGTAGGTGTGAACATGAGTGTGAATGGTGATGAGGATAAGCCGTTACAGATAATGGTGGATGGATATTCCTCATTATTCCCTGTCATGACCCCAACTATAGCATGGTGTTTTGTAAAGTGGTAACCAGCTCAGCATTTGTTTTAACATGCAAACAAGGTTGGAAACTTCTGGATCAGCTGATTGATAGAAATGATAATGGAAGTCACTGCTAGTTGCAGCCTGTGAACTGCACAGCACACATACGACAATGGTCAGCAAAAATATAACCTAATTTAAACACAATTCTTAGCTAGCTAAAACTCGCCATGCATGGTCCTTTACATGTGTGAAGTGACAGATTTTTTTTTCTTTCTTTTAAACTCTCCTTTTATACCTTTTTATGAATTAAAAAAAATAAATTAATAAAAATATGACTAATTTCACATGTACTGAAATCTAACCTTGGCCAGATCAAATGAATCGATTAGAGCCCCAGTTTAAGATGATTAGGCTTCGTACTGTTCTCTGTTGCAGTCCTCCCTTCAGGCTACAGTGTGCAGATGATGCCTCTGTGACCTTTCTGCCCTTAATGTGCTAGTTGTCCAGACAGATAACAGTCTTTCTACATCAGTTACATCTGTTGCAGCAATACTGAATCAGGGACGCGACAGAGAGAGGGGCTGGGGAGAGGTCACCACTGTGTAATAATAAATGTTAGATATGGCTTTAATTGCTGGCATCAGTCAAGGCGGTATTAACCTGGTTAGAGGGAACAGTCATAAAGCAGATTCTGGGCTTCTTTCATACACCAGCCAATAAGGACTCAGTCCCCCGGGTGCCACGAGGGATGCTCTTTCTCAGCCGCAGGGCCTCTCTGTGTTGAGGACTCCAAAACCTGTGTTATTGAAAACGCTATCATCCTTTCTCTGTCTCTGGAGCCTGAATCATAAAAAAAACACATAAGCCTGACTTTCTATGTAAATCACTGAGGATTACATTCAAAGCGACACAGTGGCATAATCAATATGCCTGTGTTGTCCTCCTCCCACCTATCTCACAGTATGGTTCTTCTAAGTTCATCACTTCTTATTCTCCCCTAAAAAAAATGACCTACTTGTAGACCTGTAGAACTGTATTCTCTCCCTCTTTTCCTGGGAGGAAGAAGGGGAATCTGGGGTTGGGCAACTGCAGAGCTCATCTCCCATGCATCCCTGTGTTTTGTGTGCTGTCTCAAACGTGTAAGTTTTTCATTCATGTGCCCGTTCTGTGTTGTGCGCATGCCTCCAAATGCGATGAATCACAGTCATACCAGCTTACTTTTAGTAAAAACCATCTTATTTACTTCACACAATGTTCATCTTTGACTACACTCACTTTGAAAATGTGCCTGAACTTTTTTTTTTTTTTTTAGCTTTCTCAGAACGGGAGACGAGGGTAGATGTGATTCTCTTTGCGGTTAGCAGGAGCCAACAGATTTTGATGTATGCTGTTATTGTTTCATCACATTCACCAGATGGACGACCGCAGAGTAGAAACAGCAGCAGGCAGGTGACAGGAGCAAACATTACGCTCCAATCCTCCTCGACTGCTGAGATGTGCCACAGCATGAAGGACAGTACTGTCATTAGGGAGCAGGATCATGTCATAATAAAAAAGCTTTCACAAACAAAAAGGCTGACATGCAGCCTTTAGAGGCAGGGCTGTGGCGTCTTCCATTATGATTCTATATTTCCCTCTTGGATGGAAACCGATTAGGATGTGAGGTTGTAAGACTGCTCATGCAGACGTGTACATATTCAATCCATCAGGTTGTATGAAATCAAATAGACTAGAGTAAAACGTCCATATATACACACAGACATTCATCATTACGGTAGTATCCCATTTCTTATGGCAGATGGAGTGAGTCTCACTATCTCCATAGACGTCTGCTGTAGGGAGTAACTGTGTGCACCGTGTGAAATCCAACGCATCCTCTGGCTGTGATGAATCAGACTATGAAGAATGTGTTGGTCAATTCAAAGGCAACAGTTTTTAACCCTGCCCTGCATCATAACCACCATCGGGACAGTGAGCCATCCATCTGCATTATATCACAACCGCCACTGTGTGGGTGCTGAAGCCTCAGCAGAAACGCTTTAAGCTGCGGGTCCTCGAACGATTCACTCGCAGGAAAATGACTGTTGTTGCAAGTTAGTGTTAATGTCACTCGTCCTTGTGTGTGTGCGTCCTACACACCAGTCCTTTTTAAGTTGCTCTCACTGTACTGGGACACAAATGCCAGAAAGTTCCACAGAAATGTCTCCTTTAATGCCTTTTAAAGTTAAAAGGTAAAACGCTTTATCTTATCTGAGCATTAATATTAACAAGCTCTGCTAAAAATAGGTAACATTTAACTCCAGCGGGTAACACTGTCAAGTTCATCGTCGGCAGGTGAAAAATCAGGTTATAAGCTCTAATTTGTTTTGGTTTTTTTAACACTGACCAGCGCGATCACTGGTGAATGTCCACAATGACATGTCGTGAGCACTGTGCAAAAGGCTCAGGTTAATTGGTACAAAAAGTGGAGGGTGTACTGATTAATAATTAACCTTTCACCCGGTCACATTACTCACCTAATGCGTTAAACCGCTGTACCAATTACAGAAGCACAAAATGGAAGTGGCTCACAAAATAGACAGGGGAGTCTAGACCAGCTTATCCTGGTGAGAAAGTAATGCTTTCTGGGAGTTGCAGAGCGGCATCACTGCAAATATTTTGCCAAATATTTTGTATGCACCTTTTACAGTTGCACTTTAGTATTCGTTTGAAGCCAGCACAGCTTGTGTTGCAGTTTAACGGTGCCAAGGACATTACATGTTAGACACTGATCATAATATGATGGTGGTGGTGGTGGTTGGAGGGAATTCACAGTTGCTTGTAAAATTTTTATTACTAGTAACATTTTGCCTGATATTCCTTGATCCAAAATCACATTCAAAGTCCTTCGTCACCGAAACATTTTGTATATTGAGTGAAATATTCAAAGATGCTATCATTTATGTGTCCGTCATAAAACAAAACCCATTCGTGTAACATTAACACATTATATTTTGTTAACTTTGGAGAGCCTTTTTTCGTTTTAAGTGATATATTTAGTGGGTTTACGTCATTATTTTTGAAGTTATCAGCCCACCATGGGGTTTCGAATGGAAAAAGAAATAAGGTAAGTTTTGGAGCTTCTTGCATGACTGACAGGTGTCTCTGCCTATCACAGTTAGCTGAGGTGTTTGCCTCTGCTGCTTCCACCTTGCTACTCCTCATTTTTGCAAACATCTTGATTTTCCTGGCTATGACAAGGTAAAATCCAAATGCAGACTTCTAAATATGTCTTCAGAAAACTATGGGTTGTCAGTGGTCCACCCTGACATCTTCCACTAAGGCTGCTGCTGCTGCCATTGTTTCCTTTCTCGTGTGCTTTCGCTCACCATAGCCCATGTTTCATTTTGTCAGGCCCACAGCCAGCAGATAACATTATTCCACTGCTGTGAAGGTTCAAGCTTGGAGGTTGTTCTGGGCCTAGTCAACAGGAATGACCTCTGGCCAAATGTCAGTTGACCGTTACCTCTTTATGCAGCCAATGTCATTCCCTCTGGTGATGCTGCCAAAACAATAAAAATCGCACAAGGACCTGTAAGTGTTTGGCGGCAAATTTGTGAATTTGCAGGGTTCATTGCTTGTTAGTTATGAGGTGAGAGCGAAGGGTGCTGTTTCAGTTTAGTCAGCCATGACAGTACTCTTTTTGCTTAGTACAAATAGACACCACACATTTTGTTCTTGTCATTTCTCCATTTGCAGGAGACATTCAGCAAAAAAGTAATGGAGTCCCTGTGGAGACAGGCAGCCGATATGGCTCTCCTGTGGGGAGAGTTGTACTGGATGGATAATGTCATGGACCACTGCTTAGAGAGGGGGAGGAGGGGGATATAACGGGCTGCGGGGGTGTGGGAGTGAAAAGGAGATAGAGATTGGAGGAAATGACAGGGTGCAGAGGAGTGTGGGACTGCAGGTAGCAATCACAAAAAAGAAGAGAGCGGTGCATCACTGCCATACACATACATACTGTACATTCTCACACACTCCTTCTCTCTTTTACTTGTCAAACACCCCACAGTGCTCAGGTGGCGAGTATTAAATTAAGCAGGACTGTCAGTGTCACATACTGTCACATGCACAGAATGTGCTTATTAAACCTTGGTGTGCATTGAACGCCCTCTCAAAATAATTTTCTGTCTAATCAGTGATGAGAGGATTTTATCTGCTTCCAATTAAACATTTACCCTAAATTAAAGATCTCTGCCATGGTTAATGACGTTTAATATTAAACACTACACATATGGCTCTATGGTGTACTAGAGCTCATTTTGGATTCTGGGGTCAAAGAAAAAAATGACTTCTCTTCTTATTCTCTACTTTTTTAGATTGAGTTCTTTGTCAGTCATAAGAAAGCCCCGAATTCATCGGTGCGATAGTTAGTGAGGAAAAATGTGGGTGACAGACAAGCAGGAAAGGCTTTGATGACAATATCCGATGCTCATTTTGCACCCTTATATCTGTGTGTGTGTTGTGTGGGTGTACGGGTATGTGTATTAGTCCCAGGAGAGGCCTTGCAGCAGCTGCATACCTCCCAGGGAGCACAGAGAAACGGGGGCGGCATGCATGTACTTGTTCTCTCTCTTCACAGATGGGAAAACATCACTCTACAGGTGACGCACACACACGCACAGCAACGCCGCGCCTTTCTGTAGTGGCAGTTAGAAGTCTAGTTGTGTGTGTGTGCGTGTGTGTGTATGTGTATGTGTGTGTGTGTGTGTGAGAGAGAGAGAGAGAGAGAGAGAGAGAGAGAGAGAGAGAGAATAAGTAGGTCATGCATCCAGAGCGAGAAAATAATAGATTCAACTTAAAACACAGAAAATGAGTTAGGATTCTATCCTCACTACGAGAAATGTTTTTCAATTAACACAAAGAGCAAGCTGCACAACTCATTAACAGGACAAGTTTGAGGTTGTGATTGTGTTTGTGTATCTTTCCAAGTACGTGTGGTGATACTGTTGTCATGTACATCTATTTTTTTTCTCCTATATAAGCCCCTCATTAGACCACTGGTCAGAGCTTGTTTTTTGGTTTCCAGGCACAGATTGTCAGGGGTGGAGGAAGAACAGGGTATGAAGCTCTGATTTGACAGGCTCCATTTTCACAAAAAAACGAATGGAAATCTGGAAATCACAGATATACAAGGCTGAGTAGAGGAGACATCACAGACAAGGCATTACCATTTAAGGCACTGTGGTGATGATGAGGACCCAAACGTATTGCAGCGTGTGTGTGTGTGTGTGTGTGTGTGGGTGTGTAAAAAGTGAGGAAAAAAGGAATTCAGACTAAGGCCACATTTTATGTTAATACTACCAGTTTAATCTGCTTCCTGTGATGGACATGGATCAGACAAATAATTGATATTGCAGAATGCTACGATGCGATATAATATACGTTCTCCTGTGATAATAAGGCAGAAGATATAGAAAATATTCTTCCTTTAAGTCATTTGAACTCTGCTCATTGCTGTGTTATTGCTATTTGACATTTGAATAACAGTCTGAGACAGTTTGCACTTTTGCAATTTGTTTAATCTCGCTTGTCTATCATCCTATCAAACTGCTACGATCTCCATAATGCAGGAAAAATCACAGTGTTTATATTTTTATTTCCACATGTTTAATGCATAAGCTGAAGCCACTATGACATTTAAATAAGATAGTTTCAGTGTTATGATGGAGGTTTCCAGTCTTTCTCTTATGTGGGCTAACATCTTAGGCTAACATACAGCAAACAACTGTATATATATAAATAACTGCTCATCCTTATTTAACCATATAACCCTGTTTAACCAAAATCAGGTCTAACTGAGATTAGAGTTGTCAAGAAGGAGGTATAAAAGGAATATATTCACTAAATAACACCATGAATGGCCTAAAAATATTATGTTTGACATATATGGTATACATTTTCAATCAGCATCTGGATGACAGATGACATATTGACCATGCCCTGTGAAATTACTTTGACTGAAAGTAATAATTTTATAAAGTAACGTAACACCTGGATAAAAACCTAAGCCTGTATCCACACCCAACAGTGATATCAGATTGTACTGACACACACTGTCGTACACGTCTACATCATTACTGCAAGGTGAGGAGTTTTAGTGCCAGAGGTCAGCAAAAACAAGATTTTCAGCTGCTCTGAAGTTGCTCTTCATCTTTTTGCTAACTTGCTAACATTCGTAGTCATGAGCAGGCTTTTTCACTATACAACCTTCAATGGGTGGAGTTGGAGTTTGGGCTCCATGCAATGATCCCCACCAACGCCGTCGAGCTTCTTAGTTCAAGTCTTACAGAGAGAGACGGCTCTTAAGAATATGAAACCGCAGAGGAGCCTGACAAAGCCAATATTTTGTGATAGGTGTGAAGAGCCATCCAGCTGTGTACGAAGCCAAAAATATTTTATAAGTGACTACGAAACCAGTGTTAAAGGTGTGCGGCGCTCGGGTGAAGTCCTCTTTACTTTTGTGCCCATGGTAAAGCATCTCACATTCACAGATTCTGAGGAAGCTGTCCTGGTCCATATACGAATAGATTTAGAGTGGAGAAGTGTCCCTCATTATGGGATGTGGTGGAGAGAGTAAAAGACAGCTGAAATTGGTCGTGTCTTGCCTGGTGACAATCCGCTGTTAAATGAGTTTTCTCTGTCAAAACAGTTTGTAGTATTGTTAAAAAAAAATCCCTTTAGGCAGTGCTGAATACGTGTTTGAGTCATTTTATGCAGTTCTTTTGTCAAGTTCACCCAGTAGCTATTCCACCTAAACAAGGACAACTGTGTGTTGACTCTGATTCTGTTGTACCAGTTCGCTCTCACCTTTAATTAAAATGCGGAATAATTTGTTTTCTTTTACAGTGTAGGCGAGAATTTCAATTAAAATGCATCTAATAATTGAGTGTGCAAGCAGTGGTGTTAAATCAAAGGACTGAAAAAATAAAGTGTGTGGGAGCCTGTTAAAAAATTTTCTATAGTGGTGTATAAAAGGTTGGCTCCCTTAGCGATGCTTCGGGATTGTTAAAAAATAAATAAATAAATAAAAACATTACAGGAAAGGAAAGTTGAACAGTGACATTCATTCTCCCTTTGCCTCTGTGACTGTTGCTTTATTTCTCGGAAATGTTATTTATATTTTTTTCTTTTCACCAGAGAGAGATTTTCAGGCGCTTGTTCGACTTTTAGGCTGCCGGTAGAATCTGTTAAACCATTACAGATGACAACATAGTACAAAAATGTAGAATTTTTTTCTATATGGCATATTCATCAATGCACTTGTAACGCTGCTCATTTGTGCCCATTTACTCTGTCAGTATCAGAGGCGTGCCGTATCATATTGTTTAAGACAATACCATTCTAATGATGAACAAATATTGAACCAACTCCTCCACAGCTCCACAGTGAAAAGGGCAGCGACTTCTGTAGTTCAGATGTGGTTTGGTTACATAAGATCAGATATACAACAAACCACAATCATGTGCAAGAAGTGAAAGAAAACTGTAACAAGCAGAAGAGTCTGGTTGAGTATGAGTAAATTTTAGGGCTATATCACCCCCTGACTCTCCAATACCACAAAGGGTTTCATATATAGTTAAGTAAAATCAGTTTTGTTTTTATTTTAGAATGAATTGTTATTTGTGTAATCAGTTTATCTACTGTGTAAGTTTTTATTGGCTCCATTCACGGGGAAGAATGGTTTAGGCAAATATGGTGCGTCATTGAGAGTACATTACATGCTCTTAATGTCTCCCCAAGTGCGTTTAATTATAAAGGAAATCACAGTGTTATTGCTTCCCTTTGTTCATGTTTGATTCTCCGGTTATGATAAATGTTGTTTTGAGTGAGTCAATACCTCTGCTGTGAGCCAGATCAGTTGTTCTAGTAGAAATGTTTTTTGGGGGAGAAAAAAGATTTTCTCTCAGCTTTTATCTATACTGTCCTCTGTGTTCTTAGGCAGACAGTTGTAATTGATTGAGAGCTCCGTGTGCTAGACAGAAACTGCATGTACAGTACTCGAAAGACTGCTTTGCCTCACGCTGAAGTGTCTAGACAGATGTGGCACCTTTCGAGTTTTACTCTGAGCACTGAATCTATGACATTAAGTATTGAATACTTGGTTTTGTGACTTGCCGTAAGCCACAGATAACTCCTTTTGTATTCTGTCGAATTGCTGTTATTTTGTCCACCAGCGAAGAAAATGTCGCGCAGAACGTGAAGGCCGTGGGTCCCAAACCCATTTCAGCCAGTATCAGCCAGTTAACACCTTAGATGGACTTAAAGGTCATCTGCATTACAAATCTCCTCATACATATTCATCCCTGCTCTTCTTCTTCGAGACGTTACGACTATGCTGTCCGAGAGCTTAAGCGTTTCTTTTATCCCCTCATTCCTTCTCCTTAACTGGGGGAAACTTGCCTCTCATTCGCATCCTCCTTCTTTGGGGGCCCTCTGTTTTCATCTCAGCTTCTCAGCCAGCCAGCCAGCCAGCTCCTCAGAGGAGGCTGAGTTAGCACCCTTGGATAGTAAAATGCCTGTCTGGCCTCCAGGAAGAGCGCAGTGAGAAAGACGGAGCTGAAAGTGAGCTGCTGAGCAAGCTGGCAAAGTGATCTACTCAAAGTCATCTCTCTGCTCTCAACATTACTTCAGCACCAGCAAACTATCCCCTAATTAGCCAACTATTCTATTATGGATAAACCTCTAGAAATAATGACACTGCGTGGGTGTTTGTGGGTTTGGGTGCAGGTCATCAATCATGCATGCACTGGTGGATGCACAGCTACACGTGCATGCCCACGGCCAACGCACATGTGCGTTAACATGATTTGCACGTCTGTGGTTCCAAGCTGGTGGATACCACCATCAACCTTAGTATCTGGTGCTGCCCGGCTCATTAAAAGCACCCTGCACTCAAACTACAGGCAAGAACAGAACAGTAGTGGATAATCTCATGAAAAATGTAAGGGAGCAGCAGCCTTATCTCTCGGGCCCTGTGCTGGGGTGGTTTGTGTGCTGCTCCATCCCTTTGATGTAGTCCATTGATCTCCCCTTGCTGACATGTTCTCCCAGGCCCATGGCTGCACCAGCCAGAGGGGTGATTAGCCTTATTAGTGTAATGGAGGGGAGTAAGGGCTTTAGAGGTGGAAAGGATGGAGTAGAGGGTGAAAGAGGAGGAGGAGGGAGAGAGGGTAGGAAGGATGTTTGGCCATTGCAGAAGATGATGATCAAGCTCGAGCCCATAAGTTTCTCTGCCTGTAATCAAAGCAAGGGGAGCGAGAGAGGAAGGGAGGAGGGCAACTGCAGCAATGCGAGCCGCTTTGTGACTGGGTTGGGTTAAAGTGCAGCACTGCAGTCCTTTGTTGTAGTGCATGCTTCACTGCTGTGATTTATCGTCTGTCTCAGAGGATGAGTGCTACTGTAGAATGCAGAATTGGTTTTGACTTTCAAGCAGGGGTCGAGGGGATTTGGCTACATTTATGCTGAAAACTATGATAAACACTAGCCGCTGTGGGTTTTGGCTTAGCTGCCAGCTGGTGTTTCTGAGAGCAGCATGCTACAGCAGACATCATTTAATGTGAAGAGATAGGTCAGCAGCAGGAAACTAAATGAATGACAGCAGAACACTGTAGGGGTTTGCTAGTGGACCCGCTGTGACGTCAGCATTACGGTGGCAGTGCTGAGATCTGTTAAGACATGTGGAGAGGAATAAATGTCAGGATATATTGTGTCAAAAGTATCACACATCACAGACATAAGCTGATAACTGCCAATTTAGGAAAAATATTTCAGATAACAGACTCTGAATGTGTCCAATGAATCAAATCATTTCCTCCGGGCTATGACAAGACTGACCACTCCTTCCCGATGACTTTCCCATCATTCACTGCGCAAGTATGTAGAAAATGAATGTGATTTACTGCCATACATTACATTGGCAATTCAGCCAGAGTAGCTGGTCTTAGTGAATTCCATTAAAGCGCTTTGGTTACAGTGAAAATGCTGAGCGGTTCAATATCCCTGCTCTCCAGACGCCGCACTGTCACACAGAGACGCTCCATCAGCTGCTATGAAACTACACATCTGCCTCACTGTGGAGAAGGTGGCAAGAAAGAGAAGGTCATGGCATAGCGGAGCTGCTCTAAAGGAAGGAGAGGTTGTTTGTGGTCGTGCTGAGAGTAAACAGTCTGGAGGGGTTGCGAGGATGCTGAGTTTAACACACGACTGTTGAGGAGTGGTATCGTCCTTTATTCCTATCTTCTGCTGTCACCTCCTCCCTCTTCTTCTGCTGCCATGTTTTTGGCAGCTGCCCGGGGCTGGACTGCTTGTGTGTGTGCACCGTGTCCTACGAGCAGACATGGCCGTGCCACAGTGCCTACAGGAGGGGTGCATTGGGCAGTAGAGGGACGGAGCTCATGTCTGTAAGAGTAAAGTAGCCTGTCGCTCACACCTTCAGCTTCCTCACCAAAAGTCAGCCTCAGGCCCAAACCCTGGCACCTCTGTCCAAACATTAAAAATTGGTGGCACTTTTGAAAAAAAAAGCCTTCAATTATGGTAATGTTAAGAACCTGGGTTGAGCGGTTATTATGGTTGTGGTCAAGTGAAGAAAATCTTCAACCTACTCTTCAACCAATTGATTAATCAATGGGGGGAAAAAAGGTTAACTAGATTGGCCACAGTCCACTGAGTGCACTCTACTTGTCAGCAACAAATCAGTGCAAATCAAAGATACTCAACACTGCCAAGCAAATTAATTCCTGTGGTTAGACCATTGCTTTTTTTTTTTTTTTTTTACACATAATTATATTGTCTCCTTCAAGGCATGTCTGATAAGTAAATTTACAAAGAGCAGCTACACACACACAAGGGTCATGGAGCAAAACACACTTCTGTACAACAGCAAAGCTGTTAAAACCAGTTACTGGCATCCAACCCACTGCTCTTGTTATATAACTGGCTTCAGATGAGGTTTAACATTAAACTTGACTTTTCTTCAATATTACAAGACTAATCCAAGTTGCAACTTGGCTGTGCAATATGCTAAAGCCAAGCTCAGCATGATAAATGACAAAATTAACACCAAAATAACATAAAACACAACAAAACTTACAGTGTTCAAGTTTGAAGTTGGGTCACGGACAGCTGGTGATGTTATTGAACCATCATTGGGCTTGGGCAGTTAGCAATCTGTAATAAAAATCTACACACACTATCAAAAATAAAATCTACTCAGCTGCGGGTGGCATGGTGTTCGCCTCACAGCTAAACATTTTTGGTTCAAACCTCAGCTGTGTGGCGTTTGCATGTTCTCCCCGTCTCTGTGTGGGTTCTCTCCGGGTGTTCTGGCTTCCTCCCACAGTCCAAAAAAACATGCACTTAACAGGTTAATTAGTGACTCTAAAATTGTCCACAGGTGTGAATGTGAGTGTGAATTGTTGTTTGTCTCTACGTGTCCTGCGATAAACTGGCGACTTGTCCAGGGTGTACCCCGCCTCTTGCCCAATGACTAGGCTGCAGCCCCCGCGATCCTAGTGGGGATAAGCAGTTAAAGATAATGTATGCATGTACTCAGCTGTTCTGTCCTCTGAGACTAGGGGCTAGTTCTTTGACCATTTTGACTAATTTCGTCAATTAGTTTGGTTTAGTTTGATTATGTTTGGACTAGCATAGGCTGGGCAAGTTCAACATTTTGAAAATGGGGGTGATTTCACTTCCTGATTCATAGGTCTTATTTTTACAGGCCACATTTTCATTCATTATCAGTCTTTCTAACAATATAGCTTATCATCAGAAATATGTCCCTCCGACCGCCTAAAATAATTAAGCATTAAGAAGCTTTTGGAGAAAGCTTCACCTGGTTTTAGATAAAGACATTTGAGGATAAGAAACATTTTGATTTCTAAAATATTTGTTTTAGACACATTCAAAGGTACCATGCAACGTTTTTGACTCCTAGTAGAGTTATGGAGCAATGTATCTATGAGCAGATCCCTTTTTGTTTGTATCTTGTGCTGTACTAGCAGATGTCTTTAATTCACATTCCTGCCATTCTTCTTTCAAAATACTCAAAATACAAAATGTCTCATATTTTACGAGGAAAGAAATGCATTCAACACTTTTGTTAAATCTCACGGACATGCTGACGTGTTAGAAACACTGAATGTAACACTAGTGCATTCAGTCTATACAGCACTCCATCCATCTTCCATAACCACTTATCCTTACCAGGGTCATGGTGGGCGGGAGCTGACATTGGGTGAGAGGCAGAGTACATCCTGGACAAGTTGCCAGTTCATCACAAGAGAGAGACAACCAATCATTCACACTTTATTTACAACAACTACTACTACTACTACTACTACTACTACTACTACTAACCAGTTAACCTGAATGTGGGAGGAAGCCGGAGTACCCAATGCAGGTCATCGACCAGGGAGAACATATAAACTTCAGGTTTGAACCAGTAACCTCCTTGTTGTGAAGTGACTGTGCTAACCACTGCACCACTTGCTTCTTCTATTATTTCTAAATCGATTAAATGCGTCAAAGAGAATCAGCAGTAAATGGTGGATTGAGTTGTATGGTCATTTTCAGGGCTTTCAACTCAAGAATAGCTCCAATCATAGGCATCCATCAATGTCTTGAATTGGTCAGTTGTGGAGCCTGGAACTTGTGGAACTTGACTGACTAGTCTGACTTTTTGGCATTTTCCACGTCTGCAGCTGCTTCACAAGGCAACTCTGTAATGGTTCATTTTCAAAGAGGCTGGAAGCTCTTTCAACTCATTGAACCAGCAGATTACTCCTGTAGGAACAATTAGACCTTCGTTGCTCCTTTAAACACACTGCGGATGGAGAGTTTGAACATTAATTCTACCAACCTATTTTTAGCCAGTAACAACGACTCTCTGGCTCAGTCTGTAACACAGGACCCATCACACGCACTATTCAAAGAGAACATCTGCTGTTATGTTGTCATTAAATGCAATATGATGACCAATATTCCCAAATGTAATTTCTGGTGGAAAAACAAACATGTTAGATTCTGGCTAATTCATTTTGATCAACTTCTACTAACTTCTTTATGTGCTCATGTTCAAAGCCTCTTTTTCTCTCGCTGTCAGTTTCTGTCTGCTTCTTTCTCACAACCACAAATTCACAGATGATGACACAGTGTTAGAATAAACAAGTCTTCTTCACTCAGTCGTCTTCACTCTTCCTTTCTGCCCAGTCATGCACCCCCATCACACACATACACATCTTGTCGCCCATGTTGCTTTATCACCAATAGACCGTGAAGAGAGACCTTTTTTTTAATGAACACAGTAAACACTAACAGGACGACAATCTGTCTCTGCTGGGGACCTTTTCTTTTTCCAGCAGGCTGTCAGGCCTTAGCTGTATCACACCTCAATAATCTCAGGTCAATTGCTTTGACCACGGCACCTGCTGGCTGCAAGATTGCCTGCTATCATTTTAATGGATCGCCACTCTAGATACACTTTAATTATGCCTCAGTGCTGACACATTGCACACAATGTCAGTCTTTTTTAAATGGTTAAAGTGCGAGATAAGCAGGAAGTTGAAAAGAAGCGCTTTTTCCTTCCTTCTTCTTCTTTGAATCTGCATCTGACCGATAGCAGGGGGAGTAAATATTTGCTAAACCATGACATCTTGTTTCTTCTCCCGCAGCTATTTTCTCAAAGAGCGACTGGGCTCTTGCTGTGACAAGATGACAAGCTGTGTCATGGCCCTGTAGCAGGCCATGATTTATGTACAATCTCATGGGGACACCAACATGCAGAGGCAACATATTTAAAATGCACACACACAAACACACACATGCATACATTGAAAATATGCACACAGAGTGTGCGTGTGTATCTTACTCTTCAGTCTCCAAGCTCTAGACCAACAGCTCATACCACCTTCCAACACCACACACCCGCAAGTGTCTGTGACACACATCGGGCACCGTGGGAACCCCATCTGTCTGCCAGCATCAGCACCACAGTCAGCTAAACAGGGGCGGTTTTACTCTGAACTCGTCTGGTCTGTTCTCCCTCCTACTCCCCTCTTGTCCCTGCTGTAAGAGGCTTCAGTTCAACAAAGTAGACTGTCTCCACTCAGGAGCACTGACTCATTTGGTTTTATTGTATGCTAGCCTGTTTGTTCTTGGAACCACTGCAGGGTAACGTAAGTTCAAGTACCAATAATCGCATTTATAAGCCTGACAAATACACAGAAAGACAGTCTGAATATCTGATTTTGACAGTACATCCGTTGTGTTCAATATCTACTACCGCTTCCGTCTTTTGTTTTATATTTATAAGGTGGTTTACTGGATGTTTTTAATGCTGCACCATCAATGGTAAGTCAACTGTAAAAAGACAGAGGTCTAGTTTATGAGACACGATGTCTAATGAATCCTGAAGCCATTTACATGCTGTCAGGTGGTGAACAGAACGGGCAGAGTAGAAGAGCTCTGAAGTGTCTCAGAGGAAATTTACTGTTATAATATGGAAGACAAACACCGAAGGGCCTGGATGTCTTGATATAACGACAGACCATCACTCCACCCTGAGCAATGCTTGAAAGTCATTCAGCCATAGCTCAGAGACAGTATTCTTTCCATGTTGGAGTTAGCATGTTTGTGGCAGTGTGGAATAAAGAGCGAATAATGCCAAAGTTGGATTTTTTTTTTTTTTTTGTGTGTGTGGCGCCGAAGAGTTGACATAAGGGAACAGTCTGTGTTGTGGTGATATGCTCTCATATCGCATTCTGCCTGCGTGAACGGCTGTCATCCAAGGCAGATCAGGAAGACTAATTCAAAGGGCTTATGCATGCTTAACAGCACTCTGCTTGGTTTTAGCAGTTTATTTACACACTGTATCTGTGTGCATGAAACTCTCTTTTTTTCCCCTATCATCAGACTGAAATGGAGGTCTGTTTCAGAACTCAGACAAAATGGATCATACCATTTCTAATCATTTCAGAGCATTTATTTTGTAGGAATTCACTTTTGAGGTCGATACATTTTATGTCTTTATGTAGAGCAATGACTGAGCTGGAGATATAACTGCTGAAGGACACTCGTATCAAACACACTGTCCATAGATTAAATCAAAATTTTTCTGAGTTGGTCCCTGCAGAATACTGTTAAACAGCAGCTTCCATGCTTATTTATTTTTTATTTTTTTTGAAGAACATACTGAGTAGCATTCTGCCTCTAACACATCATACTGCCTCCTCAATAAGCTCTGCAAGACACAAATCACACATTACTCCAACTTTGGTTGCCAGATCACAGCTCCATGCACACTAAGCTAAACGAAACCAACAGAAAAGATGTTACATTACGTTTATATCTTCCTTCCATTCTGCAGCATTCACTGGTGTGTGAAAGCACAGGTCTAGATGACTTTGTTTTGTAATGAGCCTGATTGGCCTTGCAATTGTTCCAGCATTGTCTCTGCTGTACCATCCCTCGTGTGCACTCTGAACAATGTTCAATTAACTATAGCTGAAATTTAGAGTTAAGAATGAAAGTTTAATTAGTGATATGGGTAGTAAAAAATGTTGTGTTCTTGCATTCCACACACTAAAAATACCATGAACATAAACATGGAGGCTGAATTGGAGGCACGCATCAAATCTCTTCTTCACGACTGTGTAACCTTGAATATTTTGGGCCTGTGAAGCCTTCACAGTGAGTATGATACATTCTGAAGGTGTGAATTGGACTTTTAAAGCGATGCTACACCGGGAAGTGATAAATGAGCCTGTATGACATGCAACACCCCAGGGACAATCAGTTCCTTAATTGCAGAAAAGGGAGAGCCGTGCTGGCATACTAAAACCAGAGTGGTGTTGATTGCACAATACGCTGCATGCAATCATGTGACACAGAGATCATTATCTTAGTGAATTAGAATTAATTATAACCGGCAAAATTCATTATGGTTCTGCTTAAGGTGGCTGAAACTCAAATCTACAGAAATCCTCAACATAATCTCTTCCTGAGCTGTATTCAGTCCTCTGTGACCCTTGTTGACTTTCTAATTTTTTGTGTAGCGATGTCCTCCACTTGTCATCTCCCTTGAAATTGAAAGAAGCTGTGCTAAAGCTCTGATCGGGAGGGGTTGTGGCTGGAGAGTGCCCTGGCATTGGAAGACGGTGATTTGGCAACATCAGTGTTGAGCTGCCTTCCTCTGATCCCCTCTCTCTAATTCTGTCTTTCCACAACGGAGAGCACCCAGCCTCAGTCTTCCATCCATTATGCATGGATGAGCTTTATTGCATTATGTTTTTTTAGGCTAACACACTTAGCAAGCTTGTAGCATGCACAACCCCTCTCTACCAACTCGGTGAATAATTCAAGGCCAGGGCATTAGGCTTGGAATAGAGGAGCTTAATCAAAGGCTACAGCTTTCAGTGCGGCTCAGCGCCGCCCCATTGGCGGTTGTAACCCCGAGCTTGGCACAACATAGACTTTTAATAGGAAGTTGAATTATCGGGCCAGAGGCGGACTTTGGAGAATTGTGTGAGCTTTCGAGACTCCCAAGATTGTAATGCAATTCAGAAATCTTTCAGCAAGCCCACTTAGTTTTTATTGTGAGCCATCAGGACACATTGAAAGCATGATTTTCAATGAGCAGTCAGAAAAATGCTTTTGCAAATACCTACATACTTGATGGAATTCTTTATTCTTTTTTTTTCTTTTTTTTTTTTTTACAGCAGCTGTATATGCCTTTCTGTCTGTCACAGGCAGTAATAGTACTTAAAGATAGCTGAGCAGTACTTCTGACGTGGGAAAGTGAACAGCTCAACTGGTCCAGTTAGGATTTGAGTGAAATTAATTAGAAAATTGTGACGTATTCACTTCCCCACCCAGATTCTTCCACACCACAAGTTTTAAAGCACGAGTGAGATTTTTTTTTTGCTTTTCTGTCAGCGTCCATCCATCCCTTCTCTCTGTGCTATCTATTGCTCTCCAACCTTTCTCTTCATTCTGCCTCCCTGTATCTCTGTCCATTTTCATCCATCAGTCTTGATGTCTGTCTCTATTTCTTTCTCTTCCCCCGTTCTCCCTCTCTGTGTCTTCTTTTCTCCATTTATTTCTTTTCTTTCTCCTTTTCTCCCCTGTAAAATGCACCCAGGCTTCCCTCCGGTGCTAATCCTGTTGGAAACGTTTCAGGGAAAGCGGATTATCTGTCGGAGCAGCATGATTTTTGGAGAAAGTTCACTCACACTTGATTAAATTAATCATTGTCTTCCAAAAGCCCTTATGGTCTTTGCTTGTGGATATTGATAGAGATAAATAACCAGTCCTCAAACAGCATAATTCAACTCTAATTGATTTAGGGCGGTGTGTTCGCTCTTTAGCTGGAGGGGTGGGTCGTGTGGTCCGTGTGGTGCTGTTGCACCACATGAGAGTGGGTGGCAGAGTCCTCTGGAGACTTATTGGCAAAGCTTTTGTAGGCATGAAGACCATTTTAATCTGGCAGTTTGCAGGTCGATGCAAAATCTTTGACAGCTTGATTTATCCTCTCTTTTTAATTCACCATTGGATTGCTTGAAGGTGGCCCCAGTGTGCTTTTGTTAGAGCCAGACAGAGAGTAATGCCTGATTTGGTCTATGCTTTCATAATTTATATAAAGGTGTCAGCATGCGTCATGGTGCCACCACTGAGATTTGCTGCACAACACATTAGGGGGAGGAATTAGTGTGTAAATACAGGTGTGTGTGTGTGTGTGTGTGTGTGTATGTATGTGTGTGTGCGCGCGCGCGCGCCTCTGTGTGTGTGGCCAGCAGGCAATTGTTAGTTTGTTGTTTATAGCCCATGAAGAGCAGTGTGGTCAATGAAGCTTCACAGGTGGATAGGATGCAACATAACCTTGAAATGACGATAAACTTTCCACTTCTTTGCCTTCAGCTTTCCCTCCCACCCTCCTATAATCTTTTCCTCTTTCTCTTTCTCTTTCTCTCCCACACTCACTCAAACCAATACCAAGCTTTCAAAGGAAAGCCTGCCGAGGCTCCACTTAACAAGAATATCCCCTCATTACACAACTGCAAAACCTTAAAAGTTACCATCCGCTAAGTGGTTTAATTTAAGGCAATGAAAAATTCCCTTTCAAAGGAAATAATTACAGCTGGTTCTTCAGGGGGGCATGTAGCAACTGTGTTTATGGAGGATAATTACTATGCAGAGCAATTACTCCACAGCAACAATTGGTAGCGTTACCCCACATGAGTATGGGGATTAGAGCTGTGATCATCCTAGGTGTCGAGCACTCGTCTGAGTATGGAAAGGTCCAGGGTTTGGAATGAATCGAGGATTTTCTGTCTGCCCTCTGTTCACCGCAGATATAGTACGAGGAAGGTGTGTGTGTGTATGTGTGTGTATACGCTGTGCGCGGGATGCAGCTATAAATTGACAGTTACAGAAGAAATCTGCAGGTATACGCTTTAAAAAATATATTCAGTTTTCAGATTTTTATTGCCAATATTTGTCCAGTTATGGATGTAAATCTTACAAATCTTAAATTATTAAGTGATATTAAATTTTTTAATTTTATTATCAGTATATTTGCTTTGTAAAATTTTATTTTCTGTGAAGTAAAGTGACATTATTGCTATAACTGTAGCATAAATATAAAAATTAATGGATTACCGTGTATTTTTTAAGGTAAACTTCAGGTGAAGTGATTATTGCCATTGCCATAACTGCTAATGGGGATCCAAATGAACTATAATCAATAAAACAGTTACAACAACCACAGCTATAATCATCAGCATAATACAACAGAAGAGGTATATCTGAAAATTTGAATATATTTTGTGGGTGCCCATAAGTAGTGACCAGTGTGGGATGAAAATATGTTAAATAATTTACATGTGGTTTCATAGGTAGACATGGACATATTTGCATGTGTGTCAGTGTGTGACACACATGCAAATACATGCATCCATGCTGCTGTACAGGTTGCTGTCTGGAAAAACAGCAGTCTCATACACCCTTACTCTGCGTGTCCCCGGAGATTCATGGCGTTACATCTTGATCCACTTACACAGCCCTCATCTTGCTTGAAATGCCTTTCAGGTTTGACTCCTCGGGTCTGGATACCATAGTCTGTCTGTTACATAATTTGTCTGCAGGAAAGATGAAGTCTCACTCTCTTTTTTTCCCCCAACTCTGCAGCTTTCAACTCCGTGCACCCACCTGAGGTTGTCTGTCTTGTAGAATCAATGTATCCATTGCAGATTTCACTTTGGACTACTGTGGAGAAGGGATTCACACTGCAATGGATTTGCATGCTTTTTGAACTGGGCCATGTGCAAATGGGGAAGAAAAAATAGATTCCTGTGTCTTGTACATAGACCACTAGTTTAGAGAGGTTATACAAACACATTGTTTCTACTTCACAGACCGCTGCTGCAAATCACCTCGTGTAGTTTGTGCAGGGGTTTAGTTTACATGTTGGTAATTTAAATAATTTTTTAAGAGTTACTGGTTTCAGTTGCTTACGTAAGACAAGCACTTTGATGACAAGACATGGAATATTCTGTGACATTTGTAGATTAATTGATCTAAGTCTAAGAATCATGAACAGATTAAGCACAAAAGGAAAATATTCATGTCGGCTGTACTGACATCAGTAACAGATGTGCTAGAAAAATTATGCAATACAGCAAAACACAGTAATAAATATTTTATACTTTATAGGATCTGTTTTTCTTAAACTCTTTAATTTTTACTGATGTTTACTATTCAACATTTACTGTCCTCTTACATTTATTGTTGTCATATTTAATAATAAAGAAACACGATAGAATATCCTTTCCCAGACTTCTTTATCCCAACTCTTTGACAGCTCTCTCAGATTTTGACTCCTTGCCAATAATGTTTGTTTGTAACATTAGATTTTTATTTTAGTGTTATGTCATTCTGAGCTTGTTGAGACATGAACAGCTTCATTGCATTGTTGTTTGTATCTGAGTTGCCTGCGCTCATGTAGCGTCTCTCGTCCTATTTTGTCAACAGCCTCTGTGAGATTATTAACAGGTCATGGCACACACCTGAGCTGGGTTGTCACGGGGTCGTCATGGGGACTGTCTACATCCCAGGCCACCGCTAACAGCTTCTCCTCTCTTGCTCTCTTGCCCTCCTCACGTGTTGCCTCTTCTTCCAGTTAACTCCAGGCTGTGCTGACTCACTCTCCGTTCTGTCCTGACAGCACTGGAGTGTGTCTGAAAGCTAACTTTCCCCTAAGCCACAGACATGTCAAAGCTTACCCTCTATGCTTGTCTCCATTGACTTCTCACCCAAGAAGTGTCAACACAACTGGCAGAAATCCCTCAGCCTCTGCTGCACATTCTCTGCTTCTCTGGCCACTCAAGCCCCTTCTGTCCTTCTCCCCTTTTGTCCCCCGTCAGAGCACATGACTGATTTCCCTGTGCACCTCGTCAGAAACATGAAGTGCCTCCCCTCTCACTTGAGTTGAGAGGCTGCCCAAGAACCTATAGTTCAAGCATCAACAGCCTTGTTTGTACACTGCATGTTGACCGGATTTCTGAGAACTTCATCCTTCTTCCCTCCTCGTTCCTTTTCTCACTTTACTCATCCTCCTCTCTTGCTTTGTTTATACTATGCATGCTAAGGTTTGATTAAAGTCTAGTGAGTTAATCCAGTAATTGATTTTGGTTATTTTATGTTCATTGTTTTGAGTCTTTTCTAAAGCAAAAAGACTAAAAACTAACTAAACTTTAGCCTGTTTGCCTTGTATAATGGTGAAATGAATGGATTGTTACATAAGCAAAACATCACCTTCAGCTCTGGGGAATTGTGTTGGCTGGTTTTCACTTTTTTCATATTAGGCAGAAGAATTAATCAAGAAAATATTTGGCAGATGAATCTGCGATGAAGATATTTGTGAGCTGCAGCCCATGTTTTGATGTCAATTTCAGAGATTCAGAGTTTCCACAAACCTCACACCAACACTGTTTGTAGGAAATGTAATTTCTCAGTGCCTCAAATTGCACAAACTAAATTCCCTTGTATTTGAGGGACAGGGAGAGACCTGAGAGATTTCCTTACAACCCGGCCAAACACAAACAAATGGACATACTCGACACCAGTATGGCTTAGTGAGAAAATATCATTTTTTTTCTGTTTATTGGGTCAGCCCTCCTTTAGGACACTGTCCAGTGAAACGCATTGCTTTTCAGAAGTTGAATTAAGAAGCTGTTGAACTATATGAAGAAAATTCATTTATAATTGATACATTTAAGAATCAGAAGCTTTTTGATCAAAGAAGACTAAAAATGTGAGAAAGCATGTGAGCTTTTGGTACATCAACAAATCACAGTCATTAGGGAATACGGTTAAATTGTGTCCCTACCTAAATACATATATATATATATATATATATATAATAATAATAATACATACATTCTATATAAGCAACATTTCTGTCTAGATGCTTCAAGGTAGTCTGGCACAGTTCCAGCTGTAAGGCCACTTTTTATGTCACAGAAACTATTTTTCAGAGAGCCACCAACAGAGCCTCTATCCCTCAGCACCCAAATCCTGCGATCCCTCAAACTCCCTCAGCCTTTTGCCAATTAGGAGTGCCACACAGTCTGTTTCCAACCGTTTCCCTGCAGACTTCCCTGCTGTAAATAGTAGTTATAGCCAATATGGCCTCATGATGGGGGTGAGCAGTTAATCCTTGACTGCAAATGCAAAAAACGCACCTCCACAGTCTAATCAGCACCGGCTGTTTTCACCTGTGATGAAATTTCTCCATCATTCTTTCACTGTCTGTGTAATGTGAGTTTGTCCATTCACAATGCAGGAGGTCAAAGTCTAAAATGCTTTAAGTGCTCTGCACATAAATATATGTTAAGCAGACATTGATACAGAGACTTAATGGCATTTTCTAACATAAAGCAACAAGGCCTGGCATACAGCTGTGTTGCACTTTAGTTATTTTCCTGGTGTCAAAGCTGATGTAATCTAGGTGTCCTGTCATAAACACCGCAGGGATGTATTTTGTGCTGTCCTTTTTATTACTTGCATTGTTATAAATGGCTCTCTGGGTCCTCTCAGTCAGCAGGATTAGAGCCCAGGATTAAGATTCTGCACAGTGAGCCGGTGGGTGTGCAGCGAGCAAGGCGAGTTATTGGAATTGCCATCATTATCCTCTGGATATCTCATCATGAACTTCTCACCTCAGTGCTCCTTCAGCTGCACCATACATTGCACTTGCTGAATGCACACATCTGCAGAACATTAAATACACAGATGTTCAAAAAGTTCAGCTTCTCGCTGCGTTTTTGATGGAAGTATTGCAGCACTTGTTTTTGTGTGACTCCTTCTCTTCTGAATATTACCTAAAATTTTCCCTTAAGCAAAACTTTAGTTTGGGTTCACCTTGCATAATTGTTTCCAGGGTGATGATTGTTAATTGCATGAAGTGGGATCAGTGCATCCTGGGATGAGTACACTCTTGAATAAAGCAGTCATTTTGGTATAGAAAGATACTGTACGAATAGTGCAGCATCTGTAATATGTGTTGCACTGTGTCAGAGGTGGTTTTGTCCACTAAAGCTGTGATTTTCAGCCATAATTGGGTGACAAGTATCTAAGGTGTTGCAAGTTTCCCAAGGTTTAAAACAAGAAAAATAATAATTTTGTTAAATTAGCACTGTATATTTGAATTGTGTAAAGATTTACTTAATCGTGTATGACAAAAAAAAAAAAAAAAAAGAATTACACAGTCTAGAAAAGGTAAATCACTCTTTGATTAAAGATATGAAGTCTGTGGGGTTGCAAGCTGACATGACTTACTTACTGATGAAAGAGAAGAGAAGGTTACCTCATATTTCGACAGCAATGTCACAAATACCTGAGTATGTATTGCACACTGTTGATGACTGGATGCTATAGTTAGACGGGAGTGTGTGTTCGAGGTAAAGCGTATGTGTGCATCATGCTCTCTTAGCACAATGCACTTTGAAAAGATGCCCCGTTGCCCCCAGGATGCTCTTTGCTCACTCAACAATAAAATGCATGGCATTGGAAACGATGGACTCGGGCGACGTGGAAATGACAACCTTTGCCTTCCACAAGAAGCTGTGATGATAAAAGAGAAAGTGGAAGTGGAGTCTTAGCCTGAAGGGCATTAGACGGCGTGCTGCCCCTTTTGTCGAATCTTTGTACAATGACAAACACATCCAGATTGACTTGTCCTTCAGTCCAGACTTTGGAAAGGTACTTTTAACGACTGTACTGTACGTACTGTAAAGATCTACATAATAGAGGACTAGAGAGTGCTAAGTGACACACAGATTCTTACTCT
This sequence comes from Protonibea diacanthus, assembly GCA_028641955.1. Lineage (NCBI taxonomy): Eukaryota > Metazoa > Chordata > Actinopteri > Sciaenidae > Protonibea > Protonibea diacanthus. The sequence continues at coordinate 16,080,095 of CM053978.1, forward strand.
CTGCTCTGGCACACACACAAACCGTCTCGCTCTCTTTCGCTTTCTTCCCCTGCAAAATCTGGTAAGGCGGCTGCTGTCTGAAAACAACGAGGCTAGCACATCTCATCACCACAGCAACAATTGCGGTTCTATTTCAAGCTTATCTTTGCCTGGATGTGCGTGGCACTGAATTAATAATATGATCCTCCTCTGTCAATCTGTCAGTCACTTAAACACCTCACAGAGAGACAGAAGCAGAGAAACTCTGAGCCTGAGATTCCCGTCCTGTGCCCTGTGGTGTCCTGCATTAACAAGCACATTGTAGTTTGACATCTGTCTGCCACGACTAAGGACGATGACTATGATAGTCCATATTTCTCTCATCATTCTTGATGGCAAAGCCGCAGATTACGTCATCGTCAGCCATCTAGGGTTAAGGATGACTCAGCCCTTTTTGCCCGTTGTAGACTCATTAAACATCAAAGGGACTGTCTGATGAGCTCGGTAGTTGAAATAATGCAGAATATGTTAGGCAGTAAACCGCATTTAAAGTGGTCTGTTGTAGAGCCTGTTTCAGGACTAGCTACTGCATTTCCCACTTAAAGTGTGTTTCCCAGTACACTTTGAGAGATACTTGTGTTTACAGTTCCTCGGTGTGACATTTTAAAGAGAAAAACAGACTGTGCCATTAGGTCTGAGGCAGAGGTAAGTGGTAGTGGGAGATTAGAAATCAGGCTTTTGTCCCGTGTTCCTGACTGCCTGAGCATGTTGGTTGGCTCACACCTCATTTCAGTGGCTAATATGTTCCCTCTCTTACTGTTTCTCCTGCTCTCAATAATTGAATACGCCTGGCCAAGTTCTTGCACCACAAAAAAAAAAAAAAAAAAAAACATGACTTCACTTTTATGGTGACATGATTTGACATCAAACCTGGGATCAGGCTGACCCTCCCACAAGTGGAGAACAACACAGCTCACTTGAGTCACACTTGTTTTATTGATAGAGCTTGAAAACTCTTTTCTTTCTAGCAGAAACAGTGTTTGCATGCATCTGTGCCTGTAGTTTTGCATGTGACACCAGTGGTTTTCAAACTGAGGGGGCTTAGAGCCAGGAGGATGTGCACGACTACGGGGGGGGGGGATGTGGATTGGAATGAAATCTGAATGAATCTGATTCATTTGGGAACAATAAACAAACAAGAGTGGTCTGATGCCAGCAAAGCTGATAAGATTCAGATTTGCAAGATTATTCAGACGCCAAAACATCATGTAAAGTACAAGACGGAAAAACCTGATGATGCATATCGATCAAACATGACTGTAAAACCCAAAATATGGAAACAAAAATGTGTTTTTTTGTCTACAACCTCAGGTAACCTTTGAAATATCTTTTGATACAGACGCTCATGTTCCCCTCAGGATGAATTGTAAGGTGATATGTATGTATAAGATTCTGATTTCTGACTTTTCATCCAGAACCACCAGCAGATGAACAGTTTTACTTTTTTCCAATACATTCATTTATGACATGCATGTGTTTATATTTATGAACATCAGAAAATCTGCTTAACATCAGCATGTTAGAATCGTCTTTGTTAGCATGATGATGTTAGCACAATTTGAGCTAAACCATCATCCTCAAGGACTCACTAGCATGCATAATTTGCGAAAAACTAATGAGAAACAAAATGTGATTTGGCTCCCTTTTTTTAAAACAATTTTTTCTCAATATTGTCAGCTGATGAAAAATGCGAGAGGTCCAGCTCGTAAAAAATAGAGGATAGATATCAGAGAGTTCTGCGAGGTGTGTATCTAACTGATGCTTTGACACACACACACATAGTGAGGGAGAACAAAATGAGGTTTTACTATCAGTGTGCTGCAAACTTTGGTTGGATGGATAAATGCTGTCTTATTACGAGGTTTTGCAGACATGTTGTCTCTGCCAGATGCTAAGTGTGGACGCACATGGGATGTTTTTTTTTGTGTGTGTGTGTGTGTTTGTGTGTCTGTGAGTTCATTCTCAGGCTGTCTCATTCTGCACAGACCACATTAATGATAGAACAGAGGCATGGGCTATAGACTGCTCATTAAACAGAGACTGTAGGAAGAAACGTGAAATGAAGAAGAGCCAGACTGCAAAGGAGTATGAGACAGCAAAAAGAGAGAGGACGAGAGCTAGAGGATGAAAATTTGATAAACATAAAAAAAAAATAAATAAAAAAAAATGTGAGTACGCAAAAAACAGCGTGAAATAGAGCAACGACATGAGTCAGCACCTGCAGGGCAACACCCCTTCCTCTCGCCATCTCTTCTCGCACTTTCTTCCTCCTTCCCTTTTTCTCTCTGTCTCTCTGGGACTAAGACTTCCCCCCCCCCCCTTCACATTATCACAGCAGCTCTGGCACTCATGCTGTTGATGCTGCTGTTAATTCGCACAACCCAGCCCCAGCCCCATCTCAGCACACACCCCCACCCTTGCAGTTCTGCTGAGCTGGGCTGATCTCGCCTTTACCTCACGGGAGGAAGGTCATCCCTCCATCTTCTGAGTGGTGATGGACAGTGCGAAGCGGGGTGGAGAGCAGAGGGCGGGAGAAGGGAGCATATGGTTAGATAACTTTAATGCGGAGGCAGATGTCTCTCTGTGTACTTGTTAGATCAGTAACCTGGAAAATGTGTCATGCTATGATCATATGAGGGAATATTTGTAGTCTCTATCGTCGGGGGGGGGTTGTGGCTCTGACACATGCATATGTGGCCTATAGCGTTGTTGGAAAGGGATTTACTTTTTGGTAAAAGAGAATAAATACTCACTGCATATTTTTTCCGACTTTACCAGTTACACAGAGCAGTTAATTTCAGATTATTTTCACTCTAAAACGTTTGTGGACGTTATGTGCTGTCAGGAGTAATATTGTAATTAAAGGTGCTACAGCAACACACACTTTCTGTCTACACACTGCCTTCATGTGTGCATGTGTCACTCTCACAGAGACACACAGCTAGAAATAATTGAAATAATTACCTTGGAATACTTTAATTTGCTGAAGTCATGCCTACAGTGCATCTAAAACTTAAATTTAATCACCTTGCTGGATTTTATTTTGTCTTGTGTTTTCTCCTCCTTTTGAGTTCATCCTTGTAAGCCGCTTATGCCAGACCTCTGGCCCGCTGCTGAAATGAGGTGAAATGACAGTGTGCGTGTGGAAATGTGTCGAGGTTTTGAGCATGTGAGACCATGTATAACTTTGCATAGCTCCGTAGCCAACCACAGCAAGCAGACAGACTGGAAACTAGCACAGACGAGCCACTCCGCGCATTTAATGCAGAATCCTCCGGCCGTAGTAGCACTCCACATGCCAGTTATATAAGTGAAGAGAATTCATGTGACGTTTACTGCGTGAGGTGTGAGATTATAAGCCAGGCCTATGGCACACCACTCACACTCTTAGCTTTTGTCAGTAGAGTCAGCAAGATTGCCTCGTGACCCCAGTCTCACATACAGCAGTCGGACAAACTGAGCCAAGGCCCTGCTGTAAACTTGCCGCTCAGAGGTGCCCTGAAGCGATATTGTCCCCCTAAAACGGCCACATGATGCGACAAGGACAGAGCAGGATGGAGGAGAGGAGATGGAGAGAGGGGGGCGGGGGGATGTGGGGTGGGGTGTTGGTTGCTGTCAAGCCAGCAGAGTGATGAGCAGAGCCAAAGCTGAGGTCTTGCAGGTGTTGGTGCCTTAGCTGGCCACCGTTTGACTGAGTGCCACGGGGGAAGAAGAGGAGCCTGATGAAGAGGATGTTGGTGACCTGTCATACACCACATGATGGAGGATGAGGGAGGACAAGATTCGGGGGGGGGGGCTACAGTAGCATCCGTCTTCCTGCAAGTATGGGTGAAGCAGAGCATTACAGAGAGCAATTCAAAAGCAGGGAGTGAAAAACACCTCGGGGTAAAATCTCAGAATGTAGAGAATGCAGGAAAAAAAAAAAAAACTTAAAGTGTAGCTGCCCTGTTGTTTGGGTTCTCAGTTGTGAGTTTTATTAAAAAAAAAAAAAAAAAAAGTGTCTTTTGCTGGCAGTTTTTCCACACTGTTTGAAAGTATTGCACATTATATATCAGCTTCATCTAATCTGTTATACATGCAAGGGGTAGGCGAGATGGTTTAGTCCTCATCACTCCATTATGATATAATTCTATGTCACAATATTGTGACGAACCTCTAGACATGCCTCTTACTTACTTACTGCTAATATATTCAGCTCACCTGCAGACCAGTCAGCCATTTTCTGCTGAATCTACATGTCCACTCGCAGACTTCAGGTGTATGTAGCGTGACATGTTCACTGTCATCACGTCAAGTCTGCGAATCCACGAGACTGCAAGGCTATAAGCAGCTGATTGACAGGCTTCAAGTCTTTTTCACGCTGCTGTGGAAACATTAAAAGCTGCAGTCATATTTCCGTTTCATGATGTGGCTGAATCATTTCTGGCCTATGTGATTCATGAACACCTATGTGATTCAGTAAAATAATGTCGTTGTGTTTTTAGTCAGTCACTGGGAAAATTATGGCATGCCTGTACAACAATGAATCATGGGTAATTAAATCAGCAAAGTCTGGTGACTTATGTTCATCAAGTGTGATCTCAGGAAGTCTGCTTCAGGTACTGGATGAATTATTGAGGGTTTGAATGTCTTTGGAAACTTTTAGACCTTTACTAAATTTAAAACTAAGGTTTGTGTGTGTGAACAATTTTCAGCAGTCCAAAAAATGTGTACATTTATGTGACAAAGCCCTCTAGTGGCCGTAGGAATTATGACTCTATGAAGCAGGAATGAAGGGAGAGGTTTTTTTTTTTTTTATGGAGCCATAAAGTCTGCAGAAGCAGGAGGTGGGGGTGGTTGGATGGGTAAACAAAATATCAAACATCAAACACAGACTGCTGTCCACTTCTCGTTTCCTACTCACAATCAACATTGGTTTCTTTCAACTACCACCACAATCCTAGTTATGTAACCCAGACCATGATCTTTCCGTGACCCTAAACAAGTCTTTGTGCCTGAACTGAACCAAACCAAACTATGGCAGTGTCTTAATAAATGTATGCATGTCATTCTGAGGGGCTTTGTCTTTTAATTTGGAGGACTTAATGATATTGAGCCTACAGGTTAAAAAGTAGTTAAAGCAAAACAACCAACTACGTTTAATGGTAAATAACAGAGCAACTCTTCCACATTGTGAAGTGAAATCTGAGCGGTCTGTTCCCCCTCTACTCCTCCACTATAAATGATCCAATCGTTACACGCTGAAGATCTTTGGATTACTGCATGTTGCATTACAGCAAGTGTCCCAAACCCCATGTGTATCTATGAAAGAGAAAAACAAAATCGGTGAGATGCGAGGAAGACTGCAGTCTTGTGCACACATGTTCTATTCGCACATGACGTTCCAAATGTCTTTGTGCAACATATGTAGAATTCTTGCCTTCGATGTCTCTATGAAATGACCCAGTGCACTGAGAAAGGTGTAGGCTTCCTGTTCATAGGACTGTTAATTAAGTGGCAGTCAGACAACAGAGATAATGACCTCCCTGTGGACGCCCCATATGCCTCGGGGAGAATGCCTCAGAAAGAAAGAAATGTCACGATAGTCACCAGGCGTTTGTTTGCTCACATTTCAGTGTGTTTAGAAAAAAAGGAAACAAAAATTTTCCATACACAGTCATGATACTTCCAGGAATGGTTTGGGATTTTGTGAAATATGCTTGTTTGCATTCTTGCCGAGAGCTAGATGAGAGATTTGAGTCAGACGGGTGCCACTCTAATGTTGGTATTGTAAATTTGAAACTACAGCCGGCACATGGTTAGCTTTGCTTGGTAAGACTGGACACATGGGGAATGTCACTGCTCAAGGCCAAAAAATCATCACCGGAGCTGCTGCTGGATTGATTTTGGTAAATTTAGACAAACCCAGGATAGCTATTTAACCCTCTGTCAGTCTTTTTGCAGAGCTGATATAAGATAACTGCTTCCTCTTAAAGCTGGAACCTTTACATATAGATGAATGTCCATTACATTCACACCCTTGTCAAACGAGTTCAGGCAATGCTCACCTCCAGGTAAATATCTCTGTATTTCACAATATGCCTGAGCGAAAGCAAATAAGTGTTTCCCCAAATGTTATTGCATGCTGTGGGTATAAATGTATTTTTATTCACTTCATCTCATCAGAAATCCTCTAACTTGCATCAGAATTACATAATTGGTTAAAATGTGTAGCTTGGATAAATAAAATTCAAATTGATTCACTTAAGATAAAAGATAAAATAATATTGCAAATTCAAAATTCCATTTCCATGAGTTCGAGGCAATTTTAGAAAATGACTGATTGATTTAGAAGTAGATGAGGCACATTGAGGGAAAGCACAACCCCAAAAAACCTAATTACAGCACTTCATCACAAGTGAACCTAAATGAATATTGCTAATAGAAAAGATTTTCCTTTTCTTTATTGTTTACTGTGATCTCAGTACTTGGCGTGACGTGATGTGTTTTCATTCTCATGATCTTACATAATCAATGAATGTGTTTTCAGTCACATACAAACAACTGAACAAATCTCAGATGCATGACATGTGCTTGTGTGTGAGAGTGAGAGTTATGTCATATGCTCGGAGTGTTAATCTAATTCTGTGGTTTCTGAGTGTGGTGTTGGTCTAAGCGAGGATGTTAACAGTCTGTCGCTTCACTCGAGGTGCCAGGCACAGTATTTTGCCAGGCACAGCGGGTTTTTTGTTTTTTTGGAGTCTCCAGTTTTTGAGAGGTACTCCTGATGCCAGGTGAAATGGCAACATGGTGCTGAAGAATTCCCGTGGGTGACCTTGCTCTTCTCTGCCGTTACTTCATGCAAAATGACAAGGTAGCGAAAGGAGCAGAGGATCTTCTGAGAAACTGGGCGTAAAGCAACAGCATGATTGCAAAGGATCTGATTAGTCTAACCTCATCCAATTTTTAGGAATGATATAACTGACAGAAAATAAATTACGGACAATTTTCTGCCATCACATTGACTGCAGTATAGTGGAATGAAATGACAGAAATTGTTCAAGTTGGGGAAAAAAAAAAAGAGAAAAAGGAAAGAAATGTTACAGTATGTTCTCTCTGGCTGATTGGGCACAATAGGGCCCATTGACTCGTCACAGAAAAACGAGTGCTGCTACAATAGCAGTGTTATCTGTGGTGGTGGGGGAACAGGAATGAGAAACTCTGATGTGACATCCTCACTAACAGTGTCTGACAGGACCCGGGAATCCACAAAGACCGCACTGTAGCACTGTACATGCACCACAATGAACAGATCAGAGCATGTGTGCGTGTCTCTTTGTATGTGCATCCCTTTTTTCTTTTTATTTGTCCAGTGAATTGTGACTGCCTTGCTTGCTGTACTGTCTTATAACCAGACACACAGTTTACACCTCGTAGCTCTATACAACCAGAACCGGCTACCACCGAGGACTATTGGTTACTGACTGCTGAGCATGCTGTGTGTAAGAGAGCAGTTGCCAGAAGATGTTGTCATTCTTTGATCATCTAAGAGAGTTTCATCATCACAAATGCAAAGTCTTTAGCCTATAATTAAGAGTTCAATACATAGAGTAATATTTCATGAGAATGGTTTGTGCTCAGCGAGATTTTGCGCAACAGGAAAAGATCAAAAAGTGGTCAAGTTTATTTTAAAGCTCAAAAGCCCTCACATGCAAAGTCTCAGTGGGGTTTAAAGGCTCTCAACATCAATGATTTCTGACCCAGCCCGACCTTTTCAAAGAAAGCAAGGAAAACAGCTAAAAAAGAAAACCCCAGAACTTCAGGAGGAAAAACAAAAATAAAAACACCTCAGGAAGGAAATTCAAAGCATAAGATCTGAGACATGGGCAGGAAAAAAAAAATTTACAAAGAGTTACCTCATGAAGGTCAAAGGATATAGTTTAAAAATGAAGCAAAAATGGTAGATGTTAATTTCTGATCTTTACCGTATTTTCCGGACTGTAGAGCGCACCTCAATATAAGCCGCACCCACTAAAATTTAAAAAATATATATATTTTGTCACATATAAGCCGCACCAGACTATAAGCTGCTGATATCCAGGTTGAGAAATAAGATATTTACACAGAAACTTCAGGCCACCTGCTTTTATGTCCTCTGAAAGCCTTTCTTGTCTTTTGGCACTGAATCAGTTCTTCCCGCTGCCGTCTCCGAAGTCTCACCATAGATTAATTCCCGTCCCCGGCGGCGAACCCCCGGAGAGGGCGTCGAGGTCCAGGCGAGGTCCAGGCGGAGGGGCGCTGGCCCCCAAGCCTTTCCAAGCCAACCCGGAGCCAGTCGCGGCGCATTGCCGCGGAGGAAATGCGCCCGGCGACGGGGAGAGGCTAAAAATAAAAACTGGCGCGTTCTTCTTTGCACTGACTTCCGCTGCCTGTCTCGTTTTTGCACTTCCTGCTAGAGCGCCCCCTGAGGCTGAAGAAAAATCCATAGAAAAGCCGCATCTTTGTATAAGGTATGGTTTATGGTTCAAAGCGTGGGAAAAAAGTAGCGGCTTATAGTCCGGAAAATACAGTAGTTGCTTTCTCCCATCGCGTTGTTGTCATGGCTAATGGATTCTAAAAGGTCTTATCGATCGTACACTCATCTTTGGCCTTCTTCTTGTTACTATTGTTGACCATTATTGTTGCCACATTGACAGAAAATATAACAACTCAATACAGTCTGAACATCACTGAAAAGACAGTTGGTTAGCTTTGAGTAAGCCCAGGATAACGAACTTTGTTGAATTCTCTTTTGGATTCTACGTCATTAGTCGTGTAGTTTGTTGAAACAGCCTTGTTTCCCCATTAATTCCCCAGTGTGCAAGCTGAATTTGAACAAAAAGGATATGCTGGGACAGTTTTGAGATGAAGTTGGCAGATTGGGCCTTGGTTCCCCAAACCTCAGTCTGTTTGTTTGCTAGACCAGCTGTGATGCCGTCCTCTTTAGAGAGGCAGACGGAGAACATGCAACCTTTTATTCTGAAAAGCCAGGTCCACTGGGATGACTGCTCCTAAAATGATGTCAGATGGCAGCGAAGGACTGTGGACATGAGGGGAATTTTGATGTGAGTCAACAAAAGCCTTCAAAATTTGAGTTTAGAACACAAAATAATAGGATTGCTGTCACCGTGTTGGTTTCTCTTGCGAGTCGAGCAGGAAAAGAGGATTTGAGTGTTGCTGAACTATTCCCACAGCTCATCATTATTCAAGTATAGTCAAGTACATCTCCCCTCTTTATTAGCACATACAGTACTTCTACAGTAGTGAGATCTCATCTTTAGTTTTGCTGATTGGTATTCAGAGCAATGCAGAGAAAAGTCATGCTGAGCAGAGTTTGGTCTGTGTACGCAAGCGGCGCAACAGAGAGGGAAAGCGAGCTGGAGAGAGAATAGAGGAAAGAAATGGGGGAAGAAAGTGATCACTTCTCTGTAGTCAAACTGTTTCAAAGCCTGCTCTCCCCTTTCTGTCAAAAAGATGTGGCTCACACTGAAGCTGAGGGCAGGCAGACACAGAAGATCTCTTCCTGTTTTCCAAACTCCTCATCATGTTCTTTCAGAGAAAAACTTTTTTTTTTTCCCTGCTTGTGTATGACGACTCTGAAGCCATCCCCTGCCTCAAACTTTGCATGAACTTCCTTTGTTTTTACAAAGGCTTCTGGGAGTTGAGAGCAAAGGCGAAATCTTTTCAGAATTTCTCATGAAAATCTCTGGCGCCTCACTTTTGAGGTTGTGGCATTGCGCATCTTTGCTGAAAAGTTTTTTTTTTTTTTTTTTTGAGGCTTGTTGAAAAACTGTAAAGACAGTTGAGCATAAAAATGGCATCCATCATCTGTCGTCTTAGCAGTTTGGATTTCACATTTGTTGCTCCAGATGAACGAAGGCAGTGATGACAATGAATTCATCTCAGACCAGTTTGTTCTTGGTATTTTTTAACAAGCTGCCGCTTTCACTCAGAATGCAAAACAATCAGAAAAGCAATCTAGTACATCATTATGCTTCTTTTTCCACACTACATTTTTAAGTGTTTCTGGGCCAGATATCCCTCTGTGACCTCTCTCATACCCTAAATCTCCATTTACCTTTTAATGATTGAAGTGGATTTAAGAGAAGAGATCAGAGTTTAAAAATCTGTTTAACCTTCGTCCTCCACCCTCAGCTACAGTCCTGACCCTCAGTGATCAAATTGGGATTAAAGGGTGAATCAACGAGGATTTAAACTCTCAGCTAGAAAGAACAGGTGGTCGCACATGCTACATACAGGCGTATACTGTATTGTTTGTATAATGCTGTGAATAATATGGCAACTGTGAGTGAAAACCTTGTATGCTGTACGAAAAATATCTAGAGAGAGAAAGAGGGAGAGAGAGATGCACAGCAGCAAAAAAAATAATGGTAAACATTTATGGAAATATGACAAAAAATAGTAGTAATGATGATAATAATAAAAATAGTATTAGTAGTGGACGTCATCAGGACAACAGCAGCAGGCTCAATCAATCGCCGATCTAGGTGTATCCGCAATCCATGAGAACCTGCAAGGCGAGAATACAGAAAAACTCTGAGGAAGTAGCTAAGTTAGTAACATGCATTAATGGGACATGAATGTGTAAAGCTTGAGAGGGAGAGAAGAAGAGAAGAGCTCATAACATCATGGGAAGTCCCCTGGCAGTCTAGGCCTATAGCAGCATCACTAAGGGATAGTTCAAGACTCAACTGAGGCAGCCCTAACTTTAAGGCTCTTAAGACTACTCTTAAATATAGAGAGGGTTTCTGCCTCCTGAACCCAAACTGAGAGCTGGGTCCACATGAGAGGAGGTTGATTAGAACAAAACCATTTATAAAGCACTGTAACTTTAGTTACAGTTAAGTTTGTACTTGTACTTGTACTTATGTTTGTGTTCTGTGTTTTCATATGCTGCTTTAAATATGCCCATGGAGTAATTGAACTGAATTGAACTGGTTAAACATTTATTTTGGAAATCCCTCATAGATGAATCTATATTATGATATTAAGAACTCAATGTAAGAAATTAAAGGGTGGCCATTTTTCAAGTATACAAACTTTTATCTACAGTAGTCTGTGGTATTGATCACTTTGTGATGGTACATGTCACTTGGATGGATTTCCTTTTAGACATAAACCCTTCAGAGACAGCAACACTATGCTTTTATTGACCCTCCATGGCTCTGCCTCTGTTGTTGCAGGTAAAGTATTGAACACGGACCTGCGCCACTACCTCAGTCTGCAGTTTCAGAAGGGCTCACTGGACCACAAGCTCCAACAGATCATACGGGACAACCTCTACCTACGCACTATTCCCTGTGAGTACACTGTGCCGAACTGCATATGTAACTCTCATTCACTACACTCAGAAAGCACCGGCAAGCACAAAGCAAACCAGGGATGTATAGTATGACCTACTTTTAGGTGCATATATGCTTTTATCTGAAGCACCTTATGAGAACAATGTGGATGTTCTTTATGCGTCACGCAGCTGGAAGTCCAATCCACCACAAGCGGTGTTAATGCATTTTTCTGTCTATTAAGCTACACATCGCCATACACCGCGCTCACACACACGTTGAGCTCACACATTGTCATCCTCTCACAGCTCTCTGTCACACATTTTGCAAAACACACACAATTCAATGTCACCATGGCAACCCCACCAAGGACATCTCTCTAACCTCCATGTAACTTATTTACTTCTGTACCGTATCATCACAGTGATCAAAGTCATATTCTTCCATAAATAACCTTGTGTTTTCCCTCTGTTGCTCTGCTTTCCCCTCGCTGCTCAGCGAGGACGTCACCAACTATTATTCTTTGCTGAGTGGTAAATAAAAAGCTTGGTACTGTGGACTGCCAAGAACCACTGCAAGCGATAGCAAATATATATATATATTTTCTAATGCTAGTTAATTAATAACTTTCAGTATTTTTCAATCAGATATTATGATTATGACCTAATAACAGCTTTTGACCTGATATCTGTTGAATTACTGCATAAAATAGTACCTTCCATCACTACAAAGAGTGGAAATGTTTTATGATGTCACCATTATTTGAAGTGGATAAATGGTATACAATTTTCTGTTGCCATGTAGACGTAAACCTTGAATCCGAGCACATTTTTAGCCTGACGCCTCCATATTTCCTTCCTCCCTTTTTTTTTTTTTTTTTTTTTGCCTTTTAGATTATTCAAGGTTTTTTTCCTGCTTGAATATTGTGATCTTCTAAGCACGAAAATGACAAAAATACCAACATTTTACAATGAAGGTGCACATAAATATCCTGATTAATGTTTGCGTGGGTTGCAGAGATGTAGTTTATATGCCACAATGGTGCAATGTGTAGAAAAACAGATTTGTCTTTTAAGTAAACAGCTACCACTGTAATTTACAATCTAACCGTACATGTTTACACAGTTATGATTGAACTAAGGCTTGGTCATTCCTACTTCATTTATTATAGGCAACTAAAGTACTAACTGAATGTAAGTCGTCTCCTCTCTGAAAGGTGATGTGTGGAAGTGAAACTGCATAAACAGGAGATGAACATGGTGCAGTATGTGTAATTCTGAAACTGTGATGACGTTCACGCAAATATTCAAGCCTAAATATTGACGATGTCCTGTTGAAGAGTGACTCTGCATGGAGGTGTGCCATAATTGAGTGTAGTCAAGGTTTTAGTCACATGCAGAGGCGACTGCTCCTGAGGCGATGACAGACTCTTAGGCACAGCACTGTCACAAACAAGCAGCATCTCTCGTCTCTACCCTGAAGGGCTGGAAGGTGCTTGTACAGAGGGGACTTGCATGCACAAGTGTGACATTCTCCAGGAAGTAAACTGCTTACCTTTCATGTATATTTCATTTGTTTGGTAGTTTTTGAGTTTTCTTTTCTTCTTTTTCTTCCCTTCGTTGTCTGTTCGTTTCATTGTCACTGTCTATCATCAATTTATTCACTCACTCCTTTCATACCTTGCAGTTACTTTCTGAGCTTTGCTGTTTCCCGGCCACTCGAGTTCAACTTGAATTGTTATTGAATTTTTTTTTTGTTTTGCTAAAGTTCAGTTGCACTGGGAGTATCTTAGGCTAGTGACAGAGGATGGATGGAGAGAATATGATTATAGAGTTTTACAAAACCCATGCCATCCGTGAATTCTCCTCCAAAGACAGTGCAACCTGTCATTCTTTCCACCACACACATTCACTGCTGTCTGCCTCCCACATTTACCTGTGCGCACACCCCAATCTTAACGACCACTGCGAACACGGCTTTCTATTTTTTTTTTCCATGTACAACAGTGGCAGCCGTTGAAGTTTTACAGCCAATAACCACTATTCATCATCAGCAGCCAGTGTGCTCGCTGCATGAGTCTGACTCTCTAATCCCCGGTTTGAATTACTGTCTTAATGAGCAAGAGACCAGGACTTGCACAGTGACGGCACCTCCATCATTCACTCACTCGCTTTCACTCTCCAATACTTCACCCTCTCTATTTCACTTTCTCTTTTTCAATTACCCTTGCTTGCCTTTTTTTTTCCTTTCAACTTGGTTTACTCGGATTTCCTGGCTTTCCTTTCTGTTTGCAGCTTACCTCATATTTGAGTTCATTTCGATTCCACTTAGACAAGCAAAAGCATTTTTTAATTAATTGGACTGAAAGCTGTAACAAGTAGCAAACGGAACAGATGTAATAATCACATACATCTGCAGTTTTTATGTTTGAAATGTTTAAATGAAAAACCTCAGCTACATTGTAATGTATTCACATCTCATTATCACATGCATTAACAAGGTCTATATATAGACGTCACCTGATTGAGAGCAGTTGTCTACCATTGACTGAACCTGAAAAATAATTACGTATACATGCAGTATTTTCTCCAAAATATTTAGAAGATTTATAACAAGCTAGTTTTGTTTTGTAACTGTATATAAACTACAGTATAATATCTACATGCATTTTAAGGTCCATTATATACTTCTACTACTACTTCTACAGACAACTAAACTGACGTTAACCACAGTGGACCACAGTGCCATGCAGACACAAGACAAGCTGCTTGTTGAGTAATGGGCTTGTCTGTTCCTGAAACTCCCCAAACTCACTCTATCTCCTGCTCTTGCTGCAGTTATTCTGCTCTAGCGTCTTCACCCTCTAAATGTGCTGCACAAGCTTGATTCATCATCTTTTTTGGCACTGATACTTCAGAGGTTATTTTCTCATTGTGGGAAATCAATAGTTGAGGTACAAGTATACAAAGGAGTTTGATGGAGTAGTGGTGTGCCGCAAAATTACAAATTACAATACGAAAACTATTTCTTGAATGCGTTGAACATCAGAAATTGATGATAAACAAGCATATTTGATGGTGGATGGAACCCAAAATGTGTGTGACAATCATGCAGACAGCAGGAGGATTAGTACAGGCGGTTTGTGTCACTGTGCCAGTGGTCCACTTTACTTAACTATCAGCAACACTGCTGTACTCTGCTGTCCTACCAGCACCACAGAGTCAGTTCTGCTGAACCACAGCCCTTTGGAGCCATAATGAAAGTATTAAATCTTACTTTTAGACCAGTTATAAAATCTAAAGCAGTAGTGTTCAAATTAAAACTAAAAGAAAGACAGGCAGTGTGATGTGTAATGGGCGGATAAGAGAGGCAAAGAGAGTGAGATCTTTACTGTACAGTGTGTGTGAGGAAAATCCACGAGTCTCCTTCATTGGGTCTCGGGACAGGGCTTCATCTCATTTGGACTCTTAGGAAAATGCTAGAGGAGGCTCTCAGGAGCTCTGGAGAGGACAAAAGGGGGAGGATTTCTCTAAGAGGATAGAGAGCTCAGGGTCACGCACAGTTCTTTGACTTCCCGCTGAGATCAGAGATGGGCAGAAAGAGTTTGATCTCACTCAGACTCTTATTCTCACCCACGCGCGCACAGACACTCGCATAGGTACACATGCACGGAAATGCAGGAACAAATTGGTATGGTATGGACACTGTACAGCTGCACTGTGACCTTCACTGTGACTTTTCCACTGTGACCTTTCTACTTGCTTGTTCACAACCATTTCAGCAGTAAATCCCTTCTTCTCCTTATACTCCTTCCCCCTAGTTGCTTGTTACTGTATTTTAGGATAAAAGAATAATGGTAGAATAGTGATACATAAGTGTCTTTTTTTTTTTTTTATTCCTTGTTAAATGTTAATAGCTATTCTTTATTTTACAACCTGACAACAGCAGAGAAAGCTATATGACAGAGCTTTCTGTCTTAAAAGCAAACACTCCACAAAAGGACCAAAAGACTTTGTAATGATCCTCTTTCCTCTCTTGTTGCCGCTTTCTTTCTCGCCATTTCACCAGCAAAGCCTTACGGCATCTTTTTTTTTTTCAAACTTCATATCAAGGCCCCAAGTGTATATATTGACACTCCAATCTGTGAAAATCACGCTTTTATTAAGTACCAACATTAAAACTACGCACGAAAACGCCATTTTAAATTTATGTCCTACCATTTCTGACTGACTTCATCTGATGCTACCATTGTGACATCCTCTCAGTCCAGTACATATAAATAGTGCATTGCACACACACACACACACATAAAATAACAATTTGTTTCAGTCCTGGGCAGACAGACACACAGAGACACGTGTAAACACACAGCATTAACCACTGTACATGGCCATGAAATTAAAGGAATAGTTTGACATTTTAGGAAGTTATTTCTTGCCAAGAGTTAGATGAGAGGATCGATATGTCTGTCTGATAAATACAGTGGTTTGCCTAAAAACTGGAACTGGTGTCCAAAGATAACATAATCTGCCTAAGAGCACCTCTTAAGTTCACTAATTAGCATTTAGTATCTCATTTGCTTAATCTGCGCTTAAGATAAAGTGTCACATTTGGAATGACACATTTGGATTATAGGAGGGGGGGTTATGTGCTGGACTATTTTTTGTCAGAGCACATAGTGACTTACTGGAGTCTTGATGTCATTATGAGGTTGCCAGGCAACCAGAGGAAATTGTCCTTTTTACACTTTGGGTTTTGCACGGATTAACAAGCAAGACAGACTATAACCTTATCAGTAGTGTGTTTAAAAGGTGCTGCCAGCAAGATTTTGTCCTGTTTCCAGTCTTTATGCTAAGCTAAGCTAACCGGCTGCTAGCTGAAGCTCCGCATTTCCTCTTCAAACATCAGATATCCCCTCGGAAAAGAAAGCAATTAAGTGCATTTCCCAAAATGTCAGACTATTTCTGACACTGTACCACGCACTCCTTCCCCAGCACTGCACAATCCAAATGCGATCCCTGCTGTATTAACCAACACTGTGTATAACTTGTGTATTCTGACACAAAATCTTTGTTTGCTTTGATAAAGCCTCTCCACATTCACATTCCTCTCTTGTCTGGTTTAATTAACCGCAGTGTATCGACTGCACCTTTTTCAACATGCGCAGAGCAATTTGTTTGAAATATCAGCCTCCACCAGTTTATTTGAGGGCATATCCAAAGTGTCAACGCCTGTATTGAAAAGAAAAGTGCGACATCATGTTTTAAAAGATTTGCTGCTTTCACTCGGATATACCCTCAAAGCTCATCGAGGCCTCATTATATTGTCGGCGACTGATCCACAATAGGAGGCTGATGGTATATATCAGTGTGACATCTGGGATGATGGCCTAGGGAGATACTTGGCAGGTACATAACTGTGGCTCAAGTAATTGGGCTACAGGGGACATTTTTGAGCGACCAAAGCCAGTGAAAGCGGGCAGACAAGTTGGTAATGAGAAGCAGCAAAGTCCAGCATTCTCACACACGATGCAATGCTTTCAGCAACATAAACGGTGCTTTCAAGGCACACTGTGGAAGGTAGCTTCTATGATTTTTTTTTTTTTTTTTTTCTTCAGACTTTGCCTTTACTACTCTGCTCGGGTGCAGAGAAGCTGTCACAGTCCAATTAAGCTAGAAAATATAAGAGTGGTAAAACAAAAGGGAATAGCACCATAAAGCTACTTAATAGGCCATTGGGCCACCACAATCTGCAGCTTGCGGCTTCACTGCTAATTGGCGTAGACTCTACAAATGCCAAGAAATCTACTAAGAACATGCAAGAACATGTTTCAGTGAGATCCCTTCAGAGTGTGAGTTATAAGGTTGTTTCAGTGCAACACAAAGTATGGATACTGCTATCAAACAGTTCAGCAATGCCCTTAATGTATAATGAATACAAAACTGGCGTTTATCGCTGTGGTGCACGGTTACACAGAGGGTAAAATTAGTTTAATCTGTGAAATAGTGTTCACTCATTAAACTCTGATCCTGACGCTCAGTCTGCTTCTGACTTATCTCACAGCAAGACGTTCCTGGCTTCAGTCAATAATCTTTTCTGTGTGGAGTTTGCATCCTCTCCCTGTTTGCATCTCCTCCCCATGCTGCTGCAGGGCTCCTCGATGTGCTGTCATTTCCCCCGACATTGAAGTCAGGTTGATTTGAAATTGCCTGTTTTTTTCTGAATGCGAATGACTGTTTATGTTAGTGCCTGCGATCGACTGGTGGCCTGCTCGTGCCTTGCCTTCCTCTTACCCTCGCCTCACTCTACTCCCTCCTCTTTCCATGACCCTGAAAAGGATTCGGATCTGAAGAATGTATCTGCGCCATAACCGCGGGTGGCAATAAATTTTAGGTGACAGAAATTGTCATGGAATGTAACACTGATGATTCGTTCATGCTGTGTGCTTTGTTCAGCCTCCCATGCAATAAATAACTGCTGTCCTGCCTCCTGTTCAGCTGAGGTTATTTCTATGGAGTTTACAAGTTTGGTGACATGCCACCTAATTAGCCCTGAGTTTAATAGTGGCATGGTCCTATTTATTTATTCATGGAATATGGTTTACATAATCCTCATGCTAATGTAATCATTTGGTGTCCGTTTGTGCCTTGTGGATATTCATCCAGGAAGGGAAAAAAAAAACTCCCATTGAAATAGACTGTGGCTTCACCACAGGAGCAAAATCTGCACTCCAAATGGCCTCCTGTCATTTGCATTGACGCTGCCCTCTGTGGGAGTGAGTGAACCGAAACCACACCAGGAGGTTACACAAGCCATCGCTTCCATCATATTTCATGTCCCTGATTTACTCAGCTGTTTTCTTCATTTCAGCTGTAGCCAGTACATACATCAAGAACCCTCCCAATAATAACTTGTTAGCAGAAGCTGCAGTTACTCATGGAGGATTAAACGAATTACGCCCCTCAGTGCTCCACAGTCCTTCATCAATTATCCATCTTTCACAGAATGGCACCAAGGTCTTTTTGAGGTTTTTTTGTTCAAAGATGTGCTGCAGTCTTGCACAGAGATAGATCACAAAAAAACACCGTTACAAACTGTTTGTATGAATCATGAATAAGGAATGTCAGTTAAAGGGCCTCCGAAATTGATTTACACACACTTATTATGTAAAAACATATTGCTCCTACGTTGGAAGAGAGGAAGAATGTGTTGGATAAAGAGCGGCATGGTAATATTTTGCTTTTGTTGTGTGAAAACCTTGAAAGTGTTTGTTTTTCACTACATGTATTCAGAATCTGTGAGCCGAGATGACTGTCGCAGTCCTTTCAAACATTTCAGTCATTTCACGATTTAACATTGTTAACCTGTGTCTCTTAGATTCTCAAATGTTTTCTCCACGTAACAGCATCATTTCCTGCTCTCCTGTCAACTCCTGTCATGTCATTTGATTCTGTAATTTTCTTAGAATTTTTTTTTCTTGTAATTTTTTCTTTTTTTTTTTTTTCCAGGCACCACACGGCTTCCTCGAGATGGGGAGGTGCCAGGAGTGGACTACAACTTCATCAGTGTCGGAGACTTCAGGATCCTGGAGGAGAGTGGACTTCTACTAGAGAGTGGGACTTATGATGGTGAGAAACCTGCGTTTGCGTGTGGCTGCATGTGTTCCTGTTCACCATTCACGCCGAGAGCTCTCGATAATGCAGCGAGTGTGAGCACGACATTCACAGTCATTATGACTTACAGCCTGCCTTAGTGAAGTGTGACAAGCAGGACGAAATGTATTGATCAGCGAAACATGATTAAAGACTTGCTGGATGTGAGAATCAGATTATCAGAGATACTCGCAGCCCTTCAGATGAACCATTCATTTTCTCCACAATGTGCGTAGAATGGACCACAAAGGGATGAAGCATGCAAACTTTCATATTTAAATAGAAACACTGTAGAAATCAGGGCATGGATAACCTCTTTTGTCAGCGGGAATTAAAATAAACCTTACATTTATCAGAGTAAATGTTTTACCAGCTAGCTATTTAGAACCAGAAATAACCAGCAGATGATGACAGTAGTGGTATGCAGGTGCAGATTCCTCACTTTATAGCAGGCATTCAAACAGTTAGTGTGCTAAATAGTGTATTACAAGGTCGCAGCCATAAGCTTTGCAAATGTGAAAGTGTGTCAACTACATCTTTATACATCCAAAAGAAAGGCAGGAACAGGCCGTACTAGTTGGAATTCTCCCCCAAAAGCCATTGAATTATAAGGTGAGCACACAAATATATAATTTTTTTCCTAAATTATTCACAATAGTCCACTCACACATTTCAGGCTCTGCCCTCTTTAATTTGTCCCAGCGTGTCTTTTTTTAATTATTATTATTCTTGCAATAGAGTGTGCGCATGTAAGGCGCTGTAGCACCTGATGGTGACCTTATGTAAACCAGTCAACCTGCCTATCCCACCGGCTGGCTGCACAGTCACACATCAGGAGGTCCCACTCGTGTTCTTACTCTGAAGTCATGCTTTATTCATGGGATAAACTAACCTCCTTCCCTTTTCTCCCTCTCTCTCCCCTCACAGACACAACCAAGCCAAGTAAGCTTTGGCTCATGACAAGCATTGAAAACTTGAACTTTTAGAGCTATTTAAAGCACCCAACCTACTCTCCTCAGTCTAAAAAAAAAAACTGCTTTTATAACTGTTTATTTGACAGCACCTGGCTGCAGTGAGCCAGTCAGTGGCAAAAGATATTTTACAACAAGTAGACAAGCACAGTCATGTAGTTCCCAGTAAGAAGTTTACACAGCGAGGGATATTTCAGCTTGGCAAACAGCTGAAATATTTACCATTTCTAACACCTTACACTACAATGGGGTATAAGCACTTGCCCTGCATTTAGAGGTCTTGGAAAGTCAGACGGTCGCTGTGTATTTGTGTCATGAGAGGATTGGAATGAGGATGAGGATTTCTCTCACATTGCGCAATGATTATGGCAATAACACGATAATCTGCTCGCTCTCTTTAAGCTCATTCTTTTTTTTTTTTTTTCTTTACTGGAAATCTAGTCTGCTGAGAAATGGGAGAGGGATTTTTAAAAGCTTTAGGGGCAACCTTTGGTTGCGTGAACGGACCTCTCTCTTCGCCCTTCTCTCATTCACATTCAGCTGCATCTCATGCTTCCTATATGATGGAGAATTAAAAGATAAAGTCAAATTCTCTTTCAGGGAAAAAAAAAAACCTGCTATATGGCTGAGAGTATCTTCCTCTGGATGTACACAAGTGTGTTTCTGCATCTGTGTGTTTGTTTGCGTGTGCATTCACGACTGGTGAAGGGCATATTCTAAGCTGTACTGGGCCTGTTGAGGCAGGTTCTTCCAACAGTCTCTGATCCCTGTGATAAAGTGTCAGCTTCCCCTCCCCACCCCTCATCCTCGTGACGCAGTGGCAGCGCTTTACATTAGACATGTGCATACACGGATGCTGATACACACATATTGTATGAGCACATGAGCACACGCAAACAAATCCCATCCCTCCTTGTGTTGGAATAGATCATCTAAAAACTCAAGTTTCAGGAGCTGCCAAGTCGCCCACAAGCTGTCCTTCATCTTTGAGCTGAAGCCAGACGGGATTTATACCTTTTTATAGAGCGGTTGACCGTGGGTAGAGAGGGAGAGGTGGAGAGCAAACTGAGGAAGAGTGTGTAAGACAGAGAGAGAGAGAGAGAGAGAGAGAGAGAGACTTGATATAGAGACACGCTGAGCTCTTCAGCTCCCAATGGAAACCCCCTTTGCAGTGGAAACAGGACTGCCTCGCCTGCGTGCAGATGTGTGGATTAGCTCCTCAAAAGTCTGAAGTTTCAGTATGTTACCCCTGAGAGAAAGAGAGAACTGAACACTGTGATAGTGGCTCCTCGTCTCCTCTCTAAAAACCCAGTCAGCACAAGTGCTGCATGGATACTGTGGCAGAGAGTGTTGATCTCTCAGCTGCACAGTAAACTCAAAGAGGAGCTAAAAGTAATTGGATTGAAGAGATGGACTTACTCCATTTGGTTGTGCTTGAAGTGCAGCATTTTTTTTTTTTCTTTGAAAAGAAGAAAATATACAAGGTCAGGTACCCTCTTGTATAGGTTACATGGGTCATATTCCTTCTGCAAAGAGCTCATGGAAATACCTTCCATTTGTAATTGTATAGTAAGTGAGCTGTGCTTAAGGTATTGGGCTAATGGGATTCTTAGCTGATCATTATGGTCTTGCTAATAGTCCCAAATGACTTGCCTGAATGCTCATTATGCTAATGGTTCATGTATAATAGTTTTCCTCTACCTAGAAAATATTTTGTGCGAGTTTAATGCATAGCACATGTAATTTCCAACATAAACACCCTCACCTTGAGTCTTTTATCAATCATCCTGCCATCCATGGCCGCGTTAATCTTCCACCTCTTCTCAAGGAAGACTGATCAGAGGTCAGGACGCAACACAAATGCGTTTAGACAGGCTAATCTCTGTCGGCGATCTCTCTGTGATTGGCATGGTACATGCTGGCTGCTCCATGTTTGTAGGTCCCAGGCCACTTCACACATCAGCCCTCTTTGCTAGGCCCTGTGAGCAAGTTTTTTTGGGGGCTTTTGGTCCCTCATCAGTCTCGTCGCCTCTGAGGTTCAGGTTGGCAGAGAGCAGAACAGAGCTGCTGGTCCACTTCACTTCCGGCAGTGAAGTGCAAGACCAGGAGGATGACTGTCGAGAAAAAGAAATTATGCATAAAGAGAGGAAGTTTTTTTTTCTGAAAATTACTCTAATCTGCTGCTATAGATAGCAAAATTATGCCAAATTGAGAACCACTTTAAATCTGTTGTTTTGGTGTCCCCATGGTGATAATGAGTCGGATTTTAACGAGGAAGAAAAACAGACCTGGAGATTAAATTGGATGTAAATGGGAGTGCAGAATTCATGAATTAGTGGCAATGTGTGGTGGCTGGATGGCTGTGCGGCTGTGTGAATGTGCCTGTTCACGATCATGGCGAGATGAGTGTGCCCATGACCTTCTGTAGCACAGTGCCCTTGACAACAGGAGTCTTTTCATTATCGCTAGCTGATTCCACCACCATGAAATTGCTTGCACGCACTTTGAAAGAGAAGGCTCACTCTTCCTGGCTCATCAACCCTGTGACACGAGTATGGAACTCGCTGGACAAGCTCCTCTGCTCATCAGCTTATGAGGCTTCTCTCCATTTATAATAGCAAATGGTGCCACAAATCTTCACTGACGCGCTGCTTTCACACACCTCTATATCTGCGACACATTTATCAGGGGCCAAGAGACATGTTTGTAAGTAATTAATCACAGAGGTAGCGTCTGGCTGATGAATGTCAGCATGTGGCAGGAGACAGGCGGGGATTAGCCAGCAGACCCAATCTCTCCGTGCTATCACTGTGCCACCCCTGTTAATGAAGCCATCTTTGACAAATGCGGATGAGTGTCACTTAGTAAACACAGAGTTGAGCGATAAGGGTGGAGGGTGAAGGGGCTTGCATCCGGCCTCCTTCTCCTCCTCAACCGCCTCCCACTGCTTTGAGGAAAACACGCATAGTTGCATTAACCCAGTTTGCTGTGTATTGTCGTAGTAGGCATGCCTGAGGAGATGAGGCCATGTGCGAGATGGGTTCACTTATCGAAAAAGCTGTTGTGGCGTTACTGTATCGTGCTGTAAAGCCGCTGGAATGACTGTATGTTGTGATGTGTTCCTCAGAGCCCTCCCTGGCATGCAACCCGTTGTCAGTTTTCCCTCTTTGTACCAAGCTATAAAAAGATCTGGAGTTGATAAATGCTGCTCTCACAGTACTGCATTTGTGATGTCTGCATGTTCACACTTAAGTACATCAAAGGTTCATAATACCACAGTCCCATACGCAGCTGGGTCCAAATGAAAATAAGATCAAGTTTATGGAGGCTAATTAAATTGCTGAAAATCCCTATTTCCCAGTGGCATCTCTCTATATTCTTTAATTAATCTAATTATAAATCATGATTTAGCTGTGTAGACTCAATCTGATGATTGCTTTTAGCAAGAACTGAGTAAATATTTGACCTTACAAATGGCTTGCCAAAAAATTTATTTAATATTGTTGCGTAAACACATCTGACAGTGCAGCAACATTTAGCAAACAAATAATCATAATGAATGTAAGGGGGTAGAAATTAGTATGCACATTATTCATAATCCTAATAGAGGTTGAAAAATTACTTATTCTACGCCTAAATTGAGTTCCACATACTGCACACCAGCCATACATAGATGGATCACCCCATGAGCTGAATGAGCAAATAATTTAACAAAGTTTTGCACTCGATCCCCTCTCTTTATGGAGCACTGTTATCCCACTGCATATTTATAATCCGTAACACAAGGTTTTTCTTCATTAGTAAGAAAAGCAAGCTGAGCGATAGATAATTGCTGTATTCAATGATCAGTGTAATTAGTTGCAGGCAAATTCCAAGTGAAGTGATTTTAATGTTACATGAGTCATGACAGCCCTGTGGTGCACTTATCAAGGGAAAACAAAGCAGGGGGTTAAGAGACGTGAAAGTCATGCAAAGGAAGCAGACCTCTGCAACTCATAAATAGTTACCCTTGAGTGCCAATCTGGTGAATTGGAGTGATGTTAGACATGGTGGATGACCCCCCCCCCCCGACTGTATTTCCGTCCACTGGTGTACTTTTTTTTTCATGTTGGTCTGCACTCTTTTTCTGTGGCTCCCGTCAGGTTTGCGGTTGCATTATTTTAGCAGTAAGCCTCTCTCATGCCTCTATTCCTCTCTCTCCTCCTGCAACTCTTTTCATCTACTGTACAAGGTAACTACTATGGGACCCCGAAGCCTCCGGCAGAGCCCAACCTGGTGCAGCCTGACCTGGTGGATCAGGTGCTGTTTGATGAAGACTACGGCGGCGAGGTCCCCAGGAAACGCACCACTTCAGTCAGTAAGATGGACAGGAAGGACAGCATGGTCCCAGAGGAGGAAGATGATGATGAGAGGCCACCACTTGTCAATGGATTGCCTGGTCAGTAAATGTCAAAGCACAGAATGTCATGTTAAATAATGCAGATTATACACTGTTTGTCCTTTGGTTGTGGAATTGCTACATTCGTCAATGTCGCCGTCTGTTTCTGTGCGACATGAAGACTATGGCTTGTGTGAGTGTATGCAGTTTGATGGGCCCAGTGGGTGTTCATGGACACTATACTACTATGCATATCTCAACCTGTCACATAGGCTTTGGCTACATCCTCATTGTCTCTCCTAAGCTCCTGTCCCATCCACTTCTAATCCATTTGTCAGTAAAGGCAGTGGTATTTTGCACATCCAAACGTGTTTACATGTTTTGTTTTGTTTTTTTCTCTCTTGGGTGACAAGAGACTGAAATATTTAACCTACAAGAACTGTTTTCCCAAAGTATAAAACATATTTCTGAAATAACTGATATCTGGCAATGCCGGAAATGTTGGTGTTGTTTCCATGTTTTTTTAAATATTCCTGTCATCACCACGATACGAGGGAGGTGTGTGGAATTTTTCCCTCGACAGTGGGGATTCAAATTTTTGGTACCTGGTTTGAAATCTGAATATACCTGAAATCACTTCAGCAAGTTCCCAGGAAACAGTTCCAAGCACTGCAAGAAACAATCCTAAAAAACAAGAAAGAAGAAAGTTCCAGTCCAAAAGCAGTCACCCTAAACAGACTCAAATCAAAAGACAACAACTGCTCCAACTGTTTTCCAATTTTTTGCCATTTGAATATTTTTGTTTTCACATTGTTTACACACAGACCTTTGGCAATAAAATGGGACCCTCTCAGATCCAAGAAGAGTATGAATATGATTTGGACCAAGCAGTCCCATAATGAAAAATCCAACGTCAATAGAAACAATAACCTTATTCTGGATTAGAGCTGAAGCGAATGTGAGTGACTGGGTGAATGAGATATATACTGTAAAGACGAGACAGGCGCTATATAAGTGCAGTCCATTTAGCATTTACCATAAATCACATAGTAGGTTTTCCTTTTTCAAATAAAAGCTGAAGTCATTTGATGGTTCCAGCTTCTTAAATGTGAGGTTTTGTAGCTTTTTCTTGTTTTACATTGAATGGCGAGAAAATAATCATCAGATTAGACAGTAATTAAATAATGATGACCTCGCTGTCAACTGTTATATCTCAAAAGCCGAACAAATAAAGCCAAACATATCTGCATGCCTTCAAACGCCACGAAGGAAGAAAATGTGTTTTGTTATTTTGGTGAACAAATCATTTGATAGTGATCTGCTAAAAAGCCACATGTAGTGGCTACACACTGTCTCACACACATATTCAAATGTGCTGGCTACACTGATAAATGTTCCACTGGCGATGCTGTTGCTGTTACCTTTTAATATCCACAGGTCACCTTGAGAAAGTCTCATCCACAGAGCAGGACACTGTGTATGTGATCAATCAGGACAACTCCTCAGCTCTCTGAGGAACAAATCTGTCCTTAATGCTCACAAAGAGAACAGCCCTGAAACAGAAATAGGTCACGTACTGTGCACCATACCTGGGTTTTTATAGTCAGAGAATTGGGGTTAACATTGAGGCAAATCCAAGCTGAAAATGTTGGGTTTTTTTTTTTTCAGAATGAAACATTGTTTTGACAGTCAGGGCTCAAACACTGCTTGCTCAGCTGTACAAAGAATTCACAGAAATCCAAAGTCTGTTTACCCAACTGCTCTGTCATATTGAAATCAAACACAAACGATGCCCAGACATCCAGGAGTTCTTTTTA
The DNA here is from genome assembly GCA_028641955.1 of Protonibea diacanthus. Lineage (NCBI taxonomy): Eukaryota > Metazoa > Chordata > Actinopteri > Sciaenidae > Protonibea > Protonibea diacanthus. Next base: position 16,106,273 of record CM053978.1, read on the forward strand.
TGGAAAGAAACCAGTCACAAATGACTGCTCTGCTGCAGCCCACAGCTGTGGCAGAGAAGTCTCAGACCAGCCATAGATGGGCAGAGTTATGGTCGAATGAAAAAAGAGGTTAATGGAAAATGTGAGCTCTAAGTCTCTGAACTCTTGAGACCCCCCCACCCCCACCCCCATCTTTGCTCAGACTGTCCTTATCACACACACACTCCCGTCCTGTCTCTGCACCCCGCAGTCGCTCTACACACATCTGACTCGTATCATCAAGTGGGCCCTCAACCTGTGAACCTGAGGCCTTCCCTTAAGGCTGGTTCTCCGAGCTCTAACATGATGTATAGTTTCTGTGTGTTCATGCCTTTAAACATGAAGCACAAGTGTGTGTTTATGATCAGTGAGGCGGCATTGCAAATAACGAACACGTTGATGCTGCTAAGGGGCTCTGTGGTTTTGATTTATTTATATTTCACAATTACACATATATACAAAAATTCAGGTGGGAATGATGAATATATCTTCCAGAAATGCGTGTTTGTAGTGCGCATCTTTTGGCATCATCCCCTGTTGTGAGGTGGTTAGCTCCACGTAAAAAGAAAGGGATGCAAAGCACCCGTGTTTCATCTCTTTATAAGCATCTTCTGAGGAAAGGCATGATGTAGGAAGTGAATTAGCAGGGCCTTTGTTGTATGGCTCGTATTTATTGTAGAGCAGTTTCTTATTAAAGGGGAGTGTCTATAAATGTAGTAAAATGTATGTGGAGAGCATCATACAGAAACAGCCTTGGGGCTCAAATGGCCCTTTCTAATGTGAATCCCTACCTCATTCATTTCAACCCACAGGGAATGCACATATACACACTGGCATACACATTAACGCCGTGTGCATATGCAAATGCAAAGCAGGCCTTTGGCCAAAACACGCACTATCACTTACATGCAAATCTTATGACTGACATCAGCTCTCCCGACACTCCCTGCAGGCAGGAAAATGGGTAGGCAGGGTTGTTCCTGTAGGCGAACCTTCATTCTTTCTTCTGCGTTTTCTCTGTTTTTCCCCTTTAACCTGTCCTTCTTCTACCTTCCTCTCTCTTATTTCCCAGAGCACAAAGAGGGGGCAGACTGGAGGAAAGCAGTGCCCAGCTACAACCAGTCCAGCAGCACCATGGACTTCCGTACATGGAGCTCTCTTCCTCGCGATGACAGCCTGGAGCCTCTGCCCCTTAACTGGGAGATGGCTTACACTGAGACCGGCATGGTCTACTTCATAGAGTAAGTGAAAGACACCCATGGGTCATGTGGCTATTTAGTGCTGGAGCGTTTAGCAAGCCAACTAATTGAGGGGAAATTCACAATGTTTAGTGAGCTGGTCTCTTATAATATGAGAATTTACAGCATTTCCTTTTTTATATTATTATAAATGTTTTTAACTTTTCAAAGCAAGCGATTGGAAGATGACACCTGTGGCTTGTACTGCGCCTTTGAAATCATTTTCTGATATTTTATAGACTAAACAATTAATTGAAATAATTAATTAATCATTCAGTTAATTAAACATTTTAGCAGAGAATTACACTCACTTGTTTATTATGTACAGCCACCTAAAACGAATGCAGTCTAATACAACAGCCCTGCCATAAATCCAACCGTAATGTAAATTATAATGTAATAACTTTTATTGAAAATGATGACTCAGCTTTATGGTCATTTTGGAGGCAGTTATTTGTGGCGCTGTTGAACTGTTTTGCATCATACAGAGAGGTGTTTGTGTTATTTAGCTTACCCTCATTGATATAAATGGTTAGGACAAAATATTAGAAATGTATCAGTATAATGCAATATAGCAGCACAAACGGCAGCCTCCAAAGTGACCATAAAGTTGAATCAAGAACATTCATTGCATCGACTGCTGTATTAGACTCCATTGGTTTTAGTTAGGTACCTGTGAAACTGGCAACACAATATAAAACTAAGTCAAGCAATGTTTTATATTTTCTTGCTATAAAAACACCTCAACAATAAATTGATTCCACTAACAAGAACCGCTTCTGTGGCCAAAAACCTGTTAGCCTGCTTCCAAAAACTATTAAAACACACCAGTGACTCACAACTCACAGCTTGTGGGTCTTCTCATGGGATCTGATGACAGTGAGAAAGAAGATATAATAACAGCAATGAAGCTGCAGGTACGTATGTCTGTATGCTGGATGTCGATGGTTAAAATTTAGGGCAACTGCCGACTTGAGTCTTGTTATTTGTTGTTAATCCTGTCATCTTACAACTGCAGTGGGGTATGTTGCAAGATGAGATGTTAAAAATGAAAGCGTTGTTTGTATATCTGATGTCATACAGCATTGTATTTACTGCTATCTCCTTTATGCATAATGAAACACAGATAAATGTTTCTGTCAGTATCTAATCAGCCTAACAGTAGGATTAGGTTTGATCCCACGTGTGTAATGATGGGTTTGTGATCTACAAATCGCATCATTTCCCGTCGCTGAATGATTAAAAAGTGGCAGCTCGACAACAGCATATTCAAACACGAGAGGAAAAAAAAGAGAGAACTGGATGGAATATACACATACTGATACTTCCATGGTTACAAACTTGACTTAGAGGAGTTCAAATAGTTCAAGACAAGACTTGAATGAAGATGGAGCTTCAGGGATGTATAAATGCTTAGATTTACTCCAACAATTGTTTTTTATTAACAATAAAAAAAATACACTGATAAACACTTTGATTTTAGATCACTCGAGAAAGCAAACAAGCCGCTCTCAGATGCCTATATGTGCATACGCCGTGTGTGTAAGCCTGTGTGTTTTATTCATATTTGGCTCTAAGCCACTTGTCTCTGAAGAAGATATCAAAAGACCATTGTGATTTTCCTCCTGATTACACACCACACACTTTTGAGGATAAACGAGTTTGTCATATTTCACATTCAGGGGTTATTTTCTCCCCTCTGAAAGGGCCACCTAACCATGAGCACAGTAAAGTGACAGCTGAATGCAAACCAGTGGATTAGATGTTTGTTGATGAATCCAGTAACCGCTGTGCACAAGAGCATATTACACAGGAGAATGTGTTGTGGCACGTCCAGCAGCGGTTCCTCTCCTGGAACAGGTCTTCATTTACTGATTCCTCTTTGTGCTCCACAGTCACAATACCAAGACAACCACGTGGCTGGACCCTCGCTTGGCAAAGAAGGCGAAGCCCCCTGAGAAGTGTGAGGATGGAGGTATGTAGAGTGCAGTAGCTGCTCTATTCAAGCATAGAGTCATTTCATTAACTACTGCACTTTCATTTACATAAGGGCATACCTCTATTGTATGTGCCCCAGATTACACGATCCATCACTGCACAGATTTGCACACATCTAATTAAATAACCAACGAGGGTAAAATATTGTGTGACTTCTCTTTAAAATCACATGTCACCCAAGAGTAACCCTGGGCATCACAGTCATGTGGCCTAATTTTTTTTGGAACTGTAGAACTGGGGTATACTTTAAGGAATTCCAGACGTGCCTTTGTATCCCCAGGATGCTAATGTGGGCTTAAGTGCAGGCAGAGACACAGAGTGACCACGACTGAAAGAACGGGACCCTTCCAGTCGGGTTTTAATGGATTTTTACAGGCGGGCAGAAAGCTAGTTGGTGTGTCGCTTCTGAAAAGCAACTCCAAAGCTCTCTCTTGCGTGAAGAGCTCTTTTCTCTCTCTCTCTCTCTCTTTCTGTCTCTGTCTGTCTGTCTCTCTCTCTCTCTCTCTCTCTCTTTCTTATTCTCTCCCTCTGCCTGATATGTTCATCAGGGCATGACATGCATCAGCCATTCCAGCCGGCCTGCTTGTTGAAACCACAGAAATGTTCACTAAATTATTGTACGCTTTTTTCATGACTACTTTCTTATGCTAAACATCCCAGTCAGGGGGGGGAAAGATACACTGGTTCTACTGCTTGACTAACATGCTAAATGGGTTACAACTCCCAGATAATGCTCTACTAGAGATCGAGCCTGTCCTGTCTATCTCTGTGTGTTCTCTGTTTGCATCCTTCCACAACACAATAGCAAATATTTCCTTTTTGCAGAGTTACCTTACGGCTGGGAGGAAATTGACGATCCGCAGTATGGCACATACTATGTTGAGTAAGTTATATTGATTTATTCACATATGCAATTTCCAAGCACTCCAGCTGCCAGCATCAGTGCAAATTGTTTTTATCACACTTGTTCCTTCGCAGATGCACACGACGCACAAAAGCATTTCACCAGCGGGATCAGCGCACAAGTGCATATTACACTGCTTAGTGTACATTAGCAGTGAACCAGCATAAATCAATACTGTCTAAAAATAAACAAATGGATGTAGCACGCGGCTCATTTAATTCATCTTGGATGAAGATAACAGTTGGAGATTCTGATCAGGATATTCCCGTTGTTTATCAGTGGGTGGCAAAATGAAACTGCGGGTAACAACGCACTGACCTGTATGTGAACACACGCTGATTGTGTTCTTGCAGTGTTTGTGTAACAAGCATGTGTATGGAACGTGAGTCTTTATGTACAGTATGTCTCTGCATATTGTTTGTATATTTGCTCGCGTGCAAAATGTGTTTTTGTGCTCGCCAGCCCGGCAGGAAATCAGTGAAACGCGGCCATTGTAACAGCAGTAGAGAGAGAAGTGGGGAGATTTTCAACTAGAATGCATGGAGCGAGGAGAGTGGGGGCTGGAAGGAGAGGTGGCAATCTGTTGTGATGAAAGGAAAATGGGAACGCTCACGTTGTTTTATTGCTCAGGCTGCAAAAGGATCCCTCCTAGGTAGAAGTGACATGAGAGAGAAACCTGCACTGTTTGGACAAGGAGAGTCAATGGCATATAGATGGAGCCTGTAGCTGCCAGTGTTTTAGCTTGAAATGAGCTCACTATGAAACAATGGCTGTGTTTTTTTATGCCAGGGGGACAACAGGCTGTTTACCTTGTTGTAGAGGAACAGGATGTTGCTGGCAGTCGGGAGGTTCATTTCCTACAATATTAAATTGCTAAAAGCCATAGTAGTATCCCCACATAAAGAGGAGCCAAGTCAGCCTTTACTGTATGTGCACAGTGTTTATGAATGTATTTATAATGGCGCCACTATAGCATCCCTCTATTAGAAAAAAATGATTCCTTTATAGGGAGGTGCATACATAATTAATTGCAGAAAAATGGTGCAGTAATCTCAGTGAGTCAGAGGGTGTGCGTGCGTGTGTGAGGATGTGTGTGTCTGCGTGTGTTTGGAAGTCTCTTAAATCTAAGCCTGTTTATTTTGCAGCCACATCAACCAGAAAACCCAGTTTGAGAACCCGGTCCTGGAGGCAAAGAAGAAGCTGAGCCAGGAGACGGCTGCCATCCAACAAGCTGCCGCAGCACCTTCCCAAGGTAACAAGAGCACTGAAGAACATGCCCTCCTCTTCAACTTCCTCTCTGTTTGGAGAGGAGTTGAGCAAAGGACACAAATTAGATCTTGCACAACAGAAACTTTCAACTGCCGGATTTAAACTCTTTGTAACATGGGACGGTGACCTTTAAAAACATCATGAGATATTGCAGCCTGTCTCGTAGGTTTTAACGTCTCCCTCAAGTCTGTGTGAGACATGCAAATACATGCAGAAGTACTCGCACCAGCTTTCTGACTTGCAGCGTCATTGTCTGCTCAGATAAAAACAACACCACAAGAAATTCCAGTTTGACTAAGAAAATGAATGCTCAGTCTTCACTTTTTGTGAACTAGTACTTCTATTGCCTTTATTCAAGAACAGCAGGAGTTATTTTGGCCTTGTTTGATTCGTGTAAAGTTTTACCCGAGTTTATTCTATTTCTGTACTCCTTGTAAATCACTTTGGACATAAGCATCAGCTAATTGTCTCAAATATAATTGTAGTTTAATTACTTTGGCTCATGCACTGTACTGAGGGCAGCCCTTTCACCTCAGTCAGCGTGATGTGATAAATATGTTTTCTGGGAATAGAAAGTGGTCATCATTTCATGCAAGGTCAGCTGAACATGTCAACCTTCAAGTAGCCTCGAGCAATAATAGATTGTCAAAATGAGCCTTTACTTCACTGGTTTGCTCATATAATACAAGTTTTTGTCAGGGTAATGTAATGGTCTGTTCTTTTTGGTTGACATGCCATTTCCCCCCCCCCCCCACAATAAACATTATGAATTAAGTATGTTTTCATTACATTGGGTGTATAATAGATTGCAGTGCTGCAGCAGTGGAGATAGTAAGGCTTGTAGCGCTGGCAAGGTTTCAGGGACTGAGGGAGGGGAGGAGGCCGGCTTTTAACTGTGCATGTGGCAACAGCTGGAGGAACAGCACGTCAGAGAGTCCAAGCATAATCAGACATTTCTCTGCTCGGGTGTGTGGGGACTGAGGAAAGCGCCATCTCGCCCCTGATTACCGATTGCACAACTTAGTGAGCTGTCAGACGGTTGCTATGATAAAACCAAAGCATCATCAGACGACGGTTACACCTCAGGCTAGAATTCAAATTTATACACTTTTCCAAGATTCCCAGGGAGTTTTATGTCATGGCAATTATTCAAAATAAATAGGACATATAGATACCCATATAAATAAATCTATTTATGTTTCCACAAGAACAGGTTTACTTGACATCTTTTTTGTAGCGTGACAGGACAGTATTTTTATTGATACGTGCCTCCTTTTGTCATTTTTATTTCATGGACTGTTATTATGTATTGATTGCAGGTAATTTTGAGTCCATATTTTATGATGTGTTGCTGCAGCTAAACCTGCAAAGGAGACAATATTCTTTTTTTTGCTAGGCTTGCCAAACTACCAGGTTGTGTGCCCACACCTTTTCAATGGCTGCTTTGATCTGATGTATACTTGGTGCTTTCCCTGCAAGTCCAGGCCCGACAGTGACGGTTACGTTTAAATTCTACTTTCCTATGTGCATTCTTTTTCTCTAACCTTTAGGCACTGGTGGTGTAACCGGAAGGTCAATAGCTCAATCCTCCATACCGGCAGGATAAATCTGGGTATGGAAAGTGAAAAAAAAAAACAAGCAGCACCTGCCCCTCTATCATTACCACCTCTGAACCTTAACCCCAACTGCTTTAGTGAAGCTGCTCAGTGGCCAGTTTATCAGACTGTGGTTGTACTGGACAGCTTCCAGGTGTAAAAGGGATCAGGGCATTCCTGAAGAAGAAAAGCAGTGAAACTCCCCCCTGAATAGAATAATGCTGAATAATGTCACTGGAGATTCACAACACAATTGAGTCACACATGAGAAATCAAATACCACGGCTTTTTGATGTGCTGGATCTGATGGTTTTGTCTGCCTCTGGCTTCCAAACTCTGCCCACAAACATTGGCACAGAGACCTGCACTTGGACTCCCCCACACAAGTACAGGCTCGCACACGCCACACTCATTTCCTCCCTCCATTACATCTGTCTGCTTCTTCACACACAAACGTGCAGCGAAATGGTTATTTCAGCATTCGGTGGCGGCAGAAGAAGAAAAAAACATTTAATGTTTAGTTTATCAAGCAATTTGAATGTGATTATGTAAATGAGCTTGGCTTGATCCATGCGACAGTGTGGACATCTGGAGTCCACACTGACTGTGATAAGTTACACTCATTCACACCATGTCTGGAGTGGAGTGTTTATGACTGCTGAACTATTGGATAGTATGAGTGTGCCTGCATTTAAATTCCTCACACACGCACACACACACACACACCCCTCTGGAAGTTATCGACTGTTTTAAAAACTGAATGAAATGAGAAGGAAAATGTGCAGAACTGTTGCTGTGATCTTGAAAAGTAGATAGAGAAAGAAATATAATGGTAGAACACGACATCAGACAGCCAGCGTTTAGTCTGTCTGTACTGTGCGACTGTAGAAACATAGCAGTTCAACATGGTGGACTTGGTTCAAGACTCATTCTGGTGGTTCACCTGGTAAACTGTGCTCCCATTGTACAAAGGCTCCTTACTGCAGAGGCCCAGGTTTGATTCAAACCCATGGCTCTTTGCTGCATGTTGTCCCTTTTTGAACTGAAACAATTCTTATTTTCTGGTGATTAGACTCAGCAACTAATAAATTAATATTTACCTTTTTTCTGGCAGACTATACTAATAATTAATTGATCCTAACAAGTAACTAACAAGTAACAAGTAATATCACTATCATATATATATATATATATATATATAATATCATTTTCCTCTGGGGCACAGACCTCAATTGTTGTCTAGAAACTATTAAAAGCACATGAGTAAGATACACTGTTGCACTGACATGTTCTTTCACTACCACAAACCCAGACACACCACTGAGTCAATCCCACATACTCCATACCGGTGGCATAAAAACTAATTAGAGCAGCAATTGTGGCTGAAAGTAGTCCCCAACAAATGGACTTCCTACCCTTGTTTGAGCAATTTCTGCAGTTTTAGGATTTTTTTTTAACCTCTGTATTAAATAAAACAATAACCCTGATTACATATTTACAAGAATAAATGGACTTTAGAGTTTTTTTGCTTTTGGTCTTTGGTTTTGGTCTTTTTTATGGAATTTGTTGACAATAATATATAATTATGGTCAATATAATCCCAAACTCCAACTGAGATCATCTTTAACTGGCATAGTGACAGTGACATTTTGTTTTGGGGACTGTTATTGTTTCTTTGAAGGAGATTTCCACCACTAGTTATCTTTTTTTTTCCACCAGAAAAATGTATTACATTAATATTAATGTAACTTTTTTATAATAAACATTTATTGTTAGTGCTGACACAGTGCTATGATGAGTAATACTAATAGTAGAGAAACTTAGTAAAGTATGTTTATTATTATAAAGCAAATTTTTCTCTCGGGTCATTTTGCTTTGATTTTTCAACTTGTAGGATAAAGAGCCAGGTAGATTCTTTTAAAAAATGACAGACCATTTTCAAAACTTAAAATGAATTTTCTGGCATCCCAGACAGCCACATCAGATTCTCTCAGTATGCAGCACAGTCGCTGGAATGTGCATCATTTGTCACCGCCTGGATTCACTTTTGCTGTTTTTCAGTCGAAGCTATACAGCCCATGCCAGAGATCGTCAGGCAGCCAGGAAAAAATGGTGTGTCCATGATCTAAAGTGCTGATACCACAGTAATGCCAGATAGGGAAGCTGCTCAGTTTAATGCAGTGTGACCCTGACAGTTGGTTATCTAGTGTATTGCGTATGCCACAGACAGGCTGCTGGTACATATTGATGTTGCCACTGACCTTAAGTTGTTCCTTACTCAAGTTCTAAAAAGTCTACACTGACAAACCTTTTTTTTTCTGAGTCACTGCCTGCAGTATGGAGGGGATAAGAGAGGACGTCGTGCTAAATTGGACACTGTCACAGGCGTTATATCACTGCTCTGCTCTATAGTTTTGTAAAAGGATGGAGCATGTAACAGTTAACAGGTGAATTAGCATCTAAAGCTAACGTTTTACATCATTTTATCTCTCTGTTTATGCTCCTTTCTCACCAGGATTATACAAAAATGTTGATGGATTTATCTAGTTTAGGCATGTATATCATGCCTATTAATTAGAAATGACTAATTAGTATGTTGATCCTCCGCACATAATGCGTATAATTGATGTTCAATGTAGACATGCATGGATTTTTCTGTCTTTTAAGAGGGATGTGAAGTGAATTTATTAATCACCGCTGTTAGGTTTAATGTCAAGCTCTGTTTGTCTTTTTCATTTTTAACCCACGTTTAGCTCACGTGCACAATTTGATTTGCAGGTAAGGGAGGTGCGTCTGGCTTCACTGCAGACCCCAGCCAACTGAAGGGAGAGATGTACCACACAGCGCTGAAGAAGAGCTCCCAGGGATTTGGATTCACCATTATCGGAGGTGACCGCACTGATGAGTTTCTGCAGGTGAAAAACGTGCTCAGCGACGGCCCTGCAGCCCAGGACAACAAGATGGCGTCTGGTAAGCAGGAACCTCTGCAGATGTACACACACTTGGCCGCAGAAGTGGACAAGACACAAAGATTATTTCCTGTTCGGATAAACACCAAAATCTCATTTAGCTGCCTGGAAGATCTATGTGTTTATAACTACTAATTTCAGCAGTATTACAGAAAATTATTTTTCAGCCAACCTGTGCCAAGTGTGCTACAATGCACCTGGAGGTATTAATTTTACCTCTGTAGCTCACACTTAGCCTAACACTGTCCCCTGAGTTCAACACGGTAATTCTAGCGCTGTCAAGGGCACAGTTTTATAGCAGGCAGTCTGATTATAGTGGTTGTGAAGCCATATAACATCTTTGTTTTTCAGTTTCTGATCTTTGCCGTTGCCTTCCGGCGGCTGTCCGCTTAAGCCAACAGCTGTGAGCTCTGTGTGTGTGTGTGTGTGTGTGTGTGTGTGTGTGTGTGTGTGATGGCTACAGTGTTACAATGTGACAGAAATCTACACCCGTCTTCCCTCCATGTAGTTGTAGCAGAGAGTGCTGTTCAGGTCTGTTCAACAATGGAGCAAGTGAAGGAGAGACAGGAATAAAGTAGGATTGAATGGTAGACTGAAGATAAAAGGAAAGGGAAGAGGTACAGAGGGAGCTGCCAAAATGAAAATATGAGAAAGCAGTGAAGAGGAAAGGGACATTTTAGAGGAAAGATCCATCTGACAAAGGAAAGAGTAAAGCATTGTAGAGAAGTGATGTCTAAATTAAATACCAGAAGAGAAAGTCCGCCTTTCTCCTCACTTTCTTTCCTCTCTTAAGGTGATGTGATTGTTGAGATTAACGGGATGTCCGTGCTGGGGAAAACCCATCCGGAGGTGGTGCAGATGTTCCAATCCATCCCCATCAACCAGTACGTGGATATGGTTCTTTGCCGTGGATACGCGCTTCCTCCAGATGTGGATCTAAACAGCGATGATCCTCTTCCACCTCCTCCTCCACCACCGGCCTCTCAGCCTCAGCAAGCTCTGCATGGTGGAGAGGTGGTGACAGCCGTGCCCCTCATCAATGGGCAGCCGCTGCTTGTGAAAGGCGACGTTCTCCACGGCTCGTCTCAGGAGCTCCACTATGTCACTACGGATGCCAGCGGTCGACCCGTCGTAGCGGCCCTGCCGAACGGGAGACAGGGGGATCGCGCAGAGGTAGCCACCACGATGCTGCAACCAGAGCTGGTGAGCGTGCCGTTGATTAAGGGGCCCGGAGGATTCGGGTTCGCCATTGCTGACTGCCCGCTGGGCCAGAAGGTAAAGATGATATTGGATGCCCAGTGGTGCCGTGGCCTGCAGAAAGGAGATGTCATCAAGGAGATCAACAGGCAAAATGTCCAAACGCTGAGCCACGCCCAAGTGGTGGACATTCTCAAAGACTTACCCGTGGGCAGCGAGGTCAATGTGCTAGTTCTACGAGGAGGTGAGAGACTAAAAGAACAACACATCTCTGTATTTGTCTGCCTGTCTATCTGACTACCTTTCCACCTATCTTTCTCTATGGCTGTCCATGTGTATTTTTAATTTTTCTGGCAAACTGAATGGCCGTATATCCACGTTATTCTATTCTTTATTCTCATGCTTTAATGCCGTCTCCTGTGTGACATAATTTGCTCTTGCTGTCAATACAATTTCAACAGTCCCCATGGGAGGTGAGGTCAGCGTGCTGATACTGACAGGAGGTGAGGCGGTGTTGTGGCTGGTTGAGGGGCATCGACTAACCACACACTGTTGTACTGTAGAAGCCTGGGTGATGCCACTGTGTCTGTGGTCACCACAATAGAGACTGCTGCTTTTTTTTTTTTTTTTATGTAGATCCACCTGCACCTACATAACTGTTGCATACCTTCATCAAACTGAACACTGTTTCTTACCATCTTTACATTCACAAACTGTACATCTCGAGCATCCCTTGAGCGTTCCTTTTGTGTGTCTCTTCTCAACCTGCTTCTGTTTAGGACGACTCCCAATGAGGCGTAATGCAGTCTGTTGCAACTCTCAGAGCAGGGATTACATAAGCGTGGGTATGTGCTTGATACCAGGGGAGAGAGGGAGGAGGGTAGGCACCCTTCAAATGTCTCCTACATCTCCAGCCACCCCAGGGATTCACTGTGTGAAGCGATGAAGCTCGGATTGGCTTTGATCATCAGCAGAGCGCAGGCGATTTCTGCATGCTTCTACATCCATGGGCCCTTAAAGAGCCATGGCTAAATGTCTATCAAGGGAAGGTCCCCGGGGGCCTCCTCCCCGTGGCCGCGCCCCAACCCTCCTCTCTCCTCTCCCACACTACTCCCCCTCACCGCTGTGCCACGATCACCATGTCCTGCTCCACTGGCACATTGCATGACCCCACAGTCAAAGCAGAGCTGGACTCAGCCTCACCCACTCTGCCCAACTGAAGAGCTAATGCCAGCTTTAACCCTCATTAGACAATGGCCTTTAGCTTGGAAGAGAGATCTCCCCTGCGTTTGTGTGTGTGTGTGTGTGTGAGCGGTGGGCATCACTTAACAGGAGAAGAGCAGAGCTTAGAGAACGGATGGAAGGAAAAGAGTGGTGTGTTTCAGGTGTGAGCACGGTGCACTTGTCTTATTTCCTGGCCTTTGATGACTCTTGATGTTGGATTAGGAATTTTGCAGTGAAGCGTAAAAACGCTGCTGCGTCTTCCCTTTTACATCAGGCTCCATTAACCCCTCATCAAGCCAAGTGTTGGTCCAGCCCCACAGGGCTGTAGGCTCCAGAGGAGTGTTTGTTAATCCAGTTTAGGCGGGGAGGGGAGGAGGGGGCTGTACGAGATGATCTGTAGGGAACAATCTGAGTGCTTGAGATGAAACGTGTGGGTGTACTGTACAGCGAACAGAGAGAAGGAAGGGAATTATCGGTCATTGAATTATATGCATGAATTTCTAATGCCATCACCGGCTTCCTCGCCACTGCATTGGGTTTCCATGTAGTCAGCACTCCAGCACATGTACTATCTTTATATTCCCTATGTATCTTTAATCACACATGGATGTATATTCCCGAATGGAGCATTCTTTAGTAAGTACACCTCTTGAGTATAGAGCAGCTCACTGGTTTATTTTTATGCTCACTGCTGCTGTTTCACAGCCAGAGAGGCAGTGCCACCTGGTGGACACTGGTTCAGTCATTGCTGTCATTCTAAATCATATCTGCATTTCTCACCATATTCCTGTTGTCTATCTATGTCTCTCCATAGGTCAAACATCCCCTGTGAAGAGTCTAAAGCCTGTGAGTAAAAAACATATCTTTTCCTATTTCCACATTATTGTTTCCCCATGGGGACTTATCCTGCAATTTAATTTCAAAGCTTTTTGTCCTTCAGCTTAACCAGCAAGCCTCTGTTGCATCGAATTAAATGATAGCAATAAATTTGAATATTGATTATGTTTCTGGGCGCCTCCCTTTGTTTGCTCTGAATAACGGTCTTAATTACTTTCTTTCAGTAGTCGTATTCTTAGGGCTATTGTCACGGGATTGCAATGGTAATGAAGCATGGATGAGCCTCTTTAGATATGGTGGTATTATTAATACAACATTTTCCGATAAAGAAGTTGCCCTTTCTGCTTCAATAGGCCCCATCACAGCCACGGGGAAGTCACATACAAATCCCATTGCTTAGCCTTCATAACAATCAAGGGAATGTAAAGTGAAAACAATCTATGTTAAAATAAAAAGCAGAAAGCTGGTGAAGTGACCTTTTATTGCTTTATGTAATCTATCACAATTAGATATTCAGCCACTTGTCTGGTATAATGAGCTGTAGAGACTATCAATAAAACGTGTCCTTCATAGGTGAATACCAAAGGATGTTTGATGAATGAATGGAAAAATTCAAAGTTGAAATTGTAATTACAGCCACAATAATGACACTTAAAGCAATGAGTGGTGTTAATGGTACATTTTATTATATTTCATGTCAGAGACAAGAAATGACGGCCAGCACAGAGACTTTAGACGTTACTGCAGACTCGACCCCGCAGGCCCTGCCTTACCATTCCAACACGAGCACCCTGCGCTCCGCCGACTCCCCCAAACGAGACGCTACAGAGATGTATCTGAAGTCCAAAGCCTTGCTGGAGAGCAGACGTAAGTCCAACACGCCTTCAGTTGTTCTTACAAGTTGCTTTTTAACATCATGCCCAATTCAACTCGAAACCTTGACATCTCACTCAGAGTATTACTCATCCGCAGAGCCTCACACCAAAGACATCGATGTTTTTCTAAAGAGAGACATAGAAACAGGCTTTGGCTTCCGTGTTCTGGGAGGTGAAGGTCCACAACAGCCAGTAAGTATATCTAATACTTATATGCATATTTTAGGTATTTTAATTTCTCCTATGGGCCGATTATACTATAAAGAAAGTGGCTGATGTGAATGTGGATAAAATTCCCTAGCTATTATAAAGGCTTTATGTGCCTATAATGATTCTAATTTCTATCCCTTAAACTGACAGTTCTCTATTATACTTACCCTCTTTCAGAATGTCTTTCCCCAGGTGTACATTGGGGCCATTGTGCCCAGCGGAGCTGCAGAGAAAGATGGTCGTCTGAGAGCAGGAGATGAGCTCATTGGCATTGATGGTGTGATGGTGAAAGGTCGTTCGCACAAGCAGGTGCTGGATCTGATGACCAACGCTGCCCGTAATGGTCAAGTTATGTTGACCGTGCGCAGGAAGGTCATCTACAGAGGTAACAATCAGAACCACACCTGACGCACTTCAGATGTTTTATTTACTTTTGTAAAAATCTTTCACTTTGATAAATGGATGCTATGTTCTGCTGTCTTTTGATGTAATAACAGAGAGCTGTACAGTGTATCTAGTTCCTGAAACCTTGTTATAAACATCTAATGTCTCCTAGGGCCTTCCTGAGAAAAACCCTCTGACACACAGGAAGTGTTGCATTTTATATTTTGACAGAGAGGGGAATCAGGGAATAGAAGCCTTGCACAGACTGCCTTAGTAGATATCTCTCCACCAATGTGGTCACCGGTAGCCATTAGCAACCGCTTTCTTTTTTAACATCCACATTCTGTAGATAAATAATACTGCTCCATTGTGACTCTGTTAATAATACTCATTTATAAGATACCAGTTTGTAACTTCTATTTGCTTATTTGAAGTACAGGAATCTCCAGACCATTCTGTGAAAGACCCTCAGGAATGCAAACACACACACATAAACACAAAGAAAGTTGCATTAAACACAAATTACATTAGCATCTGTATCCTTTTCGGTTCAGAAGCGACAGATGAAGAGATTCAGGAAATGACTCCAGTGCTGGTGAACGGTTCTCCCAAGCTACCTCGCCTACCAATGCCCAGCGCTCTGGACCACGAGTCTTTTGACATCACACTCCACCGCAAAGAAACTGAAGGGTTTGGCTTTGTCATCCTCACCTCCAAGAGTAAACCACCGTATGGCGGTGAGAATCTAGTCGCTCTAATCCTGCATCCTGATTTTTAAGATTTTCATCAAGAAAATGTAGCAGTGTATAAACATCAAGGACAATAGAAATATGGCTTATTGATCGCTGGTGTAGAAGAAATAACATTACTGTTTGTCAAAGGTGGGTATAAACTATTCATATGTGGATTTGAAAACTAAAGACTGAGAGGAATTTCTCTTAACCTTTATGACTTTAGTGGTATAACCCGATTTAAAGAGGCCGAAGAATCAATTATATGAAAAGAGTGGTGTTTTTCTCCTTTGAAGCTAATATATACCCCCAGTCTCTGCATCAAAAATTCAAGACATTAACTAAATGTTAATTAAGCCAGGACAAAGCAGTTTTTCTGGACTGTGGAGTCCATATCATTATGTTGGATCTCTATGTATGTTTCAAGGTTTTCATAATGGCCACTGCATCTGGCTCTTAATGTCTCATTTCTCTTTCATATCTGCCATTTCAGTTATTCCACACAAAATTGGCCGAATCATTGAGGGAAGTCCAACCGACCGCTGTGGCCTGCTGCACGTCGGAGATCGTATCTCAGCGGTCAACGGGCGCTCCATTATCGAGCTCTCTCACAATGACATTGTTCAGCTTATTAAGGATGCCGGCAATGTTGTCACCCTCACTGTGGTTCCAGAGGATGGTGAGCGCCCACATGTGCATTTATTACATGAATGTGATGGTCTTGTGATCAATTTGGTTCAATAGGATTTTTAAACTCTATTATCTGCAAGTGAGACATAATCAAAGAAATCAGCCATGCACATAATGAGAAAATATAATATTTTATTCTCAGTGTTCAGAGTTTAGTCTGAATTTTGTTCTTTTGGTGGTGTATCTAGTTAAATCTAAAGGATGAAGTGTTAAAAATGAATACGAAACGTGTGGGCATTTCTACACTGATCACTGTGTCCACAACACATATATCAACATGTATTGTAGAATACAAAGGCCCTCCATCTGGAGCCAGTTCAGCTAAACAGAGTCCAGCTCTTCAGCACAGAGCCATGGGGCAAAGGTCAGCACTGCAGGATGAACGGTAAGGATCTTCTCTCAAAACAAAAGAAAAGCATGAAACCACAAAAAAAAAAAAAAAACAACAACAGCACTTTCAGTCACCGGCAGAAAGAGGCATTTGAATTTGTCTAAACATCTTGTGCATAGTACACAGTAGTGCACTAACTATAGCTACCCTGTGCATAGTTTAACTCCCCCCATTTGTACCCTAAAAGTACAAACTGTGTCCCAAATCATCAAAATGTCCCTTTACAAACTTGTCACATTAGATAATACAGAGGAAAAATAGTGTGTCTTTGTTGTTTTTATGTTTCTTCTCTCCAAATAAAAATGACCACCTCCTCCTTCACTGTTGGTGTTCTGACTTACTGCTCCCACCTCCATTTCTTTCCTGAGGTGTGTGAGTGTACACAGAAGTAGATACAAAATGCAGCAAGAAGCTGGATTGCCCTGAGCTAGAGAAAATTTCTCCCAACAAAGACACCGGTGTAATAAATAAAAAAATAAATAAAAGTGTGCAAGATAATAATGCGCATAGTATAGAACATTTAGCACAACACAGCACACAAATTAAAACATCCAAGTGTGAAGAAAGCAGCCCTCCCCTATTTAATATCCAGCATAAAATTCGATTTTAAGTTTTGCATAATGGTATTTGGTGTTTGTAGCCTGCAGCCTGCTGTTTACACGCTGTTTACTGAAGAAATACATCTGTTGTTTGTTTTAGTTATAACCTGGATGTGGAGGAGAAAAGGGAGGGAGTTAACTGGTCTGACCACAAAACGCTTCCACTTAGTGAGCAGGGAACGCTTTGTGTGACAGGACCTAACCAGGTAAGAATAATCCTCTCATTCCTTTCTCTCTGTGTTGTCTTAGTTTTTTCACATTTTTACACAATAGGCAGTCACATCTGTATGAATGTATTATATATGTACAGTGTATATAATATATAATAATGTATATATGTATACTGTGTGTTTGTCTGAATGTGACATATCTCGGTGTGTCTGCATTTGAGCGTATTAATGACTGTTAACTTTACGCTGTGTAGGGCTGTCTGACAGTGGAGTTAGAGAGGGGTCCCAGGGGCTTTGGCTTTAGTCTGCGAGGGGGAACAGAGTATAACATGGGCCTGTACATCCTGAGACTGGCTGAAGATGGACCTGCTCAGCTGGATGGACGGATCCATGTGAGTTCTCCTTTTATTATTACCTTTATACTGCTAAAACAAACAGGAAACTGATTTTAGCAACACTTAAGCGGACTTTAGGTTTGACTTTTTAGAATACTGGCATGTAAAAAGTTTAAATTGCCCCTGTGGCCAGATGATATTGACACAAAATGTCAAATGCACTATTAGTGGTGCCTAGAAGCTAGAAGATGCATTATTTATCACAATACTCAGTTTTGGTTGGAAATAACAACATACTGATATAACTTTGCTAAACTGGTGGAGTTAAATGTATGCATGCAAGTTTGCCCTCAGGACTAAAAGAATTTCAGAAGTTCACATTAAGGTCATTATTCCAAGGGGGTAATGAACATGTTTAGTGTATTTCGTTGGACTAATATATCAGATTTTGTCTCGTGCACAGTTTAGCTAAAGCAAAGTTTATTGAATTTCTGAAAATTGAAATTGTGTCGGGGCTAAGAGAGGTCAGGTAGTCACCACTGAGATTCATTCTGTCTGGACAATGAATATCCACGGTAAATGTCATGGGCACCATTCACATGGGCAGCCAGTAATGTTGAGATGTCTCGCTCTGAACCAAAGGTTCGGACAGAAGGCAGATAGTCACAGCCATCCACAGCTAACAAGAAATATGTAAAAAAAAAAAAAAAAGACTAGATATTTGATACTTAAATAAAAGTCAATGCAGTCTTGGGAAACTTGTTTGGTGTGCTATTATATAGACCATTACGTTGCTGAAATCTAATTTTGCACTTTTTACTAGTTTATAAAGGAGAGAGGTAAATCAGAATTAAAAGGTTGAGGATATAATACTGGAGATGCTGTTAGCTATAATGTCTTTTTTTGTTTTGTTTTGTTTTTTGCTTTTATTGAGTTCTCTACACAGCGTATAGAAAGTTACATTTACAGATTTGTTCTTGTTTATTATTTATTGATTTTTAGCAGACTGTATGTCCTTGAGTGTCTATCCATCCATCGATCCGTCTATCCATCTATCAGCGTGCTTAAGTACGACACTGACCATTTCAGGGAAGGTCACTCTGTAACTGACCCTGCACTCTTTTGTCCATGGAAAAGGTTCAGCCAAATTAGCATTTCCCCGTGGGGATGAAACAATCACATTATTAATATTAGGATGAGGGGGAAGATGGTGCAGTGTTGGAACAGAATAGAAGCTCCTAGAGGGAATCAATCTTAGACTTGCCAGACTGTGGTCTCTGGGCATGACTTTGCCTATCCAAGGATGGAGAGGAATGTCAACACTGATTAGATCCTAATACACTGACATGTTTACACGCTTTATCCTGAGTTATTTTGTCATCTCCAATAATAGATGCTACCTCCAGGGTATTACAAAGCATGTGTGTGTATGTGTGTGTGTGTGTGTCGAGTGAAATTCTAGTTCTTTGATTATGCAAGTTTGTGTGTGAGCATGCCACTTCTGTATGTTTTAGTTAAAGTGTGTATGCATACACAGTGGAATATGCTAAGCTCTGAAAGGTGAGTTTCTATTTAATAATTGCTTTTGTGTATTGCTGACAGGTCGGAGATGAGATAGTGGAGATTAACGGGGAGCCGGCACGCGGTATTTCCCATACACGGGCTATTGAACTGATACAGGCTGGAGGAAACAAAGTGGTACTCCTGCTGAGACCTGGGGCGGGCCTCGCTCAGGATGGCAGTAAGTACTGTGCACACACAATTTATTCAGTGATAGACATTGATTAAAGGAATAGCCTGGGAAATTTATTTATTCACTTTTGTGGGAGTTAGATGAAAAAAATTGATATTACTCTCGTATCCGTCTGCTAATAGCCAGGAGCCTTTAGCTGATGGCAGTAGTAAAGAGCCTGGCTCTGTCCAAAGGTAAAAACAAATACCAACAAGTACCGTTAAAGTTTAACAAGTATTATCTTTGTGTAAGTGTAAATACGACAAGCTGCAGTGTCACGGGAGCAATAACATGTTCAACTACATGGTGACAACACTCTAATAAGAAAATGTCTAGTGCATGCACATATTCCCATAATCACATATCATTTTTTACAATTAAATTTTTTGCATGAATTGAACACACAGGATGCAACATATTATTTTTTTTTAGCTTTGCATGTACCTTTGAGCAGAGCCAGGCTAGCTGCCCCCCCTGTTTCCTGTCTTAATGCTAAGCTAAGCTAACCACATCCTAACAGAGATTTGAGAGGGATTTGAGATCAGTCTTCTCATATAACTTTTTCACAAAACATCCAATTATTCCTAACAATTCCATTCCCTTTTCTGTATAATTAACTTTTAACAATGGCCTAATTTATTAATAAAATAAATAAAACATTTACATTTACAACCAACAAATTGTTATCAACTGGATTGGATTTACTTCCTAAATGTGTTTACTGGTTTACAAGGAGGGGAACATTTATGGTAGTTAAATACATGCTGAATCCATAAATCCACCTGATGTTTAGCCAATAATAACGACTCTATTTTGTTGCTAATTGATGGAGCCTATTTTGGAATGTCGCCCCATATTGATTTGAATTTACTTTCTTTATTGAGCTTTTTTTTTTTTTTTTTTAATTTATTCATTTAATCTCTAACCATCTTCTTTCTTTTGGCTGTTTTTCTCTTGCCCCTGATGCAGGTAGTACAGCTTCTTCTACTGTGTGCTACTACACTGAGCACCAACACTAACATCTTCACTGCTTTTAGTGACCTCTTCTCTTTTACCTTGGTAATTCTTCTCTTTCTCATGTATCTTCTATTAACCTCTCAGTATATTTTTTCTCCCTTTTCTCACAAAATTTCAGTATTGTGTGTTGAACATTATATAATATCTGCATGCCCATATGGTGTCTGTAAAATATGTGTTTCTCTTTCAGGTCAACCTGATCAAAAACGCATTTCACCCACAAGCTATTCCGGAGAGGTGTTTTACTCCAATACATCACCCCTGTCCTCTCCATATCCCACTGGGGCTTCCATCTTTGTTTCCCCTCCCTTCTCCAGCAAGCTGAAACATTCCCGCAGCTGGGGCGCCACATCCCCGCAAGGCTACAAGCCCCGCAGCAGCGGGGGTTTAAGCTCAGTGGAGGAGAGCAGTGAGTGGGCTGACAAGGAGGTAGAAAAGCTCTCTCCCGTCTCCCATGAACATATGAAATTCTACAAGAGGAACAGGCCCACAAAAGACTCCAGAGAGCTAAGCAGCCCAAAGAAAACAGGGGAGACATTTCCTAAAGCCAAAGAGCAACATCACACTCCCAAAAAGACCGAGAGTCAGGCACAGGATGAAGCACAGAGCAGAAACAGGACGTCTCAGATACAGACAAAAACGCGATCTACAAGCCCTAAGAAGTCTACTCAAGCTGGACAGCAAATGGCTTTGACCCCGCAACGCACAGAGCACCAAGGCCCTCAGAGGGGATTAAAAGACTCTTCCAGCAGAGAGAGCTTGGATCATGAAAAGAAAAATGGCAAAGGCATAGCAAATCTTGAGATTAGACAATACACACAAGGAAGAGGGTCAGAAGATAAAGGAGAGAGGACCAGGCCTGGCCGTGACCAAGAGAGTTTTAAAAGAAGGGTGGCAGGAGAGTCTCACTACCACAGGACATCTCATGCAGTAAGAGTAAGTGAGAAAGGTACAAGCAAAGACTCAAGACAGAGAGATGCTAATGGGAAATCTACAGAAGACATGAACACAACTAAAGAGACTATCAACAAAAGAGAAACGCTGCTGTCTAAAGATTTACGCAGTAGAAAAGTTTCTGTAGTTTCGCCAAGAGAGCGAAAAGTAAGAGAAGATACATTGTCTTACTCCAAAGAGGTCAGTAGTAAGGAAGGCATAGTGGCCTCTGTAAACAGTATTCAAGTGGCCCTGCAGAGCCCAAAGGGAACTCTTGGCCCCGGCCCTTGGAAAGTGCCCAGCTCAGCCAAAATCCTCTCTGAGGCAGAGGTCCTTCGTGACCCCTTATAATAGAATATTGAATCACCCAGACTTGAGCTGTGCCATGGAATATTTAACAGTACTCTCAGTGGATTGTTTTTTTTTTTTGTTTTTTGTTTTTTTTCTCTGAGTTCTTCCATAAAACAGAGAAGTGCAACATGGTGTCACTTATAACCTTTGGACCCAATGTCCAGATTTGTCTTTTGACAAGGTCTTTTTTTTGGGAGTCCCGTGACATCACATGTGGCATGTAGCAGCTCCCCTCTGCCTTGTCCGCTGCTTCAGCATCTTTGATGTGAGACTTAAGCATGTGCGGCATGCTCGGGGCCTTGCCAGATAAGACATTCTGAAATGTGAATATGTGCCAATCTTGGGAGCCTCCTGTGGAATGACGACTACCAACAGCGCTTCACCCATTACAATGCAATGACCCATATGCAAAGAAAAGGAGAAAGGCCCTCGCCTCTCACCTGTAGTATACACCACATGTGACTGTCATCCAGGGTTTCATTTTGCTCTCAGTCTCATTGAGATATTTTGACTTGTCTTTTTTCTTAAAAGTTTGCTCAACTGCATGCAGTCGGTCCTTCTGTTTGTTTTACTGCACGTGTTCTGCACATCACTGAGGATGATTCTTGTTTCTCAACACCAGACAGATTTCTAATACAATCCAGCAAGCGTTCACTTTGCCGGGGACTCTAGACTGTTCTATGGTTATAGACATGACTCTCCTTCATACAAACAGTATCATTAAAAAGACCAGAAACTTGTGGTTTGAGAACTTGTTTACCATGTGTATGATAGCCAACGTGTGTAATTTATTGAGATAATAGATTAATATGTGTATATGTAGCTGTACCAAGCCATTCCACATTTTGATATAGACTTCAAAGATTTGTCCCACGTTATTTGAGCTTTCACCATCCTTCCAGTGTAGTTCAGTGGTAGGAATTACCATGGATCTTGTAGTTCATTAAACGTATAGGTAGCGTGCAAACCGCTGTACCAAATGTTTGCGATCGCTGAAAATGTGTCTCATTGTGAAATATAATATATATATATATATTTGAATGTGTCATGTTTTGCTAACTTTTAAATATCTATTGAATTCCATTGCACTGCATTTGCCCTTGTAGCATAAAAGAACGACCATAAATTGTATTTAATTCGTGATGTTGACTTGCCTTGCTACCAATGCATTTTCATTATTATTAATTTTATTATTGTTATTATTATTTTATAAAGCTATTTCATTTTTTTCTTAAAGGATTCACTGTTTAAGGCCAAACTTGCAATTTATATAATACTGTTCAAGCTCTGAGTCATGGCCCCTGATGGTTTTATCTATTGAAAAATAAGAAGAATGAGGGTTTTCGATGTACATGTCAATCCTGCTGTGTGATTATGTGCCAGGGTGGCTTGAAGGATAATGGAGCTTAGAGAGTGATGTGGTAGTTTAGTGTGATATTGAGCCTGCTGCTGAAGTAAGACAGATAAACAGAGATCCCACCTTCTTACAAACTTTAAAGGTAGCTGAGCTGATATACAATTAAAAAATCAGTTTCAATTTCACTTTTACTTTACTGCATTTTTTTTTAGCTTCTGCTGTAAAATCAGAGAAATATACTTGCTCAACATGCTAATACAACTTATGAGAGTAAAATATGTTCAGATGAGCTCAGGGAACGCAGTATAGTAGCAAAATGTGTGGCAGAGTCAATATCAGTCAAATGGTGGTTGAGGTCTATGATAAGAGCTTGTGATTGTATAAGGGAGCTTTTCAGGTTAAAATTTACTAGATGGTGCGCCGCTATGAGCCAATCAGTGGTAGGTTTTTGTGCAATAGCTTGGTTGGTAAATCCAACCCAGAGTGTCAGGTACAGGCAGTTCAGTCTGGTGAATCAGATAATGCCCTTTTTGTTGTCAGTCCTCCACACTGTTGTACTCCACTTTATTTTTTTTAGTTTTGACCATTTTGTATCTCATCTCTGTGTCATACTGTGGCCTTGCATCGCTTCATTAGAAAAACAATCCTTGTGGTACCTTCTACATTCTGTAGGAACATTAGATGTAAATGTTTGTACATTGTACAGCACCTTTATAAATACTTGCTGAGTGCTCTTTCTGGGGGTAAAAAAAAAAAAAATAGAGGTATATTAAAACGCTCCATTATTTTTTTATGTAAAAAAAAAAAAGAAACTATTTAAAAATTGATTGAAAAGGATAGACTATGACCTTGACATGGTGTTCCGTTCATGCACTGAAAAATAAAGTTTTACTGAAAACACCTTCTGGATCTCTTGTACTAAAACTAAAATACACATTCGCTTAAAACTATCCTGTTCTGTTTCTGAACTATATATCATTGTACACCAACACAGTCAGAATTCACAGAATAATCATTTAGGGGTCATATTTGGATTAATTTGCTTCACAGTACAGTTCAACAATGATGTCCTTTCATATGACAAAACAGCATAAGACACTGTTACTATGGCAGATTTCCAGTTGTCATGGTAGCCGCCTGCTTTTCTCAACAGGGCGCAGAGAGAGGGGGTGAATGCACAAAGTAGATGCTTTTTCAATTACGAGAGGAAGCTCAGAGGCATCTTACGCCACATATGCGTCGTGTCCATTAAATACCCATATTTCAAAAGCATGCATGAATCATGGGGCTGTGTTTGGAACGGGAACACAAATGAAATTTGTTCAGAGCCCCAATGAAACTATCAGACTGGTTTCAAATCCTCAATGAAATCCCAGCTGCATGAGCGATATAAGAATTATATACTGTAAGCTATGAATCTGGTTAAGTACCCTACTGTATATTTTACATAAAGCTGAAACACATGAATGAATCACACATAGTGTATTAGTAATAAGTCAAACAGGTGTAACTGTAAAACATTCATGAGAAGCTGTTTGCCAAAAGCTCTACAGTGCAGTGTGTTACTTGTGTGGGGATTAAGCACTTGTATATCAAAATTATCCGCCCGGAGCTTCTACAAATCATGACTGAAAGTTTACTTTAACTGATGAACTATTTTCTAGTAATAGACCAAAGATTTGTTTTTTTGACTTTTTCTCAAAGTCTGTGTAAAAGCAATTCTGAGATTTCTTTCAAAATACATTAAATATGTTGGAAAGTAGTTTCTGAAAACATGTGAAAAAACTTTGAATGATATATTACTGAAATGTGGAGTTAGGGATTAAAACTGTTTTTCACCAGTTTTCAGTCTAGGATTTTTTGGGCGGTCCTAAAAGGTGGCTCGATGACACGCTGAGGCCACCCCGCGCATACCCCTGCACCCCAAGCAGAGAGAGAGAGAGATGCATTTTTCTTGCACGTCATTTTCTGAACTCATCTGACACGTTTCAGTCAAGGTTTAAGGAAGGTTTACCATGCATGCATGCTGATCTTCTATAGTTAGAGATTCACACCTGAGATGTCCAGTGCCACCACAGACACCTACAGCTGACCTCTGACCAGCTCCATCAGGACACTTACGCTTACACTTACACCATAACAGTTATTTCGACTGCTTTATTGGCGTAGATGTACAATTTATCTGCGAATGATTGCTAAGACTCTGT
The DNA here is from genome assembly GCA_028641955.1 of Protonibea diacanthus. Classification (NCBI taxonomy): domain Eukaryota; kingdom Metazoa; phylum Chordata; class Actinopteri; family Sciaenidae; genus Protonibea; species Protonibea diacanthus. The sequence goes on from CM053978.1 coordinate 16,131,504, forward strand.
TCTTTCATCATGTCAGTGACATTGACCCTGGTTTGGATGAGACTTGCTCAGTCATTCAGAACTTGATATGGCTTTAGAAGAGCTGCCATAATAGTGACTAGTAATTGCATGTGGCGTGATAATTGACTAAATTGCTTAAAAATGGCTGGAGTGTGACATTTTTTATGTTCTATTTCAGGTACAGGCATGAAAAGATGTGTGGAACTAGATTGTACTGACAATTACAGAGGTAAATGTTCTGCAAAGGGTTTCAACCTTCCCTTCAAACTACTATAGTTTTATTTATTGGATTTTTTTTATTTTTTTGTTACACTCAGTGTAAAAAAAAAAGTGTTTTTTTAGAAATACGCATTAGGAAGAAAATCTGAATTTTAAGCTTCTCTAATTCAAATGTTTTTTATAGCGTTTTCTGCCTTAAAACAGTCACACTCTGCTGAATTAATGTGGAACAAAAGCTCGGATGTGGGTCAAACTTAATATAAAAGATAATTTTCTTTTGTTCTAGTCTGTGTAACCATAAACTAAGAAGGTAACAAGGAGTTGCTGATATCTATAGCTTAGATTTATGGGAAGTTCAGATGTGAGTTGACATGATTAAATATTTTCTTTTGTTCAGCTTTGCACCATAATCAGCTGTTTACTTCTTTGCTTTAAGTTACCCCTGTGAAAAACAATTGTGTGTGTTCATGAGCAGAACTCATGTTGTACACATTGGTAGATTTTGTTGTAAGCAGCTGCACTAAATCACATTTCTTGACTTTTGCTCCTCTAGAGAGCATTGTTAATAGACTAATGTTCTCCACTTCAGTCAGGTTTTGGTCATTCTTTTGAGATCCCTCCCAGTTGAGCCCTGTCCCAAACATTTCTGTCTGGACACTTTATCTCTAGCTGTTCCTGTGGTGACCCCCGATTTCTTGTTCGTTGAAGGTTTGTTTCAGGGTTTGTCAGGTGACTTTTATGGCAGTTTTTTTCTGAGGGTGTGTTCAATCCATCTCCAGTTTTTCCTTCAAAGGAAAAATGACATTTGACACTGGAAGAAAACACCACATGATTTTTGTTACATATAACTCCAGACTGTGTGTGAGGCAATGAGGCTCAGCCCTCTTGTTGAAGTAACCTGTGGAATGTATCCATGACACAGAGATTGATGTGGAGGAATTTTTAGGAAAGATTCCTGAGTGAGAAATAAAGAACATTCAAAAACTGGCTTGTCTTTTAAGTATTTTTACTACATTGATAAAAGATTATAAAGATCATAATGAGTATACAATTCAACCAATACAAGCCATCAAACAGAGTCACATCATACTTTTCAGCTGGATAGGGACAGAGTTCTATCACCCGAGGGATCAAGAAGATCTGACAAATCTCAAAGCTTTTTATGCTCAAGAATTCATCAAGCTGATGGTGCATCAGAGGAACACACTTTGTCCCCTCCAGCTGGAGCAGGTGTGATGATCCATGTTTGCCTCATGTGCATATGCGAACACTTGCATCGATCCAACAAATAAACATGTCCTTAGCAGACATGCGAACACTGCTGATATGGCAAGTTTTAGTTCAAGACACAGATAAAACAAAGTTTAATAGTTACAGAGTTCACCAAGTTTTCCAAACCATTTTCCCCAACAAATGACAATGGTTGTATTACATCTGAAAATACTTATGTCATAAATTTAGAGAAGCGAGTGTTGGCATGGAGCAGCTCTAGTGATAACACACAGGAAACCTTCAGGAGATAACCATGTTGTCATTGTGGTCATTTTACTGTACTGCCAATGGCTGTCTACCAGACAGTGTTGCTGCCAAATAGCTCTAGATGATTGATGTCAAGGTGAATGTGCTAATGGAAAAGGTCTCTGAAGAAAAGAAAATAGTGTTACGTCATGGTTTCACTGATTAGAAACTTTCCTCTTGCCAACATCAGCAGAGTTCTTGATATAGTATAGATAGATATAGTATCAAGTAGTTCTTGACTAAAATCCATAAGGATCTGGTTTCAAAGTTAACATTACCTTCTTGCTGCACTGCAAAATCATGGCTCTACACTATTAATTCCTCCTTAAATATACAGTACTGTTTTGTTTTGCCTCTTCTTTCAACAGTTACCAGCTTAGTGGATCGAGCTACAAACGGTGCTATTCGACAGGGTGGATCGGAAGATCCAACTGTAAAAGTAAATCTCTCATTTTGTATTTCTTAAATTCAGAAAACAGCAAAACGTGTGAAGTTGTTTTAATTCCACTGTTTCCAGTCTGTTCCTTCTCTGTCTATAATTATGTCTCTTTCCGCAGTTGTAACATGTGATAAACCTGGTGAAATAGACAACGGCAGAAACACTTGGGTCTCTGAAGATAAACCAAAATATGGAGAAATCGTCCAATATGTCTGTAACAATGGATACTCCCTCGTTGGAACAGATAAAATTGCATGCATCGAAACTGGTCAATACGATTTTCCACCTCCTGAATGCAAAAGTAAGCACACTCCATCCATGTTATTGACTTGACTTAATGTATACCAAGTATTGTCTAAGTTACAGTACATAAGGACCACATGTAGTTTTGCATGTTCAGACCCCCTTGTATATGTTGTTGTGAACCATTTTCAAACCATTCAAAAATTTTGTGGATAGATTTTCATTCTTTTACGTGCTCACTGGTTTCTAATAATTTCACTGCGATGCAGTCAGTGGCACTGAATAAGCAGCTGTGAGCAAACTGTTCTCAACTATCCTGGTTGGTGTTTTCAAGGACATTCAGACATCATATATGTGAGGGCCACTGACCAGCTAAAGTACATTGGAAATAAAACCAAGAACAAGATATAAAAGATATAAAATAAATATGCGACCCATTCTTATTATTAGTAAAAACAACATGCCAATACAGCTCTAATGAAAAATATATTTTCTGCAATTACAAATATTGGCAAACAACAAGGCAATGCTTCAGTGAGAAAACCTCTGTTATGCTGTGAAACGTTGTCATGTAATGTGTGCATGATTTGTAATTAATGGGGCTTAAACATGCAAAACCACAGACGTGGTCTTGTAACAACTTTTCAGTTCTGCAGGATCAGTAGCAACTTTGACTGTATTCAAAAGTGCACATACTGTTGCTATGGCGTCACCAAGGACACTCAGCATTGAACACATTGCCTGCAAGGTTAAACATCACCACTTAAAGCCTTCTCCACACACTCCACTCCAATGAAGTTTTCAAGATTTACAACATTTTTCTACTCACCAATCATGTCTGTGCTCACTCCAAGTTGTTTGTTGACTAACTACTTGGTCATTGCTAAAAAATTCACCTATTAATAGCACCATGTTTAGCTTCCTACAAGAAGATGGGTAAACACTGTAAGGCACAAGGCTGGTGTGAGATATAAATCCCATTTGAATGCCAACAAGAAGCATGTTACTGATGCATAACAGTCATTTGCAGGCACAGCACATTCTTCATGCGAAATGAAATCTGTATGCATGCTCCACCGTCACTCTCATTAATGGCTGCTGAACACTGTTTATTTGAAGTCAAGATGAATTCTGGATTTTTATTCATAGGTGTGACAACAGAAGATACAGTTACAACAAAAATGGTAACACCAACACCTACGCCTCAAACACAAGGTATACAAACAGATTTACACTGAAAGATATAAAGAAAATAATTGATACATATTCAGCCATCACAATAAGGAATTCAGTATTTGAAGAAGACTTCCCTTCATGTTTTGACAACAATGATTATTTTCCATGTCACAGAAATGTCCACTTCTACAGATCCACCTACCACTCCCACAGTTCACAGAGACAAAACTATCACAACCAGTGCAACACAAACTGACTCAACTCCAGCACAAGGTACTAAAAAAATGTCTCCAGACCAAGGCAATCAGCATGTAATTATAAAGGCACAGTGCTTGACAGCATGAATGGATTACGTGCATGCTGCATATATCTCAGGAATGACTTCTCAGCTTGACGAAGTACCAAACTTGTGGAGAATTACGAATCATTATGGTCATTCTGTTCAAAGGTGGCAGAGTCATTTTGATAGCAGAGGATAAAGCTACTACAACCAGTGTAACACCAACAACATCATTTCAAGGTATTGAACAATTTAATGAAAAAGCAGTCAAGCTTGAATCTTCTTTCCATTTGAAAGTTGCATGATTACAAGCTTAAATTTAATAACAGACTTCTGTTCTGTGGATTTTTACTGTACCTCCCATGAGCAGATGCTCCTCAAGCAATCCAGTTTGAATATAATTTACTTTTGAGACTTCCAAACTTTGTGTGTTTTATGTCTGTTTGGTCTGTGATTTGTTATTTCAGTTAAATTAGCTGGTTGTTTCAGTGGAGGGGAGAAAGATTCTTTTTGTCGTCACTGTAGGATTTAGTGACGCGAGCAATTCTTTTAAGGCGGTTGAAATAAATCTGCAAGTTAAGCAGTGGAAAATATAGCGACTGCTGTGCTACACTACACAAAACCATTTACGGGGAGAATGAACGTTATGAGGAGTGTGGACAGCTGTCGCTATACCATCAGACAGAGCAGCTCAAAGCTCACTGAATCATTTGCTCTCTTTGAGGCATTTCCTGGAATACTTGACCTAACAAAGTTTACTCCTTTGGGAAACTTACATGAACCGAAGTGTTAAACCAACAATTTACTGTTTTATGAGGAGTAATGTGGCAGGCTATTTTTGGCTCTAAAGGAGTCCCATTGCAACCAGAGGAGACTCCAGGAAGCCAGTGCCCACGGTCGAGATATAGTTGGGCGCATAACTGGCGAAGTTGTGTCTTCATACAACAAACGTGTTAATTAGTGAAGTTTCAGAGGTACTTGTAGGTGGATTTTGTCAGGCTAGTTCTTACACCCAGTGTCCAGTCTAAAATAAGTTAACCTTCAATTAATATCTGTTCATGCGTTTAACAATCCCATATGAGAGCGGTATCAATCTTCTCACTTAACTCCACCACAAAGTGAATCAGCATATTCCTCCAAATGTCAAACCACTCCTTTAACACTGTAATTTATTTATCTGTTTGCCTCGGAATTTTTGCTCTTTGCAAAGTGAATAATAATAGTTTTAGTTTACTGACCAAAGAGAACTGTAATATTTCCTGTTCCAGTTACTGTATTAATGTTTTGTCTTCCTCTCTTCACTGATCCAACGCAGACATTAACAGGCTCAAAGCAATGCATATGAATTTTTCTGCATACAAAACACCAGCAAAATTAATTGGCACATGTAATCATCACCTAAAAATGTAGACATAGTGGTTTTAAATCAGTAAATGAAATGCTCAGTTTGTCACAGATCTTATGCGTGCTGCTGATGCAGTCTAAGTCAGTGCTCTTATCCAAAACGGTTTGAATAGTTTGCATGCTGCTACTAATACTGTTTTATACTTTCAGATGGCCATGATGAGCTTGTAGATATTAACAAGAATAATGGTGAGTTATTGAGCCACAGTCCAATGAAGACGTTAACATGGGTCATTATTTACAGGTGATCATTTAACTTTGCTTGTGTCTTTCAGGACATATAATTGTTGCAGTTGTTTTGGCGTTCATTTTTATATTAGGTACTGTACAATTTTTCTCTTTGGACTTCACATTTGAACATAATTTTGCAGCTCATATACAAAATACAATAAATCTTTATTTTTTCTTCACAGTTTTGCTAGGATTCATTTTACACTGTTTTCTTCTGAAGAGAAAAGGGTAAGATCCAATGTTTTACTCTTTAATGCATGACTTGTACTTTATTATGCTTTAATTCCTCTCTTGCTCTTTTCTCTATGCACTTTCTGTATTAAATGCACAGTAACAATAACTACTGGTCATTTATAGCACATATTTCTGTGAGCAAATACAGCATGCAGTGAAGTAATGTGCAGTAACGTGTCAGTGGCTAACTCTGCAGCAGGTTTAGATTATTAAGGAAATCTAGATGTCTGTTTCCACGCTTGAGCTGAGGAATGAGGGAAGTCAACAGGAAATCCTTTAATAAAACTGGCTGTGACATAGAAATCAGCATGAGCAAAAAAAAAAAAAAAATCCCCTCAGGCCAGAATGAATCAGGATGTTTTTTTGATTTTGTTTGTGCAGGAATATGTCTATGTTAAAACAATGCAAAAATAGGGGGACATATTCTGTTACAACCATTTTGTTAGACGTCCTGTGACACGAATTTGACAAAAACTGTCAAGACACACTTTTATCTTGATATAAATCGTGTGAATTCTCATGTCACAGATAACTAAATAGCTCAGATTCCTCCACAGCAGCTTTCCTTAAACATTAATCTCTCATTAACCATGTAATCATATGAGCGCTTCACATACTGCATTAAGCCAATGTTAAAGCTTAAAAAAGCTCATTTATCTCTCAGAAGTGCAATGACTAACACTAACATTGCGGAATGCCAGTTAAATATGCAATGGACAAAATTTAATAAACTAATCAAATATAACATACAAATAATCATATTCTATAATATATCATTCTGACATAAATTCCTCATTTGATGACACTGTAGCTCATATGACACCAGAGAAGACCTGAAGCCGGAGTTATTACAGTTCCAAAATCTTTAGATTGCCTGCCTGACTAAGGTACCTTTAAATTCATTGCTCAGAGCTATTGCCATAAAATAATCAAAATACAACTAAAAACATATTGAAGAATTGTTCATTTGTTTACTTTCCGACAAGTATACAAGCATGCAGACACATATTGTTAGGTGGGAGCATGAAATATTAGACAAAAGGGCATGAATGGTGTACTGTACTTCTGTTCATTTAGTTTTTGCACCACTGTTTGAATGAAACTCAACAGTTTTCTCTTCAACACCAGCTCTGCAAATGGAACCGGGCCTATCTAATAAAGAGCATCTATGACCAAGGAGGGACGTGCCAACAAACTGTTGCTGGGCCTCTCAATGAGTCAATGCGGGAAAAACTCACTTTAATGTTATTGCACTTGATATGGTAGATATTCCAATCTAAAAATATCATAATTTAATTTCAATGAGAAGCACTTTTTTTATAATGATGTATTTTTTTATTGCCACATTATTTGAACAATTGTGATATAAATATATTATACTATAGTATTACTTTTTGTACATTATTTATGTTATAAACTGGATTAAACACTTTAACAACATTGCCTCCATGTGGTATTAAGTATTAACAATATTAAGTTTGTAGTATTTGAAACATTTTGGAGCCATACGTTTATGTGTTATTAATGTACCGTTTTGTTAGGACTCATGAAAAAGGTGATTCAAGAGGCACACAATGTGATTTATTCACTTGCCAGACTGAAATGGCGACTGATAAAGATACAATCAGTTGCATTCTTCGCCTCCTTACTTTCTTTTGGTCATTGTCTATTGTTCTGGGGCTCTGTTTGTAAGCTGTGCTAAATAATTTCTTTCCTGAGAAAAAAAATCAGTACATACCATCAACATGCCATGTCACACAAACTACTCTGTCAAGTGAGAGGGGAAATTCTCAGAAACTGGAACAAGCTTGTTAACCATTCGTTTGTGAAGATTTTATTTGAAAAAAAAAAAAAAAAAAATTCTATATCAAACTAAAAGATCTGAAAGAATCTGCACAACACAACATATAAAGGAGAAAAGCCTCTATTAAAAAGAATTACCTTGAAGCACATGCTTGCATTGCATTTTACAAAGTAACTGTTTTTGTTCCTTGAAGGACAAAACTCAATGGCTTCATTCACAGTCGTGGCAGCAGTGACGGATCAAGCCATTATCCTGGCAGGGTTGTGGAGCAGTACAGGGAAAAGCCCCATAATAAAATGTGGTTCAACTGTTTCGTTCTGCCCTGGTCAGCTGTCATGTGAGAGGTTTGAACTGGGGTCAAAATAAAGGGTTTCTAGTGCCTGCTTCAAAAGGACACGTTTCTGTGAGTCACTTTGGGTCAGTTTAGTTCAGTGCACGTGGTTTCTGAAAGAACCCGTGCTTTAGCTGGATTGAAATGGATGCTTTGATTAACTTGCGGAATCCTCTGGAAGACAAAAACATGGTCATAAACAGGATATGCACTTATCATTGTAGTCATTCATTGTATTCATCTCAGTTATGTGGACAGACAGTGTATTACCAGAGAGGAGGGGTTTTGGCGTTGCTCTCAGAGAAACCTCAACAACAGTGGCCCTCAACCATCCTCCACACTCAGCCCCTTTACAGCAAAAACAAATATATTTATGTGGTGTCACTCCCTGTTTTTACATTGGAGTCACATCCATTTATCTGGGGACTGACTGACTGATACATTTAATTGATCCTATACCAAGTATTTTTGTGTAGGTCATGCCTAAAATTTGTAACACTGTAATCACTGACAAACAGCTAACACACTGAAACAAGGCACAGTGGTGCTTTGAGCTAAATTCTAACACACTTAAGTGTTATCATGCTAACTAGTATTAAAGAAACTGCAGCTGAACTATGATGGGAATTAGTTTTTCAGGTATTTTGTCATAAACAAATTAAGATTTCAACCTGATGATGGAGATAGTGAAAAGAAAAGGGATCAAGATGATCTCATGGTAGAAGATTCAGAGGTTCAGAGAGTTTGTAGGATTCATCCTCCATTTCTTTTGGTTTAAAAAACCCTTTTCAGAGACAGATTGGTACTTTAAATGTGCCTGAATTGCTGTTATGTGTCAAAACAAGTTGAAACAGAGAGAATCTGATGTTTGGGAGATAAACCATATGGTAGTGATGATGAGGCAGTGTGTGCAGTGATGGGTGTGGTACGTGCTTGCGCAGTGGAAAACAGGGTTTAAAAAAGGAGAAGGAATTAATGTCTGTACCACACCATAACAACGATACCACAACAATAAAATTGATAATCTATTCAATAGTTCTTCCAGTGTGTAAAAAAGTGGTGACGTCACAGTAAAACTGGGTGAAACAAACGTGTGAAACTCACAATACAATACAATAGTTTCCTTAAAAAGCTGAGTCACTCTACAGTCAACACAGTTACTTCCCCATTGATAAGACCCCAGTCTCTGGTTCAGTGATCCAGCTTTGCAAACATAGCCACAATGGCACAACAATGTAGTACAACAATGTGCCTACAATATAGTTATTTAATTATATTTATATAACAGTATCATGATAATTCGACCAGATTTAGTCTTCTATAGCGGGAGTAGTCCCTTTTCAGATGGGGCCTCACCAAAGGAAGTGAATAGACAAAAAGAGTGACATCAGGAAACGTGCTGGGTGTCCTCCCAGTCACTCACTAAAATCAGTAGCATTGATTCCTCCTCCTCCTCCTCCTCCTCTTTCAAACCCTGTTTTTCCACTGCAAATCTACTACCACACCCATCCTGGCATGTACCGTAACTCTGGAAAACCCACAAAACACACATTTCCCAAACATCAGGTCCTAAGGAACTTGTTCTGATGCTGAACACCGTCCAGGAATTTTCAAAAGTATCCACTTGCCTTCCAAAAGGCTTTCTTAATAAGCCCCAATAATTTGTGATGTTTATTTAATGTAATCCTTCAGTTCAAAATTAAAATTTAGAGTTATGAGGCTTTCACATGAAAACAATCATCTGCTGGTTTTCCACTGGACTGGCATAACATAAGATAACATAGCACAGCATAGCATAACATAACATAACATAACATAGCATAGCATAGCATAGCATCATAGCATAGCATCATAGCATAGCATAGCATAACATAACATAACATAACATAACATAACATAGCATAGCATAGCATCATAGCATAACATAACATAACATAACATAACATAACATAACATAACATAACATAGCATAGCACCTGCACCTCACCAACCAATCAACCTATGCTGCATAAAACCCCAGCTCAACCTTACAGACTCAGCCATATCACTCTGTCTCCCTTGTGGTAACAGCACTACGGCCCTCTTTGTGTTTTTTGTGCTTTCTTTGCTTTCTTGTTTTTTCCTGTCTGTCCTGCACTCTGGGATTCCTGTTACCACTAGCCCTGCACCACCCAGATAGCCCGTTACTGGGTCCCCCACCTGCATTGCACATTCCTGTTCCATTAATCAACTGTTTAAACAAGAGTCAGTCACAGGTTGGTGTTTACACCATTCTCATTAACAATTACATAACATAGCATAGCGTAGCATAGCTGAGCATAGCATAGCATAGCATAGCATAGCATATAGCACAGCATAACATAACATAAAGCTTTCATGCTTTAAGTGGTGTAAAAAAAAACACTACAATGTGGTTGTAAACACATCCTAAGATCAAAGTGATTTCCATAGACACATTTATAAACATTGGTGCCAATCATAAATCATTTGTAAGCCATGTATTAGTATACATGCTTTAGTGTGTTTATACATGTGATGCACACGCATCTTTTTATCCAAAGACTTGTAAGCATTTGTACACATAAATACACATACATTAAATGTTTAGAATAAACAAATGCCTCCTGGGGAGTGAAAATAATTCACTCTGACATAAGGTGGTGAATTACCCGGTCAGGATATTGTCTCGTTGTCCGCCTCAGTTGTGTACATTCCTGCTCATACTGCCTCCCTGTCCCTCTTCGGCAACATTTCCACTTTCTCAGGCCCTCCTGACATATTTCCTTTCACTTCAGATCCTGTCACTCACATCTGATCTGCAATCATCACCTCATTCCACCCAACTGAGATTCCCCACACATCCCCTACCTGCTTCTCATTCTCTCATCAGCCACTCATATATAGTATATACCAACCCAGACTGTTGTTCCCAAGTTTCCATGTGTTTCATGCTTTTGAGTTTCAACCTTTTGTAACTGATCTGTTCCTGTTTATTTCCTGTTCCTGTTTTGCATTTACTGATCTTGCCTTTCTGGATTTCTTTGAACTGCCTTTGTGCCTTCCCTGTGAGTCTGTAAGCTGTTATATACACTGAATGTGCTGCAATAAATCATTGTACTCTACCATTGTACAATTGGTCCTATATCCCTGTTACCCTGCTGCACACACCAGCCATGACAGATATTGATGCAAGAAGACTGAATGAGGCTGGAAGGGAGCTGGAAGCTCATCATAATAAAAAAATGAACAGTAATGTAGCACCCAAACCTAATTACTCAAAACCTTTTAAATTGCAACACAAAAAAAATATATAACCACACCAACAACTTTGCGAACCTTCCACGAGGCCATACAGCATCTTATCTAGTGCTTGAAGTGTCACCGAGTTGGATAAATTTGAAGTCATTATATTGTCAACAATCAATCATTCTTCTTCAGGAAGTTTTAAATCAAACACGTCATTACAGCTGAACTTCTAGTTGGCTCTCATAACTTGATCCCATCATCAGTCTTCATAGTGTATCAGGCCACAAAGAAGAGGAAATCCATCCATCAGCCCTGCATGAGACCTTTTAGTTCATCCTGTTCCAGCCATGTTAGTACAGCATTGCCCAAGGAGGGAAATCTCAGTGGATGCGATGCAATTTTACAAACAAGGTAAATTAAAAGATGATTTTCATCCCTACACAAACTCATAACTGACTCATGTTTATGTGACGTCACAGAGTAAACCTGACTCGCTCACATACTGTGGCATATATAGCTTCATGTGATTCTACTGAATCCGTGACATGGTTACACATCATGTGGTGAGCGTGGTGAGAGTGATTATGGCACAGCAAGCTGTGCTCTGGGATAAAAAGAACAACATGAGTATGAAAAACTCTAAGACTCTAAGAAACACCTCTTTAAAGTTGTTCTCATGAGTAGGGCGGATGGAGATTCGGCTTTTAAAAGACAAACAAGACATAAACGGTTCCCACTGAGGCCTCGGCATTAGACCAGAAACAGATGTTAAGTATAAATACCCTATCAGTGTGGCAGTGTTCTCAGAGTAAATGTTTACATGCTTTTAATAGAGATGCTCTTAGTGTAAGTACCTTCACCAATATGGATAATTATTTGTAATTGTGCAGCCTACTTCAGTAAGAAAGGTCAACACACCCATGAACATGTAGTATAACACTGTACTGTGGGCCTTTATTTCCAGATCACACCTGTCACAGCTTATACTGATGTCGACATATCACTTACAGTGACAGCATTAACAAAGTTTTAGTGTTGAGCTGTGGTGGACTGAGTGTTTTTCATGGACCAAACTGTTCCAGTTCAAAGTGAGCCTTTGTAGCTGAACAGCAGCCATTACTAATTATGGAATAATGGTAAATATAGCATAAAGGAGCTGGTGTACTTCAACAGTAAAGCTTGTCTGATGGTCAGTATCTGAAACCTTCTCCCCCCCATGACATTGTTCTTAGAGAGACTCCAATGTTATGGGGGGGCCATCTGTCTATGATAGCCATCTTTTCACCTGTCCGTTGAGGGTGGCCATTTAGATGAATTATAAACACCAGAAACAGCTTACATAGCCTTCAGACGTGGCTGAACAAGGTATTTTTGAGTATATTCCAACCTTAAAGCAACATTATCTGAAACTTTTTTGTGATTTCATGTTTCAGAGTGCTATTCACTTATTCACCGCTGTCATAACTCCCACCATGTAAGAAGGAGCGCTACCACAGGTCCTTCATTCCAACAGCTGTCAGACTCTTTAACACCAGCATGACTTCATGACTTTCTTCAGCATAACTTTTTAACTTCTTGATTTCCCCGACGTGGGATCTGTCTTATCTTATTTTATGAACGAAAGTAGTGAGTTGTTGTTGTGTGCCATTATACATTATGCCCTTCTCATGGACGATCGCACCTGGATCAAACAAGTTACATAGGCCGAAATCAGTCATATGAAGTACAGGGTGGAAATGACAGAGGCACCATTCACCCTATTTCAAGACAGTATAGCATCAAAGTTATTTTCAAACTGTTATTTTAAGGTAGAGAGGTTACATAATGTTGCTTTAACAGTAGCACAAGTCGAGAAGATAAAAGTATTTTCCATTTGTAAGAGAACACACTTGCTATTTTTTCTCTTTTAAAAGTCACACAGTCTTCCCTTAAAGTTCTTCCACACACATCTGCTGATGTCAAGGAAAATGTGAATGGAACTTCAAGTAAAAATAAAAGTCATTGTTGCCACACCACAGTAAGCTAAGCAAAACAGGGATGTCCAGTGATGCTGCTGATGATCTCATGTATAATTGAGACACTCCTTATGACTCACATTCACTCTAAAGTGAAAAGGCACTGAATAAGTTGCCAAGTGAGTTTGCTCTTATTTGCTGTTGATATAGCAACACACTCACATGCTATGAATATCCTTACCCATTCACCAGATTGGCTTCTTGCAGACATCAGAGATAAAAATAAAGTTGTGTTGGGGGCGGAGATGTCTCCCCTTTTACAAGGGTAGCATTTCAGTCTTTTCAATTTAGTGATGACTCATCAACAACTTATTCCTCTGTTTGAAAATCAGCAGGTAGCGACAGGTCATTAGAAAGCTGTGATGGACGATACTACTTAGCAGTTGTAAGAGAGATGTCAGATCAGGATTTGAGAAGCTGTAAAGAGACTTTTCAGTATTTGGTGGTTCAACAGTGTCAAATGTTGCTAAAAGTGATGTCAAATGTATAATTTAAAGCCATTATCAGTGTCTGGTTTTGTTGATAATATCTGTTTTGTTTTTTTTAGCTTGCCCTCATTGATATAAACAGTGTTTAATAACAGCGCAATATAATAGAAATGCCCGTCAGCATAATGAAATACATTGCAACAGCTACAAAAAATGAAGACCAGAACAGCAGAACAAAAACTGAACTTTATAACCTTCATGAAGCCTGTTGTGTAACACTCCTGTACTGAATAAACTGGCAACTGAGTGTAGATTCACAATTGCTTTTTCTGTTAACCTGCTGTTAACCTTGACATGGTGGGTTAATCAGTCATAAATTTTAATTAAGAATTCCCCCTCATTTATGCAAAAAGACAACTTCATTAATGTGTATGTCAACAATGTGACATGTGGAGGGTAACAGGGTTGACATTTGTGGGCTTTGGAGCTTTATCTGACAGAGACAGCTCGAAGAGAGACAGGAAATGTGAGGAGAAAGAGATGGGGAATGACATGCGGGCAACAGCCACAGGTCGGACTCGAGCCCTGGGCCGCCGCGGCAAGGGCTAAGCCCCTGCACATGGGGCGGACACTCTACCGACCGAACTGAACAACACCCCGATTTTATTTATTTATTTTTTTTTACTCATATTTGCTCTAATTTCCTTTGAGTCTCCACGTAATGAAGCAAGGAAATCAGGCAGGTGTGCATTAACAGATTACATGCTGTAATTAAACTGAACTTAAAGCACTGAAATTGAAAAGAATTGCCTCTCTGCTCTGTGGGTCAGAGACAGATTACAGTGGTTTAGTGACAGCATATAGAGGTTGAAGTCAAACTTTTGTCACTCTTCCTTAAAACCAAACAGAGGTGACATGATGGTGATATTTAATAAACACAAGGAATATACATTTGTTACATTTCTATAAAAAAAAAACTTAATTTACTTCAATCAACTTCATTTGAACAATAAGTCATAATACATGAGACACTGTAGCCTACAAAGTTGAATGAAACCTGTTTTACTTTATTTTTACTTTATTTATGGATATTCAGTGTAGTGCTATGGATACCATGTTGCACTGTTTTAGTCCTTAAATATGAGGGGGAAAAAACAGTGACAGCTCAGCACTGGGCAGATACACAACCTCAGAAGTACTGAAGCATTTAACTAGATAATCTCTTTCTCATCTGTCCCTGGAAGAAAACTACAAGACAAGATAAATGAAACTTACAGCATTACTAAGATGAATTGATGATTAAGCAAGCAAAAAGCAAACACACTTACAAAGAGAAACTCAGTGTAATAGAGTTGTGCTTTGTTCCAAGAGCTTTGTTGGTTTTGTACCTCATAAGGATCATTCAGAAAAACCTTCAAAACTTCAACGGTCCTAAAAAAGAAAAAACAAACCTGATGGCCTTCAGTGATAGCATGGCAGGCAGCTCAATGCTGCCATCTTCTGGTACTTTAAGAAAACTCATCATGCTACTGGAGAAGCTGAAGTTGTTGATAGTCCCTCCACATTGTAACCGATTTCAAATGGTGCTAGACATGATGGAAACTCTGAACACCAGAGGAAAACGGTCAGCCCTGGTGAGAGGGGTACTGGATTTATCCGAGACCTTCTTTACTTCTGATCACGGCGGTGTATAAAGAACTGATCCAGATAACCAACTGACACATATTTGCCATCATCAGTGGATATCTTCATATATTCATGACTTAATGTGTAATTGTAAAACATGTAAAATCTGGATGCTAACAATGCCCCAATCTGCCAATCCTAAACTTTCTGACAACTTAGTGAGTGATGCTGTCAGTGTCGTCGTCGTTCCTGGGGTCTGTTCCTGCTCAAGAACACCGATTTCAAATGGTGCTAGATGGGATTTTATACTCTAAGTCACCACCTGAAACCGGTTCCCTGGGGAGGATGACTTTGGAAAAAACACCTTCAGAAGCCATGTCCCATTCTGCAATAAGAAAACAAAAAAATGAGTGTCATTACTGTAAATTGATCAACATGTTCATGCATTTTACCAAGTAAATTATTCTACTACTATCATAAAAGAATGGGTACGTTTGATTTGTGCGAAGGAATATACTGAAAAAAAAATCGTAGAGTAGAAGAAGATAAAGAGATATGGATAGGAGACGTGGTATGGTAATGGGATGTTATCCTGGACAAATGGACAAAGACAAAAAAAAAAGTTGAATAACCGATTTGTTTTTGTTCTGGCTGAAATACAAATTCCAGTACTTAAGGTCACAGATCTGTTGTTTTTATGGCTACCTGATAGGGAGAACTCCGATTTCTTAAAACCTTTTTTTGTCTAAGTAAGCCTCTGCAGTTTGTTTGAAATGCTGCCTTCAAGTTCAGGCAGGGTGTTGAAATTACATAAAAGAATGTTTGATAACCATCATTTCAACTTTTGGTTATTTAATGGGAAACAGAATACCCACCTGCTTTATCACACGCACTGTGAAGGCAAATATTTGCGCAAACTGGATTTTACTAACTATAAAAACTACTATATGTGCGACAAACATAGCATGCTTTAGTCTATAGATTGCTCATTTTGAGGTATTTCCAAATGCCGGTATTTGAGTTCCAGCTCTTTCCACGAAACAGAGACTGACAAAAAAAGGAACCCGAAACTCAGGAAGCTGCAGACTCTTTGCTGGCACCAAGACCAATAAGAAGAACCCCTGAGTCACAGTCAGTTCCTCAAAGAATGACACAGCATCTCAGTTCCTTGCACTATAAGTGCATCAGATGACCAAGATCTCAGCGTAAGAAAGGACATGGCAACAGACTGGCACCAGAGATGAACCCCAACAAAAACTCTCTATGAATCATACTGGGGAAAAATAGCCCTCCGCAGCTCCCTGTAGACTTCTTTGTAGTGCACAATAGGATACTGTGTCCTCTCCTGGGTCTGGCTCAGGCATCCATTCCTGCTCCTGGTCCAAGTGGGGTTGACTGTGGTACAAGATGTAAAAAATTGATCCTGTAATAGGTAAGGATTCGTTAGTATGAACCCCTGTTGTCCATTCCTATGAGGCATGTATAGCATGGCTGCTGTCACTATTAATGTTCCTATTTTCTTTTGAAATGACAGCATACTACCAATGCAATTAATGAAAACTCACTGGATTCTATTTGTAGGTCTAGCGTTAAAACACTGGCATTATCTGCCTTGTCAGAGTCTCGGGCGCTGTTGTTCTGTTGAAGGGAAAAGGTGACGTAGCAACTAATCCAAAACCTTCATGTGTCTTTCGGGGACAATTTCCCTGTCTGTCACTCCCTAATCCTCTTCACTTCTAGTTTAGTATATTGGCTTCTAAAACAACAGCAGCTGTACGGATTATATGGTTATATCAAATTTGGGCATACATGATGGTCAACACTGTTTCACGGACATGTACAAAATATTAAAATATCCTCGATTTCGAAACTACCAGTATTTACATAAACACAGAGTCCTCTTCGAGAATAACTCAGGCAGACTGTGTGGTATGAAAGCAGCACTGCTTTGGTCCGTCTTCTCCTTGTTTTTTGCTGCTCCTCCTGTGTAGCATGGCTGTTTGTGAAGGCTGCATCTACCTCTCTCTTGCTGGTTCTTTTTACTACAAGCTCTTTTCGGCCGACTATTGTGTGCTCAGAGGCTGCTTTCTGCATCAAAGCATTTTTTTTTTTTCCCCGTTCCAAGTCACCTGACCATCTACTGCTTAGTTAAAGGCGCATCAGCCCATTTTAAAACAAAAACAAAAACGAACTTGTTTCATTCAGAACCGCCATATCGAACGTATCTAAAAGCTAAATTAAAGTGAACAACACGAATAGCTCTTCAGTCAGAAACAAATCGATCAAATGTTTCGGATTTAAGAGTCGCACAATAGCACATCCATTTAAACACTGTCTGACTGTGCATCAGACTGTTAGAGGCCGAACTGGGTTGGGTCACATTTGAGTAAGTGATGTAAAATGAACACTGAATACCTGGATGTGTGTCACAGTGTGTGCGCGTAACAGTGGGGTGGTGGTGGCGGGGGTGGGGTGGGGTGGGGTTGTGTACATGTGTGCACGTGCAAATAGGGTAGGCTTAATCCTCTTACAGATTAGAGGTCCTAATTTATCAGGAGTGAGAGGGGAAAACTCATCTAGGTAATGTGTTTTTAAACCACCTCTCAACATTCGCGCAGTCAGGGGAAACTACAGAATATCTTAGCTTAAAATGCTTGGAATATTGTCAATACTTGTCTATTGTCGATATGTATATATGTACGTACTGTATGTATTACCATCAAATTGTGGCATTATAAAGGAATCACATGATACTCGACTGGACCAATATTATAGCCAAAGGTGGCACAGACTTCAGTTCCTGCTGTACTAAAAGTAGCATTTGTGTTTGGATTGTGCAATAGCCCGGAGATCACCTTCCACATTGAATCATTTTCTCTTCAGATCAACAAATTGTGAAATGTTTGGAGATGTAAGAGCCTTAACACGTTTAGATGAGCCTGACACTTTGTTTGTTCTATCTGCTGGTGGGCGGAAATAAATGGGAAGGACACAGACGGAAGAGCTGATTTACACTTTGTCACCCTCTTCTGGCTCCTGCTCTGCCTGTTGGGAAATATCAGATGCCACACTGATAACAGGAGCCGCTTCAAGAGTTATATAGCTGGAGGTAAAAGTCTACAAGATGGAGCAATAAGCTGTCTCACTGTTTCACCCTCCTATGTATTGTACATCTTTAAAAGAATATTTGCAGAAGTTAGTACATACCTCTGCACATAGAAACAAGTCTATTAATAAAGGCAGTAAGAAGAGGTACTGTCTGAACACAGTATTTTAGAGTGGGTTTTCAGCCCGTCTCACAGCATGTTATGGTGTCTGGCTGCTAATGATACCTGCGAATGAATGCTGCCTCACACTTGTCTATTAATACATCATCATCTAGCGAGGCCAGCAGTGCTCCGGGTTTAATTTTAGCACTGTCATCTCTTGGCTCTGTGCCACCTATGATTCTATAATCTGTGTGTAGGAGGGATCTCTTTTAAAAGGCAGTAGGTCGCTCACCATTTTTTCTCTGAAGTCTTACATGGGCTACAGGTGATGCTGGCCTCTACTGTTAACACATCCATCAGTAGATTCACACTGTTTCTGTTCAGGAGTCTCGTTTGCTGCATCTAGTTTTTGGCTCGACAGCATCTGCTGAATTGCATTTGCTCCAGCTGAAAAAGCAAGGATTGTTTTTTTTGGGTTTTTTTGTACTCAATAACAGCATTATTGTGAAATCTCTCCAAGAACTCTGAATAAAACTAGGTTGAGTGCATCGCATTTAGCCCGCTTGTACTGGGCTCCTCTGTTTGTTTGACTTGAGAGGCATCGCCCCTCCCTGAAAGAATGGCAAAATAACTATTGAGGTCACGTTTCCTTGTCTGTAAAAGTGGGTCACTTGTCCTACTAGTCAGCCTCAGAAGACATGGTTAATATTAACAACTGCGGCCAACGTGTTACTCACGGTCAGCGAAAATATTCTGATGAGTTTTGGTCAGAACAATGCAAATACGCACAAGGGCTCTGCAGTAACACCATCCACTCTCTCCACACTCTTTCAGCAAAATAAAACTTGTACATCCTCCCATGACCTTTACCTGTTTGTTTCAAAACTACCATAGTGACATTCCCTCGGGAGTCAAGTTTCTATTCAGTACACATAATTAAAGTTCTAAAGCTCCCTTCCCTCTCCTCCCCTCCCCGTCTCTCTCTGTCTCTCTCTTTCTATTTCCTTGCCAATGGTTTAGCAACTCATGAGGTCTACTGCTGATTCACCCACAGACCGAACAAATCCGCTTGGCAGGAAGGAGGCGGCTCCTCCTGCGCGTCTGATTTTCACCTCGGAAGCTCTGTGAGGCAGGCAAGCGCTTCATCCCCCATCCCTCTGGCAGGTAAGCAGCATGAGGCACCACGCCCTCATTCACTAGGGTCATTAAGAAGGTACAAGCAGCCAGAGAGTGTGGCGTCAACAGCAACAGTGTCATCACATCAGGCGTGTCAGAGTCCTGTCGTGTTCTGGCAGGTGTGCAATAAGAGGTCCTGATGGATTTCTCACAATAACAACAGATTTGAGGGCTACAAAACCTAAAAAACTAATCAGATATATTTATCTATGCCATCAGTACAGGATGAGGGTAAAATAGACCCCAGAAATTTAAAGTGAAGGCAAGGAGCGATCAGGAAGAGATGAGGAATACCTTTGTGTCAACATCCCTTTACAGCAAATGATTCAGCCCGAGGACTGTGTCACTGAACAGCACCCCCTATGTTTGGGAAATATATCTTGTTTTCGTCATATCAAGTGCGCACTAAAAAGCCAGATTACTATTAAGAACCCCCTGGGATCTCTGTGACGCAGCAAACGTTGTTTAACACCTGAGAGATAAAATACGCTGCGTCACCATTGTGTTGCTAACTTGAATCTGAACTTCTTCCTCTGAAATAACACAAAAACAACAGAACAACACTCCGTGCGCCAATGGGTGACCACGTTTGGAAAGTATATTTCTCCTGCTTCTATCTATATATATACATATACATTTAAAAAGTGTTCCTTTTCTCTTGATAACAGACTAAAGAAACACAGAGCATGAAGCCATGAGGTGTTAAATGGTCGTGCCAATACCAACTGCGTAATATCGTCCTCTCCCACAACAGGATTACGCACTATCCATCTCTTGCGCAGCATCCTATTCCGAGCTCTTCCTTCACACGCCATCCCCACCGACACCACGCTTTGTTTACGTCTCCGTTTTAACATTAAATTCGGGCACAGCTTAAGTTTCAGACCCAGGACAACTACGCTGTCATGCCGGCGCAGCACGTTTCACCATCGCGGCGGAAAGTCCCACTGGATTTAATGTGGTTTGTCGGTCCTTCTCGCTGACGCAGTTTAATTTACCTGTTGTCACGTCGATGATGAAACACACATGATTTAAAAAGTGTTTATAGCCCCTTTCCAACATAAAGCCCCCTGTTTATCTGCAAAACAGCGGCTTGTATTCTCTTTCTTCCTTTATTCTTTACACTTTTACAACAGTGCCTGTGGGCTTTTTATTGTTACCTTCCCACCCAGCACTGGAATGGTTATGAATTACACAGTGATATTCTCTACGCAACATACGCAGCATTATGTGGCTCTCGCCTTATAATAACATAAATAACTTACGTGTTTACCTCAAGCCTGTTTCCCTCCCGTGCCGAAGCAGTCTCAACCAGCCCCGCTCAGACCTCGTCTTCCTGTGAATGGACAGTCCACCAGCTCCAAGTTTCAACCTTATTGTCGGTATTATCAATCTCGGAGCATACGTTTATCACAGTGTATCCCCCTAACGATTTTCCATAGCGCAACACGGTAACCCCGCCCCTGACACTCCCCCAGCCGCTGGTTGGCCGGGCGGCTGGAGAGTCTTTCCTCATAGCCAGAATCACATGTGGCTGACGCATGTTTACAAACATCGGTGAAATCACATGGTAATGGACGCCGTTTTACCGTAAACTACCTCATTTTGACGCAGCTTCCAGATGTCGTGCCGAGAACCTTTTTTTTTTTTTTTTTTAATTACAAATGAAGGATAATAAATGACACATCATAGGGACATTTACATATTTGGTCAAATGTTTAATTAAAAATACTACAAATCCGAGAACTGAACTGCTAATAACCCATGAATCATTGTATATGCGTCACGAGACAAAGAGGTCCTTTATCTTATACATTGTTGTCGACTTCTAACCTAAGCCTTTGATCATTTTAGGTGTCATAATATCAACATAATATCCCAGAATATGAAGTTTTATGGTTTTCAAATATCTCCATTAAGTCTAAAGAATGACATTTTTTCACTGTCAAAAATGTTTGTAATCCATAGATCAGGCAGATATGTGTGACAAGACAAAAAAATATCACCTAAAATGCAATGCAGATTTTGTTCCAACAGATGGCAGTGTAACACTCAAAAATGGCTTGGTGGACTGCTTTTTGAATATCCCTGGGCATCACTATATTCTTATTATATCTGAATGTATATTAAAAACATAAAGTGTAGATTTATGTGGGTTATAATGTTACATTTAGAGCAACTTAAAATAGGCTTCAGTAATTTGTCCTATAGCCAAGATCAGGACGAGGAGCAGCTGCTTTGAGGGGGGAACAGAAGGCCTAGGGAGACACTTATTAAAGCAACATTGTGGCATTTTTATGCTACACTGGCCTGCAATCAGGTGAATGGTAACTCCCATTCAACCTTTATGCCCTGTATGCCTGTTCTTGCCCTATGTGACCTTGTGTTCCAGGTACCCACAAGAAGTACGAGAAGAAGTCACACACTACTCGTTATTATGGTGAATCTGGATCATCCTGTGCCTTAAGTATTGATACTTTACAGAGTTAATTGATGGACAGTGAAGTAACTGCTGCAAACTATAGCTGCTCTTAGCTAATGTTAGGTCAGTTTGATAGCTGGTATCACAGCCCTAGGGCGGAAGGATTCTGACAGGGAGTAGAGCTGGTGTTGTGCCAGAACCGGAGCCTGGGCAAGCTATGCTACCAGCCTCCGCCGGCTCTGGACATAATTTTAAAGGTGAACGAAACTTCGATGGAAGAAGCTAAGAGAAGAAAAAGTGAGACTGACCGACCAAAAAGCCACAGAACAAGAGTAAATGTAGGACCGACTTTTAAGTTGTTGACAACCCTTAAATAAAAATAGAGGCTGAAAGACTGAAAGACTCTTGCTGTTGGACTAGTAAGTAATATTAGCTGACTGCCATGTCTTGTGTTGTTGTACCTGCTTGATGTTTGTTGCACTTGCTTGATGTTTAGCTGTCACCTTGCTAGTTTTTGATACATACATGTGTACAGCTGACCACATTTATCACAGTGCTATTACACTCTGAAACAATTTCTCTGCAATGTTGCTTTTTTTTCACTCTAGAAACCACCCCAAGCTGCAACTTCTGAGAAGAAACATACATTAATAGACAGAGAAGGAATTATGTGTTGCTAATTTCATTTTTATAATTTCTTTTGACTTGATATCCAATTTCCAGTTAGGTATAGTCAATAAAAGCCATACATTGGATGATGTCATTACCTTGTGTAAGTTGTGCCCCCTCAGTGCTCGACTTAAATGCCATTTACGGTAAGAGACGTGACTCATTGCTGTCCCTTACGGTAATTGGTATGTTATGTCACGGTAGTCACGTTTTGGCGGGAAAGTAAGACCCTTATTAAAATCAAAGAAAAAGACGTCACATGTTTGCAGCTCCTCCCTGGATACAAAACCTCCCACAGCCTTTCAAGTAAGTACACGTATGTGTAAACTGGTGTCTCGTTAAGTGTGGCCCTGACGAGTTTTAAAACGGCCCTGAAACCACTTTTAGTTTGGTTTTAATAAAAAGCTAATGTTGAGTTTGGTAGTCTTTCCTTGTCGAAAACAATTAGTGTTTTTAAGGACTAATCAAGAAAAATGTTTGTCCCCATCTTTGAACGACAACCTTTAGCTGAAACGACGAAGCATCCCCACTAGGTGGAGGTACAGTATTTACTATGCTGTGCTATACTGGAAACACAATTAGTTAAACTATTAGTAACTTCATTTTTTCTGTATTGCATCTGTAGTAGTGGAAAGTAGACCTCACTCACCTCAATATATGCTGTCAGTATTTCCATTTTATGCTAGGGCACTTCTCCAGGAAAAAATGGTTGCAGGTTGAACTATCCACTTGATATAAAAAAGTGGCTAGCTTCAGATTGCTACCAATGATTGTTTACTTTCATGTAGGTAAAACTTTTTATCACATTATTTTCACTTATTTTTATCTGGTGGTATCAACACAAATTTTCCAACGGAGAATATATGAATACTCCTTACATTCCTACTTCTAAATTATTTTATTGTTATTCATTAAGTTTTTTATTATTATTAAAATTTATTATTTATCAAAAATGATTTTTAAGTCTTAGGATTGAATGCATCTGATCATTTGCATGGCAGAACATGTCATCAGTCATTTGGTCGGTGGTCACTGGCTCTTCTTGTCCGCATGTCAGTTGTTTCCATAAACAGGGCACCAACCCCTAAATTGCTTTTAAATTGTGTGTATGTGAATGGAATAATGATTGTGTGAGTAGTATAGCAAAACAGTGTGAGCAGAACAATGTGATACGGCCTTGTTCAGAGTGATTGCCGAGCAGCTATCAGCAAACACCACACTGACCTTTACAGCTTTACAGAAGCTGTATGGACAGCGGTAGCCTCTAGCCTAGTGAGCTGGGTAAGTGAACCGTTACAGCAGGCATGTAAAGGCTGTCAGGGTGTAATAACAACAACAGTTGGAAAAAGGTCACATCAGCTAGGATGACGGCGCTGGTTAATTTGCTGTACTTACATCAACTACACACACACACACACACACACACACACACACACACACACAGGTACTGTATATACACCATCTCCAGTGTAACCAGAATAACAGGTGACTTTGTGGCTGTGTGTTGTGTGACCCATGTTCATTGCCTTTTGTCTCAAAACACTCACTGGCATTGGTACTTGACCATTACTGACAGTGACAGCAATAACTCATTGTTGATGTTAAAATACAGATTTAATGGCAATTATTTCTATTTTAATATAAAGGAGATCCAAATATTATGTGAGATTATCTGACTGATTAGGTGTCTCAATTTAGTCAATCACTGAATCAGACAGCAGATGTTTAGTATTCATAGCCTTTCCTTTATTATGTCTTAAAGTAAAATCACATTGGCTTCAGCTTAATGTCATTTGGGCTAAGGATAAGCAAATTGATGCAATTGAATTTCTCTTTGGATAGATGGAAATATGATGTGCAGACAACAACCCAGCGAAAAGATATTTAATTATTTATATTCACTAACATGCGTAACATTGGGTTACAATAAAAACAGTATCACTTCACGATTTCAGCTCTTAATGTGTCTATAAAGACATGGATACATATAACGGCTCAAACATTATTGTTATCCTATTTTTTACCCTCACATTTGCATTATAGTAGCCTACTAAGTGGCAAACTCATAGCACTACAACATTCTCTGTTATCCTGTAAAGTAAACATATCATATAGGAGTATAATGGCAGACAAAGTTGAGTTTGTCTGTACAGTCCCAACTTTCCCAGTACCGTCCCTTCAGTGAGAAGGCCCCACAGTGGTGAGTCATGGCAGGGCAATGTGGCATCTGCCCCTGTTTCCAGACCTGGAAGTCCATTTCTTCTCCGTGCACCCACAGCCATTTGTCACCCAGGTAGCGCAGGCCAGTCCACACATGGTCTGTCTGGGCATCTTCGATAACATATAGGGTTTTAAGCACAGCAGAATCAGAGCTCAGGCTAACCAGATCACCGTTCTTGTGACGACAATGATCCATCGCCTCTTCCCATGTCTTTTTTTCCTTCACCAAACCTAGGTGGCTACTGAAACAGAAGAATGCAAATGCATCAGTCTCACAGTTCTTTGCGTGCCAGCCATGTGCATTTAGTGCGACACATCTGCCACCTCCTGGGTTCAGCAGTTGTATCCAGTCGAGCGATGCATTTATCCCTCTTGTCCACTTCCAGATATCATTGTCATCTTGGTAGAGGCCGATCCAGGCCAGATTGTTCGGAGGACCTGACTGTAACCCGAGAACTATTTCATTTTCCACCATGTTGCTGATCGTGACAAGATCCATGTTATGCTCTCTGCAGTATTCTCGTGCATCTGACCATGTCTTTGCTCCAGAGACAAATATAATGTTCCCATAGAGCTCACAGAGAGCCACCTTGACAAGACCTGTGAGAATTAAGAACCTGAGAGCACTGTTCTTCATATTAAGCTGATGCTGAGGTTCCCTTTTGTGGCGTTATCTCATCCTGTCATGGGTCTTTAGTACACTTGAAGGAGCAGCAAACACCCAATTACAGTGCATCTTAGGCTGTTAGGAAAATGTGGAGGAAAATATACACAGGTGTGCTTATACAAATTGAGGATATTCAAATGATTACAAAGAATGCATGCAAGCTCTAAAAGAATATTGTAGAACATTGAGCATTTTAGACTGACAAATCCATGTCTGTTTTGCTGCGAGTCTTTCCATCCTTGACTATTCCTACAGCTCATTAGGCACATTGCTAATGGTTACGTTTTGTATTCTAGATTTGCACATTCAAACTAGGCTTTAGTTCAGCAGGCTATTTTTTTTACTAACAGTAACAACAGTAACTCTTTGTTGTTGCTAAAATACAGATTTAACACCAAATATTATTTCTATTTTAATATAAAGAAGATCCAAATATCATGTGAATGTGCTGGACAGAAACTCTATGCGCAAGATTATCTGGCTAATTAGGTGTCTCAGTTTAGTCAGTCATTTAATCAGTTAGCATCTATAACCTTTCCTTTACTCATTATGTCTTAAAGTAAAATCACATGTTGGCTCTAGTGAATATTTAAAGTCCATTTCTGCTTAGGATTAGCAAACTGATGCAGCTGAATATGTCTTTGAACAGATGCCAATGTGATGAGCAGATAACGACCCAGTATAAATATATATATTTTATTTGTGCGATAACGTGGTTACAATACACAGTAGGACATAGAGCAAATACTGTACAATGACAAATAAAATGACACATGACAAAGACCAACAGGATATGACAATTTATTGAGTGGATATGAGGTTGTGCAAGGTGAGTGGGTATGTAGTAAATAAAAGACCAAAGACTAAAGGTTCTAGATAGAGAGAGAGAGAAAGAGTGGGGAAAGATAATAAGAATACAAATAAGAATAAGAATAGGAATAATGGATTGCATTTTATGTCCTGTGCATGGATAATTAGGGTACCTTGGGGGGGAAATGACGTATTGTGTGAGGGGTCCAACCAGTAGCAGGGCGGACCCGTGGCACAGAAGCGCAACAGTGGAGCGGGGATGCCCGTGCCATGACCATGAAGTGTTTTGGTCTATTTATTTAATTCATTTTTTTTTTTTTTTTTTTTTTTTTTAAATTTATTTATTAACACCTCAGGATAGGTCACCAAATATGCATAGTGCTGGAGAGAGGGGGACACTACAACCAAACATTGAGGAGAGTTAAGATATTTAATTATTTATCCTCACAGGTAACATACATAACATTGGGTTACAATTAAATCAAAATAATGTCACAGTTTCAGCTCTTAATGTGTCTGTAAAAACATGGATACATATAACGGCTCAAGCATTATTACTACCCTTTAATATCTTCACCCTCATAGCACTAGAATATTCTCTGTTATCTTGGAAAGAACATACATACTTTGATCTATGTATCATGCTAGAGTATAATGGCAGACAAAGTTGAGTTTGTCTGTACAGTCCCAACTTTCCCAGTACCGTCCCTTCAGTGAGAAGGCCCCACAGTGGTGAGTTATGGCAGGGCAATGTGGCATCTGCCCCTGTTTCCAGACCTGGAAGTCCATTTCTTCTCCATGCACCCACAGCCATTTGTCACCCAGGTAGCGCAGGCCAGTCCACACATGGTCTGTCTGGGCATCTTTGCTAACGTAGAGGGTTTTAAGCACAGCAGAATCAGAGCTCAGGCTAACCAGATCACCGTTCTTGTGACGACAATGATCCATCGCCTCTTCCCATGTCTTTTTTTCCTTCACCAAAAGTAGGTGGCCATGGGAACAGAAGAATGAGAATGTGTCAGTGTCACAGTTCTTTTTGTACCAGCCGTCTACATTTAATGCCACACATCTGCCACCTTCTGGGTTCAGCAATTCTATCCAGTCGAACGATGCATTTATCCCTCCTGCCCACTTCCAGATATTATTGTCATCTTGGTAGAGGCCGATCCAGCTGAGGTCATGCGGGTTGCCTTGCCGGAGCAAGACAATTTGATCATTTTCCTCCTTGTTGTTGATCAAGAGAATATCAGCATTGATCGATCTACAGTATTCTCTTGCCTGTGCCCATGTCATTAATTCACTGTGATAAGAAACCATCCCACAGAGAGCCACCTTGACAAGACCTGTGAGAATTAAGAACCTGAGAGCACTGTTCTTCATATTGGGCTGATGCTGAGGTTCGCCTCTGTGGCATTATCTCATCCTGTCATGGGTCTTTAGTACACTTGAAGGAGCAGCAAACACCCAATTACAGTGCATCTTAGGCTGTTAGGAAAATGCAGAGGAACCTATAGACAGGTGTGCTTATACAAATTGAGGATATTCAAATGTTTACAAAGTCTAATGAAGATTATTTTGAATTTATTCACAAATGTCCTTGCCACTGAGGTTATAAAATCATGTCAGTGCATTTCCTTAAACGTCTCAGGCAGTAAGTAAAATTAGCATGTGCTCTAAAAGAATATTGTATGAACACTGAGACCTTTAGATTGACAAATTCATGTGTGTGTGTGTGTGTGTGTGTGTGTGTGTGTGCGTGTTTTGTTGCAAGTCTTTCCATCCTTTTACTGTTCCTGCAGCTCATGAGGCACTTTGCTAATGGTTGTGTTCTGGATTCTAGATTTGCACATTCAACCTAGGCTTTAGTTTGGCAGGCTATTTTCCAATTAGCCATAGTCAAATATTGATTTGTATTTGAATAGATAAAAATGACCTCATAATCTAACCATGTAATCACAGAAGTTGTTTGCTTCTATTATTCCTTTAAATCCTTGTTGATGTTTGCTTCATGTAGTCTAAAATGGTTAATTTATATTACATTTTGAAAATGACTAACTTAACTAAGTGCACGTCTCTAACAAGCTCATTTAATTTGTGGTGTAACTTTGGTGTAGATCAAGCTCAAAACAAAGACTAGCTTGCTTGAAATAAATATTTAGTTCACTATATTTTTCAGCACCAGGAGACTGTTTTGCATGATAGGATGTGTCCATTGTTTTTAAAGCATTTTCTCTTTTACTGGTAGTTTAGGATAATGAGTTTGCAGCTATATATTGAGATGGTGGACAACAGAAATTAAGTATCTAGGTTAACTGTAAAAGACCATAGATTTTGTATATGGTTTCTATCCTGCATGTCACTGCACCACCCAATGTCAAACCCTCATGTTGATCCACTTGTTGGGCTTGTTCATGCTACACACAGTTGTATTTACATGCAAGCGCTTAAGGCTGGGGCTTGTTTGTCAATTCATCTTTTTCTCCTGAAAAATGTTTGTTTCTGTATGCTACTGATTACTTTCCTGAGTACAGCTATGCATTTTATAATGTGAAAATGGTTATTTTACTGATTTGGTGTGGACAATTCATGTATGTATGTATGTTTATAAATCAAATAAGCGCAACACAAGTAAGCTAAAGACGACCCACAAAGATATTGATCACAGTTTATGAGTTAAGCACAGGTACTACTAACAGAAAATGCAGGCTTATTTACACATGCAGCACATTATGAAAGCAGCCAGGTGTTTGAAAGAGAAGCTAAGAAATGTGGACTGCTAGTGTAGAAAATGTTTTATATCAACAAGGAGATAAAGGCAGTCTTGGGAATGCTGAATCTGCTTTATTTTGTGTAGGGATTTCGTGGTAGTGATTTTGTTTACTAGCTCTGCAACTCGAAATCTCCCAGTCCATTTCGTGTTTTTCTTTTTCTGAGTTTAAAAATGTTGCTGCGCTTCACCATTCCCAAAGACAGTAGCGAGTGTAAGAAAACTTAGCATCGTTTTACAAAAACAAAACAAAAAAACTGTACACTAATATGAAAATCACCACAAAAATAGAAATGTACTTTGCAACCTATCCCAGTTAAACTATCAGTCTAAAACTTTGAGGCCAATAGCCTACTAATAGTTTTCATCTGACATTTCCATCCATGTTAAGAGTAGCTTGGTAGCATTATTTCATACCTCAGTAAAACCAAATAACATGCTTGCTGTCATTTTTTTTTCGTTTTCATGAAGAATGAAGAATTTGTTGCTGTTTGACAACCTGTGAGAAAATATAGCCAACTTTCAGTAAATTCAAACTCAATGGATCTCTTTTATTCTCTTCTTTTCTTTGCCTGTCTCACAATTAACAGATCTTAACAGGATTAAGGCAAATGGAGACTACATAGGTACAAAATAAACATTTCCTGAATCACGTAGGAAAGAAAAAACAATCAAGCAGTGAGCGTCAGTCCTTTTTCAACAGTACAAAACCCGGTCTCTTTTCAACTGCCTGGCACCATTTGGTTTCATTGCACCATGGCTGTGGATGGAAATATTAGAGCATTAGAGCATTCTCCGCTTCTTCGTCTGGGAACAACTGCACATATTTGGCATTATTTAGTGATTCTACAATGATTATTACAACTGGACTGAAGTCAGAGCAGCTAACAAATCCGAGTCAGTGCCCTGCTGAGCAGTCTCAGTCCCAAACACAACATATGTACTGGAGGCTCCTCCTGACACCAGCAAAGGCCAGTGATCCCAAACTTTTCACATTACAGGCATTGTCATTATCGTCATCGTAGTCATGAGCTTCATCCTTGTCATTGTCGTCATCATCCCAAGAGGTGCAGGTTGAGGAGAAGAAGAGGAGGTGAATGTATTTGGTGGATTCATGTTGAATTTGTCTCAGTGTGTGGACAGTCTCTGAAGCAGAGGGGCTTGGGTAGTGTGTCCCAGTGGGTGATGGGTTGAACAGGAGGTCTGGGGTGTCACGATTCACATCTCTGTGTCAGCCACTGGGTTCTGGCTGGCAGAGTGTCCATTAGTGGTGGGGGCAGGGTTGGTCCCATTTTCTGCTGGGGATTCGCCATTGACGGTTGGCTTGTCGATGGGCTCCTGGGGCAGGGGAGCCACAGACACCAGGGTATTGGCCTGGTTCTCCTCGTCTACCTGGAAAGATTCAGCCTAAGAGAAGCACACAGACAGCACTGATATCAGAGCTCAGAAAGGTTTAAGATAAACATTTAACACCAGCAAGTTTCAATTTACTGTTCAAATATGACATGCAAACAAATGCATTCTTTGTTAATGAGGTTTATGAGCCCCAGCTGTGTGTGCACTCAGAAGGGTGTTAGTAATCGTTTTACTGTTGGGAAGTTAATAGTACATGTGTGCTTGTTTTACTTTCTGGTTCTGGCTAAAATTATGAACCCTAAAGTATTTTTTGCTTAAGTTTGGTCTGTAGCTTAGTCTGTTAGGAACATTGAGGAAAATGTTTGATGCATGTGACAGAAACTTAATCCAATAAATAAGACCCCAACAAAGGCAGTTTGGCAATGTATTCAATCCAAACCATCACATGGGTGTGCCCCCATATGTAAACGCTTTAAAAAATGATGTCATGAGCTTTTGCTCTGCTTTGAGTTAAGGGACGTGAGTCAAAGATGTCCTCCCCTCAAGTGAGGAATTGACCGCAGGATAACACCCTCAAAATCCATCTGCACTACTTTCAAATACACAGTCACAGTGTACAATTTCTTCAGTGAACTGTATCTTCTGGGGCCAAATTATCTTAGGTTAGGTCATTAATGATGGATGCCTCATTGCCGGCTCATATTGCTTTACTTTACTCGCACTGAAGGGGGCAATACAGGGTAGAAAAGAAAATGTTGGTCCAGATGGGGTTTCTCTTTAAGCTCTCTATCACACTTCTGCACGTCTAATAGCAATGATATCTGTGATGTGAAAAAAAAAAACACTTTAATGTTCCCTGAACTATAAACAAATGCAGATTTTCTGAGGCATTAGGCATTACCTCTAATCTACTCACCAGTCTGACTCCTTTAGAGTTCTTGCGGTGGGTTTTGAGGTAATAACCAGCTACCAGCAGTGCAGCCAGCAGCAGGCCAGTCAGCAGCAAGGAAACCAGTACCAACTTAGAGTTCTTCCCCCAACGAGGAACAGCCTCCTCCACATCAGTCTAATAGAAATAAGAAAAACATAAATGAATGACGTGTTCGCTTATTATTATTTTCATGACAGACAGTTAAAAAAAACCTTCAGAACCAGCAGTGTTTCCTCTGGCTTCAAAGCAAGGTTAAAACAAGAAGATGCTGCTTAGCAGACTGTAGATGGTATAATGAAGAATGACTTTTTGGCTGAAAGTCTCACAAACTGTTAATAAGGTCATTCAATAAATGTTTGGACTAAAGAGAGAAATGAAGTGTATGTCAAAGAGACAGAGGGCTGTGACAGGCACACCCATAACCCGAGAGTGTTCCCTAGATACTTGAAAAATGTTTTGCAGCTGACAAGTGGATTGTTTGTGGGCTTTTTGTTTGTCACACACTCTGTCAGCCTGGCAGCTTCAAGCCTTAGGAAAAGTCTCCAAACTCCAGTGTTTTTCTTCTCCCTAGTGTATTTACCCTGTCTAGCTTCATTATGAGTCAACCGGCAAATTTAAGGTGGCGGAGTGGAGGTGGAGGAGTCTGTTGGATTTAACTGTTTAATATTGGATTTGTATTTTACAGTGTTTTGGTGCATGTGTGATATTGGCTGGACATTTAACTTTGTGTACAAGACTGAAACAAGTTAAATATACATGTGTACATGAGTATTTTTTTGGTACAATAAGTGGTACTGTACCTTATCTTTGATGTTGTCATTGTTGAACTTGTCAGCCATGCCGGCAACATCAGCTGCAACAAAAAAAGTTTTGTTCATGTTTTTTTTTCTTCTTACAGTAATTTTTTATTTACAGAGAAGTGAGCTATGAATGTTTAGAGGGAACTGAACATTGCTACTTCCAAGACCTAAAAAACAACCATATAATGGCTAAAAATGATCTGAAGGCTAACATTGTGCTCTGTCCTTCTTTTAAAAAAATCTGATTAAATATTACAAGAATGATACTGACCTTCAACATACTTTCCGGATACAAGAATTTTGTCCGAGTTGTCCTCCTGGAAGATCTCCAGTTTACAGTCTTCACCACACAGCTCCTGCAGAACACTTTCAATCTTCACTTTGGTTTCTTCCTGCAAGGAAACCAAAACAAAAGATAATTAGTATTGAAATATTTTTCATTTCAACATGTACAACTTTCAACATGTACTGTTTAATATATCAAATTATACACGTGAAGACAATGTGACAGTCAACACATATCCCGAATCATTAGCTCCCTGCAAACTTTCTACTTTCAACATTGCCTTAAACCTTCCAGCCCTCCTCTAATCCCTTCACTCTGTTTCTTTGTCTTTAATCCAATAAGGGTTATCACAACCCTGTGCACAACCTTATCCCTGATGTAATCTGATCCAAACATCAAGTCCCAGTTCAGAAGTGGACACATGGCTTTCTGACAAGACTGTGTAGCCACGAGCAAGACACAGTGACCTCCTACCTGAAAATATTCGTCTTAAGAAACTCTTCTGTTTGTCAGTATATTACATTTGGTCTTAATATTTCATCTGCTATGGCACCAAAATTGCATACATAGAAACACTAGATCCTCTACATCGAAAGGAGATAAAACTAAAACGTCCTTTATTCACAACTCCTTCACCCTTTTAGTGTCTTGGATTAGGAAAAACAGCATTCCATTAGAGAACTAATCCACACCTTAAACAACGAGTCAAAGTGTTAGTAGAGCCTCCTCAGTGCTCTACATGTTACTTTATATAAGCCACATTTCCAACTAAATTACCCAGAACGTTTGGTCCCAGGAACTACTTTTTAAGAAAATGTTCCTTTAGCCTGTTGTTTGTGTTTCCATCGCGGTCTTAAGACCCATGCAGGTTACACAAGTTAGTCCACTAATATATGAAAATGCAACAACAACAGTTACACGTCATTTTGTACAACTATACAACAATGATGGCCTGCACTTCATTGTCAGTTCATCTGTTGCATATAAACTGGTTTGAGGCTGAAATATCAACTGAAGTATTAGACCAAAGTTCCTGCACGTCTGGAAAGTACAACCCCCCAAAACAGGGACTTTCTAGATACTTTTGGTCCCTGCTGTGGAAGCACAGCTGTAAAGTTTTTCAAGAAATATTTAAATAGTGTAGAGATCGCAGGTTTCACCAAACAAGATTAAATCACGAATTTATTTTGAAATTATATTGCAACAAGTGTCAAACCTGGTTTTAAACAGAGTTCATTATAGATCTCAGTTTACTTCTAGACTGGCTTAATATTTGGGTTGGATAGAGCCAAAATAAACAAGTTCTCCAGATAAAATGAATTGAGCCATATTTTATAGTAATTCTGGATTTGTTGAGTGTAGTTGATGTCTTTTGAGTAAACATGGGCTCCTCTGTTGTATATTTTGCTGCTTACAGATGTTTATGCATTGTTTAAATGTTGAATAATACATTGACTGCCCAGGCTATATAAGAGCCATAGATAGCTGAAATTACATGCAGTGGGTTCAGACCTCCACCAAGGCACCGTGGTTCCTGTAGACCTCAAAGCTGTTATCCTGAGACACTGAAGAATTTGTATTTCTAAACACAAACACACACACACACACACACACACACACACACACTGCTGCTTCAGGCCTCTATACATTACACACTCTACAGCAGCGGTAAGCCCACCCGTTGCGCTCCCCTCCCTCTGCCCTCACAGCTCAATCCATGCCCTGGCTCATATGCAACAAAAATCTCTCGGACTCTCCTCTCCACCTAACAAATAGATGGTTAAAAGGATGGACAAAGTTTTTCTCTAGGTTCACTGATTTATAGCCATGGAGATTTAACAGTCACCGCCTCTTAAATAAGGCAGAATTTCCTGCTGAGTTTACGTTTAGCAAGCCAATAGCCAACTGGGAATGGCATCAAAACCAACTTAGAGACTATTTTCCTTTCCAGTGCAGTTTGTTTGCAGTTTGAAAGAATCTTTGCTGTCCTCTCTGGTGTATTATTATTATTAATATTTTATTAAAATGCTGTCTTTAAGCTAAAATCTAACAACCCTTTTCTTTCGGTTCTGCCACATTTTTATTCTTTACTGCCACACATAAGTTGCTGCATAAACAGACAGAAGGAGATGTTTTCTGAACTTACACAGTTGGAGGAGGCCTTGAGTTTCAGACTGACAGCGTTTTTGTCCTGGACCGCCTCTTTGGTGACACAGATAACGTCATCCTTTGGCACTGGCTGCGGAGAGAAACAAGAACTGCTTAATTATGCCACGACTTTTCCTTCTTCTTGTATAGGATTAATAGGTTTGTGACCAGTCACTTTGACACGTCACAGTACACAGTATGGTGGACACTTGTGTGTATATTATAGATCTGTTTCAAATAATCTAATGATGATTTGTGTGTACTTATAGCACCTACTGTAGGTTAGTAACAACTGTTGGACCATCTCTGATTTATTTTTTTAAGAATCCCACTGTTTATAATATTGAGATCAATTATTCATTATAAATTTGTAGTCAGTTTCATCTGGAAGCACATTTGTAAACAAGACAAAATAAATGGGGCTGATGGAGTTGCGCTTCTCTCTACTACATCTCACTACACTTATTTTCTTAAGCAAAAAATACCATCCTTCTTTCTTTCTTGTGACATTTACCATTTACTATCAACTCTACAGATACAGCCACTAACCTTATACCTACGTTACTTCATAACAGATCGAGTGATCTGAAGGGACCTAATTTTACCTGTGGTACATTGATGGGGCCGTCTCCTCTGGCTGGTATAGATGCTGGGGTTTCTGGTTGGAACAATTTGAGTATATCAGTATATCCCACAACTGTGAACGCAGAGCCATCAGTTGACTCTATTGGAGCTGCAGGGCCACTGTTGTTATCGTCTCCGTTGTCTTCTGTAGCTGTTACTGCTGTAGTCTGTTCAGTTTGTTCCAGAGGTCCCACAGTAGGGAAAACCAGGACTTGGACTTGTGGCTCATCCAAATCTGCAAAAACAATTTAATAGTTTAAATTGTCCATATGTTAGATATTAAATGGCACACACGGTCTCTTGGGTGTTAGCAATAGAAGCAGGTTGTTGTGGATAATGGTGTATCTGTCACATATGTGTCTAGACACATATTTGGGCTTAGTTGTGTTTACAAAGGAAAAGAGGAGGCGTTCATTTTGTTATTAAAGTTAATTAATTCACCAAAATTACACCCATACATTGACTGTCAAACAAGCTGATATTTTTATTGATTTATTTTTGTTTTCCCCAGGATGTAATTTGAAATAGCGTGATTATTTTTTTCCCATCAGGGAGTCCTTCATTCATGGTAACAAATCAATCTAAAGAGCAAACATACAAAATCTTTTTTAGAAATGTATATTCATAAATTGTATTAATACACTAGATGGTTTCTTACCGGGGGCTGTAGTAGTCATTGGAATCATGTCACCTCGTATGTATGCATCTGCTTTCACAGTTAGCACCAACCCTGTGACAACCTCGTCCTCCTGTCCCATGACTCCAGCTGTAAAATCAGAACAAGACATTTTGGAAATTAGAAATTTCTGTTTAAATTGCCTCATTCACATAGATTCAATGCCATATAATGAAATCAGTGAGAAACTCCATCACATACTGACGTAAATTCTAAACGTATTACAATAAGCTACTGTTGTTGACTGACATGGTTCATTTTAAGTTTTCTTTTTTAGTGGAGTTACTTTCATCAGCTTTGTTACAGTCTGAATTTGTGGATGTGCTGTGCAGTAAAATGTGACGACAACTCTCACAGCGTGACCTTAAATCGATGAGTCTCAGCACTGTAGATCTGCCTGTAATTAATAACCCACTGGTGGACTAATTCTTCTGCTCAGCCTGAGAAAATAAACTGTCCCTTAGTTCAAGACCTGGACTGGTCCTCCCAGAATAAAGCTCTGACTTCCCATTCTCTCCCACTGGGACAAATGCTATGAGCTTCTCAGGGAAATCTGTCAGCTCGCAGCAAACAAGCTATACATTGGACTTGTGCCACATAGTTTAAAATGCTCAATATTATAAAGATGTGTTTTGTACCAGAACAGTGCTGTTCACACTACAGATAGAGATGAGCTGTCAATCATGGTGAAGAGTCCCCTTCCTCGCTGTCTGTCTGTCATACCTGGGATTATTATTTCTGTGCCAAACTCCACTTCTGGTATAATATTTTAAAGTAAAGTTTAATATTTAGCTTTAATGGTTTCATTTATTACTTCCTGAAAGTAAAACAAGTCTTTACCCACAACAAAAACGATGGCCTGTTTGCCATCTTTGGGCAGAAAGACACGTCTGTGGCAACCCATTGTGATAAGATGATTAAAGAAATGAGAATAACCTTGCCTAGTGTTAGTGTCAAGTGCAGCTACTGAGGTATTATCCCACATGAGCTCATTATCATTCTGTAAGCATGATTTGATCGCGTTGTAATGTGAGATAGCAGCTCATAGCTTGGATGATTTGCGGTTTTCACCAGCGCTCTATCTTAACGTCAGCTATCATCCTAATGCATGAGTTCATGCTGCAAAAGCTCCTTGGTGTGCTCACAGTAACATTTCTTTGTCTCCCAGGACATGTCTGCAGGGATGGAAGATTAGGTAATAGATCTTATTGCAGTAGATAACTGACACTCTTAGATTCATGGATCACCTCTTGAAGTCGTTTACTTTGAAATCGAATCTTTCTCACTCTGAGGTATCTCAAAAGATCCTGCGGACACAGTGACTCACTTCAGGTTGGGCACGAATGAACCAACAAAATAAGTGTCCGAAAAAGATTAATGCGAGCGAAATGATTTTCCATCAACCCTGTTAAACAACAGTTTGAATGCCCTGATTAAATGTGCCGCTGAAAGGTGCCAGTTAATGATGCCATAGAAAACATCACTTTTTCCACATTTATGAGTAATGTAATACGCCAGTATACCATTTTCCATTTTCAGGAGGAGTTGCATGAGAGTCCTTGATGAATTGCAAGACTAAATCAAAGTCTTTAGAATATTTCTCGTCAACTTAAATGATTTTACCTACAAAGTTATAATAACCTTATTTCTGTTCTTTGTGGTAATTTGTAAAATATGCATCCACACCTTGCAGTCACTGAGCTGCTCTGATTCGCTAAGGTCAAATTACAAGTTCAGTATCCAGAAGTCAAACCACAACACCCAGCATGCATTCCTTTTTAACCATATTTCCCCTCTCTCTGTCTAACAACAACAACAACGACAACAACAGTATTACCTCACTCTCAAAACTTTCCCATAATGCCTTACCTCTGCAGATCTCATTACTGCTCGTTCCTCACCGTTTGTCAGATTGAGTTTGTGATTCATTTCAAGTTTGTTGTTGCAGTATGCGTCCCCCTGTTGAGCCAGATTTTACTGCCACATTGATTACACTGAGATTGAATTTAATTGCTGGCATTGTTTTCATTTTGCACATACGTGACTGTAAGACCTGATCTTGTCTGCCAAGTGTTGTGTTTATATTTTATGTTTTAATAAACTGATAATTAACAACTGGTTTAATTTGAGAGCAATTACATGTTTCCGGCAATAAATTGTCATTGTGTTTTTATAATTTTATAGTGGTATATACTCAGAGAGCAAAATCCAGAATATTTCAAAGTAATGATAAACTTGTACTTATATATATTTTGTAGGCCGCTTCAACACTGCATACTGCACAGTAATAGTTCTCCTCTGTTACACATTGTCTCCACCTGGTCATCTTCCTGTCTCTAGTCACTACTTGAGGTTTTTACATATGACACGAGGCACACACTCTCTGTTCACAGAGCGGTGTTATTGTGACACATGTCCACCAACTTCCTTTGATAAATCACTGTGACAGACAGGTGCCACAAGTACAGGGTAAACACTGTATGTGTGTGTGTGCCGGGCTGGCAGGTGGGGCACTAATCTCCAAGGAGGTCTTCTCATCTTGTGTGCTTTGTGTTAGCAACTGTCCATTGCAGCTGCCACATTTGCTGTCTGTCATACAGTATCTAAACCGTTACATTTGGTAACTGGTTCAAATAAACAAGAAAAAAAAAAACGTTAGTCACAGACCTCTCTCCAGTTTTGCACTTACCTTACCCAAGTCAACATAAAGAGTGAGGAAGCTCTCATGTAGACATGCTCAAGTTTCACTACAGAGCCAGTATGTTGCCGAATTCATTGCCTCATCTCCTTGGCTTCTCTGGTTTAGCATTAGGAGCATTAGCGTGGGAGTGGACCAGTGACAGGTCAAGGACTCCCTAACCTTGGTTAGTCTGTCTGGTCTACAGCCTGTAGCCTACAGCTGCCATCCCTCAGCTATCACTGGGTGGTCTGTCTGTTTATTTTACCGGAAAGGATGAGGTTCTAAATGGGTGAGATGGTTAGGTATAAATCAGGTTTTCTCATACAAATGTGACAGACAGGAGTGTGAGAGTGCAGAGGCTGAAATGTGTTGTTTCAGCTCTGTGATCACTTTATGTCATCAGGTGATTTGTAGTAGACTGGAGGGTAAAACTGTCAGTGGCTTTGCAAATTTTAAAAGATTGACAGTGTGGCTGATGGGTATGTTTAGTTTTCAGGAACAGTTTGGTGTTTTAGGGGTTCTCTTGTGGGTTATCATGGTGAGCGACTAATTCATATTTCCTTTTTTTTTTAAATGGAGATAACCACAGTGGAATTGACATTTCAACACAATTTCACTGTTTGTACAGCACATGTTTGAGTTGGAGGATTAAAGAGGCTTTTAAACCCATATTGTAAAGACAGTGTAAGGGCACTATAAGCACACTTGTAAAACTGGCTTGCTTCGTTTTCATGAAGAAAAACATATTTTTTAAACTTTGGACACAATGTTTTTTTGCAACCCTTCCAACTCTCTGACCATCCATCATTCATTACACACGCAAACAAAACTCCTGACAGGCCAGCGCCCAGATCGAATGAAACCTCTGCATATAATTGCATCATAACCAACCTTTACAGAAACAACAGGATCTGAGTAACACTTTTTTATTGTTTTGTTTTTATTGCAGACTTAGACATTTGGCTGTTATTAATTTCAGGCAGACTCATGTTTGTTTTTTCAAGTCTTATGCAACAACCACAAATTCTTGCCTTTTTTGCTGTTTTTTTTTTTGTTTTGTTTTTTTACTGTGCATAAAAGTAGCTGTTAGTAGTTGTTAGTAGCTTTCTTGTTCCTTTTTTTTTTTTTTTACATTGGGTAGTAGCCTTGACCTGCACCTTGGTGCAGTAATTGATACAGTGGCATTAGTTGCAGTGCTGCTCTCTGAGTGAGGTAACACACTTCCTGACGGTGTGAACTTCACCACCTCACTACCCTCTACCCTCTAGTCGCTCACTCAACCGGAGCCTCAGCTAAATGTGATTATGCACTGATTTGACTGAACCATTCCACTAATGCATACTGTACATCAGAGACATTCACAATCCCTGAGCCTCACATCATCCCCCCAAAACCCAAACACACTGGCCTTTCATTCTTTCTTTGTTATGTAATGTTAAAGTGTGGCCAAGATATCTGTCATCAGTCCTGTGTTTTACTATCATTGCACAAGCACAACAAACCTAATCGGCCCTGACTCCATGTGTTATACAGCCTCGGCCCTGACTTGACCCCCCCCCCCCCCCCCCCCCATCTCTTGGGACTCCGGATGGAGGAATGTGGCAGGCTTTGGAAGAAGACAAGCCTGCAGCTCCACCCAACCCTCCCTGCCTGCTCACCCTCTCCCAGTCACGTACAGCTAATCCAAGGGATCTCTCGAGGTGAGATGTAGGCCACAGCTCACACACCTCCCACACCAAATAGTGTAATGTAAAGTAACGTGCTAAGATCTATAGTTACATTACCCATTGTTACAGCTAATTTCTCTCCCACGGCCATAGAAAGCTTTTCCTGCTTTCGGTTTCTTAAGTCTTCGTAGTTGTATGGTATAACGTGCAAGTTCCACATGAATGCACATTGTCTTCTTTGCATAACTTTGCATTTATGCTTCTTATGCCTCTCATAATGACCAGTAGAGTACTTCTCTGTACTCTACAGGTAAAGTGCACCTTTGCATGACCATTTCTAAATGCATCCAATGCACCCATTCATTTGCAACTACTGCACATTTTTCATTGTGTCACTCTCTGTTGTGTGTTTCAATATGTGAAATGTGAACCAGCTGCCTTTGACTTCCAATCCTAGCCTGGCTTGCAGGGAAGTCCTGAGTGTCTAGGACGGACCGACCCCCAAAATATATCCTTATACTCTGTTGCCCCTAGCCTTTCCCCTCCTTCTGTTGAGGGAAAAACCTTTGCTGTGTAATGGGGCATGGTGAGGTGATAATGGTCTGCACACATTATTGGACCACCATGTCAAAGTCCTAAAGCTGAGGTTCTACTAGCACCCTTCCCATCACATGCAGCATGCACTAGTAACCACATGACAGTCTTTTTATTGGAAATCAACACAGTCCAACTCTCAAGCCATTCAGCTTTAAACCCATTTTTCTGCTGGTTTTGAAGCGGAGCGTAGATGTCTGAGCTGTTTTGATCGAGTATGTGAGAGTCCGTCCAACCAAGACAAGTTTTATAAACACTCAAGACATATTGCCTCCTCTCTTCTATCAGGGTTGCATATTCTGGAAATATTCCTTATGTATCTGTCCACAGGATATGTATGGATGTCTTGTACAGTGTTGTTTAATTGTGTTGTCTGTGGGAAGGGGCAGCATGGATGACCCAACATGTTAGTCCCTTAACGCTACTATACTGGGACTCGCATGGTGGTTGATCACCATAAGGTCAACAACCACCAAGATAGATGAAGTACGAAACCATTATGTTAGACTAGGGTTGTTTTGAAATGCTAATTTAAGTCTAGGCATTCTTTAAGTGTAAATGTGACTGTATGCCTTTATTTGAACAATTTAATACTCAACAAATCTAATCTAATCTGTCTAGTCCTGTCTCATATTTGTACTTCATATTACCACTCCAGAAGTTCTCTGACATCACTCTGGCGTCAATGGATAGAAATTTGATCCAAGAGCAGACTTCCTCCAGCCCACCCTTCCTGCACTGAACCCTACACTGATTTTCAAAGTAGAATAGACGGCATTGACAAAACAATGAGTGCAATCACCGTGTCATACTTTAACTTTGTCAATCTGTCCTTTTTATGTTTTCAAGATGCACTATAAGAAGGAGCAGAAAACTGATCATGGTTGGGTTTACATTCTCTCAAATGTAGCTCCACAAGTTTTGTATTGTGAAAGTATGTAAATGTATTGCAAACAAATTATTTATGCCTCATCTTGCTGAGCAGCGTAAGTGGTTTATCCTTTATTTGGCTTTTCTAGACTGTATTCTGCATTGATGCATCATCATGCACAGTGTTTTCTTATTAAGAAGTGTTTTCATAACTTAATATCTTGCCACTCTTAAAGAATCTGAATTTGAGAGTGTGCTGAGGAATGCGACATTGGAGCCTAGTCCCTTAGGGTTAAACATGCTCTGCAACTCTACCCTCTTTGAAACAACAGACCACTGACCCCGCTATCTTGACCCCTCCCAACCGTGCCCCCTCCCCTGTCGTTCCTGTCACAGCGATTAATAGCAGAACCCAGCCCATTCTTCTCTCTTGGCAGGAAAGCAACTGGATCTCATGGTTTCAATCAGGCCCGTGGAAGCAGCACTTACTTCATCCAACGCTGCCCAGCTGCAGCATTCACCCAACCCAACCCTGAGGCCAATGCAGCTCCTTATCGAACGCCTGATGCCTGTTTCTAGGGACCACAATCAGGAAACATGACATCTGCTTTCAATTGGGAACATTATATCAACCCCCCCTCCTTTCTCCCCTTCCCACCTCCCAACACACACGCTCACAACTGCCCACTACATTTTCACTGTTTTGTGCATTACCTTGAATGAGTCTGTCTGGCTTGAGTGTATCCAGGTAGACTGTTAAGGGGATCTTGTTTCAGATCTGGGCGTCAGTAGCTCAGAGGCTCAACATTGATTTTCTCCAGGAGGAATTTGAGACATGCTATATCTATATATGCTATATTAAAAAAAGACTACCAGAGTAATTACTTGCACATGTTCAGAGGCGGTATTCAAAAACAACAATAATAGGCCATTAAGATGCTGAATTTGATTGTTAAGATTCGTTATCTGCTTTTGAAACATCCTGTTGCTTTCATTTTGGATTTTTACAGTACTGCTTCAACTTCCCTTTCCCTTCCATGTACCTAATTTATAGATCAGGGCGCTTACCACTTGTCCGATAAGGCAGCTTGTTTGGCTGTATCATGTCAGTGCTTATTGTATGTGAATAAACAGAGTAAACAGATTCTGGAAAAAGTTCAAAGCTGTTAAGAGTGGAGTGGAAAAGCAGCTTTTCT
This sequence comes from Protonibea diacanthus, assembly GCA_028641955.1. Taxonomy (NCBI): domain Eukaryota; kingdom Metazoa; phylum Chordata; class Actinopteri; family Sciaenidae; genus Protonibea; species Protonibea diacanthus. Next base: position 16,174,466 of record CM053978.1, read on the forward strand.
CCTATTAGGAGAGGTTGAAAAAAAACACTAGCCCAAGCGAATGAGGATGTATGTGAGTGTGCACCCAGATGTCTACTAGCCACTGCTGGCGCACTTGACTTTGGGATTTGACTTGGCTCACTCTCTGCTACTTTCTTCATGAGAGGAATGAGTGCTGTGTGGTGTTGACATTGTTTCTCTGATTCTTTGGTGCATCTGTTACTTCAATGGGCACTACACAAACAATGATTTACATAATTACATGCTCTGGGGTTGGCAGTGAGGTTGGGCAGGGTTGTCGCTTAACTAGAGAGCCTCCTAAAACCACTTCAGAGCGTAGGCAGAGCTTAAACTGCTTTCATGAGTACAGTTTTGAGACATTTACTTTCCAGCCATGTCAGTGACAACAAAGCAACTCTAAGAAACTTACACTCCCTGTACATTGCTTCATCTCAACCGTCTATCTGCTTCATCCTCAACAGGGGTTTCCCCCCGGTGTTTCTGATCATCTCCTGCTACCAGGACCCCCCTCCAGGTTGCCTGGGTAACCGTTACGCTCGCTAACATCTGTGAATCCGCTCTGACCTCATCACAGCAAAGTTATACAGTTGGCCTGTCTTTCCTCGACTTGCATAACTCTGACAAGACAATCCAACAAGGGGGGGAGGATTTTTGTCTGACTGACTCAGGAGACAGATGCTTGACCCTATAGTTAAAGTAAAGTTAAACTTTTCTTTGCCTTTTCCCATCTGTGTGATATCTGCTCCATTGCTATTCATCTTTCTTTCTTTTTTGACGCGCATTTGGCATAACTGCAATGTGTCACATGTTTTGAGTTGCTTGTGTGAGCAACTTGTGATTTACTGAGAAGATAAACATCACAGTCTCTCTCTCTCTCTCTCTCTCTCTCTCTCTCTCTCTCTCTCTCTCTCTCTCTTTCAAAGCAGAATAAAAGTTCTGCTGCCTCTGGTTCAGAACCTATGATGTCAAAGCAGTTTCATTTTCCAAAGCATGTGCAGCTGCCTCTCATTGCTGATGATCTCATTCCCATAAACTACATATATCACATGAACACAACAGAAGGTTTGAATTAAGAAATCCAGTGTGTGTGTGTGTGTGTGTGTGTGTGTGTGTGTGTGTGTGATTCATTTACAGCCACAACAGAGAGCACTGTAGGTGATAGTATAGCTGTAGTTAATTCTCGGCTCCTCTCACTCTTCTTGTGTTTATTTTGATTTAAGCTTGGTTTATCCACCTAAAAGATTAAATAAATGTATTATTGTTTCTCCACATGGTCCATCTCTTGTGTTGTACGTAGTCACGTGTTCAGATTGATCTACATCTTCAAAAGTGCTTACATATTTTTATAAGTTAAAACAAATTGCATTGTGCAAATTTTTTCATTTTAATTTTTATCACAAAAACAACCAACCTGAGCTCAGCTGGATGTTGTGGAGGTTGACTATATGGTTTTATTTAGACAATAGAAGAAACATTTCTTACATCTATTCTTCCTGTAAGAGCTCAGCCATGTGAGCCACATATCAGCAAATAGTTTAACATCCTTAGTCCTCCCTGATGCCTCACTAAAGCGCCTGCTGTATCCCTACAACCACATTTGAAACACACATTAACAACCAAACTCCACGCCCTCCTCTCACGCACACTTCAGCTGGCCTCACATTACAACCAGCTAAATATAAATACCCATTTCTCAAGGTCCTTGAAGATCATGGGAATCAAGTCAATGAAATAGCAAACAGCTTTAGAGAAAGGCTTTTTAAAAAAAAAAAAAAAGAAGAAGAAGAAGAAAAAGAAAATGCAGAAAGCATTTTAAGGTAGTGTACTGTTCAAGTTCAAGAAATCATAATTTAAAACATCATTGTGCCTCCATATAATTACAAAACTGTTCTCTCTAAAACTATCCCTTTTGTTTGCCAAGGTATACTGCAAAGTAATGTTTTTTCTGTCACTATATTGGTAGTAAAAAACATTATCAAACCTTATCAGAACATATAGTCATTAATGTCATAGATCTGTTTTCACTGTGAAGATAGTGTGTTAGCATTCCAGAGAGTAAAAAGGTTGTAGGGTTAAAACTTGGATTCAACTCAAAGATCATTCAAACAAACACTCCTCCACCCCAACCCCACCCCTCCCAGCCCCCCCTCTCTCTCCCTGTGGATGCCATACGATCTCTGAGAAGTTGACCCTCTTTTTGCTTAAACCTTTTTTTTTTTTTTTTTTTAACTACTTACCATTTAAGAGTGAGGCGATGAGAAGCAAAGAAAACGCCAACGTTTTGCTGCGGCCGTTTATTCTCTGTACAGATGATGCTGCCATTCTCGTCCCGAGCGTGCACACGTCCGATGGGCGTGAGTGAAAGGACTGAGAAAGAAAAGGGTAGAGCTGGTTGAGCCTGAGCACTTTAGGGTTTCCTCTTACCCAGAGCGGGACAGGGTGGATAAAGCACCACTTGTGCTGTGTCAGTTTTTATACAGCCCACCCCCCCACACACACACGCACACACACACACCCTCACCCCACCCTCTTCACTTACTGAGGCCCAGCCCTACACCCCGTCTTCCACTAGTTACTTTAACCCTTCCTCTGTGCCCCCACCCATCGAGACGAAGCAAGGCAGATGGAGGGAAGGAGGAGAATGGGTTCTTGTTGAGATGTTGTGTATTTCCCCCCACCCCAAAAAAAGAACTAGTATAGCATTCTTCAAATACCGCTCAATGTTTATACTTCTATATGTTGAATCCTCCACAATTATACTGCAGCAAGTGTGATCTGTGTTCATTTGCACTGCAGAAAACATTTTGGTGATCATTACATTACTTTATCCTTTGCTCACACTATCCTGTCTGGACAAGAGCAGTAATCTGTTACACAATGAAAGGTGATAGCTGACAATAGGCAGTAACACTCTGGTCCTTAATAGGCTTATGGAGACAGACTGTGGAGCAGAAGATCATACTCGAAACAAAAGTGCGATCCACTGTTATGCAAATGGTATTAATCCATTTCAGTGGCCCAAAGCCCCCTACCACTCAGCAAGGCCATCAATCACCAGCAGCCGACCCTCTAGTGAAGACACAACAGGATCCGCTTAAACCTTTCACACTTCCACAGACTCATGAAAGCACCCAGCCCCCCTGCAATTTGAGGATCTTTGCTTTACTTTTGTTATCTCTTCTTTTGCTAGCAGTTCTCATGCTCTGTGTAAATCACACATCTGGAACCACTGGTGAAGGTATGGTAAATGACTTGTTAAAAAGCCCCACCCTCCTAGACAACAAGAAGTAGCAGCCACAGCGAGTCGAGAAAAGTAAACCGGACCGCGGATACATCTTTACGCGCTTGCAAAACGGTCTTGTAATTTGATACCAGCCACAGTACCCATAGTTCCCCAGTGCCCCCCGCACCCCCCCGGTCACCCCACTTCCTCCCTGTTACACCTCCTTCCTCCTTTGCAGACCACTATCAAACATTCAGCTCAAACAGCGGGGCGTTGAGGTGGGCAATTGGCCCCTCACTGTGACTCAAGATGAGCTCCGCTGAAAACCCCAAGAGAGAAATCCGTGGCGTGCCCATTACAGCCGCCACAGCTGGACAGCAGCAGTCATGTCACCCCAGTAAAACATTCATTAGATTGTTAGCTAGTTAACTATTTCTGCGACTTGAGTCTTCGTGAATCACAGCTTGTTGTTCAGAATAGATCTGTTACCCTCAAAGGACACCCCCCACCCCCACCCCCCCACCCCCACCCTTTTTTTTTTATTCGTATGTTTCTCCTTGTACTTTTGTTTCTTTCACTTTTGCATGGACTGCAGCACCTTAACTTCTTTCACCCATTTTTGTGATTTAAGTAGAGGAAACGTATGTTTTTAATTCTGTATTTATTTTCGCCTTTTGTACTATTGTAGCTTGAGGGATATAACACATCGTGTCTTGTGTTAAGTACAGTCAGACCTCCGTCACAACTTTCTCAGCTCTGTCGTCTTTTGCAACAGTGTTTTGGTCTTAAGTGTCACAAAGTAGTTCGTCATGGTCACAGAGCAGGAAACCAATACAGACAGTGCATGCATTAAGTAAGTGCATTCCTCCTTACAGTCCTCAGAGAAAGCCTATCTGGAAAACATTTCTACCACTGGCATCCTTTGATTTAAAGCCTATAGGCTTGGCTTCATATGGCTTTATTTGTTTATAGTATATTGACTGTTCTGCACATCTGTTGCAGCTTATATAGTTTGAAAACATAGCCCCCTTTTCCCTTTTAGCTGCTGCACTGTTTCTTCAGTAACAGTACATTGCAATCATCATATATCTGCCGGTGCTGTAGATTATTTCTGACAGCAGTGTGTATTTTGCTTTAGTTTGCAAGTGTGTTGTAACCAGATTTGAGGGTTGTGTTGTCTCGTTCCATGCATCGCACGTATACACCTCAGAGCATGTGTGTTAAATGCTCTCCGAAAAGTAGTGTCTCGGGAGAATATAGGCAGCCGGGTTCAATATCAAAAGAGAAGCGTTGTGCTTTTGTGCTCGTACTTTCTCACGAGGAGTCCCCTTCAGATTTACCCTATACTTTAAAGACCGCAGAGGTTCTGACTGGTTGCCAAACGTTTTGTGAACACGCATTTTCTTTTTTTTTTTTCACTTTCTTGCGCTCTTTTTCTTTTTTTTCCTCTTTTCTACAGGCAAAGTATATTCACTCACACCTGTTTCTGATCTGAAACAGAAAAAAAAACAACACAGAGCTTATTAGCTTTAAGGACAAATTGCTAAAAGAAAACATACACAACCTGTTTTGTGGGAGCATGGACCATTAAAACAGATTTATAATGCGTGTCTGCACCAAGTGCATAGATTAGATTCTAGCTGATGTGCTGGTAATTCAGTTAATTTGGTTTCTGAAGAACACGAATTTGAAATATCTCAATGAGCATTACTAATTACTTTCTGGGTAACCAGACTGCTCTGAATAGGTTAATCTAACAGCCTGGCTTGAAGAAGACTGTAATATTTGAAATATAAAATCCATCCATCCAAGAAGTGAAATAATATTTCACTTCTTGGATGGATTTTAGGCAAAAGTTCACTGGTGTTTGATCTAAGAAGTCTTATTTTTTGTTAACAGACGTTTAAGCTGCTAATTGGACACCCCTAGGATCACTGAGGCTTGGCTGACGAATCGGTAGTCTACATTAAATGGCAGATCCCCTTCTCTAATTAGAGTTTATTAGCAGAAAATGTCATGGATTATATTCTCAGAAGACACTTTTTTTAAAAGTTTCTGTATAGAACTTAAGGCTTTGCGTATAAATGTAGATTCAGCATCTTATGAAAGACAGTGACTTTTGTGTATGGCTTTGTTTAAAATGTAAATCTTTAAAATGGTTCACGGTACCGGCAGTGTTAGCCATTTATTCTGTCTGAGAGCAAGAGTTCACCAGCAATGGATTATTTGTAAGAGCCCCAGGCAGAGCTCTGAACAGGAAGTTGTAAAACAGCGACTCTCCTAATGTGACGATCTTTTGTGGGAAGAGAATTTCTTTGCCACCCGTTCATAATTAACAATATTGCTTTAGAGATTCATGGCTCTGTTTTGACTTAAGCCACAGGAAAAGACAAAAGGTAATTGACTTGCTCTGCTTAATTAACGGCCAGGACATGTTTTAACGTTCCTCATTGAAAGGCATGTTGTTTAATTTAATTTTGGTTCATTTATTTGTACAAACGCATGTGGACACGCACAACGACAGAAACACATGCACGATGTAATGCACGTTTTATGGAGCTTTGAAAATGGGGGCCATAAATCCCACAAAGCTCACCGATTGGCTGTTTAGGAGGGAGCCTGTCTTGAAGTGATTTCATGAGTGCAGGAGAAGGAAGCTGAAAAGGAGGGAAAGCGAGGGTAGGTTTGGGAGGAGGAGGGAGGAGTAGAGGGAGGGGATTTCATTTCAAACTGCAGCAAATGTTGACCGTTACCTCTGTGGGCTGAGCTGTGAGGTCTCTGGTCTCAACTGAGCGGGAAGGAAAAAAAGCTAAGTTAAAAAAAAAAAAGAAAGAAAAAGCGCCGCATTGATGAAGTCAGTTCTTCCCAAAACAAAAAGAAATGTGCGTCAAGGACACCTCTGTGTTTTCCTCTCACAGTCTCAGGGTACAGTCTGTGTTCTCAGGATGTCTGTGTCATGACCTACAAGACCACCGCATGGCTCTGCAGATGTTCAAAACCCAGCAGACACATACACACACACGCACGCGCACAGACACACACACGCACACACCCTCAGGCAGCAGTGCTGAAACTGAGACACTTTTTGTCACATGCTTACCCTTTGACTTCTTTCTCAATCACATTTTCACAGCCTATCGCACGATCCTTCTCTCTCATCCCACTTTGCGCTCAAATTGCTGAATGAATAAAGAATGTTCGCTCTGTCTCGGTTAACTGGTTTCCAAGTCACTCTTGTAATGACACCCCTGTCCAGAAGATGGCACCAGCAGACTGGTGTGCAGTCCACTTCAACCTATTGGACAGCTAGCTATATCAACACCATTAAACCATCCATTTATTACTTCTTACTGTATATTTCTGCAGAACTGAAAACACACGTACATACTTAAAGAATCCAGCTGTTAGATAATGAGTAATGAAGGCGATTATGATTGAGTACGCTGGTGACCGTGCCATGGCAAGTGAACAAAAGAAAAATTACGACAGCAAATAGGGGGAATAAAATGACATCGTGGATTAGCTCATCCAATAAATCCTGAAACAAGTTGTTATTGATGGAGGCTGGGCTGTGGGCATGTGGGATTTTTTCTTCCAGGTTTGTACAGCTTTCTTTTGTCCTTGGCAAGAACAAACATATCAGTGCCTTCACTTTCATTATGTGCACTCTGATAATGCACTGTGCATTTAATTCAAGCAGCAGGAGACTGATGCTTGCCACCTCAGTAGCCTCAAGGCTGTGTTCCAGTGGTGCTTAAGGGCATTTGATACTTGATTGTACAGAAGAGGGAGAATAAATTATGGAAGTGATGCATTTGTATGTATGTCCACTGATTGCTGCTGTTTTGTTTTTTTTCCCATAATCCATAAGGAAAAGCATATACTGACTGCATATGAAAACATATGTTTGTCTGTGCTTGTGTCTTGCAATCCTGCGCAATGATACACTTGACAGCTTTGAATATTAACACCAGTAAATTTTTACCACATTTGACGTCTGCAACTCATTGTTATTTTCATTATCCTTGAATCTGATTCTTTCTTTTTTTCATCTAATCAACAGCACAAGTTGAGCACAAGCACAAGTTCAACTAACTAATACATGCAATGAACTGATGTTACTGGCCCTGTTATGTATCAGATGCTGATACATAACAGGGCCTTGTCTTGGGGTCCAATACCCCAACTTGGCTTGGCAGTCTTGCTTGTAAAAAGGATTTTAATCCCAGTGTGGCAATCTCAGACATTCAGTTTACTAACATAAAATTAATCTTAATCTTAGTCTTAAATTCATTGTTTTGTCTGCCAAACAAACCAAAGTCCAAATGTTTTCCATTTAAATTATTATGAAACTAATAATTAAATGGCCATATAATTATTACTATTATATTTCCTACTATTTCTGACATAAATTCATAGACATGCACAACTATATTGAAGGTAGCACTGCGTTTCATTTTTGCTTGTCAATGGAGTCATATCTCTGTTCTGTCCTCTACTTGCTATAACTTCAGAGAATGAGAGAGTCGATGAAGACAACTAAACTCCACATCAATGAAACTTTAAACACAACCTCCTGAGAGCATGATTTCTGCATTAGTCACATCCGATTGTCTGGAAATGGTTCATTTATTTAACAATGAGCTCCCATGAGCCCACGCTACTTTATATTGGTGACAAGCTACATCCTTTATTGTTCTGATGTGAGAGACCCCTATCAGCAGAAATAGCATTTTGTATATATATTCACTCTTGTATGTAAATATGCATGAAAAATGTATCTTTATTGCATGCATGAATAATGATGATAACCCAGCTAGTGCTCTCTTACTCTGAGGTTAAGGACAGTGAAGCAGAGCCTTGTTCACTGACTATTAACTCAAGGTGCACAGTGCAATTCCAAGGCCTTTCTCATTCAGCATTCCTTCCACAGCCACAGTTTGAATTATTCTTCAAGATCTGCAGTCTGTGTGTAAGATCCATTTTCCCATGAATCAAATATTCTGGGCAGCAGGAGAAGCTGAGGTTCTGTTATACCTTGCAGTGCGCAACCAGTGATTTCACAGAAATTAAAGCGCTGCACTGTTTTTTTCTTTTTTTTTTATCATGTGGTTGCATCAATCATGGGTCAAACCAGAATGAGATATTATGACAACTGTCAGGGATTGATTGAAGAATAATGGATTTCTAATGGCTGCAGTAGCTCCATAAACCTGTCTGGTACCATCCAGCCATGCAGTCTATCAAGAAGCTATCCTGCGGCTTGCTGAGCTGTCAGTATAGGAGGTTTGAGTTCTAATGCTCCTCCTCTGTGTGTGTGTGTGTGTGTGTGTGTGTGTGTGTGTGTGTGTGTGCTGGCTGCCAAGTGTAGGTTGACAAGCAAAGAGAACAGAGGAAAGACAAGGGGTTAGAGGCTGGCAGGTGTACAGAGGACCCTTCCATACGCTGATGACACCCCCACCTGGATCTGACAGGTATTGGTTGGGAGGCCTGGACGTTCATACAACTGAAATTTCTCCTCCCTCCCCCCGCCTTCTCCTCCCCTCTGCCCTGCTTGCCCAGAGCCCCGAGGGTTAAACATGAATAATGAATTCTGGCTCCTTATGGCAAGTACTCAGGAGCCTCTATATGCTGCTCACATGCCATACCAAATACTGTCACAGTATGACGCCAGCGCAAGCTATTCTTCATTCCTGAGAGGCACTTCATCACATATGGGTTTTTTTTTTGTTTGTTTTTTAATCAAATTCAAAGGGATGTCGTCATTTTCTGCAGGATATTTCTTTGTTGTACAAGCTCAGCTCGTCTTTGGTATCAAATGTGCTCCTCTCGCCTGACGAGGTGCGCTTAAATGGTACTACACGCTGCATTTGTAAACATCAGATTCCCTCAGTTTGATTTGCAATAAACAGTTGATGTCATATTCAAAATTAAAAACCATATTCCTAGTTATTTCCTGATATACGTGGATATTGAAAGTATTTTTATTTAAGTTTACATTACCTTTTTGAGGGAGATAAAACAAGCTGGAAATGATTTTTCCATCTGTTTCTTTTGCTGACTGCAGATTTAAAAAAAAAAAAAAAAAAAAAAAAAAAAAAAAGCTTTAGATGTTTGTTGTAGAAGTACAACGCCCTCTTCCTGTGCAGCTCTGTAAAGCAAGCCAGCAGAAGGACATGAAAACCACATTTAGCACTTTGTGAAATCTTTGCCCAGTGTAAATCATACTTAATTTTTTTCAAAAATCACCAGTCTGTAAAATACTTTACAATACTGTCACAAAATCTGTGATATTAAAAAAAAATTGATATTAAAATATGAATTTTATCACCAGTTCAGTAAGACATACTGCCTTTGTCACTCTGAAAATAAAAACTAATTTCTGAAGTTCCTTATTTACGAATGTAACTAAAATAATGATTCATAACTTATCACTGTGTTAAGTGTTGCAACATCAATTCTGTTGTAATTATTGTTTTGTTGTATAATTTCTCATTGATCTGATTGAAGCACATTATTTTCTCTTTTTTTTCATCATTTGTGTATGTGGCCAACAATTATGTTAATTTCTAGGTACAAAGGCCTACTAATAGATTTACTCGAGGGATTTCAATGATCTCTGACATCATGGTCTTGCCTTTAGAGCCCTTCCAAGAAAACCCAATAATAGTTTAACTATCAGATTAGAATGCTAGTGGTCCACTAACATAATAAGAATAGATTATCCAGTTTTGTGTGGCGGATTTCAGATTGGTTTGAAAATGGCCTCACCTCTAACAGCAGCAGACACTATGAAAAATACGAAATCTAGAAACCCAGTGACCATGAGTTATAACTCACAATGGTTCTTTGGATGAATCGGCTGTGTTTTATATAACGCAGCACCATTAATCAAAGCAGCGCAGTCTGAAATAGAAATGTTCTTTCCATATGACTGAAGTATTTCGAGGACACGAGATTTCAGTTTAGCATTTAACACTTTAAGACAATTTCAGTTAACAGCACCACCGTGAATGAAACCAGGCGAAAAAAAACATTTTCATCAGCTGCGCATTTAATGTATAACAACAGTACAAAGTGAATCTTTTGCTTGCAAAATAGGAGTGTTTTTTATGTACAATATTTATACAATAATATATAGTTTAAAAAACATTACAGTTTAAATGTCTGACAGTTTATTGCACAACACATTTATAAATTATCATCGTTAAACCACACATGAAACAGATGAGTTCTCTGTCATATTTCAACACTTAACAGGAAATGTAATTATTATTATTTAAATCTTATTCATCTTGTTCTAGATTAGCATGAGCCAAGGTCCTGTGGGGAGTTCATTAACCCCACTAATACTGAAATGGTAAAAAATAAGAGCTCCAGAATGACACTGAGACGGCCGTGGTGATTTTTATATGGAGAGATGAAACATCCGAAAGCACAGAAAGAAGTTCATCTTTCACCACTGCGATGGGTGAAACAATAAAACGATGAAAACTTAAAAACCCCAAATGAACGCCTCGGGCTGAATCTTTCATTATGATAATAATTTGAACGTTTAGATATGGCACTCTATAAATACAGCAGCAAGGAGACAACAAGCAGTCAGGTAAAAATGTACACTTGAACGTGAAATTAAAACTTGTGAATTTTATACGCTGAAGCATAGAAACAGGATGTAAAGCGAAGAGCGTGCTGCGAAGCAACAAACAAAGATGTTTAATGAACTTTACAAGGACCAAACTGCTGATCCAAGCACATATCATTAATCATATATCCACTCTGTGTACAAAACATTAGGACCACCTACTTTATACTGAGCTGCACGACTCTGTTGCAGCACAGCGCAGCTCGGATGTCTCCAGTGTAAGAAATCCTTCTACAGTTTGTTTCCTGCATTTAATTTCCAGGCTGTGTTCAAAGTGGATTTATTGAGGAAAATCAATAAGGCATCAGAGCCTTCATCAAACTTAATCTGGCCAGGTTAGTTCACGCGAGCAGGTGTTCGTAATATCTTGTACACTCGGTGCATTTCAAGTATCACGCTTAAATGTAAACAATGACTGATGAGGCGGGGAAGGGTGGGGGTGTGCGGCGCTGTCGGACAGGGTTAGTCTAATCGGATCCACGATCCGCATCATTAATCATGCTTTCTGCTACACTTCAATTTGGTCTCCACTTATCTTTGAACGGTTAAATTGGTGGTCTATAGATCACCACTGTACAAAATTTCCTATCTCAATCTCTTTCTATATAAAGGCGTGTATTATTAATAGCTTCAACAGGCGCATTTAACATGAATGAAACATGAGACATTATATTTGGCACAAAAGCCAGGGATTGGATCTGGAAATATCTCTACATATATTTCATATTTGGAGTTAATGTCTTCTCAGTGTTTTATTATTAAAGAGCTGGACCCTCACCTTGTCGCTGACAGATTCTGCGTATACTCTTTAATCAGTACGTCAGAAGATCATCCTTAAACAAAATAAATAACTTATGACAGGGAGCTTCAAGTCGCTTTTTTTTTTAAGCCTTTTTAAAGGCAATTGGTAAAGGCTTCACAACACAAAGTTACACATCCGGACGGCTCCAAATGGCGATGTCACTCCAAGCCCATGATATGTAGCGCGAGTAAGTGTCCTTCATCTTTGACGTGTAAAAAGTACTTTGAGTCTTGTCTCACAACATGTGCCGCCCCCTTAAATTGGCTCCTGTCTTTGTTGAGCTCCTCCAGTGACTTTTCAAGTTGAGCCATTCTTTATTAAGTGCTGTTCTCTTCAGAGCTCCAGCCATGCCACACACACACGCGCGCACACACACACACACACACACACAACTGCACAGTTAGTATAAGCGCCCAGTACAAAGACAAACCATTACCCAGCGGAAAAGAATTGGCTGCAAATTCAACAGCGCTGATGGCCCAAATCCTCTCTCACTCTCTCATGCTCTCTCTCTCTCTCTCTCTGTATCTAAGGAGCCTTTTTAGAAGTTGGATGTTTGCCTGTTGGACTTTCTTCTGAAAAAACGATGACATTGGATTCAAAAGTCGTGCTTTGGGACGATCTGCGGTTTGATGTGTGCAGTGGTTTGTGTATGTACAATTGTTTATGTATCTCTTTGTATGTATTGTTTATACAATAGGTCCAGGTTAGGTTAAGTCTGCACTGTGTGTGTGTGTGTGTGTTTGTGTGTGTGTGTGTGTGTGTGTGTACATTTGGATATAAGCATACATGCACCTAATCTGTTCCTTCGCGTGCACTTCTGAGTGCCACGTGTGTTGCAGATGGGTTCATAACTTCTGTTACAGTATGTTTCGGTGTGCGTGTGTGTGTGTATAGTATGTTTGGTTATGGATGTAGGCCTGTGTGTCTCAGCTCTCTATAGACATGGCTGAGATAATCTGCTCCACTTTATACGCCAACCTCTGTTTCTGGGCCTGTTCATCCTGCTCCAGTGCCTCGATGATCTAAAACACACACAGAAAGACACACATGGGCACAAACTGTAAAACCATGAACACAAGGCATGTCATTGGTCAGCACTGGAAATCATATAAATCTGCTAAGAGCGAAGTATGGCATACAACAACAGCTGCCATGTGGGCATGTATAATAAACCATTAATTGATTAATAAAAATAATCAATCCACATATCAGCAATGAAAATAACTGATTAATTTCAGCCCAATTTATAACCCTTTAAAGAATAAGTTTACTGAAAATCTTGTTTGTGCTGACCTCTGGTGGTTGACCTGATCACTGAAGGGTGTAGTTACCCTTTAAACCTGCGTGAATTGATCTTTTTGCCCACTTTGGGACAACACAATGAGCTGCAAACACAACACCGACACATACTAACTTTTTATATCGTTATGGTGAACCTGTTAGCAGTAGTTAGCTATCTACACAACTAACAACACAGAGCAACATCGGCATTCATTAAGCGTTCTATTTGTGTCCATACGATGAATTATGGCCACGAGCTAGTCGCTAACTTTGTCTGTTTGCATACAGAGTGTTTATCAGAAAGCTGTTTTCAATAAAATGCTAAGAGCTTTTGAGGCAACTACAAAGTCTGGTGATAATTCTCTGTGGATTTACCACTACAAGTGACACCTTTGACATTACACATAGTCATTTTATGCTTTGTCAGGAGAAAAAAAAATATGCATCATAGCTGCTTTAATATGAAAACTGCAAACCACATAAGCAGAACCTCTACAGGACATCTCTGTGTTACAGTGTGTTGACCGGCCCTCACCTCTTGGCTGTACTTGCTGACGTAAGTGTAGATCTCATGGAGAGCACTGAGCATGTTGAACTCACTGGAGTGAAGGCGGGCCTGTTCAGCCAGATAGGCATTCATATCCTGATCACTGATGGCAGGAAGGCGGTTGATGTCGGCATAGTACCTGAGAGGAGACACACACACACACACACGTTGTCAGAGTCAAGGTCACTGTCATGCATACCGGAGCTTTTTTTTTTCCTCACTTGAATTCAGTCTTTCGCCGTGAAAAGTTAAAGTACATCAAATGTTAAAGGTGTCAGTGAATCGGAGGTGTTTTGGCAGGAAAATAAGGGAATGCATCACTCACAGGTTCAGTCATTTAGTCACAGTGACTTCAAACCACACCAGCAAACAAACACACAGCCTCATACGACTTTACTTCTGAAAACTTGACTTTATATTCATTCTGTCACCCCCAGACTTATTATGGCTGCATGATTAACTGGCGCGATTTGCAGCCGCTCTACAATCCCATTTATACACGAGGATTCTACCTAATTGCATTAGTAGAGAGATCTGTTGCACCAAACCAAACACTCCTAATGTTTCCCTGAAGTTGCATCAGCAAAGGACGAGGCTCCATTTCAACAGATACAGAAATGTAACATGGTAAAAAAAAAAAAAAAAAAAAAAAACAAGTCTTCAGATGAACAACAAAATGAGGCAAAATTAGGAAATCCTCTCTGATGATGGCAAGCAAGAGTATATAACTGAATCCACTGCTTTGAAACTAACTCTGGTCAAAGAAAAGTACATAAATAGCAACCAATATTGTGATGTTATTACTAAACTGAAGAATAACACCATGAGTAACCAACCCAAAAGGTCACACGTCACCCCGCTGCTCATCGAGCTCCACTGGCTACCTGTTGCAGCCTGCATTAAATTCAAAGCGCTAACGCTCGCCTACAAAGTTGTCGTTTTGAAGCACATTTGTCTTTGCTTGTATACACACGCAAGCATATATACACACCTTTCTACCCAGCTTTTGTAATGCGGTATGTCCTTGGCATAGAGTAGTTTGGTGGAGGGTGAGTCTTTGCCCAGACGGTGTTCAGAAGTAGAGCAGGAGTCCATAAAGGTTTGGGCCACCACAGACAGACAGGCATCTGTGATGCTGCTTTTATGGATGTCAAACACAAACTGGGGATTCTTGATCACATTTACCCAGAAGCGCAACGGCAGGCTGCAGATATGGAGAAAGAGAAACAAAAGGATTTTACACAGTTTCAGACTTGCATGCAAAATATAGTGATTTACTTCGTGTGCTTCAACTACGAGATGTTTTTTGGTTTTTTTCTGATCAATCCCCGATTGACTTTTCAGATTGACCAGCTGTACAACAAGAAATAGATGGAATTGAGAAGACTTATTAAAAGATGCTACAGATTGTGTAGGAGAATAAAAGTCCTTCAAAGAGCAGCATTAATTAGCTAAAACTACACAAAATACAAGAATATGATATAATAAGATTAGGGTGCACGCTGGCATTGAGGGTTTAATAATTCAGAAATGTTCACTGGGCCCCAAGCCCTGAGTAAGGGATGAATAAAATCTGAAAGAGAAATGTCTGTAGAAAGCAGGCTTGTTGAATAAAGTGGGCTGGCTTCATAGTAAAGGTGACAAGTCGGGCATCTTCTTTCTCACCAGTTGCTCTTCCAGGTGTGGCGAACGTCCATGTCGTGTATGCCGTGTCGGTCGGCCTGCTCGTCCAAGAAGTCAAACATATATTTGATTGCTAAAGGCAGGGCAGTGCCCCTGCACACAGTGCTGAACAGGGTCTCAAACAGGTCATCCACAAACTTCTGCAACGTGCCCTATAGAAGACAATGCATAGCGTTAAGACTTGATTTGCTTTACTTCTTATTTAAGAAAAAGAACAACATATTGTTACTGTATGTAATATATTGCACCTTGGTTGCTAGTAGCCTCGTCAAGTAAATCTCCGACACCATCTTGCTGCCGCGTTCCCCCTCTTTCTGGTCCCCGTGGTCGTGGTTCTTGACCAAGTGCCAAACTTTGACCCCGCTCTCCAGATCAGGGGTCAGCATGGGTACACGGGAGTGAGGGCTGTCTGGGCTTGTGGGCGTGGAGCGGAAAGGTACATCCACACCTAGGTGGTCAAATGTTATTGTTATTAAGAAAATATATGCTCCAAAATGATCTAGATTCAGTCTGTAAATAGAATAAATATTTTTTTTAAAAATGATAAAATGTCAATAGATATATCTCGTCTTGCTCAAATTGAAGGAATGACTGTCCTCTTTGTAATCTGCAAGTGAACAAGCTGGATGTGTGCTTTTAGATTCTGTATGCTATCATTAATTCATTGGTTGTCATAGTAATGATACAGACCTGGATCCATTCGCTAAAAGCATGTTTTGTATCCGGGCTCTGGTCCTTGCTTAATGTGTGTTTCTGTGTTTTGTGTTTTCTGCTCTTCTTGTCGTGTCACGTCACGTGTTTTTAAAGAAAAATCACTTAAATCCTAATATGACATGTTAGTACCCAGAGATGTGATTCGAATCACATTTTAGAGCAGCCAACGAGTATGTCATTTATTTTGATCTAACATGATAAGACATTTAGTGTTGAATATATTTTTTTTAATCATATGGCATCTCTGTGTCTAATGTACTATAAAAAGCATCTAAGGATGTGCTTTAGAGCAGACTGCCAACTACAGGTGATTCAACGTTGCTGGAAGTTGTATTAATGTGAAGTATTAGTATTTTTTTTTGTAAACAGCACTGACCGTATCTGCTGATGCTGCGTGGGAAGCTGGCTGAGGAAGGAATGTTGAAAGAGGACATCTGTTTGGGCACCAAGGCCACCACACAGCGCTCCGACACCTACGAGACAAAGGTGAAACTATTATTTATTTATTTTATGAATTCCTGTAACGGTTAGTCAAAAGTAATCATATCTGGAATTTAATAAAAATGTCGAAGATGAAAAAGCCAAGGACCAGAGCAAAATTATCATTCCGATTTCAAATGTCTTCCAAAGGCAGTCACAAGAAGGACAAACAATAAAGTTATAAACGGCTGGCCTTTAGTTCAAGATTTTATCATTCTGTAAAAATCTGAAATACACACAACATTCAATCACAACAGCTCCAAACATCTATATATTAAAAAAAGATCTATTGTATAACTAAATCTTGGAATCAACTAAGAAGATGGCAGAAAAGAAGAAATTCACTCAGGTGAAGGTCAAATGCAGCCAAGGTGGAGGAATCAAAACCAACCAGTGTGTTTACCACACACTAAAGCTAGCTTGTATTTATTTCTATTTATTTTTTTATTTAAGATTCTCTGTTACTAACAGAGTTTCTGTAAAAGTAAATAAAATATTAGTGCTTCTCAGCTTAAATTAAATGTTTAAACTCTTTCCTTGCTGTGAGGGAAAAGGGCCGATGAGGTATCAGTCTAATAGTCAAAGGTTTTTTAACACACATCTCATATTATTTCTGATGTCAATTGTGAATGAAAATCCATAAATCCAATTAGAAATTTTAAAAAAAGATGATTGTTCCAGAACTTCCCTGAGAATCAGGTTTTTGAGTTTTCTTCAGTTTTAACTAAATCCTGTGGTAGTTGTCGGTACATCCGTGGGTACATTGCGAACGGGACCTGCTAATGGCTAATTTGGTTGTGTCGATCTTGTCTGAGAGTGGCACGCAGTGTCCCGTCCAATGTGTGAAGTGTTTTTGCAACCTAAATGCAGAAGAGTGTTTGTTTAAACAGAGATCACTGGCTGCTGAATGTTGACTAAACAAAGGCTCGTTGCAAGTACAGTAGTACCAGGTGAAGACTGTATACTTGGCAGACGAAGTGAGGTCATCTGCATCATGAACAAAATTCATGCTACTGTTCTCCATGAGCTACAAATATACTTAATACAAATCCAGCTTAGCAACAGAACAAACATTTCCAGACCCGGCAGAGAGATTAAGAATGAAAGAGCGAAATTGTTTATCTCCTTGACAGATGAGAGAGAGCACATGCCCCATTTGTCAAAACCTGCTTTTAGTGCAGAAAATGCAGATTTCCTTTGTCTTGTGTCTCCTTGTTTAAACAAAAGTATGCTTCACTGAAATATCGTCTGCATTTGAGCGGTACAGTTAGACCCAAAGCTGACGTCGAATCAAACTTATAGCTGACAAAGAAACAGGATGACTCATCCAAGGTTGGTGACCCGTGTATTCACATTTATGAGCTGAAAAAAATACGATGTTAAAGACAGAGGCAGTCCATGTTCAGGTTGACTAAGTGTGCTTGTGACCGGGAGGTTGAAAAAAATGCTGGCAAGGGTGTGATGAGTGATATGAATATGAATGAGTAATCCTCTGTCCTTCATCAACAATATCTGCTGTGATGCCCTTGAGCAACTGGATAATTGCTGGGTTTTTTTTTTTTTTAGTTGTTTTTTATAAAAAGCTTGAAAAATATTTGGTGTTTGCAGAAGAAAGTATGAAGTAAGAGTGAAGTAGATTCTTAAGTTTAGTGTTAGAGTTTAAATGAATCTTTTGTCAACTGACATTCGTCATCCTATTTGTAATTATTTAAGAGTTTGCAAACTAAGATGCCAATATTTTATTGCCAAAATGATCAAGTAATCTCCTTATATGTGAGGATTTCTGCTTTATTCTGATTTATATAATTTGTAAATTGAATATCTTGTGAATATGAGAGATCTGTGGATTTGGGACAATGTGATGGGCCTTTTTTATTATTATTATTTTTTTAAACAGTTGCCTAATTAATCAAGAAAACAATCAGCAGATCTCACTGATAATAAAAATATGTCTTTGTTGTAGACCTCGTATTAATGTCATTAACAGACCTGGTAGTGCATGAGTGTGTTGAGTCTCTTCCAGTCGCTCTCTATCTTTGTGGTGATGTCCTCGTCCTGGAGGACCACACGAGCTGTTCTGCCCTGCCGCCACTCTGTAGGAAAACACAATCAATGGTGAACGTGTGACATGTGGCATTTTGGGAAATGTTTGTATCCCAAGTGGCTGACAGTTACATATTATCTAACGCCCATCGTTTGTCTTGCGCTGTCCTTTTGTGCTGCGGGTGAGGTCATGTTATCCTTGTGTGCTGTGTTAGCTTGTTCTTTGAAACTCTCTAAGTTGTCAAGCATAGCAACCAAAATGTCACCATGACAACTTCTTGTACATTTCTCCTTGACAATTAAAGTGATTTTGCAAACAAAACACAAACGACAGTGTCGTCATGGGGATTTAAGCTGCCCAGAGCAACAAGGAGAGTCTGATCCTCTTCAAATCCCTAACGTCTGAAAGCCCCTTAAGGTGTAAAACTACAAACCCAAAGCAATATCAGCCGCTACCTACAAGGTATCCTATTTACTCTCTTTGAAGGTGCGTGTCAGCTGGATTTGTGCCGAGTCATTCAGTATTGGATGACATGTTGTGGGCGTAAGCTTAGGTGTAGGTGAGCTGTCAGTAAGGTTTAACATCAGTGTTGGTGAGTGTTACTCTGGTTAGGGCTGTAAACAGGTGTGGGGAGGGGCTGATTTTGAGTCCTTTGTTTATGTCAAACGTCTTCAGTGATACATCTGTGATAACTCTCCTGACATGCCCGTTCTTAAGCGTATTCCTCCCTTCAACATATCACGTGCCATGGCAAATTTGTGTTTATATGTTCTCCCTTAAGATATAAGACAATTGGTGCTGTGAAATTAGTATTTAACTGTACAATTGCACCCAATGCAGCCTCACCAAGATCCATGTCTGCAGCCCGTGGTCGCTGTGAGTATGGCATGTTCTTGTACACCGCATCCAGGATCTTCTCCTTTACCTGGGTAATGGTGTCACAGTTGAGCACCTTGACAGGGAGTTCTGGGCTGTTCTCATTGTCTGGGTTCACACAGCTCAGCGTCTGTGGATCCAGAATGAAGGAGAGAGGAGGGGGTTGGGGAAAGAGAGAGAGAGAGAGAGAAGAGAGAAAGGTGTTGCTTGCAAGGAAAGTCCTTTCATTACCTACTCCTCACCAAACTGTCCTAGTGGAGAGGATCTTGGCCAGAAATGTAATTTCACACCTCCAGGATGTGGCTGTGCAGCTCAAGCAGGGGCATTAAACAAGTAATGAGACACAGCCTCTCAGACTCTCCGACATGGATATCAGAGAGGTGTCATCCTGTCGCTGGCTGGCTCTGTGTTGGAGCTAAAGCCTGAGGGGGAACTTATTCTGACGGGCTGGTGGAGGAAACCACCTGCCACAGTTTTAATGGAAAGGTACAATAAAAGAAAGAGACATGTTGGTGTTTTACAGGCGGGCCTAGCACATCACTCTGACTGCTTAGCATACACCAGACAGAATTTTGTGGATTTTCTTGATCATATTGAATTCAAATAAATGTATCTTCATTGTATTTCATTATTTTTCCACTAATTCGGGCCAAGACAGAGCTGCTGTTGAACTTAAAATTACAGTAAGGGTGTCACAGGGGAAAATCTACCAGTCAGGTATGGCTGTAGTTCATGTAATCCACATGCTGAAGTGTCCTTGGGCAAGACACTAATCTCCAAATGGGTCTTCATGAATGTAATGTACGTGATTGGGAAGCCAGTGAGGGATCAAATCCTTTTCTCTGCACTATAGACTGCTTCAGATTGGTGGGAATGATGGGATCTTGAGGCAATAGCATGAACCTCCTTGCATATTATACCTAAGGACTACTCCATCCAACAGTTGGAGTTGGCATTGACAAGACTTGCAAGGTATTGATAAAACAGTGCTTTTGACAAGATGGAAATCTGGCATTGCGAGATTGTCTGTCCACTGTCATCATGTTACTGAAACCATCCATACCATGCATAAAATTACAACCACAGCCCAGGTACATGCCACATTTCTTTGGATCTGTCACAGTTCTTTGCCAATAGATGTACAAAAATTAATACAGACAAACATTTTAACTTTTTTTTTTTTTATGTCTTTGTGACTCACCAGTGTCTTGTATTCAATCTGCTGTCGGATGAGTTTGTCCTCACTGAGGGAATATCGCGCCTCGCCTGTGATGGAGTCTATGGGTCCCTTCTCCATTTGTTGTTTGATGGCACAGAACAGCATGAAGAGCGGCTCGCCAGCACACTCCTTTGTTTTGGAAGGGAACCCGGGGATTAGAGAGAAAGGTGGGAGAAAGGAAAAAATAAGACATAGGAAAGAGGTCTGTATTCATCAGCACAGATGACGGGAGATCAAATATGATAAAATCTAGCTTTGTCTCCCTTTGAATTGCAAAGCTGGAGATATTTTTTGACCCTAGAGGTAACCATTATATCTTCACAATGTCCATAAAACTCATCAACATCAAACAGTTAAGAAAAAAGCAGCAACAAAATCATACACAGCAGTCGATTTCGAAGTCAATGCTAATAATTTTAAAAGGCTTTGTGTGACCATATTACTTCGACACCTGTAGCGATAAGGGGCGAGAAAAATTTCGTTTTACCTTGAGAAATTTGTGGAGCAAGAAGGCAAACCAATTTGTCAGCATCTTCTCCGCCACAGACTCTGTTCTGAAAGACAAGAAGAAAGCGCACTCATTTGTTAGCAAGAGACGTCCCACAGAGAGCTAGAGTGCTCTGATTATTCTTTTATAATTTAAGACGCAGAAGAGGCTGACATTGTTGCAACCAAAAAACATGACATGGAGAGTTTACAGAGATATAACATCCTTACTCAGCCGCTCGGTCTCAAAGGACACATACTCTGATACACTGTAAGTGAAGTGCCGCCAGTGGAGAACATATTTGGGTCATGACATAATTGTGCAGACGCAATTTAGATGTCCACTTCGAGTCCTTTCACTCTCTTTCTTCCTTGCTGTGGCTGCACTTAGTAACGTAACTTGAGTACAGATGGGAAAGATTTTAGAGTTGACTTTAGTAAATCCTTTAAATCATGTAACAGGACCCTTTCAAATGGCATATAAGCCCTTTCTAATCTCAATCTGATCTAAAGCCTGCAGCTTTATAGCCACCAGTCACTTTCCCTCCCTAACCTTCTCTCTCTGTCACTCCGTTTCGGTCCTTACCTGTGTTTCACCCCTAACCTGTATTGACTCTTTTGTTGACAGCATCCCATTAAATTTTAGATTTTCTTTTTTTTTTTTCTTTTATTCCGCAAGAGCAGCATGTTTGGGCTAACAAGTTCTTGTTGTAGCGGCTCCCATGTGAACTCATCCTTATATTTAATGAGCGTACTTCAGATTGAGAGACCTCGTTTTCAAAAAAAGAAAAAAAAAAAAAAAACCTCATGAAACATTCAGCAGGCCAGCCTCAGCGCTGGGAAAACAATCGACAGATAACCATAGGTGGAGGAAAGAGAGGGAGAGGCGAGAGAAGGGAGAAGAGGAGAGGTGACGGGAGGGAGAGAAACGTGAGCTACAGCTGAATGTTTCATGAGTGGCACACAGAAGATAAGTCAGACTGACAACGGCTCTGCCGCCGCTGCACTCACTCTTCCCCATTAAGTTCTCTTCCTCTGCCAGTCCCTCCCACTCTCTATCACTTTTACCACTCCTGTCTTTCACCTGTCTGCTCAGGCACCCTGTTTCTCAGACTCATAACAGCTGTTTCACACCATTGCACAAAACAAAGCTGAACAGAGGTGGGCTTTCCTTCGCTGGCCTAGTTGCTCATCCATCAGAAGTGCAGTAACTGGGCTGGAAAGAACAATTCACAAAAGAATTATCTATGGCAATAGATAAGCATGCAAGCAAGCTGATCAGGACTGGTCTGGTTTATGACTGACGGAGAAGGAAATATGGACAGAGAAAGTAAGGGTGAACTTGTGGAGCTTCTTTGTACTTTAATGTGCTTAATGTTTCTCTTTCTTCACCTTGACCCCTCCTAAATCCCACTTAGGCTGAACAGTGGAGCAAGCTTAGTACCTGGTGGGACCTAGACAAATGCCTCCATGTCTGTTTGTGCTGAATGTAAGCACTGTGAAACAACCAAGAAATAACTTTTTATTCTGCTGATTAACCGGCTTTATCGATGCCGGTGCTCCCTCACTCTCATTCTCAGTCTATGTCTCTTAACCAATGCTCACTCTCTCCCTCTAGCTAGTTAGTTAGTATTAGCTAACTTAAGATGACCAATGACAATATACAGTACATTTATGTCACTTATGCAGCAATGTCTTTTAATCATCTTCAAAATTTGGTTGTCTTTTCAATGCATGCCGAACACATTACCTAAGTACAGCAAACTGGAGACATGAAAGTAGAACAAAGTTAGAGTTGCTGCTATTCTAGTAGAGAATAAAAAGGGGCTAGACTGAGCTAACCCCGAGATTCTCCAGTAAAAGAAATGAAAAAGACTGTGTACTCATGTTCACTTCTTTGTGAAGTTAAATGCAATTCAGTATTCAGTCAACACAATGAATCCCTATCCGTAACTTCAGATCTTTGTAACTTGTAGACATTTTTCCAAAAATGTATGAAACATCCTTTTGTAGTGCAGCTTTTAGCCACAGTGTAACGCTCCTGGTATACCTGCGGAGGAGTAGTTTGGGGTGGTTCTTGCTCTCCAGGTTGCGTTCTATAAGATCTGACAGCAGGTGTTTGAGGATGTCTGTGGCGTACTCCAGACGTCCCTGCAGAGCGGTCATGATAAGTGAGGCGACGTAGCCACGGTCACGCATGGAGAAGGATCGCTGCAGCTCCAGTGTACGGATGAATGTCAGCAGGAAAACCTTGTTATTCACCAGCTGAGCAAACTGCTTCAAGGCTTTCTCCACATTCGCCTGTCCGCTCCCCGGCACCTACACGCATCATGCATTTTTGCACACACACAAAGACGCACACGCTCATTAGATAATACTCACTCAAGGATGGAAAAAAAATCACAACGTACATGGATGGAATGGACATGAAGAAATAGGAATATACACACAAACTGTCTCAAGGCATGAATGCAAAACAGAACCACTAGCATGGCTACAGGCACTGATCTAGCCCTTATGTGCAGGTCCTGACACATCTGTTCCCTCTGGTAGTCATAGTCTCTAAACTCATCAAAAAGTTTATCTAGAAAATATGTGAACTGTAAATTCTGCAACAAATACAGGGCCTGTTACTTAAGAGTCAGGATGTTTAACAGCAGTTGAAGAGGCTCTTCAGACCATAGAGCTTTTGCAATAACCATCATAACTGCTTAAGTACAGCTAGCTATAATCAGCAACACCAGGCTAAATCTGACCTTGGGTAGTTCTCATAATAATGAAAAGGAAAATGGTTCATCGTCAGAGTTTCATCATATTTAGTGTTTCAGAATGAAATCCCTGAGATCAGGACAATAATAAATGCAGACATGACCATCTCAAAGAAAATTCTTGTCAGTCTGAGAAAAGATGAGGAACGAGTAAACAAATCCTACCCAAGAACAGTACACAGTAGGCAATAAACATTAAAGTGCAAACACTATCATGAAATGCAGAGCTATTTGCAGGACCTCTGTACTGTCCTTCAATTTCAATCTGACTGGTACATTGGATTTTGACGAATGAATACATAAACATTTGACAGCCACTTCATAATACCCTGATGTGGAGTTTCTGGTTATGAAAATAAACTGTGTGGGATCCAGTCAGAAGGTTTTGAATGGAAAAAGTTAAGAGTCAAGAAAAGTTTTGCTCAAAATAGGTGCATGACTGAGACTAAAGATGGGAAGGAGCAAATTCTGACTTATATCTCCTCACAGTCTCTTCCAGATGATGTGGACACCATTAAACAAACACACCTCAAACATTTGACATTTGCTCACACCGCTCTGCTCCACAGCAGTTTGACAGCACTTGCCAACAAGCCAAAATCAATTTTGTTTGGGGTGTACTGGACAAAAATGGTTGAAACTTGATTGAAGTACTACGGCCCTGCTTCAGAGGTTGCTTACCTCCAGCTCTCTGAGCACTGGGTGATCATCGATGCCAGGGAAGAGAACCCTCATGGCATAGGTGCGATAGTCCAGGTAGGGAATGCCAGCTCTGTCCAGGTCGCTTGTTAACTCGTTGATGTCTGTCTGCAGCTCTGCAAATGCTGCATATGAAGTGTTGTTAACAGAGTCGTCTCAGACATCATCGTTTCTTAACAGATAGCGCAATAGGTCAACTACAAATTAGATTTTAAGAATTTAGTATGGCATATAATTGTGTTTAATCTCTCAGATCCGTCTCACTCACCCTCCTTGCACTCCAGAGCTACTCTGGATTCAAGATTGTCCATCTGCATCTGCAGGCGCTTCAGAGTCAGATCGTTCTCATGTGACTTCCGTCTGTAGGCCAGTAGTACTATTATGACGATGATGAGGAGCAGCCCTCCTCCAGCTGCGATGCTGAAGATAGCTGGAAGGGTGAGGAGGCTGTCAGAACGGATGTGAACTTCTCCCGGAGAAATGTGGAGTCCTCCTACTTGGACCTGGATAATAATAATTCAGACATGAACACAGTTATTCATTTATTTTTTCTTTAGATAATGTTCTAATAACAATGAAAAAGCCTGGTCATGAATTCAAAACATTGTTGCTGAAGAATTAAATTGGAAAGTACAATGGAGATATGGACCATTTTATGAACAATTGCTTCTAAAGAAAACAATTTTTCTTTAAGTTCCCAGGCACACCAGCTTTTCCTTTTACAGCTCTTTTCTCATTATTTGCAAGAGTGCCTGTTAATAAGTCTGGAGGGCAATGTGCTGTAATTGGGAACCTACCAGACCATGAGTGACAGACAATGACAGAAAGCCAACGACTAACTGAAAGAATGTCGGTGACCCACAAACACTGTAACGTACAGACAAGCGCTGACCTACAGACAGTGACCTACATCCAAGCAGACAGCCAACCAGATGCATAAACACACTGAAAACCGTCCGACAGGCAGAAACACTTTTAGACTGACCAGGACTTTGTGCTGTCCGGTGAGGTTTGGCGGCTCGCAGAGTAACTGAGTGTCAGACACGGTGAGAGAACAGGGCGTATCTCCAATCAGCACCGTGTAATTCAGCCTGGCTCCACCAGACGCAGATGGCACCAGGTTACGTCCCTGCAACACAGTTAGAAAAGCAATATAGAAAACTGCAGAACATAACAATATATCAGAGTATACAACAAAACTAATGTGGATCCTAACAAACAAAAGTCTGTTATGATTTTCAAATTGCAGCACTGTACAGTAATTATTCTTCTGTGTAATGTTAATGTTAATTTTTCATCCAAATGCAATTTCTTGCTGATTGTATGTATAGCATTTTAAACTCAGTAAATCATTACCCAGCAATTTTGGGACATTAGTATAATTACTGTAATCAGCCATCTTGGAGAAGACTGGCAGCCAGTTTTTATGGTTCATGCTACACTGTGAGCCACTGAGAGTCTTACGGGCGGGGAAATCTGCTAAATTATTATACCTAACAAAGGCAGCTTGTTTCAAAATGCATAAGATGTGCAGTTGCACATGGTGTAAAAGTGAAAGCCAGATGGACAATCCATTCCAAATTCCTGAAATTACAAGTCTTTCACAGGAATACAGGAGCTCACAGGGAGTGTCATGGGAAATGTAGTTTTTCTGAAGAACTCTACCAGTTCAAGAAATGTGAGATAAAGCAGAAGCTGCCACTTAAGTCCACTACTGTGCCATTTGTTTACAACATGTGTTGTAAGGGATTAGAATTTATTTCATAGTAAAAGTGTGTTTAAAAATGTAATGTGTTTAAAAATGTGTAGCAGATTATGCGATCAGAAGGGAAAGCAACGAGAGCAAGACCATACTGATGTATGTAATATCCCGTTATGTTGCTGTCAGTGACATAGTTATAGAGTTGAGAAAAACCATAATAGCAGCCGGTCAGGTGACGTACTTTGAGTATAATCGGAGCACCAGGTTTCTGCTCCAGAACACCTGACAGACTCAGAGGCTCCAGGTAAGGGTTGGGGTAGTAGACAAAGCTCGTGTTGTTGTAAGTCAGCAGAGCTTGGACGTTGTTGAAGACGAAACCAAACTCGTCCACGTGTTTGATCGTCTCCTGGTCTGCGGTGTACTCTGACTTCAGAGAGGGGGCGAAGCAGCTGATGGTGGTAGTGTTCAGCACTTTGCACACCTAGAGAGGAATCAGATCAGAACCGGTGTGAGACATAGACATGACAGAAACAAGACCATACATATCACCATACATATATTTAATGATATGACTCACAGTGGTGTTGCTTCCTGCATGATTAATATTTGCATAAATTAATGAAAAACATTGATAATTAATCTTCTTACAGGTTAATTATGCCTACTCTGAAATCCCCAGCAGAAATTCATGAGTCGATATGTCACCCGCAGAAATTTGAATTCTCAGAGTTTTGAGGTGATGGCAGTAAATAAAGAGCCTCTTGCACTTTTTATGAACCTAGAAGCGATTTTTGCTGAATAGATCTGAGCAGACATTTGTTCAAATTAGCATTCTCAGTCATTTTTAACATTTAACCTTTTTAATGATATGCAACTTATACATAAATGTACTAAGGGTTTCTGTGCTGTTAACCTACATAACCTGATATTAACGATATCTTTTTGTCCGACTGTTATTCATTAGCTGTTACAGTATTCCCAGCAGATTTCCTCCCATCCATATGTTCAGCTGACAGCTGCGTTCCCACAATTGCTACATAACTGACACTAAAGGCAGAGAGACGGGTCTCCTGTTAATACTGAATGTTTTTATTTGATTTTTCCTGAACATCTAACAGAATATGTGTTTCATCTGAAGCCAGTCACCCTCTCCCTTGATGGCGTTAATCCTAAATGGCTAGCACAGGTGTGTGTCATCGGTGAATTATCAGTAACCGAGAGTTCTCCAATTTGAATGTACTGTCTGCTTTCTTTTGTAGTTCTTAGAAAACCCTCTCAAGATCAAGCAGATCCTTTAAATTCCTCTAGCTTCAGAGCAGTTTTAATCGTAGGTTTCACAGACAGTTGTTTCAAGTCAATTTACTGTTTTTTTTTTTTGAGAAAATATTTTTAAGCAATTCCAATGTTTTTTTTTTTCGAGACGTGCGATAAAGAGGCTGCCCTCATTAAATTTACCAATGACCCTCTTGTAGCTGCTGATTCGGGTTAAAGTTCAGCTTTAATCCCTTCAGATCTCAGTGCTGCCAGTGACACTGGAAAACATGCAGTTTTAATTGACTGGCTCAAATTCTGGGCTGGCATCGTTACTACACTGTTTAATTGGCTCAGGGCATCTCTCTCACACACACACACAACACCGTCTACAGAAAAAAAGCACATCTTCAATGGCCTCATCTTGGTTTTCTTTCACATGCTTCCACCTGAGCTATATCATATTACTATACTATAGATGGTGTTCCCTTGAATTGTAATACTGATTTACTGACTGAAACACAGAGGACGATTCCTCTTTCAAGGAATGTCTCAATGATAAACAGTTTGCGTTTTTCTGTTAAATGAAAAATGTTTTTAGAGACTGACCTCAACGTTTCTTCCCTCAGCTGAGAGCAATTTTTTCTGACCTATATATCATGTATTGGTCGAGAAAATATAATATATAAGGTAATATCTACCTTGTCTACTGTCTTTATTTTGGCATCAATATAAATGTCTTAAAAATCTCTGTCTTACACTGGTGCAAGCAAACTATCTTTTCATTCAATTTCTGGCATCTGTTTCCAATTGATTTTTTAAGATTATATTGATCTCTTTCAAGGTTGTGCCAAAACTTCCCCACAGAAGTTTCAACCCCGTGTGCAGTCTCAAAACATCAAGCAATTCCCTGACTGGTCAAAAGCAGAAAACATGAGGCTAAAGGTGACTGGACTTGTGCCATCGGGGTCCCAACACTTTGGAGCAATCAATCACTTTGAAGCGACCTGCCTAAGGAGCTCAGGCAAGCAGAATCAGCACCATAAATCACCTCCCAAAACTCAGTTATACTTTCATGTCTTTTTTTTTTCTTTCAAAATCTAATTTTGCAATGGACCTCTGGAAAAATGGAAACCCTTTGTAAGCCCTTTTGTTTATATACGGCTTCATTTTCACATCCACGGCAACACTGACATTTTACAAACTACAGCACATTAGATTGTGTTGTAATATTTCAAGCTCTAGTTAGTTAATTTGCTCTCCATCCTGCAGGCTGTTTGGTACAGAGACAGGTTGTATTTCTGCCTGTGTTCACTCTATGGTTGTTTTGTAGGTATACAATATTTCATACGCCAAATGAATCCAGCTCTGAAACCAACCTGTCTCCCTCTTACACCTATTGCTTTGCATGCTTAGGTCTCATTACATTTAAAAAATGTCAATGCAGATCTGACCGCATCGCTAAATCTACCTTGTTACGACTGTAGAAAACTGTCAATAAAAATCAACTTTGCTGTGACATTTTCTATCAGCTTGAGTAAGCAACATCAATAATGGTTGAGTGCAGTATGTTAGCAGTTGTCACACTTACATTGACAGATTCATGGCCGGCATATTTGACTCTGACCCGTGGCTCCTGAACCACATCCAGGTTGGTTCCAGTCACTGTCAGGGTGGTGTGTCCGCTGTTTGCGAGGAAGAAATTAGTTTATTCAAGCGTTATTGGTAAAACAGACACACATGCACATCACTTCAGCCTCAGGTAGCCTACATATGAACACTGTAAAACTGTCTTTTCTCCATGATTTAATTAGAGTGACGGCTGCAGAGAGATCAATCTGTTTGACTTGCAAACCCAACATTTTCCAGAGAACCCGCATTAATGCAGGTTTGAGGAGGTGTAGCTGGCATGGTAGCTCGCTCTTTGTTATTGGCCAGAAGAGCTAGATCAAACAACGAACCAGCTGGCTGCTATTTTATATTCATCCATGACTGTGAGGCTGGCGTAGCATGAATACAGGTGCTGCTTGTTTACATATCTGCGCGAGATGTGATTTAAAATAAACAACATTCTAATCTTTGCATAACCTGTGCTGTTGTGCGAGCTTAGAAAGCCTTAGTATCCAGTAAAAACCAAACATAAAAAAAACTCTTCCTGTCCATTGGAAAGTAGAGAAGGAGCGACAAAGAGGGCGAGAATACAAGCGAGAAATGAGGAGAAAATGGCTTAAAAAAAAAGTGGCCAGTGTAGTCAGCCTGACAGAGTGCCAATCCTTCTCTTCTCACACTTCAAAGGGTACCTAAGCTTGTAGGGCCACATAGTGGGACTGCACATTCATGATGAGGGCTCTTGATTGCAGCTCCACAAAGCTCCTCCTGTCACAAGGCTGACGGCCAGCGTGTCTCTCTGAAGTCTAATCTGTAGGGACGTTGCACTGGGTAATCCTGCCCGAAACCACCATTTATTTGGTGGAATACAGGTAACGCACCTTTGAGCTGTGATAGAAATGTTTATGCAGCAAATTCATTTAACTATAATATTACCAGCATCGCACTCATTGATGTGAAGAGTATTTGAAGGAAACGTAGCATATATTAAAGTACTTTTTTGAGTTGTCACCTTGTTGTGAACACCGGTTTAATACTGTGTAACATTGAACTGGTTTACTATCAATCTCCCTTTAGCCTGGCATCGTGATAGTTTAGCTAGGTTACCAGATTTGGACAGGAAGAGGTTTTTTTATATCTGTTTTTTACCCGAAAACTACGATATAATAAATGAAATGTAGGATAGATAGTGTCCTTGATGTTTTGCTGACACACATTCACAAATGCAAATGAGTGCATACTGTACGTGTAAAACAGAGCTTATGTGCTGCAATGCTGCGATTTGCAAAATCATATCTGTGTCCATGCAGGCAGCAGCACTCTTTTGCTCAGTGTTACCTGGTAATACTCCACAGGGGTTCAATGCGCTGGACTGTTGGGTCTTCTATGTACTCAAAAGCCAGAGTCCCGGGAACTTTGGCTCGGTCAACACTCAAACTGACCTCCACCGGTCCAGCTCTCGTCACAGACGGTGCAGAGAAGCACACGATCTCTGACATGGTCCTCCTGGTGAGAGTACCAAAAGAGAGAAAAAGATTTATTTGTGGTTTTGATTATGACTCTGCCTGTTTGCTGCTGAAGCAGCAAATGCCCGACTTCACGCAGACATGAAGCATGCACATTACTATAAGGGGAGAGGATTCATTATAGACTGTCCGATCTCTTCCTCGTTAGACACGTTCGGGATGGAACACTGTAATTAGAGAGTGCTCTAGCTAATGGCTTCCTCGCCTCACCCTCCTGACTTGTAGCATGTGAGGCAGTTTGAACCTTAAATAGATATCTATAAATACACTGAGAACAATACCCACCGCTGCAAGTTTCATCACCTGCTCAAGAAATGTTAAGTGCACGGATGCTTAATTGTATCAAGAGTGCTTATTTCAGTCGAGCAAACTAAAAGAAGCACACTGTGCTTGAAGTGGTCTTAGAAAAGGAATAAATCTTTAATATTGCGTGAAGGCATCAAGAGGTTATGTTATCACCAGACTCACCTGTACAGCTCACAGGTCTGACTACCAAAATATACATTAACAGTGCTTCCAGCGCCAAGGTTCTCCCCGACAATGGTGACCTTTGTGCCCCCAGATTCAGGTCCTCTGCCTGGAGTGAGCGCCAGCATCGAAGGGGTCTGTGGAGAACCGAAATTCATTAATGTTTCATTCAACACAGGTCAAACACAGAATACATAGAATCTTATTATCTGTTTGATTCTAAAAAGCGCTATTCTAGTGGCCTTAGATGAATAAATCAATGTGGAACTCAAAAAAAAAAAAAAAATGTGTTAAAAAGGTAGACCAGTGAGCTTATTTAGGAAAGAAAAGGAAAGTTTAATGAAGTATGACCCCTATCAAAAACTATTTAAAAACTACTCAGAATATGCTGCATCTTTAAAGGCTAACAAAAATCATTCATAGCTTCAGTTCAATAGAGCAACACAAAGAGTACCAATGATTAGAAATAATGATGATGAACCAGCCAATTCAAACTGGCTTTCACCTAACTCAGTTCAGGATCATTTATTGAGGTTTGTTCAAGATCAAATTAAATGAGGGTGACAACAAAACAAACGTTTTTGAGTGTCCGAATTACCACAAAGGAGTAGAGCTGGGAGGACTGTGCGCGTAGTTCTGGTCTGCATTCACCAACACACAACGTAACCGGACCTGGCGCACTTCCTTTAGGAGCCAGAGCCATCTCGCACACAATCCTGTCACAACGAACAAAATAAAACACAAATGCATGAATGTGATGCAACAGATCATCATACATACGAGTAATAGCACAAGCCAGGCACACACTCACACAGCAGAATCACCGCACTGTGTCGCATTTGTTATGAAATGCACCGAGGGAAGATGGCCTCTGCTGGCCAGTGTGATTGAGGCAGACTTTCATAGAAGTTGTGGGTCAATACAGAGGGCCATCTTTCTTCCTAATGGGAAACCTATAACAGCAATATAAGTCAAATGATAAACTACACCCCTCCTCATCTCCAGCACGATTGCCACCCACCATTACCTCCGGTTGCCATGACAACATAGGGGTTTCTTCAATAAATCAGTATTGCCTGTCAGGTCAATAAGATAAAGTGCGCCATGAATAAGTCATTATAGCAACTGACCCCATGCTGAAATTAATGGTTGTAACAGCTGTAATGCCATGTTTTAAAGCACTGTGTGTGCCAAATGAATGGCCCTGAACACATGGCTCTGCGCAAGAAACTCCGCGTTCACCGATACAATAAGAGCACCCAATGAATCGTCCCCACCCAACCCTTCTATTCATACATCACGAGAGTTTTCCAATTTTCTGCTGGCATGTTCTTTTCTTTCTTTCCTCTTTTTTTTTTTTTTTTACAAGGATATAAATAAAGTCCCTGCAGCCTGAGCCCAATCGCATTACATGGCTGTGAGAGAAACACATGGCTAACAGATTGTCCCTCCAGTCAGCGACATGCAGCGCATTTCAATTACAGCTGTGCCGACAGCCTCATAACGACAACGACACAAAGACTGTCTCTTCCTTTGGCTCTGACTGCACCAGAGCAATGCAAAGCCCCCCACACAATCCTACAACATGATGAGGCATCACTGGGCTCTGGCTTATTCACTGTGACTGTGCTAGTGTCTGTGAGAAAAATAGTGTGAGTGAGGAAAAAAGAGATTGCATGTTTATTTTCTTGTGTGTGTGTGTGTGTGTGTGTGTGTTTGCATCTGTACAGTATGTCTACCCACTGTACAGTATGAATTTATGAATGCCTAGGCAGTGGAGGAGAGGGGAGGGAAAGGCAGAGGAGGAGTCTCTCTTACTGTTCTGCAGTGATGTATCCCTCCTCCTGTGGTGTGCACTGTACACCTGCCACCTCCACATTTCCCACTAGCTCAGAGAAAGACAGACCCAGGTTCAGGCCTTGGATGGTTACCAGTGTGCCTCCCTCCAGAGGTCCTGCCACTGGGCTCACCTGTATAGAAAGGAGGAGAAAGTGATGATGAAGAAAGGATTCATGTGCATTGATGAATTGTAAATAGATTTTACAGTTAAAGGAAACAGTATATTAGTAGAATAGACCTTCCTATGTTGGAGAATAATAGTAATAACACTTTTACCACAATGTGATTTATTTCTGTCTTTTCCAAACATATCATCTCATATATGAAAATTAAAGGAATGGACGAATGTGTCTGAAAACAAAATTATTCCAACATTATGGGCAACTGTGAGTCACATGATTTCTCTGTCTTTGAGAGAAGTTAAAGGTCCAGTGTGTAGGATTTAGTGGCATCTAGTGGTAAAGTTGCAGATTGCCACCACATGAATACTCTCCTCGGCCTCAGATTCTCCTTCCAAGCATGTAGGAAAAACTGTGGCTGCCAAATTGACATAAAAAGCAAAAGGCCATATCTAGATCAGTGTTTGGTTTGTCTGTTCTGGGCCACTGTACAAAAATGGCGGTTCAACATGGCGGACTCCATGGAAGAGGACCCACTCTCTCATTTTAAGACAATGAAAACACAACTCTTATTTTCAGGTGATTATACGCTAATGAAAACATACTAATAAATATTATATATAAATATATCCATTCCTGCCAATACATACTCCTACAAATTACACACTGGACTTGTTTGTAGATTTGTGATCTGATAACTGTATGTATATGTATATTGTGTAAGTGTAATGTATATTGGTTAAGTATCACTGAAGCACAATCTAGAAGTCAAAGATAACTGTGCTTTACAGTCTCAGTTCTTTAGATTCAGTTGCCTTCGATTTACATGATCTGAATGACTGAGAACCCTCACACTTACACTTGATCGAGATACCATAGTTTCTTTGTCATCTCTATGTCAGCATTAAGTACAATCACCTTAACTCTGTGTGGATAACATACTTACAGGATGTATTCAAAAAGCCCTCATATCCAAATTCAAAACAAACTTTAATGAATAATGCAGTGAATAGCAAAAACCTTGAGAAACCTATTCACAGTCCTTCCCAGAGCAAAGTTAACCATCCCCAGCTGGAAACCTTTGGACCTGCAGAGCAGAACAGGAGGGACGTCGGAATAACACTCCCTCCATACCCGAGCAGCGCTCGGTAGCTGATTCATTCTGCTGCAGCTCCTTCAGAAACACTAATAATGTGACAGGGACATCAAAGGCTCGCGGCTCTTTGAAGTGGAAGAGCCTTGCATCTCTGTGCCTGACCCCACTGCGCCTCATTCAAGAGAATGAACAGGAGTTTGTGACATAAAAGATCCATCACCGCTTTCTAAACAAACTGAATTCGTTCAGCTGTCGAGCACTTAAGGTTCAGCCCCGGTGTGGAATAAAATGTGAGTGTGATCGTCTCGAAGAGACGCTTGTATGGGAAACTGTAAAGGGGGCTACAGATAACATTAGTTACTTCCAGGGATATCCAAGAAGATGTCTTGGAATACTGTTTTCTGAATGGAATACTGTACAGATAGACGAATGGTTGAAGAAAGATCTGACGTTCACCTGAAACACTCTGCCACAAAGCTCTTTCAGTAATGACATCAATACAGCTTCAAAGACTGTTCGCTATAGGTTATGCTCATACTATATGACGCATGGGAGCAAATCTATGTTATATGATCTGTACGTTGTAATAATAAGATGCAATTTTTGAGAAATCTTGTTGGGTTTTTTTCTACATTTGTGGTGAAGCACTGAAGTGTCCAAGTAGGTCTACCAATCAGATGTCACTGTGACACGGTAATGGTACCATGGTGACAGAGAACGGAGTGAAGTAAAGTAGTTTCAGCTGCTGCAACAACCTGCTTCACCTTGGTTTCTCTGTCTGGTGCACCTCAGTCAATCAGTTTGGCTTTTTAATGCTAACAAAACACCCTAAACGTGACTGTTTTTTCAATCTTCAACTTCAAAGTTCCTGAACAAATTGCTAGTTTTTAAATAATTTCTGAAATATTGTTTGAGAAAACAACAACAAACATTCATTTTAAGAAATCCAGGCTTGAATTGACATGAAGAGTGTGCCTTGCTTCTTCTAAATGACTAATTACTTGGCTAAAACTCACATCCTGTGTTTGTATAAATTTGAATACACTATGTGTTCAAGCTTCGTGGCTTGACTGACTGAGTGGGCAACAGTCCAAACAAACAAACAACAGACCTCAGTAATGCGCGGGTTGGTACACTTGACATTCCTGGCAGAAAGGTTCAGCCAGCGGCTAGCATAAGGAGAGATGGGAGGACAGTGCTGCTTCATTGTGCATCGACCCTCGCCACTACACCAGCCACATTGGAACTTCCTCTCTGCCCGCAGACACATGCCACAGCTGTCCCGCTGGGCGCTGCATTTGTAGAGGTGCACTGCAGGATGACACAGGGGATATTTGATCAGTTACAATTAGGGTTGCACAATTCTGGGAATTTTCCAAGTTGGAAACTTTCCACGGGAATTAACAGGAATTTATGGGAATTAACAGGAATAAACCGGGAATTTACAAAACTGAAGGTTGTCTATTGAAGCCACATATTGATGATATTATGAGGTAAATATATTTGATGTATAGTATTAATGTTTAACTTGCAAATAGCACATGAAAATGTATTCATACAGTAAGATAGCTAGCCGATAAGTTAGGTGCTAAATAAACTATAGCTATAGCTAGCATCATTTCATTGACCATTTATGAGGCCATGCTATCATGATGCTAGCTTACCTCCAATTACTAAATTACCCCAAATTTCCAGTTAATTCCCATATATCCCCATACATTTTCATAATTCCCATGGCAAGTTTCCAATTTGAAATATTTCCAAAATTCCCCTTTTGGAATATTTCCCAAATTTCACAGCTTAACTTCCCCATTTGGAACATCTCCAAAAGGTTTCTGGACTGCAACCCAAGTTAAAATATGGAGTAATTTCACGTCTCAGTAGTGATGTGTTTGAAGTTATTGAAAACATGCCAAACATCAAATACTCTGTCAAGACACAACCAAATTTGGACCAGCAGGGAGTGCTGTTACAATTCAATCAACTGTTTAAATTGAATCACCCAATCAGGACACATTTTTAAACAGTAGGTCTTCACAGTCAACTCCAAAAATAACGATAAGCATGGACAGTCAGCTGGGGAACTCAATGAGAAAATGTGTTTATAAAATTCAGTTCATAAGAAGCATGTTTGTTTGAATTTCTTCTTCTCTCCAAGTATTGAGGAAAAAATAAGCCTAAATAATCCAATAAACCTTTCTTTGAAGTCTGTCTCTCCCATCCTCTCTCCTGTAAGAAGTCTTTATTTATGCCCATATAAAGTAACTTACCTAATATAATGACAAGGCCTGTTAAAATTCATGGACATCATGTATATTCGTGGCTACAGGGATGTACTGTATTTAATGTACAACCCACAATGACAACTGACAGGCACTTTTTCTTGCATGATGATGGAGAGGAGGCCAAGAGCAGCCGTGAGAGCCAAACTGAGCAATATTAAGATTCACCCTTCATCCCTCCGGGCACACAAGTGATTAGGTGCTTTTTGATAACACTCCCTGCTATTGTGAACTTTCTCTCAAGGCCCTTTAGAAGCCTTGAAGTGATCTCTATGACCCATCTATCCCCTGTGGATTGAGTGCTTTACACTTCTCTGGCCTGGCAGTGATGGATGGCAGAAGCACCTTTAATCTTCTCGGGATTGTCGATGATGAAATTGCCGTTCCATACGATGGAGAGGTCCACTGCCAGGTCACTGATCTTCACACCCTCGTACATGTACTGAAAAGCAGAAACAGAGAGTGAGGGAGTTTGCGGTAAGTGGATCCAGAGTGAGAGAAAGTGAAAGAGAGACAGAGGATTGAGTAAAAAAAAAAAAGATTCAGAGAAAGACAGAGTGGGAGGAAAATGAGAGGATGAAAGGGCAACAGAGAGACGACGCTTTTAACCATCTGTCATTTCTGCCATGCTTGTCTGCTCCTCTCCTCTTTGACATGTAGGGACGCAAACCCTGGCTGGGGTGGCCGATCATCCACATCTGAAGAAAATGGCCTTTTCATTCATTGTCAGAGAGTAAGTAAGGTATGCTTTGCATTGAAATTTAGCCCATGTGATTTGCATCATGCAGCAAACACCCCAAAAATCTCCTGTATTCAGCCCAAACCTGTCACTCTCTTTTGGGAACGTTACATTTATGCTCTGTGAATACCTAGATGTTAGTATGACAATATCCATCTTACACAACAACATCAAGGTCATATTGAAGTCATGGTTTCCATCCTTTTCTGCCTTCCTGTCCTTCGCTCCCCGTCACTCTCCTCCTTTCTCTCACACTTCCCCTCATCACTCTTGCTTTCCCTTTCCTCTGCTTTTTCCTCAGTATGCTGAGCACCTCAGGCGGTATTCACTCATGCACCCTATGTACCTTGCCTACACAGCATCCAAGCTGTGTGCCTCATTTGACAGCTGTGAGTCTCCCACTGGGAGTGTTTGAGGTCATACCGAGCTGTTCTGGCACTGCACGCTGGTGCTGTTGAAGCGCAGCGCCGTGACACGGTGGCTGACACCCTGCACGTGCACCACGCACTCGTAGCCCCGCTGGCCCGACTGTGGCTGGGGAAGGTTTCGGGCCCTCAGGGTGATGGGTCGGACCTCGCCGGCTGGGATGAGAATTTCCCCAGAGTGGAGGAGCTGAGGGCAATCCTGTGAAAACAAACATACATTATCATAGCCCTCATAGTTAGAAAACTGTCTTGTCTATGTGCTTGTAATCTGTATTAATACATATGAATGTGTTATATACAGTAACCATGAAGGAATTATGTAGCACTGAGATTAATGGGGCAGTAAATCAAATTTTCTTTGCAGCATTTTGAAAGCCTCTTAATGCCCAATCAGTAATTTTTACCCAGCTTGCAGTGTGGCTGTAGGGATGGCGGTGACAGTTTGTGGCAGCTTATGGATGGATAGCCACGGCATTCAGTACAGACATTCAAGAGAGAGGAGCTGCATGGATTCATAGAGCTAGCATGGATGTCGACTGTTAGTCTGGTGGTAGTGGAGCCTTATCTTTTAGGTGAAAGCGTCACACGGGAGCAGATAAACTGTGCACTTGAAAGCTACATTTTAATCAGCTAATGAAACCGTAACTCACACTTAATGTGAGCGCACAATACCTCTGAGGCGTTGACTCTGCCTTCCTGGAAAGAACAGCTGCTGGGGTCATGAGTGCACAGGTTGCGGTATTTACACCAGTGGCAGCGAAACGTGCTGTTTACACAGGACAGACACCTGCAGGACGAAATGAACATGTTACAACATACTGCGACACTTTAGTAAGACCTCCAGTAAATTGAGCTGCTCTGCACTGACAGAAAAAAAAGCTGAATCCCTCTTTATTTCTTATCCATCATCTACATATATCTTGCTCTCTTGGGGGAAGAGGATTGAAAAAGGGGAGACTGATGTTGTCGGTGTGTTTCATGGGAAGATCAGATGTCTCCACTTTCCATGTTGTACATGACAACAAATGACTTTAGGAGCGACGCCTTGACAGGAGTGTTGCTATTCAAGTGTCTCTGTCACTCGAGACACACGCAGTTGTAATAGTATATCCGACAAGAACACTGTATGTCCATGCTGTGCACATATTGATAGCGTATACTGAGCAACCTGAGCTTTGCATTTCATAATTCATTGATTTATTCATCTGCTTTATCATTCAGATTTTATTCAGTAATGAAAACAACACATTTCTGGAATGAAAGCGACAATTTGCACAGCATCTCTGGCTTGAATCAGTCAACTGCAGCCAACGATCAGTTGTGGATTAAAGTTGTTCTGAAATAACCCTCTTAGACTGGATTTAATCACATTTTCGTTCAACAAACACAGACGTGATTGTGATACAACTTTGGGTTTAGAAGTGAGAGGTAAAGAGGTGGGAGAGAACATAAATGGGTGATGCACAGCTGTCGATACAGCAAACAGAGCAATTGGAGAGCTGGAAATTGAACATATCCTATTTTCCTGTTGGGGGGTATGTGGACTTTGCTGCGTATAATAGAGGTGTACCACTGTGCAGAAAACAGATCCATACACCATCACCAAGTCTGCTCTGCTGAATTTGGTCATGCAATAAGATGAAACCATGAGGAAACTATAAAACCAAGAGCAGCACTCCAATACTGCAGCTCATAGCGAGCTACAAATGCCAATAAATGTAGTGCAGCACCATTAAATTTTGGTATTAATTAGCTGCCCAGGGCCAGTACGGACATAAAATAGTGTGCTTGTGTGTATGTGCCTGTGTCGGTGTGTGCGTGTGTGTGTGTGAGAAAGAAATTTGGGGGGTTGGGTATTAATAGAACCGGACTGGCAGGGAGCCGCAAACACTGGATAATTAATTATGGAGGGTGATGTGATGCTGAGGTGATGGTGGTAGTGGGGGAGGTGGAGGAAGAGGTGCTGGGTTAGGAGTGTGTTTGGTCTGAAATATTAATCACTGGAGTTCACAGGGTCACGCAGCAGCTAATGGAGGCCGTATTGGTGTGGGGTGGATGTGATGAGCCTCCGACTGTTTCTCTCTAATGGCTTAATGTGGTTGTATCAGGGCATTCATGTCACTGTCAAAGAGCATTTTTGAATAGGTGGCATGTGTATCCACTCTGGGCTAATTTCCTGGGTTTAGCTGTGAACACATCATCAATCAAATGTCCCCTCCTAGAGTGAACTTATTGTATATCCCTGAATCCATCTTTTGTGTGCTCGGGGTTCAGTATAATTCACTGCACTGTTAAAGGTTAGTGAAGTGTGCATGTACAGCTGTCAGTTCAAACCCCAGTAACACTTGAAAAGAGAAAGGAAATATTACTTTCTGTCTCTCAACTGTACCACTTTACCTCTCACAGGAAGTGGACAAAAATGTAAAAATGTCACTCTTTGAAATAACTAATTCAACATTGAATGATGTGGCATTTCTGGAGCTACAAAAACTCAAGTTTCTGATTTGCAGACTTCATTTAAAGCTGACAAATGCTGCTAATTGGCATTCATCCTAATAAGATCCACCCTTGTAGCGGCGCTCGTAATTGTTATTCAGATAGGAACACTCCTGTCATAGTTTAATGTTAACAGTAAATACAGTTGACGTTAACATAATGGCTCAAAATCAAGCCTCCGTGCCCAGTCAGGAAGTTTTTATTGGCAGTGTAAAACAGATGAGTATTTAAATAAAGTCCTCTTTAATTTACATTGTTTGATCTACCTTCAAGGCACTAGAGAAAGGTTAGAAATCTAAAATGTTTTATGTTTCATATCTTACAACAACACAGTTCTCTGGTGGGACCTCTCTGGACATAAAGGGGTGTGTGAGTCTAATGATTATCTATTTAGGAGTCCTTGGGGACTGTTGGCCTACAGCGAGGCATACTCAGCTGCACCAGTAAAGCTGCTTGGTTATGAACAATGCGAGTGCAGTTTCCAGGTGTGAATGTGTGTAACAAATTTGAGTGTATCTATAAAAAAAAAAGAGAGCATTGAAATTATAATTGAAATCAGTAGTGATTTGTTTTTAGAGCTATAAGAAATAAGCCCACAAACCGCCACTTTAAGCAGTTGAAACAAACAGGCCATGGCAAATGCATCATGTTGATTTAAATGAAACCTGACAGATAAATTGAACTCAGAGGTTATCTAACCGCCTGATCTTAAGTAGAGTTGTGAGCATCAGGACATCATTGGCCTAAATTAAGTTGTGCTTTTCTATCTATTCAACAAATCAAAGGTGGCGGCGGGGAGGCGGCTGGGCGGGCGGTGGGGATAGCTGCTGGACTCACGTTTTATGTGTGCTGCAGTTGTAGAACTTCACCTCCGTGCTGGCAACCATTTGACCGGTCTCCTTTGAGTTTAGACGAAGCTCCACGCCGGCCCAGTCTGTGAGAGAGAGAGAGAGAGAGAGAGAGAGAGAGAGAGAGGGAGGGATGGAATAGTGTGAAAAAGAGATGAGAGGGAGGGAGAGCGAGAGAGACAGAAAGGACAAGTGAGAGAAGAAAAACAATGAGTGAAAAGAGGAGGTCAAAATGAGAACGAATAAATGTTAATACTTTTATCACACTTCTGTAAAGAGCCACCTGGTTTCTGCGTCAGTGCAAGGGCACACTGCTGTTGTCGTGAGAAAACCTTCAGTCAGAAACTTCAATTGAAGGATTACTGTATATGCTCTGAGAAAAATTGTACTGCTCCTTGGTACTTAAACTCTTTGACTAAACAAAAAACTCAAGGTGGTCAATTTGAAAAGAGGGCTGGAATATTGATAATTTAGTTTTTTTTTTCACCTGACACTGGCATCAGTCTTAATCTTTATATTAAGGTTGTAGTATATGCCTTCTTTGTTTGTTTTGACACATGATATTGGAGCTCACCTTGTCCTTCTGGTATCTGAGGGACCTCCTTCCCAGCCGGGGACAGACACATAACCCTGTTCCCGTTGACATGCCCCTCAATTTGAGCCTGCTGGCCAAATGAACAGGTGATCCCAGCAGAAAGGTCTGGAACATTATTCACCTCCAGCAGAAGCTAGACAAAGAAAAAAATAGAAGAAGGGAAGATTTAATGAACTGAACTTGAGGCTGGCCTGGTGCATTGGTACGTGTACAATTTTGAATACCATGACAGTAAGTTATAACACGTTACTCTACTCTACGTGAGCTCCACATTTTAGGAAGTATGCTTATAGGTTTTCTGGTCTTCTTATACTCTTCTGTCTGTTAAATATGAAGCTGGAGCCAAGAAATAGCTAGCTTAGCTGCTTAGCTTAGCACTCTGTTTTCCAAAACTAGAAACAGGGAGAAACAGCTAGCCTAGCTCTGCCCAAAGGAAACAAAATCTGCCTATCAGCACCACTTAAGCTCACTAATTAACATGTTAAATCTTGTTGGTATAATCCGTACAAAAGCTGGCCTGTAAAAACAACAAAACTGACCCAAGAAATTTGCTGCTCTTGGCCAGTAAGTAGTCCAGGACATAACCTTCCTGTAAAACCATGATTTGTTGTTTTTGTAGTAAATAAATGATATACAGTTTTAATTAGTGAGCTTAAGGGGTGCTGGTAGACAGGGTTTGTTACATTTGGACCGGCTAGCTGCTTCTCCTATTTCCAGTCTCTGTGCACAAGCTCCAACTCCGTATTTACCAGGCAGACACAAAAGTGGATTTAATCCTCTCATCAAACTCTCTGCAAGAAAGCATTGCCCAAAATGTCAAACTATTCTCTTAAAATAATCTTTAGCTCCTACTGTACTTTCCTCCTCTGTGCTCTTGGCTACTGTACAACAGATGAATTAAGCTTTTAGGAAATTTAATCACCTTTTGGCAGATGCTGATCATCCAGCATTAGAGATGCAGACAGAGTAGCTCACTTTTACAAAAACAACTCCCACCTAATTTTTTCACATTAGTCTCCAATCTCTCAGTATACGTGTTTGAACCAAAATAAATAAAGTGGATGCCATACAGGGAGAATCATCCTTCATCTATCACAAAACTAATCTTCTCTACCAGGCTTATACTGTACATGCGGATGTACAAGGCTACTCTAAGCGATTGCTCATAAACGTGAGCATTGTGAGTGGAGTGACAGAGCAGTGATTGGTGGAATGATAAGCATACTCACGGGGACACTATGTGCTGATACAGCAATGCTGTCCGGGTGAGCGATAACCTTCACACAGCGGTTAATGTCAGTGGCGAAACGGAAACTCTCCTCGGCCCTCTGACACCAATCCTTCCTCGAGCACCTGTGGAGAAAGAGAGAGTAATTTAATGATGAATTATGGCCAACAAACTCAAAGATTTTTAGCCATGCTAGTGGCATGGCATTATATGGTACCGTTGGTCTGTCATTGCACTACCTCACATTCGTGGTGGCCAGAGGATGAACTTTACTGACTGCTTGGTGATACTGCGCCTTTTCATTTAGTGCTTTCAAGAGGTTCACACAGAGGTTTTAAGTGAAATGTCTGAACAACTATTGAATGGATTGAAATGAAATTCCTTTTTTACAGTCTCAGGATAATTTTTCAAATCATTTTGGTGATCGCCTGCTTTCAAAATTTGACCAAAACATTGTTTTTTTATGCATAAATTAAAAAAATAAAATAAAATAAAAATGAATAGCATTCAGAAATCAGAAACAGATTTATTTCCAAGTAGACCTTCATATACAAGGCATATGTCTTGGTGTTTTTGGTGCATATCAACAAAAAATATAAGGAAGAAATAAAATAAATAAAAATCAGTGTTAGAAGATATAAATATAAGTAGACCCTGTTTAAAATGAAAAGAGCTGTACACTTTGGTACAGAGAGGTGCTAAGTATTCACCATGTAGTGCAAAGTGCAAAAGTTTGCAGTATGCAGAATATTTAAATATCCAAGCTATTTCTTTAAGATGTACTAATCCGAAGCTGCTAATTAAAAGCTTATTAAAAGGTGTGCCTTATTGTAATGCATAAAGTCAGTAGATCTTACGGTAATGTAACATGTATAGGGCGGAGTGTTAAAGTCAGATTTAGAGGGGACAGTGGCAGAAAGAAACTGTTCTTTTGGAGACTGTTAGCAACAGATTAGATTATTAGGTAATCTAGATTTGGTTAGATTTGTAGGTAAACAGAATGCAAAAAGTTAATAGTGACATGTAGTGATCCATAACCTCTCCCTGAATCATATTATTCCATATAGATCTATCTTATATATCACTCATTTATCAATTTAAAGTGTTTCTAATGTCATGTAATGCATTTTTCAAACTTGACAGAATACAGGATTGTGCATGTTTATATTGTTTTTTAGCTGGTCATCTCCTTCACATAGCTTTCAGTCAGATGCTTGGCCAGAAATTTCCATTTACTTTTCTCCTGTGCTTTTCTGCAGAGCATATTACACTGCAGTGCAACAGAGGAATAAGCTTTTGGATCCCAACAGGCAATTATAAGTAAGATGTGAAAGGGTTGGCACCATAGTGTGACCTCAGAATAATCTTATAAGAGAGAAATGCAAAGTAAAATACATTTAAAGTTATGAAAAGGGATAGAAAGGATTTTTAAAAGTTT
Organism: Protonibea diacanthus; assembly: GCA_028641955.1. Classification (NCBI taxonomy): domain Eukaryota; kingdom Metazoa; phylum Chordata; class Actinopteri; family Sciaenidae; genus Protonibea; species Protonibea diacanthus. The sequence continues at coordinate 16,218,596 of CM053978.1, forward strand.
TAGCAATTTGTCCAGTTTTAGAAATGGGGATTTGTTTTAGAGATGTGGCTGAGCTGATACTTATTTCTTTGTAGGAGGTCTTCTAAGAGTTGGGTCTCTGCAGGCTCTGATAGTAACAGGCAGGCTGTGTTTAAACACTGATTTAAAAAAGAACAAGAGTTTCTGAGCTGTAAAGTTAAATTGTAAGGGTGAACTCGGAGTCTATTTCGGCTCTGGACCATCATCTCTTTCTTTTAAATGTGTAATGCGCACAGCGAGAGGAGATAGTGCTTAATACACTCTGAGATGCAGTTGAGGGGGTGGCATCTCCTGAGAGAGCTCAAAGAGCACCGAGGCCTCCGCTGTAATTACAACACAATATAAAGGCGGAATGGAAACACGGTGACAGCTGTTGCTGGCTCGGCTCCTTGAGGCGGACCAGAGCCACAGGAGTATAGACAGTCACCTTCTGACCGCTCATCAGCTGAAGTGCTTCCGAAAAAAGACGATGCCTTTCATCTCCTATTTCTTTTATTCACCGTGTTTTGTCTGATGGAGCCATTTGTTCCCTTTTCCTTCAGGCTTTGTACATGTTCAGCTATTCAGCCAGCCCCGCCAACACACACACACACACACTGTGTCAGAGTGCTTTAGTGCACCGTGCCAGGGGTGGGATCCTAAAAGAGGTCCACATAAGAGTCATTCAGAGGCTAGAAAAAGACCCCAATCTGGATTTAATAGAGAGAAAAAATAAAGTAGCCTCATTCTGCAGCGTGAGGGATCATGATTCACTTTGGGTTACTTGAGGGAACAGCAGCCTATCTGTTCACTGATAAGTGTAAGGCATTAATTTAAATAAACTGCGTAATGGGACTTGCAGACAAAGTCAGCACTCAGGAAAAAAAAGGGAAAACAACTGTTTAATGAGCTAATTTAGATTAAAACGAGGCATTATTTTTTCCTCTCACTTCACTGACGATTTGATAACACCGAGAGCTGGAGTTTAAATAAGGCTGATCACCATCAACACATTGCTGGCTGAAACGCAGACGTCATATGATGAGGCAGGGGTAAATCCCTGGCTGAGGTCAGCCTCAAACACAGCAGCTGGTTCAAAAACACTGGGTTTTAATCTCATGAATCCCCTTCGCGCCATATCAAGGTATTATGCAAGCTAACCCGGGGGTCAGATAATTAAGATGGAGGAGATAAGCTTGCTCCGTCAGGTCCAAAATGTTCCCCGGGTATGTAAAGGTGCAGTCTGTACACCAGCCGTGACTCACAGGCTAATCCTTCCCTCCTCCATTAACTCCAGCCGTCCTCCAGCCTGACAGACAATAAAACGTGGTGGGCATGCCGTTTCTGCTGTCCTAAATAGTGCTATTTAAGAGGGATCACACTGCCCAACAACCACTTCCTGGTTTAATGTTTCTCACCAGCTGTTGATAATAATGAACTCCAGGATGCACAGTAAGTCGGTTAAACTCCACAAATCATATGACCGCATGCTTAGCCTTATTTATAGCATTCTACGAGCTGTTTGGAAAATAATAATATTGTGGGTTTAATTCCCTCTGCGGTAGCGTGTGCATATGTGAGAAAATAGAGGAAACTGACTCACATGTTATGCAGGACACACCAGCCACAGTGAGGGTCACCAGAGCTCAGGCACTCAGCACATGTACCGTACTGTTCACACGCCTCCACGGGGACCTGAGCAACCTAAAGTAGAGAAATGGAAGTTGGGGTTAAAATGGGGATTAGCGCACGTTACAAAAGATACACAGATGAATTATTAAAAAGCAGACAGTGCAAAAAGGCTTTCAAAAGGAGAATAAAAAGTGCACTGTTCTCTGTTTGCATATAGTATCAACAACATTTTGATGTTTAGAAACTTACTGATATGATTTCAGTGGCAGCCATGCATGAGAAAGTGAAGTCCAATTTGGCCTTTTTGTTGTGTACATGGCTTTATATCTTTTTTATTCTTTATTTTGATCATTTCTTGGCATTTTTGTCTTTAAAATGGAGATGTAAGAAATAAAACACGTTAAAGTGGGGGTATGACATGATGCAACAGGTCTCAACAGCCCAAGAACTGAACCCAGGAACAATGTGACAGTGTTGAAAGTGTCCCAAACCAACAGGACACTCATACTCACATACGATCTGTATGCAAACATTCGATTAATGGATCTGAATCCAGGTTTGCATTTCAAGTAGGAATTTTGCAACTGCCTTAATTAACCTGGTAGTTAGTTGTACATTGGTGCTTTAATTAGGCACCATCCTGACACATTTGAGCTGTTTACTATTCCCAGACTGAGAAGCTCATTTTATAATTATGAATAAAGTGAGACCCCAACTGACTTCCTGACCCAACTGCCTACCCGACACATAGAAACAACCATCCACAACTGTACTATTAAATAAGTATCCTTATTTGCAGGTGATTAAACCTGTAGGTACCTGTAGATACACAGAAACATTCAGTCTCTCAATTTCTGCCATATTCTGTAAATAGAGCCCACTAAATCTGACACATTGGACCTTTAAACACTTTTATCACTGAAGAAGAGGCTTGCTGCAAACACAAGAAAACCGTCTAGGCCAACGCATAACTTCTTAATTGGCAACTATTTTGATAATCACTTAATAATTACAGTCATTTTTCAAGCAAAAATGTCAAGTGAGTGACGTGTTATTCTCTTTTATATATTTCCTTTTACATCAGTCTTGTCTTAATATCTTTGGACTGCGATCCAGACAAGATGTGACATGAAGATACCACCAAGGGAAGTTTTCTTCACCATATAGTCGTTTTTTTTGAAAATTACAGTTGATTAGTTGATATTCCAAATAGTTGCTGCCCTGCTTGGGATTTATTTAAACATTTTCTGCTAGTAGAAGAGTTAGCAAAGAATTTCATGTATGCTTAATCAGACTCACACACATTATCAAGTAGGGAAACAGAATTATACTCACATTAAACACACCAAATTGCAATAAATACAGTTATATCCTGAAAAAATTGATCTAATACACATACTCAGAAGACCAACTAAGGAGGTTACAGTTCATACACATATACTGTACATGATATACAATTTTATCCCCAAAAAATAATATATACGTACATAAACGAAACAAATCTAGATAAAGTATTTTGACCTGCACATGTTCAAATAATTCTACTGCGTTTTATACAAATTCTTACTAAAGTTTCCATCTCTTAATGTGACAAAAGTTACAAATGGCTGCCATGGAGTGGAAATAAGGTCAACAATGATGTGCAACCGAAACATTCTGATGAAATAATGAGCAGTTTTGATGAGGAGAGACCAAAGCACTTTTCATCATGTTGTCTATTTTGCAATATATGGAACCCTCATAACAGCTCACGCTGTCGAATATCCCAGAGGAAAACAACCCATTTCTTTTTCTACTTCTGGCTGCTGACACAAATTTTCTACATGCAGCGTTGTGGTTCTGCCCACAGATTTGTTTTTTTCTTCGATGTCAGAAATCTCATGAAATGACACCGCAACTATCTAAGAAGAATTTTTGCAGAAATATTATCAACGTATTCAACTTTTCTACTAAAACATGACGACTCCTGCTGTAGTAATTACACAGTATAGGTTTTTGTAAAATAACTACTGCTACTATAACTACTAAATACTGCTGTATTTCACACACACAGGGGCACACACAAGCAAAAAGGCAGACAACCAAACACTCTCTGCCACTTCCATGCGTGAATGTCTGGCAAAGCATAAGCTCTCCATTACAGTAGCTTCTGTGAGAGTCACTGCTGTCTCACGGCCAGCACCATCCCTGCATACAAAACCAGGTTAGAGCTGCAGCTTGAGCCCAGTTATTTCATACTTTGTTATTATTCGAAGCCTGGACGTATGATGCAAGCAATTTCTTGATGTAAGCAATCACAAATGAAGAGTGGATTATGGATTAGAGTGTCTCCTGTGCTCTTGATAGCATAAGTGGGTTCTCTCTCAGGTCTGTGTTGGCAAAATGGATTATCTGCTGCTCCCTATAAAATAACTTTCTCTCTCTTTTTTCCAGCAGTTCAGAGCCCTTTTGGTGCGTTCCATTAGCAAAATGATTTTGTAGCAGGGGGAGGAGGGGCTGAGGGTTCTAACTCCATATCTGTGGGGGGAATAATCCATGAATTGTTGTGGACTGGAGCTCGTCTAAACTAACAAAGTTGGACTGAGGCCGTTAGGCAGCATGACCTTTTCAAGGGGAGAGCTATGGCTCTTCTGCTTTCTGCCGCCCAGCTGAGGATCAAATGTGAAGCTCTTGCTGCACATCAGAGTTGATTTGTTTAGTGGAACTGACCTAAGCGGGGATGCACAGCGTTGAATCCAAATAAGATCCAAAGACATGTCCTTTGTCATCTTATACATATTTATTCTCAACAGCATTTTACTGATGCGCCCTTGCCCTGATTTGTTCTTTCTGTTTGTTCTTAATGTTACAAATGTATAATATTACTATACTATATTATTGTACTTAGAAACTTTTGTGCAGCTCACTCCATATGTCTATGTAAGGATTGTAGAAATGTGTTTTATTCTTATTATTATTCAACATTGTTGTTTAGCAACTTTTAATGAACACTTTTTTTTTCACAAGATCATCTCAGGTTAAGCATCAATAAATGGTCGCCAGTCCAACATTGCTGTAGCAGGCAGACAATGCAGACTGGTGTAGATGCTTTTAGACAGATACATCATGATGGGGCATTAGTGGATGGAAAAACCAATCGTTACAATGAGTACCCACACTGCTGTGCTGGTAAATCTTCATGTGAGATAGATTTTTTTTTGCATGCTCACAAACTAATCTTTTAATTTTGTTTAGATCGCTGGGGATTTAACTTAAAGTATCAAGTGTTGTTGTAGATGCTTGTTTATTTGATGCATAGTGAACTCCAAGATCATTTTTGCAGAAAGATGATGACAGAAATGTTGAATGAGTATTGAGCTCCAGAAACTACTGTAGTGGAACGGTGGCTAGCCTGCGGGTGATGTCAGGACTCTTTTGTCTGTCTTTTATCGTGTCCAGACCAATTGTGGACATCATATAATATATATTTATTGAAATGTAATGATAGACAGGATTGTATCCAGATATTTCATGGTGAACTTAAATTGGGAGATACCATTTTTGGTTCATACTTCATACTGTGGGGATGGTTTGCATTTCACAGTCTAATGCATTTGTGCACCCCTATCATCATTTTACAATCGTGGATGACTGAAATAAGCCTTCATCCTCAGTTTGTGTTTAATGTACTGTAGATGCCCCATAAATCATTCATGAGCAGATGCATTATGTTGTATTTCTCATCAAGCTTTTTGTTTGTCTAGTCTTCTCTGAGATAATTTCTTCAGGAGAAACTGATCATTCAAAGCAAGCACAGAATACCAACGAAAACCCTCCATTTCCCTGAAAAGCAAAATCTCATTTCTGGCTGTGCTTTCTTAAATGTATTGTGTCATGGAACCCGGATGATCGTGTACACTTTTACAGCTTTGGGAATTACAAAATCTTTATCTTTTCACGACATCTGTTGTGCCCTTCACTAATGCTCAAATCATCTCACCAGTCCGCTATCACTTTAACACTTTCATCCGGATTTACTGGAACTTTACGAATGCTGTCAGATGAGCATGCAGGCTTTTAGACCTCTGCACTACTGTCATCCTACTGTATATCCTCAGTCTGGCTCTGGAAAATCCACGGCTTTCGCATGAACGTTGGTCTCACATGATGGATGGGGTTATAAGGTCATATCCAGGATTTTGTGCTTTTAGGGCTCGGCAGAAATTAAATGAAATTGGGGGGGAAAAAATGAATGGAGTTATTTCAAATTTACTTTAACGCTAGATGTCATTGTACAGTCCCAGAAAACTATTTTAATATTATATAAAAAAATAATAATAATATTATATAAAATTGAAACACACTGACATGTCTAAGAGATGAAGAAAAATGTCGATACATAAATAGAAGTAACACAATTAAAAATATATAAATAAGATATCCAAGATGATGTATTCCTATGAATGAATCCAGTATCCAAACCCCCAAATTGCTAATTATTAGTTTTACTCCAAAGCTAAGATAGCCACTCTTTTGTCAGGTTACATTTTACCATCACTTTTTCAAAGCCACATGCTGTACATCAGTGATTCCCTGCCAGGAATATGTGAAGTCCACGAGGTACTTCTGGAGTTGCCAAGGAGTATGTGTTAGGGTAGCTCAGATAACTTCAAAGGAAAGTTTTGATTTAAAAACAGAATCCAGATATTTCTGTTTAGGATAAAATGAAACAATTTTTAGTGAGGCTGAAGTATATTTTTTGTCACAATAACCCATAAGCCAAACTGTTAACACATGTACACCAGTGGTTAAGGGATGTGTAAGAAGGCTCTTGCATAAAGTGTGAGTAGTATTTGCACATTGTCTCTTAATGTCAGGGAGTAAGGAACATTTGAAATCAACATAAACCACAGAAAGAGTGCAGATTTTTTCTGACCCACTGATGGGTTAAACAACTACAGAATTTTGCATTTTGAGCATGAAATTTGGACAACTATGTTATGGCTTCAGCATCCTAGGAAAGAAATTCAGCTTGCAGAACACAACTGACTGATGTACATCAATTCAATTCAATCACAACACAAGTTAACACGACACTTTCCACAGAACAGGTCTAGACAGTGCTCTTTAAAATATTATTTACCAAGACCAAACAATTCCCACCGTGAGCAAGCACATTTAGAAGTTGGTTGACCCAATGCAGATTGAAATATAAGTAGGTATACTCCATACACCTGCATATACCCTGAACAACACAATCTGCTGAGTTAAGAGTTCATCAAAACTAGCAAATCAGCGAAGAAGTTCAATTAAATCATTAAAAGTGCTGATAAATGGGTGTAATGTGCATTTTGTTAGAAGTGGATGGATGGGATTTCATGCAATGATTTTACATTTTACAGAGTGGCACTTTGAGAGATTGCCCTGGAAAAACCCTGCAGCAGTTTCCCCCCCTTTCTATAAGGTTTAAAGCCTTAGCTTTCATTTCTCAGACAGACGAGTGACATTCACTGAGGTTATTGTGTGTTTGGATTGTGAGCATTTCTATTCTTAGAAATTATCAAACTAAAGGTACACAGTGAGAGAAGAAGAAAAGATTAACTGCCTTCTTTATATATATCAATAATGGTTCCCAAATGATGTTTTGGTGCGGACTCAGACACGCACAAACACAAAGCACGCAGACGTACACACACTGATTCCCTCTTTTCTCTCCTCACTCTTCATCATGATGCTAACCCTGCGTGTTTCACTCGGCAGGAGACAGAGAGGCTCATTGTTATTCCACAAGGGTCGGCTGATCTCAGCCAAATCTGTCTGTGCCTCTCTCTTCATTCCACATCATTCCTGTATTGTTTGGCTCCCAGGAATCAGAAAATCTCTCATCTCTGGGATCTACTGGAAATGTGGGAAATCTGTGAGTGAAGCCCTCTCCCTCGGGGATTCCTTACCCGAGCTGCGAGAATGTCTGAAGGGAAAGCTGAGCAAAGATGGAGAGGGAGACAGAAAGAGGAAGGCTTTACTCTGTTCTGTGCTCCTCAAGGCTACAAAGCCAAAGCTGTTCTAATATTGAGAGAAAATGCCTGGCCAAGCTAGGTTTGGTTTTTTGCTCAGTTATTATGTGTCACTGGAGGCGGACTGAAAACAGTAGCTGGCTATCTCCTTGAAGGAAGCATGTGTCTCTCCTTGAACGACCAGAGCTCATCAATAAGTGATGTCCTGTCTCTTCCAGTCTATCACACAGAAAGAAGAGCTGCCTTGATTTGTTTTAGAAGACAGTACTCAACACAATACTGTCTCTATTCTTGCTCGCTTTTCAGATGACATCCTTTGTTTTCTTAAACTTGATGCTTTTGTAGGTTTTCCGACTGTTTTTTCCAAGCACCCAGAAAAGAGTTTTGGCACCACTCTGAAATAAGTGACACAGCTGCAATTGTCCCAGTGCCCTTTGCCTCCCCGTCCAGTGACTCTGGCTCAATACATTCCAGCACTGAGAAGACAACTGAGAGCAATGATAGGGGCTTTTCTTTTTTCTTTTTTTTTCTTTTTTTATGGCCGCACTGACACCTAATCCCATTTCACAGTGCCATGCAGCCGCGCCAAAATAATCACTTGATGGGAGTTGAAAGTGATTACCACTGTTCACTCTTATCTCCAATGAGTGCAGAGAATATCATCCAACAACAACAACAACTGCTCGCGTCTGTGATGCTGGGCCAAGCGAGAAGTAGACGAGGGGGGGATATTAGCCAAACAGTAAAAGAAGCAGCTGATGGTTTTCTATGGGATGTGTGTGCGCGTGGTGCGTGTAATGTACAAAAGATGCATGCGCTGTTAAGTCGATTCGCATGGATAAGTAATTAGAACAGTGGTCCATCCCCTTACACACAGCTTGCATATTTAAAAACCCCTTACTCTAGACGTACAGCTTGTGAATGTTTGGGAAATGTCACATTGGATTTTGGGGATAAGTCATAATCATCTGGTAGGATTCCAAATAAATAGAATTAATTCATCATTTAACATAAATAAATGTTTGTTTTTTTTTTGGTTTGAAACTGTTTTACTGCTAATTCCCAAACTGTGCACAATAATAATGCTGCCTGCAGTGCTGGTATCTGTGCAGAAAAAAAAAAAAAGCCACCTCTTTTTGCAATATCCCGATAAACTGGATCCAAATCTAATCCTAAATAGAAATTACTTCTGAGTTTTACGTCAATAAACATGTAAATACTATATTTTACGTTGACCCTTTTACGTCAAGTAAAGCTCCGAATGTCATGCTACACACACTGTATACTATCTCACTCAAGGACATGTCAGCGTGCTCACTGTCACCGGGGCTTGAACCCGCGGGCTTCCAACTGAAGGACGGTCTCGCCACTCACTACATCACCCCGCCACTTGCCGTTTCTCCTGACAGCAGCAGCAAAATGAGGGCGTTTCCTCACCTGATTGTCAGACATGACATAGAGAGAGTTCCTGTCCAGGGAGAAGGCCATGTCCCGGAGGATGGAGCTGCTATCCTTCATCACGGTCACCGTCTCGTACAGCACTCCACCTTCCAGAGGAGCGTCCACTCTGATCTGCAGAGACATAGACAAATACAGAGATGAATGGATAGTGAATGCCCCGCTGCAGGACATATAGTGACTAACTTGTTACTGTACATCTGTAGAGAGACATCTGCTGTTGGCTTTTTATGCTTTGTATGTTTCATTTTGCATCTGCAAGCTCCCACAGTCCCACCAAAACACTGGTGTTATGAGGAAAATATTCTCTAAATTACAGCTTTATGAGAAAAGCAGCATGTTTTCAATTTGATGACCATCCAATTTCACTTTTATCTTGTGTTGAGTTTGGTAAATTTTCTTTCTCCAAATGGTTATAAAACTTGAATTTCTTCACTTTTGGGGACTGGAACGATGCCTGGCAATTTCAATAAACTGAGAAGCAAAAACGATGAGTCTATACACATTTGTCTAATCGTTTCGCCAAAATCCCCATCTGTACATAATGTCCTCGTGTACAAGCCATTTCATTTTGCTCTGTGTTGACAAATAGACTTATCTGATCATCAGACTAATCAGTTGTAGATAAACTCTCTTCCAGTATAGCAGTCATTTAGAACATTAACTCATTAACAGAGAAGCTGCTTATGGGGAATTACACAGAAAACACTTGTTCATAATAACAGTTAGCATGTTAATGGGAAAAGAAAAAAATACTGCCCCATTAAATTAAAACTTTAACATTTGGGAAAGGTTCTCATTCACTGTTATGACAGGAGTCAAAAAGAAAAGAGGAGAAAAGACTGAGAAGGCCTCTGATGATAGTTGTCACAAAAACAAGGAGCGTGGAAACAGCTGCCTATAGATCCCACCAAGGCTGAATACCTGGATTTTCCCACTTAAGAAGCCTCTTGTATGAGAGGTGAAATGTAATTCATGGCTATAAAACCAAGTACAGTTGCTCCAGATTTGCCTCTTCTAAAGACCTTCACAGACTTATTGATATCAGTTAAATCAATGAGGCGGTCCATCCAGTAGAGGTCCAGGATGTGTTTAGCACAGCTTAGCACAAAGTCTTGAAGAACAGGAAACTGCTGACCACCACCAAAAGTAAGAGTACATCTTCCAACATTTCCCAAATTGCCATGTTTACATGTTGTATCTTGTTGCTAAAAGGCTAGCCAGAAATAAGTTTATCAGTTTATCCTCTTGGGGCTTTCATTCTTCTTTGTAACATTTGGCTAAACAAGTCAGAGTTGGCCTGCAAAGAGTTTACAAGTAAATTTATGCTGATGTTCTTGTCTAACTCTTGGGAACACAGCATATAAATTTCTCAAATGTTGGAGTGTTCCTTTTAAAAACAACAGGTTACATTTGTATTCACTTGAGATTTATACAGGTTCTCTAATACGTGTTAGCTTTTATTATGTCTTTGCTTGCACAATAAGTAGTCTAGATTATTAAAAGGGTTATTTACTCCTTTTTTGCACCAACTCCCTCGTGACTTGTGGTAATGAGCAAACAGCACTGTAATCTCTCATTTATTCATTCCAGGTAAAGAAAAGGTGTGTTCATTATAAAGGTGTAACTTAAAAGAGGAAAGAATGATGGATCTGCTGCAACTCATTCAGCAGTCCAATTGGCCGATACGACTCTGACCTAAATCCACCCCTGAGGTTACAGCTACCCATGACGCAGTCGAATTTTGAAACGTTCAGTGAGCTCAGCTTTAATTTGACTTTGGAGTGACTTTCAGGCAGCTCTCTTTTGGGGCTCATTAAATGCAAGCATGGGGAACAGATGCCCAGTGGTGAAGGGTTTTTCGATTCTCTTCTCCCACCTCTGCCTACAAACAAGATGTGCTGTTGCAAGTGAAGCAAACAAATAAGCAGATCTGTCTTTATAATAAGTGTCTTACTGACGTCGGAGCTGTTGAAAGGCAGCCTTGTGAGGATGTGAAACTGTTTGTAAAGACGTAAAGCGATGACTAAGCTGAAAAACCTTTTTACTATTGCCAATTAACTACCCATTAGGAGTGTTTTAACTTCACATTTGCTCAACACTATGACAAACCTCCCTGTTCGTGTGGTTTATATTTCAAAATCAAGTGTTTTGCCCACCGAGAAACCAGAAGGGCTGCTTCAATTTTCACTTCACAGAAATATTTATATTTGTACCCATCTTTCACCATCAGTATGGAAATTGCATGAATTGCATCATACGTAATGATAACTTAACACCTCAAATATAAGTCAGAAATGTGAAATTACAGACAGAAAAGTCTGAATGAAGCTAGAGAGGAGGAAAAAAATGCTCATTAGCTATAGAAACCCAGGTTGAAGTCCTATTTAAATTCCCAGGAGATTGGATCATTAACCATGTCATGCAATTACAGTAAAGCTGAATTAATTTCTCAATAATTGAAATAAATGCAAGCTAATTAGGAATTGGAGCAGAGAATTGTGCAAGTGTTGCGAAACGTCTGCAGTGCAATTATGCCAGTCTTCCCTGCATGCATCCTGATGCATGGACTTAGGCGACCTCGCCACCCAAATCAAATTTGACTCCCGAAGACTTTTGAATGCGTGCCAGGTCTTTGCTCGCACACATGGTGGCAGAGCCTCCGCACTCTCTCAATGGGGACAGTCAATCAATACAAACTGATTATATGATTGGATCCCCTGGGCACCGAAACTTCATCAATCAATCACGCCTCCACCTTCTAGGCAGCTGTGCCTCTCCAACCGTCAGCTTCACCAGCCAAGAATGAAGAAGAGGGATGTGCAAGCGTGTCTGTGTAGTTTGTGTGGGTGGGAGTGTACATATGGAGCGGTACAGGGAGGGTGGGATCTTCCTCATAGAAAAACACAAAAGTAGTGAGCACAATAGCGACATGTGATTGTCTGTTGATTCCAGATCATAAGAGGGCACAGTCTGTCTCTCACAGGTCATTACCTCAACACTGTGCACAATCGTATAAATAGTTATTTCATGGACAGATTTATCTCTGAGCTAAGCCTCTCTCTCTCTCTCTCTCTCTCTCTCTCTCTCTCTCTCTCATTGTCTGGTTTCTTTCTTTACCCTGTCTTCTCTTCCTCCTCCTCCTCCTCCTCCTTATCCTATTTCTCCTCTCCCTTACCACAATCCTACACAGTAATGGAGGCAGTTTACATTATTTTTTTTTCCCACACTCATCATCTCATAAATAGCACAGATAGAAACCAGAGCATGTAAGCGTTTTTGTGGTGAAACCATGTTTTAAAAAAAACAACAATCATTCAGAGGGGGACAGATACTGAGCCCAGTGTGTTTTTAGTTGGGTATGATGAGGCCGAGTGAGAGGCAGGGGTGCAGGGATGAGCTCAGACAAATACTGACCCATCATGACCTGATCTACGGTGTTTGATTTCAGCGGATTTAGAAGTGGTTTTATCATTTAAAACAGGGCTGACCAAGCAGAAGCCCTCTGAGAATACAACAGGTCCTCAATCTCTCCTTAAGCCCCACAGCTTCATAATGAGTGTAAGGCGGGTTTAATTGGTTTTATAATGAGCCTGCTTGTAGAAAATGACACACAAAGTTGCACAAGCTCGTGCACGTACTCACCTACACACACAGACGTGCAAACAAAGACGGGGAGATACACTTCCGTGCGAACACACATAGCGCACTCTGTCTTTTGTTGCTCGCTCTCATTAGTTATGTAGTTAATTGTGTGCTTGATCACTTGTTTGATCAATGCGCTATCATGGATTATAGCATATCAGAAACACAGCTTGCAATAATCCACGTAGTGCAATATTAGGCCTCTTTTATACTTCCAGAAACAATCCATATAAGATTTGATCTACTTTAGTTTAGACCTATGAAATCACGTTATCGTTCATCCTTGTCTGAATATTTTTGTCATATCTTTGAGATCTTTAAACAGTCATTTTGCACCAATTAAAATTGAAACAAATACGAATGCATATCTGAAGCTGTTATCTGCCAAAAACACCCGAACAGGAATGATTTCTGCACTTTCGCACTTCAGTTTCAACAGTAACAGTTTAGCTAGTGTTAGCTAACAGCTGTGTGTAAATAAAAAAACACACTGATGAACTACAGCAAAACAAAGATGCTGTCATCGTCACACATGCTGCTCCCTCGCCCACACAGATTATTCAGTGATTGGACTGATCCGGGGTCAGATATGCGTACAGAATGTGTTGAAATCACTTTTCCTGTTGCTTTAATGAGACAGGGAGAACGACGTCTAATTTAATTCCCATTCTCAGTGTCACTTCTGCTGCCTTTGACCCTGTGAGTATCCATTTACACTTCAAAATCTAGCCAGAACACGGCAATTGGATTTCAGTCCACCTTGAATTCTTCTTGGTTGCATTTGCAGTTAACAAAAAAATATATCTGATAGCAAAAAAAATAATAATAATAATATGAATGACTAAATATGAATGGAGTCTTTGTTAAGCAGTTAGGACTTTGCTTTAAGGTCAGTATCAAGGACAACATATTTTCCACAAACCTCAGTAAACCTCATTTTAAAATTCAAGCAGTCTCCCCTTGTGTGGCCCATGTTATGTAACAGAAGAACTGAATTGATTTGCCATTAATACCACATGTTCGTATGACCTAAGTTATTTTATTCTCTGTTCTCTTCCCAGCGTCTCTCAGAGGATATATATTTAACCCATGAATAATATTTAAGCCAATAATGGCAATATCCTTTCAAGCTGCTGAAATTCCCTCGCAGAACCTGCAATGGATATTAACACAGCTTAGTATGACTTTCACAAACAGATATGCAACCTGAGCCCGTGTGCTCTTAACGAAAACAGCTCCTCTTTCTCGTGGCTGGTTTTGCATCTTAAATGCTCGGCTGCACTCTCATCCTGTGAGAGCCAAAGAAAACAACGACAAAAAAAAAAAAAAAAAAAAAAAAAAAAAAACAGACCCGACTTCTAAGATGTCACTTGGCTCGAGTCAGGTTGGCTCCGTTGTAAAGCTGCCAGACCCTGCATGAGGAATACACTCCCGTGAGTATTTACATATGGGATTGATTTTGAGATTGTTTCCAGGCAATGATTTTATTCATGCTGAGAGGAAGTATACATGTAAATGTCTCTGAAAATCCTGCTTTTCCGCTGCAGACTGGGAAACCTTGTAACGCGAATGATTACTATGTTTATGTGGTAATGGCGGTCTAAAATTTGAAAAAAAAAAAAAAAAAAAACGTGTCCATATGTGGCCAGCCGCTCTGTGGCCTTTGAATTCACCCAGCTAACCTAAACATATGGATGATGACCCAGGAGGCGAGGAGCACTCTGTTCAACCAATCATTTCCAATCTGCCACTCTGACAAGGTTTCATATGTCCCCGAAGACCGACTTAAACCAAACACGAGGAGATTGGTTCATCTATACTACAACAAACTTGTCTTGTTCAGTCTTTTACATGACATTTACTGGAAATCAATGAGTCATCCTGCATGCAAACATCTGATTTACAATCAAGTATTGTTTTTCATGTGAAACCACCAAAAATAAAGACATTACAGACCACACATAAATCTTCCATTACACTGGAAAAAGAGGCACAGAACGAAAATACACACAAGACTAGACCTAAAGTAGATGTACACAGATTTTGGCACACGCTTGACTCAATATGGTGACACGGGGCATGCAGCAACATAAGGTCCAGACAACTGGCCACCTTTAAGGTTGAGTGGCTGTGCATATGGTCCGATTGAGGATGACAGCCGAGGAGAGTGGGCATTGATTAGCCCATATATCCATCACAGCCCTGTGAATGCTAATGAGACTTAGCTGGGGACAGGACTGAGCTGCAGCGGCTCATGAAAACGATGAGGAGGAGGGGGGGGTCACCGAGGTGGAGATGTGTATTACAGGACTAATCATTCAGCCATCACATTAACTACAGTCACAAAGGAAGGTGTATTGATCACAGCCAGTAGATACGCTGTATGTTGGCAAGTGCCCATACCTAAACGCGATTACTAACTGGGTCGGGAGAGAGGTCATGGCGTGTGAGTGTGTTTTTGATTGTTATTGTTAAAAGCCTTCCAGTGGCAAAAGCCAAATTTTCCGTTCGCCCTAACCTTCAGCTGCATGGCGTGCTTCCAAGTCTTCATACCGCAATTTCTACAACTTGACCACAGTCTCCTCTCAGTCTCTGCATGTTCACTTCTCTTCTCTCTCCTTGAGGACATGATTTCCTGTTCTCTGTTTCCTGTCCTCCTCCGTACGCCCCCCCTGTCTCTCCAATCACTCCCATTGTTTGTCAGGTTCCCATGGCCCACCAACAAAAGCAGTGGGAGGGGGACAGTGAAACAATTCATGGCACCCGTATGGTCTTCATTTTCCTGACCGCATTGCAGTCCCAGTCCTCTTGTGTGTTTCCACTTGAAACAGAGGGAAGAGAGGACAAAGAGATTTGGGCAGAGAGAGAAAGAGAACGATGGAGCTGCTAAATAAAACTGTTGTCAGGAAAAGCGGAGTGACGGACACCTTTTCTGTTTTATCACAAAATCGCCTCTTTCAATACCACTCACTGTTTCAGCTAAACTGAGACATCTAATGACGTTCCAACTCTGAAGACTTCTACCCTTAGGTCCAGCTCCCTTCTTGCAGTTATGAAAATCCTTTCGATTTAAGCTTAAACTCATTCTGCCTTGTGCACCTCCACTCCTCCTGAAACTCCATTCTGATGATTTCAATCACTAAATCTCTCCCTTCCTGGTCCCCCTTAGAAAGTGTGACTTTGAAAAGTCCAAGTCATTTAGCCGTGCACTGGTGAATTTCCCCACCCGGTCAACTCTCAATAAGCCATAATGAATCCACTATTTGCACATGAGACTCTTTGACTAAGGCTTTATTTGCTGCGAGCTTAACATTTTCAACCATATCTAGGGAAATGATGTTGCTGAGTAGCTGCTGCCGCTGAAGTGATGTGGTGGTCTTGTTTTTATTTTGTTTATCTACACTCTATCCCCTTCCTTCCATCTTTCAAATTATATTCATCATCACTGACCTAATTCTCTTATAATGACTGATCAGTGAAGGCACTGACTCACTTCGGTCGAGGCAGCTGGATCAAATTTATGGTGCTTCAGTCAAAGGACAGTTTCTCCACTAGACCTTCCTCCCCAGCCTGTTGAGAGCATTGTCTAACCCGAGGTGTCTGGCGCACATACACACACTTAAATCATATATTAACTGCACAATCCACATCTTAATACACTCACCGTGTTGGGGAAGCATCCGGTTTCACTCTGTATGCCATTGTAGTCCTCCAGAGCATTACTGTGCTCTGCAGAAACATTTCCTCAGAAAATCAATTCCACTCAACACCTGTTATGTGTTTGAGGCTGTCACAGGGTAGGCATAAGTATAATGTCATTCTACAGTGTTTGTTGCTTATTTACTTGCTAGGCTGCACTTAGAATAGAGGCAAAAATCTGCTGTCTCACCTGCAGAAAGAGGAATGTAATGTAAAACCTGGGGGAATGTGATTCTAGGCTTTTTTTGCTGCTAGATTTACAAATTTAAATATAAAATAATATTTCTGTCTGGTGCTACATTAATAAAGCCGCACAGTAGTTGAGGAAATGATAGAATTGTTTTTAGTCACATACTCCGTATACTGTCAATGATCAGACTCAGTTTATCTGCATACATGTGAGGAATTTATAGTTTTATCTGTAACTGCTTATCCTTATCAAAGTCACAGTGGGGCTGATTCCTATACCAGATGACTTTGGGCAAGAGGCAGGGTACACCCTGGACTAGTCGCCAGCTCATCACTGAGCACATAGACAACACAAACAACCATTCACATTCACACCTACGGCCAATTTAGAGTCCACAATTAACCAATAAGTGCATGTCTTTGGACTGTAGGAGGAAGCCAGAGTACCCAAAGAGAACCAGACACGCCACACAGAAAGACTACCAGCCTGTGACGTGACAGTAATAACTACTGCATAACACACACAATATATATATATATATATATATATATATATATATATATATATATATAAAATAAAAGATGAAAACCAAGTACTGGAATATATAAATATGTGTAAAATCCACAGAAATGTAACTACAAATAGAAATACCCTGTAAACACTCCAAGAACTGTGACTGGTCAGCTTTGGCTGTTTGTGTTTTCTCTCTGAGAAACTGGTGGAGATCGTTGAGTGTGAACATGGACAAGCAGAAAAAAGACAATCTGCTGCTTTTTTTCTGTCAAACACCATCAAGCAAAAAACATTTCCACTGCAAACTCTCCCTTTCCTCTGATCGTTGTTTTAAATCAAAGTGACTGAATTAATTGAAAACTTGCATGGCTTCAATCTCCTGTTCAGTAATTAGAGAAGGCGAACCTTCACATGATTGCTCTAATGCACAAAGTGGATGAAAGACAGAAAACACAGTTACTGTTGGGAATATAATTAAAGTGTGATACGACCTGATCTGTGTTGCGGTGGTGCCATCAACAGGTGACAAATCAAAACCTGCACTGTGGGAATCGCAGCAGGCCCAAGGCAGTATAAATCCACTTTAACACTCAGCACTGCTGCTCAAACAAAATGATGAATCTCTTCACTGATTCGAATTGTTTTGCTCAATTCAGCCTAGTTCAGTCTGCAGTCTACGACTTAAATTGACTCATTTTCTTTTCTAAGATGGGTGATTACTTTGTCATTCAAAAGTGCATCACACATCAGTAAGCTATCATCTCATGTCAGTTTCTTTTTGATTCAAGTTTCCTTCAGTACAAAACTAGTCCTGGATAAACACAGTTTTTAAGTTAAATATCCCAGAAACCACCTGTCTGCAACAGAGATATTGAATCATGATTGTTTATCTAGCTTTTGCTGTCTTTTAGTAAGCTTTAAACCATACTACACTACACTACAATACAATACTTGACTAGACAATGACGATGTCGACAACCGCAGTGTTCGGAGAATCCAACTGCACTTACACTAGACTATGTCATTATGCGACGGCAGGTGTTATTGACGTGCGCTCTCGACATATAAACGTGGATAACCCATTGTGGACCCCCCGCATTGGTTGTGAATGACCATGCATTGATTTTTTTGTTGTTCTATCTGTGGGACGGCATTATCCCCTTTCCTTTCATAAAGGACGGTCCAGTGTATCCTATGCTAAAGGAGATAAGAAAGGAAGCACTGAAGCTCCTTTCCTTACCATTTAGAGAATTCGAACAGCTCTTATCATGGCGGCATTGTAAATACTTCTGAAAGATTTGTTTACAAGTACCAAAGTCACCTCTAGTCTCTACTTAACCGATCTACCTCATGTACTGTATGAACATTTACGTGGATGCAAATATGTGTTTGTCTCAGATGTTTATTTAAATGTGTATCTCAGACTCTGCTGGCTGGTTTGCGAACTCAAGCTCGGCCTTTGTCACGCTTTCTCAGATTTGTTTCGGATCATCACATGACCACACCACTGAACATAAACGTGCCTTATTGTTTCACTAAATGGTTAAAACTTTGATGTACCTGTGCTGAAATGCTAATCTTGCAAACAAATCAGTGGCACGGAAAGTTGCATCTATCTACACCTCCTGCCTGGAGACTGAAATAGATCTAAATAAGGATCAGTAAGAGATAATGGCTTTTACCTAGATCCACCTCATTAGCGTACATCATTCAAAGTGTAAAAACGCCTTTTGTAGTCAGCCCAGAGTTACCCACAGGGTCATATTACTCAGATAAAATCAACCACCTAAGGCAACAAGGCAACTGTGGCAGATGATGATAGAAATGTCCTGTAATATCTGGAAAAGGAGTGGCCTAATCGAGAGACGTTGACGGACACATCTATATACTGCCTGGAGCCTGAATGGTAAGACTATTGGTTATCCCTCTAACCTTTCACCCCGGTTACACCCTTCCTGTGGTAGGCTTGACCTTTGCAATGGCCCTGCTGCCGGTGTGATCGGCTGATGGCATTTATTGTCATGCCCCATTCCCACTCAGCCTGTCCATTTGGGGGTGATGGAATAGGATTCGAGACGTGACCCATGATCCTTGGAGGCTCCTGGGAGTCTGAATCATGGCTGCACACTCTGTCAGCGTAATGGCAAACTCTGGCCTTTAGACATTCAGCACTTAAAGCAGTAATGATGGATTTTTCACTCTCTTCACCCAAACTTGCTGCTTGCTTCTTTAAGACTTGTTTTTCTTCCACCTTCTGTACCTGTTTCTTTTTCCTACCTAATATCTTGTCTTTTTAACTTTATCTTTGTTTCTTCTCTTTGCCTCTCGCTGTCTGTCTATCTTTTCTGTGAGGCTATCTTGTCTTTTTCCCCACTGGCTCATCCAGTGAAAGAGTTGCATTGATGTTATCTATGCTCCCAGTCTGGACCCCGGTGTGTGTGTGTGTGTTGTGTGTTGTGTGTCAGACAGATTGCTCCTCATAAGACTGAGGCCCCCAGGCTAATGTCACAACAGTCCTCTCACACATTTCCTCAGTCAATTGCATGCTGTACAACTGCTCAGTAAGCAGAGCCCGCGGTGCTGCCAAGTCAATCCAGTTAGATCAAAAAATGAGCCTTATAGGATCTTGATTGTAATATATAGCTACAGTTTGCGTTCGAAATGAAACATGATGGACAATGACCTAATCAACTTTATGAACCTCTCAGAAAGAGGTTGAAAGATGTGTGTGACCCCGATGTAAAAGGATCCTACAGCAGTGAAACAAATCACTTGGAAATATTTGAGTGAATGGTACGTTCCTATAGATGTAACATGTCTATAGAGTTGTAGAGTGGTTGTTTGAGGTACTTCTCCATAGCCAGTGTGCTACCTACAGTAGATGAAGGTCAACACATCTCCAGTTCAGAGAAGCAGGCATTTCCGTCACAACAAGCAGGGCTATGTGCTGCAACAAGGTCAGCAAGAAAACATATTTTAGCCACATAAAAAGGCCGTAAAAATCAATATCTGTTTAAGTGTACTATATTGAGAATATTTTCACCACTTTGCCTTGTCTCAGACAGCCTTTTTCTTTGACACTAACCACAGATACTTACTAACACTGAGCTGTATTACAAAGCAGATCAGCAGTTTGGGTCAGAAAGTTGACTTCACATGTCTGAAGGTTTCAAAGATGGTGTGTGTTTGTGTGTGTTTTTTTTGGCTGTGGTGCCATAGTTCTGATCCAAACAGCTGCACAGCTGGGCTTATGTGTAGAAATACCGAAATACCGAAGTCCAGTCCAAGTCCAGTCAAGTTAGTGCCAAATAAAAAATCTGTCTGACTGTAAGCTAAAGCGGTGAAAACATTCTGAATATGGTGTACAGTTCTAGATGGGCCTTTTTTACATGGCTAAAATATACATTTTCCTGCTGACCCCGCCCATAGCAGTGCATAGCTTTGCTTCCGTGCTGGAATCCCTGTAGGCTTCTCCAAACTGGAGGCGTGCTGACCGCAGTTACCCTGACTATGGATAAGTACTCCATATAGCACCACAAAGTTATTTTCAAATATACCCCAATATATACAATATAATATATATATAATTTGCATTAAGAGGTCAGTAACATTTAAACAAAGTGCTTCTCAGATTGTTGAGCATCGTCTGAATCCCCCTCACCTCACACTATTCTGATGTTGAAATTAAAGGACTAGGGTTGACAATTTTTGTAACTGAGCTGAGAGAGTGGTCTTGAGCTGAAACAAACAGTCAATTAATTGATTAATGGGCTGGCATGAAATTAATTTCTAACTATTTTAACAATTTTAACAATCAATTAATTGTTTTTTATCATTTTTCCAGGAAAGAATACCTTTTTTTTTTTTTTTTACTTTGTCTTCTCAGACGTAAGAATTTGAGGCTTTTCCTTGACTTGTGTGATCATAAATTGATCTTTGACAGTTGATTAAATAAAAGATGCATTTTGGGGCATGAGCGTTTTTTTACTTTATTTTAACTCTCTCAAACTAACTATTTTATTGGCTTTTGAATGTACAAACACAAGTTCAACACTAAGAACACTATGAAGACAGTCTGAAAGTGTGCACCATTATAGCCATTTTATCGTCTCTCGTCGCTCTATACGACAGCAGGCTTTTTTCCGTTCCTCCTTAGAGTGTATGCACTTTTTCCTTCAGACGTGGTCAGAACTATCAGACATCGTTTGAACTAGTTCCTTTCAATCATACCTGCGCCTTTACACATGTCAGTATTATATTTATTTTCTATCCTTACACTTGATGATGCAAGCATGGCCGAGCAGCAGAAAAAGACTCTTCAACAGTCTCAACACCAAGCTCACACTTGGAACAAACAGAGACATAAATTTGAAATATTAAAGTTAGACTTTAAAGGATAAGGCTTTTGACATTCTATTTTTTTTCCTACTGTTAAGAAATCCAATGACCAAAATCAACAATGCTTCAGTCAGTCTTTTAAGGTTTGTCAAATTCCCCTGTCAGTGGAACTCAGCCCTTTTTGTTCCTGCTGACTTAAATCTTTAAAAACAGGTCAGGAGTCTATAATTTCATTTTCTAAAAAGACTATAGCAAAAATAATTACCTAAAACACCTAGGCACTGTATTTTCTAGCAAGCATTACTTATCTGGGAGTAAAAAGTGCATTTGTTGCGGACTATTTTAAGATGCAGATTTAGTGTCATTGTGAGTGAATAAGGTAACAGATGTGTGTGTGTGTGTGTGTGTGTGTGTGTGTGTGTGTGTTCATCGTAATGAAGGAGCATGTCACCCAATGTGACAATGTTGATGTATTTTTAATAGTTTTTGGACAACAACAGAGGTTTGTGGCACAGAGGGGTGAGCTATATCAGGCTTTGGCTACACAGGCAGTATTAATACAGTAGTAGAAATCCATGGTAAATCCATTAAGTTGTTTCATTGGCTTTGTTAGCAATAAAAAAAGTTGAATATCACCAGAAGTATCAAAGAAAACAAAGAACCAGTGTGTAGGATTTAGTGGCGTCTAGCGATGTGGTTGCATGATGCCACCTCAATTCTGAAGAAGCTGTCCTCTCTGACTTGTCTATATGTCCTCAGAATAATGCCACAATACTTGATTGTCCTGAATGATGATTAGTCTACAAACAAGGAAAGCCACATTGTTATTTGACTCTGTAGAGGCTTATGTACCTATCTGTTATGTCTAGCAAAAGGGAGTGAAACAGCCCTATCCTGTGACCTCAGTCACCATAAAAATGATCAGAATATTTCCTAAATAGAGCACACAGCTGCTCTGTAAACAAATTAAGACCTGTTTATCATCATGTGAAGGATTTAGTGGAGTGATTTAAATCTGTCTATAAGATACAGACAACACTTGTCTGTCTAATAGTGTTTATAATCACGCAAACGTTAATGTCAAGTATACAGAGATCATTTTCAAAATCAGTGAAGTGGTCCTTTAAGTACTCCGCCACGGTAAAAGCTATTCAATCCAGAAATCCACCAGGACAAACAAGAGGCACTACAGCTGCATAATGTCCTGTTACTGATACAACTAATACAAAGGGAGATGATGGAAATGGCATCAGGTGGTCATGGGTGGAAATTTACATAGATTTGTCCCTGTCTAAGAGCACCTGTCCAAAGGCTGAAGCACAAGATGTAGTGCTGCATGAATACCGCACCTTTGTTCAGCTGCATAATGTCTCATTATGATATATTAAACATAACCAGTTATGCTAATTGGGTCATTAATTGGTCAAATTATTGCATTAATTAGTGTTAATGGATTAAAGATTATTGTTATATTAATGTGCCATGACTGTGAGACAACAGCTGTGCGTGATGAATTTCTCATGGACCAACAAAAGAAGTGAAGTTCATGGTTGGTTCATGGTAGTATCGGGAAGCCTGTGAATATATTTTTATTTAAAGTTTGAAAAGTCCTTGATGCAGAGCTTGATTAAACAAGCAAGATTATCTAAGCTGCATTATGAGAAATGTAGGTTTGTGTGTTTTGGGAGCTAAAAGTGAGGCTATCTCTGCCTCTGCCGCATCGATTTTGACTGTTCTTTTCCCCCAAACTTTATGGAAGTGCAGTAAATTGCTAGTTGGAGTTACATTTCAAGGTTCAATATCAGGTTTTGTCCTTCAGACTAATCATTTTGCTTTAAACACATTGTATTTTCTTGTGCCTCATCAGGGCAAGTATTTACGACTGAGTGTCTGAGTGAATTGTCATACAAGATACAAAGAAGACTTCTAATGGTGTTTCTAAGTATAAAATTCATGTCAAGTACTAAAAAGATCTCATGATTTTGCACCTGACAATCAGACTGAATTGTCATCATGTTTCATTTCATTCACTCAGCCTGACATTGTGTTCAAGGGAGTGTTGGTGATAATGATTTTCCCTCAATCAACCAGTAGTTAGTGACACCTCTGCCCTCCTGACATCAGTTTTAGCTGACAAGGAAGCTGAAGTAGCAGGAGAAATTTACTTCTTTTCACATTTATCATAGAAATTTGTCAATTTAAAGGTCCAGTGTATAAGATTTAGGGGGATCTACTATGTATGTCGTTAGTCACCTCACATAATCACCTTAAAAATTAGGATCAGATTATGTTATTATCTACAGACACCACACGTTTTATGGCCACTGTAGTTTCTCCATCTGGCTAGTGATGAAGAAACAAGAGACCTCAGAATTACTGCCTGATTCAAGTCAAGGTCCAGGTGACATTTCACATTGTTGGTTACCTGTAGAAGCCTCAAGAAATCATTGATCTTAAGAAGTTCTTAAGAGTTTCTTAAGAATTAGAAATCCACTGTAACAACCAGACAATCCTCATGTTTTTTTTTTCACTTTAGTGAGAAAAAGTTACATTAAGCATGGCTTGCTCGACAGTTTATGCATATTACTGCTCTTACCTTCTTCAGTCGTCCACTCTTGGTCCCCAGGAAGACCACACTGTGTCCATTGTAGACGTAGGAGATGACAGAGGTCAGCCTGTCCCTGCTCTCAGTGTACACCGTCCGACCCGACACCAGCTGGGAACCCCCCAGGGGTTGGTTTATATCAAGGCCGCAGAAGTGATCATCAATAGGAACAGGCTGCATGGAGAGAGGGAATGATGGAGAAATGGGGGCGGGGATGAAGATGAAGAAGCGTTAAGAGTGTTTTTTTAAGAAGATGTGGTAAAGAAAAGAGGAGAATAGGTTAAAGGAGGGAGTGGTACAGCAGCAGAGAGAGTGAAAGGAAGGAGGAGTAAGGATGACAGATATAAGGAGGGGAGGTCGAGGTAACGAGAGAGAGGGAAGAGCGTAAGTGGGAGCCAGAAAAATCACTCCGATCACTGTAGACACATGCGAATATAAGAGCAGAACTCAAACTGACTTCTGGTGAGCGTAATATGCATTACGTGTACAATTTCCAGGGTTAAAGATGGTTACTTCAAAAGGGTTTGGGCTGCTGCGTTTATCAACAAGCCTCGGAGCGGGCGAATTTGCGCAGCAGACTAATTGCTGATGGCAAACATGAGAAACACTGTGTATTTTGCGCCCGTTTCTGTGATTTTTAAATCGCTTGATCTGACATCACACAAACACACAGCACAAGAGATGTCAGGTTTTGATTAAGCATCAAAGAGAGGAGCATGCTAAGCAGTCCTGTTACATCTACTAACAACTCAAACCTTTGCTAATTGCCCGTCACTCAGGATATAAATCTACCTTTTCAGGGCAGCTAATTTCTTATTTCTTATGCACACATTAGTCCTTGCTATGCTTTTTCTCTCATCAAGCATGGTGCCTGAGCTTTACTGAATGTGATCAGTGAAGTGAACTTCATATCTCACTCCACTCTGAGTCATTTTCTTTCTGGATGGTATGAGAGCGTTCAGTGCTTCTCTTTTGAAGCTAAATATTGTACACACACGTGAATACGTGCCATTTGAATATCTGTTTCAACGGTTGCATCCCTTAGTCTGAAACTCTGCATGCATTTTTAATGTCATACCTATTAGAACTGCTTTGAAAGGCGCATCAGAAAATATTCACACACATTCAGACTCCCCAGAGGGAATACTCTGACAGTTATTGGATGGATTACCATAAAATTTGGTACAGACGTCCATGTCTTCTCAAACCTCAGATATATTTAATTCATAGTGCAAATTATCAGGTGTTTGTGTGCTAACACTACAAATATGAGCATTGTAAATAATGGACGTTGTGTCTTTGACGTCACACATATGGTTTCTGAAGAGTTCAGTTCACCATCTTGGCAGTCCTGTCTCTGTCCACACCCAGCTAATCTAAAAATGGCCAAAGAAGACGTGGATCATCGGTGGACCTGCAGGTGGGCTTAATGAAGCCTGGGTGCTCAAACAAGCAAGTGACGAAAGCGGCCAGGCTGTTAATTTTGCATAACTTTAAGCCAGGGGTGTCAAACTCAAATCACCTAGTGGGCCATAATTGAAGACTGGGGCTACGTCAAGGGCAGTCCCAGGGCAGGGGAAGGCCATTAGCGCATCATAGTATGGACACGTTAGCTCCACAAACGAGGCACACACACTTACCTCCTGTATTGGTAAGCTTTGAAAGTCCCTGTTCTCAAAGTCAACTTTTCGTTGGGCCATTTTCTGGCGGGCTTTAATGTCACTGTGCGTTCATCCCCTGACCGCTGATTAATGTCTCAATAGACAACCGAAGCAGCGCGGGGAGGGGTGATGCACAGCTCTTGACCAATGACAGTATCTTGAGCTGTGTGGCGGCTGTTGCAGTGCATTGTGGGATTTGAAGTATGAGCGGTGGCAGCGGGCCATTAATAATAGACGTATGAAATTATCTCAAGGTCCGCCTTGAGTTTGACATGTCTGCTTTAAGCCTGAATATTAGTGATGGGAATTTCGGCTCTTTTTGGAGAGCCGGTTCTTTTGGCTCTGCTTACTATAAGGAGCCGGCTCTTTCGGCTCCCAAACAGCTCCTCACATTTTATTTATTGTTTTTTATTCATTATTATTATTATTAGTAGTAGTAGTAGTAGTAGTAGTAGTATTGTTGTTGTTATTATTATTGCTGTTATTATTATTGTTATTATTATTTTTTTTATATTTTTAAATGTTATTATATTTTATTTTATTTTGACATTGTAAAGCACTTTGGTCAGTGCATGCTGTGTAAAAATGTGCTATATAAATAAAACTTACTAGCTATTTAATTAATTTATCACCCAAAATAATCCAAAACTGCCTGAAAAAATGAATTACTAATGTAAAATACATACATGACATCAAATGTTTATCCTTTATGGCTCTATTTTACAAACACACTCAACCTTGAAAAAATGCCACAAAATAAATTATAAAGCATAAAAATAAAGACCTAATTAGACAAACTTTTAACTATTTTAAACACTAGAGCGTCTCCCTCCTATCGTGTTTGTCCTCCGCGACCGCTGTGTGTGTGTGTGTGTGTGTGTCTGTCACCCCTGCCGTGGATGCTGCTATACATCTTGACCAATTACATGCGACTTTCACACAAAAAAAGTGGAGAAAAAAAAGTTTTTCCCGCTAGTTTTTTTTTTCCCTCCACTTTTTTAATTGAAAGCCAAGTGTGATTGGTCAAGACGTGTGAGAACAGGCATGGCACGAGGGAGAGTATCAGGGAGAGGAGACAGTGAGGCACCGAAGGAAAAAAAAAAACACATCGGCTCTGCAGCATCTGCAGAGCACACGCACGACACACGGTGGAGACGGGGCAGTGAGGCACCGAAGTGAAAAAAAAAACGGCTCCCAACCAGGATCAAAGAGCCGGCTGTTAGAACCGGATCGTTCGCGACCGACACATCACTACTGAATATAATTTGGACAGATGCCAAAACAAACAGACAGCTAAAACAAAATTCACCCTCAGTACAGTGCTCATGAATGGGTAAAGCTAGCTATAGAGACCAAAACAGTTTTTTGTACCAGGTTGTAAACATGTTTATTTCTGCTGTGAAGCTGGCATTTTAACGTGGTCGCTTATGTTGACTGACTCCTTCTGTAGCCAGCCTCAAGTGGACGTACAAGAAACTGGGGTTTTTGGCTTTTGCACATAGGCTTCACTTCACAGCCACGGAGGTTGCCGCTTGACTACACACTAAGATGGTGAAAATGGTAAACATTATACCTGCATGTTAGCATTTAGCATGCTGAAAATAGCATTTAGCTTCAGGCACTTTTTCTAGCATGTTACACTTATATTTACATACAATGATAGGGAAAGCAATAAAAAATAATCCAATTTGAATTTTAGTGAGCATTAAATATAACTTGCTGGTTTATTTTCATTCAACTTATTATCACTCCATATTTTCTCATCATCAATGCCCCACCTGGATGGCTCTATGCCCGCGCCACAGTTTGAGAAGCACTGATGTAGACTCTTCTGTCTTGTCAACGCAGCAGTTGGCAGATTGTAAAAATGGTATTTTGTGCCTCCCTAGGAGCCTAATATTCATAGTAACAAGTGTCTGTAAAGCAGCAGAATAAAATCTTATTGGTCTCTTTAAGTAATTATTTTGACATAAGCACTTCTAAAACATTTTGACACAGGAAGTAAAATGTCTGATATGAATATAACTTCCTCAAAAAGCCAAACTGGTATATCTGTAGACAGCACACACTGTTGATCTTTCACTGAGTAATTAATCATGTGACCAAAGAAACACAGTATCTAATGAAATCTTAACAAAGCTGAACCATCACACTTCATTTACAGTCCATTTCAGACATAAAACCTTTTGGTTAACTGCACAGTGAGAGTTAATTATTGCACTCTGTCATCCCTCACTTGTTTTTATGAATATCATTACATCTTATTTGTTTAATGGCATGGTGGAATCAAAGTACATGTTGGGAACCACCAGAGCGACGGATGTGATGAATATCATTGTTTTCATGGTTCGCTTTCAACTTGTTTCCATGAAAGCTGCTCATTATGCAGAATTATAGCTTTCACAAAGGCACAGACTTGGACATTTACAAGAAAGCCCTTTTCTCGAGATCAAGAACAGGTCTCAGAGGGTTCAAATACTGCTGACAGCGACAAGAAGAAGGAAGGAGATGGAGAGAGAGGGGGAGAGAAAGGGGAGGAGAAGAA
This sequence comes from Protonibea diacanthus, assembly GCA_028641955.1. Lineage (NCBI taxonomy): Eukaryota > Metazoa > Chordata > Actinopteri > Sciaenidae > Protonibea > Protonibea diacanthus. The sequence continues at coordinate 16,246,872 of CM053978.1, forward strand.
GGCGGGAGTCAGTGCCCAAACCCCTGAATGAAATCAAAGCTCCATACAAAACTCCTCTGATTAGCATTGTGGAATTAATCTCCTCCAGCTCTTATGTGCTCGTGGGATCCTGAAAACCTGAATGGTGTCTTCAGCACAGATCTGGCTGCCTGCCTATCGCCTATTTAGGCTGCAAACATGGTGTTGAATAATCAGAAAAGTTTCTGGAAATCAGCTCACCACCTTGTGAATTGTGAAGTTCGTCTAAAAGTGTGTGTGAGGCAAAATCAGATGGTGTCTTTCTCTTTTTACAGTCCACCTACCGCCTTGGTGCACTGCACGTCCTTTCCCAGCAGCCAGTGAAGCTCCAGGTTTCCCTCTCCCTGATAGCAGGACTGCAGTCGCTCCTTGATGCGTGTGTTGATGTCTTGGATGGTGAAGACGCAGAGAGCAGAGTGATCTGGAGGGTCGTGGCACTGCTTCTGTCCCTTGGAGAACACAGCAAAGAGCACGTCCTCCTGGGCGCTGATGTTGAGCGACTTTGCCAGAACCCTGCCAGCTTTGGACAGGTAAGCCGCCTGCAGCAGACGATACTCCTCACCTCTGTGTACGCACCCCACGGGAAGTGATACGTATGAGTGGAACTTCTTGTCACCTTTGCAGAGGCGAATGATGCGAGAGGTGTAAAACAAGTCGCCAGGGGAGCTCCCAGCAGGCATCCCATTCTCGGGCGTCTCCGGCTGGACGGTCATGAAGTAGACAAAGTTGCCGCTGGCAAAGCCGTAGATGTAGTAGATGTCAAAGTGTGGAACAAGAGCCAGTGTGTCTGAGGGGATTTTAATGAGAGAGGAAACAAAGTCAGTGTGGAGCTCATAGTCCAGCATTGCAGAAGATTCTGGATCGCGAGGCAGCTTGCGGCTTGAGATTGTTGGGAAGTAGTCCTGTTTGCCACCGACAGCTGTTCCAATGTACAGAGTTGCATCCTGACCCTGTGAGGGCACAACAACCCCGTACATCGTCCCTGTCTGGTTGTCACTGGAAAGGTAGTGTTCTTTCTTGTGCGTAGGCTCCACGAGGATGAACAAGTCATCCAGCCTCATCAGCTTGCAGACGCCCTGGTAGAGACTACCACAGGCCAGCAGCCGGTTGTGAGAGTAGTCGATGAGCAACAGTTTGTTTACGTTGTCAGTGGAGGCAAGCGGCTCAGAACAGGGCTGGACAATCAGTGGAGGATAACATGCTTTGTTGTCATACTCTGGTCCCGTATCATGGGACACCAGGAGGGTGAGATTAGCAGACAACTTGTAGATTCGGTTGACTGCTCCAACGTACAGAGCCCCGGTAGACTGATGCACAGTGAGGTGGTTGAGCGACCACTCCCTCCTCTCTGACTGGAAGGTGTTCAGAGTCTGTCCGACAGCCGTCTTTTCATTCACAGAGATTAGAGTCAATAGCCACAGTGCCAGGGGCCATGACATGACCTTAAGAGGACTGTGACCTTTAGTGAGGCCACAGTAAGTCCATCCTTTATCCAAGCACGTTCCCATCCCCACGGGGCTCCAAAAAATACCAAGTTCAAACAAAACACTTGGGATCGTGTGTCAGCAAGGAGCAGGATTGCGCTGAAATGATGAGCTGAAGTGCCGTCTTGTGATCTTCACATATTTCTGAAAGAGAAAAGAGGGATATTTGTTTTAAACTCAAAAGATCCTTCAGTCTTTGGAGAGCGAAAAATTGCTTTCAGAGTATCATTAGACACTCCATCTAAAAAGCAAGAAATATATGTGGTTGTTTTCCCCTCTATCTCTGCTTAGTCAGACACATGAGACATCAAAGAAACAAGTAATCATTTGTTCAAACTGTCTCCGCATATTTACTAGCCCAAGAGATGGTCCAATATTCCCCCTATCAACAGGGGGGCTCATTATATTCGCCTCTCTGTAAGAGAGAACTAACTATGGCCTATTACTTGAACAAAGCAACGACACACTGTGGCTGTGCCTTCCCTCTGTTTGGGTGGCTAATTAAATGATCCAAACGTATTAATTATGCGTCCATATTTTGGGCTCCCTGTTTTCCTTTCTCCCCTCTGCCTTGTTCATTTAAATGGTTGAATCCAGGAGGAATTAATCACTCTCCACTGCAGCCGACATTCCTAAATTAATCAGGCTTTTTCCAGGGATGGCAGGGAGTCATTAGAGATTCAGAACCAAGCAGCATCAACCCTCACACTTCCCTGTTTAATTTCATTAGCATATTTTATGTAGATATTTTCAGGGGACAAACAATATCCCTCAAACACATGACGGACTGGAGGATGGATGGATGGGACACATGACATTTGATGTGTTTTTGTTTTCCCCTTGTCATAACTGTTATGTGATGTATGTTGTGGTATGATGGTGTTTCTCATACAGATGAGACAAAATAACCTAATTTGGAACAAAAACCTTTTTTTTTTTATTTTAAAATAAAGACAGATGTTTAGTGAAGGCAACACAAGGATCGTAGATAAAGTGGCTTCACATACGCCGTTACTTCATCGAAGTCCATTAATGGAGTAATAAAACTGCCAGCATAGAAGGACGGACCATAAATTAAGACACCTACATCACCCTAAATCCTGTCTCTGTGCCACCAGAAGCTTCTTCAATCTGGCTCCCAAAGCTTTCTATCCCCCACCCTCCCCCTTTGTCCTCTCCAACGCCACATCAGCACTTCACACTCTAATAATTTTTCTTTTTTAAAAAAAATCTTTCAACCCCCTTCAATAAAATGGCTCTAAATTTCTTCTAAATATATCCTGCCAAATGCTCCAAGCCTTTAGCTCAAAGGCAACTGTCTGTTTTGGCGGCAGATAACGTAAACAGGGTGTTTTCTCAGTGAGACTTCCTGGTATAAGTAAAGGTTAAATGAAGACAGCCATGTCAGATCCTAATGCGGGGGTCATGACGGGGTGGGTGCTCTCCATTGGCTGACTAACAGGACGTCCGGCTGAGTTGAGCGGGAGCCAGGGATGAAGCGGATGGACTGACACTGAGCTGGCTGGGCCGACTCCAGCTCCACTCCAGCATCTCCTGTCCATCTGTCCCCACCACGCTCACACCAGGGGACAAGTCACTCGAGTGTCTCGACCTACTCTGCTCAATTTGGCAGGCTCCGTGTGAGCAACCCTACCAATAATTGGCCACCAAAGAGTAACATCTGTCACACACAGTATCGCATTGAATTTAAATCTTTAACGGTTGTGATTTTCTTTATTTATAACACATGACATTTACTCATACCTACATGAGCTATAGTCAGATTCACTAATCACTAATGCTTTAAATGTCAGATGACAAAAGCTTCTCCTTTTTTCTATTCTTGAACTCTTTTTTTCCCTACTGGACACAAAAACTATGTTTGCTTTTATTACTTTTCAGAAAGCTGAGATTTGGCAGGACATGATGCCTCTAATATTTATTACAGTTTCTTTATTTTGTGAAAAGTGAGTCCAGCAAGTTCCCTCTGAAAATCCCTCAAATCATCTGCTTTGGAAGCTGATTAGTCCTTGAACCAGTTTTTTTAGTTGATCTAACCACATGTTTCCATCATTTGTACTTTTTGTTTAAAAACCCGATGAAAAGGAGTGCTCAGGCATTTTTTAAATGTTTCAGAGGACACAGTGATAGTCTTTTATTTTGACAGCCTGTGCGTTTGATTACAGTAAACTAAATTGCGTTGACCGCTGGTCATCGGAAACCTTTACTCCCTCTTCTTCCTCTTCCGCTTTTTGATGTAGGTTTTTCTAGTGTGAAAGGGGATGCTGGAATGGTATGTAATGCATTAAAGAGCTGTTTGAAAGTGGGCGGGTTAGATCACAAAAATCTGACTCAATCCTTTGTGCGTATTCTTGAGCTGCCACAAAAAGAAGCAGACAAGTCACTTTGTGTTTACCAATTCAGCTACAGCTCTCTCTACTTTGTGGCGTCTGACCGAATCCCATATCTTTGCGTTCCTCTTGTTCAAATTACACCACAAACTTCAAGGTGAAGACCTTTGGTGTCATTTACATTGTAATCTTATCACCAGTGCGCTTCTTTTCTCAATTAGAAATAATTAATGAGACACCACTCATCAGGTCCAACAGCAAATTGGAAACAAAACGATATTTTCAAAACCAGGTTTGTGTCTGGCATGACCTTAAACAGCAGACACCAGCAGTGCCACCCAGAGGTTAACTCTGTGTTGAGAGTCTCCAGTCAAACCCCGAGAGGAATTACAGGACAGGGGCAAAAACAAGAAGAGAAAATAGGAAGTGCTGGTGGCAAACGAAGCCAGGCAGGCATGTAGGCGAGCAGCAGCCTCATCGTTTCATCCATTTCTGTTCTCCCGTCTTTAGTCACGTCTAAGGCGTGCAGTCATGCTGCTCAGTGTTTACCCTGGATTATAGAGACAACTCTTTGCCCTGCGCAGTCCTCCCTGCTGAATTCTCTGCCTCGCCACTCAGACACGCTCCAGCCCAGACGTGACTCATTCACACTCACACACAGGAACATGGCTTGCTGAGGCCTCTGGGGACGCGAGCTCTCAGCGGGCACCAATCACAGCGCAGAAGTGGGTGAAGCCAGCCCCTTGTGCTCCACAAACACGACCTTTTGACCTGAATCGAGATCAGTGGAACCAAATCCATCCTTTGGGTTCGGCTTTTATTGGGGTGAAATGCTGTCATAGCTTCTGTAGCGCCCCTGTTAGGGATGATTCATGGGACAGAAGGGATGGTTAGCTCTTGTTTGCTTGACCCATCTGCCATCTGAGATGAACTAAAATGTTCATCGGAGGGATTTCTTTGTCAGGGTGTCCATGTGCATCATTTTTACCGCTCGCTCGAGTCCGACAGCACAGATTTTTGTGTGAGATGCAGTAGGTTTAGTGAAAATTTAAATTGGCTATCATGAATGATATCACTGATGGCATGCAAAAACTCATAACTTGAGTTTTTTTTTTCTTTTGTTATGAAGATTGCACACTGTGAAAACCCAGCAGAGAATGGATAATCTGTTTTCTTACAGCATTCATTTTGAAGATACATATTCAAACACTATCAATAAAGCACGACATGAGCTTTTCACTTAAAAGAAAAACAGATTTAGCACGAACAGCGTGGCATTCAAGTTTATTTTGTTTACATTTTGGATTATAGATTTGTGTGAGATTGGGAACGCTGTCAAACAGGCTATGCCAGACTATAATATTTCTAAAGGTCAGGAGAAGCATCTCCGCTCTCACACTTAGTCAACAATGGGAGTCATTGTCGTTCGCATCAGAGGTGATAAAAACATTTTTTTTTTTCCTTCCTGCTGTTGGTTTTTTGTGGCCTAGATTTATAAGACTGCACAAAAGCAATAACAGTATAAGACCACAGGGGCAGAAGAGTGTCTGAACTACAATAGTCATAACAGATTCTGTCCTCATGATCACAAGGCAGCAGGGCAGAAACATGCAGCATTTTTTGTGTCAGTAGGTTTTCTAAGACAGGGGCCGCTGATGGAAGATGAAAGTTAATTTATGAAGCTCCTTCTTGGAGATCAATTCAGATTTGGGTGAGGGGGAAAGTTTTGGCTGGAGCACTCCCTGGTGATGTACTGTACAATGTTTGCACTAATAGCATATCAACACGGCCTGATGGGATACTTTTGTCTGGGGGTTTTTCAGCAAATACACATGGTCGAGTCACTGAGGGGGAGAGGGAGGGGGTCGTCCAGGATTGTACACATTACACATGAATGAGCTGGGAGGGCGCCAACTGCAACATAACTTGACTTCCAAATGAATAAATGAAGGCAATTAGTAGATCTGTTTACAATGTTGTGGAGACAGAAGTAGGTCAAACGTGGCAGAGACAGGAGGGAGGAGGGAGCCAGCAAGCCAGAGCCAGGGGCTGTCGCTGGTACCTACAGTGATGAGTCGGGGAATTAGGACATGAAAATGCCGTCTTTGTTAACGTTGACTTATAAATGAATGTCATACTGAATCACAAGAGACCAGTGGGGTTTATAAGGAAAAGCAATGTTTTGTGATCAGTCCACCGTGTTTTATCTGTGGTAGCGTTATGGAGGGAGGCCAGCCCAGGGCGATTGGCTCTGCCTCGTAAGCCCCCCTTCACACAGAAACACAGACTCAACCCTCAGAGGGCATGATGTGTAGCATGGATGCTCACACTGCAGATACCCACAGGATATCTCCACTTTGATGCCGCATAGTGAAATTTTGTGGCATTTGGCCTGTGGTTAATTTCCATCATTATGTTCTACATTGTAAATTCAAACAACAGCGCTTCCCCCAGACATTTTCTCTCAGTCGGGAAGGGGAAGAAAATCTCATAACCACTATTTAGATTAATGATACTAACACTTTGCGATGCTTGTGTTCTCTGGAAACAATGTGAATTGCTGTAAATTCATTTAGTTTTATTGGCAGCGTTTCTGGCGTGTCTGTGGCATGATTTTTTATTAGCAAAAATGAAACGTAATTGCCTTTTTTTCCATACTTGTTGTTTAGTTTATTGGTCAGCACAGATATTGCTCGCTTTAGGACTCTCCAGCCAGCCACTAATCTTGATGCTAGAGTAGCGGAAGATGTCTGCGGGGAACAGTAAAGCAACACTATGTCATCACAACACGCTCTGCTCTTAATAACCTCAGGATGCTGCGAGGGACCTGGGCAGAGGCAAATGTGACATAGGGGAGCAATTCCAGCACATCGCCACAACACAGTCAGCAGCCTCCTCCGCAATGCATGCCATTATCTTAGGGTGCATGCATTATACATGCAGATACAGTACTATATCTGAAATTGCTGTTAAGAGCAGGGACCAGATGAAGGGCACTGCTGCCACAGTCAGATTTAACCATGCATGCCTTTCTCCTCCCTTCCCTCTTCTCAGCTCTGTCTCCTCTTCCATAAATCTCATTGTCGGTCTTCCCTGGTTAATGGTGACCTCAAGCAGGCTCCTCTCAACTGCCGAAGCCCTCGTGTTGCATATATGATGAGCATAGAGGGGAAAGTCAAAGTGACCTCCAGCACTGTGATGAAAACCCATGCAGCTCGAGTGCAATAGAGGGTCTTCTATAATTCAGCAACCGCAGAAGAAGACAGGGGGCGAGCTACGTTTTCTTTGGAACTACACAGCATGTGTGGTTGAGCCATGTTGCAGCGTCTGTCCAGCTCCCCCCCCACCCTTCATTCTTAACGTCACTTAAGTGCAAGAAGAAGAAGGCGAACAAGGCTCAAACAGAGCGAAGCTTGGAGTGATCCATGGACAGTGCAGCTGCAGGGAATAGAGTATGAGGGTGCTGAAATGTGAGCTCTACTCTCTAGTACAGAACAGCTCTCCAGTTGTGTTTTTTTTTTTTTTTTTCTGTGCTGTATAGAACATTTCTTTGGCTCAGTAACTACCGGCCTGATATTCAGCCTCTAGCACGGCTGTAATTTTATTGTCTGCTCCCATCCTCTGAGTTTGTCTTTTTTTTGTTTGTCTGTTTGTTTGAGTTGACATTTCTCTTGTAGCAAAAAATCTATTTTTCTGCACGCGCTGATTCAGTTACAGATGTGCCGAGCTATATTGCTTTTGCATGCATAAATCATGGGAAAATACATTAAATTTGGCAGAGTTTAGACCCCAGCGAGTGTATGAATGAGAAAAATAATCAAACACAGTGATGCAGGAGGATCCGTGTGAAGCTGTGAAGCACATATGTCCATAATTCCCACACCACTGCACACAGAAATCAAAGAACTTATTCCAAAGAAAGCTTGTATGTTTCCTCATCTTCTTCCCTCTTTGCCCATATGGCTCCGTGGGGTGGAGGATGCCAAGGTTGGAGGTATCTGGCACGAATAATTACGATCAAAGAAATTACAATGCAAAAGGAACAGCTGCTCCCTCCACTGCTGACAAATCACTGTGAGCAAGAGGAGACAGCGATAGACGCCGAGCGAGGGAGAGAGAAACAGGAAAGAGGAGGAGAGACGGTACATGTTCTACTATTCGACAACTTTCCCTCTAAGTATCTGCTGCTCCGAAACCCATTTAACATTTAATCCACAGCGCAAATAAGACTTTTGGTGGCCATTCAGCCAAAAGCTGTACAAATACAAGCATCTGCCCAGATTATCTCAGTCTGTCTCCGTGGTTGGCCCAACCCGGCTTGTCCCTAAATATAACCTACTCTGAAATTCTATCCAGACTCCTTAGTCTGAATGAGAATTTGGGTAAATGCATAGAAATTTCCTCAATGTTCAGAAATAGATATAGCCTGGTTAAAAGTACAGCACCCTAGTGATCCAGAGGTCTACCAGGACTGCAAACACAGGCGACTTTAACTCAAATAGAAATTCACTGGAAGGCAAAAAAAAAAAAAAAATCTTTTTTTTTTTTTTTTAAAAGCTCCTTAAGGGATAACACATATGGGGGAACACAGTCAGGATTTAAAGCAGAGATCGCTATAATGTGTTCTTCTTGATAGAACTTGATCCTAAAATTAATATTGAATCCTCAAAGTCTATTAAGTAAGTCCAGTCCCACCTGGTTTGTGGCTGCCAAGGGCTGAACACTGCAGCAGTCTCAGATGTAGTCCAGGTGCTCTGTGCTTCTGGGATGTGTAGGTAACTGATGACTTACTTTTTTTTTTTTTTTTTTTTAAGACACAAGCAACTCATTCAGCAGATGTTTGCCTGCCAAACTGTGGCGTTAACATTCCCCCAAAGACTGTCAGTGAAAGTCACAAGGGAGAAGCAATTCAGTTGTGTCCTCTTTCTGTAATCAAGCGCATGCTTTTTTATCTCTAACCTTTAACTTTCATAAATGCTACATTCTTTAAAATGATAAAATTCCAGCAACTAGCAAGTATGCAGATAGGCCTACAGTGTTTTTAGGATAGCACCTTTAATGGATGAATACCCCAAACTGCATGTCATGTTGTTTAAAACTTGGAAAGTGCAGATTTTCTGTGACGATGGAGATTGTTCAAAAGTCTGTTGGATTTTATTATTTATTGGGAATTTCACCAACCGACATGCCATGAAGAAAAGTGCTACAAAGATTTTATTTTCTAGAAATGGAAAATGAGTTGTAAGCGTTTGCAGAAATGGAGAAGAAAATAGAAGGTTTTTAGTGAAATGACAGATTTGCTATGGCTTTACCACATTAAGACCAATTTCCATACATTTTCCATGTCATATAACACATTCTCCGTGACCAGTATTTGCATTTTCTATTTCTATATTAAGCTGCCACATTTTAATTGATTGCTAATTTGAATGTTCCAATGTATGAAATCAAAAATTATGTTTTTAAAGGTTGGCACCATCCAAACCTGCCATGAAGAACTAGAGGTAAAGAGGTACTCTGGCGGTGCAGCCTCCATGGATTTGGGACACTTCCAGGAGACCGATTTTTTAACAGAAAGGTCAAAATTGGTGCAGAGTCTGAGATTTGGTCCCTAATAGTAATAATACACTGGTGTCCACATTTCTCACAATGCAACTTGATAGCATCTTTAGTTAAACTCTCCCTACCAGGTAAACATCCATGGCTTTCAAACTTTGCACCCTGAGTCTGTAATGCAGCCTTTCTGTTAAAGATATGTAGCCTCCAAATCCCAACCTGAGATAACCCTGATGATATCACCAAGGCTATATTCTCAGACCTTTGAAAGCTCATCCAGAGCCACAGAAAACATTGTAAAACTGTTTTCATACTTCACCACTGAGTAACACTTCTGATGAGTTAACTGATTCTCACGTGCCCCGTTAAGATAATAGATTGTAAACTCTTCGAACTTAAAAGTTGTTCCAAAAAAAAATAAAAAATAAAAAAACACATATATGACATCCCTCAACTTTTTCTGATAACCATATGTTGTCTGCGTACACGAGTGCCAGAGAAAATCTTGCAAAACACACACATCAGCAAAGTTATTGCACTGTTTGTATCAACTACGGTGTGACAATCTGGAGCCGATGCGCCATATTGCAAGACCGCCATCACTGCATGCTGAGTGCTGCCAAAGCTGCCATCTGGCAGGTGAGCTGCACGCTTTCCACTTGTACCTCTCCTCCCTTTCACTCTCCTCCACTGTTGTCACCCCCCTCTGCCTCTCTCTCTCTCTCTCTCTCTCTCTCTCTCTCCCTAGTCCTGTCTTTATTAGTCTTTCTCACTCCCGCCATCTTTCCCACCTTTTGCTCTCCTCTCTACCCCTGTATCATCCCTTTTCTCCACCTCTATTTACCTAAGCATCCACCTCCCTCCAGGCCTGAATCACACACTGAAACAAGAGGAAGCGTGAAGATCGAATGGAGGGATGAAGTAGAAAAAGAGTGAGGACAACAGCATATCGGTCGTGCATGATTTCTTTTTCTTTTTCTTTCTTTCTTTCTTTCTTTCTTTCTTTCTTTCTTTCTTTCTTTCTTTCTTTCTTTCTTTCTTTCTCCCATCACTGTTGGATTCATCTCAATGTTTGTGTCTCCTCTCAGGCTGTATACACTCCTGTGCAAAGACTCACTAGTGAATCCACACATATATAACAAGCACATGTGTGCGCATACAGTAAATGCACACACATGCAAGCACTAACACAAAGACAAAACACACACACTGGGGGCTCTCCTTCTTCTTCCTCGGGCTGTAGCATCTGAACAGTCATGTTTAATCAGTGTCTCCGTGGGCAACGGGGGTAGTGGTGGGGGGAGAGGGCGGGGAGACTGTTGGAGGTGGGGGGTCTCCAGCTATGGGTAGTAGCAGTGAGTTGCTGTGCACTCACACACCGTGTAATTGCGTTACATACACTAATTCGCCTGATGTAGTATTGCAGCGCCTTTGCCCCTGACCCACATCGCGCTCCCTGATATTCAAATTACTCCAAAATCAATGTCACGGATTGAACTGACGGTCACTTGAATCAAAAGCTGTTTTTCGAAGCCAAAGTAGAATTGTCTTCCTGATTTCTTATTTTATTTTTCTGTCTTCTCAAACAAACAGTGTAGCCCATTAATCTCTGTAGGAGAGTATAACACTTAACTCCTGGCTTGTGGGTGAATGTGACAGAGACAGATGTTCTAAATTACTTCATCTACACTGGTCAGGCGTTTCCTCCGGGGTCAAGGAGCTCTGAAATGATGCAGTTTCACGTAACCCCTCAATAGTCAAAACTGCCATTATAAAAGCTAGTTAAAATACTCAAATCAATAGACCACCCAACGAAAACCCATTTTTTATGCTTCATTTAGTTGGACGTGTCCTGTCTTGTCCAGTCTGACAGTATGTGTATACTCCCCCAAACCCTAACAATTTAACCAACATCTGCCCCCTTTGATTTCAGTCGCTGCCCAAAAACAAAACAGCATGAGTGAGTGAGTGGAAATTTGTTTGTGCCCCTCCAACCGCTCAAGCTACTCGTATTTCCAGAAAAATTATGTCCAAGATGCATTGGACAATCCAGAGAAAATTATGTAATTCCAGTAAAAAAGAGTGAGTTCTGTGGATCATCCTGAGTTAGAGGAGCATTGTTCCGTTCAAAATTTAAACAGCACAGATACACACAGATATCTCCAAGGTCCTTCATGAAAGACCAAAAGTATCTGCATGTCTAGAAATATGTATTTTGGATAAACTGACCCTGACTGAGTTTGGATTTATTAACCCTTGACTACATTACCGAAACTCCATAGATGAACAGCACTAATCTGAACCTGAACCTTAGTGTTGTCAAATGCAGCAAAAAAGAGAGAGAGAGAACTAATGTGGAGATTCATTTAAATTCTAAAATTAGCAGGCAACTGATAAAGTGCTGGAGCGCATGACTGGCATGAACAAGCCAGGAGAGAAGCCAATCTCTCTCTTTCTCTCCATGAGAGGCTTTACCCACTCTGGAGGGGCCAGGAGAATAAAAGCTAGTCCAACTGGCCGGCCAGATAAGCCGGACCAGAAAGAGTATACAGAGAGAAGAGGGGTTCATCTGGTTTGCATGAGGGGTGAGAGTCAAAGAGCTGTGAATCCAACAACCAGCCCTCCGCTTCCCCTCCTCGCCCCCTCTGCTACCACCCAAACACTCAGAGAAGGGGGCTAGGATGCACTTGGTCAACAGCATTGTCAAGGGTTGGCACTGCTGCAGCTGTGTGTGCTTTAGTTCTTTCAGGCTCAGGCTCCATCTCAGAGCCTGCCCGTGCCTTATCAGCGTCCCAGTGCCTTCTGCTCTGCCCAGGTTGCCAAGGCTGCACAAGCTCCGGCTGAAGGAGGCAGGGCAGCAGCAGGGCAGCAGCAGTGGAGGAGTGACTACCTCCAGGCTAAATACTTCACTCTGGTATTCGCCTGATGACCACTGATCTGATGCTCTGCCCAGAATAATCCACATGTGTAAAGAGTTCTGGAAAAATCTGCATGAGCAGGCTGTTACGGCAGGCTTTTGTCTAAAGTAGAGTGAAATTTACCCTCCTGATAATTTGCACCAATTCACCACAGGGCTGGTCTGCCTCATGTCTGTGATGGGCACTGAAGATGCATTTACAGGCGCTCTGTCTCCACAGCATCAGTCCACATCTGTTGGTTGTTACAGGTGGCCAGCAGAGGAATATATATATATGTATTTTTAATTTGTTCATGCAACGTTATGCATAGTACCTCGATTGAGGGTGCACAAAGTCACTGGTCGTTTTTCACTGCGTCCAGGGTGCGTAAAGTCTATCCAAGTTTACCCTTCTGCACACTGCCCGGCTGCACTACACGCTGCTGCTCAGCCACTACTAACAGTAAAGGATGGATTACTCACCTTGAAATAAGAGGAGACTCATTCATGGATAGCGCAGATCCGGTTATTTCGCTGGGATTTTTCTGTTTTTTAAAGAACGAGTCCCGAGTCTTCTCAGTCACTGGACGCCAAAATACAGCGAGATAAACTGTTAATTTATTCTACGCGCTGCCGCGACGCACAGCCCGTAAAGTCATCTGGACAGCAGTGAGCATCTCTCCACTGAACCGCTGAGAAGGAGCCGGTATCAAGTGACCCTCCCACCTCGTTCAGGGATTGATCATTTTCTGTAACAGGCAGACACACAACCTCTCTCTCTCTCTCTCTCTCTCTCTCTCTCTTTCTCTCTCTCTCTCCCCTCCCTCCCTCTCTCTCCCTGTGTGTGTGTGTGTGTGTGTGCGGATACCGGTGCTACATGAAGTCACCCATCAGTTCACTTGCACCTCACGTACAATGTGCGCTTTTAGACCCAACCTCCGTCGCGTCATCCTTTGGCACAAACTTGAGCGCTCTTCGCAGTGTTTGTGGATTTATACATCAAGGCGGTTGAGACTCTAATCATTTGATTTTAGACTAATCATTTCCAACACGGAGGAATTATCAGTCAATACATGCGATAGACTTCTGTGTAGAATTTAAACCCAAATATATATTTATATAAAAAATTGGACCCAGCCTGCCTGTGTTATCAGCAGCGCACAGGATGAAGATGTCAGTGTCTGAAATAGACCTATTTGTCAAATGATTCCTATCTTCGTGTATTTGTAAAATGACTCCCATCCACGTCTACAAATGGGTTGCATTTTTGATCTTATTGTTCCCCCTTTGAAGTAAATGTAATCTATGTATATATGAAAGGAGGAAAGGAAAGGAAATGATGTTACAGCAGCTCACTCACACAGCCAGATCAAAACAGACAGTCAGACCCATTTGAGACTTAAATAAAAAAAAAGTCTAACAGAAGTAACAGAACCATTCACACATTTTATCGTCAATACATAAGCGTTTTATTTCCCTTAAGAAGTCCAGGTAACTGCACACAGCTGCATGCATAGGTTTCCTTTGAAATACTGCCATCTGTAGGCTGAACCATGTAACCACACATCTGTCTGACAATGCGGAGCCTTTGTTTTACAGAAGACTCATTATTGTTTGCTTTCTGCCTCAGGTAAACATCCAAAACTGATCCTAATCCAAGACTAATGAGTTGACATGCATTGTATGATGCATGGATATCCGTAAAGGATGACTACCGTATGCACACACACAGCCAGTCAGCGATGTGTCCACATGAAACTGCCACAGAACTGCTTACATTGCTGAAAAGCTCACTCAGCACTTCTGACAGTTTGCCTGGTGTTGGTGGGGAGGAGGGAGGAGCGGAGGGGGCACAGAGGGTCCAACAGCCAGCTGTCTGCCTCTCATTATCTGCCGTTTGGTGGGTTGGAGATGAGTTGGAGATGTCAGACGGGCTACCTGTTAGGGCCCAGCAGCTCTGGGTGGCCGGCAGACTCCCTCAGGGCTGACCAGATGGCAGCTACTCCTCACTGGCCCTGCGTCAGGTGCTGGGGTTCATGAGGCCTTGTAACACACAAATACATGCTGTAATACAAAAAAACACACGCCTGCAGACATACAAAGACATGTGAAAACAGAGACTCAAGGTAGACGCATTCACAGTGCTGGAAATAGCAGATGTACACAAGGCTGGAGAGAATCAACAGTTTCAGGAGGGAAAAAAGTGAAAAATAAAAAACATTTTTCACACATTGAATTGGCTTTTAGAAATGTGTGATGACGTGATCCTCCTTTTAACACATCTTTTTTTTTGTTAGTATACATCTTTGTGTGTACTGTAATACTACCTTACCAAGTTTTAATAACCAAATTGAAATAATTTTGAGGCTACATTGATGTTTAATCAACTAAAAGTGTCTCTGTCATTCCCTGTGCCCTGTATGTATCTTTGTGCTCCAGGTACAATTAGCCATGAGAAGTGCATAATGCTTTATGTCTCTAAGTCACAGCACCAACTATGTCATTGATTTTGGTGAAACTGTGTCCATATTTTATGGAGAAAATGTTTTCTATTTTTCCTCTGGCCCATCAACTTGGTCAAAACTGCTGCCAACTATAGCTGCTGTTAGCTAGTGTTATCTTATTAGTCGGGCTGTGTTTGCGCTTAGAGCACCAGGGGGATGTTTGTCTTTGTAGTACAGGTGTTTTGGACCACCGGAAAGAGGAGGTGTTCAACCCCGGCTCACTGTCTGCACTGTGGAATGCAGACAGTGAGCAGAACTGGTGTCGTGCCAGAACCGGAGCTGGGCTTTTAGTCGATGGCGAGAGCTTGGTGAAATAAAAGGCTGGAAGACAGATGCTGAGCTGGGCTTCTTTGTTGTTGGACTAGTACGAAATTATTGGCTGGCTGCTATGTCTTTTGTTGTCACACTTGCATTATGTTTGGATGTTAGCAGAGTTGTCAACTTGCTAGTTTTTAAGTCATAGCAAATTCACAAGTACAATTGTGACATACAGTATTTATGTCAGTGCTATTGCACTAGGGGAGCTAAATTACAATAATACCAATTTTATATAATGTCAATTTATAGATTATATTCTGTATATTCATGTATGTATATCAGACTCATCAGTGAAATAGCTAAGGTAAATTATATATGAATTACAGTAAATACCAAGTAAAGCGTGATTATCCATTAATAAGACAGAGCAGTTGATCAAGGCAGCACTGTAGACTTTGAATGGAGATGAGGTGGAGTAGATTGTTATATTCACTCCACAGTACTTACTTGTACTTAAGGACAAGTGCAGTTGTGAATTAGTTTTCTATGTTGCTGCGCAAACTTATGTTTATCATTTGTTCAAGAGCAGCACTTATGTGTTCTAGACTGTGAAGGAAAAATGGTCAGATGAAGAATGTCTGAATGAGATGGCGGCAGATGTTAAAAACAGAAATGTCTTTGAAATACCTCATAACTTTGGAATTCTAAAGTGCTGTTTGAATTTGAATATCCCTTATTATGTTCCTTTTACACTGATAATGGCAAATGTGAATTACAGCTACATAACTACTACATAAACTATGAAATTTGAATTAAAATTGGATTAACCTTTTTTTTAATTAATATTTATATTAATTTTTAAGGTTTAAAGATTCATTACTAGAGATCTGCTGATTGATTATCCCAGTCAGTAAACTGTGCATGCCTATATTGGCTTATCACCAGAGAGGAATTAGACAATTCTACCAAACACTAGACTATTTTCAATGAACATGTTTTGTTTTTTTATGTATGCAGACAAATTTTCACTTTTTTCTTTGAATGATAGCTTCAATATGGTCATGGCTTGGGAGTGTGGGTTAGTCAACATAACACTTGAGGTTTAGGGAAAGATTGTGGGTACAGTTAATAAAATGATAAGCAGTAATTGCAGGTCTGCGAACACAAATTCTGATCTCATTTCAGCAGGCTCATATGCCCCTGACAGTCCTAGTTTCCACCTCACTACATAAAGAACACTATTTCCTGTTTTGGCACTGAATACTGACAGTGGAAAATATCAGGAGTTACATACATACATATACATTTTTTTAAACTCTCATATTTATTCTAGTGTCAGCCTCAACCTCAGTAATATCTGACATGATTGAACACCAAATCTCTATTGATCCAATTTCTCTGTTACATAATGGTGACTCTAAATTACACTTGTTTACAAAACAATGGAAAATCTGGCTTAACCGCAATCAAGAAAATGATAGCCCAATGCAGCTGCCTCCTCACTCAGTAAGCACTAATCAGCGATTAGTCTATTTTTGTGTTATAGTAATGCTTCAAGTGTCCACATAAAGTCGTAAGCGCTCAACCTTCCGACCTAATGACCTCAGATCTCAGTGTGTCAGGAACCATTGTTCCAGTAGTAAAGTGTGAGATGTGTAGTGTGAATGGAGACCGTGGGCTGTGAGAGTGTCAAAGGGTATCAGTATCGGGGGGTAAGAGAGTGAGTGGCAGGGGGTGGGAGAGGAGCTTTTCTACTCAGAAAAAGAAGTATCAGTATCAGTCAGGCTCCAATCGGTTCACCCTCAAAAGTAGAGTCATTTTGTTATGTGAGAAGTTGATTACTACCTTTTTTGTTGCATAATTTAATTTTCCTTAATGTAGTAAAGCAGCACAGAAGTACAGGATGTTCCCTGCTTTAGTGGTATAATTGTCCTAATGACCAGTTACAATTACCTTTATTTACCTGGATACACCATTCTTTGCTATGTATAGAAGACAATTTTACTGTGACACCCTGGTATCTCACCTGGTAGAACGTGTGCTCCATGTATGGAGGTTCAAGTTGTTACCACAGAGACTGTGGGTTCAATTCCAACTTGGGTTCTTTCTTTGATTTTCCATTAATTTCCTGTCCACCTCTCTAGCTGTCACTATCCAACAAAGCAAAAAAAAAAAATGTCCAAAAAGAATAAGTCAATTATACTACATTGGCCAAAATCACAAATTTACCTCAGAGGGTTTTTTTTTAATTAATCAAATTATGTCCTTGCACCCTCATTTCTGTTGAGGAAAAACTTTGAAAGAAAGAAAGAAAGAAAGAAAGAAAGAAAGAAAGAAAGAAAGAAAGAAAGAAAGAAAGAAAGAAAGAAAGAAAGAAAGAAAGAAAGTAGTAGCAGACAGACATCAATACTAACTTCTCAAAAGTAAAAATATACTACAAGCTAAATTTACACACTTCATTCTTGCCTTAATGTCACACCAGGGAGGCACTTCACTTACCCAGAGGGCAACCATACTGGTTGAAATGACCGACCGTTTTCTCAAGTGCTGCTCTAAAATGCACTCTAAATCTAAAAGAAACCCTAACTGTAACCTTGTACACAGCAGAGATGTGTTCATTATGATTATTATGCTGTTGCTCCGGGCTTCTCCCACAGACAGGACCCAAGTGGAGCAGCCAGCTAGATGCAATCTACTTCATGAAAATTACCATAACAACACAAAGCTGTGGAAAGAGGCAAGAGGAGGTGCATGCAAATGGAACAGCAATGAAAGAAGACCGCGGGCCCAATCAAGCTGTCATAACACACAGAATAATAACAACTGAAAGCCATTAAAACCTTTTACTCCCAACCGTTACACCTCACTGTGCAAAGAATAGGATCGAGAGGCCCTCATATCCCTCATTTTGCCTAAACAGTCACATATACCCACCAGCTTTTTATCCAACTCACATCCATCATCTCCACATTATAATGAGACATTCATCAAAAGGAGTGTTGTGCTGGAAAACAATTATCCATCCTGTTGTCATTTGTTCCTGCTTAGACTTTTCATGGAAATTTCCATTCTCTGTTGTCCATAGAAACATTTTCAGACATGTTTTCCATCCAAAAGTAAAACCAGGTGCATTTTTCAGGTTTCAGACAGATCATTTGTAAAATCACCAAAGCCATTGTGGGATGCCCTCGTAGCTCACCTAGTAGAATGTAATGGATCCTTACTACAGCATATATGTCCACATAAATATGTGGTTTACTTTGAGTTGACCACACATACCACATCTTGTTGACATAAAGAAAACTCACTAGAGCACCAAATATATATTAGTGACAGCTCAAAATAGTCCCCAAAATGCTGTATTTACTCCCATTTGACTCAGGTTTGCTAAAAACTACAGTACCTAGCTAAAGAAAAACAAACTATATTTCATGAACTTTGTGACCTATTTTTAAAGATTTCTGTCTTTAGTGACAAATTGACTTAGGTATGAATGCAACACACAGGCTGGGAAAGTCAAAGTATCAAGAGATGGGAACTCATTGTTGGTTCTGGTCTTTTCATGGAATTTGTCGACAATAAAAAAAAAAGAAAATACAGAATATGCCAGTCTTATCCGTCTTATCTGAATAGATAAAAGTTTAAAGGACATCTGGGAGAATTATCATTCTGCAGTCAGTTTAAAAGCAAAACAGCATAACAGATAAAGCTTTTTTTAAACTTCTGATTCATAGTTTGAACATGTGTTCACAAGTGACACAAGAGCCGTAAAACAGAAAATACTCCATAAAGTTTAAAAACAGCAATAACAGTGGCTGAAAAAATAGATTTTTTTTTTCTCTATTTGTTTTATGATCAACATAGTACATTAACACTGAAAACATCAAAACTATGAAATGTCACACACAGAATTATGTGGTAAATATAATAAAGAAAATGCCAACAAAGCAATTTTTATATTTTAGCTTCTTCAAAGTCCTTTTGCTTTGATGACAGCTTTGCTTTACAGGTCTTGGCATCAGCCAGCTTCACAGTCTTGAACAAGTTCCCATATATGCTGGGCATTGCAGTCCATCTCATCCCAAACCATCTCAACAGGTTCACGTAATTGTGGAGGCCAGGTCCATTCATCTCTGTCTTGGTCAAGTGTGTTTGGGCCATTGTCATGTTGAAAAAACAATGGAGGGCCTACTAAGTACAAACCAGATAGGATGGCATGTCATAGCAGAATGCTATAGTAGAAATGCTGGCTTTCAATTTAGCTGTGCTTCAAGGTGGGAACCACACATGTAGATAGCACCCATTCACCTTCTCAGTGTCTTTCAAACACCAAAGTTGGAACCAAAACATCATCAAACCACAGTAGAGATTTCTACTGGTCTAATGTTCTTTCCTTGTGTTTCTTGGCTTAAGCAGTTTTCTCCTTCTTCTTCTTGCTCTCCCTCCGATCATGGAGGCCTGATTCCCACAGTCTCCTTTGAAAAGCTGATGTTGAGATGAGTCTGCTATGTGAACTTTACGTAGAGCTTTAATCTGAGGTGCCTCTGATTGCTGATTTCTGAGGCTGGTAACTGTAATCAACTTATTCTGTGCAGCAGAGGTAACTCTTGTTCTTCCTTTCTCTGGCGGGTCCTTACGAGAGCCAGTTTCATTACAGTGTTTGATATTTTTTGTGACTGAACTTAAAGACACATTGAAAGTTCTTGAAATTTTCTGGATTTACATGTTTTAAAGTTGGACTGTTGTTTCTCTTTACTTAGTTGAGTGGTTCTTGCCATAATATGGAATACTTTATGCAATATACTTTATGCTAATATGTAAAACTTTGCTTTCTTTACACTTTTTATTTACCACATAATTCTATGTGTGTTATTTCATAGATTTGATGTCTTTAGTGTTAATCCACAATATAGAAAGCCACTAAAACTAAAGAAACACCATTGAATCAGAATGTGTGTCCAAACTTTCAAACGGTATTGTACTTGTTACCTGAACTGCAGATGTATCAGCCATAAAACCTGCTGTGTTATGTGATGCAACAAGGGAAACTGATAACTGCCAAAGACACAGTGTTGCAAGCATTCAATATCTAAGACTGAGCATCAGCTAGAGAAAGGCTCGGCTCTCTATAGCTGCTGAAGACCCCAGAGGTCCAGCCTGAACGTCTCATACTTCTATATCACACTTCTATAACAGTTTCAACAAAAACAATCTACTGTGAGCTCCACAAAACTGCTATCTATACAGTCATAGCAAGTCTGGCATATGGTGTAAAGGTTGTTTGTTTGTCAGGGACCTGTTTGCCTCAGTCTTTTAGTACAGTATCAGTGTTGTATGTTTCATGTAACATTTCCATGTTCAAATTTCTAACTATAAAGATAATTTGTTGAGTTGTATATTTGCAAATTCCCAAATGTTTCCAAGAATGTTCAAACCCCAAGAAACATGTATTTTTATTCAAAGTAATGGTAGGTTTCATTTAGTTGCCAGGCAATGGCGTCTTGCCTTTGGTTGCTATAACTTCAGAGCAGTGTGAAAGGAAGTCACTAATATCATGTAAAACTTGAATACATACAAACAGTGGATCTGTGATGAGCCTGAGCAGTCATGAGGTAGGGGTTATTGGCTCAAATTATCATGTTGTAGGGGTTAAAAAGGTTAACAACATTTCACAGGACTAGATGCACCCAGAGCAGACAGCATCTCATGATGTTCCCATGTTCCAAGATGACAAGGCCCTTGTTTTCATAAACCTCTAAAAGAAAGGTTATGTTGCTTTTTTTCCATGCTGTAGTCATTATTTGAAACTGTACTCTGAAACACTAAAAACTTGAAAAATGTAACACATACGCCACATGCAGAAATAATGAAGCAATTAATTCAAATTACCTGATAAGTAATAACTAATATTGAAGCTGATTGCAGAACAATTAGTCCTTATTTTTTTACATTTTGTATTATTTCCCATGGGAAATTTGAGAATTCAAGCACCGGTGCTTCCACTCAGTCTCATGATATCAATTAATTTCCTTGTTCAACAACACTGACTTGATACATTTAAATGAACAATTAATTATTTTATTTATTCATACAAATTCACACTCCAGTTGTATGCACATGAGCATCAACTCATTTACACACACACACAAACAACCGTTTGAGTGTCAGCGTTATTGGCTTTTGTTTGGTTTGATTGGTTTCTTAATTTGGTCATACCTTCAATGTATTTGTGCTTGTCTCTTCTATTCTATTTTATTTCATGGATGAAAGTATTGGCACCCCTGGAATTTTTCCCGGAAATTCACCATTTCTCCCAGAAAAGTGTTGAAATGACAAATGTTTTGATACACATGTATATTCCCTTTAAGTGTATTGGAACAACACAAAAAAGCTGAAGAAAAAAGCCAAATTTGACATCATTTTACACAAAACGCCAAAAATGGACTGGACAAAATTATTGGCACCCTATTAAAACTGTGGTTTTCAAGCATGTGATGCTCATTTAAACTCACCTGTGGCAAGTAACAGGTGCTGGCAATGTAAATATCAAACCTGAAGCCAGTCAGAGTGTATAAAAGTTGACTCAACCTTTGTGTTGTGTGTGCCTGTGTGTGCCACACCAAGCATGAAGAAGAGAAAAATTGACGAAAGAATGCAACGCAGGATAGTTCAAATAGTGGATAAACAACCTCAGTCAACTTCCACACAAATTCAGGCTGTCCTGCAGACTCAAGGTGCAACAGTGTCGGCTCGAACCATATGTCGTCATCTGAATGAGATGAGGCGCTATGGCAGGAGACCGAGGAGAACCCCACTTCTGACACAGAGACATAAAAAAGGCAGGCTGCAGTTTATAAAAATGTACCCAAGTAAGCTTTAATCATTTTGGGAAAAGGTTCTGTGGACAGATGAGACTAAGGTAGAGCTTTTTAGCAAAGCACGTCATTCCACTGTTTACAGAAATCCGAATGAGGCCTACAAAGAAAAGAACACAGTACGTACAATCAAACATTATGGAGGTTCGGGTGTTTTAGGGTTGTTTTGCTGCCTCTGGCACTGGGTGCATTGATTGAGTGCAAGGAATCATGAAATCTGGAGACTATCAAAAGATTTTGGCCCGTAATGTAGGACCTAGTGTCAGAAAGCTGGGTCTGCATCAGAGGTCATGGGTGTTCCAGCAGGACAATGACCCGAAACATACCTCAAAAAGCACCCAGAAATGTTGGAGACAAAGTGCTGGCCAGCAATGAGTCCGGATCTAAATCTCACAGAACACCTACTGTATGGAGAGATCTCAAAATTGCTGTTGCGAGAAGGCACCCTTCAAATCTGAGAAACCTGGAGCAATTTGCTAAAGAAGAGTGGTCCAAAATTCCAGTTGAGAGGTGTAGGAAGCTACTGGTTTCAGTTATTTTCTCCAAAGGGTATGCAACTAAATATTAAGTTGAGGGTGCCAACAATTTTGTCCAACCCAATTTTTTAGTTTTGTGTAAAATGGTGTCAAATTTGGGGTTTTCTTCTGCTTTGTTGTGTTGTTCCAATGCACTTAAAGGAAATATACATGTGTGTATCAAAACATTTGTAATTTCAACACTTCTGGGAACTAGCATCATTTCTGGGAGATGGTGCATTTATGGGAAAAATTCCAGGGGTGCCAATACTTTCATCCACGACTGTATTTTCTTTTCCCTTTAGATGACTGTTGTTTTTCATACCAAAAAAACCTGGTAG
Organism: Protonibea diacanthus; assembly: GCA_028641955.1. NCBI lineage: Eukaryota > Metazoa > Chordata > Actinopteri > Sciaenidae > Protonibea > Protonibea diacanthus. The sequence goes on from CM053978.1 coordinate 16,269,670, forward strand.
TTCATATGGAAAGAACAATATTTCTAAAACAACATAAAGGCCAAGTTTAACAAGCAGTAAATCCAGGGAACATTAGGGTGCTCGTTAAGATGAAAATACATGTTTTAGACAGAATAAAAGGACAAATTAAACATTGTTTCTAAATAGGGTGTTTTATTGCATGTTTCACCGCCACCAGTTCTTCTTTCAGGAGGGTGAGGCGAGGGGTTCACAATCTGCAACACAACATAACATAACATATGAGTTGTTACTGTTATTTTATTTTTAGATCTGTATATGCGGGTTGTTTTGCCTTATTTTTGTTAATCAGTACAACTGAAATGTTTTTCTTTTAATGGCTTTGTATGTACTCTTGGAAACCTTGAGGCCCACCAAAGGTAATGTGCATCCAAGAATAGAGACTTAGACTGCACTTTATTGGTCCCTTTGGGATGACTCCCTCAAGGAAATTGAATAGATTATAAAATATAAATTAATAAAGAATATTCTTGAAAAATTACACTGTAATTTGTAGGCTGTAAAGAGTATGTGAAAGCTTTTGAACACTGAATAGGAACTGAGTCACTGCGTCACTAAAAGTGAAACAAAAAAGAAAAAAAGACATTTTTATCTTTTTAAGAAGATGCATCAAACAGCTAAGGTATTATACGTTCACAGCTTTGTGCTCACAACTCAATTCACAAATTAGATTAAACTACAAATTATGAGCTAATGACAGAGATCTCAATCACAGATTCCTGACAGACTAGAAATAGGGCAAAAGATTTCCACCATCCTGACTGTCATAAAAAATCCACCTCCTCCGCTTATTGAATTTCGAGTAAATTGACCCTCTCCTCAGTTACAACAGTGTGTAAATGAAGTTCTCTGATTTGTTTATGTGAGCACAGTGTTTATCATCACTTTATTACCCTCATTGGCTCTGAAGGTATTTTGCAAGATGCAGCATCCCGTAGCAGGAAGGAAGGGGAGGCAGACAGTGGGAGCCAATTGTGTGTGAATGTGATATGAAAACACACGACTCACCCATCAGTCATGCATTTTCATCAGCTGACATTTGCTGACATTTTGTGGCTTCCTATTTATTCGAGCGCTTATAATGCAACAAATCAATACTGTAAATATTGAGGAAACTAAGCAGCCGTGGAAGACTGAAATAGTTTTGTGATGATGTTGAGTTGATATTAATCTAATCTAAACTTTTAACTGTGGAATAAATTCCTCGATTCCAGAGTCATTTTGAGTCAGCATTTTTTTTTCTTTGTCTTGATTTGATTTATTTTCCTCTCAGGTCTCCTGTTATCTTTAAATATGGATGTACTAGTGCACATTTGAGCTATTTGAAAATGAAGAGATATTTGTAGATGAATTGTGTTTAAGACTGAAACCTTTATACAGGGAGGGCAAGCTCATTTTTGAAGGAACGGTCTGTTTACAATTCAATTCATTCAACTTACCAATCACTTTTTACCTGGAGATGCAACATTTGTCACCCCCTGAGCGTTATACTGCTGCATGTCCAAGCAAAAAGTCAGCATCCTCCAACAGTTAACAATTGGAGCTGTGTAAAGCTTGTTGGTCCTGGTATTGTAGTACAATATCATAAATAAAATGTAATTAAGATGTTATTTGTTCTTACATGACCATTGAGTGGTTTGAATGCCTTACTATAGAAAAACAAGTAACACATTCATGTTCGTGTTCATGTTTTCCGATGACACCAGCTTCTCAAGAGTTACCTTCAAGCCAAATAATTAGCATGACGGTGCAGCTATCGCTACTTAAAACTTTAAACATCTTGGCTTTATCAGAGTGGATGTTTGAGTCCCGAACAAGTATTTTCTTTAGATAACCTGTAAACTGTAAGGACTGAAGATCTTTAATATATGTTTGAATCTCTGCCAAACAGCTCATTTCAGCAATATCTAATGTACTTTTTGAGTTACTCATTTAGATGGGAGACGTTTTGCCCAAAATACCAGATGGCACCTCACATTTCCAAGGTTTCAGGGTATTTTCTATCCATCTCACTTTCTGACATGTCTCAGCCTCTTAATTACATTTTGGGTTTGAGTTCAGTTCACTCCTCTTTTCCACACCGAGTTTATGGCTTCATCACTCGGCTGTGCATTACCCGCTTGGCTTGACCATGAACTTGCCCTGCTGGGATGTCTACCTGTTCCCGGAGGTCATTCCCTCTGCGAACAGGTGGACAGAACTTGATCAGCTCACTCAGCATTTCCCCATATCCTGTTGAGCAGGATGCTTTCTTTAAGCCAAATCTCTCTGGTAACCTGCCCACTGCACACATTTGAGCTCTGTGTATGCATGACTTCTTCAGAAAAATGTCAAGCCTGTGTTTTTGGGTGGGAGGGTTTCAGAAGTGAATTGATTAGATTTTTATTAATTTAAAGTGAGCTTAAGAGATCCCACATTTTGTTGCTAAAAAGGAAAGTCGATGGCTATTAAGAATGTGTTACAAACCAGCACTCAGGGCAATGTGCGTCATATTTTAAGAGCACTTCCATATTTAGATCACACCATTTTTATTAAAGAGGGCTTAGAAAATCTTGAATATGTTTGACCCTCTTTACTGGGATTCATTTGCTTCTGGCTTATTGGATGAAAGCAATTTTGTGTGCCACGTAAATTGGCATTTTCTTGTCAGAAGAAGATACTGCATGTGTAAATATTCAGCAGGAATAGACTGAAACCTTCCCTGGGGCTGCAAATTAATGTGGCGAAATATAAAATTGAGTTCTTAAGTGCAAGATGGAGTGAGTCGGTGTGGTCAAAAATGAGTTGCATCCTTGTGGAAGTAGAAGAAGTGAAGAAAATGTCTATCACTGCCATTTAACCACCAGAGCAGCGAGATTTCAGAACTGCCATTCTGCAGATGTTCTGGGGGTTTGCCTATTGAAACATCAGCACAAACATCAGAGGAGGCTTGGGTTTAATTTGCACTATAAGAAATGTTTCACAGACCTTGAGTGATGATTATTTTTTAAATTGATTTCTGAAAATGGCTACTGATGAGCCTGGCTCTGGTGTACATTGGACACTGGCTCAGTACAATGCGTGGCACTGATTAGATCTCTGCAGGGTTTCTTTCACTTTCAACCTTATTATTGGATTCTTTCACAATACACAGGGAGGATGAAGCCTGTGCTTAGAATAGATTTTAATGTGCGATGCCTCTACCTTGGCACAGGAAATCATTGCACAGTGGTTGAGCAAATAAAAGGAAGCGAGGCAGAGAAGGAGAGTGTGCTTCAGCATCTATCCTTGGTTTTTGGAAAGGATTTGAGGAATTGTATTAGTTTCATTGTTAGAAATGTTCTCTGAAATAAAGCAGAACAAAGGCTTCAGGTCTAAACCTTGTTATTTTCCATACAGCCCCACAGTACACTCCTATTGTTTTAATTGGTCAAACCGCACTGATCTTAGCCATTAGAAAGCAGCTCTGAGAAGCATCTGTGAAACAAATGTAGTATGTAAAATTTACAGTATTTCTTTGTGAAATGTATGTAAAAGTATCATAAACTAGAAATACTTACAAATACCTCAAAATTAGGTATTCTACCTCTGGTTATTGGTATCAAACCTGCTGGAACGATTGTATTATTCAATAGACTAACTCTAAACTTTATTTGGGTTAGGTTTTCAGCAATGCTGGCAGCAGGGCATGAGGGATTTCAAAGTCAGTCAGTTGGTCTGCCCATCACTTTTTCCTGGACTGAAATATCTATGCAACTAGATCCAGCACTGTGAAAATGATGATGCATCCTATTGACTTTGATGATCCACTTACTTTTACATCAGCAGCATCATGAGGTTGAGAAAACTGTCTCAGCAGCACGGTGCTAAAATGGTTAGCAAGGAGAAGGTTCCTGGTTTGGACCTGGACCGGTACCTTCCTGTGAGGAGCATGTTCTCTCCGGCTTCCTTCAAAGACATGCAGATTGGTTACTCTAAATTGCCTGTAGGTGTGAATGTGAGTGTGAATAGTTGTTGACTGTGATGAACCAAAGTCAGCTGGTATTTGCTCCAGGCCCCCCACAACCCTGATTAAGTGTAAGTGGTTACAGAAAATAAATAGATGGAGGGAAATAAAACATGTTCCTATCAGGATGAATTGTAATAATTCTGGTCATCTTAAACTCTTCATCAAGCACCATGATCAGTCAAATTTGGTATTATTTATCACCCAATACCTGCAAATACGAACTACGTTCCCATCAGTTGTACTTTGTGTTCGATGCTAATAAGCTAATGTTAGCTTGCTAACACATTAACATGAGTTGGTGGCAAACATACCTGCTACCACATTACTACTTACATTGCATATTATAGTGGTAGTGCATCAGTGATAATCATCCAATAATATATATTATGTAATAATATAACATTATGAATGAGGCCAGTCTGTCAGCTTAATGAGTATTTTAAATGTGATACCATTTTGTAGAAAATACTTTCACACTTTCATGATGATTGCACAGTGTGGTATTGCTTCTTTCACTTAAGTAAAGGATCTCAATAGTTCCACCACTGACAGTAACAATAACACCTGAAGATAATTTAGTCTTAATTCAAAACCACAGGCTTGAGATGAAATGAGCTCTAATGAACATGTTATCCCCTCACTCACTTAATCATAATAACAATAAAGAGCTCTGATGTGAAGACTGCGTCCAAACAAATGGAATTTTAATTAGCGTAGAAAATACATCACATGATGTGAGCAAATGCAGCCAAATAAACCTATGAATTGTGATTCTCATCCCGTCTACTGCAGGTGTAGCAGGAATTGAAGAAAACAACAGTCGAGAAAGAAATGTTTTATTCTGTGTATGATTGCACTCAGAGGTTTCTCTGGATGCTAATGAAACACAAATAAAAAAAAAAGATTTTTGGAATAAAAGTAATAAAAAATATCAAAAACAAGATTACAGGTGGTTTTTCATCTGTCTTCTGGTTTGCTTTTAGAATTGCGGCTCTTTTAATCTGTTTATTTGACAGTTCTGCACAGGATAAAATCCCTCTAATGGACACTGAATGATTCAGACTTTTATTATTCAAAATCACCCCAGAAGACTTATTTTATTTAATGTAATGGAAGTCTGTCAGTGTCAAACCTATAGATAGGGAAAGCAAATACACCCACAAGTCTTTGTATGTCAATTTCAGCCGCACGGACAGCTGCACCCAGTCATCTTCCTCCGCACTGCGTTTTGAAATTGCCCGTCCAAAGCAATCACAAAAGTTTTGATGAGTATATATCAGCCTCCGCAAAGTTATGATGTGACATATTCCCCCACAGAATGCCTGCAAGAAAGGAAACAAGAAAACACACACCTGAGGCAAAATCCATATTTTCTCTTGGTGTAAAATAATTACCGGTCTGACAGGCCTGTCCAGCCCTCATATCATACTACCATTTCTGCAGTTCCTTATCTGGTTTGACATTTGAATTAGGTGTTAGGATGTGCACATTTCCAGAGGTGAGGCTAGCCTATGTTGCCTTTCTGTCACACAGAGTCACTGCAGAAGAGATGATGACCCACGCACCATGCTCCACTGAAAGTCCTAATAAGTGCAGCCCTGCACTCACGCCGAAGAAGATCTGCAATATCAACCATTTGATCAGCAGGTCAGCTGGGATTTGTATCCTCAGCCCAGTCTGATGAATGAATCATTTCCTCTCATCTCTCTCTCTCAAAACACACTGTGTCCAAAGGCTGGATTGTGGAGGACATCAAATACAGACAGGGAGGAGAAAATATAGTCATGAATATATGAAAACCCTCTTCAGGGAGAAACATGTTGAGGGAAAGAAAAATGTATTTATGTCGGATGTCTTCAAAGATTTTTTTTCTTGGGATTGATGCAAGTCTACAGGCATTATTTCAAGAAAATTGACAATTTCACTTTGTAACACCATCCCCCATTTGGCTCTCCATCTGTGTCTGTGTCTCTCTTCCTGTCCCACAATTCGCTTAATTTATTTTAATTAGGACCTTGAAGTAATTGCACCTCGTTCCTTGCAAGCTGAGTGATTTTTATTTTTGCATGTGACGACAGTGGCTTCCTGTGAACGTGTTGGCTGCAGCTCAAGCTGGTTTTGTCATAGCCCTGCTCAGTGACATATTATTAGACAAGTGCTCCTCCAGTTCATCCTGGATCCCCATTGCTTCAAAATACTTTCAGCGTATTGTTAAAATTGTAGTGAGTAAAAATCCATTTTTTTTGCCATTGTATGTACTGTTATTTACACATTATATCTCAAATGTTCCATATGACAAAAAACAAAGGATTTTGTTACCTTCGGAGTCCAGCTACCTTTTTTTTCCAGACATTACAGTGATATAAATCTTCTCATCTAACTCTTGGTAAGAAAACAAGTAAGAATATTTCCCCAAACTGTATTATTTTTAATTTGTTTGAGTCAAACTAGTTGTTTACAGTCTGTTTTCAGTCTGTGCCTTGAGCTAAAGTAACTGTCTGTTTGCAGTAGCTTCATATTTACCATCTTAGATCTTCTGATCTAATTTTCAGCAAGAAAGGAAATAAACATGTTTCCCAAACCATGTACAGTGTGTATGATTTAGAAAGCTCCATTCACAGAATATGGCAAAGTCTGGCAGGCAAAACGCTCCTGATGGGGTTTTAAGTTGCATGGAGAACGATCCACAACACTGTTGCAGCCACAACATGATGGAGATGTGCCTGTTGGGGTTCCTCTGTCAAACTAAACACTGGCTCTACACAGGGTCTTTTTTGCACATTGCACAGCTACCATAGTCTGTGCTGCATGCTTGAAAGGGGAGGGTGAGGAGAGAGGGTTGCAAACAGCAACTACATCACTCTATGCCACTAAATCTGACATACTACCTCTTTAAAGTCTTGTGACGTTCGTCATTTTTCTTGTTGTCAACAAATTACAGTAAAAGACCAAAAAAACAACAATGGATTGATCCGACTAACAAGCATTGTGTGTGGAGCCAAAGTGTGATATCCTATAGCTTTGGCCTCTGAATCACTGACCGACAAAAACAACTAAAAACACACTATTGAGCCTCACTCACTCATGGTATTTCGTTTCAATGAACATGGATGCTATTTTAAGAAGATTGCAACACTTTCCTGCTGCCATAAATACTCACTAAACGGGTGTTAATCAACAGCTGAAACTCATCATCCAAAAACTCCACATTTACTAAAAACTACAGAGTGTAAATTACTGTGCCTTTTTTTTGGATAAACAATACATTATAGGGAAGCTGGACATATTTACAACTCTGGTGTTTTTATGGCATTTGTTGACTAAAAGAAAGAAGTCTATCACCAGACTTATCCTTTGAGGTAAATTTGCTTGGTTTAAAATAGCACTTACGTTCCAATGATTGATTCTACAATTAACATAGGATTACACGTCCTAATCACAGGATTTCAAGCTTCGACTGCCTGTATCTCGGTTGAATCCACATTCATATTCCCCCACCTAAATGATGATCAACTTCTGATGCTGCTTTTCTCCCACAATAGCTTCCACGAGTTGACTAATCCCGGGTTTTCTCTGCTAAGACGTGCCGACATGTTATCAAAGGTTAAGCTACCTCGCACAGACACAGGAGGAGCCCGCAGAATTCAAATTCCAGTTCAAGTTGTGTGAGTGAGCTAATGAGAACTTAGGGATTATAAGAGTTATTGGGCATGATCAGGTCAATTGGAAGGTAGTGGTGCAACAGGAGGCGTTGGGGCATGATGTCTTCGAGAGGAAGGATGAGGGGGGAAACAGCGGCAGAAGCCCCCAGACTGTCTCAGTGACAAGCAGACATGCTCTGGGTCATGCACAGCGGTAATTCCCACAAAGGTCATACAAAATGACACCTACCAGCATTAAGGCTGGCCCAGCTCTCTGTTCTCTCTCTCCTCAGACCTATAATCTGTAGGATTCGTCTTCCTAGCACTGCTTGTGTCATCTCACACACGGCTTTCAGCCCCACTAATGCCCCCTCTGACAACACGAGGGCAAAAAGGGCAATCTCTGTCACATTCCTCAGATGTAATGTTTCTCCAGCTGTGGCGCATACGATTTAAAGGCACAATCTCCCGGTGTGTGTGTGTGTGTGTAACAACGGGGAAATCAATGAAAATGAATTTCACAGCGAAGGTGTATAACTTTCTTTTTTTTTTATTACCTGAGGAGGAACAGTATGTCAAGGATTTATTATGGTGTTAGCATTACAATGCTGAAGCAATTTGGTCAACTCCAGCAGTAAATTGGCTTGTCACATAAGATAGCATTAACGAGATGAACGGAAAATGCCACGGTGCACATTAAATTATGAATGATGTGAATTATATTAACATTTAAATGAGACAGTCATGGTCCAGTGGGATTACAAGTTTTCAGTGTTTATGGTGTGGAATGATGTATCGTGGGGAAATCAGAAATGAATTCTTAGTGTGTTATTACATGCCCACGGTTGTTCTTTACACAACAGCAGTTTACTTCTAAATAGCATCCTGATGAAACTGATGCGATAACTAATCATCATGATAGTGCCATTAACAACTGGCCTATCACTGGCATGGTAAATAAATAAAAGGAGGGGAAGGAGAGTAGCAGCAGCAGAAGCAGAGAGACTCCGTATGTTTACATTTCTGTTCACTCCATATATCTGCTTCCTGTATGAGAAATGTTGTCACCGTGTGAGTATTTCTCTGAAATCTCAGCTCCTGATTCCCCCTGCTGCAGCTCCAGCAGGTTATAAGCAATCACAGCAAAACATGTCCAGAGGGGACGGGGAAGGAAAATGAAAGCAGCGAGTACAGGCAATGACCTTTGCAGACTCCTAGCATGATAAATGTCAAAGGTTTTCTGTTTTTAATTTGTCAGAGTTTCCAGAGAAGCCTGACCTATGCCTACTTTCAGCCACAGCGTTCCCATCACAGTGGTCGCTGAAGCGGCACCTCAAAACCTATTACTACCCGCCTTTGCTGAGGCTGGTGCTGTCAAAGCTGCAAATTAGCCCATTTGCAACCTTTCATAATGCACTGTAGCAAGGAACAGCTTGTTTTTCTCGAGGAGGGCTGACGCTGAACAATGTAATGTACTGCAAATGTGACATATTGCAGACAAACCAGAGAATATACATTCAAATTTGGCAGGTGTCACTTTTGTGCTGTTCTGCAATCTATTATGCTTTCTTTGCAGATTTTGACCTTTTGATACAGAAAAAACAGCAAAAAAAACAACAACAAAAGAAAACAGCAAAAAAAAAAACACAGCATTATGAAATCAAGGAGTGGTTTGGTGTTTGTGAAAGCACACACATCTTTAAATTCCTTCATACTACATCAGCAATGTAATGTTGATGTCTGAAAAACCCTGAAATTTCCTCAAATCGTTGAAAAATATCAGTAAAAATACACCATTCGACAAATATCACAATGTTTATCTTCTCAAAATGTGTTTTTCCTGGTGCATCTTTACCAGGAGCCAACAAGACCAACAAGATTATGTCAATTTTACAGGTGGTTTTCTCTGCTTTTCTTTCTTTTTAAATGTTACCATAGCAAAGAAGAATGCAGGAGGAAAAAATGCAGCAAGCCACATGGAAACCCATTTTTGGTGCAAGACTTAACAAGAATCCAGGACACATTTATGTTGTGCTTGTGCTGCACCCTAAACAAAAAATATATATTTGAAATACTTAGTTATTTAAAACAGGTGAAAAAGATGATGGTATGAGTCAGTTTGTTAGCTTCAGTAGACAACAGCTGGCACGCCACCAGTGTGGAGACAGATCCTGGCACAAAAGTAGAGCTATGTACTGCTGTGGACAGTGTCAACACAGTCTCAATGTAGAACTTCTGTATTCCTAGACCGACAGATCGGCTGTTTGGATCAGAGTTACAGTCACACAACCAGAAAAACACAAGCAAGCACCATCTACTGTATGAAATCTTTAGAAACATGAACAAACTGCTGTATAGTCCATGGCACAGTAAATAAAGAAGGCAGTGTGACGGTGAGGTAAAGCAGTGAATATATTCCAAATACAGTAGTACAGTACAGAGTACAATTCAACAGATATTTATTTTTTGAGATCAGTCTCTTTTATTACTATTGGCTATAATATGTTTTTCCGCTGACCTCACATACAGCCCCACTTTAAAATTCTGTCCGTTTAAAGGAAAATACTAACAGCTTGAATCCACCAGGCACGGCTGGGACATGTTGCTGCTGCGACGCAACTGTTGGCGATCATCATTCTGGACAGTGCAACACAGCGCTACTCCACTTTACTCCATGAAGAATATGTGACTGGTCTTTTTTGACAGAAGCCACAATCAGCCATGTCAAGAAGCACAGAGCAGATCAATCTGGCAGGATGAGTAGAAAATCCAGTCAGTTTTCCAGGAAGACTCCTAATCATAAAAGAAACCCCAAACAACATGACTGCAAACCTACATTTATGCCTCTGTGAAGCTGCAGCACAGCAGTGCTCAGTTGCAAGCACTAAAAGCTAACTTCAGCATGCTCACAATGACATGCTAATGACTGATGCTAATGTTTTCCATGTTCACCATCTTAGTTTAGCACATTAGCATGCTAATATTTGCATTAAACACAAAGCATAGCTGATGGGATGATCATTACATTTGCAGGTATTAGATGATGGTACTAAAAGGAAAAATCGACTAATCAGCAAAGTCAGTCGGCTTCATCCTCTGGGGATCATGACAACACATCTGATAGCTGATGAGATATTTCAGTCCGGACCAAAGCAGGGGATCAACTGGCTGATTAACATCGCCTTTGAGCCGTGCTGCTAACATGACTAGAAATATTTGAAACAGAATAAAACAATTAAATGCATAGAGGTTTCAGGAAAAAAAAGTTAATATATCCAGGATTATCTTATTTATTCTGTTTCATAACAAAAATGATATAGTGACCTTTTTTAGAGCAGACATCCGAGTCTCAGTAGCGTGATTACTGTGAAGTAGAAAAAGAAGCAGAGGATTCGTCCCCCTCAAAGCGTTCTTTGTTCCTGTCTTGAAGTGCTTGATCAATGAACAGCTAGTAATCATTAAAAGACCCTCTGGTCGATTCCACATTAGACTCCATCTTCCTTATAAATGGACTTTTCTTTTTCTGCCTCCGCCTACTCTGTGTTTCAAGAAAGCAGGATCGTATTTTCAGATCAAAGTGGTCTTGCATTATGATCTAAATGTGGGAGCTTCTCAAGGGAAAACACAACAGCACTCAATGTCACATTAACATTTCTAATTATATCTCATAAACAGGCTATCAATTATGAACCTGGGCTTAAATCCAAGCCTGAAGATTTTAATAGAAAACGTTTGACTCATCACGGTGCGTGGATGCATCGACAGAGGGTCACCTTTTTCTGAACGTAGAAAAAGAGAAGCCCATAAAAAAATAGAAAAAAAACAAAAACTCCTCCTATCTCAAAAGAAGCAGAGCTCTTCAGCATGCAGTGAGGCTGCAGTACGCTGACCTTCATCCCGCAACCCGAACCTCTCTCCCCTCCTGAGACTCGATGTGCTGCTGGCTTGGACGTTTTCCAAGGTCAGGTGGAGGGCCTTGGTCCTGTGGGGAGGTGATGAGGTGATGTGTCCAATGCCCTCTACTGTTAATGAGTGTATCTTGAAGGACCATAGGGGGTAGAGGTACAGCGGAGAGCTTGAGGTGAAAGGGTCTCACACCATCCACCTAAATGGACCAGATGTGGGTGTTTTTGTTTGTCTGTGTTGACTGCTGAGGACGGCTTGGTTGTGGAGAGGATGAACAGTAGAAGAGAGGTCATATTTTGATCTTGGAGCTGTTGCACAGCTGCTAAAAACATGTCAGTTTAAATGAAAATTAAAGACAAACACCACTACTGTAGAATTATATATTGCAACTATTGCAGGTTTATTGATTTGAATTAAAGCCATGTTATGTAGGAAATCAGGAAAAAAGTTTTTGTAATTTGGCGCCCCCAGTAAGCCACTGTCATAAATATGTATAGCTGTACACGTGTATTTGTTATGATTATATTACTTATGATCAGGAACTAGAACAACTTTGCTAACAGCCAAACATCAAGCAAGTGCAACAACATAGCGACATAGCGGCCAGCTAGTATTACCCATCTCAGCTCAATGTCTGTCTTGTAGCCTTTTATTTCACCAAGCTCTTGCTAACAACTAAAAGACAGTCCCAGATTTACTCTTGTCTGGCAGCATCTTGCTTGTTCACTCTCTCCATTTCTCGCCTTAGCTTCCTCTGTCGTCCTCTTAGGTCTCTTTGTCTTTGTCATTAGCTTTGTCCAGCGAGGCTGCAAGGCACTGGTTTAAAGCTCCTGTGCTACCAGTGTAAACACCACCACTCTCTACAGCAGTAAAATTATTGTCCATCAAGACAAATTTGGCAGATGACATAAAATCATGGAGAGTTGAGGTGAATCCAGAAACAATTTTCTCCATAAAATATGATCCATTTTAACTTAACGTATCGTAACTATACACAGTACACACATTGTGTAGCCTGAGCTAAACAACTCATGCCATCTCATGTTCTAACTATTTCTTAACACTGCATGACTACACCAACTACCAAGATATTTTTTTTCAGGTCAGATCTTTACTTTTTGTTCTCCTGACACATTTCTTTGCAGTGTCTCCATTCACTCTCACTTTATTGATTAAATACAGCAGTGTTGATACCCGGGAGCTGAGCAGGTGTCAGAAGAGGAGAGAACCTATCCATCTCACTTAAAGTGACATGCTGTAACATTTCTACCATAAAATAACAGATTTGAAATTATTTTTGATGCAACGATGACTTGTAATAATGTGAATGGTGCCTTTACGGTTGCCACTCTGCACCTCAAACTCATGCTGTTTTTTCACATTGCACAAGTTGTCGACTAACTAGTTTTTGATCAGAATTTATTCACTCATAACAAATACACGTGTACAGCTATCCATATTTACCACAGTGGTATTTCACTCTGAAACCGGGGGCAGCCTAATCACAACAAATACCACTTGTTCAGATGATATTAAGGCTCGAAGTTGGATATTTTCAGCTTCGAAGCGGTGCTTCAGAAACCTATAGATGAGGTCACTCGTTCTCTGTCCATCCTTTATACTGTCATTGGCTCAAACAACTAACATGCTAACAAGCTAAACTACAATAGTGAACAGTAGTAGTAGTAGACAATAAGCTATACCTGCTGAACAGCAACATGGTAGCATTGTCATTGTGAGCATGTTGGCATGCTGACGTTAGCATTTGCTCAAAGTACCACTGTTCTCACTGTAAGTACAGCCTCACAGAGCTGCATCTTGGCATTCAACCAAGCACAGAAATGTACTTCCTTTACATGCATATTTCTTCATTGCAGTGAGAGACCTCTTCCTCCCTTCATCTCAGATGGATTGTGTGCTCTTTATTTAAGAGAAATGAGTATCACGCTACATTTACTTTTTCATATATATTACTATGATGCGGAAAAGATTGAGAACATCTGTCTTGTGTTTTCTAGAGATGAACACCATCCTTACAAATCCTCTCACTAATCTGCAGTGACAGATAAACAGTGTACCATTTCAATCTAGTAGCATTGTAGCCATCGCCTGATAGTCGCTGTCATGCTGTTAGAAATTAAGAATGAAGACACCATTGTTGTCCAGCGCCTGCTTGCCCATCAACTCTCTCCCAAGACAAAATTATCATCAGAATACTTTTCTAATGCTACAAGACAGAAGGCTGTGCCTGTAAGAAAAAAAACCTGGCAGTTCTATAAAGGCTAATTTGGCACTGCTGCTGTGCCATTGACCGCCCAGCTTACTGTGGTGCTCCTCCAGACAAATGAGTCAATACATTATTCAGTGCATTGAGACTTCTACAAAACCTGTGACACTACAGAGAACTAGTTGCCTCTGCTGTCTACATACCAAAAAATATCTCTACTATCATGAATACAAACATGAATCTGCACTTCAGATTGCTTGTGTGGATGTCATTATACGTTAAAGCGACATTGCTTTTACAGACTCGTTGGAGTGCAGCAAGGTCTACGTCAAACTCCCTACTCTACTCTACATTTTATGTAAAGAAGTTTATTTTCTTTTTATTTTCTCTTCATTTTCACAACACATTTTGTGTTTTCAAAATTTCAAAAATACACAAATGCATGACTTGAATGTATTATATTAATTTAGAGCTGCTTCATGCTGCAGGATGTCATTATGATTACACTGTATGCCTTTAAAGGTGCAAGTACAAAGATGATTTTTTTTTAAAAATCAGGCTGGTTTACCAAACAAGCAAAGCAGACAACTGCCACTGACCCTCCAGCAGCCCAAAAGATTTGCTGTCAGTCATATATATATACTGACAACAAATCTTCTCAACTTGTTCCTGCATAAAGTAATCTTGTAGCCAGTCAAATTTCAGTCCTAAAACATTTTATTTAGTATTCTTCTCACTCAGTGAATATTTCTGTATTGAAATGTGTTCCATAAAACTGCACACAGTTACAGAAATCGGACGGAAGTGTTCTGCATACTGTCAATTAATCGTACTCACTTGGACCTTCATTAGGTGAAGACACAGACCTCATGCCTGTTAAATTAATATGCTACAAGTTTATCATTACAAGAGTGCACAAAATGTTTTATTAAAGTTTTTGTTTTGTGTGTGTGAAGTTGGGTTTTGTCTCATATAACAGTGGGGCAATGGTCACTACATTGACCATGAGTTAACTACACACATTTGTCATGATGTAACAGACCAGACCTATCTAGTCCTCTCTTTCATCACCCCACCGCCAGTTAAGTTGGGGGTTTTTATGCTTTCATTTTATAACTGTAGTTTTAGTGAAACACCAATGCAGAGGAGAACTGAACAGAAAGATTACCAGTGATACAATACAAATGTTATTTGTAGAGTAGCCATAGGTAGCATAACAATAATAATAGCAGATCGATTACAAGTTGCCCCTTTATTCTAGTACCAAAAACAATCAACAGGTGGCACTCTCTCCTCCCCCATTTCCAAATCCCTGAAGGCACATTGCCTGATTTGGTTATAGCACCCAACAGCAACCCAAACTCCAAATATGTCCCCCTATCTCACAATGTTTTCAAAATTCAGCACAAAAATCCAAAGTCAGCTGGTTGGACATCCTGGGATTTAGGAAATAAAAGTGAGTGTGTCTTTAATTTGTGAGCCGATGCACCTCAACAGAGCATGGAAAGCTAAATCGTCTCAGCCTCCAAGTCAGTGTGACACTGAGATACACTTTTCTGCTCTGGTGTAGTGCAGGTATACAGAGTATACCTGTATTTTTCAGTACACTCGATTCTAAATCCCATCATCACTCAGTAGTGTTCTGTAAGCTGAATGTTTTGATCTAGGATGGTGAAGGTATGACATAGATATCCAGTTTTAAAGAGTGGATGGAGTAAGGAAGAAGGAACACTTTGCTCAAAATGAATAAATATGTCTCATCCATCTGCGGGCCGGGGCTCATTGGAAAATTTGCACATCTTCTGTGGCTAATGATGTCACAATGTTTCAAATTCCCTGAAGCCATGCAGGAGAAGGTACGTGACAATGTGCAAATACTGCTGGTCTGTTTTTGGGTGAGCTGATTATGCAAAGGTATTCTTGTGACAACACAGGGTGGTTATCCTTTGTTCGACAGGCCGCTTTAAAAGAAAATAAATTGGGAGGTAAATGAAGAGTATACCCACTTCTCCAGGCACTGCTACCAGTCTGTGTGGCACAAACTCTGATATATCTGTGTGAGAGCTCCACTCTTGTCTTTAGTAATTACTCTGACAGCAGCAGTATGATACACTGAGGATCCATCAGATCTATTATTCAGCTTTAAGTGGGTGGAGTGACACCGCTTATTTTGAAAAAGCACAAGGAGACTCAATTTTTCATAGTATGTTGGAGTAGCGCTCCTTGTCGTCACATGCCAACAAGTCCCCACCCCGGGCAATTTGTCATCTTATATACATCCCATTAATAGTGTAGGACTGTGTCGTACATTAAAGTGCTCTCTAAAGTACAGTACATCAGCTCCAAAGAGGCACAATCTTCTCGTCATTTTCTCCACACATTATTCTGCACTTCCTTCACCTGTGTGAAGGGTGGTAGTGTCGAGATGAAATATGCGTGGCTGTTATGTCAGCACATGCCCTTGTTGTATAACTTTACAAGGTCTGTTGCTCTGAGGCACAGATAGCAATCTACGACTGTTTAATAGAGCAGTCGTAAATGTCTCCAACACCACTGAATTTAGAGTTGCGTTAAAACATCCTGCCGCTTTAAGGGCATTTTTGTGAGAGTTACTTACTGTAGATGGACAAATACATTGAGTGATGCGTTGAAATAACTCAATGCACCAATCTGCTTCAGCAAAATAAACAATGTTCAGGCTACGTGAAATGGATACTGGACAAAATCAGAGGATGTGGATGGTTGAGAGTAGTGGTCCTAAACCGACGCTCTGCAGGATCCTTACGGCGATCAATCGCAACTACCAACCCTACAGGAGGACAGAGCTTCACTTTTAGTAATAGCTTAACAAACCCCCTGAAGGGAGTGTTAAGAAGGACATGTTGTGCACAGGCTAAACACCTCTGCATACTGTTACTGCTGAGATACCGTACTCTGCAGGCTTGCTCCATCTTGTCTGCATTCCTCAGCAAACACAGGAAAGCGGCTCGTGGAAAATTCCACCTTTGTGGCATTTAGGGGGGGATGATGGGAAAGATAAAGGGCAGGATCCTAGTTACAGCTACAGTGCGGATTTGACATGAAGAAGGTTATGTTACTTTTTAAATTAAAGGTCATTGTTGGGTGTGCTGGCTGATTTATGACCAATTTAAAATGAACGAGGGATGAAAATACAGCATTTTGGAAAAGAACACTTCAGATGTTTAACAAGAATGGTTCAACATTTTAAGAAATACGTTCATTGCCTCGAGTTAGATGAGAGGATTTATACGTACCACCCTCATGTCTGTCTGGTAAAAATTAGACAAATGCATTGAATGATGTGTTTGTAAATGTCGGTTTGCTGACCTGCTCTGTTATTTACAGATACAATATAGATTTGTGCAGGCTGTCTGCATCCCAAAATGGTGGTGTTGTGTATTGTGGTGTTGGCCAACCCTGCTGAGCTCAATCAGGTTTTTATCCAGTGAAGCTATTTGTGCTCGAGTGTGGACGTATGTGTGTGCAATTAGCTGATGTTTGTTTTTCTTTTTTAATGTATTTTTTTTTATATTGTATTTTGTATATATTGTCTATTGTTCTTTTTTATCTAGTGTGCTATGGAGTGTCCATAATATTATTAAAACACAGCCTGCAGCCAGCCAGTTTAGCGTAGCCTGAAGATTGGAAACAGAGAAAACAGCTAGCCTAACTCTGTCCAAAAAATGATGTGGTTTGTTTAATCCATATAAAAGACTGTGCAAACCCACAAGTGTTTATCAGCTCTGGGTCCCAGCTCAGAAATAGTCCACCACGTAACTGCCTATAAAACCACAAACTCTCATTCATTTACTTTTTAGTTTTTGTAACTTGTAAAACAAGAGCCAGGCTAGCTGTTTTATTTTAGCTCTTGGCTTGATTTCAAAATTATTTCACAGGTCCAGTTTGTATATTTTCCTCCCAAGAGCTGAGATATATAGTCTTATTAATACTACAGAATTCAATATAGAACTAATAGCCCCCCCAAAATACAATAAAAATGCAAATCTACAAATACAAATCTCATATAATTCAAAACCATTATTCACATACAAGATATGTGGCTTCATGTCAGTGTCACTGAAGGTTTTGAGTGCTGAGATTTGCATTTGGTTCACCTTTCAGGTATTTTATTTACAATAAAGACATAAACTGAGCAGGCAGTTGCAGATACAGCTTCACTATTCTTCCTGGAGTTGAATTCAACTTTCAAACCCCCTGTTTGAGCCACCCCAGCGTGTTAGCTGCCTTTTAACTGCAATCATTTATAGAGATTAAAATCTGAGTCCCGGGTTTATGCATTCACACGGCATTCAGCATGAATCAGCGTCCCTGAGGGACACTGGATTGGCTCATCAAAGGATAAATCTCTGCAAACTGACATGTCAATGAAGCCAGTTTCTCCCTGATATGCATTTATTTCGCTCTTGAAATGTATCTTTAAAAAGAGATCTTGATCTCAGCGAGACTGCCTGAATAAAGATGAAACAAAAACTAATTCACCCCTGAGTAATAAATTGTAAGCCACATATTTAGAGAATACTGACATAGCACAGGCTGATACTTGGTTCACGTTAGGGCAGGTTTCGGCTTTCATTTCAGCCAGTTGAAACTGTGACTTCCATATTCCTGGAGAAACATTATTAATATTCAGTTGTTTCTCAGAAATTCATATGACAACACTTCCGTACTGTTTATTTTTTCCTCTCAGCTCAACAACCTTTTCTCTTCCACTCCATCCTCCCTTTTTATTCTTTGTTTTCCTTGTACTGTGATAGATTGTTGGATAGTGCAGTGCATCATGAATGTCTTTCAAGTCTCGGCACAGCAGTGCATATCTTACCTGAGTTGCAGCAAGCTGCTGCCCCGGGGGCCTCAGGGCCTTAAACCCTGTCCCCACCCTCTTTCAGCATGGTCCATGTCCTCTCTACACTGGAAATGGGCGTAACCTGCTATACAGCCTCCCTGTCATAGATAATGCAGATAGATATTCGCTTTCTTGCAGAGATTTAGATTGGAAGCTCCGTAACACTTTCTGTATGGTCTGATGCCAGTTAGCTTAGCTTAGCACAAAGACAGGAAACAGGGGGAACAGCTAGTCTGACTTTGTCCATCCATCCAGTCATTTATTTTCTGGACCTTTATTGCAGCAAACAGTCTGTAAAACCTCAAAATGAAGTTTTCATACTTCAGTTTTTGTACAGATAAAAAAAACAAGATGTAACGTTTTTATTTAGGGAGCTTTTAGAGATTTGTTACCTTTAGACAGAGCAAGACAAGCAAGCTGTTTTCCCATCTGGATCTAGCAACATAAAGTATGAAGAGTGATATTGATCCTCTCATCCAATAATCCATATTCCTAAAACCTCAAACTATTCCTTGTATAGAAAAATCAAGCTGCCAGAACTATAAAGTCAACCATTAAACCCCAGAATCTGCAGATTTATGTGAATATTAAACCGGCATTTTAGCCTTTTCTGCAAAATGGGTGTTAATCAGTATAAATCAAGAAATATCCTTGTATTCATCGTGACAAAACAGGCCAGATTTTCACCCTAACTCTGTTAGAAGACTCCTTCTCTCCCATTGTGAATACAGAGCTCTTTGCTACGTGCAGTGCAGCATTCCAGGCAAGCTGAGACACGACTGTGTTTGTTCCCTGTCTGAGAGAATCAGTTAAACTGGGTGGATGCATGGAAATGGGTCACACTAAAACTTAAGAGTGCAAAAAATAAAATAAAAATCATGTTAAACTCATGTCACTTCCCAGGAGGTCTTCTGAGGTAGAGTTTAGAGCATGTTGCCTTCACATAATTTAAATATCTTCTTTATTTGTGTCCAGATGGGCACTGCACTAAATTGCAACCCACTTATGTCACTTCTACGACGTGCTTCTTAAAAAAAAAAAAAAAAAAATCACTCCTGCAATTTAAAAATAAATAAATAAATAAGTTGATTTACTTAATAGTACCGTTTTCTATGGCATTCTCCATCAGTAGCTTCACTCAAACAGGAAAATAAATCCTCTAAACAACACGCCTAAAGAAACATTCCTTTGAAGAAAAGGCAAAGACGGTATCAGCAAACATAAAAAGGGCTTATTATGTCTGTCATTTCCATAAAATTTGGGTTTTCAAAGTACCGCAGGATGTGTTTATTACATTTTCCCCACAATAATAAGCCCCAAAGTTTCCAGTTGCTACAGTCAGCCAGAACTCTTCTGAACTGGAAAAAACACCAGAGAGAAGATTTTTATGGGATTAATAACGCGAACAACCTTCAAGGTTGGTGGATTTAGTTATTATTTAGATGTAATGATGCTTTCATGTATCATTTGCAAATTATTTAGAATTGTGAGGTCATAACATCATATTGTTGGCACTGTTTGTATGGTATGACCATATTAGATATGAATTTGCCCCTGCATCGGTATAACCCGTGATTTGTAGTGATTCAGATTCTGATGTTTGTGTAATTCTAAAAAGTTTTCTGCGGGGGAGGAGAGGGTTTGGCTTCACATTTAGTTCCTGGTAAAAAAAGGGCCTGATAAGGGTGTGGACTGGCTTCAAGGCAGAAAAGGGGCGAGGTTTAACCCTATTGCTGCATCGCCATTGGTGGACACGGGAGACAAAAATGCCTGTACCTGGTGCAGGTAAACAGACTGACATCAGGCACTACAGGGACTGATGGCCCGGCGGGATTTACTCCAATCCTTCGACTTCATTTAACCGACCATTCTGGACAAGTTGACAGCTGTTTTTGTGTGTCTTTTGTACAGGTTTGTGTCGTATACTTTGTCTAACTAGAGACAAAAAAAAAAAAACCCACAAAAGTTAGTATCTGTAGTTTTATTTCTTTGGTAAATGTCAGGCACTGGTTCTTTGTGTTATTTTTCCAGGTAGCTTGTGCATTTCGCACATCTTGCCTTGTCAAGCAGGTGAGTTGCAGCTGGAGGTTGAACAGATGGCGACACTGTGTAAATTTATAAGTTATTGCAAGTTTCTGTTTTAGCTGCAGAATTAAGACTGGGAGTGGAAATGTGAGAGCTGAAGGTGATTGGTGATTTGTGAGGCAGTAATAGAGGGTTACGTGTGTGTGTGTGTGTGTGTGTGTGTTTGTGTCTGTGTGGTTTTTGTCTCTACATGTTTATCAGCACCCTGCATTCACTGGGCTCAAAAGACTCCAGAAGGATGAGAAACAGTGAAAACAGGTCCTGTCTTGCGCAGGGAGAAGCCTGCCTGGCACACCCTTCACACACACACACACATAGACAGAGACGACATGAACACACACAAATGAAACCTGTTTTTCATGTGTTTGTTCCTTTTAACTAATCTGCCACTTCTTTCCCAGCAGCAAAAGAGAAGAGAATGACATCACTGAAAGCGTTGAAGGGAATCAGTCATGTCAACTATTTCATTCCCAGTGATTCCTCACCGGAGGCGCCGGCACGCTCGCTGCTTTAATGAAACCATCCATGTATTCTATCCTTCATTCCACCGGAGTCTGTGTAAAGTGCCAATCAGATTTCAGTGGTTTGAAGAGTAAGACACATGGAATTTGTCATCTGGAGAGAGCTTTCCAAAAAGTCACATCACAGAGGGTTTTAACACTTGCAACTTTTACAATAAAAAGTGAATATTGACAAGATCAACCTTTAATGTATGGCCTTTAATATCTTTTCATGTCAAGCTGGTGTTAAATGCAACAGTTCTGCACAAGCACAGAAAGAGGACTTCTCCCCTTCTCCCATTCACCTGCATTGCGACAGCAGTTGAATAGTGCTGCACTGATTGCACTTTAGAGTTATTGCAGGATCACAGAGTGCTGGCAGCCCCACTTTATGTCTTTTGGACTGTCACTCAACAGAGGTTGTTATGTCCTCACCCTGTCTTTCTGCCCTTGCTTCTCCAAGACATGGCAATTACATAATGACTCCTAAATTCCCAGATTGCCACATCCACAGCAAACTCTTCAGGGTGTGTGCCAAGCTGTAGCTTTTTTCTTTTTCTTTTTTCTTTTTTTTTTTTTTTTTTTTGTCCCTAAAGTCTCCTCTTCTTATAACTGCACCGGCAGAACTTAGGGAACGTTGTTGGTATTGTACTGACTGATTTCTGTACAGAAATGAGTAATGAATGATGAGTCTTCTTCATCTTTTTTTTCTCTCTAAAGAATATAGTTTTCCCATCAGGTTTTGAACCAATTCTCTGTGGGACAATTAACCTGCCTCATTACGGGACATTTCCCAGATTCTTTTCAAAGCCTTAATTATAGCTAAATGGGCAGCTGGAAGTCATTTGACAGCTACTGAGTCACCCGGCTATAATTCTTCCATCCAATTAAGATGGAGGGAGCGTAGCGGATAAACAAACAAAAGCAACATAGTGCCACATCAGCAGAGATTCAGACAGACCTGTATTGAGTAATAGGGTTGTTATGACAGTTTTCTTTCTTAATTACAGATAGTGAAACAATAGGCCAGCCCCCAGCCCCATAGTCAGGTACGCCATCTCATCCAAGACTACAGCTGCTAAATCCTCATCAGTTATTGCACAGCACATCTGAAAAGTCTCATAAACAAGATATCTAGATGGAAAATAACAACTCAACAGAGGAAAGATGAATCTCTAATACAATTCCTATCACAGACATCATTTAAGTGATATATACAGAGATAGAATGACCCATATGTGACACAGACTTTAGAAAAACTCAGTCCTCATCATCTTGGCTTCTTCTGCTGCACTGTGAGTAATCAGTCATCTCAGCAAGACTCACATAGTAGAGAGACTCGTGGCTTTCTCCTGAATAGGCTTCTCCTGCACTGCACACCTGAGCCTGTCATTCACCTTCCTGTTAGATACAATGATGACAACGGGGCTTAGTGCTGCATAGAGTGAGGAGAAGAATATACGCAGGTCAGAGATCAGGGAGGATTTCATTGTCTTCCTCACGGTGAGAGTGTAGACCCAAAGACCATTATCGACCCCATAGAGAACCACATACAAGGTGACAAGTGCTACCACGGCTTTGGCAGCTCGTCGCTCGGCACCACCACTTCCCCCACCGCTACCGCTACTGCTGCTGCGGAGCCCTTTCACCTGCTGGCTGTGCTTGTAAAGGAAGACCAGGATGATCAGACTGGCTAGAGTCATGAGGGCCATAGGCACCACATCTCTGCCCACCTGAGCTGCCCCGTTTGCCTCTTTGGACAGTTTTGAAGGAAAGTGAACATAGCAGAATTGTACGTTGATGCCATGGTTTATTAGGCTGGAGTCATTCTGGGTGCCAAAGGAGAAGAGTACGGCTGCCGAGCTCATGCATGTGTTGATGAGCCAGAGGAAGAGGAACACAAAGCCCAAATACTGGGCTACCATGGTGCGGACAGAGGCCCAGCGTGATCCAGGAGGGGCAATGCTCAGGCACTGGTAGGCGCTCAGGACGAAGGTGAGCCAGATTGAGAGGGAACGGGATGTTCTGTAGACAAAGATCACAGCCTTGCAGCCTAGGTCACCGAAAATGTTGGCCAGACGGAAGGAGGCCAGGACCTCCAGCAGGCAACGAACACCCACCACCAGCAGGTTGACACTGGCCAGGTGCAGAACAATGGCATCGGCTGGGAGGAGCCGGTTCTCCTGGTACAGCAAGAGGAGGAAGGCCAGGATCACGGCAGCATTAGCCGGGACTCCGACAACAGTCAGGGATAGATAGAGCATCCCACGGATGAACTCTTCCGATGGCATTCCTGCAGAGAAAAGAGGAAAGTTCAAGGAAATTTGACCAATTAAATAAACCAGTGTGCCAATGTGTTGAGTAATGCCAAGCATTCAAAACAATCAGAAAACATTGTAGAAGACCCTTCACATTACTTTTGTTTACACCCCTACCTGACAAGAGCCAAAGCTACAAAGCTAACAAGGTCTGAAGTGGACCTTGTACCTGATCCATCTACTCCTCAAGTAGTCTGGCTGTTTCTGTTCTTATACTTGCAAACAGGTAGCAGTTGTTGGATCTGTTTTTCATGCTTGATTGACTTCTCTTCCCTCTGCCTCCAATTACTTGAGATCAATTCAGATGACTGCTTCTGTCCCCTCACTGGATTTCAGCCCGACAGGATAACACGGAGAAAGCTGTGTCTGCATTTACAGGGTACAAAGATCCAACCACTAGACAAAGAAAATGGTGTTAATTAGGAAATAATATCCATTAGCCTTATGTTTATACTCAAAAAAGATTAAAACAATTTCTCAGTGTCACTGTCTCACTAAGCAGAGGCTATTGAATACCTTTTCTAATTACTGTTCCTATATTTAGATTTCCTTTGCTTCCTTTAGAAGACCCTTCACATTACTTTTGTATTTTCCATCTTTGCAATCAATTATGAATGCCACTACCTATTAAAGAGACCTTTCTTGTGTTGGTTGGTCAAATACCAACACCACAGTGTCCTCCAGTGGAGAAGGATGAAACAAAGTAAAAGCCGGAGGACGTTCCACTCAGTCCACATGATAGATTACCCACAGTTTCATTTGTAGTGTACGACGCATCCGATTTATGACTGTGTAATTCAGCCAAAGTAATAAAAGTTCTTAAAATGGAATTAAACCTAAACTGTGAGGATGTTGTTGGGCAGATCAATGCGGGTGGGCTGCATGATTTAGCTGCAGCATGTCCCACAGCAGGGACTTGGTGATAAATATTAATCCTAAGTACATGATGAGGCATGTCCTCCACTGAAATTAAAAGAGAAAATGCATAACATCAGTGACATGTAAAATACCTTTATTACATTCATCGAGCATATTAGATGTTTTCAGGTATTGATAGTATTTGTTTATTAATACTTAATTCAGTTGTGAAATGTAAGTACATTTACTCACTGTGAAAATTTGAGGTAACTCTACTTGACATGAGTATTTCCATTTTGTGGAACAATATATTTGTGCTCTACAAAATTTCAAAGGGAAATGTTGTACTTTTTACTTTACTACAATTAGTTTATGCCTCATCACATAACTGTAGTTACTGGTTACTTTACAAATCAAGATTGTACACACAAAACATATAAGAATTTTATAAAACAGTATGCTTTGCACCAAGTAGCATTTAAAGTTTTGCTTCACTTCAGACAGCCAACTGCAATAGTAAAATGATACTAAATCTATACTAATCACGTCAGTAACAATTATCGAATTACATAATATACAGATATTATATAATAGACTTTTCTCCGTTGAATACTTTTACTTTAAAGTACATTTTGCTAATGTTATTGACATACTTTTTCTTGAATTACATCTTTAAAGCAGGGCTTTTAGTTATAATAGATGTTTTTTACTTCAGTGTAGAGAATCTTTCTCCACTGCCATTCTTAACATTTACAATTTCACTTCAAATTGAATGTAATTTTTGTCTTGCAGCCATCTGAATCATACATCGCATACAGAGTGTACGTAAAATACAATAAATAACAATGAAATATAATGTGAGTGAAGAAAACAGAGAGAAAACTGCAGACGGGTGCATAAATTGATGAATGTTCTTTGTAGATGTGATGTGATAGGCGAAGGCACTCAGGCAGCAGAATGAAAATCTTCAAGTTCAGTTTGTGTTTTCGACTGAGCATTATAGATAGATATTAGAAAAGAAAGTGTGCTTGTAGATACAAAACTCTAAAAATCTAAGGTCATGGGAGGTCAATTTGTCCCCCTTAAATACAAATAAAGAGTCTAAGGCAGGAGACTGCAGAGCCAAAAGCCTCTTAAACTACATTTTCGCTGTGGGACAGATTAAGTGGCACAGTAAGGGGTGCACTGAATATTTCCTCTTCACCAACGAAAGCTTGTGCCCTCACCAGCATACTTAAAGCTGCAAAAGGTTAAAAAGTGACATATCTCTAAACTAACTTGAGCTGTATGCAAACAACTTAGACACTTGAAAAGTGACTTTTATTTTAACCATACATGTGTCACATATATTATTGCATGTGCAGAAAAGGGGGTCCACACAAGTAAAACATTACATCATCAGGTAAAACAATTATGTAATTGAAAATCTGAGGCACTTGGAACAAAACAAAAACAAAAAGACAACAAACCACCAAACCTGCATAACATAAATGAAGCAGGACCTGTATTATACTATATATTCTATGATGTACAGTCGTAATCATATAAGTTAATGTGAAATTAAGAGTGAATTAGTGCAATGGGAAAAACAATTTACATCAGCCATAAAGAAAAATAAAACAGATCTCATGTCAAGGGGGAAAAAAAGCTTGAACTTTGCAACTTACAATATAGCGTACAAGTACACGTGGCAGTCCCCTGAGAAGGACTTGCTTCAACTTGCCATTTTAATTAGCACTCTGAACACGTAAACATGTAAAAAATAAACACACGCGCACACACATGGGGAGAAATAAAACATGTAATGATGCTTTATTCCAAAGCCCACTCCCAGGAGAAAACAGCCTCTTATACAACACTGTTTCAGCACACAGTCTGCAAACTATGTACTGTAAAACTGAGCAATATGTTAGAACACTTCTAATATGCTGTATTACATGATATTTAATATTTACAGTTTATCTGGATATTGCTGCAAAATAAATAAAAAAAAATACTAATGTATCATATTGTATGTCAGTGCTGAGCGCTAAT
The DNA here is from genome assembly GCA_028641955.1 of Protonibea diacanthus. Lineage (NCBI taxonomy): Eukaryota > Metazoa > Chordata > Actinopteri > Sciaenidae > Protonibea > Protonibea diacanthus. The sequence continues at coordinate 16,296,130 of CM053978.1, forward strand.
AACGTAAATGAATATTGGCTGATTGTCCCTATGGCTCCAATTAGTACAAACACGCATTGTTATTGGGCTAATTGTCTTGGTCCTCTGTGTCATATAACACACTCCCATGACATGAAGGAGGAAAAGAGTGCAAGCTAAAACACCAGCTGTGCATGTAAAAGCCTCTTGATGGCTTATTCAAGGCATCATCAGGCTACTTTTGCGTCAATAATAACTGCACACTCTTGTCTCGTGGGGTTTGTTTAACTCTATTTTTTAACTCCACAGGGAAACAGCATTATAATATTTCAGGAGATTGACGCGCAGGTTTTCTGTCTATAGAAACTGACAACTGACATGTGGGATTTAAGTAAGTAAGAGAAGAATAACGCTCAAGTTAAGAATTCACAGAAGATTTCACATATGTTATTCATATGACCTGAGGCAGCTCAATTACTTTTTATGATGATGAACAATTTCCCAACATTAAAGCCTAAAACTAATCTAGAAAGCTGTGTTGATGTACAGCCCGGAGCACCTTCATTCATATTAAAAAAGGAATGTGATTTGCAGACTCATGCCACATTTGTTTAAAGTTTGGTATCATGCTTTTACTTCTATACTCTCATTTCCAGCTGTGCTAATCTTTCTTAGTCAGTTATGTATTTATTATGGACGTGATTAGGGTGACACATCATAAAACCTTATGGATAGATATCTTAAAACAACAGTCACAGTCTCATGCGTAGATTCAAATTGATTCTGCTAGCTGTAATCATCCTGTTCATACAAGCCAATAAAAGATCATTTGTAAGATGTTTCCAGTGGAAGTGATGGGGGACAAATCCAGATTCCTTTTTCTGTGGAAAAATATTTGTCCATAGTTTATATGAAATTAATATGATGCTTCAGAAGTCTGAGTCTTAAGTATCTCCTTCTTCTTATCACTAATTTCTCTCTTTGAGCTGCAGCACAGCAAGGAAACACAAAGAGGGAATTTGAAACTAAAAATACCAACTTTGAAAAATATCGAACTCAGATAGCTGAAGCTTCGTTATGAACTTCAAAACTTTGGAATATGCTGTATTTTTGTACAGAACAAGTGCTATGGATTTCATGCTCCATCACTTCCTTTGAAAGCATGGAAGGATCTCCTCACCGCTAGTATGAATAGGAGGGATAATTACAGCAAGCAAAAACTGTTTCAGACTATTGTTCTAAGAAAGACTTGAAAAACTGTGTCTATCCCTCAGTGGTACTCTATTCCCTTTGCTCACCCTCCGAGACCATCTGAGTCAGATTTAGTTTGTTGCTTTAATTTGCCAAACTGTTGGCCAGTGATCTCGAGGGGCATCGGAGACTATAAATTGTAATTACACGGGCTATTAAACAGTTAATGCACAACAGACTCTACTTTTAATCTGCAACTTCAGGTGGGTGAGCAGCATTTTCACTGGAACACATCCAAGAGATAACATGATTAGATTCAGCCTAGCCAGGTTTCTATCAAACTTCATATAACCAGACTTGGAGGATAATTGTTTGCAGTGTTTTCATAACAGATTTGATTCTTTGTCTTCTTTGCAATTCATGACTGGTGCAGGCCTTGGTGTCATGGATCTGTGTGTGACCATCAAAGGGGTCTCCTTCCTCTTGCAAACAGGTATGGGCATCTTGGGGAACACCGTGGTGCTGTTGGCGTACGCCCAGATCATTTACACCGAACCCAAGCTCCTTCCTGTGGACATGATCTTGTGCCACCTGGCCTTCGCCAACCTGATGCTGCTACTGACCCGCTGTGTCCCACAGACGATGACTGTGTTTGGGCTGAGGGATCTGCTCAATGATCCAGGCTGCAAGGTGGTGATCTACGCTTATCGCATTGGCCGGGCTTTGTCAGTCTGCATCACCTGCATGCTCAGTGTGTTTCAGGCAGTGACAATCGCCCCTGCTGGGCCTCGTTTGTCCAGGTTGAAGCCTGCACTTCCCTCACTGGTCCTCCCTACCTTTGCAGGACTCTGGCTTCTCAACATGGCCATATGCATCGCAGCCCCTTTCTTCTCTATGGCTCCACGTAATGGCACCGTCCCTGCCTTTACGCTCAACTTGGGCTTCTGTCACGTGGACTTCAGAGACAACCTGTCCTATGTGATCAATGGGGTGGCTGTGTCTACCCGGGATTTTGCCTTTGTTGCTTTGATGCTGGCCTCAAGTGGTTACATCCTGCTGCTTCTCCACCGCCACAGCCGTCAGGTGAGATCGATCCGTCGCTCTCAGGGCAGTGGGGCAGAGACCAGGGCGGCCAAAACAGTTGTCACCTTGGTGGTTCTGTACGTGGTCTTCTTCGGAATTGACAACGTGATCTGGATCTACATGCTGACGGTGGCGAAGGTGTCACCAGTGGTGGCTGATATGAGGGTGTTCTTTTCCTCCTGCTACGCCTCTCTCAGCCCCTACTTCATCATTTCCTCCAACAAGAAGGTCAAGGCGAAGGTCGTGTGTGCAGCTGAGCAAGAGCAGCCATCAACGGACAATCAGGAGACGAGTGACAAATGACTCCCTCTCTATCTTGACAGGCTGTTGACTGACCTGCAAAACAGCAGAGTTGTACTCTCAGTCAGACCTTATCATTTTGAAACCATGCGGTTTGCCATGTGGTTTATGATCACCAACATTGTCATAAGAGCTGAAACAATTAAAGCTTATCAATCAGGAAATTAATCTGCATCATTTTTTTTTAGAAGTGATTAATTGTTGAAGTCATTCATCAAGTAAATATACCAAACATCCCCTCTTATTAGATTCTTGGTTGTGATAATTTGCTGCTTTTCTTGGTTTTTTGTGATTGTAAAATAATTGGCCTTTCGTACAAAGGCAATTAGAATAGCCTCCATTAAGGTCACCAATGTCTCGAGGATTTTAGAGGTTTTCTTGTCCTGTGGAGATACAGTTTCCTGTAAATTTCACATAGTATTTTTTTCTTTTGCCTAGTTCAAATAAAAGTAAAAGTAAAAAAAAAAAAAAAGTAAAAATGATTAATAGGACTACCAGAAACAAGTTGATAATTAGATAATTAATAACTAGATTAGACTGTTTGTTTGGTATTGTTAGTTGCAGCCTAATCAAAGCTACTCTCTCTGGCTCGCTGTTCTCTGATTGGCTAAACCATGTCAAAGAGTATTTTATGTCCATAGTAATGTCTCCCAGGCAGCTTTCCCTCTACTTGTGTGCGACGAGCTTCTTTGGTCAAATGTGTACGCTAAATTATAGAACACAAACTGCTGATCCAAGGTTAAAAGCTGAGGTAGTGGTTTATTTTCTGTCAATTTAACCTACAGAAGACGATTTTAGACGTAGCCTGAGCTAGCGAAAACTGCCTGACAGACAACGCTTAGAGAATTAAACAACCCAATGAAGCACAACAAACCCCGGAAAAGGGAAGCGGAAGACAAACGTTAAACAGCGAGAGTGAAGTTAGCGCACAGTAAACAACATCTGAAATAATCCGTAACTAGACGTGCAGAGTTCAAAAGGAAACTGTTTATAAATGCGGCATTTATAAGTCATTAATGGCGTCGAAAAGTGGCAGTTGACGTAAGGCGCGTGGCTAGTAGTTGGCTCAACCTGACAACAAGACGTTAACTGTAACGGTAACTGACGACAAAGTATTTAACGACCAGCTTGTGATGGTGACTAAATGTGCCCTCCAGTTTGTGCCAAATCAACCCGTACTGCATTATATCAGGTATTATATTATATATATATATATATATATCAGGTGTTACAGTGATTTAACGTTAACTGATGCTTCGTAAGCTCAACTGCTCTGTTTGTGAACAGTTATATTTAGTTTCTTTTGTCTGGTTCAGTATCTATGCATGTTTTTTTTTTTTGTTTGTTTTTTTGTGTAGTGAACAAATCTGGATTTGTGCCCGGTCCTCTCTCTTTCCTGCGCTCTTTGTGAAATGACCTGATTCCGACTTCACTGGTTCCAGCATCTGTTGACAATGGCCAGAATAGCCTGGTATCAAGAGAAGGTAAGACAAATAAGCTGTCACCTACAAAGCTAAAGAAGTAGCTTTAAAAAGCATACAGCTATGTCCAATAAACGAAAGTCTGGTTATATGTGATATTGGCACAGAAACTACTATATGTGTCTTTTTCAATTCACTTTTTCACAGTTTCACTGTTATTATTTCATTTTATTTCTCTTTTTTATACATGCATACCACATCAAACTTAAATTATATTATGCCATGCCATTATGTTTTTTTCTCCCGTGCAATGTTATTTATTTATTTACACTGTACAATTAAAATAAGCTGTATCCTGCAGAATTTCTATCATCTTTTTGGCCACTTCATTAGGTGCACTTGTACAATCTAATGTGATCCAACAACTCTGCCATAAATTCAACTCTTACAAAGCTTTTAATGTTTCAGTTTTTGTTCACGCTTTCAGAGCGGTTGTAGCTTGCAGTAGTGTTAAACTGGAGTGCATTATACTGAGAGGTGTTTCTCATATTAAGACTCTTTCATGCATAACAGAGATACATGAGAGCTGTAATATTGGAAACCACCCCGATGCACTCCAGTTTAACACAACAGCAAACTGCAACCTCGAAAGTAAACTTAATCGTTAAAGATATATCTTTTACAGTGAGTGACACTGAAGTGGCTTGTCAGTATATGTGTATTTCAGTCCGATGCTACACGCCACGTGTATATACATTTCTTGTGTTCTTGTTTCCTTTTCTAGTATAGCTTAGATTTTATTTTATTTCTTATTTCTGAGGATTTTCTCATCCACTTTGTGCAATGTGAGCAGCTGTAATAAGTATAGCTGTATTTTCCTGGTAAGAGGTCATAAATGTCTGTCTCATCATATCTTATCTATATAAATAAAACTGACCGGCCTCTAGTGAATCTGTTTAAAATCTTTGGGGACTGATTTAGATTTATTACTTGTACACCAAAGGAGAATAAATGTGGAAATAATTCTCAATAATTCCCATAATAACCCTAACAGTAACCCTTTTTTTAAATTTATCATCTGTACAGAAAGGCCACGTGTTTTAACTATTCTGATTTTAAATGCCAATTTTTTTTTTAGTCTAGAAAACCCAACATACGCCAGTGCAAGACTGACATGTCGACACTGCTCATTGATCAACAAACCCTCATTTTTAGTCAACACGTGCTTTTTTCCTCTTTTTTCTTCCTCATTTACCTTTTCTGGTTTGGTATGTCTGTGTGCAAACCAAGTAAAGTTAGTACAAACAACATGTGACCTGTTCAGCAGGTTACCATATGTGGAAACATGTATGGGAATGTCTGTCATTGGTGCAAAATTGTGACTCATTGTAATTTTTCTTTGTATCTTATGAGCCATGAGCTCATGAGCACATCATCTGATTTCCTTAAATGGTCAATAAGATCTGATGCCAGGCTGTTAGAGTCATGTAAATACATGTCTGAAAGCAGTGGAATGCAAAAGAAAGAGTTTTTTGCTGATGCCCTACCCTAACTACTAAGTCCTTTTACCTAAAACTCATTTATAATAGCTTGTGTAGGTATATTTTGCTGAAATTATATCGGCTTATAAATATAGAGAACCTCAGTTTGACCACAAGCGCTTATTGAATACCTCCTGTGGTGCTTAATTTTAAGGAAAGAGTTATAAAAGTTCTGTTGTTTCTACAGATCGGGGCCTATGATCAACAAGTCTGGGAGAAATCTCTGGAGCAGGCAGATCTAAATGTAAGACACCTACAAGTTTCTGCAATGAAATAAATCTTTGTGTTTATGTTGTTAATTGCCTCTCAATAAAACTGTCGTTCATGCAGGGTTTGGACAGCAAGCCAAAGAAGACAGGTCACATCAAACCAGACCTCATTGATGTCGACTTAGTAAGAGGTGAGGGTCATTTGAGAGGAGTTCTCCGCCTGTTGTTCTGCTTGTTTCACTGTTTATATGTCCTGTTTTTGTAGCAAACAACAAAAAACTGTTTGTGTTGCTGAGATCTATCTGTGTTCTGTCTAACTTTCCCATTTCTCCCCTCAGGGTCAACATTCAGCAAAGCCAAACCAGAGAGTCCCTGGACAGCTCTAACTCGGAAAGGTCTGGTCAGAGTGCTGCTGTTCCCGTTCTTCTTCCAGTGGTGGATCCAGGTGACCTCCAAGTCCATCTCTTCATGTATCCTCGTGCTGTACTTCATGCAAGGTGAGGTCACTGCTTTTAATCTATGTTCTGTTCACACTGAGACTGTGAGTTCTTCAGAAAACTACCTGAAATTTGAAGATTAATTTAAATATTTACACAGTTACAAATAACAGGGTACAAGTACTAGTGTTGTAAAATTACTCACTCCTTGTATTTTAGTGAAAATATCAGTAAAGGGCAACTTTTGTATTTTTTCTGGCCCCTATTTTTCTATGTCTTTGTATCTGAGAGACTTATGAGGACAGCAGTTTTTAAAATTTGACCAGTACTGAGTGTGAGCGCTGCAGCCAGCAGCCACAAAATGGTTATGATGTAATCCTTATGGGCAGTTGTGCATTGTCAACGTACTGTGCGTCCACTAAAAGTGCTTGTTTTTGCCACTAACAGGCTCAAATTGTTGTTCAGAAGAGGCTCAGGCTGTCTGACAACATCATGGAAAGGACCCTACAAGGATAAATCTTTTTGTTTAACCAGGAACAGCTGTTATAGGCTCCAATTTTATCGCAAAACTCAACAGAAACTTGGCAGAAATAAAATAAAGCACTCCAAAACCAACAATCCAGCAATCACCAACTCTGGTTTGGTCAAAATAAACCTATATAGTCCATGTAAAGAAAATCTGACTGCATATTTTCCCTGTCATTGCTACAAGATGCCGTTGCATATAAGAGACGTCCCGTGTCCCGTTAGCGGTGTATTTTTTCTCTGGATTCCGCTCAGGAAATGAGAGCAGTCTAACGTTACATGCACTGACATTAGATAACACACATGAAAATGATGAAAAACCCTAATGTGATTATGTATAGTACACGATGTAAAATCACGTTACTATGCGCTAAGTCACCTAACGTTACTGTAATCACTGTATTATTTTCAGATCTGCATTAATATGGCCCTTCACAATCCACTTCTTCTTCATCACTTCGTTTTTTGGAAACTGAAATAAAGTAATGGAGCTGTTGTGCAAATTCTGGCATCCAGGGAAGATGCATCTGCAGGATCTTGAGGGCATAGCTAGCTAGCAACGGCTGTGATAACTGAGTACATGATGAGTGTTGCAATTCAAAAAAAATGAGTTGAAGGCTGTTATACCGTTGCGCTAGGGGGCGGGGGTATGCTCACCTCAATGTGTCATGCAGTCTCGTTTTAGGACCACGTAAACTGAAAACTGATGCCTGACCTCTCTCTTCTGTCTCTCCCAATATTTTTACATCTTATCCTGTCAATTTAGAGCTTTAATAAATTACCAAACTTGACATGCACATCAAGACATCAAGCTTTAAAACTTACAAAGTAGGAAGATAATCTGCTCACGTTCTGTTTAAAGACTTTTTAACAGTTCCTCTAATGAAACAGCACTGCTGCTGATGAAAAATCCTTCATGAGGGTGCAAAAGGGATTTTGAATTTTCCCTTTTGACTTCAGGCACACAATTTCAGACTTATTGAAAGTGATTAAAAGAAATAAATACAGCAAATGTCATTTTATACATACTAAATTCAGTATCTCCATTTGTCACAGCTTATATTCAATTATATGCAACAACAAACACGTACCCCACCACACCTGTGCAACACAGATAGACCTCATTAGTAAGCATGAATTCTGTAATAATGGTTCCCCTAAGAGACCGTTTTGTTTGCTGTTGCCAAATGTTTTGCTCTCTCCAGTGGCAGCAGTGGTGTTGTACTTGGAGGTCCCGGGGGCGAGTGCCAGCGAGGTGTTTGGGCCCATGTGTCTGATGCTGCTGCTGGGTACCGTGCACTGCCAGATTGTGTCGACTGAGTCCAGCCGGTGGCCCTCGGGCAGTCCAGCTTCCAGCTGCACCACCAGCCCCGCGCGCAGAAGGAGGTGGGTTTCCTCATTGTCAGGCACAGCACACTCATTTGCCTTTACCAACACACTCTCACCTCTTGGCACACGCATAAACCCTCACATTACGCACACAAATAGACCAGGAGACCTTTTAATCATCTAAAACTCTTAATAATGGTTTGTAACAGCTGCTATATGCTCAATCGCTTTGTCCTTGACTGCTATGTTTGTCTCTTTCAGGCCAAGGAAAGGCAGGGGAGTGAAAAAAACAGAAGAAAAGACTGACAGCGCGGACACAGAGCAGCAGGAGCCCTGGCAGTTTGAGGAAAGCCAGCGATTATACAGGAATGAAGAGAGGATGGTACAGTTAATCATCTCACTAGTCACTATCAGTACAGTGGTATGAAGCAAAGAAACTCGTGATAGCAATAAAAAATAATTTACAATTTAAAAAAAAAAAAAAAAACAGGCGTAGAGACAGGTTGACTGTGGACTGTGTCTGGAAAGTAGTTAGAAATGAATCTCAGTTCAGCAGAAAAATAGCACCAATATAGTTAAAGATCAAAAATGAACACCTGCATCTTCGACTTCTGACCACTCTCAACTGTGACTCGAACTTCTAATAAATATTAAGGGATATTTTACTGGCGATCATTAGATTATCAGATGAGTATTCTGTTAATTTCCTGTAGTACAGGCTTGTATTCAAAGCTGCTCTCACCCTCAGGTCTTTAATTCCACTCTGATTTAAGGTTTGAACAAAATCTACTTTCAGTGGCTTTTCGGTGCACCAAAAAGTGTGACAAAGTCCACTCTACTGGCCTAGTGTCTAATGAATATCCATATACAGTATATATTTTTATTTTTTATTTCTTTTCATTACTGGAAAACATCACCTTTTTTAAATCTTAAGTTATAATGTGGAATACTAATTTGAAAAATGTTTCCGACACGAGTACATTAAAATATAAATGTAGTTATAGTTTTTTTTGCATTTGTGGAGCTTGTTTCGGAATCCGTTTTTACGTTGTACGTGTGCCTTGATATTTTCTGACAGAACAAAAGAAAGTCAGGATTTGGTGCATCTGACGAGCTCTCCAGTGAGGAAGAGGAGGGAGTTCAACAGATGGAAGTAAATCTTCCAGCCTCTCATCAAGAGAGACACCCTGCTACAACATGGCCGACATCTGCACCCATCACTTCTGTTAGGAAGAGGAAGTCTAACCCCAAACCCACAATAAGACCTCAGGTAAACCTTATTTTTTACACTGTGTGGTAATAAACTGAAATCATATGGAATATTTTTAGTACACACAGTGATAAAGTTGGATTTAAATATGTACCTTACATCAGCTGTTTGATTAAAACGACTCTTTATACACTGAAAACAGGAAGGCAGCGGGGCTTCCATCAAGATGAAGCCTCGAGAGTTGGAGCGGCTCAGGCCGAACGTGGGCTCTCGCCCTGCCTCTGACACTGATGACACAATGTGGGAAGAGCTGCTCCAAGGGCCTGACTCCGCCTCCACGGCGAGCAGTGACAGTGAGGGGAACGGGAGGTTCAACGCTGGCATGGCGATCCCACAAACCACCACTCTGAGCAGCGATGATGAGAGCCTGCAGCAGGGAATCACCGGAGTAAGACTGGCAAAATCTTAAATACTCTTCTTCAACTGGTCTCATCTTGTCTTTGCCTTTGAATTTCCTAAGTCAGCATGTTGGTACATTTTACTCATTCACTCCTAGAGCAGATATAAGTCATGTTTAATGTTGTAAAATCATTACAGATCCCAGTTGCACACATTACACACCACGATTACACTGCACGTCATTTGTTGCCTTTCATTTCAGAACCAGCTGTCCTGGCTGCAGGCATGTCACCCATCCAAGGACCGTGTCAGTGCCATAATATGGGAGCAGGGCGAGTGTAAGAAAGCAGACATGTCAGTATTGGAGATCAGTGGGATCATCCTCACTCGGGTACACATTATCCTCTTTACGTTGGTATTGATTTTGTGGGTGAAGATTGCTGTGAGTTACAAATCCTAAACAGCTTGCACAGCTTAATGTAGGACTTAAAAGCCTGCCAGTGCTCTTATTAAAAATGTGGCAGGAAATAATTATGTAATTGTAAGTCAGTAATGAAATAAAGTGGCAGATAAACATTTTATGTAATTACTGAGATGCCAAACTGTTATATCCTCTCTCTGTGAGCTGTTAGACAGTTGTAGACATTTGCAAAATCACATTCATTCATTTAACACAGTTATTCTGTCACAGCATAACAAGATGTCTCCTGTCTCTCTCTCTCTTCCTTTCTTGTGTTTCTTACCCTCAGGTGAAGTTGGTGGAGCAGGGCATGGGTTACCTTGTGCTTGGTGGCCTGATGACCGCCACCCTGGCGCTGCTACCCTTCGGTTTCCGGTTGGCTCAGCGACTGGACGTGTCGAACCTCGGCTCCCTGTCCCCAGCAGAGCTGGTAGAGATGGCAGTGGGGCCGCCTGACGCTCAGGCCTACGTCTTTTTCTTCATCACAGCGGTGCAAAGAGTCTGCCTTACGGGACTGTTCTTCTTCATGATGTGTGTGGCGGAGAGAACGTATAAACAGGTGGGCCAGCGGTGGTATCATATTGTTTCAAGCATTCTCTTGCTCTTTATTTCCACCTATGTCTTTCCACATGCGTTTTTATTTACTATTATACATTAAAGGTCCAGTGTAGGATTTAGTGGCATCTGGCCTTCCCTCCCCTTCCTCGGGCTACTGTAGAAACATGGTGGACTATATGGAAGAGGACCTGCAGAATACATAGACATGAAAGGCTCATTCTGAATGGAAATATTTTCAGTTGATTATACACTCATGACAACATTTTGAATTTTATGTTCCATTTCTGCCATTTCTACATTTTACACACTGGACATTTAAAACAGCCTCTATTTCAACCCTTTGAACCTAATTGAGGCAATTTGTGTCAAAAATCACCTTCCTTCTTCTCAGTGTCATAACTCCATCTCCTAAAAAATCCACTCCATCTATTGCCTCATAATCTCTTATTTCAGTATTTCGTGCCTGTCTAGACATGTACAAACAAAGAAAACAAAGCAAAAACAAAAAAAGGGTTCCAAAATATTAATCATTAATTGCATCGACCCCACTTATCGATCCATTATTTTATGTTAGCTCTTCTTCCCTCTAGTGGCAGTTAAGAGGTGGTATCTGTAGACGGTCTACTTAAACAGTATCACCTAGTTGAATCTGTTCAGGATTATTAAATTCTGTCTCCGTGTGCACGTCCATGTTTCTCACCAACAGAGACTCTTATTTGCCAAATACTTCAGCCATCTCACTTCTGCTCGCAAGGCCAAGAAATCTGAGATCCCTCATTTCAGGCTAAAGAAAGTCCAGAACATCAAGATGTGGTTGTCACTACGCTCTTTTCTCAGGGTTTGTATTCGCCTGTTTTTTTTTATTACTCTACATTGTTTCACCACTGGATGGTTCACATGGCCATTGTTTGTAACGGTGCGTCATTGTCCTACTTGTTCATTACAGAGACGAGGGCCGCAGCGCTCGGTTGACGTCATTGTTTCCACTATCTTCCTCTTAGCCCTTTCCATTTCATTCATCATTTGTGCCCAGGTCAGTCCTATCCGCTGGAGCAGATCACATCTCCTTAGAGAGCACAAATTAAATTTGTCAAATAGCGACTCTTGAATAGAGATGAAATAACAGCAAGACAGCCACACAACATGCAACAATCTAATCATACTACCTGAATGAAGAAGAGCTTTGAAGCTCAGATAAGAAAAAAATATATGAGCTCTGCTTGATGCAGAGAAATTTTATCAAAGGTACAAAGATTATGAATACAGTTTGTTTTTCCCTTCCTCAGCTTCTGCACAGCCACAACACATTCCTAGAGTCTATGACAAACTGGGAGCTGATGGTGTGGGGCTCCTCCCTCATCCTCTTTCTGTTACGGCTGGCCACGCTGGGCTCCGAGACCAACTGCAAATACAGCAACTCCTCAGTGCTGCTCACGGAGCAGGTACGAATCTGTGCCCGAGTTTCAGGTCACTTCCCACTGGGTTCAGCACTTCGTCCAACACCATCCACTGATTGATTGATAGTTGGCAGCAATAAATGATTATGTCTTTATTTACAGTGTGGTTAACTGTTCTTGGTTGCAGATCAATTTGTATCTCAAGATGGAGAAAAAGCCCAATAAGAAAGAAGAACTCAATATAGTGAACAATGTTTTGAAACTAGCTACCAAACTGATGAAGGTAAGCAGAATATAGCTGGTTTGTTTTTTCTATGAAACTATTTTTTTCCTCAAGGTGCGGGTAGCCATGTTGTCAAGTTTAAATAAAACCATATTCCCCCTGACCTTCCACAGGAGCTGGATACTCCGTTCAGACTGCTCGGTCTGACCGTGAACCCTCTGATCTACAACATCACCAGAGTGGTCATCCTGTCCGCTGTCTCTGCTGTGGTCAGCGACCTGTTCGGCTTCAACATCAGAGTGAGAGTCTTTCTTAAAGCTCCTTAGTTTCTGTAATGACGCAAGAAGACAGAAAGAAAGAGATGAAAAGACACGCTTAGCACAAAGACTGGAAGCAGGGGGAAACGGCTAGCCTGGCTGTCTCCGGAGTTCAAAAACGCACACACCAGCACCTCGAAACTAACCACAGCTTGTTTCTGCATTTCTGTTTGTGTATGAATTAAACAAAAAGGTGTAGGTGTAATTTTAAACTTTGAAGTCTTTATACTAAGCTAAGATGAGCTAATTGCCTCCTGGCTCAAGCTCCATATTTATTACCCAGATAAGAGAATTGTATCGATCAGAGCTCTCTGCAAGTAACCAAATTAGCGTACTTCCCAAAACGTTGAACTGTTCCTTTACCTGACCTGTGATTATTTGTTTGTCTGTAAAATGTCTCTAATGTAAGTTTAATCTCTTCTGCTTCCTTTCCAGCTGTGGAAAATCAAGTCTTAATGTGAAAAAAAAACAAAAACGGCAAACCACTAACAGTCGGACACTGAAGACCAACAACAAGTTCCCTTTGTCTGCTACAGACAGCCAGTCATCTACAAAAAAAAAAAAGTGCAAACCTACTGACATTTTAGTCATTGTCTGTGCCTTCCGACTGAGACTTGTGTCTCTTGTGTCATCGACAAGCCTGAGATGCTCTGACAATCGCTCACACACCCATTACTGGCGCCTCGGCTGATGCGGCAACACACAGTTTCCATCAGCCCACTAACACAGTGCCTAACCTTTGACCCTTGAATGTTCCTCAGTATGTGGTTAAATATAGGAGTGAGTTGAGGTCTGACATCATTTCAGGCTTCTGCGGCGAAGTGAAAATGTAAATGATTAAAAAAAAAAAAAAAAAAGCAGACGGTAATGTAGATAGTTTTAGTCTTAATCGCTGGTGGTTCTTAACGGTTAACTGTAAAACAAGATATGTGCTGTGTAAAGCCAGTAAATAAAATGTAATCACATCAAATGGAAGATGAGTTGTTAAAAGTTCTGAAATGAGTTGTCATAGGACTCAACTTTGAACCTTTTGTACTATTTAAGGAGGAAGCTTTGTGATTGTAAGTGGGCTTTATTTATTTGGGGTTCTGTGTAAGCGCTTAAACTTGTAATGGTACCTGTAAGACATGACTCTGACCACTATCTGAATTTTGTATTGAGGACCATTGTTAAATAAAATAAAATAAAAACTATGCACAATGAGTTCTGCTTGAACATGTTTCATAGAGGTCAATAAATGTTGTTTGTTTTTTTAATCACCTATGGCATCGGTTTTAGTTCTCTTGACATTCTTTGCAGAGCCTTTGTTATTTTTTCACATTGTATCAGTGATACTGGGCTGTGCATTGACGTAGATCTATTATCAACGTTACGGTAGAGGGAAAAAAAAAATGACGTAGAGGCACACCTCCAGCTTGGAAGGACATCAGCCGGCCGAGGAGGCACCTCAGCACCAAGGACAGGCCGACCAGATAGGCTCCTCCGGCCGCAGCGGCGGACGCAGTCTCTCGGTCCGGCGCATCGTACCGACGGTGTGAGGAGGCGGCGTCCGCAGAGGTGTTTGTCAGGCAGGACTCATCGTTTATCTATCGAAGAGGTAAATAATGAATTAATGTGGTGCTGTTGTAAATGCTCTTATGATCTGGTGTCGCATGAACTCAGTCACCACGGTTAGAGAGAAAATCACAGCTCGCCTTCCTGCGGCTCTGTAAATACAGTGCGTTCAGCCAAGCGCCTTTTTTCTTCTCTTCCTTTAACAGATGATGTGGCAGCGCCTTCATCTTTATCCTTTGCTCCTCTGGTTTGCATCCTCGCTCGTTACCGGGTTTAAAAGTCCATAACATATTTTTAGTAAAGCCACAGCTTTGTGCGTGTGTGTGTGAGAGAGAGATTCTAGATGCTACATGTGTGCCTCTGTTTTAGATCAGCTTGGATTCCTCCAACCCTCTGAGAGAGACAGCTGAGCTGAATTCAACATGTCAAGCACACAGATAGACAACATCTCTGCAAACTCTGAAGCAAAGAAAACAGACCTGAGAATGAATGAGAAGAAATGCTGTAAGTAAAGCCCCCCACACACACAGAATTAGATTTGTGCAAACTCTTCTGCATGGCTGCTTTAAAGGGTCTACAGGTGCATGCGTGTAACGCAACACCTCTTATTGTTCACTTTGGATTGAATTTATAAGTTGCTTCTTAATCACCTCTGTGGGATGAAGTGAAGCTTATGTGATGCCTTCTATGGTTTCCACGGTTTTCTTCCCAGGACAGTTCTTTTTTTCTAATTTCCTCAGATCTCAGCCTACACATGATATCTGTGTCCACACATAACCTAGTTATTAGACTCTCTGAATCCTGCAAGGACAACAACAAAATGCACACTCCGTTTTACTTTATTCATAATTAATCTGCCTGTTATGCAGCATTTTTTTTTTTTTTAGCTTTTGCCATACATGGTCAGATATCATTCATAAAACTGTGTATGTTTTCTCTTAACGTGCTTGACAAGTGTTTATCTGTCTCCTGTGTAGCGTGGGCCTCCTATATGACTAACTCCCCAACAGTGATCGTAATGATCGGCCTGCCTGCAAGAGGGAAGACGTACATGTCAAAGAAACTCACACGTTACCTCAACTGGATTGGAGTCCCAACCAAAGGTAGACATAGACCTGTGTCTTCCACTTTATGCTGACTGTAAATTCAATGCACGTGTTTCAAATTAGAATTGATGTAGCCATCTTGTACACATTAAACTCAGGAATAAAATATATTGTGTTATTCACACTGTAGCAATGTTATTTGGCCATTTTAAATCAATATTTTAAATTGAATTTTATGTGAATGTGTTCAGTTTGTAGCTTTCCTATAATCTGTAACACTGGCTTTTAACCTGCAGGTGGATGATTGTTTTGAAGTCAGATATAATCAGGTGTAATAACAGAATAAATATATTGAAGTGTGCAGCAACCAGCCGTACATGACATGTGACATGTGTGTACATTTGTACTTTATATCAGAACATTTCAGAATAGGAGAGTAATTTGTAATTAGTTACAAAACTTTCCCTCCCTTCCTTCAACCTTTAATCAAGAACAACAACAGCCGACTGTTAATGTCATTCATTTATTTTTCAGTGTTTAACTTAGGCGTGTACCGCAGAGAGGCTGTCAGAGCTTATAAGTCCTATGATTTCTTCCGCCACGACAATGAGGAGGCCATGAAAATCAGGAAGTAAGTTCTCACGATTATGTTCACATATTATTTATCTAACATTAAGGGAAGCTGTAGCATCTGTACTCTCCGAGTACGTTTCCCCTAGTCAACATAGGTCTGTTCGGTATTCTGCAGCCTCCACTGCTGCATCAGTGACTAAGCTGTTTTTAAGCCAGCAGTCGATACTCAGCCAGGGTCAGCACAGTGTTCATGCTTGGCCCTGATCTGTACTTAATGTGCACACACAGACAGACACGCCACATGACAATGTATCACCACTAAAATTATGTGGTTACTCGATCGACTGCTGATTTCTGGAAAAAAGACTAACAAAGAATAAAACTGTTTCTTTCCCTCACGGGCTTAACCAGGGGTTGTAATTGAAATTGGTTTTTGCGGTTCATGGCTATCATGAAAATGTGACAGATTGCTGACAGCACGCCACTGCTGAATTGTGACCTAGATATTAAATAAAGCTGCCGCTGTCACTCTGAAGCTGACACAAGCCCTCCAGGGTGCTGCATTGGTATCCAACCTGGGTCAAACAGCAGCTGTGAATAATTCTGGAGTTTGCTTTTTTGCTATTGGAAGTATCAGTTGGGTGGAGTTTAAAGGAATAGTTCAACTTTTATGTGAAATACATACTTTTTTTTTTACTTTCTTTCTGGCCAGCTGGACGGACTTTACTAAAAAAAAAAAAATGTCACTAGATCATCTTTAATATAAATTGTTCCACTGAGTTAAAGTTGTGAAAATGGACTTGCGGGTTTTCTTGTACAGAGTTTGACGAAAAGATTGATAAAACTCTCATATTTGTCTTTTAAATGTAAAGCTAGCGCCAGCAGCCTTTTAGCCTAGCTTAGCATAAATACTGGAGAAAAGGGAAAAGTGTTAGCCTCCACCTATCAGCATCCCTAAAGCTACTTCATTCTCTGTTTGCAGTCTTTAGAGGTCCAGTGTGTGAGTTTTAAAGTGCTTTATAAGCAAAATATAGCCAAATTGGAATATTATAACCATAACTATGTTTTTCTTGGTATAATCATTTGAAAATGAAAATCTTTATGTTTTTATTGTTTAGAATGAAACTTTTATATACTGACAGGTGCTGCAGGTCTTCTGTCACAGTCCACCATGATTAACCACCACGTTTCTACATTAGCCCGGAACAGACAAACTAAACACAGGCTCTAGAAAGGGTCTTTTGTTTCTCGTGTTTCACAGTGACCGTAGTTTCTTGTTTCTCCTTTAAGCTAAGCTAAATGCTGCTGGCAGTAGTTAGACATCCAACTCTCTGCAAAAAAAGAAATAAGTGCATGTTCTGTTCTGTAAATCCTGCCTGCCAGGTGACACCAAAAACATGGCAGCTTTGTCAAAAGAATAATAAAATAAGGAAATGTGCACGTTAAGACCTAGAAGTATTATAAAGCATGTAACCAGGTCACTGTTTATGGAAGAATGTCTGTCTACATAGTTGGACACAACCAGAGATTGTGATCCAACTGATAACTGATTTTTTTAACCCAAATTACATGGATATCTCTTACACAAATATTCTACAAATAAGCTGTTAATCTTTGTGTAGATTAACAGTCTATTTGATGGGCAAAAGGGTAAGAATATAATACAATACAATAAAAATGACCAAATACTAGAAAAGCAATGAGAAACAAGTTCAACATGATCCCAGTACACTATAATACTAGTAATACTTTATTTTCTGACATTTTCCATATCATTTATGAATCATACATCCAATGTAAAGCGGGATTGAGGATTTTAGTGAATGAGAGCATACTGAGGCTCTTAAAGAACCATGTTTTCTCTGCCACAGGCAGTGTGCTTTGGTAGCTCTGCAGGATGTGAAGGCGTACTTGACGAAGGAGGGAGGTCAGATCGCGGTGAGTCCTATCTATCTCTGCCGTTTTGTCCATCTGTCTCTCTGTGTGTTGGCTCATTTCCAAAAGATTTAAAGTGTCCATAACAGAAATTAATCCCAAACTATCCTTTTACACCTACATCATGCATGAGAAATATGTTCTTTATTTTTCCTCCTTTGTGTTTCTTTTATCAGGTTTTTGATGCAACAAACACAACAAGAGAACGACGAGACCTCATTCTGGCTTTTGTGAAGGAGAATGCATTCAAGGTAAGATTGGCTACATTTAAAATATGTTTATTTATATTTTGTAATTATTGTATCTTTTTCCTTCCTGACATTTTAACATTCACCATCTGCATGGAGCAGTTTCCTAGAATTGAATTGAGACCGTGTAACATTTGATGACCAGAAGTCTCTGTGGCCCCAAGTGGTTACAAGATGACTGCTCATTTACTGTCATCTATCAAGTTTATTTAAAGTCAGCTGACTTCGAAAAGCACAAAAAGGAAAAGTACTCATTAATATCAGTTAAGACTAGATTGAGTTTTAGAAATACTTTTATTGGCATCCAGTGGAGTTTTTGACCACTAGTAGCGCCATGTTTGATTGCATTTCCTTCTCAAGACTGCAGATGCAAGTCTGAATACAAGTTTAATTTTGGTAAGAATTAGTGAATGTAAACTCTCTCTAATCTCTGGCGATATCATGTTGTTGTGATTTGACTCTTTCAGGAAGCTTTTGCATATGTTGATCCTCTGAGCTGCCCTTTTTCTAACAGGTGTTCTTTGTGGAGTCTGTGTGTGACGACCCAGAGGTCATTGCTGCTAATATACTGGTACGATCTCACATCACCGACGAGACTTTAAGGTTTGACTGTGACCTCTCGTCAGGGTCAAACCCGTAATCTATTAATAATCCCACTATCTACAGTGTTATGTAAAGGCTACAGTGCTTTCTCACATTGTCTGAATGTGCTGAATACCTGTAACAGGAAGTGAAAGTATCCAGTCCTGACTACCCTGAGAGACACAGAGAGAGAGTAATGGATGACTTCCTCAAGCGAATTGAGTGCTACAAGGTTACGTACCAACCATTAGACCCTGATGATTATGACAAGTAAGAACTGATCTTGCTTCTACTTATGAATGCTTTTTTAGACATGACTTAATTTGATACATATAAGCGTTTGCATCTCGTATATAATTGTGTGGAATTGCAGTTGCAGTTCATGAAAATAAACACTAGATGGTGGTACTGAACAGCAACTCACCTACATGATTCACTGTCACCTGCAGGGACCTGTCTTTCATCAAGGTGATGAATGTGGGCCGACGTTTCCTGGTGAACCGGGTGCAGGACTACATCCAGAGTAAGATTGTCTACTACCTCATGAACATCCACGTGCACTCTCACTCCATCTACCTGTGTCGACACGGAGAGAGCAACCACAACGTCGAAGGCCGCATCGGAGGAGACTCCGAGCTTTCTCCTCGAGGGAAACAGGTGCGATTGCCTGGGGTCCTCTTTCATAATCTTCATTTTATGAACTGCTAAGCCACTGTCTTCTGAAAACCCAATTACAAGCCTCTCTCTGGGAGATAGCTCAAAGGGATAAGATGTGCTTAACTGCAATATTATGAACTCCTGAGTCGTGACCTTTATCACATTAAATCATCTCCATTTCCTTTTTTTTTTCTCTGTCCACTGAACATGAATCTAATGAAGCGGAAGTACCATAAAACCTCTTCATCTCTCTCACATCCCAGTACGCCCATGCCCTGCGAGATTTCATTGAGGAGCACAAACTGTCAGATTTGAAGGTGTGGACGAGCCAACTGAGAAGAACCATCCAGACAGCGGAGGAGCTGGGAGTTCCTTATGAACAGTGGAAGATACTCAACGAGATTGATGCTGTCAGTATCCTGTCATCTAACCTCCCACATTTTACAATTCTTAGAATCATTAGAGATTCACGGAGCTCTGGTTCAGATAGACAGAAACTATGAAACTTTATTTTTCTGAGACGGATTAGCAGGGAAAGAAAGGAAAGAGAAACAAAAGGCCTGAAGGAAAGGTTCAAAAAGGTGCTCATCACGGATAAGACCAAAAAGTCATATTAAAAGCTTCTATTTATAATGTTGACTTGTTTCAACATCACAGGGTCAGGACAATAACATTAAAAACAGATTACGTACACCTGGTACTCTACATAGACAATGCACTGGATGTGTGTAATCAGTCTGTTTGCTGTGAAACTGACTGTGCCCTGTTTTCAAAAGATACTGCTGCTGTTCTTCCTCCATGTGAACTATATTTAAATCCTGCAGCCATGTTTTCTTGGCTGAGAAGTTAAAATGAAGTGGGGTTTTTTTAGGATTCCATTCAGTTGTGTCTTTGACATTAAGACAAATGCTCCGTTATGCTTGTGCAGGGTGTATGCGAGGAGATGACTTACGAGTTGATCCAGAAGACATTCCCAGAGGAGTTTGCTTTGAGAGACCAGGACAAGTACCACTATCGCTATCCAGGAGGAGAGGTGACTTGACACAGTTCTTTGCCATTCACAGTTATGCCATTTTCAGCATGTAGGTTGCTAGCTTGGAGTTTGTCGTTATTTAAAGTAGCCACAGGGACTTTGAAAAGGGCAACACGAAGACAGCAGAAGGGATGCCGACTGAAATAGTCAGTCTATGGCTGACTTGAGCCTTTTATATCCACAGTCTGCCATGTTTCATGTTTCTACAGTAGCCCAGAATGGACAAACCAAACACTGGCTCCAGAAAGGACCTTTTGTGAGTTTCCCAGCCACCATAGATTCCCCTACATGCTTGGAGGGGGATGGTTAAGTAAGGGGTATGCAGTTGGTTGCAGTCTGAAACCTCACCACTAGATGCCACTAAATCCTTCACACTGGACCTTTAATGATGGCTGAATTCCATTTAGCTGCTTTTGTCCTGGTATTATTAATATTATGCATTATGTTGGCTACATAGCTTTCTGCGGCAATGTTATAAGCTTCTCTTCTCTTTCTGCAGTCATACCAAGACCTTGTTCAACGTTTGGAGCCGGTTATCATGGAGTTAGAGAGACAGGGCAACGTGTTGGTCATTTGCCACCAGGCTGTGATGCGCTGTCTGCTAGCTTACTTCCTGGACAAGAGTGCAGGTCAGATAAACACACATAAGTGTGCATACATAAACGTACTAAATCATATAGCAGATGATAAACTGTTGTACTCTCTTCTTCGTCCCATAGAAGATCTGCCGTACATGAAATGTCCGCTCCACACAATCCTCAAGCTAACCCCCGTTGCGTATGGTAGGTCTTTACTTAAGACAAATCATAAGACTGAATTATGTCTCATAAGATGCACATTTTATTTAAATATATCCTATTTTTTATGTTCTAGGTTGTAAAGTGGAAATGTTTTATCTTAATGTGGAGGCAGTAAACACACACCGAGACCGGCCTCTTGTAAGTCGCCCTGAATCCGGCTGAGAAATCACATCGTTGCATAAATGTGCCTTCAGCATTGCTGCATTAAAGCCTCAAATGTGATCATATATACAAAATATGTGTTTATCGTTTACTTACACAGTATTAATTCCAAACCTACCAGCAAATCTCAACATCTAATCCAAAGTCTAATTGGCTCTTTGTCTTGTTTGTTGTGTCTGCTAGTTGAATGCAATCACACTTCATCCCCTATATGTGAGCCTTTGCTTCCTTTGACTCCCTCTCTGTTTTGTTATGTCCCCTTTTTATCTTTAATCCTCTCATGATCAATCAGTCTGGCTTGAGCGGTGAGCTAATGAATGTTAAGTCAGTTGGTAATATGGTATATTTTACCTCGATGGCAGCAATGGCTGATCGCGCTGCCTTGCTTGGCTGATCTAATCATTACTGTTGCTCTGGTTGCATCCTGATTTTAAGATTATGTGTCCTCTATGAAAGACTGTTCTCATTTACAAGGTTTTCTATCTTGATTGATGGAAGCAGGGTTTTGTCAGGGATGCTCTGTTAACGTTCATTAATGTTTTGTGTTGTGTGGTGGAAAGTATCTGTCACTAAAAACGGCTTCAGTTGTCTCACCTGTTGCTGTGGATCCATGTGGAGAGGACGGCTAGTTTGCTTGGCTGTGTCTGGTCACAGGTGTTCCCCGCTCCCCATCCCCTCACCGGGTGTTGTATGTTCCCTGACCTTTTTTCCTTAACACTTGCGGTATTTCATCTCCTACCAGGGTAAAATCCCGAGGGACTCTGCTCTCATACACCGGCGGAATAGTTACACTCCCTTGTCCAGTCACGACCAGGTCAAGCGTCCCAGGCTCTACAGTGCGGGCAACCAGCCCTGGCTACCGCTCGCCCCCACCCCATCAGCTCTGATGCCAGAGGGACGGCAAAGCCAAGTTAGTGCCAGAGTTACAGGCTCCCCCTCTAAGTCAGTCACCGTCGGCTGTAATCAGTCACCTCCCACCACAGTTGTAACCCTGTGTTTGGCATTCCCTCGTCTCAGTTTTGGACCCTCTCGATGATTTAGTGTCTGTGTTCAAAGTGACGTACTGTACATGGAATCCATCTTTCTATCTATCTCTCTCTCTCAGGGCATGTTTTTGGATCTTGAATGGGTTGCTCTCTTCTTTTGAATGTCGTGCCTGTCTGTTTTCAAAGTCAGATGTTTGTCTGTTTGCATGACATCTGCTTCACCACTGGGCTGTCTCCGGCTTGAATATGCAGAACAGCATGCCTACTTTTTCGCTGAGGAGAGCTCCTCATGAATTAGCCTTTGTGAGATACAAAAGACACACAAACATCAAACAAAGACATCTTTCACTATATTTTCTATTTTCTATCAGTGATAATGAACATGTTAATCAACAATCTATAATTATGATTCAATTTTTTAAAACTGAATTTAGAAATTTGAGAGCAATGTGAGAAAATGAAACATAATACATATACGATAGATTTCAAACTTATTTAAAAATGCATATTCATATTTGTATGTGTTGTGTATTTGTTGGCCTTGCCTTGTGGGTACAGTGCTTCAGCCCTTCTCCACATTTCTATCTATCCATATCTCTCTGTCTCTCTCTCTCTCCACTTTCTTCAAATCTGTCTTACAGCCTCGGATAGGAAGCGGTTGTCTGTGAGTATTTTTGGATACTCGGTACACGTAACCAACCCTTCATTTTCTTTCCCATAATTCAGCTCATTTCATCGTAACACACACATCGATATGTTGTCACAGTGGCTCATTTTTTTTTTATAGTTTTCGGCCTTTGGGTTTCTCTAACCTTACATCACCTTTGCACTTTAATTAGAACACAAGCTGCTATTGGCCTTGTTTCAACTAAGCGGCTCCAAAAACACTATCAGAGAGGTTGTTTAATAAATGGTGGTAATAATTAAACCAGCTTCAATACTTATCAAATCAAAATCAAAATAATTATGTCAGTATTTGTTGTCACTGAGATATGGTTCAGAATGAGAAAATAATGTAGCTATTGTGCATATATTAGTTATTTGATTTCTTTGTTAAGTGTACTAGATTATGATTTGGCACCAGTCACACATGGGATCAGAATGTGATTAATAATTAATCACTTCTCGAGAATGTGCTAAATAAGAATCTCCACTTAATGTGTCCGTTTTATGACACTTCACATGATGACCTAATTTTTGAAATGAGAACTTCTGACTCCTGGGCCCCCCGGGGAAGCTATTAGTTTCCACAAATAGAATTAGCTGCTGTGAGGCATTAATTTGTAAGAGTCAGTGACATTTTCTTTTTCTTGAAGGAGTCCCTGTGCGAAGGAATCGACTTTGACAGCCCCGAAGAAACTAGTGGCTGTGTCCGCTTCTGAGTGAAGACGAAAAAGCGTCGCTCGTCACCGCACAAAACAACTCTCCTGGAAATTAACAGCTTCTTCAGAAAAATCTCAACCGTCATCTCAAACTCTCGGGTTATCTTTACTCTGCATGCCGAAGCTTTGAACTGGAAGCCTTATCATTAGTATCATAAATACTTCTGCATGTGCGGCAAAAATCAATCATCAGTCAATCAATCAGTGTAAATATGGCAATGCCTTACTGAACTTTAAGCATATTGATAGACTTAGCTCCTCTGAATGTAAGGAGAACAAGTTATGCATTATTATGGTAATCAGTTTTCACTATCGCAGAGAGAACATGTGATAAAGTAGATGCTGTAAAAATATTTTTATAATCCAAACAGTCCAGCAGTTCAGCCATCATCTGTTATGTGTTATGTTGATTTGGTTTAGTTTATGTATGAATGTATGCTCTGAAGGAAATTAAAATACTGTACTGAGTTTATTTCCACTGTTTTGGAAGACTTGTATTTTTATGTGCTAGAAAAATACACCACATAGCTGAACATACTGTATACCAGCAGATAAAAAGTCACATACCTACTGTATTAAGCTGGTGTTATCTGTCACAGTGAACACTAAATCCTAAATGATCACCTGGTCACCCGTTATGTTTCTTCTTGCCTCTGTTTTCTAGGAACAAAAACTTAACATGTTGATTGTATGTTAGCTATTTCTTTACTTTTCTGTTCATATTATCAAACATCGCTTCATACGCACATATCTTTAATGTTTAAGTTCTCTCTTGGATCAGCCATTTTTGACACAGAAGTTTCATTGTAATGTTTGACTGTTGGTAAGTTATTGCCATGCTCAAAGCTGCCTACTTGTGCCTTTATAGCAGACAATAAAAGTGAATTTTGAAGTTTTTTTTCATATGGATCTCTGCAGCACATGGCATCTTCCAAATGGAGTCATTCAAATCTGTTACAAGTTGTTTTTATTAAGTGTGAACTTAATTTAATTGTTCTTTGTTTAATGCAAAGTTGTCTCAAAATTATTAAAGTACTGAATGAAATATAGAGAGCCTGTTTTGCTTGATAAATATGAGGCTTCAGTTGTTGGTAGGGAGATAAAATCATTTTTAAAAAAAAATGTTTATGACTGGGGCCTATTGTAAAACCCGTGATCAGTGAGGTCTACTTTTTCAGACCCATTACTGAAAATTCCGAATAAAAATACCGAAAATTCATCGACTACAGCGCTTACTAAAACGAATTGAAACAAGTGATTACTTTGAGAGAGCAAAGGTCGGATGTTATAGCCCTTAGCATAGTTCCAAATATCAATGGGATTTTCAATTAGGTTTTCTGGCTTTCTTTTCACTCCTACTCTCTAGAATAATACCCAACGTAAGGCCTATGGCCCTATAAACATTTTCTAATTAGTAGTAGTAAATGTCCAGCAACATCCCTTGCGTTAGCCTATTAATTAATATGTAATTTCCAATTGGAAATAATAAGTCTTAGAGGAGCAACTGCGTCAAGGGTTGATGTTAGTTTGCTGTCAAAACTATCTACAGTGAAATCACCAGAGGAGGGTAGAATTTCTGTAGGAGTGCAAAAGTTCAATAAAACGTGCATCCACATCAGTGTTAAGATAGCAGAGTTTGTTCTGAAATAGCCCTGTTGTAAGATTCCTACATCAACAACTGAAGAGATATTGGCAGACAGGCTGGGGGTTATTACAAGGTCTACAAAACATGCTCACTTCAGTGTTCTTGTCTGACTGCAATAAAAGATTACCTTTATCCTCAAATATCCTAATCTTTATTGTTGTTATCTGATAAATGTTTGTTCATCACCTGACCCCAAATGGCCCCAAAATGTATCCCTGTATTAGAGAATTTACGGTAGACAGTGTTTTACAAGACAGGGAGCGTCATGGCGTCACATAGACGTAAAGTGACGTTGTACACATCGGTCTCTCACTGGATGCTTATTGTTTGAGGTAGGGCTGCAGTCAACAGCAGGTAAGAAAACTAAATAACTTTACTCACTGTCATTTCACGTAACATACCCTGTCGTGTGTGGATATGTGGGTTGACAGGTGACAGAATTTATCAAAGTGTAACCGGAGGCGAAACGTTTGGAAAAACTGTCCCATTTAACGCCAAGTCAGTGGACAGGTTAGCATGCTAAAGTTAGCAGATGATACATGATATAGCCAGCTAACATTTGTCAATGAGTCCGGACAAATAGGCATGTTTCTATCATACATTTCTAGAATAAATGTCATTTGGCTATTAGTCGAGTTATGTGACAGTTGGTGGAGTTTATTTGCTTGTCGGGGAGGTTTCTAGCTGCTAGCTTCGCCCTATGTGCTTCACTGTGTGTTTGTGTTGCTGTTGAATAAAGTCGTTAACTGACAGAACAAAGACAACAAAACAAAGCAATGTCACTGTCATGTGTTTTATCACGCTGCTGCTGTTCGTCAGCACTTTGATTGTCAGGCCTGAGCCGTTTAGAAAGCGGTGTGAACATCCTGGTTCTTACTGTGTAGCATTGGCTAACGAATTCAATTAGCCAATTCAAGCTAATGTAGCTAACTTAGCTAAGGTTAAATAACCACATCAAGATGTGACTGAAGCAGATTTGCGTTGATGAAGTAAGGCTAGTATACTTAAGTCAAAGAGCGTCATTTTCAAAAGGTAGAAATGAATGGTTTTGTTTGTTCATTTGAATCATCTGTTAGACACTAAGGCGTGTTTGAATATTAGTTACTTTGTGGTCTGGTTGTTGTTTGTTTTTTGGGTCAGTGAACGAGCCCTTTCATTTTAAGAAGCTGTTTGTTTAAAGCATTTCACTAAAATAGGTCAGTCCTCGGTTAAGGTACATATTTGAGTATCTACAGCAATTTCAAATGATACTGACTTTTGTTTAGACTAGCAAACTATATGTAGTGGTGAGACAGGGAATTAGAAAGTGTATTTGGATAACCATAAAACAAAGTCATTACACAGACCATCTTTATTTTGTTCTACTTTTAAATGCATGATTATTACAGCATATATCTGATTTGAAATGATGCCACAAGTTTTTCTTTGAATTTAATGTAACTCTTACTTTGACAGATTTTTTATTGATTTTTTTTTTTATGTCCCATTGTTAGAATAAAACTTAAGTTTAAGACCTGCATACATCACCAAAATAAACAACAACAAACAGTAAACTAGTACTAAAGTAAATTGCACCACAGATGACCCAGTTCTCAAAATGTTATGTCAAATTCGTTAATGAGGAACCGAAAGTGGGACATATTTACTGTTTACAAGATGGCAGCTGGATATGAATACAATTCCACGATCTATTCCAGCTATTTTAGAGCCACTGAGGTCCAGTGTGTATGCTTTAGAGGGCTTTATGTATAGAATATGGCAGAAATTAAATGTAATATGCATGCATGTTTGGGCAGCTGTGAGGTAGAGCAGGTCGTCCATTAATCAGATGATGGGTGGTTCGATCCCAGCGCCTCCAGTCTGCAAGTGTTTCTGAGTAAGACACTGAACCCCAAATTGGTCCCGTAACTCCTGTGTAACTGTAGTTTCTCCTTCATACTTGGAAAAGGAGGAAAATTGTAAGCAATCTGCAACTACACCACTGGATGTAATTCATTTTTACACACTGATCCTTTAAGACAAAAACCTAATAACAAAGTTTATGTAATATTTTTTTAGTAATTGAGTTGTCCAGAGAGTGTCGTCTTGAAAAGCATTATAATCTCTTCAAAACAAATGCTTTGGTGGAAGAGCAAAGTTCATACCAAATATTTGCCATGTCACTGATATGTTATACTGCATGTTGTTGCAGGCAGGATGTTGAGGCTTCGCTGTAAGACCAAAAATGGGAGCCACATAATGCAGGGCTTAACTCATCAGTCATGTGTACAAGAGCTGAAGAGTAAGGTGGAGGAGCTGACTGGCATCCCCTGTGACGTGCAGAAAATTATGGTTGGTTATCCGCCCTCCAGCCTTGATCTTCGAAATGGAGACGCTCACCTCAAGGATTACCCCATCAAATCAGGTATGCTGTCAAACGTTCAAAATATACATGATGCCAAATTCACACCCTTTATTGAATATTTTATTATTTTTATTACATGTTCCTTTCCTTTCTTTTTCCCCTCAAGATTTTATTTTGAAAAAAAAATCTTGAAAAAAAATTTGCTACATTTTTTTTTTTTTGTTATTTCAGTGAACTGACCCTTTAACGCAACCCACATTAATACTTTTAATTTAATAACTGGATAGCTGACATGGATGAGATTAGTAATTTTTTAGTCTGACCAGACAGAACTGTGGTGTATCATCTTCTGCAGGAGACACACTCATTGTTGAGGAGGAAAAAAACAAGCCAAAGCCTCAGGATCATCCCACTGTGACTAAAGTACCACGCCTGGAAGCCTCACCTGTGCTGGCACGCCGTGTGGTCCCAGCTGATAACTCCTGCCTCTTCACCAGTGTGTATTATGTGGTGGAAGGTGGTGTATATGACCCCGCTTGCGCCCCAGAGATGCGAGGCCTCATTGCCCAGATCGTGTCAAGTGACCCTGCGGCTTACTCGGAAGCGGTGCTGGGAAAGACCAATGAGGAGTACTGCACTTGGATACGACGTGACGACACTTGGGGAGGCGCCATCGAGGTGTCTATCCTGTCTAAGTTTTACCAGTGCGAGATCTGCGTGGTGGACACTCAGACAGTCCGAGTGGATCGCTTTGGGGAGGACGCCGGCTACCACAAACGTGTGCTGCTCATTTACGACGGTATCCACTATGACCCGCTGCAGAAAGAAACTCCTGGCTCTGACGTCCCGCCCCAGACTATCTTCTCCACCACAGATGACGTAATCCTGGCCCAGGCCCTCGAGCTGGCAGACGAGGCTCGCCGCAAGCGGCAGTTCACGGACGTTAACCGCTTCGCGTTGCGCTGCATGGTGTGCCAGACGGGCTTAGTGGGACAAAAGGAAGCTCGTGAGCATGCCAAGGAGACAGGCCACACCAATTTTGGCGAAGTGTGAGCGTTACGTTGTCTTTTTTTTTTTTCTCGTCTCTCACAAATACAACCACCATACCAACCCCGTGCCCCACGTCTGGCAACTGTTGGTCTATCTGTCAATCTGCTTGTGTGATCCTCTACCTCACATTGTCCAGCGACATCTATGGAGAATCTGCAGACACTGTTCAGCCTCTAACCAGTTCAGTATTACTCTTTAAAACTGCTGTCAGTTCTCAAAGTCAGAAACGCTACTGCAGTGCTCCGATGTCATTAAACCATCATTTTAGTCCGTTAGGGATGGTTCAAATCTGTTTAACAGGGTCAAGGAAAATATGCAGACAGTTCTTAGGACTTGTTTTAATCTGTCTAGAGTACTCGATGGCTGGGTTGTACTGATGACACACCAAATAGTGGCTGATGTGTTGTCAGTTAGAAAATGCACAAAACGCTTGCCTGTGACTAAACTTGTATGGGATTTAAACAAAATCAGTGACCTGACTCTGGAAAGACGTTAAAACAACCGCTAAGAATCGTTTGCACTCTGATGTGACCCTATTCACTGTTGTCTTAAGCGCAGCACACAGAGTTTGACTGTTAATCATCATGTTGGTTATGTAGCATGTTTGTTTTATTTTATTTCTCTTGTTGACAGATGTCAGAAACTCTTCCAGTACTAAAAGCTGATCATTTTGTTATTTTATTTTTTAGATGCGATCTGAATTGTTCAGCACAGTCGGGTTGCGTTAATGCTAAGCTGGATTCATCGTTACGCAAATGTGCTGTTTTTGTGATGCTTATTTGAGCAGTGGCTGTTGAGATTTTGGGGGGGTGGGTTGAGATTGAGGTTATGCATTTTGAAATATCATGTTGCAAATTGTGATCCAAAATTAGCTTAATTATGTATGTGAGACTTTTTCCTTCTTTTTTTTTTTTTCTTTTGATGTCGTAACACGGTTTCTGTGAGCTTATTTTAACGTAGACAAAAAAATGGTGCTGAAAACATTTTACAAAATCTGTAGCTCTTTTGTTTTTCTTCATGGGTACGACAGTTTTTCAGGAGTGTGATTTTTAATTCTAGTGTGTAATTTTCAAATGTCATCATGCTGTAAGAACTAATATTTTTAAAAAATAACATTTTTGTTTGATATTACTCTATATTTTGAGAAACACGTAAAGCCTGGTGAGATGGTGGAGCACTACAGAACACAAATCATATTGTAAGACATGCTGTATGAGCTCGCTTACTTAATGCATTTAATGTTCAGGTACAGTCCATACATTATGTGCTTTGCTAATCAGTATTAACTATTTATATTTGCAGTTTTTTCAGCTCACATTTGCAGCCCAAAGGTAACTCTAGTCAGGATGTTTTGAGAAATTTAGCAAAGATCCACTTTGGTTTAATATTTAATGCATGTTTAATGGCCCCTCCCCCCAAAAAACACTATTCTGTTTGACTGTATGTTTCGCACAAATGGAGCATGTTCTCACGTTTTCAGCTAAAGCCAGGCATCTTCATCTCTGCATGCACTTATGTTAAACCACAGCTCAAAAATACTAAATCGGGGAGGGCATGAGGATATTTGTGGGATTATTCCTCATAGCCCCGTTTTATTGTGGCCTCGTGGTGCAGAACCAGTATTTCTACTTCACGTTTCTGTGATGGCGATACTGGCGCTGAGTTGTTGCCAAAAAATTAGAGAGTGGGGGACTTGATTGGGGCTTTCTGGTGTTGGGAATAAAAGCAAAGCAGGAAATGTCACATTGTTTCTTTGTTTGAATGTGAATTATTATTATTATTATTATTATTATTTGTATTTCTCATGTTATCTTTAGGTAGTTTATTTTAACAGTGAATATGGATTAATCGGCTTGCATAAAAGTGAAACTATGAAATAGCTTTGTTGTATTTTGTATTTACCAAGTTCTCATGACTCTTCAAGGACAATAACAATGAATGTTGCACACAAAGCACTACAGAATATCTGGATTTACTTGATTTTTTTCAGTGTTGTGTCACAATTAAAAGTTATAGCCTACAGTGTGTGTACGAGTCATTTTGTATCAATTATATCCTCTTTCTCTTTTATTTAACTCTTGAATGCGCATGGCCATTTTGTTTAATGTCATTGTTACTGTTCTGTTAAACCTTTCTAATTATTATAACTGTGTAGTTCGTCTATTTCTAACTACTACTGACAATCCAAACCCTAGTTGGCTAAACAACCCTGACCCTGTGCCATCGTAGTGGGATTACACAACCTACATGCTATTTTAAGGAACATTTTTCTTAACAGGATCTAAAGCTGTTTTTACAAACTGAAACAAATCCCACTAGTACTACAACATTTTTTGCACAGGTGTAATTAATAAGTTTAATAATTACTGCATTACATCCAGGTGTGCCAGTTTCAAGGCCCCCAGTGTACACACTGACACACTCACACCTATGTTTTTTTTCATGATTAGTTTCCTAGAAAAAGGCCTGTCTTTCCAGCTGGCAGCTTGGAAAAGTCTATTTTCTATGTTTTTATTTAATATGTGCTGACATATCAATCAAACTCTGGGCGTGAACTGTTCAGTCTGTGGTATATATGACTGGTTAATTTAATATTTAGTTAATGAGCAGAACAATCAGCAACAGTTTTGATAAACATTCAGATTTTGTGGTTTAAGCTTGTCATGTTTAGAATTGATTTTTCTTGTCTGAAATGACAGTGACTCAAATCTTTTTAAGGTTTGGACTGCTGATTGGACATACTGTAATACATTTGAAGGTTTCACTAACTGCGACAGTATTTCCCACTGTTTTTTTCTCCATTTTACAAACCAACAAAATGAATTGATCAGGAAAATAATCAGATTAAACCATAATGAAGTTATAAATTTAGAATTGTTCCAACCTTATATAAAATATTTTAAAATTAACTCCCACAACTATACAAAACTGCTTTTACCATATAATAGTACATACAGTATATTTCCTGTATAGAGTATTTTAACTTTTGATGCTTTAATGACATTTTACTTTGACTTTTACTTTTAATAGAGTACTTTTACAGTATGGTATTTGTACTTTTACTTGAATAAACAATCTGAATACTGGTTTCATCACTGACCATATTGAATTGTGATGTTTTTTAAAAAAAAACACGTAAGCGAGCTGAAGTGCAGAGAATACCAGTGGTGTAACGTAACTATACTGTACTTGTATTTGTGTGATAGCTCGTGTTACTAGTTACTTTTAAGAGTACAATTTTACACAACTCTCCTTTGGAAAGATTAAGAGTTCCTTTATGAGTTGAGGTGCTATTGTCACGAAGCTGCTGTTTTCTGAGCTCATAAAAAGTTTTTAGAGATGGTACTCACAGGATAGCAACAATACTTTTTTTTTTATAGAATATAATGCATTGCTGTAGATTAAACTAGCATTTAAGTGGTTAAAATGAGCTCAACCTTAAACAAATAGGCTACAGTTGTAAAATGCAACATGCACATGAATACGAAATACTGACAACGACTGTTTTCCTACAGATTGAGTAACGCGTATAAAATGACAAAAACACGTTAAAACATTAATTTATGCTGTGCTACTACTTACTCTGTTGTGGCAAAGATGAAAACAACTCGGTATTCAACAGTCCAACACCGGTTACTACGGTAACCAACTCAAGTAACGTTAAAATACCGCTTATATCATTTGGTGGTTGCCTCCTATAGAGTACTATGTACTTACATTAGTTACAAGTTACATTTGGAGTAACGAGCCACACAGGACGGTTCACATCCAGAGTTTGACACGGAGATACTGATTAGCAGATTAGTGCAGTTGTGGGTACCATGACGACGAGCGCTCGTGCGTATTAAGGAGAATGCTGCTCTCTGATTGGCTAAAAGCTTAAGGCACAAAGTCCCTCATGCAGGTATGACAGACGGAGCCGCTTCACTCTTTACCGCGTCTTCACTCGAGATGGATGACTGACTAACGCACCGGAGATTCAGACAGGTATGTGGTTCATTAATACTAATTAATACCCCAAAAAAACTAACTTTGTGCTCAGCTGAATGGACTTTGAGACAGTTTAGTTTAAAGAGAGCTTTTTTCTGATGTTAAAGTAAAGGTGAATCTGCAGGTCACATGAAGTCAATGGTATCAACGTAAATTTAGTGATTTGAACTATTTTTTTTTAACTAAATTTCTGTTGCAACACAAGGATTCCCAACTTCATATTTATATATAATATCATGTAGCTGACCATATAGAGATTTATAGATGTGTTAACACAGTTATTCTATCATTTACAGATGATAGACAGATACTAGTTTTAGTTGTCTATTGAACTGAAGACGATGATCTTTATTATAATTATACAGCCCACTGTACTTGAACCTTGAGGAATCTGAAGGGTTGAAGGATATGTAGTGAGGATTAAAACAACTCATGGAAAAAAATGAGCCTGATGGTGATGGTGGCTATACTAGTTACACAATCTCCCTCCAGACATTGCATTAAGGATAATAAACCTTGGTTGGTGGCTCTTTTATAGCCCACAATCAAAACAAAACTGCATCTGGACTGGAGATTAATTCCAAAGAACTTCACCTGGCAGTTACATTTATTGCCTCAACCTCTGCATCAAACGGTTTTGTGAGCTAAGCGCATCCTGTTTCAAGATAACATTCTGATGTATTTTCAGTGGTATCCTTTCACTGAAACTTGTCTACAGGGGTTAATGACTAACTACAGCCTTATAAGTCTTCTAGTTATAACTACACACATAACTGCACAGGAACTATATCATATTTAACAAAAATCAGAAGCTTTAAAGTTTAAAACACTTTCAATATTCTGCTTCAGTTGCCTCCACGCCACCGCAGCTGCTCTTGTTATTTGCATGTGATCAACCCGCATTGTGTTGAGTTAAAACACAATAAATGTTATCTCAGAGTTTCCACTGTTTCACTGAGTCGTATCCTGACCTACATGCAGCAGAACAAATGGGCACATTTACATATCAGACTGGTGATAGGGGCTATAAAATTGTTCAGGGATGACATGGCAAATCATGAACAGTGAACAGGAGTGCTTTTGTGCCTCTCTTGGGCTATCTAGCAGTCCTTCCCTCTCAGGTGTTGAAACTTATCCAAAAGTGAATTTCTTTTCACTAGGATCAGACAGTGGTGCCTTTTATATGAAACTTCCAGCTTTATTTCTATAATTCCTGTAGTTAAATGAATGTATTCTCTAAAAATTTGTTAGGAAGATGCTTTTATCCAAAGTGTTTGCCCACATTTTAGCGTCCCCAGGAGGAGACTAATCCTCAATTATGGTATTACTTCATTATTGCTATATGTCCTAATACTAGACTCGATTGTTAAAGTAAGACAACATACATGGTCAAACTAGATATCATATAGCTTTCAGGAGATCATTGCTGCTGCCCTCCACTCCCTCTGAAACTGATCCTGCTGAGGAAGATTAGGAGTGGCATGTGCGCTGTAATCTGAGTCACATGCAGTAAGAGGACTAGTTCGATATCTGTCAGAAACACACTAAGCTATGATACCCTGTCATTCTTTAAGAGCAAGGCTGTCCATTCATCGGGAGGTTGGCGTGCATGTAAAACACACCGTGGGGTTATGCAGGATGCTACATGTGAGACTATCTAGAAAATATATCATACATGTTCATCAAATTATGTGCAGGTTATGAGGACCATTGCAGGGCAGCACTCTTTTAGATCGATTCCTAGGTATCCAGTGGTAAAAAGCTTTACCAATAAAGTTTAAGACATGCTTAAATTAGATCATCCATCACTTTTTTTGAAACCTTGTTGCAAAAACACAATTGACTTGACAAGCTATTTAATCATGTACATGTATTATTGTTTTTACATCAAAATGGTTGCTGTTCTGCAGCAATTAGAGTCTCAAGTGTTGAGGGGGTATGACCACAATCACTTCAGTGCATGAGTAACAATAGTTTTCTTAAACTGCCTTTGAGCAAAGACATTTTTCTGCAAAAACAAAGGGTTAGTTGTACAGACGTGGCTTAGAGGACTCTACAGAGACACTTAAATCCTCACACAATAGTTCTGAGTTTCTCTTGTGATACTTTACCCTACAGCTACAGCAGCGCATACAATAATGTTGTATGGTGTACTAAGTCTGTTGTGCAGTCTTGTCTGAGTCATGCTGCGATACTCTAAATGACTCTTGTGCAACATGTTAAAATTCTTAATCAAAATGCCCCCACAATCTACGCCATGTTTACAGTTCAAGCTAATTACATTAAAGTAACCCATGACTAATTATAGTACGCGGTTGAGTTAACTCAGGGCTACATTTACATGTTTGACACGGTTTACGTTTAATTCTGGGCCAACAGTCGACGCTCCAGTTCCCCTGTGGTGCTCATTACTGTTCACACAAAACATCTTATTTTCCATCCTCTGCGTGTCTCAGTATATTCTTTGGAAACAAAAGGGCAGTTTATTTGACTCCAAGCCATATATTGTTAATCAGTACCAGTGCTCGTTGTGCACACGTATTATCAGTTATTAATAAATAATAGAAGAAGCCAAAGTCTAAATAGTTGCACAGCTGAAAATTGTAGGAATCTGTTAAAGAGCAAAAGAACCACCGTTTTTGATATAGTCTGGTGAATGTATTACTGCTATTAGTTTCCATCTCTAATTAAAGTCCATGTGTCTAATTGACTAAAAAATATTTTAGAGATTTTCCAGCAAGCTTGGCTATGTCTCAAGCACTATCTAAATTGAAAGCCATCATAACATCACATGAGTGTGAAACAGCTGCATAAGGTTAGCACTTAAGTTAGCACTTTTGTAACAAAAGCTATTGTAAGGTTGGAGCAAAATATTGTGGAGCGAATGCGTGAATACAAACTAAACTAATGGCTGCCTGGAAAATAGATCATCTAGATAGATCTAAAAAACAGTGGAATGGTCCACAGAGATATAAAGTATAGGCAACAACAAAACTAAAGGAATCTACTTTTGAATGCATTGTCTTTTTTTTAGAGTAATGTTGCTCTGCCAAGCAGGTGAACAATTAAAACTGTAATTCTAAACCACCATGTATTCCCTTTTCACACAGTGAAACACAACAATCTGTGCTGCTAACCTTGGATAACTAGGGCACTAAGATGCCCAAAAGCGATACCTGGCCAGGTGGCATTGGATTGGAGACGATGAACGGCATGGACAGCGCTGGCAGCTGCGACAGTGTTGTCAGTGCCAATTCTGGCTTTGTAAGTTACTGAGTTTATCCTCTCGAGCTTGAGAATCTTATTAGTTTTACTACAACAAATTGTACAAAACAACATAGAACATCAAAACAACAGTATGTAGGAAACTGAGCTGAAATGTGGTGGTTGTGTCTAGAAGTGAAGGGTTTTTCTGATAATTCATCGGAGATTCTTTCATCAAAATGAAAGTCCTACTTTTATGTATTACAGAGTGATGATAGTCTGGACCACCTGTCTGCTGAAGAGAAGGCCTGCCTCCTGTTTTTGGAGGAGACTATTGAGTCTTTAGATACTGAGGAGGACAGTGGACTGTCCAATGATGAACCCGACCAACTGCCCAACCCTGGAAACCTTGCTTCCAAACTGGCTGACCTGTCAGCCTCCATGAGCAAAAGCAAGCTCAACGGTGAGTTAATCTCTGGGTACAGATGCAGAATTACAGCAGTCAATGAAATACATTGTATCTCTTTTGACACACATATGCTTCTTTAACTTTCAGGTGCCACTAAGGAACCTACAGAAGACAATGTTGATACCAAACCCATACAGAGCTACCTGGTTCCTACACCTCTTGTTATGGCAAGCAGCTCTCCATGTTCTATACCCACTGTTAAGATGGGTGTATCTCCAGACAAGAACCACAGCTCACACGTCACTTCTTCCAACAAAAAATCTAGAGACAAACACAACCAGAAACCTGGTTCTCCCCACGTTCCTTTAGAAGTTAATGTTGTCATACCTCCTCCAACTAAACCCAGGGACTACCCAGTTAGGTCAGCTGAATGTCCTTTACCTAGAGGTCCTTTGTCCTATGAAGCACTTGTTCACCTGCGGAGGAGTGCCTCCACAAAGAAGACACCTTTATGTCCCACAGTTGATCACACTATAGACTTGGTCAATCACCTTCCTGTTACAGTGGAAGGCCCAAACCATCTTAGTATGCCAAGATCTGAAAGATCCCACTCAGAGGTTTCTATGTCTAAGAAAGGTCCTCCAGTTGTGGCCCCCAAACCCAAAAGGATTCCTGCCAACATACCTGTGAAAACAGAAAATGAAGCATCAGTGACCTCAGACTCTTCATACAATGTTAAGCATGCACCAGATCCCCAGGTTGTGAGACTGGAAGCTCTGAAGAAGCTGGGCCTCCTGAAAGGCCAACAGCCAGAAAATGAGACCCCACTGACCCCAGGTCCATCTAATGTTAATCCGTCAAGAAGCCCATCATTTTGTTATTCTCAAGTGCACTCAGAGCCCAAGAACAGACCTCTGCAGAGCAGTGCCAGTTTCAACTACTCCTCCAGACATGACCAGTACCCTGCATCTGTACCACATCCCGTTCAATGTAATGGACGAAAGGCAGCTGGCCTGGAGCGCTCTGCTACGATGGACAACCACAGAAAAGGCGAAAACTGTCTGGAACCACGGTACATCACAGCCACCAAACCGGTGAAAACCACTGCTG
The DNA here is from genome assembly GCA_028641955.1 of Protonibea diacanthus. Lineage (NCBI taxonomy): Eukaryota > Metazoa > Chordata > Actinopteri > Sciaenidae > Protonibea > Protonibea diacanthus. The sequence goes on from CM053978.1 coordinate 16,333,398, forward strand.
CAGCTCAGCCTGTACCCCACAAACCCTCAAACTCAGTCGGATATACTGTGATGATGACGCCAGGGATGGGAGCTGATCGAAAAGAAGCACTCCGAAAGCTTGGACTGCTCAAAGACTAAAACAAATAAATAGGCAGAAGTTTGCCTGCGTAAATGCAGTGCTCAGAAAGAGTTCAAGACTACCATCAGCTTAAAGAGAGTTAGAGCATCAAGCGGGAACTTGGCACTTGGCACCTTGGCAAACGAAAGCAGAAGAGGAGGAAGGAGAGGAAGAATAAAACAGAAGAACAATACCAGCACTTTTAATGTGGGTTGCATTTATTTACTTACTTGAGAGCAGTCCCCAGCTATTGTTTCTCTGTAGGTTTCAAGAGTATCCGAAAAAGCGCCTTACAAACTACAACCCCCTGAGGATCTACGGTATGTCAATGTAATGACATGTAATCAGAATCTCTTATTGTGTTTGCTATGATAAATTTCTGTTAGATATGACTTGATTAGGTACAAAAGGACACCAAATCAACTTAAAAACAGCTGTGGAAAAAAGTAAGCAGTTTAAACTTTAATACAGTTTTCAAATGATGTGGTTTTCCATTATTCTTGTTCCTCAGTATATTGTTCAAAACATGGTGCTCCGCTGTACAAATCAGCAGAATTTTTACGTAATCAATTGTTTCATAATTCACAGATGTGCCTATATGTGGACTGTTGTGTACATTCCTTGGAACAATCAGTATATACAGCTAAAAGAATATTGTAAAACTAAAGTTTGAAAGTGTTTTGGAGTGATTATTCAGTGTTTTCTAATCTTTAGGAGCTACCAACAGTACATTATTATTGAGATCTGATGTATCGATAGCTCAGTGATTGGTGTCTACTAGTGTTTTATACAGTAAATATGGTTTAGGTGTTTTTTAAAATGTGACAAATATCTGTGAAACTGCCTTTGTTGACTAAATACTGGAGATGTTAATACAGAATAAGATATTTTTACCTCCGCTTTAAAATAAAGTCTACATCTTATGTATTGTGTTGCTATCTTTGTCCTCACAAGTTTACAATATTACCCGGGTGCAAGCAATGTATAGAGCCAATATTATGAATTATGCTGCTTAGCTTACAATGTAAACTACTTGATTTGAAATGTGATTCACTTGAGCTCTTAATGGTTTGACTTTTCAGCCTTGGATGTTGAATAGCCTCCCACACGTGTGTGGCACAAAGAAGTGAAGTACCGTAATTCAGTCAAACCTTCCCTGTAAAACTGCCCAGTGGCTTTATGCTCCATCCAACACTCCACTCACAGAATAGACTATCAGTCATAGTACTCATCTTACACGCCACTCGAGCAATGAGAAAGCCAGCTCAGCTGTTCTTCCATTATCCGATTATCTTGAGCTCCACCTCCGTGTGAACTCAGCAGACCGGTGTTTTTCTTTCTCTTTTTCTTGATATCCCTTGCATGTAAGACTTCTAATTCCTCCCACTGACTTATTTGAATGGAGAGACATTTGTTATGCAGCTGTCTCGAAGCCATTCAATTTGTGTGCTTGATTATTGCAACAGACGATTACAGTTTCCTTTCTGTAGTGTTATCTCTCAGTAAGGCAAGGGGCTCGCCTAATGGGCCAGTATCTGTGTCTAGTATGTCTGCGCACGGGCAAATAAAGGGTGTCAAATTTTGAAACTGACACGGCTCTCTGCCGGTCAAGTAATATTAAACAATGGGTGAAGAAATCAGGCCATAGCCAAAGTTAGAAATATGATACACTGGCAGAAAAGTGAGCTGCAGAAAGGATTGAGTTTATCAGTAGAGATACAAAAGCAACTACAGCATTTAAGAAGTTGCTGTGTTGCAAAAAACAAAAATGAAACATAGTTTGCATTTTCTACATCTGTTCTTACCCCTATACTAGAGATACCGACTCCATCATAGGGTTGATTATTTAAAAAATGTATACAACCATTTATTGGCATTAAATTAAATTTTAATGCACCACAACATAAATGAAGGGTTTTCTCATCTTTATTAGGCTTCACACCAAGGTCCACACTGCTGACCCCAGAGGTCGTAGTAATATGAGAAAATTATCTACTGCCTGTCAACGCTGCTGCTGGTCTACAAACACTACAAACTGGTCTGACATGTTTCTTATTAATGTTTATGAAACAAACCAAGTTTAATTGGCTTTTAAAGGAAACGAAATAAGCCATTAAGTGGATAAATTATTTTATTTGCTCTATTCAGCAGCAATTGTGGAGTTTTAAATGTGAGTAAAGTAACAGGGTAAAAATCTGGTTTACAATCAGCAACATTAAAATGCATAATAAGGTAAATATTACAGTAGCTGGACTTTGAGTCTCAGTGCACAAATCACATGTTTTTAGGTACAGGCAAGAATTCAAGGGTAGTATCATACTTTAGGTAGCATTTTGTTCAAAGTAAGCATTCAAAATGAGATTTAAAACACATGGAAAAAAAGTGCTAACTATATACATTTCTGGTTAGCAGTGGTTATCAAAACTTCAATATTTAATATTCCTTATGTGATCAAAGTCAAAAGGCAGCGGACAATGTGCTGATGATGTGTTAAGGCATGTAGAGAATTCACAGTCTTTTCAAATCCCCTCATTATGGATGTGAGATTTGCTTTTTTTGCGCTTCACCTTACCATTGGACACCGGGAAATCCAACGACTCCAGGCGGAAGGGGCGCGAGCTCACAGGCTGGTTCATGGTGGAACCACTCACAGTGAGATGGGCCGCCCCGTTCACCAGGGGAGGAGAGTGGATGGCTGCAAGAGAAGAGCTCCATCAGATGGATAAAACCAGGGTAAGAGGGAAAACGGCTAAATTTAAATTAGTTTGGCAATGTGGCGCCATTCTGAGCATTTTACTAGGGATGGTGAGACAAAGGAATTTACAACTATTCTTGTTTTTTTTTTTTTTACCAACTATGAACTCAGGAGGTCTTACATAAAAGGAAGTATTTTAAGTGTTCCTAAGTATTCTATTTTTGTAACACTGTTTAATTTTTTATGGTCTCAGCTTATTTAATTGCTTGCTTTTAGAAAGAGAATCTAAAACAAAGACCAGAAACACAGAATGATGAAAATCTGTAAATTACCATAGTGAGAGTAAAGAGACATCATTCTGCAATAGAGCTAATTAGCAAGCTTTTATTCTCAGACTCTATTGTCTTACCGTGTCCTTTGGTAGCTTCAAGTCCCAGCAGTTGGCTCGCTCTCTTTGACTTGAAGTAGCTGCTAGCAATGTTCTCACTGTCACTGCGGTCCAACATTTCCTTGTACCTATCCTCCTCCACCTGCCAAAAAGACACAGAGGTAAGTCTCTGTGAGTGCGTGTGTGTGTATGTGTGTGTGTGTGTGTGTGTGTGTGTGAGCGAAAGATGGTGAATGGAACATAAACGCACCATGTATGCATCCCCAACATCAACAGATGAACCTCTGCGAGCTGAAAGTTTTGGAGCCACTGCTATGAGAGAGAAAGAAAGCAACATGGTATTTAAGGTAAAGATGTCTACATTCTCACTCACAAGCCAAGCTAAGCCTTTAGTGAAAGTTTATTTTCTGTATGCCCTCTTTACATGTTGCACCTGAAGGCAACGTTGTTTTCTGCACCATCACATCCGGCAGTTTCCAGGCTGCGTTGTCCTCGTCCCAAACAGCTTCTTTTTTCAATCGGTCCAGGTTGCTGTAGTTGCAGTCACGGCGCACCAGGGGCACCATGCGCTCCAGCAGGCTGTGCAGTAACTGGCCCTCTCGCTCCAGCCGCCGGATGGTTGCCAGGTAGTCATTCCTCTCCACCTCGAACTCTGCCTGCAGGTCACGGATCTCCAGTTTGGCTGCTTTCAGCTGTCACAACAGGTGGATGTGATTTTACAGACTGAATGGCAGAGCATAGAATTCAGCACTGAAAGCTTAGACACTGTGATTTTGATTTCACATCATCCAGCATCATTTAGCGCTAACCTTGGAAGGTTTTTGTTGCTATGTAAACACTGATTTCTGTGATATTTTGTTCTGTAAATGTTGATTCGATGTTCATTTCTTATTAATGGAAAAATCCCATCTGAACATTGCTCCAAACCTATTGAATGTCCCAAAAAACCTGCAGACACACCTTGCCCTGGACCTTGACCAACATCTGGCTTTTGGCATGGACCTCTTCCTGGATGGAGTTGTAGACATTCAACAGAACATTTTCAGTCTCTTCATTGTTCTCTGATAGAGCACGGATTAGATTAACTTTTCTCTGGTCAGCAAGGTTCTTCCTCTGCCGGTGTCTCTGCTGTAACTCTTTGTTCCTGGCCTGTTCTCCTCCCACCACCTCCTGTTCCAGCTGCTGCAGTCTGTGGAGAGATGGATGAACAGCAGTGCTCACGAACTATTCAAGCCATATGACACAAACAGGCATTTGAGCTGTCCCATCCAAATGATCATTTGCCATATCTTATGGATATTTCATAATATATTCAATTCATAACAATAACAGTACAGAACAACTGATAAAATGTACAGTTAACCCAAATAGTGTTTGCAATAACTTGAGGGAGTTTGTGTAAAACGAGAGATTTGGTTGAATTCTGAGCATACTATATTGCATCAGAGATGAGTTTTCCTGATATTTTTATGAACTTCTTATTTCTAAGAACAGTTCTCGTGTTATGCACTTTTATGAATTTCTAACAGTCATACATAATTAACGGGCTTCTTCTTTTTGGTAAATTCAGTGTTTTTGTCTCCCTGACGCTTTAGGCTATTGTTCTAATAGCTCTCTGGTTGTTCTCACTACTTTTCTAATGGAGGATGAGGCTGTGCAGAGGGTGGAGGCTCTGCAGTTTGTACATACGATTAACATTACACTTTTTACATGTTACATACACTGCATAATCTGAAATCTTTAAAAGCAATTTAATTTCCTTCACACAAATGAATGCAAAGTTGAGATAAAGACCTACTACAGATTTTAAACTTAAAATTAAGAAAGCCCCAGGACCCCACCGTGACGTTTTGGGACCCCTGGTTAGGAACCAGTGCTTTAACCCATAGCCTTGGATTCGAACCCTGGATCAGCAAGAACTGAGCCTCTGTACATGGAGCACCCATTCACCCATTCTGAACTCAGAAACTGATCTGGTAACAATGAATCAGCATCGTTTCCAGGCATCATGTATTTCTCATTGTGTTTACAAGAACGTGCCACTATGATGACATGCACACATTACGACACTATGAAGAAATAACTTTATTATGGAGTACAAGCGGTGCTTATGTGTGCCCACAGACCTCTCCAGGACGTGTTGTTGGTCCAGAGGCCCTGCAGTGGTGACATCAGGTGGGTCTATGCACCCGTCTCTGTTTGGACCTTTCTGGACACTGACTGCTGCATAAGGTACAGCAGGCTGGCTCACCTACATGAGACAAAAAAAACCCAACCAATATGTTTCTAATAATCTTTCATGCAACAACTATAACATGTTCTGAATGATTAGCTGTTGGAACAGTACCTCGATCAGTGAAGTGTCTCCAGTACTGTGGCAGATGGGGCCAGTTTTGTGGCAGATGTCTTCCTCAGCGACCTGTGTCCTACAGCTAGAGCTCCCTGATGCTAGGAAAGAAGATAATCCAAAGCAGTGTCAGTATACAGGGGGTGAACACAATAACAAGAACTCCTAATAAAAAGTACAATCTTATACAACTTTGTCAATGCTGAGTTTTTGTTCTTTATCTGGAGTGTTGATTCACTGGAACTTACAGAATAATCAGTTTATACTTCACTCACATGCTTCTTTGTTGTGGGCAGTTGATTTTCCACTACCATTCTTTAGGACAGAGCTCCCCCTGCTGGCTCGTACCTTCTCCAGATCAGACAGCTTGGTTTCATATGAGGAACGCAGTGCAGCAATGTCCTCCTGCAGCTTTGCTTTGGACTCCTGCTCCGCATTGTACTCAGCCTGCAATTTGGCCAGCCTCTGTTCGTACTCCTGTGGAGAAAGCAGAATACAGATTCATTAATCACTTATGCAATGCATGTAGAGATGTGAAGTGATATATTGGTATGGGAACGGCTTGGAGTTGCCTCTTTAATCTTCTCCTTCTCTGCTTCTGTGGTGCTAGACTGTGGCCTTGAAGGAGCAGCTGGGGATGCTTCAAACAACTGACCAGCCAGCAGAGCTGCATGATAAACAAAGGGACAAACAGCAGGAGTTCTTTTTAGCAAAACAGGCGATAAAAATCATGAAACAAAGAAGCAAATGGAACAAATCTCAGTATCACAAAACATGTCACTTACATGCAAGGTTAGCAGAGCCCAGCTGGCCTGAGATTAGGGCTCGCAAATTCTTAATCTCCTCCTGATACTCTCGGAGCAGAGCATCCTTAGGGTCCTCATTGATGCGAGGCCTGTTCTGGATGCTCTTGGCTCGGTTGGCATATCGCAGCGTGCTCAGGGTTTCCTCGTAGTTGTTGTCTGCTGGGGAGAGACAGGCGATCATCAAGGTGCGTGTGTTTCCTCCCAGAGAGTCCTGCAGCAGTCTGGTGAGCTTGGAGTCCCGATAGGGGATGTATTTGGAGCGTCCGTCCACCAGGGCAGAGATGACGTTCCCCAGGGCAGACAGGGAGAGGTTGATCTTGGTGGCCTCGCGGAGTCGCTCACCGGTTGCACCGGTTTTAGACTGACGCTCGCTTCCTGCCAGGTCAACAAGGTTGAGTTTACCTGCTCGGAGATGATCATGGCCATCTGCATCTGAGAATATGAGCAAGCAACGTAGAGAAAACACAATAAAGTTTCTTTAATGTTGAGCTGCTGGTATGCTCCTACTAAACAGATGTTACAGGTATTGTGTCATTGTGTGCATGTTCACCTGTGTTGCAGATCTCCAGATGGATGCTGAAGATAGAGTGTGAGCGAGAGGAGTCTTTGTTCATCAGTGTGTAGCCCACTGCCCTGTTCTTCCATCCTTGCTCTATGATTCTCTCACACTCCCCCACACTGTGCACAGTGTGCATGGAGAGGTACCGCACATACACACCGCGCTCTGGATGCTCTTTCAGCTGAGAGCATTCATCACCCGCCCAAACACACACACACACACACACACAAAAAAGCACAGCGTCATCCAAATCTATCACCTTGTTCAAACACCTTGACCTTCAAGGAACTATTTAACTACTGTGCTTTTAAGTCACCATGGCAACTTGTACAGTGTTGTGTGCAAAACATAAGCGCTGTGTTCAGTGCCAGAGAACAGAATGAGAAACAGGTTTTTATAATGACTGCACTTAGAAAAGAACAATAATCCTTTTACGCTTCTAATGTTACATGGTGTAGCCGATTTGTTTATTGAAATAACATCTTACCTCTAATCTCTGTTTGGTGTCACTTCCCAAAAGGTCTCGGATTTCTTCATTATAAATCTCCAAGTAGGAGGCCCTCACTAGGAATTTTGTATTTTCTGCACACTACCTTGCACACAGAAACACATGTAAAATTATTCTCTCTGAAGCCTGGACAGACTAAAGCAAGTATGCCTATTGATAAGTCAGAGCTACATTGCACTTTTTTTTTTTTTTTTTTGCATGAAATCTATGAATTAAAAATGTATATGAATATGTTCCACATTTATCAACAGTCGCTCATCCTACCTGAATACTCTCAAAGATGTGCTCGAAGGCTCGTGGAATAACCCCCTTCTGGGATGCAGGCTCAGGCACTCCCTGCATGGTGAAAGACTTCCCGCTTCCAGTTTGTCCATAGGCAAAAATTGTGCCATTGTATCCCTCAGTGACACCCTGTAAAAAGACGGAAAAATGTGGCGTGAGCGACCTCTTGCATGAGACAAACACCCCACTGACCTCTGTAAGAGACTGACAGGAGACTGTTAAGTAAATAATGAGGTCTGCAGTCATAAGATATAGCCTACTGTCGTTGGACTGCTGGTGTCCAGTGACCAGCGTGCTACTTTTGTAATGCCTGTGTCTCCACACTGATATTATGGAGCTTACCTCAACCAAAGGATAGGCAATCTCATTATACATCTGCTCAGTGGTTTGGTCAACAAAGTAAGTCCCGTCAAAGGTGAACTGCTTGGGTGGTTCATCCACCGCCCCGGGCTTCTCTATGAAGCATTGGCAGCGGTGCAGGTCCATGGATAGCACCACCTTAGAGCAGAGAGCCTTCTCCCTGTCATTCAATGGCCTGCACCTGACCACCACCTTTACAGACTCGGACCCCATGTCTCAACATTCACTCCACAGCAAGTTGACTTGTCCAGAAAAGCAAATAAAAATGTTTAGTTCTTCTTCTTCTTCTATTTTTTTAAACTACATGTCTGGAGCTGTGTTGCCTCGTTAGCCAACCCAGATAATTAGAGGACAAGCTGTGCCGGCTAAAGGCTATCTAACGGCTCACATCCTGGTTAAAGTCCACCGAGAACGGCTGAGCAGAGGACATCATACATCAGGTAAGACAGTACTCAAAAAATAATAATAGTAATATTGAAGGAAGGCGGAAATATTTCCAGACACGGTGTTGTTTGTCTTCGTGAGGTGTCCTTACAGGTCTCCTGCCATTCTGCTACTCTTCTCACGGCGTTTTCAAGTTGCTTAGCAACCATACACTAACGTCGAGGGATGGAACGGCCCCAGACCGGCAGCCATTTTGATGAGGGGGGAGTGAGGTCGAATTAGCAGGTTAACATTGAAAAGATTGTTACTACACGATCATGTTTTGTATATAGTTGTGTGTATAAAGCAAGCAAAAAGAGTAAACTACAGTCGATACATGATAATGTGGTGTCCCCATCTGGCTAACCCATTTCTCCATCTAGCCATAGCTAGTTACAGCTTACATTAGTTTAGCTTAGCTTATTGCTAACAGCTAGTTACAGCACATTTCTGTCTACACTTGAGGTAAGTCATATTTGTAATTTCAAGCTTTAAAATATCTAAATATTATACTCATTACATACTCATTGTGTTCATTAAAATCGATTTCATGATGTTTAAAATGTATTCGACAAATACACTCAGGTGCCAGTTTATTAGGTACATGTACCACCTAATGGAGGTTATAATTTAGATTTTGTCAAAACAGTTTGAGAGGTGTTTGATTCAATGCATAGTGACTTTCAGTGATGCAGTTTAACTGCATTGTGTTATCTTGATATAATGAAGATGTTCCTCTTATTTCATATTAAATATGGTAGCCTAAATAACAGAACCTCATCCCTTTATGATGTAATACAGTTCAGCAGCATGCATCCTCCAACTTAGTGTATATCTGTAGTACTCTCGTCACCCTATTCACACATTGAGCAATCCCATGTGGGATTCATCTGATATTATATATATATTATATATTATATATTGCAGCAAAGTAGCATCTTTCTCAGTAGCCTACCATAGCTGCAGGTGATGTGTCCCAGAGAGTCAGAAATAAAAAGAAAAACAAAACGTTTGCATAGATGTGGGTTGAAAACAGATGACCTGTCATTTAATCTCAAACAGAGGTGAAAAATATGAACATTGTTTGTTGATGAAACATGGAAAAAAATGGTACAAGTGTGCTAATTAAGTACTTAGTTGTAATGCAGCCTCTTGGACAGGAAAAACAATATCACAATGTAAGTGCACACAAACTCTTAAAATTACAAGTAAAACAAACATAACACTTAGTATGACTGCACACAGACCTAAAGACAGCCAACCTGTTCCCTGATATATTATATGCATACTAATACATTGAGCAGGCAAGATAAAGAAAACAATTGTTGTCATGGTCATATTTCCTTATACCAGGACAGATCAATGTGTGAAGTATTACACATGCTCCAGGTCTAAAACACACTAAGAACAAAGTGTAAGCAAGAATAAATTGAAATGAAACGATAAAATTTGAGTTATATTTGTGCAATTCTTTACAATGCACAAAAAACAGAACAGATATGGCTTTGCCACCTGGTGCAACAAGCTACACCATCAATTCCACTCCTGTTTCGCATTTTTACGTCTTAAAAACACTAATAAACTCGCCTTATAGGACCTAATAAAAATACTCTTTAAAAATTATATTTAAAAAAAACATAAAAGCAGCAAACACAAAATACAACACCATTGACATGTACGTACCCTTTGTTGAAATGACTATATACATTAAGTGCCAACACTATTAACAGGTGCATTGTGTTATACAGTTTGTAAAACCTTCCCACAACACCACGTGATTTAAAAGTAAGAGATGATATATGTGCAAGAGGAAAAAAGAAAAGAAAAAAAGGTGTCACTTATACTGGAGGTTGGCAGTCCACAAGTTTCAGTGTCCGTGGTTTAAACCCATGCCTTTCTGTGGGTACTATATTTGGCTTTGGTCAGGCTCTTGTGTGGCTTTACAGCCTGCTGTTTGCTGGTGTTTTCCTCCCACTCGTAACAGTGGTTCACCCTGGCACAGCTCAGCAGACACGGCAGCTTATCCTGAACCTCCGTGTAGTGTTCAATTAGTTCTGCTATGGAGCTGAATTCAGTCTTGCATTTCTGCCACAAAAATAAAACCACAGGAAAGAAAAAAAAAAAAATCACAACTCAGTTTGCCAACAAATGCCAACAAAAATATTCATTTTCAGCTGAGCTTTAATGTGGCTATCTCAGTGTTGTTTTACAGGATTTTACATGCTAAACAAGTTCAGATAGTTAAAATATTTTGGCATGGAAATTTAAGAAAATGTTTCTTCAACACCCACAGACCGTCACACCCAAACTGAGGTACTGCACGGCCATTCAAGTGTATTTTAAAATAATATCCCAGAGTTGCACTGAATTGCAGAGAAATACAAGGAAGTTAAATTCTTCAATGTGGATATGCAGCCCTGAAAATGCCTAACCAAGAGGAAATATATAAAAGATCAGACCTTTAAAGAGTTATCATTAGATACCTTTGATACAAACAAGTATCATCTTATCAACCTTAAAAATTAGAATCAACGTTCTATATTTATACATTCAAGTAGCTAATTAAGTAACAAGTCAAACAAATTTCTGGGGAATTCATTGTTTTCTCTGTAGCTCAATCTACATCTCGAAGCAAATATTAGCCTGACAGACTTTTTGTTAGCTAATGATGATGTATAAGATTTAACAAAACAATTACCTCCAGCAGGAATTTTCCTTTCCGAGTGTTTTCTATGAGGTGGGTGACCAGACCACAGGGGAAGCGAATGATGAGAGAGCCACATTTGGGTTTTTTAGGATGTGGGCACAAGAGGTACGATCCCAGAACATCGTCTGCAAGCAGGGAATAGCTGCTGTCACTGAAATACAGAAGATACACTATTAGAAGACACACTCAAGACAAAAAATAGGACCCAGATCTACGAACGACACTCACGTTGCGATACCAGCCGAGCACCACACCGCTTGAGCCAGTGCTTCTTCGGTTTCGGCCAAGCTCGGGGAACGGGATCTCCTCTCCACCGGTTTGTCGTTGTCCTTTCCTACTTCACATATAAAGAAGAGAAATCTGTTTTTTAAACTTTCTGTAATGTAAACATCTCCAAATTCCATCTCCAAAGGATGAGTAAAAGGAAATCCCAGCTTAGTGATGGAAATGTGAAGTGGTAATGAAATAAACCCTTACAGCTAATAGTCAAATGAACAACAAGTTTACCAGTGACCCACGTGAGACAAGACTGTCATCCACCACCTCATCAAGTGGTATTAAATTCCCAAAAACTACCTTGTGACACCGCAACAGACAGTGGCTGCCCAACACCGAACATTGATGGGATTGCTTTACCTAATCAACTCTTTGACTCTTGAAAGCGCTCTGTGAACACTTGGCCCACCTTGTGACGCACTCAGTCGCTCCTGAACACTTCGCTGTTTGAGTGGTGTGAACGTGAAGGAGCGGTAAGCTCCAGAGCGCAGTAATTTAGTACGGATGGCTTTCTTTCGTGTCAGGGACGGGGAGGAGGTAGGGAAGACTTCATCTTGGCTGCTCTGGGGTTCTTCAGAAGACTTGTGGTCTTTCTTCTATAGATGGGAGGCGAGAAAATGTTAGTCTAGAAGAAGTACAGTCAGGATAAGTTGCAAACTGGGGTTGATGTTGTAAATAGAACAAACTATTAAAATCCAAACCTTAGTCCCTGGTAACAACCCTCGGAAAGGGGCTCTTCTGAAGGACACCAAGGCGCTGACACTGAGAGGGAAGCCGTGGTTGAGCAGGGAAGGGTTGCGACGAGGCATTGGGCCGGCTGAGTCTTCCTGAGCCTCCTCTGGGTGTTTCTCTAAGTAAGACAGCTGGAAACAGCGACAAAGCAGCAGGTTCAGGAACTGTGCCTGCAGGACAGATAGTGGACACAGAAAACCCAACAGTCACTCCAAATAAAGCTTCAGCGATTAGGTGTTATAAAAATAATCACAAACTATCGAGCCATTGGTATCTTTAGTCCTCTTTGGGTTGTGGGCAAGAAGAGACATAAGGACGTCATCTTGGGGTTTGGGAAACAACGATCAACATCTCCCACCATTTTCTGACATTTCATGGGCTGAAAAACTAGTCAATTAATCAGAAAAAAAGATCAGTTTAATTGATATTGCAAAGAATCATCAGTTGCAACCATAAATCATTATCAGTTTTGGTGCAAAGTAATACCTAACATTATACGGTTGTACTGTTCAGTAGTGTTATTTCACAAACCAAGTTCTAAGCTAAGCCTTATTTGACAGGTCTGTAGTTTGTTTAAAGTTACCTATAACTAATATAAATACAGTTGTGCTGTCAGAGCAGGCACCCAGCAAAATACTGCAGTGATGAGGCAATGTTGTTACAATCAACCTTTTCTCTCCATTTTAGACTCATCACAAAAGGTAAGTAAAGACACTTACTTGCATAGAAAACCAGTGAATGTTAAATCAGGGTCATGGGCAGAAACTGTGTTATTTGCACCAAACAAGGTTGGTTTTAAACACAAGTTTAGAAAGTTAAAATTGTTAATTTAAGGTTAGATCAGTGCTTGGTGTGGTTACGTTCTGGATTAAAACAAAGACAAGATTGTGTTTCTGCCTCTCATAACTATGAGCATGTTTACCAGTATGTCACTATTCAGTCCAAAGGTGTGTGTTCTAACAAGGGTTTGTCTTGTGTTAATTGTCGGTTAGTGTGATTGTGACAAAGTCTCTACACACCCAGACAGATGTTTTCACTTATGCTGTCTAAATAGAGCTCCTCAGACTGACACCTCCCTTACTATCCTGTTTTATTGTACTAGGCCCTTTATGTTAAATGTAAAATGTAAGACAAATACTAACATAATAATTTCTATTTTTATGAAGATATATGATGTTATCGATTACTGACCATCTGAATTGCGTAGCTATGCTCATAAGTAGGACAACGTGTACTGCATCAGAAAATATTAAGACACTATAATCATCACCATTATGACTTTAAAATACAGCAGTGTAGGTCGACCCTCTTCAGCAACAGACAGTTTACACATGAGGCAGGTTTATTCCTGTTCTGTGACAAGTCACTAGTTCACCACAGGGGACTTAGAGACAAATAACCATTCACACCCACAACCCACATCCACTGAAACAGGAGAGTTCTTGTTTCAGTGGATGTGACAAATTCCTGCACAGAAAAGTTTAACTAAGTGCAAATTTGATTACAGATTTAAATTTTAAAATACATGACACATACACATTTTATAGCCGTATTCCACGTTACCAGACACCAGACATTTCTTACCGCTCTGGAATGCCTAGCTTGAAACACATGGCAGTACAGCTGGGCGTCAGCGTTGCCTGGGTTGTGGGAGACGAAGGCAAACTGGGCATCAACGGGCCGGGCGGTGGACAGAGAGACTCTACGTAAGGCATGAGCCATCAGGAGTGTCTGCAGACAGAGACACAACACAACTAGTGAAAACAACATCTTCAAACCAAACTACAATAATGTTTTCGTCAGAGATAAACCACCGAACTTACCGTTTCATCCTCATCATACATTTTCACTCCTTTGATGGAAAATTTTATGGATACAGGCCTCCTTCTTTTGCATGTCTGATTGAAGACAGTCAACAATTTAGATCAAATAAACACTGAACAGATGATACTCATTTAAAGCAACCAGAAGGCTCAGGACGTACTCTGAGGGATTTCAGCTGTGAGTGCAGTTGCTCTATCTGGTCATCCAAACAGCGATCATCCACAGGAAATGAGCCGACATACTTCAAAATAAACACACGTGTTTAGGCCAAAAGGAATAAAAATAAACAAACGCTCACACTGTTGTAAACATTTCTAGAGTTACCTCAGCTGATCGAGTCACTGTACCATCTTCTCTGACCGGTGCCTCACCCATGCTGCCTGTTTACCTCTGCAAAAACAGACAGCAACAACATCTTACACCCCGAAAATAAGAAGAAAAATTCATTTTAAAAGGGGCTGTCAGACATTCACACATTCAGGAAAGGGTAGTAGTAGTGCCAAAGGAAGTTTAAGAAAATAAAATGCACCATTAAGTCTCAGTTTGGCATGGTGTACTCCACAGGAAAGTGGTTCAGGAGTGAGATTTTAATACAGGCTTTGGTTGTGTTTTCCAGCTCGTTGCGCCACTACACACACCTTTTCAACGTCGTAAAACATCAAAGTTAAAGTTAGAACACGGGAAAGTTTTCATGTCTGTGTCGAGAAGTTGGCTAAAATCCAAACATGAGTGACGGCAACATGACAAAGTTCAGTGGACCAAACTTTTAAACCGTTTCCGCCTCTGTTATAGGCCAACAGCACACCGTCAACCTGAGCTCACTTCACACTTTCGTAACAAATCACATAAACTCACTTTTCACAGCCGGAGAGCCTCCGTCCACAACCGCCACCTCCTCCGCCCAGTCGGTGTCTTCTTCACACGCCGTAATTGACACCGAGGTCCTCCTCACCTCACCTTTTACCTGCTGCCGCGGCCGCTCGGACGGTTGTCCAGGTGAGCTCCCTGCTGCTGGCCCGAGGCGGGGCTCGAGTGACAACGAGGACAAGGGTGGAGGTGGAGGTGGAGGTGGTGGAAGCTAAGGAGTAAAATGAACACCTCTCCTCCTAACATATGAAAGTCAAGCGGAAGATGAAGCGTTGAATCACTTCACTCTCCTCCCCCTGCTGTCTCTATCCACACTTTTCCCCCCCCGCTTTCCAGCTCCGCACATTCCTGCTCATTGCGCAACTCGTGGAGTCACGCCCAGCGTGGGAAAGCGTTCATTTAGTGACGTCACAGTACCGAAACAAGTGCTCAAAGTACTGCATTCAAACACTGCTCAAGTACTCTAATTATCATCTTTTACATATTATATTCACATCTCTTATAACGTTGTAAGCTTTTATATAACAAGTTTTTTTATTATTATTATTTCTCTTCCTGTTTTCTTTGACTTTGTCTCATAATCTTAACTGTTTTTCTGTCCCACCAGACAGAAGACTCTTACTTTATAAGAGTACAAAAAATATCAATCTAAAAAATAGTTAAATAAAAATAAAATAAATAAAATAGATAAATTAAGGGCATTATAGAGTACACGGTTTCCTTGAACACGTAATAGATAAGAAATAGAAAGAAACATGAAATGGATATGACAAAATACAAAGACTTCTTGCCTTATTTAAAGGTCCAGTGTGAAGGATTTAGTGAGGGGACCCCATGCAAGAAGACCGGCTGCCCTCTGTAGATATAAAAGGTTCATTCTAAAGTAACAAAAACGCAATTATTCTTATTGTGTGCTTGCTCCTGGTGGGAAATGTTGGGTCTTTGTAGATAACATTATAAAGAGTACAGTCTAGACCTGCTCTACATGTGTGTCATGAGATAAATTTTATGATTTGGCATGATATAAATAAAAGTGCATTGAATATCGTGTCAACCACATTCTGCCCTAAATCTTACACACTGAAAATTTAGATACAAATATACAAAACGCAATGACGTAAATTAATAAAAGTGGCAAAATGTCATCTCCACAAATGAATAAACACAGTTTAAAACTTATAACTGACTCAAATCTATCAAACACTGCCATCATTTTTTTTCCTCAACAACCTTCAGGCAGTGAAAGTTAAATCAGGTGAATCATTTATAGTTTAATCATTTTCAAATTTCTTCAAGGACACCTGCAGGTCCTAGAAAGCTCCAGTTGGGAAGCACTGACCTATATCATTATAGTACTGCAGAACGAAGAAACCTTTAAACATCAAGCTCAGTTAAACACCTGATATTAGTTTATGTTCTGAAAAATGTGCCGTTATGTTCTTTCTGTGCACTAAATTAAACAATTAAACAAGAAATTTACAAATATAGCCATTTTATTAATGACTTGGAAAAAAAAAAGCTTAACAACACAAGGAATACATGCATGCAGGGTATGTATGAGCTAGTATCCTCCTTTTTCTTATTCACAACACACATTTCTTACAGTTTGGTACTGAATTACAGCTGTGAAGCAATAAAATCAATTCATGTATAGGCCTTTTTCTTTTTAAAACACACATACAAAATAAAATAATTGAAATGAATACAAACTATTTTATTCTCCACCTGTCACCTGCAGGCCTAATCTTTTTTGGGGTAATTTAAATAAACTTAATTAGGATAATAATAATTAGGATAATAATATAATTTCATGAGGACAAATGGTGATAAAAAAAATCTTGATTCTGATAGAACACTGCATGGCCAAAACATTATAATAACAACGGTAAAATCTGTGTTTTATAAAACATTAATATTAGTAACCGTTTAAACCTTTGAACCCATAAATCAAGTTAAAATGGACTTTATTTTTCAACCCGCCAAAACACTGACATTAGGAACGTGTGCTTCCAACATCTAAAGATCGGATGAGGAACGGATATAAAAACAGAGGTCACTACATGGCTCTAGTTACAGTATGTTGGATCTTGCTATGCTTTTCCCGATCTGGCTGCGGGGTGGAGGTCACACTTCTGTTTTAACGGCAACACTAACAGAGCTTTTCTACACATCGGTGATTAAAAAGGAAATTCAGAACCTCTCAATGTACAGTAAACTGAACTGGTAGTATAAGGTTCTTATTCTACAATAGAAATAAAAAAAAAAAAAAAGAAAAGAAAAAATTAAAAAAAAAAAAAAAAAAAAAAAAAAAAAACTACTGCCCCGTTAAAAAGGGAGAAAATGATAAGGAGAGAGAGAGAGAGAAGCGGCAGACTGCTGCATATTCAGAGCGGCCCAGTCAGTGGAAGATGCTCATGGACTCGTTATTTCCCTCTCTTGGACTTGCGAGTGGACTGCTTGCTGCCCTTCGCCCCCCTTTTGACTACAGGCTCTTCAGGAGATGACTCTTCGGGCTCCGGCCGCCTCGACCCACTTTTGGTCGCTGGCTTTTTAACTCCTTCGTGAGACTCATTGGCCTGAGATCTCTTGGACCCGCTCTTTGTTGTCTCCTTCGTGGAATCGCTCTCGGGGGATGAATCTCTGGACACGGGTCGCTTGGACCCCCTTTTGGTCAGCTTTTTAACGGCTGGTGTTCTGGGCTTTCTTGCAGGCGCTCCTCTCTTGACGGGTGTAGCTTTAGACGGCGCTGTGGACTCCTTCTTAGAGGCTGACTGTTTTGTTGGCGATCTCCTGGCTGAAGATGCTGCTTTCTTGGCTGGAGACTTCTTTGCGATGGAGCGTCCCCTGCCTTTAGCTTTTGGCCGACTGGTGCTCTGGGATTTCTTGGGCGGGGGAGGACGGCGAGCCTTAGGTGGAGGCCTCTTTTGAGATTTCCTAAGAGTGATGTGAACAGGCAACTGTTACTTAAGAATCAGTGTAATTACACATCACAAGACTCCAAACCACACATTTATTTAGACAGCCCCCCCCCCCCCTTTTGTTAAACACATACCTCTTACGGGAGGGAGCTTCGTCCTCAGACTCTTCCTCTTCTGACTCTTCCTCTTCCTCATCAGAAGAATCAGCTGTCCGCCTTCGCTTGGCTGGAGGCGGATGGTTTTTCTTCTCAAGCTCTCTAAACTTGTCTGGGTACAGGATGGTAGGGCTTAAGAGAAGAAGAGCACATAAAGACACATGTATCAGCGGTGTATGCCTCACAGAAGAGAAACTATCAGAGTCAATTTTTAGGCCTGGCTTCAAACTTCTTCAAACTACAGCACGTTATGAAATGGTTAAATAAAGCAGCTCTTCCCAAACGTAGCTGGTGTACCTCGGGTAGAAAGGAAACGAGAGCTGGTAGGTCCCTGTGAAGCCGTGACCGGTGATCTGCTCCATCCAGCCGAGAACTTTACACTTCGTCAGGGTCCTCCTCAGATTGGCCACTAAAAAAAAAAAAAAAAAAAAAAAAAAAGAAGACCTTTTAGTGTCGCCATTTTGGATGCACAAACCTCACTGCACCATCATTACCTTGTGTTCAGGTTTCATGTTCTGCCAGTGGTTGTTTTTGACATACATACGTGTTCTGTTCTAGCTCTTCTCACTGGTTTGAAAACAGATGTCAATATTTGAGTCAAAATGTGATGAGAAATGTGGGGTTGTTGGAAGGGCATGAAAGTTCAGCGCGACGGAGACAAACTTGATGTAGCTGCAAGCCGGTCAGTAAACTACAACTCAGACCAAAAAATAACCAAAACCAGAATAGGAAACCAGAACAGGATTGTATACAAGGTTTCAAATAGAAGTTTGTGTGGCGCAGAGGTGTTCAATACATTCACAAACAAACCTTCAATGATGAATCTTTAAACTAAACTGATGATACCAGGATGGAACTTTCACTTAAATCAGTCGCTTTTAGGAGAGGAGCTCCTCACCGGTGACCAATAGCATGTAACTTCCTCGTTATGAGCATTAAAAAAGCCGCAGAAACAATCATGTCGTGATTAGTGGTAAGCGGCCGCTGAGCTATTAACTTTATAACAGTACCTGAACAGGAACCTGAACATAATAGTTTGAACCATCTTGTAAACCAATCGCTTGAAAATACTTTAACGGTCCCTTTGAAACAGGCCCAAAATGTAATTACATGAGAAACTACATGAAACACGTGGAGTCTTACCTAACTGGTACTCCTTTCTATCCTTGTTGGCGTCTAGTAGGTATCTGCGTAGGGTAGTGGTGCTGCAGGTTTTAGGTTCGTTCATGGCTGTGATAGCAGCTGTGATGGCGTCCTCCAAGGCGCCGCCCTTCAGCAGGACCTGGTTACCAGTTCGCTTCAGCTGTGACAGTCAGATACGAACATCTTTAGGATTTTTAGGACACGACATTGAACTTCATTGAATCTGAAGCTTTTAGCCGTGTAGTCACTGACAAAGAGAGTAGACCATGACAAACTCGTACTTCCCCCTGGGTTTAACTGGGAAAATTACCTGGCAGTAACTTTATCTTGCAAAAATTTAAATCTGAAATACAAAATAGAACAATGATGATGCCCGAGCTGACAGATAGTGGCACTGTAGACCTTTATCTGGCCTGGAAACAAATCAGATCCTGATGGAAATGCACAGATCATGGAGAGTGAGGGAGGACGCCTTCGTGTTGCTCTTCACCTGAATTGGACAATTTATGTGGAACCGGTCATTTGAAATGGAAGATGTGGAACAAAAAAAAAAAAAAATAATAATAAAAATAATGTTACAAAGAACTTCACCTGGAAGGTCCCTCTGGCTCCTTTCCCAGTGATTTGCTCCAGCTGTCCTTTTTCTACTGCCTTCACCAAGGCTGTCTTCAGGACGTCTGGTCTGAGGACGAACGAAAGTTACTGAAATCCTAGCCGCTAGTGAAACTGTGCGAGGATGTGTCATCTTTTGATGTGAATGCTCCGTACCTGCTCTCGATATTGAGGCTGGGGAAGTGCTGCTCTAAGTATTTCTTGATCAGATTGTAGGAAGCCTCTTTGGGCTCACAGAGCCGTGTGATGATGAGAGGAAGAGCATCTCCCAGAGACTCCGTCTTCTGACCGGCTTTCTAAAACACCATCCGTTTACAGACATGACGATTACAACCAAACACATCGCAGTCTCATAGGGAAAGATGGGAAAAGGAAACTGTTGACACTATGTCATTAACATTGAGAATTAGACCTATAAACATTGTACTGAAGGTATTCTGCTCAGCACAGCCTACATATCAAGTTGGACTTCAATGATGAAACAATGCAGTCATGTCCAAAGTAGGAAGCATTAAAACTGAACTCAAATCAATACCACTGTAATATTTAGCTTAGTGCAAAGATTGGAAATGGAAAACAGCTAGTATGGCTCTGTCCAACACAACGCTACTTGCCAACAAATACAACTATTGTACATCAATTCCTCCGTCCATTGTAACTTACCTTAGACAAGGTGGACTGCTTCCCAATGGCAAAGGTTCCTGATAAGCCTTTACCCTTCAGCTGTGAGAGAGAGAGTGAAAATAAGTAAACAGAACACACATTTCAGTGAACACCTGTTAAATAGACCATTTGCTAAAGCAGTGTGCATGGAGCTCTGATAAGAACAATACACAACACTGAAGAGTTTAAAATGTTGTCCAGCTAGCCAGTTTACAACCCACAGTAGTCGCAACACAACCAAGCTGTACTTCTGAGGCCAACCAACATTTCATAGATACATACATACATACATACATACATACAGATTGCAGATTACGATGACAGACAACTAGCGCATTGTTAGCCACATCATGATAACCGGGACAAGCAAACAGTCTGTATTTAATACTCCTTTTTTAACATATATACTCCAGTTTTTGTCTTTCTGTGTCTGCAGTGAACAAAATAGTACAACTGCATATGTGCTGTACGACTGAAAGATTGACAGGTGTACCAACAGTGACTAAAAGGGGGGTGGAGCTTACAGATCTGTCGATTAATTATTGTTTCACAAAGCAAAGCAAACATGTTTGTCAATTTGATGCTGAAAATGGATCTTTCTGACGCCTGCTCTCTACCTGTTTGATGGTGCCTTTCTCCAAATGTTTCTTCAATGCTTTCTTGATGAGAAACTTCTTCTTGTCGAGCTCCATCACCGGATATTTTTTCACAATATATTTCATGACGGACTGGTATGAAACTCCAGATCTGTCATTACAAGACTGCAAAGAAAAATGGATAAAAAAAAAGTTATATAAAAAAACAAAAACAAAACAAGCACGTCTTGTGCTGGGAGTTGGATTCACAAGGTTTGTACACACCGTAATAGCTTCGATGAGAATATTATCCACTTTGTTCTGAGTGCCTGCAAAGTTGGTAACGGGAACCTTTTTGCTTGCGGTGACGCTCGCCCACGAAGGAATCGTCCTTTTCACCTTCTTGACTTTGGCTTTCTCGTACTTGTAGCCATCCTTCAGCCTGTCACCAGAAAGGAGCGAGACACAAGTTCAGTGAAGCGGGTCGGTTCTTTGGAAGCGATATTTCACTGTGATTGTTACCACCCTTATCTTTAGCACATCCTCACCTTAGTAGGAGAACATAGCAGTGTGTTGCACACTGTCCAGCCGCGCAGTCCTTGCATTTGTCACTTTGTCCGTTTGTCACCGACGGGAAAAGCAAAATGAAGTTTTAGAACATCTGTCTTAATGATCACCAGAGTAATTTGACCCTAGCTGAGTTGCTATGCTAGTGTACTATGTGCAGAAAAAGTCAATGTTTGCTTTGTCAAGGTCTGGGAGAAGGAAAGGAGGAGAAATTATAGAAATGATGAGGTAAATGTTCCTTATAATCTATCACCTACAGCCTGTGTCTTGGTAGTCATACATATAATGTACAACTGGTCGAAAACAAAAAAGTCAGGACATTGTCACGACAAAGAGACTGTCTGTAAAATGTTCCTCTTCCTCTGATTTTTAAGATTTAGATTGAGCTGGTGACAAATCACTAGCGTCCTCTCCTCCTGGACTCCTCCAAGACTGCGGACAAAGGGGCATGTTTTGGAAATGCAACACTGCGACCATAAGAGGAGCAGTCTGCTGTTATCCGAGCAGAGGTAAGGATAATATAGACAGATAAAAGTGCTATCAAAGTGAAATATCGCAGTGTTCAGAGTTGCAGACTAGCCCTCTGGTCAAACTCACTCTTTCTTCTCTGTCACTTCTCCTCCCTTGTCTGTTGTGGCTCCTTCGGCCTCCTCGCCGTTCTCTGTGGGGGCCGTCTTGCCTGTGGACTCGGCCTCCTCGACCTCGGCTGTGGCGGCTGAGGATGCGGCCTGCTCGTCGTCAGCAGAAGGCGACTCCTCTGAAGAGGCTTCAGGCTCTAAGTGAGAAAAAAAAAGCACTGAAAGTTGAGAGGCTGTCATAAAAGTTAAAGCACATGAGAAAGAAATGCAAGTTTCCTCTTCCAACTATGTTTTTGGAGTTAATTTAGTTGTTAGTGTGGTGCAGAAAACTTTGATATCCTTGGACACAGAACTAAAAAGCAGTATACCTCCTGATTGTGTAATCAACCACTATAAGATCTACATTAAACTACTATTACTAAAGGAAGAGATGCTGATTAGCTAGCTAAAACTGAAAGCCTTCCTTCACACAGCTCTATCCATTATTAAAAATACAATAGTTGACCAACTCTTCCACTCTGGAAACACTTTTTTGCAGCTCTCCAGTTTTGTTTGTTGTGCTTTGGGACATAATTTGAACAAATGTGACACAACATAAGCGATTTAGCAAGAGAGGGCCACTCTATGATCAAAACCAAATACAAAATTCATGATATTAGCACCCACAAATAAAGATTTGCAAGCCAGTGGAAAGGTGCAACACAAGTCTGGGTGGAAATGAATCAGTGTTGCTGCTGTGACATGACGTGCATGATATAAACCACTGGCCTACGAGGATTTTATTCACTCAAAAGTCAGTGCTACTGGTGCGGTTGTGCAGGAGTGTTTATGCTTTTCCAGCATGTGATTTTCCTTGTGTCGTGTCAGATCTGCACACTTTGTAACCTTGCTGATTGGCCATATCTGCCCTGTACTCTTTGACATCTCACAGACTTTCACTCTGTGATGTAATGTTTTGATTACAGCTGGGACTCTTGTTGATATTACACTGGGGTAAAAGCCTCTATCCACTCTAAATACCCTGCTTGATAAGTATATGCACATTTTTGCAGCCTGAAAGAGATAATTGCATGCAACACAACAAAATATGGTGCAGTGTTTTGTTTTGTTTTTTCCCCAGGTGCTGGAGAGCTGTAAACACAAACTTCTCATGGCTCCACATCCATCTCCAGACTGGCTGTGTGCACTTAAATCCACAGTTATGTCAGTGATGGTGATGCGTTCACGGGTCTGTAGGTTAAAGTGATGGACGACCACCCTGGCCTAACCTTTCTCTGCTGCAGCGGAGGGGGGCTTCTCCTGGGTTGGAGTCGCTGCTGCTCGGCGAATCGGCATCACACGAGATTAAACGTTACCTGCGTGGTGGGGGGGGGGGAGGAGTACACGTATGTGAACACAAGGGAGGCACAATTAGCAGCAGCACTTGGTTTGTGACCCATTCTGTGTGTACATGCGTGATTAGAAATGGCGTGAGTGCCAAACCCACTTCATTCATTGAGGCCCATTATCTTCAAACAGAAGAAAAGGTGTGCTTGTATTTAGTTAAAGGGGCACATTCAACGCTACTCAATGCACCCTGGCTTATCCGCCAACGTCAAGCAACAAATTCGACCATTTTCACGCAAGCCACAAGATGAGTAGCCAAAAAATTTCGGCAATTTCGCCATTTTGTCAGTTGGCTTTACACACAGTAATGGCGTCGCACAAGGCAAGATAAAATTCATTTCAGTTGCATGGAGTGAAAAACGCCGACCGACGCTTGTTTCCAACATCGCATCCGTGCAACTGCATGTTTAGTCACTAACGCAACACGCCGTGAATCAAACTTACCTTTTACTTATCCTTAAAAAGTGAGTTACTTTGGAGTAAATTTCTGCACGATCCTTTATTTAGATTTCTCTGTTTACGAGCCCCGCCCCATTAGGACCGTTAGTGACGTCGTGGCGTCACAGAGCACGTCGAAGGAATCCCAGTGTCATGTTGGCCGACGCTGACCGTAGAAATCTTTAGTTAAATGTCTTTAACGTTCAAATTGTCAAACGAAATACACAATAAAATCAAAATTATCAAACAAAATACACCATAAAATTGTGTTAGCCTGCCTCCAGCATGAGCAGTTCCTTCATCACAAACCTCCTCTCTTTAAACACAATACTGAGGTTTTCTGTCCATAATTTGGATGAACTCGATGTCTTCTAGCGTACGTGTCAATTCGAGTCCGAGTCCATCACTATTTTAACCAAATAAACTCAATTTGTACCACATAAACGGTCACAGACTACAACTCTGGAGAGGTTTTGTTAATGTGTCTATGGCTAAGGCTCATGGGAACTGTAGTTCTCTAATGCAAAACAAAGTTAAAATGAAGAGGCATCCAACTTTTATGACTCATTACAGTATTAAATACACATTCAGCATAAAATGACATAAAACATTAGAAAGTGTGATAAAATGAACTCTATACTATAAATATACACAGAACTGAACACAAAATGAGCCCTTTTCAGTACTTATACCGTGTGTTTATGTATTTATATGAGTCAGTGTTGACAGAGTTTAAAATGCTGACTTCACAGCTTGTCTGCTCTTCAGTCACACTCGTGCTGTATCATTAACCACTATTCCCATGAAACTAATTATGGGTTTCATGTTTGATTAATCTGCCGTTTATAATTTGGTCTACAAAATATGTGAAAATATTTAAATAGCTTTTTTGGTCCAGATAAAGATAAAATGTCATACAACAAGAAGGTGGAATTTTCTGTCAATTGACTGATGGTGTCAGCTTTGGTCTGTGTTCAAATTGGGTTCCTAAAAAAAGTGAACAGCTGTAAGGACAAGTGAATGCATCAGAGATCTAATAACACATTTGGTGATGTGTTAAACATGACCACACCAACGTTGTAATATGAATGCAACTGTATGTTTGACCACATTAAAACAACTGGATAAAAGACATCAAAAATATAAAACTTGTGGTCAAACACAAGCAAGAAATTAAGTGATACAACAGCTTCCAAAGCCGAGGCATTGACTGTGAGTTAATTCATAAAGCTTGTTGATCCTTCAGCGGCTCCCGGTGACTCCGGCTGCTCCTCCTGGTCAAATCATACAGCCCTTCTTCTGAGGTCGCTGAGACGTTGACCAAAAACAGATAACACACACACACACAAACGCGCACACACACAAGACACAAACCAGAAAATAACCTTACAACCCACATCTCCAAGCACCACCCTTCAAAAAAAAGAACAAATCATGAGAATCAGCAGGGTTTTTTTAAATACCTTTTTTGTCTTTAATGTATTTACAAGCTTTAATCTGCTCTGTAGGTCTGAAGTATTACAAGCATTTCATGTTCAGCGAACCTGGCCATTTGCTTTTTAAAGTTGCATTTTTGCTCGTTTCATTCGAATGTAACCGGTTTGTTCGTCTGCGTTTGTTTTGCCAGTTCTGTGGACTGACTTGCATCGCTTCTTGAATGCATACCTCTACCTCTCATGAGGTGTATGTACATATCAACGTAGAGCAAGCCAAGGCTGAGGGGAAACACTTCCTGGTTATTTAGGAGATAACCTTTGACCTCAAACGTCATACACGGACAACGTTAATAGCTTCTGTGCATCCACTCCTCTTTTTTTTTTTTTTTAATTTATTTTTTTGTCTTATCTCTGCTTCCCCTTCATCCCAAAATAATTTTGTTTTACCCTGTTTTAAACCAAACAGTGTGGAATCCAGGGAGGCCATTATTTCACAATTATTATTTTGTTATTATAATTAATTATATTGTTATTTCTGTTGTCATGTTCTCATTTGTGAGCATCTGCAAATGTTAAATAACTTTCATATTTGCAGTCCTTAAAAAAATAATAAATTAAAGAGTCCGGAACCTATGTATCTTTTAAGTCTCTTCTTAAAAAGTAACAAAAGAAAAGTAAGTTAAAATTTAAAACAAAAATATTTTCTATGTATAATACAGGTATTTAGTGCTTCCGCCGTTGGAATCCAAACTCAAAATGGCGGCATGTTTCAGAACCGTACCGCAGAAAAAAATTCCAGCCGTAAACATGTCGTCCTGCCCATACACCCATTTTGAATGTTTGTTCTGCTGTAAGGATGCAGTTCTACTACGTCATGTCCCCGGGTGTCTCCCTCATCAATTATCTTCCGACTCCTCCTCCGCCTCCCGCAGCCAGGTGAAGAAGGCCGTAACAGACTTGAGGGCCACACCCTTACCATGCTGCTCGGCAGGGTCTTTGCTCATCTCCCACTTATAGAAAGCGTCCTCCGAGATGACGTCCTCATCATACAGACAGTCAAAGAACATCCGGAGAAGGTCTGGAAGAGCAGAGACACATCGGTCATCCTTTTGATACAACTCGAACATACTGTAACAGTTAATTAAAGAGCGTGATATGCAGCAGATTTTCCTGAGGGGAGATGTGTGCCACAGGTAAATGTCAAAGGCGTGGACGATTGTTTTGACGTCAAAAGGAGTTAAATTCCTGAGGTTATTGAAAGGTGAACCTCTGTGACACCAAGGTGTAATTATTTATCAAATTGTGCATATTGTAATATATTATTTGACGTCTAAATTAGAAATAAATTTGCACTTTAAGGTATTATCGTTTTTAGATTTTGTATCTGTGCTACTTTGTGAATTTTAATATTCTCTTACTTTAAGATGGAGTGCAGTGAATGTTGTTGTGAATGAAAATAAAGTTCATTTATTCAACGTAACTCATGAACACACTGTCCTCTGCTGCATGCCACACCCCTCCACTTAAAAAAAAATCTCACAATATCAAAGTCATAATACGCTTCATAATGAACTTCTGTGCTTTATTTCTTATAATTAGTCCAAATTCTGTTTTTAAAAAAGGGCATCTGGTGACAGCTTAAATGATGTTCATCAAATGACCAAACCTAAATCATGTTAATGCTATAGAGTACAGTGATGGAGATTAAAAGTTCATTGTTGACACTGTTGTTTACTCAACAATGAATTCTGAATCTCACCTTTGAATCAAAAGTTTCACATCCAGCTACCTAATAAACCTTTTTGTAGTGAGTAATTATATTGTTGAAAATATTATTGCTTTGAACATCGGTGTTTAATTTTCTATCATCATTTAGAAAACGAAGATGGAAAAAAGGAAAATAAATGGCATAATTTCATGAGGAGGAGTAAACAGAAGGCGGTAGGAGGAGTAAACTTACTCGGAGGCTGATCGAGGGCGACGATCAGCGCCTGAAGTGCATAAAGTGCTTGCAGCTGTCGCTCAGTGTCTGAGTTAAGGTACTTGAGTAATACAGGCAATCTCCTCTGGATGATGGCCTTGTCCACTCGACAGTTGGTGTTGTCATCTGTTCGGTAAAGCAGGAGGCAGAGTGAGTGCACGCTGAGCCTCTGCGCTCAGAATTTGGCAGAGAGTAAAACTGCAATCAGTGGTGAGATATGAGCAGAATAGAGGAATCTCTTCCTCCTCCTCCTCCTCCTCCACCCGGTGGCGGAGCGCTTACCTTTCACTGCTGCCTTACACACAGCTGTCATCAAAGCCCTCAGGAAGGGAGACGAGCTCATCTGAGATTCATCTAGGTTTGCCTGGGAACACACAAGAACAGGAAACACCTTCAACAAGAGTAAAAACCCACGTTAGAAAGAGCTGACGAGCGCTGAAAGAGGCAGCGTGTGTGTGCTCAGCGTGGGAAGATTTCGCCTGAAGCAGAGAGATGCTGCTTCCGTGCTGTATTTTCGGATGCTCTCATCCTCTCACCCTGCTGCTTCCCGTTAAAAATCCAGAGCACAGACGGCGCTGGACACCGCAGCGAGCATTTTTTTGTTTGCGAGGACATTTCTGTCAAACCTGTGTCACTTCGCATACCTCTACCCAGTCAAAGATCTGCTCGTCACTGGCCATGTCCTCCAGGAGGAGTTTCTCCAGCTGCTGGCTCAGCTCCTCAGGAGACAAGATCCTTTTAGACAGAGCTGCCTCAGGGCTGGAGCCGTCCGACAGGACGAACTGGAGTTTCTGTTTGTATCGAGACGAGAGGACGTTGATGAGATGAGGAAGTGGAAAATAAAGAGGAGGGAGGACATATTGATATTTCTTGATGTGAATGGAGGCTTTAATTACCGACCTGTTGTGAGATGAAAGCCTGGACGTCCTCTCCCTCGGGCAGGAAGTCGGTCCAGTTGAGGCCAGATTCCCTCCACAAAGAACTCAAAGTCCTATGGCTCTGTGGAGACAAGACGAGACAACGTCACATCTCGTGTGTCTGAGTTCTTCTGTCTGATTTCCAGGGATTAAGATTTTAATGAGCCAAGTCATTTGATTAATGCTAATAACTGACAACATTATAAATTGTCCTTACTCTGGGCTACAGATCAGTATTTCCTGAGCTGGCCACACATTATATGACCAGCAATATAATCCATCCTTAACCTCGACTGCCTTTTAACTGAGCTATAGAGCTTATATTCCACTGGCTTTATAACAAAAGCAAGCAATATAAATGTTTGCACAACTGAAAATCAAAGTGTTCTTACCATTTGTTTGCATAGTATGTGCAGTATTTCAGAAATTAAGATCCCGGCTCTTCCCACAGGAAGCAAAGGTTTGCTTAATTCACTGTGAACAAACAGAAAAGACAGAAATTAAACAAAGAATTAATTGTTCTTCACAGAGAAGTGAAACAACTCAAACAATGAACAATAAGACACCCATTTCTTGCACAGTCGCAAGTGCCTGTTGATTATTAAACGTATACCCTGGAATTAATCTCGGAAACAACTCCAGGAAGGAGCAGGAGGAACATAAACTTGAAAAATGTGTCTCAAACAACGGCAAACTGAACTTTCTTTTAGCAGAGTGAGAATTTCAGCTCGATCCACCACCGAGCCTGTGTACACTGAAGCCAAAACAACATATTCAGTTGTTCTTCCTGAGCAAACATGTCATTTATTTTTAGTATTTGGCCTCTATGAGCATGAAGTGAATGACTCAGGCGGAGCTGTCTCGGTACCTAAAGAGCTCTCTCATAGAGAAGCCCCCTTCCCTCAGTACAGGGCTGAGCAGCTCGGCCAGATACAGCCAGATGTGGGGAATGTCGATGGCCATGTCGTCTGCTTGCTCCAGCGTGTCTGCAAAGCTGAGAAAACAACAATATTATTATTAGTGTGATCTAGAACGTGACTACGACACACACACACACACACACCAGCATAAACAAGCTGCTCAAACACATAAGACATTTAAGCACCATTAGCTGTTTTTACACATTTTAATGGTTGAGGTTAGCCTCAGATGGAGTTTGTTAATCTTTAGCGTCTCGCTCGGGCTGAGTGCGTTAACCTGGTGTACTGACCCTTTGTAGAACTGGGGCTTGGGCAGGAGTCCCTGCTGCACCAGCTGGAAAAGGAGCTGGCCCATGTGGTCCCGTGTTATCTGACTGCGCTCCAGAGTCGACTCCACCCCGACGCGCACAAAGATGTTCAGCTGAGAGCCCAAGTCGAGCTCGTCCACGCACTGAACTGCCTCCTGCAGAACACAAAGAAGTGTGATCAACGGTGAGTGAAGAAGAGGAACTTAGGCAGTACCGCTGTTACGTGCTCGGTGACAGAGCAGGAAGAGCAATAAAAGAAACCATATACTGCTTTATATTTATTTTAAAAGGACAGAAGTATTATACATTATTTTCTAATATGAATCATAAATTAATGAGCAGAAGACACAATCACTGATTTATCATTAGCATCCTTCTAAGCACCGTGCATTAAAACATTTGCAGCTGGACTAGGCTCCGGTCTACTGTTGATTTTCTTGTGAATCTCAGTACCTTGTAGTCATTTATGTGCAGGAACTCGTCGATGATGGACTTGGACTTCCTCTCTATCTCCTCCTCAGATCGAGCAGGTCTGTCCGGGGTCTCGACCACTGGCTCAGGTTTCACTGTCAACAACAGAGCGAGATTAAGATCCAATAGTTCCAGGTCTTCTCTGATTAAATCCCACATTGAAGCACTGAGTTATACCACTCTGATATTAATAAGTATTATATCTAAGAATAGAATATTGACTGACTAGATTAAAAAAAAAAAATAAAGCGTTCATAGTGGAGGCTAAATTGATTGCTCCTGAAAGGATTTACATGCATAGAAATAAAAACAATGTTCAAATAAATGTAAGTGAGGGTAAAATCAATCAAGTTGCTAATTATTGCCATTAAAAGTTTAAGAATCAATGTTGTATAGGATTACAAAATAACTGGAACTTAATGTGTTAGCAGCTGCCCAAAGCAAATATTTCTTTTGAGGATTTTACATTACATTTTATTGTATATAAAAAGGTGAAAATAAAGGCATTCATTCTAAAACATCCAGGATTTTAATGCCAAATAAAAAACAGTTTATAACTTAAATAATGTGAGTATCAGTGTGGTGCTACTATAGATGGTTTATTAAAGCAATATCACACAAGAGGATGTGCTGTGTGCTAACCGTAACCCAGCACAACCTCGATTGTGGTATTGCTTTAATACAGCAGCTCCACAGGCACCATTTATTATTTAACAGTATTAAGTGACAACTTATTATGACTTGTTTATTTAATCTTTTATTTGGATCCGCCAACACAAATAATTCCACAACTGCAAATGTTTCCTGAGCACTGGCTTTGTGGAGGTCTACATGTTACCGCAGGACAGCTCAGCTACTTTGTATCATTTATGCAACCAGTGAAATGAGAATCTGTTGACAGTCGCTTTGGTGAAAATACCTCTGTTGTTATGTTGTGATGAAATCAAACATTTTTAAATAATCAGAATCTAAGCGAGTTCTCTTCAGCACCAAACAGGAAGTAAGAAACCGGTTAGTTAAGAAACTTAAATCCCGTCACACACGACCGACAGTAAACTAATCATGTTTTGAATCAGTGCATCTGATCCACCGACCAGCTCTTATTTTAGTGAGAAATCTTAACGACTGGCCTCGTTCCTACGCTCGTCTCCCACTAAAATAACACTGTTGGGGACTTCTTGACTTGTTGAGGAGACAACATCAAAATTTTGTAAAGTTTGTACAGAAATATAGTTTATCTTTATGGATACTGAATTTACAAGAAGACTGTTGACATATGATGTCATTTATCTTGCGCTTTTGCGGTTTACGTAATGAATCGTTCAAATGTCATATATCTTAAAGGGAGTTTGGCGTCATATTATGAATTAATTAATTTAGTTTAATTCAAACTGCTAATATGTTTATTTTTTAACTTTCTGTCAACACTACAGAAACACTTGATAACTGTTAAGTGTCATAAGGTTGTCTGACTGCTTGACTGCTGTTAGCCATTGGTTTGATTTTAGCGATTGTTGACGGTGGCTAATAAGGCAGGTTTATTATTAGCTAATAGTATTCAGTTTCTAACAGCCGTTAGCTACTTGTAGAAATATGCACATCTTTGTGGTGGACAGTTTGCTACAGTTTAAGATAGATGATGAACATTAGTGCAACGTTTAACGTAACAGTTGTTGGAACACCTGTAAATCAGAGTGATAGATGTGATAGCTGTGCTCTACATCAGAACTCAAAGAATGCCTCTTGTCCGATCAAATTAAAGTGTTCATGTATGTCCAGTGTTGTGCAGCGCTGTGTGTCTCACCAGGCTCCCTGACTCTGCTGCGCTCTAGCTCTGTTTTGTCCTCGGTGACACTCTGTCGCCGGGGCTCGGCTCCCTCTCGCTCCCGGTCTCTTCGTGGCTCATCTGGAATCGGACCCTCCAGCAGCTCTTTCGAACTGCTTCCTCTGATGAACGGCCCGGGCCGTGACGATGGAGGGGCGGAGATCAATGGCTTCTCGCTGCGTTCCCTCCCTGTACTGCTACGACTGGGAGGAAAAAACAAATAGGTCAAGTGATCAGGATGTATCAGAGGGTTTAAATACCAGAAGCGGTTATCAGCTGGTGTTGTCGTTTACCTTCCCAGAGTTCTCCTTGAGTCAAATTCTGGGTTCTGTGGGGGAGTGGTGGAGGGCTGAGGTGAAGGCGTAGACTGCAGCGCAGAGTAATGATTCAGGCCGGCTGTTCTTGATAATTCTGTTACAGAGAGATAATATGAGACATGAATGACCAGAAAAATCAAGGAAAGCCTTCATCCAAACCACAACTTTCTCTGCAATCTTTGGAAACAGTCAATCCAATATTCACGTCCACATCACGCAGAGTTTGGTCATGTGTGTCTGAACTTCCCTCTCTCTGTCTCTTTGATGTGTCTAAACGTGTGCAATATTGCGAATCTTTCAGGACTTTAAACAGTTAACAAATCTCGTCTCTTTCCTTTGGCAGATTTTTCCTCCCCCGCCTTCACGAGCGGCCGTTTGGAACAGTTATCAGCATTTTTGTCATACTTCATTTCGGGCATACTGACGCCATGACTATGTGACATTTAGACTACTTGCAGCTACAATCTGACCATCACACCTGATTTTCAAAACAGAGTTTGAGCAGCTCACTCAGATCTTGATGTGTAAAGTTAACCAGGCATCAAGTGAAATCTGAGCCAGAGAGGTGAAGAGTAATCCTCCACCTCTGAGTCACTTCTGGTATTTTGCATTAATGACACAAGACGAAACGTTCTTGGCTGTGTGATGAACATTTTTCTTTCTTTTAAAATGGTCCGTACAGTATCTCCAACTCCTGCTCATGTAATGTATCGACCCACTGTGGTCACGGTGGGTCAGTTCATACGTGTAGTCTTACCTGAGTCACTGGCCTTGGCTCCTCCGCTGCTGCCCTTCACCCACGTGACTTGAGCCCGGGGGCCCAACTGGATCTTCTCATCCATTTGAGGCTGCAGGAAGAGAATAAATTAAGAACGAGTTGCAAACTCACGTTGAACTTAAACCAACAGTAACACGATGATGACTTCAGCGTTCTGAGCTGCCAGGATCCCATCAGCACATCATTTCATGTAGATTCTAAAACACGCTTGTTATCTAATCCTAACAATCAGCTGACAGAGGACATTGTAATGTACATATTGTGCCAGCTCAATGGTTGACTTTTGTTTACTGAACTCTTCAGGGTCTTAATGACACATATGATTCAAGATATAGTAAATAAAGTGTGTGAAATATACATGAATCGTCCAAAAGGATTAGTAAAATGAGTGTTCTCCTTGTGAGACTAACACTGAGAACATGGCAGAACTCCTCCAGCAAGGGGAGCTCTGCAAAAAGTGGAAAAAAAAAAAACTTTACTTTGCAGTACTTCATGTGTCCAGTAGGGGGAATGTGTACTACAGAACATAAACCACAATAATGTAGATCAGATGAGGGCAGGGACCTTGTGTTTGTGTGTGTGTGTGTGTGTGTGTACACATGATGTGCCACAGGATTCCTCTCGGTAATGCGTAAACACCAATCTGCTGCGTACCGAAATTTTCTACTGAAAGAGCGGCAGCCGGCGGTGACTGATGAAGAAAAGCACTTAATGAACGCGAGACAGACTTGTCTCGACACGAACAACCTCACACATTTAACTAAATCCCAATGCAGCCCTGTGTCGGTGTATGAAGCAGGCTGTAGAATCATCGTCGAAGCAAAATGAAGAAAGGGGTGTAATGTCCTGCTCGGTGTATTTTAGCACTCGCTGGTTCAAATGTCAGAGTCACTAAAGATGAGACCAGATCAACACTATAACTTTTTTTCCCCCCCTCCACCAGCTGAACCGACCTACAGGTGTGAAAGCAGCCTAAAATTGTGGGTGTTAAGACGCATCACCTTGGAGATCTTTGGGATCTTAGTGGGGTCGATGGTCCTGCTGTTCTTGGTCATGGGCACAGTGTTCCAGGTCTCTTCTCTCTGCACACGCTGATCTCTCTGATCTCTTTGATCCCTTGTATCTACGAGGGCAAAACGTACACAAGTTTAAAAATACGGTTTTATTTTCATTCAGTCAGGTCAAACGTCTGTGAAAGGGGGCTGACAGAATGACATTTTAGACCGTTTCTGCAATACATGATGAAATATTATGGGTCAGCTAACAGATTGGGGTGGTGGGGGCTTCCTGTCTGCTGCTGGGCACAATAGCGTCTCGGCAGGCTATAGGGACAGGAAGTCTGCCTGTATGCTTGCAGGCTTCCTGAGTCACTGTTGCTGTGCCGTTGTGGCTCTAAGCCTTAAAGAGGATTTAGACTGCAGGCCCGACCTGGCCGTCTCTTGCTGTCCTTGGAGAGCAGCTGCTGGTGCACTTTTCTCTGCTCCTCCTGCTCTTCAATCTTCGCCTCCTTGTGGATCTGCTCGATGGTTTTTGGGCCCTGGTCGGCTCTCCTGGATACCCAGTTGTGCTGAAAGAATAACCACAATGAGCTCAGAGCTGAATCAAATTGTAGCTTCAAACAGATGTATTACTCTTGATTTCAAAATCACTTCCACCACAGAGGAATATCCGGAAAATAAACTCCGGTCATCAGTCTTCGTTACAATCCTTTGTTGTTAATATTAGTGCCGTTCCAAGAGGCTGAATATGGTTTTGTTTTTAAACAAAGTGGATCCTTGCACTGCCTTAAGTAGCCTTACTCATTTTAATTTCAAATTTGACAGGAGTGCAGCACAGCAGGACTCAGGTCTGTTTCCAGCATCTTGTAGGAGACAGCGACATTGACTCAAACTTGTTAGTTAGGTAAGAGAATCACACTTTAATCAATGCAGATGTCTCTCTAAGGTAAAAGACAGCTGTCATGCCGAGTCATCTGTACAGGTAAAAGATGGTCAGTCTATTAGTGATAGGCTACAAATGAGTAGAGACGTTATGTATGTAAACCTAAATGTGAGATGTCATCGCTGGTCATTATAATGTAAAGCTGAACATTTTAATGAATCAGACTTCAGGCAACAAAAAAATCAACAACTGGGAGATTTGTCTTTTTTTTTTTTTTTTTTTACAATATCAACTAAAAAAATTTTATTTTCAGACAAATTGTAACAAATGATAATGTAGCTAGCTGCTTTAGCTGTCTTCAGTCATGACGACTGTTACGTAAACTATACCTTGATTGTTCCCTTCTCTGAAAGTC
Source organism: Protonibea diacanthus (assembly GCA_028641955.1). NCBI lineage: Eukaryota > Metazoa > Chordata > Actinopteri > Sciaenidae > Protonibea > Protonibea diacanthus. Next base: position 16,368,555 of record CM053978.1, read on the forward strand.
GCTTTGGATAAAAGCGTCAGCTAAATGTCTAAATGCAAATGTAAACTGTGAGGTGAACATCAATAGCAGCTATCTCGCTAGCCGAGGCTAGCACAGACAGGTGTGTAGCAGTGCTGACAGCTGTATGGGATAATTGTGTAAATAGTGTTTTTTATATGCAACTCTAAAATATTTTATATGCATAATGGTGACAGCCTTCTGTGCCTTTTTTTTTTTTTTTTTTTTAAAAATGGAGGTTTAACTTTACGCGGTCATATTGCCCGGTCTTATTCTGACTTTTTGCGTTCAACACAGTCATTTTAATACCGAGAAATCTAATCCGAGTCAGAAGACAGCCACCAATGTCAGGGTTTTCTTTTCTACTGTGCTCATTCACTTCTTCAGTCTGTTCATAAACATACTGAGCCAGGTCCGCCACCCTCGAGATGGAAACAATAAACAACAAAAAATTCATTTTGTGATGGTTGAGGGAAAGCTGTGTACCGGTCGCGGCTCTCAGGCAGCAACAATGCCTACTCGAAGTGGTGCCATACCAGCAGAACATACCTCTCTCTTTTGAATATGTAACAAATGTCTTCATGAAATGTAAGCCAATTTATAATTGAATCGTTTCCAAAGTTTATTTTATGCCACACATGACTATCAATTATCAAAATATTTTTAATGTAGAAAAATGTGACATTTTATAATTGTGACAGCAAGCATTTACATCGAGATGTTTTACTGTATTTGGGGACGGTGGCGGAAAAAAAGCTAGAACATTGTTCCTTACATGAAATGTATTTCTGATGCGTGTGTTGTTTGTTGTCTAGTGTATTTTCTCACAGCTTTTTCTCCCATCAGTCTTTCTGATAATGTGTCTGAATTCAATAAAAAGAGCAGCAGTGGATCCACTTAGCAGAATAGGACCAGAATATAATTTCCCAGAAGGTCAGAAAGATCAATGAAACAAACCTCTGTGGGAAGATTCGTCGTGAACCGCAGCTCGCCTGAACATGAGACGGGACTTTGGACTTTCTACAACTGTCCGGATAAAAACAAATCTCACAACCAAACACTCACCAATCTCAGGTCTATAATGTCCTGTAACATGAACCGTATCCGAGATGACGTCTTCCTTTCCTTGACGATTTTTTCCATCTGATTGAAATACTGATCCATCCGAGGCTGAGGAGAAAGAGGGAGGGAGAGAAGGTTAATTAGAGGCGTTATCTATTTCTCTATTCAATGTACTGGACAGCAGGTTTCAGGGATTTCCACATGATTCCACGACTGTTCAGTTTATTACTTGGAGAACGAGCTGTCCTGACCGCCCAAGATTAAAATCAGAACATTTTGAGACACAGGAGAACAAAATCCGTGATAGCCCAAAAAAAGAACAGATCCAAATCAGTGTGGGCCGACATCAAGACGACCATGATCAGAAAATTAGCACATTGAACATGATAAAAACTCATCTGAAGGAAAAGCAGATTCCCTGCAGCAGATTCCCTGCTGGTCAGACAGCTTTCCTTTTGCAGGGCGACTAGTAGATGAGGATCAAACAGTACAACAGAGAGAAAGAGAAAGCAAAAAGACCTTTAGGTCAGCTTTTGTCTCTTCAAGCATCTGGGGATTCTCGCTGCGTCCAGCTGGGAGTCACTCGTGTCTACCAGAGAGCCAGTCAGATAGAACAAAGCAGGGCATCCACTGAGGGCACACGGTGGGGATATTCGGGATTCCTCATAACCTACATAAACAGCTTCTCCTCTGCCTCTGGAGCTGAATGTAGCCCAGCTGGTGTGGGATCGAATCCCATCAGAACTTCCTCTTTTATGCAGCCAATGCAGGAATTGATCTTGTTATTTTGGTGGCACGTTTGCAGAGGCATACTGACATACTGCGTTGATGTCAAAGGGCTGCTGACAAACTATGCACCTCGTGGCTTCGTCCCTTCAAACGAGGGCTGAATTACCTCACGCTGTCTGTGGTGCAACTCGTTTTACGTGCTTGATCAGACATCAGAGACAAAACGGTGGACCGGTACAGGGTCTGAACTCGATGCCGACAAGCCTCTAAATGTGTTATCATCAACTCGACTCTGTGTAGAAGCTGTGCCAGTACGTATGATGCAACAGAACTGTAGCCAAATACACAATTACTCTTAATAGGCTAAAATAACGATAATTAACTGTAATTTCAAAAAGAAAAATATCTGCTAAATAGACCATCTGCTGAACATGGGAATGGTCTGTGATAACATGTTGTTTTTTGCCTGCTTAAACGCACTCATTAAATAAACCTGCAGGTTTCATTCACAGCAGCTTCATTTACATAGCAGGGATTCTGCACAGATTCAGACACCTTGTTTGAAGCCCGTCTGAGCCACTGCACTGACTTCAGAATAAAATGACAGTGTTCCCCTTTCAGATTTAAATATTTTGAATCAATTTTGTAGCTCTTTGCACAAGGGAATTAAAGAAATAATTTGACATATGGTGACATGTTTTGTTTATTGGCTTTCTTCCTGAGACTAAGATGAGAAGTTTGATACCAGTCACAGGTCTGTGTGGTAAAAATGAAGCTTCAGAGAGCAATCGGTTAGCTTAGCTTAGCTTAGCAAAAAGCCTGGAAACAAAGATAACAAAATTCACCTACTTGCACCTGTAAAACTCACCAATGACCATGTCAGTGTGAAAAAACATCCATGTTGTAGTTTCTAACTTCCCGTGTCCATGTCCATGAAATAGTCCTTAAAGCACAAACCTAGAATGTATTAACCACTCGGCCTCACCTTGGCTTTCTCAAAGTCGAGGTCCTTGCCAATGGTGGTGAGCAGCCTGCACAGGCACTCCAAAGACTCCTCGTCATGGTTCTTCAGCAGCTTCACAACACAGTCGTGCATGATGGCCTCCGTCAACATCTTGAGCTTGAAGAGCTCGCCGATGAACTTGATGTTGCCAATAGAACGCCGCCGGGCCTTGTCCTTGGCGTCCTCCAGCTCTTCCTGAAGCCTCTCACGCTCCGTCGCCTGAGGGGGGGGGGGGGGGGGGGACAGGGAAACAAACACTTGTTCTAGAAGTTCTTCACGAAACCAGATGAGCCACGCTGGATTAAATTCATAGACCACGTACCGATGCAGCAGAGTCCAGCTCTTTCTGCTTCCTCTCGAACACCACATCATCCACCTTGTCTTTCTCGAACTCCTTCTGGCAGCGGTTTAGCAGCAGCTTGCGAAAGTTCACTGTGGTGTTAGGTTTGTCTGTCATGGGCACTTTGAGCTGTACAAGAACAGAAGACAAAGTAGATTTAGTAAAGAAACAGAATTAGAAACAAGCTAAGGGACGAACTAAACCTTTAAAAATGTTTAATGTGACCACAGGACGAGGAAACGTACAAAAACATAACTTTTTCTGATACAAACATTTTGTTCCTCATCGCAGAAATTCATTTTTAATGAACAGTAACCTGTTTGAAAGAATTATCAAGAGATGACTTATTTTGGGTTTTACTGCCAACAAAGTAAATTCCAAATCGAGTAACAGCAGCCTTCTTTTCACTTCTACGACTGAAGATACGGGGTGTACATGTACTACGATCTCTCCTTGCAAGTCATCAAAAATTGAAAATGGTCACACTCGATCATCAAGTCGTATTGAACTGCGTTGTGCTGCATCAAGGCAGAGCTGAACCATCGACCTGTTAGCTATTAAACATTTAGCAATTTTGTTGACTGTACATTAGGACGCACACACAGTCTGTGAAACTGGACCACAGTTTAGGTAACATTATTCCCACTGAGATCTTCTTTATCTAACCTCACAAACATGTTTAATTCTCGACACACTTCAACGTCTGTAACCAGTTTACCGTGGCGAGGCAGCGGCACATGTTTCCGTAGGCCACGGAGAAGCTGGGCTCGTCGATGGCCTTCTCGAAGACCAGATCGATGACCCCTTTGAGCCTCTCTTCTGTATCGATGGTCAGGTCTGTCACCTGCTTCATCAGCTGGTTGAACTTCTGAGGAGTCAGCTTGTTCAGGATGCTGCGTACCTTCCTGAAGAGCTCCTGAGAGGGATCGGTCATAAAAAGGCAGTTAATCACTGGAGCCACCAATCGGTTACTTGACTCTGACATCATTTACAGATCATTAATAATAATTAATAATAATTAATAATAATAATTAATACTGTCATTTTCCAATAACTTAAAGCTCTTTCATCAACTGGATTTCATGATCCACGAGTCTGATGTTGACTTTTTAAATACTGCATGTGTGTTTGTGTATGTGTGTGTACATTAGCCCCCAACCTGTGTTTTTTGTATCTCGGGATCCTCTACATGGCCCTCCCTCTTCATGCCAGGTTTCCAGGCATTCTCAGATTTTTTCAGCTGAATGTCATCATTCACCGACACGTTCATGATAATCTTCCTAGGTGGAGGCCGCCGTTGCCCAGTGTTCATGAGCTGTGAATGCAATTAAAAGGAGAAAATACAGCATGTTAGTACTCCTGGACACCACAAGTCGACTACTACCAATTGCCTGCCAGAAGTTTCTGCTCGTTACCTTGGGAAACAGAATCGGCTCAATTTCAGCACTTTCTCAAACATGCATGACCAAAGTATTCCGTAAAGCGCAGTGTGGGTGCAGCTTTATGTTCCAACTACTCAAGAGCAACACCTGATTGGACTAGTCAACTGTTTGAAGACTGAGATCATTTGATTGAATAAGTCGAGCCCCATGTTCTGAGTTGCAATGAAAACCTGCAGCCACACGGCCCTTTACGTAACAGATTGGATGCGACCGGTCCAGGAGAACAGTTACACTCTAATGTGTTGCAGCACTTGAGAAAGTTAATTCTAATCACACAAATCTTGACTGTGACAATGGGAAAACAGTGCTGCATTGTACTTTGGAGAGGTGTATCAGAGAATGTCTGTGTTGAATCAGCCTCTGAACATTTATAGACATTGGATGAAGCCAATTGGAACCAAGTACCTCAAAATGTATCCTGTTATCATCCAACTGTAATGAAAAAGTTTGACAGATGTGTGGTATCGATTTCGTTTCTCGTGACAACAAACTGTGTGTTGAGAGGAAAGAGGAAAACTGAAGGACCCTGTGTGTGTGTGTGTGTGTGAATTTATGAATGATTGTGGCAGCTTGTGTGTGTGTGTGTGTGTGTACATGTGTAACTCACTGCAGCGCCTCGTCCTCCAGTCATCTGCCTGCCAAAATCTGCGAAGGCAGGTGTGAAATCAGGTCCTCTGGAAATCGCTCTGGAATCAACCACTCGAGATGGTAACTTGTTTTGGTTCATCTGCACGACACATCACACACAGAGACACACACACACAGATGCATGTGAGATGAACAGCAGGGGGAGCAGTGATCCCCTAATAATTGTGGCAATAGGGTAAAAGAAGTCAGTCTGCTGTGTGTGTGTGTGTGTGTGTGTGTGTGTGTGTGTGTGTGTTTGTGCATTTCTAACCCAGTGGTCCATTAAAAGGTGACCTGGGTAAATGACAGCCGTGCTACATTACAAGATGTGGGCTCATGTTTTTCTTTTTCTTTCTTTTTTTTTTTTTTTTAACTGTACTGGTGATAAATTATGCTTGGCGGGTTTAGCGGGCCGTTCAGTGAGAGAAGTCAGAACCAGATGTGGAAGGGAGGAAGGAAGGAAGGAAGGAACGCAGGAGAGAGAGCGAGATAGTTGTGGGGGAGGAGAGGAGAACAAATCCAGCTCTTTGTCTTTCAGCTGTCCTTGACTTCCTCTCCACTCTTTTCCAGCGAGATTTCACTTTTTCTCCCTCAGAGAAAATGAGACGATGGGATTGCACATCAACTGCTCGCCGGGCTGCTTGTTCTTTTTTGGAGAGGTGGGGGGAGGGGCACAGACTCTTTTAATACTGCCAAGTGTGACATAATAGCAATGTGATTTTAATCAAAACAGCATTTCAGCCGGGCCATATGCTCCACCCATATGTATGTGTGGATCAGAGGAGTGAAGCAAAACTCTGTGGTGTATCTTTGATGCAGTGCATGCAATCAAACTGCCTGTTGCTATGGGTTAACGATGACGAAACCTGTTTGATGAAGAGGACTATTCAAACCCAGGGCTTCAGAAAATGACTGTTTTCATTATTGATTAATGTAATTATCATATAATTGCTTAATTGCACGGTCTTTAAAACCTGAGAAAAGTATGAATGATACTTTGATTTCCCAGAGCCTGAGGTGAGATTTTCAAACAGTCTAACGATGCACTGACATTGTATTTATGATGATATAACAAGAAAAAAGAGGCAAATCTTTACATCGGAGAAGCTGAAAACACAGAATGGTCGGCATTTTTTTGTTTCATAACTGACATAAAAGATCCATTTATCAAGAAAAGTGTTGCAGATTAATTTTCCGTCGACAGACTTATAATTTCAGTTCCACACTGACAGAATGTCCAGACTGATAATGTGGCCTTAACAGACAAGAAAACTTAGCAGCCACTTTCCACTTTAAAAGCTACATTTATAGAAAGACCTCCTGAGGCAGTTGGTTATCAGCTAAAGCAACACATTGTGCAGATAATCTCCGATAATTCACCTTCATTTGGCACTCTGGGGTTTGGAGTACTTGTGCAGGTCTATCTGCAACAAGCGGCTGACTCACCTTGTCCAACACCACATCACTAATGGGTGGGAGCCCCTCAGGCTTCTGTATGCAGGCGGGCATGAACTGGAAGCCCAACAGGAAGTCCCTGTCATACTGACGCTTCCCACTGGAATCGGCCAGGTCTGGCCCACCAAGCAGTTTGAGAGGGAGGGAGAAAGCAAAGAGCAAATATATATAAAATAAATTAAAGCAAAAGCTGCACACTGCTGTAATTTTACGTAAAGGTGTTGCCTATTGTAGCTTTAAACATCTGCCCAAACAACGAGACCCTTACTAACCTTCCATGTCCTGTGGCGCACCGGTGGAGTTCTCCTTGTCTCCGTGGGTGGCCCCACTGTCGCTGCTCTCCGTCTCTGAAGTGTGGCCTGCCCCGTTCCTCATGGGCTCCATCTCACCGTTCTCCTCTGGGGCGACAGGCTTTCCATCGGCCTCGGGGCTGCCAGCGAGAGCTGGAGCAGGGGTGGAGGTGAAGACTGGCGGTAGTAAGGGCACCGGGCTGCTGCTGAGAGAAACTGACTGCGGGGCCTGGTCTCCAGCAGGCTGATCCACCACTGGCCTGGGCTCATCCTGTTTGAAGGAAAGATTCAGCTTTCAGAGCACTAGCATTTGTCGGGAAGCATTATGCTCTGCTTTATCACCACTGAGCAAGATAATAAACGGTTACTGACGTGTAGACGAGTGTCGCATGCAGGATTAAAAACACACACAAAAAAAGATTTGACAGTTTAAGAAGTAGTAGCATCATTTCTCCTTGTAACGCTGTCTATAATTATCAGCTAGAGCTGTAAGGAGGTCATTTACAGACAGGGTGAACACCTAAAAAAGCTGCAGGAGTGGGAAATAATAAAAACAGAGTGAAGATGGGGGGGCTCTGCCAAGAACGAGAGATGATGAAATGCAGAGGGGGCACAGAGGTCAGGTACACACAAAAGACTGAAAAGGGGGGAAAAAACAGGAGGAGAATAGGCTCGTTGTAGTAGACCGTACCATTGGTGGGATAGAACGGTGTGATTTTCTCTTGTGAAATATTATCTGTACATGCAACATCATTTATGCACTGAAAACAGGGTTATTCTTGTCATGATTTATCCTTTTAATTCATGTTCTATGCGCCGTCTCGACCAGGACACTCCTCCAAGAGATGCTTTTCTTTCTTTCTGCTCAACAGTGAGGCGCAGCTTCATGTCTTTTGCCTCATGACGGAGGATGACTGTGATCTTTAGCTTATGGAAAAAAAATTGGTTTCTACAGGAAACAACTGTGTCCCTTCGCTGTAAAATTTCTTCAATATAAATTCAAATTATGAGACTTTAAAATTTTATTAGACACACAGTCTGAATTCAGAGGCTGAACTGAAATAAACTTAAATTTCTTTTTTCGTAATCTGTCGTTAAAAAGCTTTTCTGTGAAATGTTTCAGCGTAAAATAACATTTCTTTTTCACTTGTTGTGCTTGTTCAAAAGACGACACTTACATAAAGCACTAGTATTTGGTGGTGTGAAAATTCTCCCACAGCTACGAGCCCAAGAACAAACAATAAAAGGAAAGGAAATGAGAGCGGGATGGGGCTGGTTTTACATACGACGGGGCAGAGTGAGCAATGAAGATGATGGATAACTCCTTGCTGTCGTTCTCGGATGATAACAACACCCCCAAGTCATTTATGTCTGCTTCCTCCACCACACATGTGGAAACATTTTCCACTTGAACTATTGCCCACATTGTGCCTTTTCCTCTTCTCTTTCACCCTCTCTGTCCGGATACCTCGATACTTTGTAGGCATTTGAAAGTCAAAGTCTGAGATCTGTTTATATTACGTGACTGATGTCACAAAATCATTAAATAGAAGGCACAGGATATCTGTCTAACTAACAGAACTTTTACAGAGAGAGACACACACATAACATTTTATACTTTGAGATCATTTCAATTCAAAGTACGTACAGGACTACTCGCTACAGCTGATTCAGTCTTGTTTCCTCTTGGGCCTCTTTTCTTACCTCGTCCTCCTTTTGAGGTGTGTCTCCAGCAGAGATCCCTTCATTTGGTTTCCTCCAGGTCTTTGGTATAGCAGAAGCAGTCTGATTTACTGCAGGGAAATACAAACGCAGGAGCGCAGCCAGTCAGCAAACAACAACAACAACAACAACAACAACAACAACAACAACAACAACAACAACAACAACAACAACAACAACAACAACAACAACAACAACGAATTTAAAAGTGAAATTTAGGTTTAAGACACAGTGACGGCAGAAAAAACATTTTTTTTCGGGATTAGAAAAACCTGTTAGTCAACACTGAAATCCGTTTCAAACTGTTCTTGCAAATACATTTTTTTGTGTTTAAACCTACGATGGGAAGCAGATGGTTATGGTTGTCAACATGATAAAAGAAAATGCTTTAAAGTCCCTTGATTATGATGTCATCTACACACCCCTAATATGTTAAACTTCATCCATCTGATCAAACTAAAACAAACATTGTTTGCAAATAGTATCTGACAGAGCAGAAACAGATGCATGGAGAAAGTTTGACTACAATAATTCAGAATTTCTCAGGAGACCTCCCGGATATCTTCTAGGGCATACAGCTAGTGTGACGAACATACATAGTACTTCAAATTCTTTCCTTGTGGGCAAATGAATTCATCTTGCTATAAACTAATGAGCATAGAAATAATAAAGACATAAAAAAGGGCCAGAAGAAGTGACAAACAGGTGAAAGGTTAGATTCATTCTGCAGAGAGATCAAACATAAGCTAAAAATGGTTTGCTGAATCTGACAATGAAGCAGAAAAACTGCCATAAGAAAGTTAAAGCTAGTTTTTTGTCCTGTTTTATTATAGTGACAGGGCAACAGGGCTCCGTACAGATGCTGTCGAGAACTTTCGGTTCTACTCCTGTCAGGTGTGAAAATAATCTTAATCTTAACACGTACGTATTGAAATGTATCTCAAAATGTTTTGGCTTTTCTGAAAGGATGGTAACTCTGTCACGTCATGTTGAAGGTTTATTCTACTGAACGATGCTGTGTTTCGGTGCTTGATGAGAGATTATCTGTAGTGGGTGCTGAATGGGCGCTCGTAAAACAGCCTAACTCAACAGACTTTCTTTATTTTGCTATTTTGGCATAATACCATGAAAAAAGTATTTTAGTGTCACCTGAAAAAAAAAAAAAAAAATCAAAGAATCCAAAGAATCTTTTGTTAAAACACTTTCGTTACAGAGACAAATTATCTATGCTGTACCTGTAGTGGGACTCTTCCTGGTGAGCGCTTGTTGCTGGGACTCTGTTTTGCTGTCAGTAATGCCTCCATGTGCCTCTGTCCCCGCTCTGGGGACGAGGTCTTTAGTGTCTAAGGGCTTGCTCAGCTCATCGGCCTCTGTTGTGGCCTGCACTAGAGGCGGAAGGCCGGGCGGGAGCATAGCTGGCAAAGCTGGGGTGGGGCTTGAGGTCAGGGTGACTGGCACCACAGCCACAGGTGCCATAGGGGCGAGCGCAGCAGCAATGGGCACCTCTGGCCTCATGTCAGAGGGCAAAGTTTCAGAGGAGGAGGCATCTCTGTAAGCCAGAGCAGAGGCCTGGGGCTGGAGTGCAGCTGTGGACAGAAGAGAAGGCTCGTGAGCCGAGGCGTCAAGCTCGATCCCGGAGTCTGCAAGGCCATTCAAAGCCTTGGGAGTCGGTACTGGCGAGGCAGCCAGAATTCGTGGGGCGTCTGAAAGAGGCTTGTCTGTGTTGGGAGTCTGAGGTCGCGCCAAAGAAGGTTTGTGCTCCCCGACTGAGGGGGAGGGAGAGGAGGCTGAAGCAGTGGACTCCCTGGCTGCGGGACGCTCACTTTTGTTGGCCACTGAAAGTGGGAGAGTGGCGGGGGCAGTCATCAAGACAGGGAAGGGAAGCTCTGGTTCAACAGTAGAAGAGGGCTCAGTTACAGGAGCGTTGGCCTCAAGTCTCTCCACAGGGGCTTCAGGCTGCGCAAGCCCAGGTGAGGAAGACTTCTGGACAACTGGCTCCAGTTTTGGCGTATCATCTGAAAGGATGAAGAGATAGATCACATAGTGCACTCAAAACAAAGTTTCTCTGTAGCAAACTTTTTGTTGGTCGGTGTTATAATACAATAATCTTAGAATGAAAACCAACAGCCCCAGGCTCAACAAACCAGACAGACTTTAGCATTTTAAATGTGCAGCCTGAAGTTTACTAATAAAAGCAGAACTGGCTCTAAAATTTATGCTACGTAATGCTGGTTAAAGTCTTCCAGCCAATTACTGAAAAAAACAGCTGCTGACTCTACTCTCTGATTTGTGAGTGAAATGAAAGTGAAAGCGGTGTGCGGCCTGTTCTGAGAGAAAGAAAAATGAAACATAAAATGTGCTGGGAAATCACCGATCTCACAGTAGAGGGTTACTGATGTTGCTGCTCCACATGAGGGGGACATTGCCTGATACAGGAGGCAATGACACAGCAGTAAAACAGAGTGTAATTTTCTTAGGGAGTCACATATTCGATTTTTGCAATTTGGACGTAAAAATATGGTTAAAACTGAATTGGTTAGTCTGTTAAGTGTTGGACCCCCAACTTCTTAGGAGTTGCAGATGTGTTTTAAAGAAACAGAGGGGATGTTGGTGCAGACCTGGCCCTGGTTTGGTGTCTGAAGCCCCAGTTGTCAGTGGCTGCTGTGGCTGCTGTGGCTGTTGGGGCTGTTGGGGCTGTGGTGGCTGTGGGGGCTCCAACGTGTAGCCTCCAGGATGGGCCTGCTGTGGCTGAGGAGGCTGCGACTGCTGCTGCTGCTGCTGCTGCTGTTGTTGCTGTTGCTGCTGCTGCTGCTGCTCTGGAGTCTGGCTGCTGCTCAGCGGCTGCGATTTGAGGTAGAAAATGTGAGGATAATGAGGGTGCGGCCATAAAAACTAGCAACACAGAAACCCAGAAAGACAGGAACAAAGATGTAGGCAAGCACGCAGACGAAAAAAAACCAAAAACAAAACAAAAAAAAAGCCCAAATGCAGGATTAAGCAGAAATAAATAGCCCAATGAAGTATGGTTAGATTAAGAGGACGGCAATGAAGGACAAGACAGAGAATGAAGATCAATGTGGGAGGAATGGCAGGAGGAGGGGAACGGCTCCGAACAATGCAGAGAAAAAGGGGGCAGATATAGAGAGAAATAAAATCAAAGAGGGCACAAAGAGACAGAGAAAGAGAGGAAAGACACTGTTAACATCCACAGAAGGGCACAGGGAGGAAAAGAAGTCACAATGTCCTTCTTCAGAATCCAGGAAAGCTGTCTTTTTTGGGTTTGATACGTTTAATTTATTAAAAATGTGCTAATGGCATTAACATGACCCAGAGCTCCGCTGCTTTCCATTTTACCCATCTGATTAGGAGCAATGCCAGAAAACAGTGGTACACTTTTGGTTAGAGCCACAGCCTCTCATTGTAAATACAAAAAATGTGTTTCTGACTGGATTCTGTAGAAGGAGTAGGAGAATACACACAGTACATATGCAATCTACTGTAAAAGGTCGTGAGTGAATAGAAACAGTGACAGGAAGGAAGCAGGTAAGATTAAAACAGTTGTTAAGATGATTAACTGTTAGGAGAAATATACATGTAACAAGGTATTATAGATGCTGTATGTGTTATTCTAAAGGTCTTTCACAGGTTAACCTGACAAAACCAAGACTGCCTGAACATAATCACCCAACCACAATTCTAAAACTACTAACAAAAGTGTTTGTTTTTTTTTAAATAAAATTATTTTTCTTACTGATAGTGAGCAATAAACAGCGATGTTCTAGACAGAAAGACACCATAAATATCTTATGAGGGGCAAGATGGCCGAGTAAATTACATGCGACACAGACGCGGTGTCCTTTCGTTCACACACCCGGTGGATTAGAGCACAGAGCTACCGAGCAACATGAGACGCCTCTCTCGTCTCCTCAGCTAAAGCTGCAGCCTTAATGCTACACCGCCTCAACTGTAACTAATGCAGGTGAGCGGGTGGGTGAGAGCATCAAGAGAGCCATACCTGTGGGGGCGTAGGGGTAGAGGAGGGACGACCGACAGGAGGCGTTGAATTCCTGCTCCCTGAACTCCCTGCCATGATCTCCTCTGTGATATCCCTGCCACCCTGATTGGGGTCACGGATACGGATCTGGGAGGACAATGGCACAAAAAAACAGACCTCACTAAAGCACCCAAGTCTCGGAGCAACCCTGCCTCAGACATATTTCATGTTAGCAACATTATGGGATAACAGGGTGTAAATTAGGGTCATATCATGTAAGTGATATCATTTGTGTTTCATTTTTAGAAGATACATTCAATTTATCTTTGAGATAGAGCCACCTCAACTACTCGTGCTAAATGTATGAAAACTGCTCAGTGCCTCTTAAATATAATGTGCATCACCTGTGATCACAGAGACAGAATTTATCTTTATTTTGTGTTTCTAAATGTCACAGTTGATGGTTGCAGCACATTCATTCACAAGTTCAATACAGGCTTTTTAAATGATAAAAACAGGAAGTGAACACGTGAAGTTACAGCAAAACTCTCTAAACATACACCGTATTTTAACATATCTTTGTGCACGATTCAAAAACATCTGAAGCCTGTAAATGATCAATCGTTGATGTCTTTGTCATTGCACACACGCAGGAGAATTTAAATGCTAGATTAAAGCGTTACCGTTCTATTCAGTTTGTCAAATAATTCCATAATTATGCAAAACACTGAATTTTAAACAAGAAAAATAAATCATAACCTGCTGATGAAGATTATACTGTATTATATGATCAAAAGCTATTGAATTAACATATAGTACAGACTGTTTTGTCAGCTGCTGTGCCTGAACTGAGAAGTCTTTACGTCCTCAGATCTTCATTTCTGATGAAAATTATGAAATATGACCGAAAGCTCCAGAGCAGCTTGTAAACGGACCTTGAGGCGAGATTGTTTTGTCAACATATAGTTCAAGTTTGTTGTTTTACAAGCTTCCGTGAAACTACTAAGATACTCACTGTTTTCTTCTCACGCTTGGCTGGTGGAGGTTGCTGTGGTGTAGGCACTATGATGGGGGTTGAGGTGGGGTACACAGTCTGTCCTGGGTAGTAGGGTGGGCCAGCTGTGGGAACGGGAGCAGGAACCGAGGGTGAGACAGGTGGGTGGTACCTGAGGGGATCTGAAGGAGAGAGGGGAGAGAAGAAAACACTGATACATTCACTGCTGTAGGGAGTCACGAGGCTGATGTGGTGAATTCAGACCGCAAATGATGATCTATGTGTGGGAACATTATGCGTCTGTGTTGGATTAATGACTCACGATATGGGGCAGGGTACTCCCCTGGCCCTGGACCAGGATAGAAGGTGCCAGACCCTGGAGGCTGTACAGAATACTGCTGAGGAGGTCCCACGTAGGGTGTAGTGTGGCGATACTGCAGGAGACAGGAGAGTGACAGGTTAGGAGAGCATCATGGAGGATACTGAAGGTGGATACTGTTTAAAAAAAAACATTTACAAACTGCACACGTTGGCAATCAGTGGTGTTATTTTTTCTGAACATTTGGACGTTATTTCATAGACTTTAATCGTCCTTCTGTGAGATTTTGGATCCATTAAATTCTGTGTTATAAACTGCATTTCTACTAATCAGTCAAATCTAACCAGTACCAGCTGCAACCACAACAGAGTATTCCTCTGCAGTCATTCAGCACAAAGACAACAAGACTAGGCTGAAATCTGGTATATGTCTAGACTGTGTATGGTCATGTGGTTGCATCGTTAATGAGAATTCATAGATATTAAATATTCATCTTCAGTTTTCTGTAGTGTTCTAACATGATTAAGCTACGTTTCAGTCCAAAAGTGTTATAAATGTAGCAGCAAGAACCATACGTTCTACTCATATCTTAAAATGTTTGATTTGAAAGAGACCTCACTCCAATTATTTATAAATCAATTATTAACTCCCCTGCTCTTTCATTTCTTTCTATCTGCAGGATGTCTCTGACTTACTGTTGAGTGTTTTGTCAGCGCGATTGTTATTTTGAGTACTTTAACAGTACGCTCTCCCTCATGCCTCCCGGCACACAGAGAGCTGTTTTCTGTCTCCGTTTTCTCTCCATGTTGGACTGTTACAGTGTTTAACCAGTGTCAGCCTCTCACAGCAGTCGGTTTTATGTTGTTTTCCAGTTTCGTTCCCTTGTGATGAATATTAGGTATTGTACTGCCTGTCATATGCCATCTGTGCGCGTGTGATGTAATGCGATGTGACAGTATGCTGTGATGCACCGGAGAGGTATGGAGCAGTTATTGATTTCACATGTGAAAATAAGTGTTTGTTTGTGCTTGTGGGTACCGGACGGACCCAGTGGGGCGTGGACCACATCCTACTGTGGGGTACGCATGGTAACTCCGGATTCTTTGAGCAAAGGCGCTTTGAGCTGTGCAACTATCTGTTGTTTTGGGAGCCGATAGTCTCTAAAATGGGGCTCGTGTAGTACGTAGGAGCATAGGCTAAAAGTTCGGCACAAGCGAGGGATGAACTCACTAGTCATAGTCTCAGAGGGTTGTGCCTATATTCGAATCTGGAATAGTATATGTATGTTCAAAAATACTTTCATATATCTAATGTGCAGTCATAAAAAGGCAACAAAAAAGTGCCTCAGTTATATCAAAGTAAATTGTTCCAACGTTTTGGGAAAATTTATTTTCTTGTCAAGAGTTAGGTAAGAGGCTTGATACCACACTCATACCTATCTGGTAAATGTAAAACTACAGCCAATAGATGGTAAGGTTAACTTAGCATAAAGACTGGAAACGGGGGGAAATGTTAGCATGGCTCTGTCCAAAGGTAAATCCTGCCAAAGTGTAAAAACAATGTTGTATTTTTGGAGTCTAGCAGTTTCCTCGTTCCAGTTTATGCTAAGCTATGCTAACATACAGCTTCATTTGATAGACAGCCATGATACTGGCATCAATCTTCTGACTGAAGAAGCAGAATTTTAAACTATTCCTTTAATTAGTTCAATCTGACCAGTACCACCTGAGATTAATTTGAAGACAAAGACTATAGCTGGGACTGAGGGATAGCCTGACAACTTCAAACGCTCAGTGTGTCCGTGTCACCTGTGGGATGTAGTACTGTGCAGCCTGTGGAGAATGGAAAGGCATGGGTGCCATGGTCATCATGATTGGTTGGTTAGTGGGGTAGACAGCCGCTGTGGGAGTCTGTGATCCAGGCCGTATGGAGGGTGTGTTTGTAGGGATGGTGGGCCTCGCAGTCTGCATCTGAGTCCTCTGGAAAAACTGAAAGCAACGTGTGAGAGAAACAACAAAAGACACTTAGTACAACCCCAGAGGCAGCTGTCTTATTCCAGCGTGTTGCCATGTCTTCATCTGAAATACTAACAAGTATTTCTTCAGCATTTGGCCCGCACTTTTCTCACAGTGAGACAGCGCTGGGTTTTTAATCAGCATTTTCAAAAAACATCTCTGAACTCTCATCACTGCTGCAGACCACACACACCAATACATTAAAACTACTCTGAGGGACGGAAGGCAGACACACAGACACTTTTACACGCCTGTTAAACAGCTCTATAATCAACCTATAAACCCCACGAATTGATTCACTAAACATCTCTAATGATTGGATTGTTTGTAACTGGTGAGCAATATTATGAATCAGACCGATGACATTGGCAAATAAGCGAGCAGCACTCACTGTTTGGACACTTTGGTCCTACATAATTCCTCCTACAATCATCTAATCAACCAAATAAAAGCTTTAAAAGTGCAATTTAGTCAGTCATTGAGATAAAATTTAACAGAAGGAAGGCCATGGCACATAACTACTACAGTGTGCTACAGAGTGAGAGTGAATGGTCTCAATTCTTCCAGACGTTCACAACTTGTCCTGTGCTCATCATCACCCTCTTCTTCACAAGGTTCCAATTATGAAAGTGGAGGAAGGCGGACATCAAAGCACTGAAGTGGTGGATAAAATAGATTTCGAAAGGTTTCACTGGCTGAATGGAGTCTGGGTGCAAAACTTTTGTGTTGTTGTCAGGGGAGCTTTGTGGTATCTTGACTGAAACGCCTTTAAAACTTGCCAGAGTACACTTGTATTAAACATTTTGTTTAGTCAACAACACTTTGTTTAATTCTTGTTTGTTGTATGCCTAATTCAAGTTGCTTTCTATTCATAAAACCTGTGACCTATCGGTCACGAGACCTCTAATGAAACCTGATACCACTTGCAACCAAGACAAACAGCTGTGGAATGAGAGTGAGAAGATTTAAGGTTTTGTCACAGAGACGTCACACATCTGCACACTGGTGGTTTATGGTAGTGTTTTTGCCTGGGGGGTCATTGGGTTTTCTGAAATCCGGTTGACATTATTATATTATTGTAATAAATTTAATCATTATAAAGAGATGGAGGATCTCTGTGAGATGATTGTTACTTAAGACATGTTCCTACAGTTGGATGAGCAACAACGTTGGAGAGCTTTTCAAAAAGCAAAACAGACGTTACTGGCAAAGACAGGCCTAATTACGGTTTCCTTCAGAAAACTTAAAAAGGATTAGCCAAAGTGTACATTTTATTCTTTTTACATTTTTTTTTATAGATTTGTCTTAATTGGCCCATCTGTTTACGCTGTTAAAAGCTGCACCAGAATCCAGCTGTAGAGAGTGAAAAAGCTCTTGGACTGCTGAATGGCTTCAAATACCTCTTTTTGTGCCTGAGCAGCTTGGCCAACCTTGCAGCTGTACTGAATGTGTGACACACCGCATGGCTCTCTTCATCAGGCAGCAATATGGGCCTTTTTCTTGTGCATCGCAGAGCACACAGAACTCAGAAACTATCCTTGTAGTGACTGTGGCTACAATGACTTCTATAGAGCACATGTCACCATCAGTTTAAAGTTTAATATTGGGCGGGCTTTGTGTTTGGACGGGGCCTGAAGAAAGACCACTACCAACAGCTGTGACCGACTTCCAAACAACTCGGGCTCAAGCTGGGAATACCCAACCACAGTCACAGTGTGCTGCAGCGAAGGAGAGCAGAATAAACAATGCTGTAAAACCGTCTAAAAATACCCGGGAGGGAAATCACCTTTAACATAATAAATCAGGTTCAATGGCTTTATTTTAAATAGGCCTGTGGAAATCTGGGAAACGACCAGGAAACTGTTCATTACCAGCTACCCGAAGACAGTCGCAGTTTAATGGCTGGCAAAGCCGGAAATATGATTCAACAGACAAAACAAATTTTCAACAATGTCAACAAAAAAAGATGCTTTGTAACCAAACAGTGACAGAATAATTGTGCTCTCCAACAACACTGAAACGGGAAACTACAAAATAATATCAAACAGTACATATTTCCAACAGGTAACAGACACTTTATCACATGGACGTGAAATGAACTTTAAAAAAAAAAAAAAAAAAGACTAATTTTAGGGAGTATCTTTCATTCCGCATGCTGTTCATTATAAACTGTGCAAGCTAATTAAAGATGAGTAATGAATGACGCAAACATGAACTGAAAAGTCCAGTGATATTCTTCTACAAGATAAAAAAGACAGGACATAGGGGTAAAAGGATGACAGAAGACCTCTCTACTGAGCATACACTGTAGTGAAGATGAGCAGGGTTAAAGGTTAGGAGGGATAGGATCATTTTATGGTGATCCCCCCCCCCATCATGCCATGCAGGTCTGCAGAGACTTTGGACACAGAGGTAAATGTTACCTGGATGGGCCTGAATCCTCCCTTGAGTATTGAAAGCAGGAAAGAGAGAAAAGCCAATGGGAAACTGTACTGGTGAGACTGAAGCCTCAATACAAAAAAAAAACAAAAATACAAGCAGGCAATCATTCACCCACACACACACACACGCACACATCAAGACAGGAAACTACCCAATTATTTCCATCTACCTGACACAGTGCCTTTTCTGTGATCGGCTAAAATAACTCAGACAATCAAAAATAACCTGCTGGCTCTGGTTTATCATTGAGTGAGGGGAGAGAGAGAGGGGGGGGAGGGTGCAGCGGAAAAAGCTAAAAAGTCAAAGTCAAAATGTCCACATCAGCATCAGACTTGTGGCACAAGATACCCGCATACACATGAGCCTCTGTCACACAAACACACACTTCACTTCGGGGGTATTTCCTTTCTCAAATTGTGCAGCCGGAGCCTGTGTGCCAGTCTTCCGCTTGCTTTGCCAATTTGGCGTTTTCCGGCCCCAATGGGACCTGACTGTCACCTGCGACAATGACTCAGCCACGGTTGATGATGTTCAGGGCTGCACTGGGGAGGGTTATGGACAGCCTTATGTTTTGGAGCTGGGAAATGTTTGCTCGTAAATGATGAAATAAATCATTGATTTTTGTAAATAAAACAAAACTAAAAAAAAAAAAAAAAAAAATCTAGTTCTGTGTCCTTGATCTGATGTAAGTTTGTCAGTAAGTTGAAGTTGCCTTAGTCTTTTCTATATTTTCTCTAGCATCGTGGTGCAATGTAAATAAAGTGAAATTTTGACCTCAAATACTGTCAAAGTAACCCAGTTCTATATATGAAACTAGGTCAAACACCACACCCTGTACGTTGCATATTAAGGTGGAAATGTTGACAGAAATGTACAACATATTAAATCTGCTGTTTGAAGCATCCAAGAGGAAACACTCACGGATAAACCTTTGATTAATAGAGTTACTTACACAGCTCTCTGGAGGAAACAACAACAGTTGTTTGTTTTAATGGTAACTGTAATTTCCACTCGTAGTGACCTTTTAGTCACCAACACAAAAAACTGTGTTTGAAATGAGTCGGTTACACTGAAGTGGAGGGGAAAAAAAACAAAATAATGATGATCCTTGTTTGCAGACAGACTTACATTTTGGCCAAATGAATTAATTTTCTGATCTCTATGTACCCTTTACTGTGCATTGAGTGCGTTTCATGGGGACAATGGCTGTTTTCTCCATTGGTATAAAAGACCACTGTTCGGCTTGATCTGCTTTCCAACTCCACTTCCGTGGTGGCACAAGAGATCCCAGCGCCAGTTTGTGACAGCCAGAGCATGCACTTGTGTGTGTATGCGTGTGTGTGTGTGTGTGTGTGTGTGTGTGTGTGTGTGTGGGCAAACCCTCCCGACACACTTTGACACCATACTATTAATAGTCTGCTAAAAATTTGTCCACACAGAAGCATCCAGAAGGTGAGAATGTTGCACAAGGTGCATGTAGGGGGACCTGGGGTGTGAATAACAAATCAATCTTAAAAGTGGGCAGCTGCATGAATCATTACAGCGCGAATCAAGAAGCACAAACCAAACAGGAAGTCACGTGGACTGAATGTCAACACCTAGCCATGTCTAAGACTCTTAGCACCCGCAAGGTAATACACAAACAATGTCATAAATGCTGCACAGCCAGACACGAACACATTAACATGCCCTTCATAATCTAATGACACTGGTGTCAACTGCCTAACAGAATGTAATCTACACAAGTGTAAGCCATGAGCTCGGTCCTTCATGAGAGCCACTCAACACTTTGTCTTGTTTCACCCTATAAATCTATGATTACCCCTTGATTATACACATATTCAAAAAGCAATAAGAGGTAATCAGCATCTTAGGACTAATTCTTAGAGCCATTAGCGTCTCTGTGGAATTTGGCTTATAGATGTACTTGTGAAGAAATCTAGACCATGGCGTTTCCACCCAAAAAAACAATAAAACAGCCAATTTAATTGCAATACCTTGGTGTAATTACTGGAAACAAATGAGACCGTGGTCTCATGAGGGTGTTGTCACTGCAAAAAGTCTGACAGACTGAGCTGTGCAAGCACCAAAATAACTATGTCCCTATTTCTGTTTCTTGGCGTAAAGTTATCTGCAATACAGCAAAAGATCCTTTAAGACTCGTTTGATTCCATATGTCTCTACTATGCTGAGGCCAACAATACGAGTGCTCTAAATATAAAGGAATAAAAACATCCAATATCAAAACAGTTATCATAAAATGACAAGTTAGGAGTCAGCCCTTATGTCCTGTTTGATAAGCAAACATTATAAGTTACTTATTTCCCACTTTTAATTTAGATTCTCCTTATTTTTCACCCATAAATATATACTAGTTACTTCCTCTTTGGCTAATGTGATGAAGAGCATGATTCTGTCGTTATAAATGCGTTATAGATCACTCAGAGAATTAAAGAAAACTGTAACGGAGGCTGGGAGAATCATGTTCATTAGGATACATTCTGTGCGAAAACAGTTCCGCTCAGAGCTCAAGCCCAGATCACCCGGGAGGTTCATTAAAGCTGATAAACACTAATAAATACAAATTCAATTCTTGGAATGAACAGAGATCAATCTCGCCATAAAAATAAACATGAACAGTACAGGGACACACCCGTCAGAGAGCAGCTCTCTGCACCTGGCAGGATATCTTGATTAAATAGCAGCACGCTCAGAAAAAAAAAATCCCGTAATAATTAAAATCTTCTTAACTACGTCCAAGATACTTGAAGGCCTTTTTTTTTTTTTTTAACAAATAAAAGGGAGAGCAGACCGCTCCCCACAAACAGCCCTTTGCCAGCAGGTACCAGCAAACTGCTTTGATGATGATGATGCGAGAGAGGGAGCAGGAGGGGCGTTCAGCGGGGGTAAATTACCTGATGGTGGGTTGGTCGTGGGCCCGTAGCAAACTGGTGGGGGAGGGAGGAGAGGTCCAGCAAGGAGATTTGAAGCAGTGATGGCAAAGCAGGGGAGAGGAGGGAGGGAAGGAGGGAGGGGGGAGGGGGGAGAAGAAAGAGCATAAGAGAGACACAGAGATAAGATGAGCGATGAAGGCAGATGCTTTAAGAATACAGTACAAAACACAGAGGAACAAAGCTTTTAAAAAGACACGTGGCACATGATGCAGCTCTCAGATCCAGGGTCAAAGTGTATGTTTGCAGAGGGGTATGTTGCTGCATCAGGACAATGTAGATATTATGATGCCAAATTGTGAAATACAGAAAAGAATATGATTTGTAGTGGATTTAAAAACACTTTACACACTGACCGAGGTCTGGTTAGCTTTGCTCTACTGATGGGGGGCTGGGCAGGAGCCAGGCGAGATTAATAAATAATGCTTACTAGGTGTACAAGTACAGAGAAATGCTGGCAAAGTAAATATAATATTTTGAATTTTTGTACTAGGCTTGTCGTGGTTGGAAATCTTTCACAAAAAAAAGGTGTTGGCTATCTTTAAACGGATTTCCTTAGGCTGCATCGGATAAACGCTACAAAAGTGCAGCTTGACTTCACACAGATATTTTAATCTAAGAAAGATGACGACAACAACGCAGGGAACAACCTTTTAACCTTTACGTTGCGCTTCTAAACTCTAGGCGGGGGGATAACAAAGCTCCAGAGATACAGTACAACCGTAACAAGCCTATAAATGACCCCTCGTTAAAACCTATGCCCGAGTGCCTCGCTGCCATGAGCCATAATTGAGATCATTCAACATTTCTTCACCTCCTTCCATCGCTGACTCGATCAAACGTTGACAGTAAAGCACAAACTGTTTGTGTACTCCTAAGGAAGCTGTGCTGTAAATCTAAAGACACTCACCGGGCGACTTTGTGGCTGTGCATTCATTGGCTGTGTCTGGGGAGAATACACTAGAGGGGCAGAACCAGCATTTTGTCCAGGGTTGTATGGAGACTGTCAAAAGAGGGAAAAGGGAAAGAGAAAGAAGAAGGAGAGGTTTCATTACGTACACACCAGGAACTGTGCAACAATCAGTCATTAGTCATTTCATTAAGGTGTTTCGGAGAAGTGGAACCTTACAATACACCAGACATCATGACATTACTTTACTTTGGATGTTGCTGGGAGAAAATGTTTTTGATTGGGGTTTAAGTACTGCGCAAAGATAATTGGTACCCTCAAGGACTGAAAATCCTGCATTCCTTTATTCTTCATCTAGTGTGCAGTGGAGCTAGGCAGCAGTGGGTTTTAAGCAGATCTGCTTAGTCTTCTTCAAACTGCTGCTGGTGTGGTTGCGATAATTTGAGTTCGAACTGGCAAACCAGGCTATCTATAGACGTCTGCTGAGAGATTGGAGCTGCTTTAGGGTGAGGCAGAGGGGCCATGGGGCTACAACAGTAAAGAGGAACAACACGATTCCTCGGAAGCACAGTCACATACTTCCAGAGAAGCTGAGTCATGCTTGTCAGAGAGAGAGAGGATGCCAACATCACAGCAGCAGCGTCACAGTCTGACAGTGTCTTAATGATTAAGCTATTATATTACATAGACTTATTTAGTGTGTGACTGTATTTAGTCAGGCATATTCTTGATAAACAAGCGGATGAAATGCCACCTTAACTGAAATGTGAGTGATTCGTTCTTCCCATCATGCTCGGCCATGATTGTTCCCAGTCCTGATTATTTCACACTCTGACTTTTAAAGCTTCTACCCAGAGACCCGAGAATTGTCGTCTGAATATTCAAATGCTTTTGAAATGTTAAAGTAATGATGCTGATGCTTCACAGGGGACTTCTTTCAGCTGCGGGCTCATGGATCTGGCTCCAATATGTAATCCGGTGGTTAGTACCACAACCTCCCAGCAGGAAAATTGTTCTATGAGAATTTGACCCTGTTTTTTGTTTTTTTTTTTTTTAAAATCATGCATTTATCGGAATTTCATTAAAACAATACACACATGGCTTACAGCCATATTAGAATAGTAGAGAAAAAAGAATGCACAAACAGGAAAATAAGACACATAAAAAGTTGATGAAATGACAAATAATTACAGGTTAGGTGGAGGCGATGTGTAGAATTCTTATACTGCATAGGTTTTCACTTTATTATCTCAAATTATGAGTTACAAATTTGAGTATTTAAAGTTTACAGTATGTTCTTACAGCTTAAATAAAAAACAATATGACATCTTGACTTGAACTGTCGCCTAACCCAAACAAAAGTCATGAGGAGCAAGCAGACAAATGGACAGATCACAGATGAGAGAGAGAGGATGACGGCGGACACAGTGACAAACTCACCCCTCCGCCTGCCTCCCAGCCCTTAGGGTAGCGATATGGAGAAGCTGTGGGTACTGATACCTGAGAGAGCGCCGGGGAGTGGGCATGACCGGGCGGGGTGCCCGCCAAGCTAGGGTGTCCCTTTGTGATGTCGTGAGCAGTGTAAGGAGGGCCAGCAGGCCTGGATACCTGTATCACATAAAACAGTAAGGTTAGACAGACGAACTAAACGAGATATTATGTCACACAGATACACCGATGTGAAACAGCCGTGGCAGTATTCCACAGGTCAGTCCTCCCTCCTGCTGAGGAATGTAAATTAAGTGCTCAAGCTCTAGGATTAGCCACTGTATGTGTGCAGAGGTGAAGACCTGTACTGTGCATGGGTTGTTGAAGCCTGCTGGGCCTGGCTAAGACTGGCCTCTTCTGCTGTGTGCTGTGCCCAACTATGCTGTGCAAGGATGTCTAGGCCTCATGTGGCAAAACTGGGTCAAGTAGTCATATTACGATCCTGCTCATCTGTGACAGATAGAGCGCACCTGGTACAATAGATACAACTGAGTCATGCTAAGCAAGCCAGAGCCGAGATGGGCCCGTGAAGGAAGGTTCAGGGTTCAGGCTGCTGCCAAATGAGCAGCTTCAGGAAAAGATGAGATTTGACTCAGCTCTTAGCCAGCCTGTGGTGTGGCAGGATGGGCCTTGGCTGCTGCAGCTGTAGCTGTGGGCTGGCACCACTGCAAGTGCTGCTTGTTGCTGCAGCAGACCTGACACACAAGGGAATGAGACAGGATACTGCAGGAAGAGAGCAGGAGGCAGACGCAGAGACAGCCTGGAAAGCCGGGCTTTCTCTCCGGGGCCCTTTTTTTCTGCACAAACTGCCCGTTAAGAGGTGAAAAAGCACAACTAACATCCAAATCAAGTTATATTTAAATCTACCAAGTACTACAGGAAATATTCTGCACAACTCACTACAGTAACAGTCCCTCCTGCATCTCCCCATCTCCTCTGTGTGGCCCACTTCCCTCAGATGACCTGGGATAAAGCAACTAATCTAGCTGCTGTTGCCAGGGGAGGAGCCTGCTCTGCTTCAGGCGAGTGACTGATTCTGAGGACATGAGGAGTGATGGGATGGGGGAGGGGAGGCTATAGGAGCTGTACATGAGGCAAGGGGGGGGAAAAAAGAAGAAAAAAAAAAAAGAGTGTGCAAAGCCCACATCCACTGCACAGAACAACTGTTTCATGCCATGGGCATGGTTTATTTCCACCAGTGTCATCACTGTTGCAGGAAAACCCCTTAAAAAAAAAACACAACTTACAGAGCTAGAAAACATCATAAAACCTGCTGTTTCCAGTATTGTTGTGTTATAGTGGATAAATAAGCTCGCCTGTCAAACATACGGTGACTTTTCTACCTACTGTACGTCTGCATTTCAGAAAGGTTATCATCAGTGTATCGGCTTTATGGTGTCAAATAATCGAAGTTGCATTGCTAAAGTGTGCTGCTATGCTCGTAAAAAGGCAGAGATTATACAAATAAAAGCACCAAAGGGATAACGTCCAAGGCAATATTTTCCCGCAAATAGAGTGCCACAATAGTATTTATTTTGTCAGCTCAGTTCATCCTGTGCGAGAAAAATCAATAAGTGAAGCGAAAAAGGAAATCGATATTCCCCATCTTCTAATTTATATAGTAAACACTCATTTACAAGATGCGCAACAATAAACATGGAGCTATCTGCGTACTACGGTTGATTTGCCACTATCAGTGTCACACAAAGTCTACAAAGCACATCTTAAAAAAAAAAAAAAAAAAAAAAAAAATCACGGCCTTCTGGGGTAAATTCTTCTCAGGGGAGAAGCCCAAAACAGCGCAGCAGAGCACAGAGGGGCTGTAAACAGAAGCGTTCAACGCGGATTGTTGTGCGGCGTAATGTCCGCTTGCAAAGGTTGTCAGGATGTCAGGCCAAGATCCCTCAAAGGAAGGGAGGATGCCATTTCGGGTTTGTTTTTGTCTTTAGGGAGATACTGTAGGTGTGGCTAGTCACTGAGGACAAGACAATAAATTACCTAAAAGTTCAGCATGTGAAAATATATTTAGGATTTTTTTTTTTGTTCCTTAAATCTAACCATCTACCTGAAGCCCGTGACTCACATGTTGATACTCCAAGGAGGTTAAAAATATGAAGAGGAATTATGTGAACATTATTATGACAAAGACCCGATACCGGAAATGTTACTTAACTCCCAGAAGGAGACGGTGAATGGCAGAGTTCCCCTGAGGTGACACATTTCCACAGCAGACTTCATGTGGTCAGGTCACAGCATTATGGCTTAAAAAGCACCCTCTCTCTTTTAGGTGGTAAAAAAAAAAAAAACCACATGCATGTTTACTGTTCCTATAAAAGCTACGCAACCGCTACAGAGGTTTGTTCACACTTTCCAAATTTAGTAAAAGGTTGAAAAATAAATAAGATATGTAAGGAAGAGTGAGAGCTTTTACAGCCACCATTATCTTGCATGGTACAAAACCAATGTGGCTATTAGGTACGCTTGGAGGAGAAACAAGTGTCTAAAAAAAAAACAAAACAAACAAAAAAAAAACAGAAATGTCTGTGGCGCTCCAGAGGTCAGAAACAGCAGAGGAGTCACCTCATATGTTGACTTATTTGGGGTGAATTTATTTACGATCAACAGGCTGATGAATCGGATCAGACATCAGTGTGAAGGCCTACATCATGGCACGATTATGATGTTCCGCGAGAGGGCTTTTTAATATTTTGTCCACCCTATTTAGATCAATGAGGGTGAACACAATATTAGAAACGCCTCTCAATTAGATGCAATGCAGTTAAACAGCAGCAAAAGAAAGAACAGCCTCCAAAAATTACCATAAAGCTGAATCGACACCTCTCTGAAACGGTTTCAACAAAACTTGAACATTGTAACCTCTGTGTAGGTGGTGTTGCATAAGGCTGGATTAGTTTTAGCCGGGTTTGCCTATTCATCACGTCACGGATGACCAAATGTTTCTGAATCTTGTGTCTGTGTGTGTGTGTGTCTTTTCTATACATGCCCTGCAGCCTACAGGTGAATGCATAAGTGAGAGGGGCTGCGTGCAGTGACTCACGCTGTAGACTGCAGCGACTCCAGGCTGTGTGGGGAAGATTCGGTCGTCCAGTGATGGCTGACCCCGTGGGATTCTAGGAAGGGGTGCGTTAAGGAAAGTGCTAAAACTGCAGGACAAAAAATAAATAAATAAATAAAAATAAAAAGTGTCATGCTTGATATGAGCGGGACAGCTCAACAGGTAAGACCCCTGTCATGTTTTATTTCCTGCCATATCACAAAAAAAGCATGGTTAAATCTAAATATTGCTGACTGAACCACATGAAGAAACGTGTGTTTCCTGTTTTGGCAACTCGAATCACTTCCTTCCACTCGGTTTTGATGCAGTGCATTTAGCCGATTCAGATCCAAAAGGGCTTTCCTCAAACCCCTATGGCTCGCATAGTTTGATTTCAAGGATCCCCCGACCACTCCACCCCGCCCAAAATGCCCCATCTCTGAGAGTACACTATGTACCTTCACCATTTTGCAAGTGTTAAAGAGAAAATCTGAAATGGATTTCTGGACCACTTCAGGCAAGGGGACAGACAGAGCAGAACTGCAGGGGAATATCGCGGGTACAAACTTCATTCAGTATTAATTCTCCTTTCACATGCTAAAAGGTAGAGGTCAAATGAAAACCCTCTTAACATAACAGCGCTTGTAAAAACACCCCGGGCTTTATTAATGCTTTGCTCTGTTTGAACAAAAACCAGAACACAAGACGACTTTCTTTCAAGCTCCCAAAAACATGTAATAATGAGATTGACTCTGGAGACAACGCTCAGATGTTCGAGGAGACAAAAGATGGAATGTGTAACAGCCACATAAAAGGGGGAAGCCCTGTGGTTAGTAACCTGCTCAGGCAGTTGTCTGTGACAAACAGACTCACATGGTCACATGGTTTATGGGAAACTGAACGTCTGGCTTTCTTCCTTCTACCCAAAAACACGCCTCCCTTCTCCCCGAGGGCCAGGTTATACTAGAAAATAAGTATTTCATATGATGTGCTGTCTGATCGTGTAAGAAATCAAATATGTTTACAGTTGTTCGAATCTCTAAGCACTCAGAGGGGGTGCAGCCGTGATAGAGGGGATGGAGGATGAGGGCAGGGGTAGAATATTGTTTAAAAACGGAGATGTATAAATAACAGTCTCTGCTGGGAGATATTCATTGTGTTGCACTGCAGAGAAGTTCAAACCCAGCAAAAAACCATCTCTCCTCTGCACAGCTGACCGGCCTCGCCGTGAAGCCGGTGTGAATATCAGATCATGTGTTTGTGAACTGGTCCAAAGCTACCCGACCGTCCGACAAGCAGCTCTGACGGAGTAAACCGGGCTAAACCCTCTTTCCTTTTACTCTGCTCTTGCCTGCAGGGGCCGTCATCTCACTTGGCCTCCTGCCAGCACCGCTACTCGTAACCAACAACACGAGAGAGAGAGAGAGAGAGAGACAGAGAGGGAGAGAGAGAGATAAGGAAAGAAAAGAATTATTCAGAAAAAAAAAAAGGAAAGAAAAGAGGGCTGTGATTCAAAAAGCAGAAGCGCAGCAGGAAGCACTATCTGTTTCATTGTCGGGGAATTTGGAAAAACAACACGCCTACCCCCAAACGTGCGCACGCTCACACACACACAGAAATTAGGAATAATTAGAGGCTCAGTCTCTTCACACTGACATGACAGTCTAGGTAAGGAGAAGCACAATTAAACCGTGCTATGGGCGACGCAGTATTTTTATTTTTTATCTATTCATTTTGATGTGTCAAGAATACCAGAAAGACTCAGAAAATCCAACCGTTATATATTTTTTCACACCCAATCTCATAAAGCAGGAAGCAGGTGATAAATTTAATGGTAATAACTACTTGACTTGACCCAGGTCTGAATGGTGCAATACAAGAAGGGGGGGGGGGCTATCAACAGTCAGGCAACATGATCCGTCTGCTCTACGTGACTACATGACTGTTAGCTGGCAGGGGCAACGCAGTCTGGGACTGTAAACAGAGGGAAGGCTAGAACGACGCATACAGGTGAGACTAGGGTTCAACCTGTTGGAGTAACAGGATCAAATCCACCTGGAGATCTGGGGTCAGCAAGCGTCCAGAGAAGGGAAAGCAAGCAAACACACACACACACACACACACACACACACACACACACACACACACACACAGAAAAACAAACAAACAAAAAAGATCAGGTAAGATGAGACATCTAAATCTTCCAGGGATTTTGGCAGACTTGATGTTCTTGGAAGCGAACTGTAAAGACAAGAGATTATTTAAATGGATCGAAGCCAGCATGCAGATTTCTGTCATCTTAGAAGGCAAACACCTGTAGTCATGGCAGGATGATGATATGCTGCAAACTTAGCAAGCGTACCGTTTGAACACTTGTGTCGGAGTAGATTTTCAGATCAGATGTTTTGGGGGAAACTCAAAAGGCGAGACTAAATCTATTCCACGGCAAATTGACATTTAAGCAACACGGTATGAAATGGATTTAATTCAAAACAACGATCCAGTTTTGTTTTCCCCCTGGACAACATGCAAAGTAATTCTATTTCTGAAAAGGTGTTTGTTTCAGACGCAGCGTGGCAGGAGAGCATTTTCAGTTTTCAGGGATTTCGAAGTGGATGTCCATTCATGCTAGCAACAAGGTGCACTTTCTCAGGCCTTAATGCCCTGACCAGGCTAATTAGATATCAGTCATTAGTTTGACTGCATTCATTTTCTGATTGAGAAGAGAGGGCACACACAATGTCAACTTACAACAGGGATAATGCTTCAAGGAATAAACGAATATTTCACCGTCACTGAGACTGAGAAGAAATGCACATGATGGATCCTTGAGGACCACAGATATCATATATTTTGAAAAGCAGCTCACACTAGGCCTGCAAAGCTAGGCCTGCATTGGTGTTGAGGTAAAATGTGGGTCTAAAACAAGTCTGCAACAACAAACCCATGCCGACCTTTCTTCGTTGAGGAGATCGTAAATTAGCCAGAGCCCCTCCTCCTTGACCCTTAACCCTACAGTGACCTGTAAGCCTCAATTAGGAGGCAAAAGCTGCCGTGGCTCCTGCTTCATCATTAGCTTACTGTAAAGCCATTAATGTGCTGAGTGTGTGTGTGTGTGTGTGTGTGTGTGTGTGTGTGTGTGTGTGTGAGTGAGAGAGAGAGAGAGAGGAAGGGATAGGCAGCCTTGCAAATAGCAGGGGTGTGATCAGGAGGATGATACAGCTCAATAAACTGTAATCTGCCATTACAGGATGAATTAATAAATCACAGCTGCGTAGTTAGCAACCTCACCCCGGAATAAATCACAAGAAATAGCCAAGAAAAAGATCGCAGGAGAGGGTCACAGCTTGAGTTTTTTTTTTTTTTTTTTGCTGACTTTGCCACCCGGTAGCAGCAATAATGTCTGCACTGGCATATAAGAACACGATTTCTTTCCCACAGAGTCACCTAAACACAGCATACATCTGAAATGCCATGTCTGCTTTGAATGACACAGCCTACCTGGAAATGTCAGTGCAGTGGGTTCAGAGTGGAGGCACAGGAAGCGAGTGGAGACGGCCCAGATGGTGCAGACACAAACCCTCCTTCTCCCTGCTGGCCCACTGGTGACTCTTACACACACAGCACAGTTGGATAAAAGCAGAGCTCACAAAGCTCTCACTGCCTGCCTGCTGTTGCTGAGACTGCTCTTTCACTACAGTGTGTGCAATAGGTGACAGGTTGGTGGATTCACCTCCAACAAGCCGAATCTTACCCAACAACGGCTCTGGATTTCTCCATCGTGTTTGGTTTTACAATTAAAGAAATAGGCAGTCAATAACCCAACAACGGCTCTGGATTTCTACATCGTGTTTGGTTTTACAATTAAAGAAATAGGCAGTCAATCTTTAAGAAGGAGGCAGACACAGAAAATAAATACGAACTGCCCCTTTAGGGATTATATAATATTACCTCTACATCTTTAATTACTTAATGGGTAAATCCAATAACTAGATTTGCTTTGATCATGGTGAAGTGATGATGACTGACCTGGGAACCAGACAAATCTGCAAGCTCATGTTTTATTTGCTCTGGCAGATGTGTCTGGTGCCCCTCCCGTTCACACAGATTTCGAGCCATTCTGGATCTGGTCAGGCCAATCAAAACTCTTTATCTAATATGAGGCGGGTTTGATACAATAACTGCAAAAGAGCGACCTTATTGGCCAGTGACGTGGTACTGACGTATTGACAACCAATGAGCGTTCTGTTGAATCAACCAACGTGTCGGTTAAACAAACTGAAAAAAATACACTTAAAGCTTTCGTTGATCAAAAATATGTGTTTGTCTTACTTCAGACAGGATTTGTTAATATATCAACAATGCTACGCCACGTTACCTAGCCATGATCGATTGTCAGAGTCATTTTGGTGTACACTGTTTGATAACGCCCCTCAGAGATCGAGAATGAACTGAGAGGTTTGAAGTCAGGCTAAATGAAAAGACGGAGAAGACAAATATTTCTAAAGCCTGAGACAATTACAGAGAGGGCTTGTCCCTTTTATTGCAAAGCTGGTCTAATGATGAAAACATTGTGATCATTTAAGAGAGACATCAGTGTGTCGACACTGGGAGGGGAAAACTAACAGTCTGTCGTCTGTCTCTGAAACGATGCCACTGTGCGTTAAAAGATGTGAAAGCAGCTTCTTTTCTTCTGTGAGACTTTGGACACATACTTGAGAAAACATGAATTAGTCTTTTGGAATGTAAAATGACTTGTGTTGTTAAATTGTGTGAATCAGACACAGGTGATAAATTATAGGAGCCAAATTACACTGACCCAAAAAAAATAAATAAATAAATGGAGAAATTGCTGGGGGACCCTGCGGCGGAAGCAAAAACACAGGCCAACAGTCAGAAACAGCAGCCAGGAATACTTCATCACGAGGTTACGGGTTTCTGTTTAAAACAGCAGCAGCACTGCACTTAGCCAGCGGTATAACTAGCTTGAAAAATGAAAACTGACCTGGCTGACAAAAAACACTTGCCAATGGAAGCCAACAGTTCCAACAAACAGTACTCAATTACTCACCAAAGGCAAGTTTCACCATGAAACGTTTCTTTTTTTCCCCCGACTATGCTCTGAATTATAATTATAATAATAAAAAAAGACTGAAATATGTCACAAAAGATGACTGAAACAAATAACGCCAACAAAAACAAGGCCTGAAACGGCGCTGCTTTGCAGTGTGTCTTTTTTAACTGCGCACAAATGAAGCAATTATTCTGCTGCAGTGTATTATAACATGATATATTGCATTTGTAGGAAAGGAAGAGCATAAATTGTTGCTCTGACACCAACGTTAACACTGTACCGGCAAAGGTTGTTGCACTCTTTGCTGACAAGTGGACGTGAACATTCTCGACTCCACCACGGGCTTTACAGCATCACAGTTGTGTGGGTGGGTGGATCTCCAAACACAGACGTCTTTGTAAATACAGTACTGTAAGAACACTTAAAAGGAATGCGACTTAAGCAATTACTGGTTGTATTTGTAAAGCTATTGCTAGAGTAAATACAGGTGTTTATTCCAGATTGAGAGAGAGAGAGAAAAAAAAATGTGATGTGACTTGTGCGCAGAATGTCTTCTTCAACAGGCCACTCCCTCTCTGGAAAGAACAGTCCTGCATGCTGGCTCATAACAACTCAGCAGTTTATTTATAACATCCCACAGTGAGTATGCTCATGAGAATATTCTCTCATGCAGGCTGGACACACCTGTCCTGAAATACAGGACTACTGTGCTGTGTGACCTACCAGCTGGGCACATACTACATGACGTAGTTGTATGTCATAACTAACACTGGCTGTGACTTTACTGACAAATGCCGTCATCCTTTTGTCCGAACAGAAACACCATGAGGACAAAGAAAAAAAAGTTGTGAGGGAGAAAAAGGAGTGGGCCTCTTCAAAAAGAGAGATGAAAGTACTGTACCATGAAAGCTGACGGGTTGGTGGGGGAGCTGCCCAGAGAGACAAGTGGGAGAAAAATGGGGAGAAGCCCTCGGTTTTCTCAGCTGGGCCAGCAGTGAAGTGAGGTGAGCTGTGGGGGGATGGAAGGAAATAAGGGAGGGCTGAGGCAGGCTGGCTGACCTGGGCCTTTGTTGGCAGATGGTGGGAAGCGCCACCTTGGCCTCTCGCTCTGAATGCTAAGCAGCGCAGCCATTGTCTGACAAGTGCAGCAGCAGACGCATGCGCTGCGTGTTTCTCTGGCAACCAGGAACAGAAACAAACACCCCCCCACCAACACTGCACACTGCATACACGCCTCACCGCCCTCCCTTCTCTGAAACCCCCCTGTGCATCTCGGGACTCCACAAAAGCACACGCCAACATCCACCAAGTGAGAATTCCCATACATCAGGAGCCAAGGCCAGACGGAGAGTAACATGCTCCCACACTCCTGACCTCAGAGGTCCAGAAAGAGTGAGGGGTCAGACGAGTGGCGTGCACTCAAAGGGTCTATTTTCATATAGACATGAAAATCAAATGCAGTGCTGGGACTCTGAATTGGGGTCCAGGGACCATTAGGGGAATCTTAGAAATTACACAGAGGTCCCATGACAAAGCAGACAAGTGTAATTTTCCTAAAAACTCCCTCATTTGATGTTGGAACAATTTATCCTTTTGGTTAACTCGCCACCTACTGCACAGATGGTTATGTAACACAAGAAATAATAAAAAAAAAAAAAAAGTCATACTTTATTATAGTGTAAGACATTCAACAATTGAACATTCAATTTAATCCGATTAAACTCAAACAGCACCAGAACCTATGAACTCCAAAAGTCACCAGATAGTTGAGACAACGCCTCTTCAGCACGCTGTCAATAACAGAACTAAGAAAAATGAACTTATTGCATGGCTGTTGTATTGGATTGAATTAAAAGTACATTAGCTGGGTGAACCTAATAAACTGGCATGGCATCAATGTATTGTACCCAATATTCTAGATGGGGATATAATATTGCATCTGACGCCCAACCACCCCACAGACGGCTACACATGTGACTCATAGGTTACCTAAATCACATCCGTAAGATTATTCCTTTGCACATTACAAATATTCATTATACCCGTGAACTGTTGCACATTCCTGCACAACTATACAGCCTGAACTTCACATATTTCCTTTTTAGAAATGTTTCCTTTTTTATATTTATGTTCCTGACTTTACAGTCTTCTTATCTAGCTTGTTTTCTCTCGCTGTGTTAATTGTTATGCATGTAAAATACCAAGACATGTTCCTTCTATGAGAAAACCTACATGGCAATAAGCCTAATTCTTATAGAGTATAGAAGATGTTTTGGATTCGATTGAATTGACCAAGTGTTTGTGATATTATTGCCAACTCCTGAATACATTCCTTCAGGCTGTAGGTAAGTCTAATCTCTTAATGATATTTAAACTCTCTAGCAACTAGGATTTGTCTATGAAGAAGCCAGGTATTTTGCTGTATGTCTGACCAATACATAGGTGATTAATAGCCATGACTTTGTCCCATTATGTTGAACAAAATAAGACCAATCACTTCAGTAAATGTTAAATCTGGACAAGAGTGATCACGAGTTCAACAAATCAAAAACTCAAATAAAATAATTATGCCAAAGAGGTCATTATAATGGAAACATTTATTAGTCTAGTCATTATGTATCATGTACCATGATGTATCCCTTAAACAAGGCAACCATTGAGCAAATAGAGAGAGTGCACGTCTATACTTAAATGGTAGGCACTT
Organism: Protonibea diacanthus; assembly: GCA_028641955.1. NCBI lineage: Eukaryota > Metazoa > Chordata > Actinopteri > Sciaenidae > Protonibea > Protonibea diacanthus. Next base: position 16,403,168 of record CM053978.1, read on the forward strand.
ACTATCACAGAGCTGAAAGTAGGTTAAGCAAATTTAACAGTCGTTTCAGGAGAGTTAAAAGAGGTCATGGCACAACAGATGAAGAAATCCTTATCGTCTGTGGTTTGATTTACTCGTCTACCTCCCAGATAACTAAAAACAAAACATTACAACGCACTCTAGGCAAGAAAAGGGTTTCACACAGTCACCTGCCATAACCAGCTTCCTTCACTGCCCCTTACAAATGTCAAAAACACAGGACGGCTGTGATCGTGGGAGGCAGGAAATCAGGTTGAAACATCACACCCCAAAGTTAAGCCACAACAGAGGCTGTCAGATCACAAAAGACACATCTCTGTGCCACTGGCAGGCAGGAGACGTCAACTTAATCCTCTCTCTTGCTCTCTCACAATACTGCCACCATGCTGTAAATAAAACAGGAGGTGACATAACCGCTGTGACTTCACTCCACCAAAAGTGGGATAGACTAATACTGGTCTATCTCTGTGTTAACTGATTGGTAAAGGTGTATTTTAGGGCAATGACAGTGCAAACCCATGCTGATAAAAGCTATGAGAACTACACACTGCATGATAAATATCTGGAGACAGATTTCTGTAATAATACATAGCACACAAGTTATTTCAACACATTTATCAGCTGATTATTGCCTAACAAACTGTTCACATATAACCAATATGCCATGAACTGTCAGGACAAAACTAGCGAGCTACTTTCTTACAGCTAATTTCTACATGCTGTCATCCTGAGAGCTCACCGGCCCAGGCACTGACAGGCCTGTCAAGGTGCACAGTAACACCCCTTCAAAAGCGAGCTAATGCTCTGTGCAACGGGGAAAGGAGGGGCATTTCCCACAAACCGGGCCTTGTACTGTCTAACATTAGCCCCATTATTAAGCCACAGGTCATCACCCTGAAATGGATGAGGCTTTCCTGCTCTGCGACGCTGACTTGTGCACTTGCTAGGCAAGCTAAGAAGCTAAGTTACCCTTAATGTAGCCGGCTGGTACAGTAGCGGCTAACGCACCTTGCTAGCCAACGTTAACTGAACAAAGCCGGTAACCGGTGCTGGAAAGCCTGATAGCTTGCCGGTAACGGAGCTTCCTTTTACCAAATGATGTCAACTCACCTATCACTAATATATAACGCCAATATATTCAAACAATGGCTATATTTAATCAGAAATATAACTAGAATCAGTAGTGTCGCGTGAAAAACAAAGTGACATTTCCGTTAGCTTTACCAACCGGCTTGATAAGCTAATGTTAGCATACTTAGCTAGCTAATTGTCCCCTCCCCTCCCAGATCCCTCCAACGAAACCATCATCCCCGCATCCAAGCTAAATTATCTACCACTAATAAACCAACAATGTGTGCGTGTGTGAGTGTATTAAGTGTCATAATTAAGCGTGAAATGCATAAAATCACAAGTCCATGTTACCCAAGTCAAAGGATACTGAGGTGGTGGTACAGCGCCAGGCTGAGGAGCTGTTGGGGCTCCCGGCGGCAGAGACACGGAGGTCAGGGTAGCCCGCAGTTGGCTCGACGGAGAGGGTCCACTTCCAGGTCCGCTAACTGCGACAGCGGCGGGTTTGGGGACCACTTTCGGTGGCAAACTCATCGCAAAAAAATCAACAAATAAAAACAATACCTTAATAAATACTGATACAAACAACGCCTAGCTTGCATGCATAAAGCAAGCGTAGCAGATTCTTGAAGCAGGCCCCAAATCCCTTTAACGAACTGGGATAACGAAGCTCGAATAGCAACACAAATGTCTTTTTTTTCATGGAAAGTCGCTGTTCGGATCAGCGGTGCTATTCATGGGGACGGTGGGAGGTTTAGCCTCCCTCGCCCGTCCGGAACCTCTGCGGATCCGGCTCGGTTCGTTTCTTTCAAAATAAATAATCGCCACGATCTTCAACCTCCCTCGGCGATTCACCTTTTCTTCTCGACAAGTATGTTTTCTATCATTTTTTTCTCACAGAGATGAGAGACTTCGCCAACATGGCGTTGCGGCCGCTTCCAGCAGTCCGGGCAGGACAGATGATTCGGCAATTCTCGGCCAGTTACGGATTCGTTCGGCTAATCAACTAACCTACTATCCAACCACACGAATACAATGTATGGCTCATGTTCCCCTGAGCCTAAAATACTGATTTTTAAACATTTTTTTTAATTATGTAGTTTTTTAAACCAACTTAGTTAATTAGATTAATGCAAAATAAGAACATTTAATTAACTAGCATATTATGACGCAAAACAATAGAAATAAATAATTCTTAACTGCATAAAGTTGCACAAATGTTTCTACTTATTTACCTTTCTGCATGTCCTTAAATCCTTTTATCCAGTATTCAGATATTTACACAGTATAGTTCATGGCCTATACTCTGCCACCAGCAGGACTATAATGCGGTTTTATATGGAAGTAGCGCCACCTATCGTTATTTTAGCTGCTTCGCATCTGCGACATAGTTTTCCACTAGATTTACAGGGATTGGTTAAATCATGTAGTCTGAGACAGTGGGTGCTATATAAATGTAGTCAGATATATTGTGCAACATGAGGATGTGTGTGTAATTGTGTAAATATTTTTTGAGAACATGAGACAAACTTGTTTTAAGACTGATTTTACTATACAAAATAATTTGTGACAAACTCTTACTCACAAAAATAGGTATGGCACATCATGGCTTCGTCTATATGACCAAGTTCTGAATGGAAAAATATATAATATTGCTGTGAATTTATTCATTCCTTCATTATGTTTCTGATTTGTATTGGTCTTCCATTAATGAAATGAAATGCCAACAATGGAACATTCCTATACTGACACCACGTCTTTGTTTTTAAACATACATTTTTTCACATTATTAACTCTATACAATGTAACAGTTTCAACATTATTTTTCAAATACAAAGAAGTATTAAAATATATTTATACCAATTCTTAACAGCTTCAAAACTGTCTTTATGACACAATTTTTCATCAGATTAAAAATCTTACAGGTCGATGGCTCACATATAAACTTTTGTGACCATAAATAATAATAATACAGTTTAAGTAAACTGGAGCAGATCCAAGCACAGTGAAAAGTTACAAGAAAAAAAAAAGAAACATCACTTTATGTGACAAACAAGCAGTTTACAAAATTTAAGAGTGCCCCCCGCCCCTCCATTTTTGTAACCATTTGTTGGGTTTCCAGTGTGTGAAAAAGCGCAATTATAGCTACATTTAACTTCAGAAGTTGGGGATCGCTGTCTTGCTAAACCAGCAGTCTTTGTGGAGAAGCACTGAAGATTGCAGTCCTCCCTTTTCATGGCAGCCCCATTTGTCCTGATAAGGAGCCCAATAAGCATTAAGTGGCTAGGCAGTAGGAGTTTCAGTGGTTTTTGCGTTTCCTGTCCAGAGAGACTTTGTCAGTATCTCAAGCTATTTTCCCCAACGTCTGTTTCACTCTGTGCTGACGCACAGCTCCGAGCAATCAGGCATCACCAAAGCTCACACTTATTTTTAGGGTTCATGGCGGTGTCTGCTTTGCAGCCAAAGTGCTTTGAGAATTCATGCGAGTTGGAGATGGTGCCGATGACTCTAAATCTTGACGGGCTGTGAGGATCTGTGATTACGCCCTCATGTGAGCTTTCCGGTGTCCTGACAGAGCACCATACCTGCAGGGATAATGAATGATAGAAGAAGGAGAAGAAGTGTTTATATAGTTTTATAACTAGGTTCAGGAACAAGGGCCACACATTGAACACATCCCATTTCCACATCTCAAGTACTGAAGCATACCTTATCTGTTCACTCCCTCTCACCCAAAACGCCTTTTCTTTTCTTTCTCTCTCAGAATCTCTAATCAATGACCCAGATTTCTTCTTCCTCCATCCCCTATCCTCCACCCACCTACCCTTCCTCCCTCATCCCTTTCCATCCATCCCTCATTCGTCCTACAGCACATCATCTCGGTTCACCTTTATCGATAATATGCAATAAACCTGCCTAAACTTACATCCATATTGGCGTGGTCTTTGTAAATGAATGAAGAATTATGGCCAGATTTCAGATGTTGGCCTGAATTCATCAATTTTTTCTTGTCACATTACTGCTCTTTGAAAATTTTCAGGTAACTTCCTGTCTAGAATACATTTATTTTTAATTTTTATTTTTTATTTTAATATTTATTTCAAAGTTTCCCTCCAGTCAAAAACATTTTTCCCCTTCTTGCTACTTGACTGTGAATAATGTATGTGCAGACACTCCAAGGCTGTTTTCAGGTTCATCCACCAAAGGTGGAAAGTTTCTCTGAATGCGATCACCTTGAATCTGAGTTCAGCACGTCAACGTTTGAGCGGGATCGAGTTCGGAGCCAATCACAGATCATTATGCAACTTACACAAGAGTGATGTGGAAACTTGAAGCCTCCAGCACACTTATACCGAGAAGGGACTTTCAGTGAAGTAGGAGGCATCTTGTGTGCATATTCATCGATTATAGATTTTTTCCACAAGGGAGAGGGCGTAGACAACATTTTGAGAATATTTGTGGAAAACTGGATCAGACACAAATTATTCTTCAAAGCAGAATATTTTCATATGTCTAAAACATCTGGAGGGGACTTTTAAGAAATACAATAAGAGCAGCAGCAGTATTAGTATGTAGTCAGTATTATCAAGTGTGAAGAAGTGATACAAACCTGAGCAAATCCTACAAAAAACAGCTGATGGTTTGTCATTCCCAACGCAGGCAGCGTGGCCTCCTCGCCGTTCTTTTTGATCCAGTTCACGTAAGCCTTCAAAGCAACAAATGATCATGTTACACACATTTGCATTGCATTGCATTTGGAGCAAAAGTGTACAGTGTAAGTAAACAGAATATCCACTTCATGTCCTCCACATTGTTACTTTCCTCTACATTTTCATCTACAACGTACTGCGGATTGCTTTTACCTCCATATGATTTTCTCATCCACTTCATAGCATATGACCTTTCATTACATGGAAAGAATGTGTGCATGTGAAGAAGTAACCAGAGGCTGACAAGGCCACTCATAACCACCTGTTGCATTTCCAGGCTTCACTGTAAACCAGACAACCTGCTTTTTCCAATACAGATTAATGGATGTGACCCACAGCAGCCTCGACAAATAAACTAATGCGGGGGATTAATTTCAGATCTCTGTGATAGTTTTTTGACCTTGTAACATGCAATCTGACAATGTTGCTGTAGGAAACATAACAGAAGTGGTCTGAACTTTCCATAATAATCTAAATGCTCCCTTGTACCATGCATGTTTGTTTAATTGCAGTGACAGAAAACTGCTTCCCCCCACCAAAAATATTCAAGGTTCACTTATGCTTCCTATCAGACCTTGTAGGCGGCCTTGAGTCCACCGTTGTCAGCGATGTTCTCTCCCAGGGTGTGTCTTCCATTCAGAGGCTCCTTGTTAATGCTGTAATTCCCATACTGCTCCACCATGCACTGGGTCTGCTTCTTAAACGCCTCCACGGAAGAGTTCTTCCACCAGGAACGCAGGTTTCCATCCTTATCGTATTCCCTCCCTTTGAATAAAAATGGTGAAATATTCTCATATTCTAATGCTTCAAGATATTTCAAAAGGATCATCCACATCCACTGATATGTGGAAAACTGTTTAAAATAGAAAAACCTTTACAAACCTTGGTCATCAAAAGCGTGAGTCAGTTCGTGTCCCATGACTACTCCAATTCCACCAAAGTTAAGAGCTCTGAAAAACAACAAGAGATACATTACATTAAGAAACTAGCATACCTTTTACAAGCCCTGATAATAGCCTTTTAACATTTGTGTTTTTGGCCCATGGGTTGGTTAAAGCAAGACCTTTAGGGAAAAACACTTTCATGCTGAGAGTTAGACGAGAAGACTGATACCACTTTCACATCTCAACTCAACTTTATTTATTTATATAGCACCTTTCATGCAGAGACGCAGCCCAAAGTGCTGCACAGAGCAGAATAAAGACAGAAATAGACAACAGCGAACAGTTCTTTAGGCAACAGAGCAGTTGCAGAAAAACTAGAAATTAGAAAATAAAAATTAAAAAAAAAAAAAAAAAAAAAACTAAAAAGCATAAAACTACAACAACAAAACAAATAAAAACTAAATTAAAACCTATAAGGTAAAAAGCACAATTTAAGAGCAGTTGCATGAAAATTAAAACAACAAAATCTACCTACAGTATCAGCACCTCTAAAGCTTGTTATATGTGGTTTGTTGAATGTGTATAATAGCTGAAGTGTAAGTGGCGGTTTGTGGTTTTCCGGGAGGTTATGTGTGATAAATTTTCTCTGTCATTTGCAGTGACTTCATGTTCAGCTGCTCACATCTCAGATTTGTTCATCAACTCAAACTGAGTCAAATCGAATCTTAAAACAAACAAATGAACAAAGCGAAACAAAATGGCAGTTCAGTCTGGCTACATCTACAGCACACCGAATTACTCTGCTAGATCACATTCTCTGTGGGTGATGCTTCATAGGTGTATTTTTACTCCCTGTACTGTTATATACTTGATTTGTCTTTTAATACCTTTCCACTCTGGTCATATTTTATTTCCTACTTCTATTAAAATCCATCAAACATGAGTAAACCTGAAGACATACAACACAGATGACCTACTTAGGCCACGAACGTCTATAGAACGGAGCCTGAAGAATTCCTGCGGGCAGAACCATCTCATTCTTGGTCGGGTTGTAATATGCATTCACGGTAGGAGGGGTCATGCTCCACCTGCAAAAACAAGGAACACTGAGTCACCATGTGAGGCTGACACCAAAGTCACAACAAACCCAGAACTTCAATTCTGCCCCGTCTCTGCCATGCCAGGCTGACTGCAGATCAGTTTGGAAGGCATCGGAAACCCTGATCCCCAATCCCCCACCCCCCACCCGAGCCTAATTAGAGACAAGGATCATTTCAGCGGAGAAAAGCTGGTTGCCTGGGAACATTTGTGGATGGCAGCAGTATTCTGCTGAGTCAGTATAATGGGAATGGGAATGTGTCCCCGTCGGAGCGTGCAACCGCCTCTATGGCAAGCGGGGTGGTGGGGGGTGGGGGGAGTAACGGGGGAGCAACTCACTGGTTTCTGTTGGGAGTTTTCCTCAGCTGGTCTGCAGTCACTCTGGCTGAGAAGTTGTAGTACTGCATAACGTTTTGGAAGTAAAAGTCTGACACCACCTCGAACTAAAAGAGAAAAAAAGGAATAAGAAGTGAGAGGAAAATGAAGCTCAGTGTTTTGGTGAGACAAAATGAGACGTGATAAATAAACAAAAGTGACATAAAGACACCTTCACCTACATCATTGAACACTTTGTCCAGCTTTGTGGTGTTCATAATGAACTCTGGATATCCGACCATGTTGTATATTGCATCTGCCTGTGACAAATAAAATAAAAAAAAACTGTTAAAGACATATTTTCACACCAGGTGGCAGTGCTGTATTTCTCAGCTCATTTCAGACGTTAACGTCTCCCTAAAGCAGCAGTGGGAAACTTCCCAGGGGGGAAATCAACAACATCTTTCTCCCACCTTTTCTTTTGCTGCTTTTTTTGTCTCTGAGTCCATCCAGCTCACATACTTCAGGCTGTCCTCAAATGCCCATTTAATTTCTGCAACCATATCCTCAGCCTGAAACACAGCAGAGTCAGAGACAGTCAGGAGCACATCACCTCACACACAGTGGGAGCAGCTATTGTGAGGAAAAGGACTTTGAAGTGCTTACAATGGCCTTGCTGTCCTCGGTAAAGGTGGCTTTGACAAACATGGCCCCGAGAGCAAAGCCCAGGGCGCTGTCTGTGTCGCTGACACACAGCTTCCAGCGTGGGGTGCAGCTCTGCAACGTCAAAACAAACACACCAAGACATATTAAGGGGAAATGCATGGTCACTCATTTTTACATTGTTAAATAACGTCACCAATATCGTCGTTCTACCCATATCGCCTTACTCAAGCAGCCACTTCCTACATTTCCAAGAATGAATCTGACTAAGCTCACAGTGCGTGGGAGGACTTGCACCATTTATATCTGGGCTACACATGTAGGAATTGAGAGAACTTTAGTGATAGTAAAACAGTCTACTAATATACTAACAATTCCTCTGCAAAGCCCAGTGATAGTTTAGTGATTCCTGCTTCTCGACCAGTGCATGCTGGAATAAGTGCCAGCCCCCCATTAATCTGAATAGGATGAGCATGTAGAATATATAAAAATGATGGATGGCTGTCTCCCTAAAACATAAAACATGCACTTTAAATGCTTATAAACTCATAAATCTTTATTATTTCCTTCCTTGAAATAGACGTCATTGCTGTAAAGTAGAACACTGAGAAATCCAAAGGAGTCTTTGTGCAGAGGATTCGTCAAACAACACAAACAGAAAATTAGAGAAAATAGTGATCATCATGAGCTCAGTGTTGCTGAGGGGAAGCTGAGCCATTATCTCTCTGTGAGCTGAGCGACAGTGTTCTCTCTAAAAGGACTGAGAGGTGGAGTTTTTTAAAAAACAGCAACTGTTGGACATTTACACTCAAAAACTGAAGGAATGCAAGCAAGCCAGCAAAATGTAAATGAATAAGGTAGGGCACAAACAGTATCCTTTGTCATAGTTTTGAGTGTTTCCTGTTTTATTTTGTATTTACAGTTTTGAGTTTGTTTCTGTGTTTCCTGTTTTATTTTGTAGTTACAGTTTTGAGTTTGTTTCTGTGTTTCCTGTTTTATTTTTGTAGTTCCACTGTCTGTCTTGTCTTCTACTTCCTATCTTGTTTCCTGCCCTTTTTGATTTTGCACCTGCCCCTGATTTGTTTCACCTGTGTCTGATTAGTCCTGTCTATTTAGTTCCTGTGTTTGCTTTGTTTTCTTGTCTGTTCGTTCATGGTTCATGTTTCCTGTTTCCTGTCCGTTCATGGGTTCATGTTGTTTCTTGGTTTCTTGTGTTCATGTGTTATCTGTGAGTATCTGGCCCTGTTTCTGTTTCTCATGCTTCTGGATTATTTGCCTATTTCTTTGAGTCTTTTGTTTGTGTTTTGCCTGGTTTTTCCCCGCCACTTTTTGGTTATTAAAATTAGTTTTTATTGACGCACACCTGCCTGCATTTGGGTCCTTCTCCTGTTCTTCCCCACTCCTCCTGTGATAGCCCTATTTGTAAAGGGTAGATTCACTAAGTGCTGAACTACTCAATATGCCTAGAATAACATTCCATCTGTTATTTGTGTGGTGATATGTTTTCATATTTTGTGTATTTGTTAAAAATCAATGTTTTAAACCTATAAAGCTCTGACAAAACATTCTGCCAGTTGCGGAAAACAAAGAAAGTTTGGCCACAATTTTGATAATTTCTCTGCAAATTGCTGAATCCTGTTTCTCCTTATACAAAGATTACAAGAATATAAACACACAATAGAGAAAAGCATGTATTTATAACCTTTTTGATTTTAAAAAAATGATTTTACATCTTAAGTTTAAAATCGTACCTCACACTAAAACAGCTAATTTACTCACTGCGGGTAAAAGCACACCCAATATGATAAAGTTATTATCAGGTACAAGGAAGGACAAGGACAAATGCAGCTGCATGTATACGAAGATAAAGAGGAAACAAGGTCGGAGAGAGGAAATGAGTAGAGTTCTGAGCAAGTTGTAAATCTGTGCGCATAGGCACAGATGGAAAAAGAGACACAGCTGCACTCCCACATAAAACAGTTACACAAAGAGACACACGTAGAAAGTTGTGGGTTTGTTGTTACAGCATGACCCTAATTGAAAACAAGGCCGAGGGAACAGGATCTTGTCTGGAAGGTCCGGCGGGTCACCGGAGCCTTGACTGTCAAACAGTTCCTCACGGAGCGGGAAGTACAACTTGCTGCCTCATCAAAGTCTGAATATCGTCAACTATGTGTCTAATTAAAGTAAATATATTCTCATTCTTACATAGTGTAGTGGCATCTAGCCATGCAGATTATTGTGCTTTGATTAATTCTGGATTTCTGCTTCCAATCCAATACAAAGAAGCTTAGCAACTTCTCTGTCCAGAAACAACGCCCCAGTCACTCTGGATAACCCACAAACCTCGCTGTGAACAATTGGAATTGTTTCTTTGGTAGACAGTAGTTCCTAATCATCAAGAGTTATCAGGTCAGTCGGGCATATCTATCAAGGAACGATAGATATGCCACTGTTTGAATTGTTTAAATATAACTTTTCAGTCTTGAACACCACACCAATGCCATTCACCTCCATTGTTTCCAAAATTTCAGAGGTCAGACTGAAAACCTGGGCATGAAATGCCAGAACTATGTGCATGGCAAGATAAATAAGTGAGAAAATTTTATTTTGTACGTTGGTTGAACTGACCTTTTAGCCTCACTATTAACCAACTCACTATGTTTAGATGCAAAAAAATATGTGAAAAAGAAGTCATGTTAAGGCAGGAAATCCTACTAAATACTTAACTATGAAGTTTCAGTAATTGGATTTCAGCTTTACCTAATATAATATTTTTGAATCAAAACTGCGGTACATTTAATTGTGCAATTTAAAGAGTGCTTTCTTACTTTTATTTTTTGTTTGAAGCATCTCTAAGCACTAAATTTCACAAAAAGCCAACTTATTTAAACTGGTTTATTTCAGTTTTAGTTGGGATGGGGTTTTTCTTTGGTCACAGGGGCAGAACAGCTACATGTACTGATGTTTCCCTTCTTGTGCTGAGTCTTTGTCGTATATACAAACATTAACACTGTGCCAAGAAATCAGGATTCTCCAGCAGAAATGCTGCTGTGTTTAGCGAATTTATCTTTTTAACCTCTTACCCAGTTTAAGGGAACTAAGTTATCTTTTTGTATTTTTTCATCCATGAAGTTTAAGAAATCCTATTGAAAGTGACGGATAATTTACAGTCCTTGTAAATTCTTGTTATAACAACGTGAAAATTCTGCTTGGTGCCAATTCCCATTTTTCTGCATTCATTACAAATGAATCATCGGCCAACTGCTGGACACAGGAACAATAGGTCAAGTGCAAAGCCCTCTAAACCTAGCTGCTTGGCTTGGGGACATTTCCTCTGCCAGTACACACTGGCCCTCTAAAAAGTCCACATATGCTCAGACTGATAGCACTTTAAAACATTTACAAGATTTTCTTAGTTTCTCCACATCTGGGACATTTCAAATAAACATTTAGCACAGTCAGACAATGACAAAACGGTAACTTACACAATTGTTTTTAGTTCACAAACATGCTAAAAATACATTATTTAGATGAGAAGTAAACCATGCTCCTTAATCCAAACTTCTGTGTTTAAATCTGTGTCACGCTGGATAATGGCAGCCTAAATTTCATCTCTCACCTTCTTGGTTCCGTACATGACCTCGAGGAAGCGCTGCTCAGCATCCTGAAATCTTTGGTCCAAAATAGACACCATCTTTCTCACCACCTTCATAATCATATAGTTGTTGAGTAGGCTGAAAAGAAGAGATGAAATTCATTGTTTTGCTCCCCTTGCGGCCTGAATGCTTACTACTGTGCCGATTTAAGCACGTATATATATAATGTAAACAGTGGAAATACATTTTAAGTGTACTTCCTACTTTCTATTTCATTTATCTTACCATATAAACATACATGGCAAAACACAATCTGACATAAAATGGAAAAAAGCATTAAGTGTGTCTAACCTTTTATTTGTTTTAGTTATGAGGTCAGAAACTTTCTGGAGGTATTCTTTGGCATAAACAACCACTGGCTCTGCCTCGTTGAGTGGCACAGGCGCAAACACTTCTGTGAGATATGGCATCCAGTCAACTGCAGGAACCAGAGTCTGCAAAGACACAGATAAAACACACATAAAACATTGAGACGTTTTGAAAAAAAAAAAAAGATATCCTGAAGATACTGCATGCTACACATCAGAAAAAGTCCAGGAGACACTTACTTTCAGATCCTTGGCCTCCATTTTATGGTAGATGAGCTCCTCATCTCTCCTCTCCTCCTGGGGGACAGTGATGTTGGCCAGAGTGGTTTCAAAGTCCACAATCTCCTGCATCAGCGCCTGAGACGTCTCCTTGGAGCCACCCAGAAGTACCCCTAACTCCACCAGGAAGTCGAGGTATGCCGTCAGATACTGCAGAGTCCAAGTAGGTAGCATGTTGAGTTAGAGGTGGGGTGGTTAGTGAAACAAAGGGTGTGTGTATGTTTGATGAAATTCAATTAGGGGAGTAATCCTAAACTATGTAAATACAAGCTACTAGGCAGAGTATTTCAGCTCAGGCTGAAATATTTCTCTGTTTTTTTATTAACTTTATTTGCAAAAATCTGCATTAAGTCTGGTATTTTCTTAAGTTTGAGAATGTCATTTGATGACCTGACATGAGCTTTAACATCATTTACTTTCTACTGTCCACTGTTAAGAGTCTGTACTCGACCGCTGTGAAATGAGATACTGTAAACGATTCGCCCACGGTACCTTTTCATTTGCTGTTTTGTTGAGGTAGTAATCCCGTGAAGGTAGTCCCAGGCTGGACTGATCCACCTAGAGTCAAAACAAACATCCCATGACTTCCAGTTCACCCTCCATTTCAACTCTCACAAACAACCTTTTGTTTTCATTCCTGTGTTGCCAGCATGCAGGCTCAAAGCAGAAGCTCTCCAAAGATACTATCAGTTCCAGCTGTCACGGCCCCATGGCACTTTACAAAGGAACTCTCATGTCGACGTGTAAAACAAAGAATGTTGTGACAATGAGTGGCCTGTCCCCAATAATATCAGCAGAGATAAAATTTGCCTATCTGTAAATTTGTGGTTTGTCTCACCTGGATGATGTTACTGCTGGAGTTTCTGGAATCAGTGCTGACAAAAACTGTGAAGAAAGGCGAGGTGCGGTAATTGGCCGAGACCATACGCAAAACTTCCTGGAAGTTGTCCTTGTCCCAAGGTTCGGTCAGGGCCCATCCTCCCATCTGAAACAGACAGATGTTTAGGTAGACACTCAGACACAGCAAGGAAATTGGTTGTTTTAGTAGAAATAAAGAGGGATTGAAATGATGAATGTGTTGTTGTGTTGTGTGACGTTTTTTTTTTTTTTTTTTACCGGAAATAAACATACCTGGCTGATTAGTTCCTGTAGTGGCTTAGCTCCTAATTTGTCAATTTTGGCCTCGTTCATGCAGGCCTGATAATATCGCTGAGCCTTTTCCTCAGCCTTACTCAGGCCTTTCATCGTTGTGTTTTCTGCCCAGTACAGATAAAGGAACAAATTGCGTGAATGAAAAACAAGCTGGCTAGCTCTGGAAAATGGAGCTGGAAAAAGACACATTACACCTTTGCCTAGGGCAAAGGCAACTAAGGACACTGAACTCAAACAAGAGCCCTTACCTAATAAATGCTTCATTGCCAGCATGTTGTGTTCCCACAGGTTGCTGAATGGTCCCCAGCGGGACTTGCCCTCAGGGAGGGGGTTATTCTTCACCCAACCCCCACAGGCAAAGTTGTAGAAATCATGGCAGGGGTCTACGGATCGGTCGAGGGATTTCATGACTGCACTGGCCACAGTAATGCATGGCTCTGTTAGGCACAACCCGGGGTGAGCTGCAGGAAGGTTTAAAAATGTTTAATTCATAGAAAGTTCTCCATCAGCCCTCAAATACAGCAAACACTGTCTCCTGGTATCAGAACGGATTATCTGAAAATATTTGGCAGGACATTTAAATACACATGTGGATCTACAGAGCATCTGGAAATTATTATTTCATAAGAGGCAACAGCCAAGATATACAACCTGAAGGGAATATTTCTCCTTGTAAAAAACCTTTATAAATAATTAGCTGAGATGTGACGGCAGATTTCTCTATTTTCTAACTCACTGTCTAATTGGCTGATGAAGGTTGTGGCTCCTGGATGACTTCATCTTGATGTTTTAACACTAATGTCGGTCACTTTCCTTTCAAAGGGTATTTAACTAGCCTGCGGATACTCGTCAGCTACTTTTTTCCTGAGACTGTGCGTTAATATGTGTAAACAGAAGTCATCAGCGGGCAGCTCTGTGTCTAACCACAAAAAGCTGTTCCATGGGAAGCGCTCTCCAAAGCTAAAGAGAAGTATAAGTGCTAGTACAATTCCAGGGGACGAGTCACCTCTAATACTGGACTTACAGTAAAGACTTTCACCACCTACCCATATAAGGTATCAAACAGAGACGGAGCCAAAGTTACGAGCAGCGATGAGGTTAGTGCCCCATGGAGAATTCATCCTCGTTCCTTTTTTTATTATTTCAAAGTGTGATCTGACATGCGGTTCTGAATAGGAGGAAGTGGCATTAAGTTTCCCATCGTGAATTTGAGGAAACCAACACAGATGAGACGCCGCCTGGATGTGATGGTAAATCCGCAAGCCCTTTTTCCATAATGAACCGAGCTCAAGGGAGAGATTTAGAGTTGTTTTTAGGCAGCTTAGCTAAAGGTGCGGCTTTGGTTTAAACAAAAATAACCGCATATAGTCTATTAAAGCCCTGTAGTTTTTTCACTTGGATGGAAGAGACGTGGGAGTTCAAGTGCAGGAAGGCAGCACGCAACTCAGGAGTTTTCTGACCTGCACACTTTATGACTTCCTGTCATACACAGTGACTTTTAATGATGGGATTAATATTAGCTAAAAAAAAAAAAAAAACAGAACAAACTGAACAACTGGAAAAACACCTTTCACCTTTTTTCTAAAGATAGTCACAAGAATTGATAATCATCATACCATACTGGGGAATCCTCTGCTATATCTTGAGACAAGATAAGTGATTGATAAACATCTTTTTTGTACCTTGCATTCAGCGGTTTTAGAGACATGCCAGAGCTTTGTTTATTATTAGAAACAGTCTGACATTTAGCAAATATGCTTACTCACTTTCTTGCTGAGAGTTAGATGAGAAGACTGATTCCACTCTCATGTCTGTACAGTAAAGGTGTAGCTGGAGCCAGCAGCTGGTTAGCTTGGATTAGCATAAAGACTGTTAACAGTAGCAAAAAAATGCATCACCACTATTTTGGGTATTCATTCCAAGCTAAGCTAGCTAGTTGCTGGCTAACCTTGTTTTTACAGTAATGGATAGACATGGGCATGATGGGTATCAATCTTCTCATAAAACTCTGAGCAAAAAAGGCATATTTTTCTCTAATTGTTTGAACTATTCCTTTAAGCCTTTCTCCTCTCTGCATGTGTTTTGAATTTGACAGGTTACTTTGTTTCAGATTGGACTTCACATAACAAAAAGGCTTGAGAACAAAAAGGATAAAGCCTTGTCTCCCAGAGGCTGCAGGTGTTTCTTTTCAGTCTACGTCTCCCATCGAGTTAAAATAGAAATCTGAACTCACTCTGTTTGTAGAAGACCCCAGTTGTGATGAGAGATATAAACAGTCCCACGGACACGATGCACAGTAAAAACAGCAGCCTCCTCTCTCTCTGCGTCCTGTCTGGCCAACATGTGGGACCTCGGCCATGTAGAAGAGTCACCTGCACACACACACGGACACAATAAAACCTTTAAAATGCTTTATTTAATCTACTAAATCAAATATAATACTTTTGAAGAAGATTAAGACATCAAAACGACAGCTTTAAGACACATAAACACACTCTTACTAATGTTTTTTTGCTGCTGTAAAACAGTGTGGAAAATACTATCAACGCCTTCTCAGGGATTTGATGACAGGTTTGCTTTTAAAGAACAATGGCTTCTCTATTACGCCACTTTCAACCCTCCTACATAGAAAAGGTTACGCATTATTCTATTGTCCCCTCTCTTCTACTTTAACATGAACTTGTAAAGGATACTTTCCTTTTGACCCAGATTGCGAAAAAGACACAATCATCCTGTAGAACCGTATCCATTACTTTTGTGTGTCACCGATAAACAATGAGGACGTTTTAACACACTTTGGGGTCAGTGATTGAACATTAAGGCAGTGGATCTTAAAACAGCACACCCTGGACTCACCCTTTTTCTCCTGAATGTTGCTTTAGTTAAAGCTGCCAGGGGAATTTATTTCCTACAGGAATCATTCCAAGGGTCACTCACAAATCTTTCACAGGACACACTTAGCACTCTGGCCAGTCTTTGCGTATCCTAGCTGTAAATAAATGCCAAAACTTGGACCTCATATGTATCCTGTGGAAGTCAATTACAGCTGAAGTGTATATATAAGGCTCCGATTTACTGCTATTAGCTTCGATGGGAGTTCAAGAGTCAAACTTAGTGTGACCAAATCAAATGCCAAAGCCACAGTGGCTTCTTAATCCCATGAGCTCAGTGTGTTGGGTTGGTTTGGACCTAAACTGAGTGTAATTGAGAGAAAAATCCCACTGCCAAGCCTGTGCACTTTCCATCTGCAGTTTATTGCAGTCTCTTGAAACCACATTTACTTACCCAGAAAACCACAGATAAATGACACTTATGTCAATGTCTTGAATTCGAGCACTCTGTTTGAGCTCTTCAGGTATACTTCTGGCCAAATAAAGTATCTGAGGAATGACTGCACTGAAGAAGCTCCCTGTTCTGAGGTTCAGATGTAGAAGAAAAGGGATCAGACTATTTATAAAAGAATGCTTAAACCATAAATAAAGATTTTTTGCCATTTAGCAATGCTACTTTTTAAAACCACAAGTAAAAGGTTTGTATGTATGTAGCTATCTAGTGACTATATCTTACGCAGGACCAAGCCCAAACAATGGCATGTATGAATTATGTAAAAATACTTGGATGAACTACACAAGATGTGATGCAGATGTGTACCGTATGCTGTTTCACACAGAGATTCAGGCCAATCTCAGATCTATCAGACAAGATTTCAGACATATATCCTCATAAATAAAGCTTTCACAAAGGATTTAGGATCTAAAGGATTTAATTAGCATGTGATGACGGCTTTGTGTGACTAAACTGTCTTGTTGTTACGTTACATTACACTTGTTATTTGTCAAAGAGATCTTCATCTCTGCTTTTGAATAAATGAAGCTTCACAAAGTGAGGTTATTAAGGTCTTACGGTAAGACAACTCTTGAATAGAACTTTGAAAGTGACTTGTGCATCGCAGTCGACAAAATTACATGCAGATATGGAGAAACACGAGTTGGACCTGTTTTTGTATAAAAAGAGCCACAGCGGGAGGTTTAATTTCAGAGTCCATAAACTGTACAACAACCAGACAACGGCTTTACTCCATGTAAATCAGACGGACAAAAGTGTAAAAGTCGGTTCATTATAAATTGTTCGGACAAAAATAACATTATGTATTAATATGATGGTGGTAAAAGTCAGAGAAACATCATTCTTCTGTATACAAGCGAGCGTGATGTATTAGCGGTGTAGAAAATATACTTCAGTGATTAAGCTTCAAGCCTCACAGTGCAGCATGAAGCATCTGTTTAACAGGTTGTCCTCTGCAACTTATTATGGAGGCTTTATGAAATTCAGGCTTGAAGAGAAACATGCTGTGTTTCAACAAGAAAAGACAAGAGGCTTAATATGATAATATAATAGCACAAGTATTGTACACTAAACATTAAACCCAGTAGTATCTGATATACAATCATTAACAAACTGGGCTAACTCATGCCGTAGTTTTACTTGAACTGGTTCCTCGTGAGTTGAGGTGGATTTATGACCGAATACTTCAGTTAAACTTTTTAAAACAGCACCATGATAACACGACATTTCTGGACTTTCAGCTGCAATCAAAGCTGTTTTTTTAGTTCATTTTTACATCAGGTGTGAAACCCTGACATGTCTGTACATTCTTCCTATGTACTGTGTAATCACAGGTAACTGACAGTGGTTTATTTATAGCACAGGGTGTTGCATTTTTACCTGCATTGGTGATGATGGGTAGATGTCGTCACTGGTGGAATCCACCAGATCCTCCTCGTCCAGCGTGGCTCTCTTATACGTTGACATCTGAAAAGTTAAATGCAAAAAAGACTCTCTCAGTGCTTCCATATTCCTTCTAGCTCCTCTCCTCTTCCACTCATGTGTGAGAGAGTGTTTGTGTGTGACGTCTATTCCTCAGCAGCCTCTGAGCCTTCAGGGTAGGGTTTCCCTCTAAAATCCATCAGGAGGTATCTGGTTTGTCTTGTTGGAGCTCTTCCACCCCTAAACACAGAGCTGACTTTTAAAAGAGTGTCAGTCCCCTCCTTTCAGCAACACTTCTCTGCTCCCTTCAACCCCAGCAACAACTCTCACAGCCCCCATGGTGTATGCAGATACCCCTGAGGGGAAAACAGAGCACCAACAAATACCTCCACCCAAAAAGTCTTTGTAAGAACTCCTCGTGGGTCCTCTTTTAAAAGTGTTGTGGCTCTTCCTGGGCAAACTTTTTTTTTTCTAGACTTCCTCCTTCGACCCAGTCACGGCACGAGAAGACGGAACTAGTGAAAAACAGGAAGGAGCACTGACTTGAGCTACTTACATGACTGAGACTGGGTGTGTGGAAGTGATTGTGAGATTGTGTGTATGCATGTGCGTGCATGAGTGCATTCTCCGGTGTGGTTTCACTTAGATTCGGGGCGGGAACCTCGCAGTTGTAGTCCACACCCAGTGTCTTTTCTATAGGACACGATGCCCTCAGAGGAGGGGCCCAGACTAACTGCCCTCCTCCCACTACATGCTTGGAGTTGCTGCCCCGGGTAACCGTTACCTGATAGGCATGACAGTCAGTTCCTCTCCCGTTTAACCCTTCACCCACAGGCCCACTACCACATTATACAGACACTGCATACTGTACAGTTAACAAGCGCTACTAAATATAACATCCACACTGTACTTGGGATCTAAAAAATAAATATATCTAACAACACAATTATCTCAGCCCAAAAAACTGAATGTTAATACATTCTGAAAAACATATATATATATACACACACATATATATATATATACATATATATATATATATATATATATATATATATATATATATATATATATATATATATATATATATATATACAAAATCAGCACACAGTATGAAACAAAATCTGTGATCAGATAAATGTTTCCCCTCAATAATAAAACAACTAAATTTAACCCTATCAATCCCAGCGAGATGCCATCACTCAGGCCACAGAGGCATGTACGTGAACCACTGACAGTGTAAAGATTGGACAGTATACGCGTGACGTCAACCACAGGTTTCTGGAGAGTCGTTGTGAAGCTCAGATTGTGGTGGCGCTGGCCGCCGCCATTTTAGCATTCCTACCTCTCCTGCCTCACAGCTAATCTAAAAAACTGGCAAAGATGTGGATCATCGGCAGACCTCAGGCTCAAACAAGTCATCTGTAATGGTACCTACATGTCAATCCAAGCAGTCACACTGTTAATTAGGCATAACTTTAAGCCTTAATATAATTTGAACAGGTGAGTTATATAACCCTCAGTACAGTTGTCATGAATGGGTAAATTAGCTATAGAGACCAAAACGTTTTTTTGTACCAGGCTGTAAACATGCGGACATTTTAACATGGGCACATTTGGCACTTCTGCATTGGCCTTACTTCACAGCCGCAGAGGTTGTCCCACTCATGACAACTGTACGCTGATTTAACCTTTCCATAGAAAAAGCTGTGATGGCCGAGTGGTTAAGGCGTTGGACTCGAAATCCAATGGGGTGTCCCCGCGCAGGTTCAAACCCTGCTCACAGCGATCTAAGCTTGAATGCTTAGGGTAAAGTGAATGTTGCTGACAACAAATGTGTTTGTGTTTCCCTAATGAACTATGCTTATCCATTCTTCCTGTTGGTGCCACATGCTACCAGTTCCTACCAGAGCAGGAGCATGCTGAAAACCCAGCTCCTTAGAGAGTACCTCTTCGCCTCGCACTAGCATAAATCTATCTCTCTCTACAATTGTCACAGTACTTATTGCTGCACAGACATGTCCAAGACTCATTGTAGCTTGTTTGTCTCCCTTTTTTGAAAGTCATTTTGGATGAAATCGTCAGCTAAAAGACTGAATGTAATTCTTTTATTAGGCTTAAAGTTATGCATAATTAACAGGGTAGCTGCTTTGACTGACAGGTGGGTGCCATTGCGTCTGGCTTGTTTGAGTAACCAGGTTTCATTTAGTCAGCCTCGGGTCCACCGATGATCCACGCGGCTGCAGAGGCAGGACTGCCAACATGCCATGTCACAGAAACGCTGTCCATTCTATTATACTGTCTCACTAAATAAGCCTCTTGGATTAGAGCTTGAACATCTTCCCAGATTTACAGTCCCAGATTTAACTCTTCTCAAAGAAAGATCACCTGGATGACTGAGAACCTTCATAAACAGTTAAATATAGTTAAATATTGATCAGCTGATCAATACAAAACTCTTATTTTTCATCTATAAATTAACCGTGCCCATCATTTTTATGGTCAAACGAATGACTCATTTGGTTATAAGAAATAAAACATTAATATAACACTAGTAAACAAAATTGCTGAAACATGAGACAGGACAGATGCATGTTTGCGTGTCTGATTCTCTTACCCTACAGTGCCAAAGAGGGTGATGATTAACTTCAGCCGTTTGTCTGCCTGATACTCCAGACTGATTGTTCAACAAAAGTCCTGACTCTTCGCCGAAATAAAACACAACAAACATACATCAGACGTGTAACATGATGTTTACCTTCATGCTCTGGCTTGCATCGTCCCACGTCAACATATGCTCAGCACAAGAAAAAAACGTGACACAGTGATACAGACACAGATTTTTTTTTTTTCTTGTAAATGTGACCAAGAGACAATCCAGTTGCAGATCCATGATTTATTTTAGCTCCCCCTTGTTTCACGTAAACATGCCACAAAGAATAATGTGTGTTCCTACCGCAAGAATTCCAGAGAATTCCAGGAAAACCAGGAGTACAAATTCTTGTGAAATCTTGTTTTCTATCAGACAAGATGTCTCAGATCAACCATAGTAAGCTGTTAGCTTTATCTTAATGCTAAAAAAAAAATAACAAGAAATAAACTCAAACAAATGTCCAAACACTTCCTGTGTGTTTTTAAACTCTGTTAAATCCAGCATCAGGCCAGCCAAGTCAAACTATCAGCTTTTAAAAAGGATTGTTGACGCAAAAGATGGAGGACTGAAGTGATATAGAGGGAGGAGAAGGAGGAATAAGAGGTCACAATTGTTTTTAGGCCACTTTCAGTTACATAAATGGGTTCAAATCTACTTTGACCTATAGCTGAGAGAAAAAAGGGCCTAATGGTCATATTGACGTTTGACGCTGCACACATACATGCTGCATTTAGTCTGTATCGATATTTAGGCTAACCTACAGTTCATTAAAGGATTAAAGGATATCCATTTCACATTTAAGGTATGTATGTGGTCTGTTTTGGATCACACAGCAGTGACAAATAGCAGTATACGCTGGCACGGACTGTGTTGTTGTCGCACACACATTCCTCAGCACACATTTGCTGTTTTTGAACACTTTCCTGGCATCGGAGTCTGTGCAGATGTGGTTGCACATGTTGCCACACAGATTGACCCCCCCCCCCCCTCCAGCCTCTGAGCCTCCCTTGTTGGTGACACAGCGTTCCCTTTCCTGTTAATGATGTTTGGTGACTAATATCAGCTATTTGCACCTGATTCAATGAGCCACCTCTAGATCCTGATCAGCATAATCCTGAAACTAAGAATTATGTGTAAATGGTTCAAGTGTGAGGTCACCAGCATGCCATAGCAAGCTGCAATGATAGGAAAGCAGAGCAGAGGAGTTCCTGTTGATGCCCGGAGTCACGCTAAGTGGCAACTGGGAGCCATTAGAAAATACAAAAAGACGCCCTTAATAATATTCTCTGTGTCAAGGTCAGTTCTGGACAGTTTGTCCCGAGTGTGAAGAAGTCTTCCCCCCTCAAAAAAACAAACAAAAAAAAAAGCTGATAGTACGAGAGGTCAGAATCCCACGATTCTTGGAAAGGACGCAAGGCCACAGCCCCAGAGTGAGGCCGTAAAACCACAAACATGCGTCAGTAATTCGTCACTGATCCTGCAAACCAGACGATTATTTGTAGCGCGGGGGGCATTCCTCCAAGAATAACTGGAGCGTGTTTGTGTTTGGGAGTGGGCACTGCTGTTTGTTTGACAGCGACTATAGTGTCTGACTTTTCATTTCTGAAGGAGAAAAACGAGAACAGGAGGAGAATTTATAGAAAAGAAAAAATAAAAGAAAGAAAAAGAAATAAAAACTAAGGCTGACAAGACATTAGCAGAAGGAAGGAGACTCCAGGTGATTTACGGGCCTGTTTGACGTAAGCTGGCAGTAAACACATTTTGCATCTGAAGGAAGGCGGCTCAGTCAACCACCATGGTAAGCCAGTCAGATTCTAGGTCTAGATGTGGTTTGAGACCACAAGTGGAGCCGTAATTAAAGACTACACACCAAAAACAAGCTAAGTGACAATCTAAGCCTCGTATTCTGTGTGATAAGTTACTTGACCTCCGTGACTGGAGCTGAAATCCGACTTCTGCTTTTCAGTTTTGTGCCGATAGCGTACTCATAACCACAAGAGATTACTCATAAGGTAGAAGCCACAGAGGAACAGAACTTCCCCTTTGGATGTAAAAGCAATCAGTTAACTCTTTTTTTTTTTTTTTTTTTTTTTTTGTGAATCCCTAATGAGAACGCTGAGGTTGGGAAAACATTCCAGGAATACCACCACGATGCCAAATGCAAACATGACCACGCTTCTTGCTACAAGATTAAACAAGCAGAGTACAAACAGCTTCAACATTATCTCATCTGAAGGGCTGCCCACGTTGCAGTTACAATATGTACGAGGTTGTTTACTGCGCGTACCGTCCCCCTGTTGACTTGTATGTGAGGTCTTGACCCCGTGGCACGTGCACTATGTGCTATAAGTTGACTGTATGCTCACGCATTGAATGCAAACAGATCGGGACGGTGACTCAACACCTAGACGTTCATAAATAAAGCTGCTAGCCACTTCAGCTCTTTATCTCTCGTGTTCAGTTCCCTGTGTTTCTGCCTGAAGGCAACAGATAAGACAAAGTTGTCTGTCTTTTCAGCTCCTGACCTCTGACGTCAGGCCAGCTTTGGAAATTTCTTTCTTTCCACAACACAGAGATGCTTCCTTTGGAGAAAACACCCTGATAATGAAGTGTTAACAAAAAAAACAAAAAGAGCTACTTTCCCAGGCAATCGGCTTTTCCCTGCTCCAGAGTGGGATTGTTAAACTAACACTTTTGTTTGGTTTTTTTTTTGTTTGGTTTTTTGTCTAGGAAATAAAACAAAGTTCTTGCTTTTTTTCTCCTCACACTCTGAAATTCTTCAGATTCCTAGTTGCCAAAAGACTTAGGTCATTCTTCTGTCCACATTTCAGGTACTCTGACGTATGGGCAATGATCAAATATCACCCAGATGGGTCTTGTGTCACCGTGCATGCATGATATCTACTGTGAGCAGACAAAGTTTAATGTTCAATCAGCTCCTGCGGACATGCAAAGTACAACAAAACATGTTACGACACTGTATGTTTGCAGGTCTCCTAGTTTGGCTAGTTTTTTTTTCCACCATAAGGTCACGATTAAAGGAGTGGCACATGGAAAGCTTGCTTACAATGAGGTTTTCATTTGAGGCACAGACAGATAACAGGAGATTACCAGTTCCTGCCGTGGCTGCGCCCTGAAGCTCATTCGCGATCACACCTAGTTAATGAATAACTGCAGAGTAAACCGAGCTCCCTGAGCGCAACTCATCCAGAGCCGTGTAACCTTATTAAGCCAATCAATCACTCAGGCATTTGCTCGTACTATTAGTGAAGCAAGCCAACATGTCATATTAACTTTGAGCTGAAACATTGTGTAATAGAGCAGAAGAAGTAGCATAGAGGGGAGCTGACTTTAAAGTGATGCAATCCACATTTTGGCAATAAACTGGCTTTGATACATGCAAAAACCTCTACTTTAACTGCTCTTATGAGCTGTGTAACATCTGTTCTGCTGCATAAATAAAGTTATTTGTTCCTGCATCCTCTCCTTCACCCTTTTGACAAGATGATGCCGATGATGTGCTTCTGTGTTACCAAGCTTAGTTGAACAAACAAAACCAGTTAGATAACATTTTACATTTGATCCTGTTTGCTTTAAGGTATATTTAATTGATGATCGCTTCCATAAGGTTGCTTACAAGTCCCCCCCCCCCTAAGATAAATGAACTCCCTTCAAACTAAGCTAACATTTGGACAGTAGAAGTAAATATTAATTTTATGCCGCTATGACCAGTAAATCAAGAAAAAAAACAAAAAAAAACACACACACACACACACACACACACACACACACACACACACACACACACACACAAACCGTAGTTATGTGTTTAACTAAACTGTGGCTGTGCTAATTTTGGTTTTGGTTGCAAGTGATGGATTTATTCAGCATAAAATATGAAGATTATTGAGATGTCAGCTTGTTAGGTGGTAGTTTCATGATGAATACCTGACTCACTGATGAATACTTGTGAAGTTCAGATGGGGAAGGGGGAAAAAAGGACAACCTTGTGTGCGTCAGAGTTACTTGGAAGTTTGTGAAATAGCCTGAGGTTACATGAAAAGGTTTGTCAACATTTTTTTTTTTTTTTGTAAAGATAAAGTATGGCAGTAAAGCATATTATTTAGGAGGAGATTAAAAAACAATAGCTACAAAAGGTCACTGAACTCCATGCAAGGTCCCATATATAGCCACGTTACATACTGTGTAGTTATATAACATATACACACACATTAGTTGCATTAGTTCAATGCGAAATTTAGTTAGAAAAACATCCAGTCTCATGTCAACAAGTGCAAACACGCCTCAATAATCAATCCCAGCGTAGAATTAAACACGTGTGATGTTGTGTCATTCCTCAGAAAGACGATTTAAAGACATTAAGTGTGTAAGATTAACTTAAAACAGCATATCTGAGTACGGTTTACAAGTCAGAGGACGTGTTCTTACCCCTGCTGTCAGATGGTCTCCGCCGCCACTGCCGTGACTCTCGTGCTTTCTGACTGGGGACAGACAGTGAGTGAGCCTCAGCTAAAACAACCAAAGAGACTGCGCCTCACTGTCAAGATAGTTCACATCCCACCGAAGCTGTCTCCGTCGCGCCGCTACCCCGGAAATCATCCCGCACTCATGAAAACCACTCAACCAGGATGCGCTGCTAAAGCTGTCATGCCTGTAAAAACAAACAGACTTGTTTTTTGACTACATTTCTTTTGCTTACTAACGGAATATTCATTTATTTCTTCTGTTAAAGCTCATTTGTGGTTGTCCAGTTCCCTAAAGTAGAGTGTCCAACCTTCACTACATTTGGTGGTTCATGCAGGTTCACAGTTACTACAAATAACAAAAGCTAGGCAAGTTAGCTAACTAAAATGAAATCATAAATAAAGCTTCCCTCTCCAGTATGCTTGTTTTTCGAGAGTAACATATGTACTTGAGTATTTCAGTTGTATGGATTTATTTTAAAGGTCCAGATATTTCTTTGCAGGAAATGAATGTAATATTTATTAGTATGTTTTCATTAGTGTATAATAACCTGAATTTATGAATCGGCTTATTTTTGTGGTCATAAAATGAGCCCTCTTGAGTCTCTTTCTTATTTGAATTTCGCAGCCAGAGTTCTTCCTACTTGCTTAGAAGGAGAGGGTGAGACATGAGAGAGTATTCATGTTGTTGTAATCTGCAACTTCACTGCTAGGTGCTGCTAAATCCCTCACACTAGACCTTTAATGCTAGCCTTATTTGTCCAGACTCCTACTTAGTTGCTAGTGTTATAAATTAACATTTACACACATTCACACATTCAACAGTTAGGGGGCTAAATAGACTTAATATGACAAACACATTACTGTTAGTTAGCTGCCTAACCAGCTAGTTAGCTAACAGTTAGCCAGCCAGCCCTTCAAATGGTTCATGTGCCTATACTATAAAGGGCTAAAAAAAAAGTAGCTTGACTGTATTCAGTGAAAGCCTTTGGTGGAAGCACTCACTTGGCCTTACTGGATCTGCTCTGTTGGTTTTCCAAGCAGAAAGAGCTCCAAAGGGACATAAAAAAAAAAATCAATCGTGTTTACTAGAAGATGAGACTACTGTCGTATAAAAAATATCACATAGCAGTTCTCAACATATGCTATTGTACACTGGTTGTGGTTAGTTGATAAATGTTATGCTAATTATCCAGTTGTAAGGCTGAGAAGAAGGAAAAAACTACACCAAACAAAGAGAACAGTGCTGCAGATGCTGTATCCCACATTATGATTGCTTCATGTACAACCTTGTTCAGCTGCAGCTGATCAGTTTACAGCTGTGAGGGGCAGGAACAGGCCCACAGTGACATCCAAAGGAGGCCACAAGGACAACAGCAAGGATTTTATATTGATAATGTTGAGTTTTGTCTATTTTAAAAGGCCAGTATAGGAATGGGTTTTTCAAACTAGCTTAGGCAGTAAATACTGTGGTATGTGGCATTCGTCCATGATACAGTATCTCATCTGGTTTGGACTGTTACAAATAAACAAACATTATTTGTTTACTTGTAACAGTACAATAACCCTGAAGCACACATCCAGGGTATGTAAGGGTGGTTTGTCTTCAGTGTTAATCTACAATGTAGAAAGTTATAATAATAAACAAAACAAAACAAAAAAAAAACACTGAATGAATTAGTCACAGTTAAAGGACCAATACTACTAAGCTGGCAAAGAGTTTTGCACATATATCCATGCAGACTTTGCATCTTTTATCTCTGTTACTACTTTTATTATAATTTTATTCAGTATCTACCTCTCTACTGATAGATAGATAGATAGATAGATAGATAGATAGATAGATAGATAGATAGATAGATAGATAGATAGATACTTTATTGATCCCAAAGGAAATTCAAGCATCCAGTAGCAGTAACATACATTGAACATGCATTAAAGTTAACTTATAACACAGTAACCATACGCTGAAATTGACCTGAGATAAATGTAAATTTAAATGTGTACAGAGAAATCAAAGACATTAAACATATGTAGTAAAATTAAACATTTGCATAGAATTTAAATATGTACAGAGAAATCAAACTCTGAAAGTTAAAAAAAATGTGCAGAGGACTGTATATGCTTACCATAGTCATACTGTATATACATGTAACATACACATCCAAGTTTGTTACACTCTGCTGTCTGTTGTTTCTTGTCAACCTTTGTTGTCTGAATGTACTGCACTTTATGGAGCCCTTTTGTAATGTGTGTGCACTTTAATGTAGTCCTGTCCGTTCCAACATTAAGATCGCTGTATTCGTGTTAATGCATCCGTAATAACAATCTCTTATTATAATATATAATATAATATTCCTGCATGGGTTCCTGTAAGATGTCCTTTTAAAAGCAGGATTTTTAATAATTTAAATACTTCCTCCTCCACCTCCTTACAGTATAATTATGGTGCTCTGTCCTTGAAGCAGTGCATCGGTCGTCAGACAGGCGGAGCTCTCGGGCTATGTACTCCCACAGCAGCAGCATGGCATCGTTATTTCTAAGGGGTTTTTTTTTTTTTTTTTTTCTTTCTCCCCCCCTCGTGGGATACAGACCGCTATTCTCAGACCCCGAGAGCCAGAGTCGAACAAGTGTGGCCTTATAAAAAGGACTGAAAGCAGCGACAGGGACGCACATTTTGAAGGTGAAGGACTGAATGAACTGCAGGCACATTTTGGATGTAGATTTCTGACCCGGATAACACCGATTTGGAGTAAGTAAAACAACAATACAACTTTTTTTGGGGAGGGATTGTTTTACACAGATAACAGGTTGCTTGTGCAGAAACACGCTGTCGGCTGGAGTGTCGGCTTCAAATGTTGGTGACAGCTTCTTAGAATATTTACAGCTTTCCTCTCAGCATCTCCTCTGAATATTGCAACGAGTTTATCTTTGCGCTGAAGCAACGTGAAATGAGGTTTTAAAAGATTTTTATTTTTTCAACTGTTGCACCGAGACCAGCTCTGTTAATATCCCAATTTTTCACCAGGACTAGAGGTCTGGTCTTTAGTAATATTGTTTTAATTCGTTTATTACGCCATGCAGCCAAATTTTGATAGAAACCTAAAAGTCATTTAGACAGTTTGAGCTTGTAGAAGCGAGTACAATGTGTTCAGGGGATTCCCTGCACCCATTCATGTCCACCCACCACTTTAAATGTATAGAGGCTGCAGTAAAATGCCTTTCTGCCCTCTTTAAGTCTCATTTGGAGGTTTTAATGGCACAATCTAACATTTAACATGTCATTTTGCATATAGGATTTTTGGGGCATGAGCAAATTCCACTTACTTCTTACCAAAGTTTAAGTTTTTATTATTATTATTACTATTATTATTATTATTATTATTTAGCTAATTATTCACACATAAAAAATAGGGGGAATGCACCCCACTCGGTGTGAAATTCAGTTTAAATATTAGTTATTCTGTGTGCATACAAGAGGCTGGATGAGGCAGCCTGGTGTGAGAAGCAAACCAAGTTGCCTATTTAAAAACTGGCAACTGTGTTTAGTGTCCTTAGCAATCAGAGTGAACTGAGACAGAGGAGATAACACACACACATCTATGTCGTCTGTCATGAAAATCAGACACAGCACAATAAATGTAGAGAGGTTTGATTGGAATATTTTGGAGCCGCTATCTGTCCGCCCTCCCCTCCTCAGCGTAATTAAAAACCTAATCCTTGTTTTGGAGCTGCCATACCTGCTGGAGTGACACATTCAAGTGACTCGCTTCAGGCTTCAGTGGCAGCACAGGGAAAGGGCTCAAGGGGGAGGTGAAGTTATTTACTGCTGGGAAATTTCACCACCTTTTACAACAGCTTGGGTTTTGGAGCCAAATCTTTACTGACACCATGACTGAAGCTGGATTTAACGTGATACTGACCACTGCCCTGAGTGGCATCATGCTGGCGGCTGTGTTGGTACTGCTGTGCTACTTCACCTGCAGACTGGCTGGTTCACTGCCCCTGGGTGGACCTGGCAGATTTTAAGGGGCACTAACTATGTCTGCCGCATCAGGGGGAATGGGTAATAGCAACTGGATTAATACTTAACTTTTTATATATGCATGATTTCTGCTCATTCTTCTACATCATTGGGTTGGTTCATACTTGTTCTTATCATAATATTTATCCAGAAGGAATCTGGTTTGAGCAAGCTTTTGGAAGTCATTGATATAGTGATTATTTTTTTGCAAGCTCTTTGAAATTTTATCATCGTCGGCAGGAAAAGGTGTCCAAAGTGCATGTGTGCTGATTGACATTGAACAGGCCGGGGCTTGTTGAGAAACACCACTAACTAGATTTAACTGTATAATGCCTTTTTGCCATTTGAAGAGTTTGGTATTATCCATGCTCAAGTTTTTGGATTGTGGAGGTGAAAGATGTTTTCGAATAAAAGCATTAGTATCCTGAATGTTTTTTTCCTTGTGGGTGGATGTGTCCAGTCAATCATTTGGCATTAATCAGCTTTAATGTGGCCCTTAAACCTCTGAGTACTATGGAGCTCAATCCCATTAAAATGACCTTGACTATAAGTACAGGGAAGAAAAGGAGGAGGGCGAGGATAATTATAGATGAAAGCCTGACTGGCCAGGACCCATAAGGGCCCCTATTGTGACTACTTACATTCACAGCGAGGCCTCCAGCTTAACTTTAACCCAAAGCTCTTATTTTGTTTTCTGCTGCAAAGCCTGATGGTGGGCTCAAAGATCTACTTTATACAACTGACACCAGGTTCAACACCAAAGAAATTTCATCAACAAAGTCTTTAACGACATGAAAACACACCGTTGGTTGCGTTTTGCCTCAACACACACCCTAATTTCTTCATTTGTTACTTCCCGTGTCTTCATGAGAGGATGGGGACTCTCTGTTGTCCCACAAAGGGAACAACAAACACTCCAGAGGAGCCTCTGCTCTTACAGAGTGGATATTTGAAGTGGCACAGCATGAGCAAGTGTGTTGTTACCCTGAATCAAGCGTACTCAGTCAAATCATCACACAGTAAATAGATATTAGACCAGTATGTCAGTGCTAGTGTCTGACAAGATGACACAGACTTAATTACACATTAAGTGTGTGTTCTTTTTCTCCCGCCAGCTGTGAGGTGTCTACAGACGGGCTTCTTCAGCTTCTCAAAGTGGCATGTTATGGCTGTCTAGAGTAATGCGTCAGCTGCACAGAGACGACAACATGAAGGTGACAGCCCTGCTCATCATTTGTTCCTCGCTGATCTTGGGGAGTTTTGGGAAGCCGCAATTCCCTGGTAAGTTACAGTGCTGTTAGTGAGTCGCCACCAAAATAACAACTCTCCAGCCAGACAGGAGATGTTCAGTGAACCTTTTAAGGAAGTTTAAATGGTTTACTGCTTTTGTTGTAAAAACGATTGTAGATCTGTTTAGTTTGGTTGTGCCAAGAAAATAACAGGAATTGATTGTTTGAATACATTTTCGTGAGAAATTACAAGCCTGCTGCTCTGCAGGAGATAGAGGTGTTATTTGTCGTGGAATAACTGCTGCCACCATAGTAGAATATTGATATAAGATACAAGATGCATTAGTGTATAACCACCCAAAAATAAGAATCATTATGTTTTTCTTTACTTTAGAATGAGCCCCTTTTTATCTCAATACTCCACTGAGTCCTCTGAGTTGAACTGCCATGTTTCTAGAGCAGTCCAAACTAACTAAACTAATCTAATTTTAACTAATTAATTGAAGGGTGAACTAAATACTGGCTCTAGAATTGACTTGGTCGTCCTGGGAAGGTGAGAATGAGGCATTGGGATTGCAATCAAGCGGCAACCTGTGTGGCTGTGAAGTGAAGCCAGTGCAGTGGACCTTGAAAGGCCGCAGGATGACTGATTTAACATGTGCAGTTGTTGGTAATGCTACAAAAGATTGGTAGAGAGAAAGAGAAAGGTAGAGGAGGACACCACTGCCCTCGTAGGAACTGGTAGCATGATGAGAAGAGCTTGGATTGCCCTGAGTGTACAAGTGGCAGAGGCCTCGTTCACTGGAGGAACGAAAACAGAGAAGACATTTGTTGTCAGAAACAATCAGCCTCATACTTTAATCACTGTGAGCAGGGTTAGAACCTGCACAGAGATACCCCATTGGATTTCAACACCTTAACCACTCAGCCATCACAGCTTTCATTGAAAGCTATATGCATTTTGATTGCCACACCTTAATCTCTCAGTCAATAAATTTTATTTAGTGGGTATTCAGTATTACAGCTGTAACCTCAAACTTTCATGCTCACACCGCATGGATTAATCAACCAGTTTGGTTTTAGAAGGGATTCTAAAGTCACTGAATCATTCTTACCAATTAATGATCCTTTTTGTGGATTGTGTCAAGTAGTTACAATAACGAGGACAAATGTTGTCATAAATACAAGCTTCAATCACTGTGAGCAGGGTTTGAACCTGCGCGGGGATACCCCATTGGATTTCAAGTCCAACGCCTTAACCACTCGGCCATCACAGCTTTCGTTGGAAGCTATAAGCATTTTGATCAGCACACCGTAATCCCTCAGTCAAAATATATTATTTAGTGGGTATCCAGTATTATAGCTGTAACCTCAAACTTTCACGCTCATACCGCAGGATTAATCAGCAAGTCATAAAATGGAGCTCATTGACCATAGGTGCGTTAGTTTTAAATGCCAGTACAAGATCAAGTCGAGATTTTGGACACCAGTGTGGAACTTTATGACAACTCATGGGGATCCTAGACCACCCCAAATTGAGTGTCAAACCACAACTGTTTGGTTTTAGAGGAGATTCCAAAGACATCGAGTCATTCGCAACTGATCCTTGTCTCAAGGGTCACAGCAGCACAGAACAACTGTTATTAACTGTAAATATTTAGTTTCAACAAGCATTTGACCTTCAATCGCTGTGAGCAGGAGTTTGAACCTGTGGCGAGGATACCCCATTGGTTCAGTCCAACGCCTTAACCACTCGGCCATCACAGCTTTTTGGTGAAAGGTATGTATTTTGATCGCCACCTGAACTCCTAAGTCAAAATATTTTTATTTAATTGGGTATCCAGTATTACAGCTATGACCTCAAACTTTCATGCTCACACGCATGGATTAATCAACCAGTTTGGTTTTAGAAGGGATTCTAAAGTCACTGAATCATTCTTACCAATTAATGATCCTTTTGTGGATTGTGTCAAAGTAGTTACAATAATGAGGACAAATGTTGTCATAAATACAGCTTCAATCGCTGTGAGCAGGGTTTGAACCTGCGCGGGGATACCCCATTGGATTTCAAGTCCAACGCCTTAACCACTCGGCCATCACAGCTTTCATTGGGCTTCTTAAACATTTTGATCGACACACCGTAATCCCTCCAGTCAAAATATTTTTTATTTAGTGGGTATCAGTATTAGCTGTGACCTCAAGCTTTCATGCTCACACCACTTGGATTAATCACCAAAGTCATAAAATGGAGCTCACATTGACCATAGGTACGTGGTTACCTAAATACCAGTACAAAGATCAAGTCGAGATTTTGGACACCAGTGTGGAGGTGTGACAACTCATGAGGATCCTGAACCACCCCAAACTGAGTGTCAACCACAACTGTTTGGTTTTAGAGAGATTCAAAGACATCGAGTCATTCTGCCCAACTGATGATCCTTGTTACTCAAGGTCACAACAGCACAGAAGACAACTGGTATTAACTGCTGACATATTTAATTTCAACAAGCATTTGACCTTCGATGTGTGAGCAGGGTTTGAACCTCGCGGCGGGGATACCCCATTGTGGATTCAAGTCCAACACCTTAACCACTCGGCCATCACAGCTTTCATTGGAAGCTGTAAGCATTTTGATCGGCGCCCCTTAATCCCTCAGTCAAAATATTTTATTTAGTGGGTATCCAGTATTATAGCTGTAACCTCAAACTTTCATGCTCACACCACATGGATTAATCAGCAAGTCATAAAATGGAGCTCACATTGACCATAGGTACGTTAGTTTTAAATGCCAGTACAACATCAAACCAAGATTTTGGACACCAGTGTGACGACTTGACAACTCATAAAGCATCGTGAACCACCCCAAACTGAACATCAAACCACAAACTGTTTGATTTTAGAAGGGCACATCTTTCAGTTTACTCATAATGTCAAGCAGACAAGCTTTTGCAACATAACCAAAATGGCATTTTTTATAATTAACTGACTGTTCAATGAGAGGACCTTGAGTATGGTTTGGTAAACAGATCATGTGAATAGGCAATGAATACACACAGAGGCAGATGGTGTCTCTCTGTTCATGTCTATAAACATTATATAGAGTTTGATTTCACAGAGTGAAGAAACATTCAACCTGTTCTTCAACCCAGTTCCAAAGAAGCTTGGCCACTGTGTAAAACATAAATAAAAACAGTCTGCAATGATTTATAAATCCTTTTTCACTTGTTTTCAACTGAATACTGCAGAAGAGACTGAGGAAATCCACAACTACACACTGATCCTTTTAATGAAATACCAATTTTCGTGATTTTTAAGCAAAAATGATAAACATTTCTTGTTTGACATGTGAGGATTTATCATTCATATCATTATGTCATGCATGCTAGGAAACAGGATATCTTTGACTTTGTCTATTTTTTTGACTGTTGTTTACATAAATAAACAAGACATACGAAGGTCTTCGACTATGGAAAATTATGGTTATTTTTTTTATTGTATTTGTTGATTGCTTTAACTATCCAAAACTAACCAGACTTGTTTATTACCACACACAGAACGAGAGAAGGACCCCAAATATTGGAATACTTTTGCCCAGCGGACCCTGAAGAATGCCCTGGTGCTGCAGAAACTCAATACAAACAAAGCAAAGAATCTCATCCTCTTCCTCGGAGACGGTAAGACAGGACATCATTATGTTTGTAGTCTGATTTGTAGCGAGGAATTATGAAATTTCCCCGAACGCTGTGTAAATCCAGCAATCCAGGAGAAAATGGATGAGAAATTTAAGATGTTTTCTATCATCTGAGATGGATGTTTAGACCAAAACACAACTGTGCTGCCACTAGATAACGGGGCTTCTGTTTGTGTGGTGGTTATTGGTCGCATAATAATCTTTATTCTCCTCAGCTCTCTCTGTTTGGACTCAAAGTGTACAATGTCATTCTTGCACACTGCTGCATGCATTGTCATGTTAGCACAGTTAGAGAATAACAGTTAGAGAATAACGACAACATTAGTGTAACATATCAAACATACCCTTAGGCAAACGGTGACACAATTTCTTTTACTTCCTGTACAATGCAAGAAAGATGAAGATGAGAACAGCAGGTACCTAGGAGGATATTTAACTGCTTCTCATATTTTCCTGTGATTATCTTCACATTCAGGCGTCGAAACAACAAGTCATCATATTCTTGCAAGTTACATATTAGGTACACGAGCTCCTTTCGTTCCGTGATCTGTTTTCTTCTTCTACCTCTGTTTCTTCAAGTGTCTGTTTTTGGAGTCATTTATATGTAAGAAAATGTTTTGCCTAACAGCGGTCATCTTGTTCTAAAATGTCAAAGAAAATATAAAAACCTCTCATGCGTTGCAAACTGTGCACAGCAGTGAGTAAAAAGTGTTTATGCTTGTCATGGGCAGTCTCTTTCTGTCCCGCCCTTAGGGGGAAACGAGTCCTAACAGTCTAACTGAATTTGGCTGTCTAGGTATGGGTGTTCCCACGGTGACGGCAGCTCGAATACTGAAGGGTCAGCTGAACGGACAGAGCGGAGAGGAGACGCAGCTGGAGATGGACAAGTTCCCTTTTGTGTCTTTGGCTAAGGTCTGACCTGGTTATAATGACATCATACAGTATGGCACAATGTATTGATCCTGCTGCGGCCACTAATGGCCTGTGACCGTGAACAAGGTCAGACAGTGTGTCACGCTATGCTGCAGGGTCTTACATTACAGATCTGATGAAATGCCAGTTATAATACAAGTCTGGTGATATTCCATGAAAAGACCAAAATAACAGCAGCTAACTGTGGACAAGTATTGTCTGTGGAGCCAAAGCCATAGACCTCCATTTTGTTGTCCAAAAACACATAAATGAGACACACTGTTGCACGTACATTAGATGAACACAGGCACTCTTACACAAGGTCTGAAATGGAAAACTTTTTTCTTTTTTCTTATTACTATTAGCAACACATATACAGATATTAGTAATATCCTCTTACATTTCCAAGTGCAGAATAATGATTCCTCTTTGAATACAAAGGAAAAAAGAAAAGTGGCTGCTTACCTAAACTGAGAACTAAGATTATCTAGAATAAACAGGGTTTGGAGATTTGCTTACAGATGCAAATGATGTCAGTATATGAACTATATAAAAAATATTGTGTGGAAAGATTTGAATAAGCCTAATTTATGGTAATTAAAAGTACCAGCTGTGCAAGCAGTGCATAAAATTATGTATCAAAAACAGGAGACGGCAGATGCAGTGCACGTATTCCTGTTACTGCTGGCTAAAAATATTTTACTGACTATCTTCACACATAACAGTTAGTAACATATCAGGTGTTTTTTTTCTTTTGCTATTGTAAACAGTCACAATTATTAACATTATTGATCAATTTGCTGATTATTCAGTCTTTATTAATAAATTGTTTAGTCCATAAAATGGCAGGAAGTAGTAGAAATGCCCACATATTTTCCCACAGCCCAAGGTAGTGTCTATAAATGCGTCTGTTTTGTCTGACAAATAGTCCAAAAATAAGCATAAATGTGTATTAGGGTACATTCAGACACTCCATTTCCATTCCTTTGAGTGAGGGTCGTCTGTTTTGGCTGCAGCAGTCCAAAAAAATGCAGCCTGGCGTCACACCGCAGTCGCCAATCAGACTCTACCTATTATGTTCTGGCTTTGTTTATTTCATGTGCCCAGCTTATAAATCTGAGTCTGGCTCACAATTAAACACAAAATAGAGACACGAAGAAGTTTAATTTGGTTTGTGTCCGATGGTTTGATGAGATGAGAGTGAGCGAGTGCCGGCATCAATAAAGACGGTTAATCAGTGTTAATCAGTTATTCTCTGATTGTTTCACAGCGGTTTGTTCAACACAAACAGACACACCACAGCAGTATGTACCCTTAATCCACTGAAAGGTCCCCAAAAAATGTAATATTACCTCCTAATGTTTGCCTTAAACTACAATGCCCAGCTGTTTTAAGTAATTATTAAGCTCTTTAAAGATTAACCTGTTTTGAAAGCTCCACATCCTCAGTGGGAATCAGAGAGCGAACGCCTGAGAGCCACAGACACGTTGAGCGAGTTAAAAAGTATTGAGAAATGTAAGGGCTTATATGTTGTTTTGGTTCTGGTCTTTTCATGGGACTTGCCTTCATCTCAGTAAAACGTTTTTTGGCATCCCGGAATAGCACTAGTCCAGTCATGTCTAAACAAATTACATCACACAAACAAAAAAAACCAAACACCCCATTACAAGCATGACTGGCTACAAACAATATTTTAATTCTGACCATATGTTGACGGCCTGTTTCTCTGCAGACATACAACACTAACGCACAGGTGCCAGACAGCGCCGGCACCGCTACCGCTTACCTCTGCGGGGTCAAGGCCAATGAGGGCACGGTTGGAGTGAGTGCCGCAGCTGTTCGATCCCAGTGTAACACCACAGAGGGCAATGAAGTCACCTCCATACTCAGATGGGCTAAGGACGCAGGTAGAGTGCCATTATACGCTTTTTTTGGCTATAGGGATGCAGACGTTTGCAATGAATTATAATGTGCTTCATGTCAGAGGTCTGTGGTTCTGCTTACTGCTGTGCTCATGGGAAGTGGGAATACTCAACTTGAACACTCAAAGCAACGACTTTGAAGTGTTCCTGACAGTGATGCTCTGTTTTTCACTCTGCTCATTCCCTTTTTCAGCTATTCATCAACTGAACCAAAGTTCTCCTTAGAGCAGTTTGTAATTGACATTAACTTGACCCAAAGAGGATTTTTTTTTGACGTACTCTCATTTAAAACCACTAATTTACCACTAACCACTAATTACAGAAATCTCCAAGTTTCGTCAGGTTTTTTGTCTTTTTTCTGATTCTGCGTCCTTTAATCAAATCACATCAAATGTTTGAAATGTTGTTAGTACACACACAGTAAGACCATTTCCACATGGCTTCATGAATGACTTCAATTTCAGTTTTCAGGACTCTGCTGTATCCATAGAACCAGAACACAACATAGAGGGCCACATCTGAAACAAACACAAAGACTTGAAAGATCTGTTTGATTTTCTGTCAAGGGAACACTGCAAGAATATGCAGTCTGCTTCAACTTTAAAGCAGCCTGCTTCAACTTTAAAGCAGCAGACAATACATCTCTTGTCATATTTATGGGGTGTACAATTGTAGGCAGGGTAGGCAGACTGTAGGCAGTCAAATTAATTAAGAAGTGGCTCGTAAATGTTAAAATTTTACCAGATTAACATTGTTTTTTTTTTTGGCTGAGAAATTAAGCAAATCTACCAACCACTTTTATATTTTACCAGCATTTGGCTAGTCCTAGTTTTGTGAGTCAAACCTATTCACATTCTGCACATGTCTGGCCCTTCTTTCGAAATCTTGTCTCACCTTCTATGCCCATGGTTGTGCTGTGCAGCCGCCACAACATGCAGAAACCACGTTTTGCCTCTACAAGTCAGCGATTGTTGAGTTGTTGTTTGCATCCCCCCTTGCCTTACTTACAGAAAAACGCAAAAGGAGCTATCTAGAGCAAGTGTTGACTTTGTCCATTCTGGTTGTCGGTTCAACATAATGGACTTTATGGACCCACTGTGTCTGTAGATATCAAAGGCTGATTCTGAGGTAACAAAAATGTAACCATTCAGGTGGTTATATGCTAATGAAAATACAGTTTCACATATTGCACTCCATTTCATGTCTATATTCTGTAAATCGAGTCACCTTAACAAAAAGCACCACAAAGAAAGGAGACCGAAGATTTGAAAGGATTGTGCACAATGGATTTTCAGAAGGCTGGTGTGGGGTTTTGAGTAAGTGTGTAAGCATGTGTTTGGGTTCAGGGGTCACAGATAATAAGAAATCCAATCATTTCTCTGGGAACATAGCAGGCGGCAGCTGACCTCTTGCACAAAGCAAATAGGAAGTGGTACAAAGCCGTCCTCCACTGGTTTTGGCTTGAATACTGTACTTTTTTTTACACCCAGAAGATTTATGAGCAGAAACCTATTTTTTTATGCTGATAAAAAACAACCCATTGATCATTGGTGGACATTACTGTTAAATGTAGTATTCAGTCTTGAGGATGAACAAACATTTTCTTGTGGAGACCTTAACTTTAATACCCAATTTCAATGTACAACATCATTTTTGGTGCAGTCCAGTGCTCTCAAATTGAACTCTTCGAGATATAGATATTTTAATACGGTATTCACATACACATGTGCACATAAAAACAGTTATTGCTTACTGTCCACATTGCCTGCCGTTCCCTGGAAAAATACGAGCAGGGAATTTCATACCACTCAAAAGCAGTGACTTATCTACTGTACATCTGTTCTTTAATAACAATCTTACACAGCACTATGTGTGTGTCCATTGCAGGCAAGTCAGTAGGAATAGTGACAACAACCCGTGTCAACCATGCGACTCCTAGTGCTGCCTACGCCCACAGCGTGGACAGAGACTGGTACTCCGACAATGAGATGCCAGCTGAAGCTCTGCAGTCCGGCTGCAAGGATATCGCCAGACAACTCTTTGAAAACATTCCCAACATCGATGTGAGTCAAAAGTATTCATTCTTAAATCACAACTTATTATCAAGTGATGTGTCACTTGAGATTTTGATGTAATCTGGAGCACCAGTGTTGGCCTAATAAAATAGTGTAATTTGTTGTAATCTTTCAACTGACGACTCCCTAAAGCAATTTTTTGTTTAGAATAGCTTACAGTCTGTAACTAGGCATGTAAATCTGTCAAGCTTGGGGCTCTTGTTAGAGTAAAATCAACAACAGTAGCATGTGTTCAACGCTTGTGGAAGCTTGAGAACCCGTAGAGTTAATGTTAAGATGTAAGTAGCAAGCCCACCCAAACTTATTGAAATTATTGTTGTATTTGTCAAATCACTAATGAAACATACTGTTCAAAAGGTCAGTATTTACAAATATGTAAGCATTTTTCCTCATCATACTCAAAAATATCAGAACTAACTAAATCTATACTGCAATACGAGAACAGTTCTGTTTCTTTATGTGTATCTCTTCTACATAGGTCATCAATTGGTGAGGACCTTCTTTGCCTGGGGCATGTACTGGTAGTTTTAGCTTCACTTTTTCAGTCTAATTATTTAGACTTCTCTCTATACCCCTCTCTATCTATACTTTATTATTAATATTCTACATAATTTGTGTAGCCAGCAAGACACCTTGACAGGGTTCTTGTTTTAAAATGAATCTGCTTGAAACATTAAAATTTCAGCTCCGGTTTCATCCAGCTTGTCATCCAACACTTCTATGTAATACACTATGTACTTCCTGGAATAGTATGCCTATTTCAGCATGGTAGTCTCAATTTGACTATGGACATTCTGCATTACTGGAAATGATGGTTGCAACATTTTACCACTTCTTCTTTGACAAATTGGAAACATGTGGAGCATTAGTTGCAGTATTCAACGCAACTGCTTCAGCTCCAGCAGCTTCCTCGGCCGCCATTTTCACAATGCTAGTGTTTCACCCCACTTTGCTACATAGCCAAAATGGCGACCAGAGAGGGCGGGAAGCATCCAGAGTTCAACACTCAACTTTTTTAATGTAATATGTAATGTTGTAACTGACAATGTGAATGCACTTTTGTACAAAAAAATAGCAAGTGTATGCATGGAAGTATGAGAATTGAGACACATCATTTGGTTAACATTTAACAGTTAGGTTTCATTTTTTTCTTCTGTTCTTTCTGTTCTTTGCAGGTGATTATGGGTGGAGGGAGGAAGTATATGTTACCCAAAAACACGTCGGATGTAGAGTACCCTGGCATTGCAAAGCACAGCGGCACGCGAAAAGACGGAAGAAACCTGATTCAAGAGTGGACTGACAGAACGAAGGATAAAGTAAATTGCCCCTAATCTTCCCTCTCTTTGCTCTTCTTGTTTTTCTGCTTCCTTTTTTTTTTTTAATCTTTCCAATTGCATTTACATATTTAGGAGTTCAAAGCAACTGCAATGTTACCAGTCACGCTGTACATTTGTGTGTTTTTTCTCTTTTTTTTTTTTAAATCTGCAGAAAGGCCATTATGTATGGAACAAGAAGCAGCTCTTATCACTGAACCCTAACAACGTGGATTACTTATTGGGTGAGTTTCCAGTCTCAGTGTCATTATGAAACTCTCATTGAAGTGTAAATGAAGAGTCTTATGTATGCATTTGCTGTAGGCTTATTTTCTGTGTGTAATATCCTGTTTCTTCTTGAACTGTGCCATCTGTTATTCCAGGTCTATTTGAACCCGGCGATCTGACATATGACTTGGAGAGGAACACCGACACTGATCCTTCACTGACAGAGATGGTGGAGGTGGCCATTAAGATCCTGAGAAAGAACCCTAATGGATTTTACCTGCTTGTAGAAGGTGAGTGTGTAGCCTTGTGGTGAAATTGGTCTTTTGTTTTGGGGTTTCACCAAGATCAGTCAGACTGGTCTATGGAGTTTGTTAAGTCTTAGTTTTTGTCTGAGACGCCACAGATTTCAGTAGTGAATATCTCTTAAGGTTGGGATACACACTGTGATTGTTGGGCAGATTATAGTCATTATGTGATCTAGATGTCACCACTGATCTGTTTGACCATGTCTGTTATTGTCCAGGCCGGTTTGTGATGACAGTTGGGAGATGAAATGATATAGTGTATGGTGTTTGGGTTGTTTGCTTTCTATCATTGCTACCCAGTGTTGTTATAAGGATTATTGAATAGATAGTTACATACAGTATTTTGGAAAGACACCTGTTTGATTTCTTTCTGAAACTAAGATGAAAATGTTTGAGCATAAAGAGTCCACCACTGATTTAACATTGTGCTGTCAACATTGTCTCACAATGGACAGTTAGAAAGAAAAAGATTGAAGAAAAAAAATTGATGCATCAGAACTAAAAATCTCACCTTTTTTTATTCCACACAGACTTCTTCCTTGTCAAAACCACTGACAATATAAAATATGGACGTAGTATCCGTCATGTCATCCGCAGGTTTCTGAAGAGCTAATCTAAATATAGGCAAAGACAGTGGAGCTGAGGCTGAATGAAGCCTGCGTGCTCAAATAAGCCATCTGTAATGGCATTCATTTGTCAATCAAAAAAATATTCTAGGTGGGACCGTGCCATATTCAGTCAGTTTCAGAAACCATCTCATCCCGATACAATTTAACACAAACTGCAGGATACCAGTGCTCTGTGAAATAATAACAGGGTATGCAGGAATCCTGAGGTTAAATTTAATACAATTTAATACCTTTTTAATACCTTCTTCTATATTTTTTTTTTTTTTAAAACTTCAACGTAACTTGCCTCTAGTCATATAGCAAAAATAGGATTGATAAATGGGAGGGCACATGCACTGTTACTGCCAGTCCCTTAGTTATTTACATTTACATTTGGTCATTTCACAATGTGAAGATGCCCAGAAGCCAATACTAACATTTCAAAAATGAAAAAAATTACCAATAAAAGCTACATACAAATGTTTTGTAACAATTCTATTTTAATTGTCACAATTATCTTGAAATCTTGACCTCGTGTTCATTTTAAACATGACATTATTATGAGTAATGCAAAGTCTGTTAACATTCAAGTTTAAAACGTATCACTCTTGCTCTTTAACAATATCATTCAGAAAGTAACACCAGCACTTATGTCCTTAAAGGTTCAGATGCTTCATTATGTCAACCAAAAAAGCCAAATCTGCCAGTCATACAGTATCTGACAATCCTAGCAGGCCATAGAAAGGCCTAAAAATGAAGGTTTGAGACGCATGGAATCTGACTGCGGGCTGTGATAGGCCCATGAGCCGTACTTTGGACATCCCTGATTTACATAATTTAAGTTACGCTACTTGATATCTGCTAAAGAAATGACACAATGCCTAAGAGTGACGCTGAGTGACGTTTTTACACGTTTTTCCAGAGTAGAGTCGTTGGAAGCAACAGGAGACTCTGTGTCAGACGTGTTCTCACATGTTAACTAAACTTAATGTAATGTAATTAGTAATTATTTAATCCCAATATAAAAAAAGAGGCATTCTTCCACAAAAATGCACAACCACAAGCTTTACATATAAAACAGAACTTGTAAACAATTGACATATCAGTTTCTAACAAAGTAGAACATGTTGGAAAGGCTGTTGACTTTTACACCTGTGCCCCCTGTGA
Source organism: Protonibea diacanthus (assembly GCA_028641955.1). NCBI lineage: Eukaryota > Metazoa > Chordata > Actinopteri > Sciaenidae > Protonibea > Protonibea diacanthus. The sequence continues at coordinate 16,445,700 of CM053978.1, forward strand.
CGGAAGTGATCAGCTGTGACAGGTGATCAGTGCTTGAAATGGTGACCTTAGTAGTTAATAGGCAACACAAGAGGCATACCGTCAGAACAATATACAAATATATGAACTCTTACACTATATAGAGGATGTATACTATATAAATATATAGTTGTGGTTGAACTCAAACCTTACATATACAATATTAGCTTCCATTTTTCGCTAGCTTGCTGCCTGCTATAATGGTCAGGTTGATCTGGGCCCAGCTCTTTCACGCGTAGTTTGTCCGGCAAAGTTCTCCTCTCAAACGGATGCTGAAGGAGTGATTTTACCCTGGTGAGGAGTACCGTTACGTACACCATTGTCATGTCAAATAGCGCCTGTATATAGCGGCCCTGACTTTAGCTGTAGCTGGCTTGGGGCGATAAAATAACCACCCTTTCTGGAGTAGATTTGAGGACGCTGATTGGCTAAATCGTATGTCAAACATTCACACCTTACATTAGCGATTGGTTTAACTGCTTCATAGACCCACCTTCTCATTTACAAACACTGTTCTAACTACACAGTTTTCTTTTTCTAATGTAGCAGCCATTCCCCACATAGTTTGGTTAATTAAGCTGTTGCAGCAATGCCTAAACGGGTAAAAGTGATCTGTATCTACATTCTTAGTGATCCCAACCCACTTTTGAGGTGGAGTAATAAACAACTCTTTTGCTGTTTCTCAAACAAACATGATTGTCTCTCGCCTGGTTGATTCTGGCATTTCCTCAGTGAACATTTGCACTTTCCCCTGTGTTGCTGCTTGGCGCCTTTTATAGTAAATCTCTGGAGGTCAGTGGGTGCTGCAAAAACAGATCCTATTCGAATGAACAGCAGCAATCGTTGTTCAGGCTTTTGAGGGGGCGCTAAAAGACCGAACCAACTGTATCTGGTGAGCACTGGTTTTGGTCGCTGCAGAGGCACAATGGTATTGGAAAGCTGTACACAGTTATTAGTCAAGAAATAGTCATCATAACTCCCCGTAAAATTGTTGTTTTTATGTTTTTGTTTGTTAGCAGATTAAACAAACAAGATGCAACAAGTTAATTAGTGAGCTTTGGACTGAAATTGGCTTGTTTCCTGTTCTTGTTCTTGTTACATTCCCAGGTCTAATGTGACTTTGACAGTTCCACAGAAACAAATGTTGTGAAGATACGCCCCTTCAAAACATGCACTATTCGTAAATGCTCTTCCAGTTTTACATGACAGATATTAAACTAACAAAATGTTCATGTTGGCATGAATATTTTTGTGCCCATAAAGTTAGATGGTTTACACAGGATCTGGTCGTGTTTTTAAGTGTTCCAACTTCTGTGTTTAACTGATGATTCATAAGTCGAATACAATATTGGATGAACTTATCAGGGTTGCAGATTCCATACCTGAAAAAAACATTTACATACCCGTGGAAATCACTGCAAAACCTTCCAACAATTCACCAAGTAGCACTTAAATAAAAGTGAATAAAACATCAGCTCTGACAATTAGTTGAAAAGCAACTATTTTCCAAGTCTTTTACCTTCCTGCCGACCTGACTTGAATTAATTGTTCCTTCAAGGGAAATGTAAATGAATGAAATGTGGATGAATAGAAAGCCGGCAAACAGTCAATGACTCAGGCGCAGGAAGCAACAACGATATAGGTATAAAACAGCTTTTTATCAAGTATGAAAACTGAGAAATGTAATAGCTTTTATGAGGGATTTTCATATCTGTTGCTGTCCACTCTCAGCAGTCTGTTCTGGGGTGGAGAAAATATGAGTCATTCCAAAAAGATTCTGTATTGTACTGGTCTTATCATCACTGTTGTCAGTGGCACAAGTATTGTGAAATCCACGAATGGCCAATATCAGCACAGCATTAGATACAGCAGGCACAGGGGAGTCGGTGTTGATAGCTGAGTGTTGAAAGAAGCATGGTTGTTGTCAGTGGCTGTCGAGTGCAAACACCTGCCACCAAGTATGACAGTGATTGTTCAGTCAGACTGAGGGAGAATAGCAGGGGTCATTGTGTTTCAAGCAGACTGTTTGTCACTGTCTGAAGTCCCAGACACCTTTTTGATGGTGGACTTGTGGGAGCTGCATCTAACAATTTTCAAAACTTGTAATTTCTCAAATTGTAGGTTTCTATAATTTTTATGTAGCGTTGACCCAATCAGCCATTTTTTGATGTCGTTGATACTGATTGCAGATCGTCTATGAGTCGTACTCATTGGCCAAAGTTTTGCACATCAAGTCATTAGAAATAACTTTTTCTTTCTAAAAAAATTCTGACTTTCCCACCTTGATGAGCCCTTTGAAAACTGAATTAAATATACCATGGGAGTGTAAATTTAACCCAGAATGGCTGGAAATTGTTCTTCATAGCAACTGGCTTTAGATTGCTCTTTTTTATATCTTCTCACCCAGCCAGTACAAACCACAAGTGATCAACAACTGCTAGGCTAAAAACAAGGCACGCTTAGTCCTCCAAATGACATCCATAGAAATGTTTGGTCTCATCTTCAACTGGAGCACCTGAAGATTAATTCCATACCAAACTGATACCTGTTTTGAAACACCAAAGTTCTTCTTGAGAAGTGTTGTATCTGGGGCAGCTAGACTTGGTTGTAGATCCCTGAATCTATGATGCTGAACAAAAATACTCATGCATGTTTAGAGATACATGGTTGGAACTTAGAAAACATATATTTCGTCTTACTGTGTCTTTGAAAATCTTAACAGCTAACTGGAAATATTTGTGTCCGTGTCAGGAGGACGAATTGACCACGGACACCATGAGGGCAAGGCCAAGCAGGCTCTTTATGAGGCTGTGGAAATGGACAGAGCCATCGGCCGGGCAGATCTCATGACCAGCATCCACGATACGCTGACTGTAGTTACTGCCGACCATTCGCACGTGTTCAGCTTCGGAGGTTACACCCCCAGAGGAAACACAATATTTGGTATGTACTGATCACAATGGACATCCAGTGCTGTATTTCTTTGTTGTACCATCTGTTTAGTAGTGCTCTAAGTTAATGGGGTTTAATGCACTGTCCCCATCCACAGGTCTAGCCCCAATGTTGAGTGATGTTGACCAGAAACCCTTCACATCCATCTTATATGGGAACGGACCAGGTTATAAATTAGTTAACGGTGCAAGGGAGAATGTCTCCACTATCGACTACCGTAAGTAAAATCAAGTGTATCCAAATTTACACCACCTGCAGTGGTAATATCTTGACCTCATTTTCTGTATCTCTCTTTCAGAGGAAAACAACTACCAGGCTCAATCAGCTGTACCTCTGAGCATGGAGACTCATGGAGGAGAAGATGTCGCTGTGTTTGCTAAAGGTCCCCTGGCTCACCTGCTACATGGGGTCCATGAGCAGAACTACATCCCCCATGTAATGGCATACGCAGGCTGTATCGGCCAGAACAGGGAACACTGTAAGTTAATTAATGCGTCTGCTGGTTTGCGCCCCGTCCTTTCGAGCATGGCACTCCTTCTCACAGTCACCCATTTTCTGTGCTGACCTTCCCCTGACGGTCCTCACCTGATAAAACCTGTTTTATCCAACACATTTCAATTTGTTGTTGTTTTATAAATGTTCTAATTTTACTCTATACTATTTTGATCATGAAACCACTGTTAGGGCACCTTTGTGACAACTAATCTATCAGGCGAATGTTTAAAACATTACAAAATTATAACACCCCTGATGCAATGAAAGGAAAAGTAGTACTGCAAGACATCACTGCAAAATCTGAGTTGTGATTTGTCTATTGAATATTTTTTATGAAAGGTTCTAGGACCTCTTTGTTGTGTAACCCTTTTAGGTTTGATAGATTGGATATATGTTTCATATATGATTAAATGTGCAGAATCTACCTCATGAGCTTGCAAAAGATTCTTTGTAATCATGGCGTGTTCAGAAAGACACATTTCGATGGACAAATTTAATGCCGAAACCAGAGCCAACTGAATGTACAATTGACAATGCATTAAAAGATATGCATTTCCTGTCATTCACCTTGTGCAAAAAGGACAGAGAAGAAGCCCACCTACCATTGTTGTGTTCGATAACAGAAGTTGTAAAACCTTTCAACTAATAAAGGAAATGTTTGTTTTCTGATAATGTTTTGTGAGTTTTTTTTTCCTTTCAAATTAATGGTTTCAACAGCAAGGACTACACTATTGTCAAGGTACATTTACAAGATTTATTAACCAAACAAAAAGTTTATTTGTGAAGTGTGAACTCCTGTACTTCTTTGGTCTGTTGCTGCATTGTGGAGAAGCTTCATTAGAGAATCCGCCATAGCATGTGGGTGTGACAGACGACCAAGCAGCAACCTCCATCGCTGTGAAGTGAAGCCAAAAAAAAGTGAAAGTGCAAAAAATTTGCAGTTCCTCGGACAGCCAGTTGAGGCTGGCTACAGAACATGTCAATCTCCATTAGCCTCCATATTAAAATGCTTCACAGCAGAAATAAGCATGTTTACAGCCTGGTACAAAAAAACAGTTTTGGTCTCTATAGCTAAATTTCCCTGTTGATGACTGTACTGAGTGGGTTAGGTACTGAGTCTGAATTTCTCCATAAGTCACCTGTTCAAATTATATTAAAGCCACTTTGATTGACAGGTAGGTGTTATTACAGATGGCTTGTCTGAGCACACAAACATCATTCAGCCCACCTCCGGTCAGCTGATGATCCTCGTCTTGCCGATTTTTAGACTAGCCAGAAGGCTGAAGAAGCAGGACTGCCTAACTAACACGCTTTTGAGATTTCGGAGCTTCAAAACAGCTCTCTAAAGCCGTGGGGGTTGTCACGCACATGCTGTGCATTCTCTATACTGTCAGTGGTCAGGACTCTATGGAAAATGGGAAGTCGGGGGAGAAATGGGAGAAGGAATTAGGATAGGAAGGAGGGGTGCAGAATACGAGAGCAAAAGAGGAGGAGAAGGTTAGAAAGGTATTTATAGGGATGTTGGAAGTGGTACAAAGGAGATGTGGTCCTGCTCCTGTAAAAGCTTCAATAAAACTTCTCCTGAATGTTATTTATATCAGATTTTATTTTGAATCCCCTAAATGTTCATGAAAACTGAGCTTTGAGTGTTAACTTTTCTGACTAAGACTAAATAAAAGGCTGAAAGCTGGAAAGAAGCACAATTATCACCGCATACTAGTGTAGCTATTGTATAGACAACACTGCTTGTGAACACCCTTTACTTCAGGTTGTCACGTATGTTGTATGTTGTACTTTTCCATCTGCTCTGTTGTGGCCTGTGTGGAATGCCACTCATTCCTTGGCATCTTGTGGTCACTGGGAAAACAGGAGGACTCATGTTGGCTGAAGCATGAAAAGGGGAGGTTTGGCTTAAAGGCGTATGAGATGAAGTCCTCTTGCTGTCACTACTAGATTCTGAATATCGCCACACATATTGGCTTCCTGGAGTCGACAGAGGGCCTCGAGGGCTACTTCATGCTTTTGTGTAATCTTGCTTTGCCGAGGATTTTTCTTCTGTTCCTCTTGTCAGCTAAAATTGCTGTCCTTTAATCTTGTAGTTTTATCTTTTGTATTCTATATTTAGAGATGGGTATCATGTTGTATGAATACAGCATGAATATTCAAGTGTGCACAACTTTCCCCCTGGTTTCCCCCTTATAACATTTCCTGAATAATGAAACCTTTTATTTTCTAAAATTATGAAATGGGTGATGAAACCAGGACAAGACCTTGGTGGTATCTTGTATGTATGTGTTTGCCTTGCTAAAGCTTTAACAATCCATGAAGAACAATTCTTCACTGACATTTCTCGACTGGAACTGGAATTCGGGTCTTTAGAAATGCTTGAGGTGGCTTCACCAGACGTACAATTTTCTCAGGCAAGCCACGATATTGAGTGACTTCATATCACAAAGCTATGTGTAAGGCCAGAAACACTGTAATTTTCTTGTCTCCCCATATGAGATCTTGCCTTTTATCTAGCTATTATGTATATGATGTCCACAATTAGTGCACAGTAGTTGTTGCATTGGCCTGTTTGACCCCTTAAAATGACCACACCCGTGGTTGTGCATACTTCAGCCCGTTTACGACAATCTGTCTACTTTACATCACAAGCCTACATTTTGCTATATGGGTGGGTGTTTTTTTTTAATCATTCCAGGCTCCTGAATCATCCACTTTTCTGATTTGCTCAGTGACTCATGAGGTCAAGCACTGGGCCAAATGAAGGCTGTTTATGTAGATTACAGAAACAGAATCACTTCGCCAGGTATGTGAACACACGAGGAATTTTACTCTGGTTACACTTAGAGTTTGTATTACTCTCTTAATACAAACATCAGACATAGACACAGGTACAGTTAAAAAAACAGAACTGAGGACTTGACCGGTAAAACATAGACATAAACAGGAACAAAAACAAAAGCTATGTACATGTATAAATATCTGTGTGTATAGACAAGGAAAAGTTTCTTTGTTTTTTGGAGCATAGTGCAAGTATGAAATAATAAATATAAATATAAAGTGTGCACAGTATGACAGTATGTGTGTAGATGATATTTACATAGATAATTTGTAATTTACAGATATTACGATATTATTATGTTACTGACATTTTGAGAGCAGTTTTAGCTGTTCATCACAGAGACAGCCTGAGGGAAAAAACTGTTCTGGTGTCTGGCTGTTTTAGCGTACAGAGTTCTGTAGCACCTCACAGAGAGGAGAAGTTTAAACAGTTTGTGACCAGAGTGTGATGGGTCTGCAGAGATATGTCCTGCCCATTTCCTGACTCCGGTCAAGTACAGGTCCTGGCTGGAGGGCAGGCTGATGCAGATAATTTTCTCTGCAGACCATATTGTCCATTGCAGTCTGTTCTTGTCCTGTTTGGTGGCTGATCCAAACCAAACATTGATGGAAGAGCAGAGAACAGACTGAATGAAGGCAGAGTAGAATTGTGTCAGCAGCTCCTTAGGCAGGTTGAGCTTCCTGAGCTGGCGCAGGAAGTACAACCTCTGCTGGACCCTTTTGATGATGGTGAATGTGGTCTCCCACTTCAGGTCCCAGGAGATTGTGGAGCCCAGAAACCTGAAGGTTTCAACAGCAGATTGTTGGTGGTGGTGATGGACGGCATGGGCTTCTCCTAAAGTCCACTGTCATCACCACAGTTTTGAGCGTGTTTAGCTCCAGATTGTTCTGACCGCACCAGCAGACCAACCGCTCAACCTCCCGTCTGTATGCAGACTTGTCACTGTACTGGATAAGGCTGATGACTGTTGTGTTGTCTGCAAACTTCAGGAGTTTAACAGATGGGTCTTTAGAGGTGCAGTCATGGTGTAAAGGGAGAAGAGCAGTGGGGAGAGCACACACCCCTGGGGGACACCAGCGCTGATAGTCCGGGTGCTGGATGTGATGCTCCCCAGCCTCACCAGCTGCTTTCTGTCAGTCAGGAAGTTTGTAATCCACTTACAGGTGGAGGAGGACACAGTGAGCTGGGTGAGCTTGGTGTGGAGGATGTCTGGAATGATGATGTTGTAGGCCGAACTGAAGTCCACAAACAGGATCCTGGCGTACGTCCTTGCAGTGTGAAGGTGATGCAGGATGTAGTGCAGTACCATGTTGACGGCATCATCTGCTGACATGGGACTGCAATTCAGTTGACCAATCAGAGATTAGTAGGCCTTGATTAATAAAGAGAAAAGTCTTGCACAATGGGCTAGCAACATACATTCATGAAAAATAGCAACAAAATATACCTATAGCGTGCAAGGCATTGAGGGAGCTACACACCCACACATGTTTTCAGTCAATGTTTGGCCTCTTCCCAACTTTCCCCCTCTCCATCTCAAACTCAACCGGCTGTGGCAGATGGCCGCCCACCAATGAGCTGTGTTCTGCTCAAGGATTCTGCCTGTTAAAAGAAAGTTTTTCCTTGACACTGTTGTTGTGCTTACTTATGGTGGGAACTGTCGAGTCTCCAAAATAATCTTAAAAGGTACGATCCAAGACCTGCTCTATATTTAAAGTGTCATGAGATTACATCTGTTATGATTTGGCACTATATCAGTAAAATTGAACTGGCTGAATTATTTAGATATATCATAGGAATTACGCAATATCACAGTAATTTAATGTAGATAGCAATCCAGTCATCCATTATATGTATCCATTACCTCACTAGGGTCATGGTGGGGCTGGAGCCTTTGGGTGAGAATCTATGTAAGGACAATAAAATTTGAAATTTGTCCCATGGGAAATCTCAGTCAAGCACACTTTGTACAGCAAAAACAATGAAAAAAAAGCTTTGTGTTGGATGATAATTACATTGAAAGGATGGACTTATCACTCACTACCGATGGTTAGGCCAAAGCATAACAAACCAACACTCCTGCTCAACAAATCAGCTAACACTAATACTGTTGGGCGGAATGAATAAAGTGAAAAGACATGATAGCTCAGACGAGGCAGTCACTGGATTTCCCTAATTGCCTTGTATGTAGTTTGAAAATAAACTGCTTGATGAAGTTTAAAATAAACTTTTCACTGAAGTTACATTACTCATTGGGTGTGGCAATACTTTTGGAGTCAGTTTGCCCTTCTGCAAAACAGTTTTGCAATGGATGTAACGGCTCTAACATGTTGTAATGTAACATTGGCCAAAAGTCGGTTTGATAATGAAACACATGGAAATAGACTGTGTCAAAAATACGTCCAAAACCTGGGGTGTCGTTTAGCTCAGTTGGTAGAGCAAGTCCTTGCTGCGGCGGCCCAGGGTTCAAATCCGACCTGTGGCTCTTTACCACATGTCATTCCCCGTCTCTTTCTCCCCACATTCCTGTCGCTCTTCAAGCTGTCTCTGTCAAATAAAGCTAAAAAAAAAAATACATTGAAAAATCTATGATGGCACAGAAGACATTTAAATGGTTAGCACAAACGTAAAGTATATATAATTTGTAGTTAAAGGGCTAAAATTAGCAAACACACTGTTATATCTTAAACCTAAACGACACGCCAGTCATTACAAACTCTTGTTTGTGTGCTTTGCAGCCAAACTCTGCCCTCAAAACATTATTTTTAATTCTACAGGAGATCCCAAAGTTTGCAAAGATAACAAACATGTCTGGCTCCAATTTTCAGGGAAACCCACTTTCCACCCTTAAATCCATCTGAGGTGGAGAATGTAATTTTCTTTAGATCTGAGAGGTCTGTTACTAGTAAGGTCTTTGGCCTTGCAAGTTTCCTCCCTAATCAAGATGTAACAGTAGCTTACATATAAAAAAAAAAAATAATAATAAAAACGTATAATACAGTCTATGCAATGCTCTCTGTAGAAGTTTGTCAGTTGTTCATCAGACTCGTGGTTGAAGTTTTCACTGCGAGCCTGGATGTTATGGAAAAAAAACTCAAGCTGCTCTGCTGTAGATACAGATCTTGACTGACCCTGAAAAGTTCTGAGTGTGTCATCAGAGCGTCACTCATCCTGACGCCACTGACATCAAGCCGCCCATCAAACACATCACCTCAACCTCTCCGACACAGCATGCTGTGACAGCTCAACGCTTTTCATTTCACCCTCTCTGCTCTCTTATCTTGCTCCCTCTCTTTGATTCGGCCAATTTTCACTTTGAGTGATGATGTTTCATATCAATCAATCTCTCTGTCTCTATATCAGGGACCCTCTCTTCAATCGGTGTCATGATCTCTAGTGTTTTGATTTGCTGTGGGTATGGTTAAATAATTGGAGTGGGTAAAAAAAAAAAAAAAAAAAAAAGAGGGAGCATGTTGGGATTCAGAGCCTCAGACAGATCAAACTAAGAAAGCAAGGCAAGGCTGACAGCTCCGGGGCTCTGTATAAAAGGAGCAGTGAGGCTGCAAGAAGATGCTAATACTCCCCCTTTCAGAGCAGAACTCCTTCTCTGGGCAAAAATGCAGTTGATGATCCTCCTCCTTTTGGTTATCGAGTTCAGTTGGGTACATTTAATAAAACCCACAATGATCCACAAACTAATTCAGTATGCAAAGTCAGAAATTAAAAGCTTATGATTTATTATATTACAGGAAATAAACCTCATACCTAATTTTTATTCATTGGTGTTTATAAGGATTTTATAAGGATTCCAACCACTAACTGTTGGATGCTATGCTGTGTCATTCTCTCTGCTCATTTCTGGACCTGTTCATAATCTCATAGTCTCCTATCGTTTCCAACATTGAAGAGGTGAACATGTCCTAATCGCCTTTCTCTACAGCCCCCCTGCTCCCATTACCTCTCTCAGGGCAGCGAGCATGATGTCTAATCCCTCTGCAGCTAATGAGCGTAGAAAGAATCAGGCCTGGGCCCTGGCTTCTGCACATATTTCCATTTAGGTTTCTCCAATACAGCCTCACTGTCATGAATATAATAACCTAAAATGCCCCCAAAAATGTGCAGGGGACCAAGGACTGCAGGAAATGAATGAACCAGGTGTAGCGTTCAGTTTTATGGGTGGAAGAATTTGCAGTAAAGTCAGGGAATGATGTGCTCAGCAAATTTGCATACCAATTAGAAGCACATGAAACCAAGCTTTTAACTTTACACAAAAGATCCCTCATTATCCACAGTTACCTCGCCACAAAACACCTGTTTGAATTATTTCAAAGTAATGAATGTAGTCATTAAAAATTTGAGACATATGTGAGTGTTTCAGGTTGGCGGCTAGTCACTCCGGAACTCAGTGAGACAAAGAGTGACTTCTGAGATTCCTCCTTCGTGTTGTCTGTGTGTCAGCCAAATTCATTTCACCCGCTGGGTTCACCAACTGTTGGACACTGATAAGGTAACACTTATTTTTCTGCTCTGCTGTCTCTTATCGTACTGTCACAGGGTGTATAAAGTCAGGCTCCCATTCACTGTCAATGGAGCAGCTTTCAGAGTGAGTCGATCGATGGCATTGCAGATTACTGTCCGAGAACAACTCTGGGAAGGGCTTCTACGTGCACATGAACACTAGGAATAGAGATGAGTGTGTCCTCTGCTTTTACATTTCCCTTGACCCACGAGAGTTTCCTCTTCATTTTCTTTGGATTTCGAAGACTGGACACAATGGTATATTTCTACCACACTCTGACATTATTTTTCATATAGCCCATTGCTGTACAGATATTCCATCATCAAGGCTTTCAGTCTGAATACCTGCTCATCATCTACTCATATCAAACAAAGATTATTTGAAGTTTTCAAATTGTAAGAATAAAATGTCAAGATGCACACTGTGCAGACTTAATTAGACTGCCACTCCACAATGGAACACGTTTTGGCTAATTGCTCTACAAATTAACCCGCCCCCAAAAAAACAGACCAAACACAACCAAGTCAGATCAAAAATCCACACATCTATCAACACCCCTGTCTGCAAAACTGACTATGTGTATGATATTTGAGTGTACGGCTGTAAAACCCCTTGCAGCTGTTTTAATGAATAAATACAGTATCAAGCAGATGTTTATAATTGACATTTTCTAATAAATCTCAAATAATATTATTTCCCTCTGTTAACTGTTAACTTGTGCTAAGCTCACACACAAACACACACTGACATTACTGCCATTGGGAGCAGTATGGAATTCAGTGGGAATCCAGCCATCTGAGCCACAGCTGCAACATTTCAAGTACTGCTGTATTTACTGGATATGCAGCGTTTTTTGTTTTTTTTCTTTAGCGTTTGTTTTTTGGGGGTTTGTGTACTTTTGTTTTTGCATCATTTCTGTATTTGTAATTTGTTTTGGCTTTCTGTAAGAGTATTTTTCATTTGCAGCAGGCTTTTAGTACATTTACTTGTGGATTGGCATCGTTTCTAAGTTGAGGGTCACCACACACTAACACACTATTGCCAGATCTGGCAACACATATTTCTTGTCTTATGTCTTGTGGTGCTGAATCGTCGGCCTGTTTCACCAAAGATGATCTACGTCAACTTAACTAAAACTTAGATAATTTTCTGAACTGTTTCATCCATTCACATCATGTTCACAAAACCTGACTTCGGACAGGAAGTGTATACCATTACATATCATTGCTGGAGATGACCTCCACTTTTAGAAATATATTTTTTGTCCAGCACAGTTGTTTTAAATCCAAGTTTGTAACTTTGGGTGCACTTGATTAACGTATAACCCCAGTGATGTGCTTATTTTACATTGATTCAATGGCAAACTCCGCTCAACTGATACACCAGCGTATGCTAGGATATTAATCAAGTGAGCCAAACCTCCCACTGTGAGTCATATTTACAAAGAAAGACTGGCTGAAGTCAACAGGGAAAGATTTGCCAAGAGTTTTGTTCCATTTTGGTTTCCTGTTTGTGAGAACGAAGGCCAGCGCAGTTTTAAGGAGTTTAATATAAGAATTGACACAAAAGGCACGCGGTGGTGCTGACAGGCGTCACCGGCGGTGGAATCACCAGAGAACACAGGCTGAAGAAACACTAGGCACATTGGCGACCAAGTGGTACAGGATAATCTGGCATCGGAGTGTCTTGAGAAGGCCTTTATAACAGTAGTGTTTGATTAATGAGAGACAGGTGTGCCTGTGTGTTACTGACACTTTAGTTTTTTTCTATTTTTTTTCTTTTCATACCGTCAGAATAAGGTGGCATAGATCTGCCAGCCTTCAAAGTACAACTTATATCCCTAATTGAATACCATAGGATGTGCTGTCCAGTAGAGTCATGGCTTAAACACGCAGAAGTCAAAACAACTTTTTCTTAAGTCTCAGTCTCATGTCTTGAAAAAAAATAATAAAGATAATTATAAAAATAATAATAAAGCTGCATGATAGCCATCTTAATCGTACTGTGTTGCTTTTAAATTACTGGGAATAAAAGTGATGAACTGTAAAGTTTATGCAATGCTGCTTTCCTAAGAAGCCTTTTTTTTTTATAACAGAAACAGAACGATTGAGTCAGAGAGATCGTGACTTCAGGGGATTCCAGGAAGAGTACAGGAAATCTTCACTGTCACCACTGAATAAGTTTTTTCGAAAGACTGCATAGTTGTTGAACCTTGAAACCTCACGATTAGGGAGGAAAACTGGAGGGAGTTTCAGAGACTTTATCATGCATTCCTGTGACTTTAAACAATAAAAATAGCAAAATGATTAGTACACTGCATCAGCATTTCTGTGAAATACTTTGCAGTTTACTTTTAAGAATACAGAACAGTCATGTGAACCTGCATGCATCTCCGGCATAAACTAATATTCACCAGTTTTCATTCATTCTTCAGAGTCTGTACGCTTCCTTTTTTTTAACCCTTCATGTAAAAAAACAAGAACTTCTTTGCAGGACATCTACAATTTGCTGTTTCTCTCTGTCTCTGATTTACTGAGTAGGATGAGGCGTGAACATCTTTCCTCACTATCACAGGTATGCCAGGAAACTACATTTGGTGTAGCTGTATTGTTGATGGGGTGGAAACAATAGACTTTGAGAAAGGTGTGAAAATGTATCATGAAATGTAAGACATAGTGTACCAAGTGTGCCAAACAGCCTGTTTTGGCTTCAGATAATTTGAACTGAACTTCATAAAGATGCCCCACCTGGCAGCATCTTGGCTCTCCCTTCACAGCTTCATGCATAAGTTGATCCACACACTGAACATAGTGCTATTTCCCTCCACTTTCAAAATCCCAGTGGGCAACGGGACATCAAGTTATACTTTAACAAGCTTTTTATTCCAGAAAGCAGTCACTGCAGATTACCCAAGACTGATTCCGACCTAATGAGACTTCAAGTCCACATCGAGTCCTGTATCTGAGATCAACAGCATTTCAAATGCACAAATACAGGAAGGAGGATTTCCTGAAGTTCATATCACCGGGCAAGACTTGAGATTGCAACTAAATTCATTACTAATATTAGCATTCTGTTCATACAACACGAGTGCAACAAATGACAAGCACTCTCTAATATATGCGTGGACTAACAAGTTTTCCACCAGACTTATCCTAAATGAGTAATGGTTATGTCAGTGAATGCTGCCAAAACATCATGCTTCTTCTTCAGCTCTTGTAACAATTGAGTGAACATACCATAGGTTGTGGATTATCCAGTATATATGAAGTGACCTTTTGGTCTTATCCAGCTTTAATATAACAATCCTTTGGTGGTTTCTAGAGAGGATAAACTAAATCAAGACATCTTTCTAATCTTCCACATGACATTTTCTGGGTTTGGTTAAAGCCAGATCTGGTGGTCCCATCTGACAGAGCTGAAGCAGCAAGGTAGTCTCACACGTGATAAAGTCAGTGAATGATTTTCATCATGACTTAACATTGATCTGCTCTATGAACTGATAAAACACAATTCCCAAGAGACTTGCACTCCTAGAAAACCAATCATCCAGTGCTCCCTCTACACCTCTGTTTTCCTCTTGAGTAATCACATGTCGCAATCCGGATTGTTAGCTTTTAGATTTGTTACAGCAGAGTTGGCTTCAGCTGCACGTCTTACTTTGGCTGGTGTCCCAAAACTGTTGTATTCATCTGATGATCGCAGAACAGAATTACTCACCAAGTACAGTTAATATCCAATTAACCTGACTACTGAACCCAAATCCTTTCTCCCACGGGCTGCTACAGTTGATAATGCCCCCAATTAAAACACAATATCTGAGGCCTTTGCCTCGTTACATAGCAATTAACAGAGGGTCCAGTTACTCTTCGTTAGAGCAGATAGTTCCTGTTTGCTTATTCAAGATGGCAGCATATGAATGGCTGCTGGAAATTCTGATGAAACAGAGGACTCTTTGATGTGTGGTAATGAGCGACTAAATCCTAAACAAACCTCAAGGGCTAATCATCATTTATACATTCTTCCCTTCAACTGACTGGATTCATCAACAAAAGAAAACATAAAGTAAACTGTATAATCTCTGACAGACATTTGCTTGTATTTACCGTAACCACTTGGCCCATGGTGGAGAATGGTTTTTACGTACTTTTTCTTTAAAGTCTAAGTCTTTGCCTCTCTTCAACTTGATTTCCTAAAAACAAGCATTTCTTTATGTTGTACAACTTGTCTAGGCATAAGTATACTGTAAAGTAAGCGAATCATCTTTATATTCAGAAGGTAATCAGAAGATAATCCCATGCTGCTAAAGCAAAGACCTCCTATCTGTCCATCTGGCGATAAAATAGGATTAACCATTGATTACAAGGAAAAAAAAGGGGGGGAGGGAAGTAGAGCCAAAGACAGTGAGATAGAATGATAGTAAATATATAGAAAGAAGACAAGAGGAAGCTTTCTAATTAATTAAATATTGTACATGTTTAAATTCTAAGAGTTAATTGCAATAGAAAATTATTTGACAAGGCTTTAACCGTGTTTGGATTGGATTAAAATTACAGGTAACGGTGGAGAATTAAATATTCCCTATACTGTGATTCAACTTATTGTTGATACTGAGGTCATAAATCATGAAGTGTTGGTTTTCTGAATAAGCATGTGACCTCTGTGATGATGATTCACTTCCACACTCTCATTGACGTGCCACTTATTAATGGTGATTCTACATATGTGTATATGTGTTTGTGTGTGTGTCTGTGTGTGTGTGGTTAGCCAGCAACTTAATTACTATCCATACTGTCTCTCAGAGCTGCAACAGAGGAAAATCCAAAAAGTCCTCTGTGTCTAAATAAAAAAGAGTCCCAGTGCTGCAGTAGTGTGATAACTAACAACTGCAACTAGGAATGAAAGAAGAATCCCCCCCAAAAAACTGCAGCAGTATATTTATTAATTCCTCTCCTTTGGCTCAAGTCAGAGTCTGATAAATAGTAACTCGTGATTGGTCCAGAGCAATCTGGACAGTGTCTGTTCAAGTGAACTCCATGCTCAAGGAGGAACCAGGAACCCACTTGCTGTGTGATAGTACTAGTAGTAGGAGTCATAGTAGTAGTAGTAGTAGTAGTAGTAGTAGTAGTCGTAGTAGTAGTCGTAGTACTAGTAGTATTGTCAGCCCATTTGATGAAATTTTTGGGGTCTTGCTATTCTGATGACTAATTTTTCAAATTTTTTTTGTCATATTCACGATTCATACAAATAGGGTCATGCTGTATTTTAGTGTTAACATGTTTCTGTCTATCACATAAGGAATACAATTTTGACTTACTCCATCTTCAATATTGCTGCTAGAAAACCAGACATGAAGCTCTTCATGTGGAGAAAACTCAAATGCGCTTTTAAATACTGCATCTTATTGATAACTGCAGAAAAGGAGAACAAATGTTTGGACTTGTTTGCCCCCAGTGTGCAGAAATGCATATTTTTGTGTTATTATGTCATGTGTTATGACTGTAAAACCCCTGTGACAGGATGTCTCCACCCGCCACAAAAGATCGCTTATGCCAATCAGACTGAATTTGTCCTCAGTGTCCTCACCTCGCTACTCATTCACTGGAGATACTGGAGAGCATCAGATTTGAAGGTGGGACTCTCTGTAGGAAACCTTATCCCTTACTGTTACTAGACAAAAAAGCAATAACCACCAGAGTAAACCTGTAGAGTGAAATGGTTTGTGAAATGGTTTGGCTTTATATAACCTCATTACCAAACTTTCAGTGGCTTTGACAGTTGTAAGAAGTGCTAAGAGATAAAAGACACACTCAGCACTTTGTGACACTCAGACTGTGGATGCTTCGGTAGAATTCAAGTGAGAACTTGTCAAACTTGTAGACTCACACAGCCATATGTATTTCAGCTCAGTTTTTGTTACAAAGGTCTGGTAAACATCCCCCTGAGAATACATTTACTTAGGTCATATTTGACCAATCGGTGACCAATGAGTTGAGCATTGAGATGATCATGTGTTTTGCCGCCTCTCAAATCTCGTTAACATTTAACAAACCTGTAATCATTTAAAACTAGGTGTTGAAGATATAAAGTAAAGGATGATGTAGCGATTACATGGCCCATATAAATAACCCCAGCCAGCATGTTTTTCCAGTTTGTAATTCACAAACCAATGAGAGCTCAGTAAGTAGCACATTCACCCAAGTTGGCTTAAGGTTTATTTGATATCTGAGTGAATGAGACAAGTGTCTATCATTCATGAGCAAAAATAAGCGCAGTGGAACCAGTTTACCAATTCAAGAAAGACTGTTGGAGAACAATCGGTTCAACTACAGCTTCAACTGGCCAAACCTCTACTTGTTTGTACTTGTACCCGGGAAATATTATGATTCTGAGGAAATGCTTGGATAACTGGAATGGCTAGATGACACCAGAATCCGTCTTGCCAGATTTCAAGCTATTCGTCTATGTCTGAGCACAGTGGTTATAGACCAATCATTGTCCTAATGAGGAACTACTGGCAGCTATAGCATGAACTATGAGTTAAAACACAAGGTTTTAGTTGTTTTTTTTTAAATCCTCAAGAATTTTGAGTGGTAAATCTGTTACCATTATCATTATAAACTGCAAATGTACCATGTGAGAATGGAATGTTTGCTGATGTGGGTGGTAAGGGTGAGCAAGCAGTCAATGAGTTGGTTCGCAATGCTGGATTTGGCGCTAATGACTTAATTACATCAGCTCATGACTAAGGCCAGAGAAAGGCACATAAGGTCTCACAACTCTATCAATCCTTCAAAGGCGATGAGGTTTTGAGGGATGTGAGGGTTCAGAGGTTCAGGGCTATGAAACCCAAACAACTTCAAAGTCAAACCACACATGTTTTTCACTTGGCTACCCATATCACTTTACAACATCAAGTTTGTGGGTTTGAACCAAAACTGGCCGCCGGGGCCTTTCTTTGTGGACTTTGCAGGTTCTCCCACAAAGTGTGAATGGTTGAAAAGATGGAAACTCTAAATCTTTGGTGTGAATGTGATTTGGTGTAGCTGACTATATGTATGTTTCTTGGCCCTGACCTAGACTGACAACATGTTTTTCCCCGTGTGTACTGGGATAAACTCCAGCAACTCAACCCTGAAGAGAATAAGGATTTTAGTCAAATAAGGGTTTTGACGGAGGGATGTGTTCTCCTGTCCATATAAAACAAGCTGCACAAATTAAAAAAAAAAACATTAGAACTGGGGTTGTCATGACCTTTGTAAGAATGCAGTCCAGGTCACAAAATTAGCACAACCCTCTAGACAAATACTGAAAAAAATATGCAAGTGACTGGCATATTTGCTTCCCTCGCTATCAATAAAAACAATGGCAATCTGCTATGCGGCTGATAAAATTTGAACACTCATTTGGCTGGTGGACGAAAACATCACACATCAGTGCCGTCTTCAACCAATGTGCTTTTTGAACCTCTAATTTTATTCTCATAACAGCTTGCAAAAAGGTAAAAACCTAATGAATATAAAATACATAACTTAAGTCTTACCAACATGTGTGAAAATAATATTCTCAATGTAGAGAGTACAAGTATGTTACAAAATCCTGCAGAATGTAGTAAAATAGTGTAGTAAATTCTGCCCTCTGGTGGATGTTGAATGCGCACACTGTGCAGAAGTATGAAAGTATTAATAACATATACCACAAAGGTACTAATCTTGAAAGAATTACCTCTCATAGTTTTAGATAATATTGTATACTGTGTGTAATATTATTGATAAGGGTTTAAGGGAGATTTTATTGTTGTAGCTGGTCATTTTAACTACTTTACATAGTGCTGGTCAATACAATCATAATAATGCATCATAGTTTAAAGGCAGATGATGTGTTTTGTATTCACTATAAAATGAAATGATGAAAATGATGAAAATACTTCAGGAGTGGCCTAACTCAAAAATCTTTAGTACCCTGTATGAGTGTACTTATTTTCCAACACAGCAGTTAGGACTGCATCTAACAGTTAGATGACATGATGAGATGATAACTTTTATTATTGATTGATCTTATATTTTTTCAATTTACTGAATTAATAATTAATAATTTCTGTCCAAAAAAAGTGAAAATATTCAAATTTGAGAAACTGAAAAAGTTAGCTTTAGATTATTGCTTGATAATCTACTTATTATCAGAAATATTATTTATTGACTAATCCATATTAAACCACTGATGAGTCAAGATTAATTTGCTTATGGCTTGTATTTATGTACTTAACTACCCGTTTTAAGTATCTTTTTGTTTGTTTGTTTTTTTTTAAAATAGGCTATTCACAGTGTTGTAAACTGTTGTTGTTGTTGTTAATAGAAAACTGTATGTCTTTTGTTTTGGGTTTAAATATTTCACACACTGTAAACATCATAATAATAAAGAGCTGAAGTGACACAGAATTTAAATGAGATATTGTGATACTATCATCCAGCCAAAGCTACTTAATGTGAAATAAAAGAGGAAATCTCTATAAAGTTAATTATTATTATTTTACCACTTACTGTTTTATTCTTTTTGTCTTGATGCTTTGACTGATCTGTACCGAATCCATATACAGTAAATGAAAGTATACTTGTAAAGAAACTATATTCTTTAAAAGGTGGGCTCGTCCGGGATTTGAACCCGGGACCTCTCGCACCCTAAGCGAGAATCATACCCCTAGACCAACGAGCCACGTGACGTCAAATAAAAACAGGATAACAACACATAACGAGAAAAAAAAGACATTTTGATATGCCTAACTCTGTCACCGTCGCCCTCATACATTATTATTGACACTGCTCAGCAAATTCAGTATTCATACAACAAGCTGTGTCACCATTTCCTTTTTAATGGGCTCTTATTTTAAAAGACTTTTGTCTTGAGACTGTGGCGCATCTGTGCGTCCCAAGCCCAAACTATAAGTCTGACTGCTTCAGTAGACGAATATGAGTGACAAGACAAATTTTCCTACTTTTCTATGTATAAATCTTTTGATTGAAAAATGTTCAAGCTGCAGCCAAGTCATATTCCCCATTTGCATTTTGTGAAACATGTTACAGGTAACGTTACTTCACACGTGCTAAAAAAAACGAGATAAGATTTACAGCCCCACTGCACTCATAACCATGTTCTCTAATGCGGACATCAAGTTTTAAATAGGATGCTTGAAAGAGCTGTTCTGTTCACACTTTTCTTTATTGTCATTTCAATGTAATTTTTAATCTATGAAATCAAACTGATACTTTCCCCCCTAGCTGGCTTAGATTGAACTTGTGATGCCATCCAAAGATTAAAGGTCAGGGTATAAATACACAAGATTTCATCTTCATTGGGATTTTTCCGAAAACTTCCGAGGAGCGAGCACAAACACCTCAGACACCATGAGTTCAGAAAATAACGATACGATGGACCAGGAGCCTCCACAGGTCTCAGCAGAGAAGATTCAGCCAATTGTCAACTTGATCCTGGCCCAGCTGACGGCGGGACAGTGGGCCAAAGTGACATCTGGGTCAATAGACGACCAAACTAAAGATGTCATAACAGACATATGTGTGTTTGGTTAACGCTTTATGTAAAAGAGCAGGAAAGAGAGCAGGAGAGCAGAGCAGGAGAGTCTTCGGGAGCAGACCCCAGTCTCTCTGATTGGACCAGAAGACCGTTGTTCAGTAGGAAGCTTCATTGATACGACCACCGAAGCTGTAAGAGGAACATCTGCAGATTGTCAACAGCATTAATGAAGACACAGATGAAGCAGCGTGTGAAATTGCTCACTACATTTGGAGCAACAGAGAAGAGGTTGGACTGAATAATGATGGCACACCAAGACCAGAGGCCCCAGTCCAGCAGGTTAAACTGCTGGAACGTCGTGGCAAACAAGATCAAAATCCTTTTTGCCCGCAAATTTGCCAAGGAGGCCATCGCCAGCTTCATAGTGAAGCTGAGGACAAAACTGATCTGCAAGAAGGCACCACTGGATGTCCTAATTCCAGCAGCAGACAAAATAGTGCAGGACGTGATCCCAGAAAACCCTGATGAGTGTACCTACAAAACCATGGCCATCTACATCAACAACAGCCAACATGAAGTGCATTCTCAGCAGCTGGGGCACATCATATTTGAGATTTGAGAGATTTGTTCAATGTGTCCTCGGAGCCAGGAAGGTAAATCTGTTCATGATCCAAATGGAGATAGAGAAGTTCATGAAGATGATGTGGAACTGGCTCAACCAGCAAACACAGAAGCTGACCAAGAAGAACAACCGAGTGGACGATAGTCTGAAGAGGATTCGGGGAGCGCTGGATCTGCTGGAGCTCCCAGAGGACACTGTGACGCCTGTGGAATCAGCAGCACCTTCCACCACTGCTGAGTCAAGTGTCAATGGTGATGAAGACATCTCTACCACTGAGTTAACACCACCGTCCATTACTGATGAACCAGGTGTCGGCGATGAAGGTAACTCTGTCACACTTGTGTGTGATAGACCCGCCATCCATCGCTGATGAAGACAATGATTACTCACCCGAGTTTAAGTGCACAGCACCCAGCGTCACTGATAAGCCAGCTGTCAGTGACAGCACCTGACCAACTGCAAATATGTACTATGGGCTGATGGTGACGGCGGTCGTACACCAGTGCCTGAAGAATGCACAGATTTCAGTGTTACGTTCAACACGTTGGCTCCTGCAACTGTAAGGTCACCGTGTTGCTGCGGTTTTCTCTGAGTGCTTCGGTTTCTCCACTTTTAAATCATAAAAAAAAACCCCAAAACATCAAAGTAACATCAAAATAACATCAAAGTAACATCTTCCCAGCGATAAGGTCGGGGTTCAGTTCCGGACCTTGACCTTGTTGCTGTGAGGAGTTTACAGTGTTCACGGTGTTGCTGTGGTTTCCTCAGAGTGCTTCGGTTTCTCCACATTTGAATTATTTATTTAAAAAAAAACAACAAAAAAAAACAAACAAAAAAACCCCATCAAAATAGCATCAAAATAACAGCCTGGACTTGACTCAGGACTCCGGGCCCCATAGATCTGCAGGCTCTTTAGTGTTCATTGTGCCTTTCCAGTGCTGCTGTGAGGAGTTTACAGTGTTCATGGTGTTGCTGTGGTTTCCTCTGAGCGCTTCAGTTTCTCCATTTTTGAATTATTCATTCATTCATTCAAAAAAAAAAAACATTAGTTGAGCACACTGTACTACCTGCCTGAGTGTCCAACCAGCAGATGATGCAGCAGTTCTACGGCTCCCATCTGCACAGGTCAGGGTTAGGTTATAAATCATCAAAAAAAAAAAAAAAAAAAAAAAAAAAAAAAAAAAAATATAGAATATAGAATGAAAAAATAGTTTCAGAAACTAAACAGTGAACTCTTCAGTTAGCACTGAAATATGTTTGATTGTTAAAATCAATATGGACAGCAAGAAATGACAGCATAATAAATAAGTGGGTTGTTCATTCCACTGTAAGAGACAGAAAACACTACTGTGACTTTCTAGCTTCATCAAAGCGCCAATAAAGGAGGGTATTAATATTTTATTTTCACAGCAGATGATTTGAAAGGAGACAATCAATAATGGTACACAGTGAAAAGATGTAGGCTAAAGTCTAACAGGTCTTGATGGGTTGATTTGGTTGAATGAATCTAAAACTGAAATAAATTCAATAGAGACAAATAGACATATAGTCAACAGCAGATAACTTGTTGGTTTTAGGATCTACATTGAAGACATTCTTTTGGGTTTCACACATTGTGAGGATGAACTTCAGACATTTAATGACTGTATAAATATCACTCATCCTACTTTGTATTGTTTGTATTGACTGTGCTGTGTTCAACCTGGACATGACACAGGTCTTCTGGTCCTACAGGTCCACACAGGGGCCTCGGTGTCCACAGCAAACATGACAACAGAAGTTACAGAATACGACCAGCAGGTGTTGCACTGTGTCAGAGAGGGAAATGTGGATATGTTGGCAGCTCCATAACTAACAAACATATCAGATAATTAATACTATTAACATCATAACTGCATCATTATAATAACTTAAAGTATCCAAAGTAAAAATACTCATGCAGAATTACCCATGTCATGTATTACTTGTGGATAATCAGTATTAATGCAAAAACACTTAAGCAGCTGCTTCATATTCTTTGGCTGCACTGAGCTCAGGCTACATAATAAACACACAATTCATTCAAAGAGTCAAGACTACCTTTATTTGCCTTGTAAACAGCATACACCAATTCAGTAGCATTGAAAACCCCCTACCAAGACATTATTTACAAACATTTCATCAATTATTACAGTCAAGGAGGAAAAACTGTAGGCAATAGGCTATGTTATGGGCATTTCATAAGGATGAGATGCTTTCAGGATGACTGGTTTTCTATTACATTTTTCAGAGCAGTAACATTCCTAATGGTGGCTAAGGAAGCGGAAAAAAAGATACTCAGCAATTAAAACAAACAATATTTTAATTTCCAAATAAGGGAGGGGAAGCAGCCTCTAAAAAGACTCAATGCATTCTTTAAACCAAAAGCTACCACTCCATGCTCGCTGAGAATTATTAAGACAGGTCTAACCCTCAGTATTTACGCGTGTTCACGGAAGTATTATACCTCTCTGATAAATTTCAGAAAAGATATATAAAATATCACTGTTTTTGAAACCAAACCTGAAAGAGAAGCATTTCTATTTCTGTCATACCC
Source organism: Protonibea diacanthus (assembly GCA_028641955.1). Taxonomy (NCBI): domain Eukaryota; kingdom Metazoa; phylum Chordata; class Actinopteri; family Sciaenidae; genus Protonibea; species Protonibea diacanthus. The sequence continues at coordinate 16,469,257 of CM053978.1, forward strand.
AGATTTTAAGCACTCTAAAAAGGTAAATTAAAATCAGATAAAGTATGAACGAGCCAGCTGGTTACCCTTTTTAGTGTTTAGTGTCAATTATTGCATAGTGAACTACACTTTGAGATTGGGGATGGGATGTACATGCATCTGCTGTTGTGTGTAAATGTTTCTATTATTTTACATGCTGTTGGGCACTTTAATGTATAACAAGAAAAATTTCTAAAGAAATTTTGAGTGTGCCTGACTCTGGCCCAGTCGCCCCCATACATTATTATTGAGACTGCAGTAGCACACAGACTTCAACAAAGTTAGTCAAAGGCAGGCTTGAGGTTGCCAAGCAACCAGGGTCAGCTGCAGGTCAGAGTAATTAGGCACAGGTGCGCGCACGCACTGTGTCTCTCTTGTCACTGAGACACAGAAAGTCTCTGAATGAAGCCCCTCGAAGAGGTGGCGAAAAATGCCAAACGGTGTGTCGTATCCAAAAGCCGAAATAACCGCGAGCGTCCTCATCTTGTCGACCACGTCACTGAACAACCGCCAGAGGTCGTCGCGCGCCGTCCACGAAGAAGCTGAGGGAGGAAGCAGAAGACCCAAATAAGGCGAGAGGACTCACTCCTTCCTACTTCCGCCTTCGTTTATATTTTGTTGTGCAGACCAAGCTTCTTAAAATGTTTTGTCTTTTGTTGTGTTTCGTTCAAAGATTTGTATGTTTTTTGTTTATTTAATTTCTACATTGTCTGCTGTTTCTCTGTGACTTTTATTGGTTTTATTTCGTACAAACACAGTAAAAAAAAAAAAAAAAATTACAGTAATAGTGACAAAATAATGAATAATAATCAAAACACAGTCATATTAGCCACAAAACCACATCAAATAATGTGAAAATAAACAAAACAGTTTTAACCTGGGATGTTGAAATCAGTCTGAGGGGGTGCCATGAGACACTTTAAAATCTATTGAAGTCTAGTATATTATTATTATTATATATGCAAATACAGGAAAAAAAAACAAACATTATTGTTCATTATTTTGTCATTTGGCATATATATGCATATATATATATATATATATATATATATATATATATATATATATATATATATATATATATGCAAAGCAATGTATATGTATATATATGTAAAGCAATTTTGTAGTGTTTCCCAAGCAAGTAGCAAAAATGACCACCAAACACACAGCCACAGCAACAACAGAAGGAACATTAAACTAATGCATTAAAACTACTGATCCTCATTTAATCAGGGATGTATCTATTTATATGAGACACCTGTCACTGTCTGTTTTTCACAGAGTAACAACTAGAAATGGAGAATCAAGGTCGGGAGAGTACAGTGCATTTAATCTAAAAACAATAGAGCAATATCTAGTTATTAGATATATTTCATTACTTAGATTTCTAATAAAATCACACATTCTGTGGTACTAATGGTCTGTTTGTGTCACCATACATGGCAGTAATTTTATGTACTCTAGCTGTAGCTGGCTGAGTTGAACTCTCTGGGTCTGTCTGACCATGAGTCCTGACGCCATGATACATTCAACCTACCTTCCTTTAATCTGAGTTAGAAATTAGGTTGTTATAGTGATACAGACACATTTTAAAACAGTCAAACCTCAAGCACAAATACTAAGTTATATAGTTATAAGTTTAACTGATGGCTTTTATTAAGCTTGATTTTAGGGGGGGCTGCAGCTCCCTCAGCACTTCCCATATCCATGGTTCTAACTTATTTGCAGTCTGCAGCATGCCAGCATGAGTTGAGGGTAAGCAGTCTTCAGCAGCCTATCATGTTCAGTGCCCTTTAATTTGAGGTTTGTAAATGGAGGTCTTATTCCACTCGGGAAAACTGCTTGCACGTTGCAAATTTTTCAGGTCTGCAAATATGTAGTCTAATGTCCTTCAGGAACAGCTCATCCTTACCCCAGATAACAGCTTGTAACCTCTTGTGTGGGAGGATATTCAAAATCTCTCTATAGCAGAGTAAAGCACATTCCCAACTACTGCTACACGAATTAGTTGCTCCAGTTGGCTATCTGCCAGATTCAATGCCATATGACTTTTAGATGGATGTACTGTACGTACGTGTGGTTTCTAGTGTCAGAGCCATGCGATAGATTACTGAGAAAATCCATTGTCATTGGTGACACAGATCAGAGCTGGTTTATCTCGATCATTACATCGCACCAAAAGTAATCTCTGAAATCTCACAGCGCAGCATGTGAATAAAACAGACAATTTTTGATTTCATTAAAGAGATACTGCACTGACCCTGTGACCCTTTCCATTATCACTCACTTGCCATTTCCTTCCATGAGACTAAACTTAATGTTCTTTAATTTTCTTCCCATTTAGTAGCTTTGAAACGTCACACTCCCCTTGTGTGTTTGTGTGCATGTGTGTTAATTTGTGTCTATATTAAGGTCAGATAGTATGTGAGCATTAATGCATTCTTGAAACAAGTAAAACTGCTTACCAGAATGCAAAGAAGACATATTTTTATTATTAGGAAGCTGCAGCAGACTCAATAAATATGGTTAGCTCAAGAAAGCAAGAACATCTGTTTTGATACTTTACAGGACACTACATGTGCATTAACAGCATCTAACAAAACATATAATAAATGAATGAATCATTCAGGTTTTTGATCTCTGAGCTTTGAGACTCATTGGTCTGTGTTGCCAAGTGACAGGATGCGTTTTTTCCAATATCCATGGATGCCTTATACTAAGAGATGTGGACCAACTATGCAGGATGACGTCCCCAGAGGCTCTCAGTCGCTGTGTTTATGTATCTAGCAGATGGCACCCTCAGTCCAGACACCCAAAGCAGGAAGGGTTGGCACATATTTCACAAGGATCCGAGGACGTGATGATATACACTGTAAAGCACGAGAAAAAGAAAGAAACATAAATATTCATCTGACCTAAAAGATGTTTAAAAAGATGTATATCATATGTGTACCAGCTTTTCAGTCATATGAAATACAGTTAATAGTGATAACTGGACCTGTATCCTGTCAGTATCTGTCTCAATACAGGAACAAGGGCAAGTGCCGTCTGTCTAATGAGCTCTCATGGTCTCCAATGACTATTTGCACAGCTTTCCACAGGCCTCTTGTCTGGTATATCACTCTAGAGCCACTTTATGGTGCAGCAATTTGGAGGGTGTGCATAACACAATGTGTAAACAGTGAACTCTTGAGTTAGCCTGTGTCTGTTGTCTTTAATTCAAAACTGAAAGAGAGTGAGTGCCTGCGTAATAAAACAGTTAATTAAAAAGCGTTTCTAAAGTCAAATGTTGATATTGATTCTGACTGAACAGACAGACTAAGCAGGTTGTAGATTCAAGAAATTGTTTGACATTCTGGGGAAAATGTGCTTAATTGCTGTCATGCTGAGCGTCACAAAGAACACTGACACGACTCTCATGTCTGGAGGGATGCTTTGATTAAATAAATAAGATAGAACCCATTGATTAGCAAGCTTTCGAGATGTTGTAGGTGAATTTCATTACCGTTGGACAGAGCCAGGCTAAGTGTTTCCTCCTGTTTGCTTTAAGTACCAAACTAAGCTAATCAGCTGCTGCACTCAATGCAGCAGGAAATATTTGATTAAAAAAAAAAAAGAAAAATTCATTGACAAGTATTGTCAGTGCAGCAAAAGCCCGATATAGCTAATTCCTTTGTGCCATAAAGCTCCACTGTTGTGAGACTATGAGAAATACATCAATGAACTGAACTGAAATTAAATACTTAAATGTGTATTCATCCACAGCTGCAAATACTGTAGTCCCCAACAAATGCACTATTTACTCCTGTTTGAGCAATGTTTCATAAATACTACAGTGCCCAGCTGTTTGGGGAAACTATTTAGCTACAAACTATATATTTTTGACATGTTTAAAAATGGATGCCTTCATTAGGGCTGCTGTTGACAATAACACAAATATGCACTTTGCACTTAGCATGCCATCTTCTTCTGTAAAGACACAAAGAAACATACATTGAGATACATTGTTCTTTTCTTTTTGTTTTTAATCATGCTTTGGTCACTGAGTGTTTTCTCACTATGATTAAACAGACAAACATCATGTCGCAAGCACAACACCTTCCCTATGTGATATCCTCTATAAAGTGCTGTTTTAAAGCATTTTCACATTTGCATATAAATTAGAAAACACATTAGAGAAAGACTTGAGAGCAGCGTGTTGTAATATAATGCCGTAATTTGTTTGTGCCAAAACAAATTTGATGTCCCCTGTCTCATGTCTTTTATTTCCACATTTCTTATTTGCCTGTCCCTCGCTCACTCTTACCTAGTTGTGAGAAAACAATGCCGGCTCCTTTCCCATGACACACTGGCAGAAAGACCTGCGGCAGGAGTGGGTTGGTGCAAACGGCCCCGACGCTCGTTTTGGCGAGGTGAGGGCTCACGTTGTCATTTATATCCATCAGCTCCTCCAGCTGCTTCACTGCCTCCAAGGGGAAGATCTTGTCTCCAACCTGGAGGGGGAGAAAGAAAAAGAAATTTGAATGTCGAAGAGAAAAATCTGGCACGCTTAAGTGTAAGAAAGAGAGTGCTCTGCGGGTCTTGGACTGGAAATGACAATAAGTGCAAGGGTGGAAATTAATGTGTCAATATACTCTCAAGGTTGAATTAGAAGATAGCCTCTTTAGTTGTGGCTTTGCAGGATAGAAATAACATGATTGGACTTAACAGTTGATGTTGAATCTTCTTCTTTAAATAGGCCTGACAATATCTGGATTTTCAAAACAAAATACTCCAATTATTACTAAGATTCATTAAGAAAGACGAAATATGGCAACAGCATTTCCAAGAACAAGTGATACTCACCTTAACCTGCACGCCTACAGCTCCTCTGCACACACACAGCACCAAAACAAGGACAGCACTGTGCATTCTCATTTTCAGACAATGAAAGATGTCTCTCACTTTAGAGGAAGAAGTGATTCATCTGTGGTCGATCCGTATCTTCTCAGCCTCTTATAAGGGGTTTGGACAGCTTAGTTAGTGATTTATTAACAAAGGTGCACTAATCGGGCAAAGATAACCAAAGGCTGGAGTACTGTAAGCACACTGGATCCTCTTTTTTGGTTTATAACTTCTACCCACTAAATTTGTTTTATAACCTCTATCTCTGTTGTTTCCACCATCAGCATGATATTCCATTATTGACTTTAGATTTCATTCTAATGCATCCAATGCCTCCATACCACGTAATAAATCTCAATCCTTGTCTTTCTCCCACAGATATTCGTCACAAAGCTGTCTGATAAGAGAGCAGCCATATAATATACGTGCAGAGCTGATCCATATAGGTCACTTGTGTAAATGGCTGTGATATTTGAAAAAATGATGATGTTTTCCAAATGCCAATAGCAACTTTTTCTTGTTTGGTGACGCAGTAAAAAGGGTTTTTCCCCGTCATAAACTTAATTTATCTTGTCACTGAAAAAGAGACTTTACAAATTACAAACAAAAAGTCAAATTTCCTAAAGCTGGACAACAGATAAAGGTCCAATGTGTGATGTCAGTGTGAGTCACAGTCTGGAGCTCCTCCATCAACAATAAATTGTACTGTGTGAAACTGTGTGAATTTATTGTTTCAGCAGTCACATCAAAGTCAAACAAAATCACACATTTTGGCTGGTTTCACTCGGCTGAAATAAAAGAGGAGATTCAACTTCTTCTTCATCTTCTTCTCCTTTTTTTCTGAGCCTGACTTTGATCATATTTTGGAAAAGAGATGGACTTTTTTAGATGTATATGCAAAATATCTGACCTTCAAATACTCATCAACTAGAGCGACCTGACTCTCGAGTCTACTGATTTAAAAAGAAGGCACATGAAATACTTGTTAATGAAAAACTTCAAAGTAAATATTGTTTGTAAAATCAATAAAGGCTGATTTTCTTTTATTTTATTGATTATTCATTATATAACTCTTAACTGGTTAGAGCATGTAGGTCCAGCTTTAAATACATAAACACAGTTAAGCTTTATGTACATATAGAAACTTTAAACTGATTTCAAAACAAGAACATGAAATTTGAGCTCAACATAATGGTGAAATATTAGAAAATGGCCACTATTTGGATTAGCTAAGTCCCAAAGTAGACAATTAAAGGATGAGCAGAACCTAATTCCAATTCTCATTTGGATAGAAAAGTTAATAGAAAAAGTTAAATTAATAGAAAAGTCCAGTGTGGCTTCTGGTGCATGCAAGAGTGAAAGAATCCCCCTGAAAGTTTCAGCACACTTCCACATACTGGTGTGGAAAATCTATATTCTCTCTGATGAAACAAAGTTAAAGACAGTGTGCAGAGCAGGAAATCTCCAGAAACATGACTTATATCTTTGTTTTGATGGGACGTGCATGAAATATAATTTGAATGTCTTGTTGATGTTCAGAGATGCACTTTAAATTTGCAACTGTTGCATAATAATGATACAAGACAGATAAGTATTAAATGGAGAACAGGAGTATGTGCTATATTCGCTCAGGAAACTACTTTCCATACTTTTTTTCTGTTATTTGTTGTGTGCAAGATAAGTTGACTGAGCATATCTCCTCTTTTACAGCAAGTCCCCTTAACAGTTTCGTAGAAAGTTTCATAAAAAGTGGCCAATAAAGAGTCAATAAAACTGAAAACTGACTGAAGTACAGGTGCAATAAAAGCTATCAGAGAAGTGTTTAGATTTTTCAGTTACATTGCAGATTATTCAATAAAACCCCTGCACTGAAAGCAAAAGCATTTCTTCCAAGCGCAACCACTCATTGGTTAAATATGGGCCAAGACAACAAGGATTAGATGTATGATAATTCACCAACAAGGACTTTGTATGAGTGGTTATTATGTCACCCAGGGAGGGAAGGCCAACCATCTTTATCATATAGAAGGTTATGTGAGTGTTGTAATTATCATCTGTAATGAACCTGCATGTGATAAATCGAGTGTACTAGCATCAGCGTGAAAATATCAGCATGATGATATATGAAATTCTCTTAAACGTGGCACCACTAAAAGTCAGTATTTATTTTGTGTATGATTTTATTTTCCTATAAAGAAACAGCAAACAGCAACAAGTATACCAAGTATAAAAGTATACCAGAAGTGGTCTTGTTGGCATTGCTACACATTCATTCATCATAGCATGCACTGTACACACTGACTGAGGTATGTTTGTATATGCACACTCATCATTACATTAATTATCTGCAGGTATGCACCAGTGGTGCCCTGCACTGACAGCATATTTGTATAATCAGGTAATTTAGTTAGATAAGAGTCAGATTAGATGCATAAAATCAATTATTCACAACACAACCCACGGGTATAAATATGAACAGAAAGGTACAGGGCATCTTGCAGGTGCAGCCAGGGATCACCTGATGGGAGCTGTGGGTTTGAGTGTTAATAAACTGTTTAAACATACTTGCAAAACCTTTCATGGGTGAGTGAGTAAATACAAAGAAGTAATCAGTGATGCAAAATAACACAGCATAATTATAAAGTATTTGCAGTTTAATAATAATAGAGTAAAGTTCCTTTGGAAAAACACATAAAACAAAAATATAATAGTAATAGTTTAAAGGACTATAGTGTATGAATAGTTGCTCTTTGTAGCTTTTTACCTACTTTTAGCTCCTTGTTTTGTTTTTGATGTGTGGACATACACTGCTCCCAGTAATCCCTGTAGGCAGCCAAGGCAAACAAGGTTGCACAAACTTTTCAGCAACAAACCACAATAAGACAAAGTTAGCTGCTAGAACATGAAGAAATTTGAGCAGCTAGTAGCTCAAGACCTAGATAAGTTTTTCAGGAGGAGACCAAAACAGAGGTCAAAGGCCAGCAAATTCTGACTTGCATACATCAGATGTGACCACCACATCAACTAGATGTGTGAATAGTGCTAAAAATATGACCTAGAGATATAGCAGTTCTCCTCCATGTTCCCTAATGGCCTAAAAATCCAAAAAAGAAAATTTTTCCACAACTTGGACTAATCTGCAAATAATTTAGTAATACTTATAATAATATAGTGGGTGAATTTGCAGGAAAGAGCACAATGTACACACGATCTATCAATGAAGGCTTTTTATTCAAAACAATGTTAATAAAAAGGAAAAATGAAAAATAAAAAGAAACATTTTACTCTTTTTAAATATGCATACAAAGCTTGGTAAGATAGAAATGTAACAAACAACGTAAATCCCAAAAATAAAATCCATGATAAGTAACTGTTACAAAAAATAAAGTGGTAAATATGCTAAAAAGTAACAGTTTGTTTAAAAATATACCTCTTTTAATCTGATTATTTTTTCTTTTTTGGGGCCTTTTTTTTGTCTAACGGTGATTAAGTATGAATAAAGTGCCCAATGGATGTACTCAGGGAACATAAAGTCTCAGACATTTTTGAAACTCCCTGAAATAGTTTTGAGGGGGAGGAAAAAAAAATCACAAGTTTTAAGCTTGGCGAGATGATGATTCCGGCTTGCTGGGTTTGTTTAGCAGCCAGTGCAGGCGGCAAAAGCGCAGATCTCACAGACATCCATGGGAACTATAGCTGAAACAAAGACAGGAAACATAAAGATGTCAGGTGCACTGTACCTTAATATATACCTGACATTCATTTAAAGATCACAGAGACTGGAGGTTCAATACACAGTGGTCTCACCTAGTCTGGAGAGGGATGCAGATCCTCCTCTCTGCTTGCAGAGGGACAGGAACTCCTGTGGGAGCATGGGGTCGGCGCAGAGGGACATGGTGTTTGCCCTGAATCGTGGGTTTAGTTGTGCTGTCGCAACGCCAACCTCTGTCAGCTCCTGAAGCCTCTTGACGCCTTCCAGGGAGAAAGAGAGTCCATTCTCCTGGAAGAAAAAAAAGCAGATTTAAAGAATATAGCTCAAATAATGGGACCTTACAGAAGTGCAGGCAGAGGTTTTCAAAGTTTTAGTAAGGTTTGTAATTCACAAGAGTAAATAACCCAGATCTGTACAGTAGCTCTGTCATCTATGTGACTTATAGATAAATACACTTCTTCTTCTTCTAATAAGTAGAAAACTGCCAAGGCCATGCAGTCTAAGTCATAGATAAATATTTGTGATGCACTCACTTCAACCTGCACGGCCTCAGAAGTCAAGCCGAGAGCCAGGACGAGGACAGCGATGGTGGCGAGTGCAGCTTTCATGGTGACAGTAGTTTGTCTTGCAGCGTCTTGCTTGTCTCTTGCTGTTGATATGCTCAGCGAGTGCTCAGCTCAGTGTCTGCTTTCAAACCATCAACGAGCCTCCTTTTAAACAGTCCTGTCCTGCAGCCCAGCGGTCATGTGACCAAATGGGAGCAAAGTTTTTCTCACGGGTTAATGAGTAGTGATGGGCTTTTACAGGGTTGTAAAGGGGAATTCATAAATCCTACTCTGACCTCATCACCTGTCTGATTATTTTTATGGATCTCTGGCTTCTCTGTCTTGCAGAATCGATCACACCTCTGGTGGGTTAAACAGTTACCGTTAGCATCACTGATGACGTACCAGCCCATTGTTAGAAAGTCGTGTTAATCCTGTGCAAATTATTGAACTTTGTTTTATATGCTTTAAAAGAAAATGTTATGTTTTTATAAATATATGATCTGTTTTAGAGAAGTATGTACCAGGTACTTTTATTACCTTACCTTTCTTGAAGTCTTTGGGGGAAAACACAACCAACTGCATCTAAATAGGCTAAAAAAAAACAATGAATCTATATGCAAATATTATTTTATCCAGCGTGAGTTGACCGCCGAGCTCTCTTGTTAGCCTGTGATGTCAAATAATCAGGTATTTACTCGACACTGTGTCCACAAGTTGAGTGCTGCTACTTGAGAAAAAAAATAAAAAATGTATTCAGATATAAATTAAATACTTGTAATAAATGTGAGATATGAGTATATATACTCCCTATTAGGAACAACAGCTGCATAAGCTTTCAGAATGCAAGTGGGTTCACAAGACTAAGAAAGGAATTTAAAGGTAACGTGAATAGGTATAGATGCATTTCGCTTGAGGCTAAAGTGTTTTCGTAGATTAAGGTCATAAGCACTTCAGCACAAACACATAGACTCATCTGCTGCTGCAGGGATCAAACCTGTGACCTTCTCTAATGTCACAAATATCTATTCGCCACAACTCTCAAGGACAGCAGGAGGCTGTGGAAAAAATCAATTGACTCCGCTCGTAAGAGGCACCAAGCGTGAACCCACATACACAGCATTGTAACGGTGTGGTAGGCCAGCGACATGTCTGTGAGGTTTTTAATGAGCTCATTAAACACAATTCTTTATGCCGGGGGGGTGACATATTGCGTCTGTGTTGTCGTCATCACACTTCAGTTCCTGTCAGATAGGGATGGTGAAACAGAAAGATCTAATTCTCTGACTATTATTTATTAAGTAATGTCTGTGGCGATTTATGAGATGATTATAGTCAATAAAGGATGATGTTATTTTGTTATTTTCCCTCAAGAAAACTGGAAGCCAACAAGTATTTGTAGCCACATGACTGTAATCAAGTCCAAGACTCTCAGGGGCCTTTAGTTTATTGTGTGGCTATTAATTTGTGGTAATTTGATGAGGAACCCCGAGTGAAACAAATGTTTTTAAGGCTGTATTCTGACCAAATCGGCATTGCAGCAAAATGCACTATTAGTACAGGCTGCAGGGGGTGACCGAAATAAAACGCAGCGAACTGCGGTGGAAAAGTTGAGCCAAATTCAACTTTTGGGGGCAACACAAACCCAATGTCAAGCTGCGGCAGACAGTCAGAAATTCAGACCAGTCAAACACCTCACGCCACCACAGTCAGCCTGAAATGCCGTTGAAACTGAGCGCTATGCAGGTGGAGCTCATGAACTACACTATGATACTCTACCTGTTGTGTTCTGTCTTTGTTTATTTCATGTACCAGCATCTCCGTCTGTCTGGTTCGCACTCTGTGCTGCAAAATATTGACACAAAGAAGTTTCCTTTAGTTTTTGTCTACTGGTTTGAGAGAGAGAGAGAGAGATTGAGAAAACCAGTGAATCGACGTAATGCAAAGCTATTTTCTGGTTGTATCATAGTTGTTACTCTCAGCACAAATAAACACAGCCCCAGCTGCAAAACTTGATTTGATCTGAATACGGACTAAGTCCTCTCTCGTTTTAGTATACATTTGCTGGTTTTTACAAAATAATTACCACTATGATAACCACAAGGTAATTACTGATCACAGGCTAATTACTGATTGTTCCTTAATACATACACAATGCAAAAACAGTGACAAAGAGAGGGTAACGACCCCCTAGTGGTTTAATTCTTGGGTTTCTATCCACAGTCCAAAGTCATGCATTTTGGGTGTGTGAATGGTTCCAGAGTGAACCCTCGCCCACTGTCTGATGGGATAGGCTCCTGCTCCCAGTGACCCCAACAGAACAGGGTAAGAGGTAGAGAGAGTGAGAAATAATGCCGCCATTACCCTTTATAGTCTGTATTAGTCATCATCAGTTAAACTGCATGCATCATACAGTCTATGCAGACAGCTGGGAGTGGGGTTTGATGCTGAGATTACATTGTTAATCAATAACCTTTGCTTCAGACGGGTAAGGCTTTACCCAATAAGGCCAAAAGGCTGTCGCAAAAGCACAGAGGCTTGTCCGGCGGAAATGTGTGGGTAGTACAGTGTGACGTGCGGCAGAGAGAAGAAAGAAACGATGATGCACTTTGATCATTTAAGTTTGCTGAAATATTCAAAACTCAGCATTCTCATGCTCTGATGTGATGCGAATATTGGATCGATGATGGATTTGGCTCAGTCTGACATTTCACTGCACTCAGTTACTCAGTCACATCAACTACAAGAGTATGTACTGCTCATGGAAGCTGATTCATTGAAATAAAGCTCAGCGACTTAATACTTAAACAACACAAGTGTTAGATTACACTTGTCAAAATTTACTGTTTGTCTAATAAGGTGTTCTGTTGAGTCAAGAAGTGAAAAATAGTCTCTAAGTCATGGGAAAGGGCAATAAGACAGACAGGTAAGACTGATGAGGAACATTTAGGCCGCAGGGAAGTAAATCATCAGCCTGAGTGTGAATGGAATATGTTTGAGTCTTTATCGTGGAGTTTCTCACTAAGGACACTTCATCAGGCTGTCTTTAAGTCTGAACACGAACCTATGACCTTTAGAGTATCAGACCTAAATTCCTTAAACCTGAATTAATTGATTTTTTTTTGGCACCAAAACAGGCTGTTAAGACAACACTGACATATTAGCACCTTTTAAAGTTGCTACAGTGGTAGCATTTAACCATGATACACAACAGGGAAGGCACACTGTTTACAGTCCTGCCATTTCTTATCAGCATCTTATCAGTTTCAAGATGATCTGCTTAATTACAGATAATGATTGCACAAGATGTCTTTGGTCTTCGTGCTTGACAGCACAAGCTCCGTTTGAAAAACAGTAATAAACTTCTTGCTTTTTTTTTTTTTTTTTTTAAGGACATGTGAGACAAAAACAAAGAGAGCAAGAACAGAGGTTCATTATATTTCAAATGAGTAACTGCCTCAGTCACTCACATTTTGAAACATATCTGTCAACTTTTGTCCTGCTGGGAATAAAGCTGCTCATTTCTGGCGTCATTATGAAGGATGCGTGACTCAAACATGACTCACAGTGTTTTAGTAATCATGTTTCAACTTCCTGGTGAGTAGCAGCATGGATCTGATGGTGATGATCTGATGATCTGATGGATAAAATTTGGATGCTTGGCTGGAGCTTCAGGTATCATTTTATTCATACAAAAAAAAAAAGTACATGTGATATTGTGTGTCATATCATTTCACACACATGATAAAGAGTCGTTGTCGCAGCAGTATTTTCTCTATGAGATATAATTTCCTCAGCAATCTACTTGGATGAAATCTTGTAAAAATGAACTGCAGCTGGGGTCCAGGAGTCTTTTCAGGCCAAGGACCCCACAGATGATGGAACGACTCTGTGATACATATTTTGTATGAAATTGTGTGTAATCATGCCTCTGTGTTTCATGATTATTGTCAATACCTTTTTCATGCCTGCAGGGTAAATATGAAGCTCCAGCAGCTGGTTAGTTTAGCTTAAACTGGAAACAAACATCATAAAACATGTTAATTGAGACTTTGTGCAAAGCTAACCAGCTGCTGGCTGTATGTTTATATTAAGAGTGGTGTTTATATTCTCATCAAACTCTCAGGAAGAAAGCAAACAAAGCATATATCCAAAAATGTGGAACCATATCCCTTTAAACTACAAAACATATATTAGTAAAACTGACATTTAGGAGATTCAAGTAGTTATATGAGCCTTGAATCTGTGTATTTGATGTATAAACTGTTTGAATGTGAGGCACATATAAGTGAGTTATATCAAAATAATATAGGCGTCACAATTTTGGTGCATGCAACCACTTCTTATCTCAGACAGTTAGCTGTCAAAAGTTGTAAACTGGAAAAATAATCCCTGTCAAACATGTTGGCACCTCGGGGCCAATAAAAAGATAATGAACGTCTCTCAAACAGCAACTACACAAATGCCAAACCACTTGAAAAACCAATGAAGTACATTTTATTATTTTATTATGTTATTTGGCTTGTTTATAGAAATAGAAACAGAAATGTCAAGAGAATACAGACACAATGTTTTTGTGACAACTCTGATGAGAAGAGACCCCATTCAACAGTGATATCTGAGTATATGCATAAAACATTAATGCTAAATGTTAATGAATGTTGCATGCTTCCTGCCCTATCGTCTTGTTATAAATGGGTGTGATGTTGCTTCTATTTATAATTGTTTACTGGCTATTTGCAGATAAGGTGCAGATGAATGTGACTTGGCACTAATGCAACACAAAACTTTAGAGGTAAATATACAATATAAGGAATACATTTCTTTAAGAAATATAAATGGATGAAATGTACAAAAAGATAATATATATTAATTTCTGGTTGGGAGAATTTGCTCGCAACCTGTTGTCTAAACAGCCACAATACGCAACAGAGAATCTCATCTCTAATCATTAGTCTCACGCTTGGAGTGCTTTAGTTTACACCCATTATTAGATGAGGGGCCAACAGTGGCGGCTTTACTACAAAGCCATAAATTGACAAATTGATGGCTCCTCCAGCTCCTGCAGACTAAACTTATGGAGATTTATCAGGAGTGTCAGATTTACACTCGGCCGAGTTAATCCTCACCAATAAATCAACCCTGTTTATTCCATCTGCAGGCCGAACGTCATACTGGTCAGTGTTGAAACTGCTGCCACTGTTCCCATCACTTACCCCGTACGTCTCCCTAGAAACTCCGAAATACATTTAAGAGCAATAGATCAGCAGCTTGAGACGCATTTCAATTTCTTCTTGGAATCATAATATGATTTCATTTGGTGATTCATTACAGTCATAATGCTTGAAATCAATGCTGCTGTCTGAGACAACAAATAATGACAACATAATAACATAATACAAAGTTTTAGTTAGACTGTGTGTCGCCTTCACATTGCAAGAAAAAATAGTTTGAATTTAATGTGTGATGACTAATACAGTCCTGTGGATTCTCTTCTGGGTTTGGACACCCACAGGGAATGAAAGAATGAACATGATATAAAAGCAGCAAAACAGAGATATATACAGTATGTAATTTTTGACTTTGAGCCTGTAAAAGTGTTCTCATTAAACAGGAAAAAGGGCAGACATACAACCAGAAACAACAGACTGCAAAAAAAACAAACAAAAAAAACAGGACATTTTCAGGTGTTATAAATTGAAAATAGTGCAAAGTTCTGTGCTTCAGAAATCCCAAGAGGAGTCATCTGTAGTTAGATTACTTTATGTCATCTGTGATTCTACTTAAAAGGAGCAGTGTGTAGGATTTTGTAGCAACATTTTTGTAGCAACATCTGATAGTGTAGTTGTTAATTGCATTAAGCCAGTGTTTAGTCAGTCCTTTCTGGACTAGTCCTCTGGACTGTGTTAATTTAAACAACACGACTTCCTCGGAAGTGGCAAATGTGTCAACTTTCCACAGATCCAGTTGCATTTTAAGTGGGCATTGATGTTATCTTATCTGTTATGGGAATTAATAAAGAGTTGTGCCAGTACATGCCTTGTACAAAACCACAGGCGCGTTTATCTGATAAAGTGAAGTAACTTATTATCCAGCTGCATTGATTAAAAGGGTCCGACTCAAGTACAGCTGCACGTGTGTCACGGTGGGACTGCAGTGTGTTTCTGTTTGTTATTGTTGATTATAGTATGACCTACATGTGCAATCACAACAATCACAATGGTGTTGACAGAAGATAATATAAGAATCTAGCATGGTTGGGGACCTGGGTAAAATTCTGCAATCCCAGAGAACGGAAAACACCCACAGTAGGAGACAGTTTATATTTATGTAGTATTGGCTGACAGAGCATTCAAGTTACATACTGATTATTTTCAACAATTTATTGCCCCTAATTATCAGTCGGTACAAAAGTCTGTTGGGTCCACAGCTGATTAAATTAAGCAACCCAAACAAGTTGTAAAACACAAGGCTTGAAAGGGTAAATCATTTGACATTGAGAATATCAGCTCGATTAAAAATAGAATTTCTCTAACAGTCCTCCAACTCCAGGTGAAATATTGCCCGGTAAATTGACATTTAAATGGACTGGGATGGATCTAAAACGAGTGGCTGTAGCTCAGAATGTAGAAGGTTGGATCTAAATTGAGGTCCTGCTGTTTAACAAAGTCATTCTTGAGAAAACTATACTGATCTTTCTGATCCGTGTTATTTTTAGCTCCATAGATGGCAACGTCAGTCGGTCCAGCACAGGCCTCTCAGGTACAGGTTATTTTAGGAAGCAAAGTAAAAGATGGAAAAGGTCAATAAAGAGGTAGAGGCTTTCAGCTCTAAACAAACCCTCAAATCCAAATGCTGCTAACAGATTTTGCATAAAAACTAAAAAAAATAAACAAAAACATAGAAAATCTGTCAAAAAGTTCAAAGGTGAGTTTCAGCCATGTGAATAAAGTTTAAATTATCTGTATATAGACAGAATAAAATACGAACGTTGTATCTGCGATGTCACCCATATGTTTCTGTGGTGGCTCTGGCTGCTGCCATCTTGGCAGTCCTGGCTAATCAAAATATGGACAAAGATGTGGAGTTGTTGGTGGACAGAAGAACATTGAATGGAGACCAAAGCTGTTTTTTGTTGGACATTTTAACATGGGGACTTATGGAAACTGACTTGTTTTTCGCCAGCCTCAAGTGGCCGTTTCAGGAACTGCAGTTTAGTCAGTTCCGCATTGACTTCATTTCACAGCCACAGAGGTTACCGCTTAGTTGAAACATAACAAATAGACCTCCATCATAGATCTGTTATTAGTGATTATTACATGAAATAATACAGGTGTTTCTACAGCACACACATTTCTTTCATGTATGTTTGTGTTCTCTGCCTGAAAACCTGCTCTAGGTCTGTTTTGTCCTATAAATTAAATCAGTTCAAACATCAATTTCAAATCTAGGTCAAACATGAATTATATATTTTTGTGGTTGTTTTGTTGACCCATAAAAGATCAGAATATGAATGTCCTGCGTTGCTCTGGTTACCGGCCGCACACACAATGGAATAACAAAGAAACGTTTTATTTGAGATTGTTGGCCTTTAAAAAGCGAAAGTAACAGAGAAGCTGTTTAAGCCTTTGATGTCAAGGTCGAGATATTATGTGACCTGATGGCTGCATGGCTCTGCATAAACCATGCTCCATTCTCATATGATACAATCATCAACAGTGTTTTATTGAGGGAACAAAACATGCTTTATGCCGTGGAGATTTGAGTTTAGTTTATTTTCAGGCAGACAGTCTTGATTGTTTTTCTGTAAATCATCACCTCAGAGCAAAGAGCACAGCCCTTTTGATTTATGTCGCTGGTGTTACATTTCAGACTCACTTTTCAAGGGCACCTGTGAAAGCAGCCATATAGTGAAAGGCCAAATATGATAAAGATAAGAGGAACTAACTGTGAACGCAACATCATGTGAGGTGACTAGCCCCACGGTGTCATTAGAGCATCATATTCAAGAAAGCTTTTAGATATATAGAGCCTATTTACATCTGGTGTTAACATGCGTCATGAGGATGTAAAAGACCACAAAGACACGTCTGGTCTGGGACGCATTTGACCTTTTGTAGTGTAAACTCTAATGAATCCTGAGCCACACTGAAGGACTGCCTGTTAAACTGAGACCCTGTAAGTACACAATATAATATGATGATATATGTGTTATATATGTGTGTATACACTCCCTTAAAGTTTGAGAAACAGCTAAAGCGAATTCTTAATCATCTTGTGAATTTGGCATTAAAAGCAACACATCAGATTGTTTCATTCCCTGTAGAAAACATGCCAAATGTTTGAAATACAATAAACAGCAATCAATAAAGGCTACTTATTTGTCTCTTGTTCTTTGTCTTTATATTAATCATAATTTTGTGACACTCTCTTTGACAAATTCAACTAATATTATATATTAAGTTACTTCTTTGTGTACAAAAACATTATGATGGTTATGCACTGTTGAGCCAATGGTCAAAAAGATCACACTCTAACATTTATCACAAGTCCCTGAACTAAATTATAAGCATAAACTTGATTTTTGGACTTTATTACATGTTGTACTACTCACACAGACCAAGAAAAAGGGCATGCACATACTAGTGCAAATTCAAAAAAGCCTTTAGTCAAGAAAGGGTTACAAACTTGGCAGCTCTTTTAGCCTCAATAATAGATAGTGATAATAATAGTCCTGCCTGGATGTCTTATGCAAAACAAATAACATTTTATGGCATCAATTACACTATCCGGCTTCAATAAAACTAGGCTTCATTCCCTGCAATACCACCTTAAAAATATTATTTGTCACATTACTTGATGCTCAGGACGAACTGCATAGACAGCATGACCAAAATGTGGATATGTGGATACTTGAGCATTGCAGACATATGTCACTGCTGAATAGCGTTCATCTGCTGCTGGAAAAGCGTCCAATCATCTGAGAAGACATTGGCAACCTAGCTGCAGGGATTTGTTCCCATTCAGCCACAGGAACATTTAAGGGGTTGGCTCCTGGTGTTGGGCGGCTCACAGTCGACATTTCATTTCATCCCAAAGGATGATTGAAGCCAGGGCTCTGTCGGGCCAAACAAATTCTTCCACACCAAACTGGGAAAGCTGTTGAAACAGGAAGTTATCTTTTTTTTTGTATCATTTATGTAGCATTATTGCCACAATTTTGGCCACTTGATGGCAGCACAGCAACCATGTCGCCTACTGTAGTTGAACATCCAGCAAATATGCAGCAATGTTAACATTTATCAGGGTACCTGTTTGTGTCCATTTAACCAATCTAGGTCATCTCCACTCTCCTTAATCTATGTTTTGCTCTCCACTAACTATCTGTCTCTATTTACTGCTTGGTGCTTGGTGAGATTTTTCCCACGTGCTGTTGAAAGGCTTGAGAGAGTGAATCTGATCAGCAAAGTTATGAGTTATACAACCATAATAATGAACTGAAACAGGCTGTAGTACTCTGTAGAGCTGAGGAATTGGATAATATTCAGCCATTTTCCCCTTTAATATAAAAATATTGATTGGAGCAGCTTTAAGACGCCTAGAGCAAACCATGAAAAACAGCCAAGCCTGGACCAAAATAGTATCTATAGACTTCTGGCAATGTAGTGCATAAATGGAAATATGTTGCCAGACTTTCCACTGTGAAAGATACATGACTCTGTATTGGGATTAATTGTTGTTACAACTCCTTGACAATGTCGTGTTAAAATAAATACCGACATAGATTACTTTGGCTTCACTCTAGAGGTGTGTAGTCACTGTCACCACATGAACTTACTGTGCCCTCTGTTGGCAACCTCAGGTGTCAAGGCCAATAGTTTCTATGCGTGAAAGAGCAGTGTCCATTTATCTGCTGCAGTCCTTCATGTGAGCTTTGGGATAATTGGCACATACTGTAGACTTTTCTTCAAATGAGATGTAGGGTGAGATGCGATGAGACTGTAGGGCAATGGTGTATTGTCTAGAAGCAAAACTATGTATTTTTCATGAAAAATACTGTTGTTTTTTGAGGCTTTTCTTGTAATATGGTTCAAAGTAAAAGCTGTATCAAAAAGAGAAAGGTGGGCTTCCTTTGTTCCCTTTGTATCACTGTTTGCTTTAAAAAAAATACTGATGCAAAAACGCAACAAAAGCAGCGATTCAATGCTTCATCAAAGGCGAGATGTGACTTCCTTTGCCTCCTCTCCCAAACTGTTACTGACAGTCTTGTTCATTTATTTTGTTCTTATAACTTGCACTTTGTTCTTTGTTCCTGTTATTGTCTCTCTTCTTGTGTGATTAGCATTTAGCTCCCAACAAAGTAGCTTGAAAATTCACCTTAAACAGATTTGAGTGGCTGCAGGGCCCACTTCTTTCCATCTTTGTGCACTGAATAAAGTGTTCTTATGAAAGATTATTACACAGCATCAGGTTTGAAATTTAGAAATATGAATTCTGAACACATAAGCACAGAAGTGAACTAATACACATCATCAGCAGGGCCAAGCTTAAAGTGGCTATAATCATTTTTTTTTTTAATTAACAATGCCTCACATTACTACTTCTGTTTGGAATGGGTTGCTTATAGTATTGGACCTACAGATAATAACTTACACATTTTCGACCATAGCAGAAAGCTTTTGGTCACCAAAAAAGCTCAAAAAAGCTCCTGCTCAGCACCAAACGATGGACGGACAAAGTTAGTGCCTAGCAGTTGAACACAGTGGAGCATTTAGAAGCTATAAAAGACAGATATTTCCATCAGGAGTTGTCTGAGACCAAAAAGACATTTGAAATGACGTGATACAATTGCCTGGTGGCAACACAACCTTTGAGATGGATTAGCTTGATCTGACCATCTGCCATATAACATAAATATACTTTGGTGTTTCTTCCAAATCTTGTATTCGTTTTCAAATGGGATTTTAAAGGATTACACAACAAATGGTGGAAAGAAAAAAATCCTTTCAAATAAGTAGGTAGCAGACAGTTACTCCTAATCATTTATGTAACTTTCAAAGAGAAATGAATAATTTAGGGTCATGTTAAATACAAATATATTCGAGGGAGGTTTATAACTGTAATTAATTAATAAAAACAGCAGGCGGTGTGTAGACCAGTTACTTTATGGCGAGTGCTTTGAGACTATGGATCAGAAAGGCATTATATATTCACCACACAATATAGGGAGAACCTTGCGAGCAGTGACTACTAATAAGAATCACAACGTCCTGCACATCACTTAAAAATGTGATAGTCTTTGAGGAGAGAATAGATCGAAGTAAGTATTTCATTGGCTCTTCACAGGATAACGATGCAGCCTGAATAATTACACGCAGACAAATGCAGCACCTAGTCTTTTTACACCACTTTGGACACCAAAGTTGTTGCTTTTTGGGGGTAATGATGGTCAAATTTTATTCCATACTGATAATAAAACTGTCTGATGATAAATGGATGCCTCTGAATTGATCCTGCTTAGACATTTGACCTTTACTAAAGAGAGAAGACAAAAGATCCCAAGAGCGTATCAACCAAGTGTTTAATGTTAGTGTATTTCAGCCAGCCAGAGCATATGATATATGATTATAGGTTGTGGAGGTGTGCATGCAGCAACACACAGGTGTACTGTAAAGCAGCTTTTAAATCTTATTCACCAGATGCACAAAACATGAGGGCAACAGGGCAACTGAATGAACTAAATGAAAGTAAAACATGTGACGTTTTTTCTTTGAGAAAGTGGTGACAATCAAACATCTCTGCGGTCACCAGGAAATGTCACAGCTGCCTGCTGAGAGCTGTATATTAGGGCTTTACATCAGTGAATCGCTGTGTCGTTTGCACAGTAGTAGTATTTGCGTCATGGATTGCATCACTTCACCTGTCTTTCTCCATCAACCCATCTTCCATAACCGCTTATCCTTATCGGGGTCGTTGGGGGCTGGAGCTGACGTTGAGTGAGAGGTGGGTGCACCCTGGACAAGTCACCAATGCATCACGCATACAGACAAACAACCATGGGCAATTAAGAGTGACCAGTTAACACCTTCACCTGCATGTCTTGGAGTACCCGGAGAGTCCCACCCAGACATGGGGAATGTGCAAACTTCACACAGCAGGCTCGAGGGTTTGAATCAAGAACTTTCTTGCTGTGAGGTGACAGTGCACCTCTGTGCTGCTTAGCACGTCCTTTAATATATCTAAGGGACTGGAGTTTTTTCTATCATTAGCTGTGGTAAAGGCAGCCTCCAGTGCCAAATTGTATCCTGTGGCTGTGCCATTGGGGTATGAATGAGCATTATTTACTTTCTGATGAGCGGTTGGCATCTTGCATAGCAGCCTCTGTCATCAGTGTTTCAATGTGTGTTTCAGTGAGTGAACGTGACATATATTGTGTGAAGTACTTTGAGTGGTTGGAAGACTAGAAGGGTGCTACATAAAGCTAGTCTATTTACCTTTTTCAGTTTTGAACATTTTTGAACAGTACAAACACCTACAACTTTCAGAACACATGAAAACTTCTGTTGTGAAATGAAAATGTTATAACTTGTATAGTTATGTAGTAGTAAAATTTTCGCACCCCAAGTTGAGCTACATAAGCTAGAACAACTATCATCATCACTCATTATTTCTGTCATCATCTTCCAAGGAGGAAGTTCCCCAGTCACAAAACTCCACCAGATGGGTTTATTAGGAATTTATTAATTAGAAAAGGTAATGAGTACCAATTTTAATCATGGTGTGTTTGGTTTAATTGCAGCTACATTACTGCTAAAACTTTCGATAATGACTTTGGAAACGGGATTCTAAAAGCCATAGAGTTTAATAACCTAAATTAAGTGGAGGTGAAACCTGATGTTAACAATTCTTCTTGTTAAGCTTTCGTCTGCATGCTGCTGTGATTCCAGTAAATTCAACCAGCAGACACACAACTCGGTCTCCACTGAAGAATTTTGAAATAACTTCTTTTGAGCAGCTTGATAAAATATTCTGGGTGTTCTATATTTAAGCCTTCAAGGTTTAATCATTGAGTCAAGGTATTCCTTTGCTCATCTGGAGGGCATTCAAAATGATGTAGCTAAAACAACTTTGGATATTTTCAAATATACAGTCATGGATGATCAGCTTGGCAAATCAGTTAACAGCCCTGAGGGCCACAGAAACTTTTTTAACTGCATGTCAAATAACCTGAGCACATTTAAAGGTGTTAAAGAGAACAGTAGTGAACTCAATGTGCAAACAACAATCAGAGACTAAGCAGTTTATTGGTTTCACAAAGGAAGCGTGCAGTGCATGCGGGGGAACCAGTGACGGGTGGAGTGCAGAGTTGAGATGATACAGAGCTGGACATGGCAGAGGGAGTGCAAGGAGCTCAAGGAGTCAAGAGAAACGAAGAGAAACGAGCCACAAACATTTTTAGAAGAACAGCGCATTGAGGACACAGACCAAGTTTCACAGAGGAGACGAGTGTCTGCCTGTCGGTTAACAGACTTTTTTTTTTTACCTTTTGTAAAGTATAATCTAGTCTATCCTATGCTAAAGGAGATAAAAGAGGAAGCACTGAAGCCCCTGTCCTAAACATTTAGAGAACTCTTCTATTAGTCTCTTCTTTTATGTAGTCTATTGCTATGCAAATACTTTCATTCACTCTAATTTCACTCAGTTAGGAACAAACAGACTATTTGACCGCACCTCACGTCTATGATGGAGAGACAGAAACGAGGGAATGTTGTATTAAAAATACTGTAACCATCTGAAGCCTTATATTTACAGTAGGACATTCTTGCACTGAATAAAGACTAAAGAATAAAGACTTTTGCAAAATAGTTGAGCTTATTACGGATGTTATGGTTTTGTTTAAACCGGGAACCCAAATACAGATTTGTAGGTAGAATGAACTAAACATAACTTTATAAGGGCCTGTATAAGGGCATTTCAGTATGTCATTAAACACAGAGGACACAGACAAAGGCAGGAAGTAAAGTAACACAAGACCCCTGAGGATAATCATTTCAACATAAAACAGGAAATAGAAAACCAGAAACACAAAACCATGTCTTTGCTCCAGAATTTAAACCAGGAATCACTGTAGAATGAGACAAAATTAAAAAATACATAACGCTCCCTAATAATTTTTGTACAGTCCCTAATGTTTGACAGCACACAACAGCACTTTTTTCTCTTAAACTTCCTGCAGACACGTGTATTTGGAGTTCAATTAGCTGCAACATTTCTCCTCAAATCACAGGCTAAATAAAGTATGCATGATCTCTGTGTCCCCCTCTCTTGCCTCCCTCCCTCCCTCCCTCTCTCTCTCTCTCTCTCTCTCTCTCTCGTCTTCTTTACATCTCACCATCAGTTTAATCCCTGCCTGAAGGGGGGACGTGGCTGCAGCGCAGTTCCCATCCTCCTCTGTGGACCCTCCGTCTGTCTCGTCTTTCTCTTTGAAAGAACAAGAAGAAGCACGTCAAATAACTTTAATCCATTCGATATATTTTGTCATTTCCTTATTTTTATTCGTCTCGTTTGTGCTGCTTGTTTCTACTATTTCCATTAATGAGCGCAAAGGGAGCGCATTGTAAGAAGCGTGTTGCAGACCAGCAGCCCCAAGGTGAGCTTTATTTCTATTGTAAATATTTAAAATAAAAGTTAAAAGCTACTAGTGTTAAAGTTTTAAATATTCTGAAATATTCTGCATGTATTTACATCTTTATGTTCCTTTGTGTTTGCAAAGCACAATAACATTTAATCAATATAAAACTCATGAAAATATAAAATAACGCTAATTTGAAACATTTTCTTTTAAATGTCTTTAAAAGTCACTGTTGGATCACTGACAGCTAATAGCAGAAACATCAGAGGACCATTAACTTAAGGTTATAATTCCAACCATGCCGTTCATACCGTATTAGTCAGTACTCCATGTAACCTTGGACTTTCAGTGTGATGCGTGAGCTGTGGCAACATAATTAACCTCCTAGAAGTCATTAGCATGTAATATTGCAGGGTGTGTAATGCAAATGAAACTCAGCAGCTCATGAGAACGATTTGAACCATATTAGAGTGGCAATACTTCTCAACCCACATGGGGAATCAACCATTTGCATGTCAGACTAATTTGCGGGGGGGGGGTTTCTTTCCACTAAATTGTTTCTTTTTCATAGAAAATGTCTGTTTTTTTCGTCAATGGTCTGCAAATATGATAAAATTATGAGACTATTAAGTGTAATTTATTTATTGCAGCAATTTATTGGCCTGGAGTCTGGGTATATGCTGTGAGGTCTGCAGATCTCCTTTCAAAAATAATAAAAATAAGATAGATTTTCTTGACAAAATTATGATTACATCAAAGAGGGCATTGCCTTAATTGACTCTATTTGCTAAATAAACAAATCTAAAATGTATTTTAGTTAATGAGTAATGCATTTTTGCACCAGGTGTCCTCACAATTAGGTGATTATTAAAAATGTCTGGCTTGCAGATAACCTGCTGCTGCTTATTCCTGTCCAAAAAATGGTTGTTATTGCTTTAGACCTGTTATCTATGATAAGTGGTAAGAAGCAGAGCTGCAACAGTTCGTCAGTTCATAGATTAATAGGGAATTGGGCAGCCATTTTGCTGATTGCTTATTATAAATAATCACATTTGAGAAAAAGCCAAACTTTCCCTGAAGATTATCTGCTTTTCTGTCTTCTAAACTTCATATCTTCAGGATTTGGATTGATGGTTGGATAAAATATGAAAAATGAAGTCGCCACCTTGGGCTGTGTAAAGTTATAAATAGCATTCCTCCTGTTTCTGATATTTTAGCAAGCAGCAAGCTCTGTGGCTGTGAAGTGAAGAACTGCAAAAACTGCAGTTCCTCAAACGTCCACTTGAGGCTGGCTCAGTGTCCATAAATCCCCATGTTAAAATGCCCAACTTCACAGCAGAAATAAACATGTTTACAGCCTGGTACAAAAAACACTTTTGGTCTCTATAGCTAATTTTCCCCGTTCATGACAACTGTACTGAGGGTGAATTTTTATAGAACTCACCTGTTCAAATTATATTAAGGCTTAATGTTATGCACAACAGTGTGTCCACTTTGATTGACAGGTCAGTGCTGTTACAGGTGGCTTGTTTGAGCACCCAGGTATCACTCAGCCCGCCTCAATCCACGTTTTGGCTTATTTTTAGATTGGCCGGGTGGTGGAAGGGGCAGGACTGCCAACATGGCAACAGCTAGAGCCACCACACACACTTCACAAAGGCTCTTCAGAAACCTATGTCGTCCATATTTTATACTGTCTATGTATTCAGTACACAATAAATAAATAAATAAATGACAGAATGAACGATAATGAAAATAATCTTGTCTCTAGTGATTTGTTTTCAAATATCATACTAGTTTGATTTAAAATATCCTCCACTTTAGCCTGAAGTTCTGGGAATATGTGAATCAGCAAGTTGAAAAGATTTATGAAATATAAAATGTTAAACTGAAGCTGGACCCCAATGGGAAGCATCGCTGAATCAAATGAAATCCTCTTCTGATTGTCTTCATGTTTCATCTCTATTCTTCTTTTTATAGCAGGCCCCCAGTGTTGATCAGACCCAGAAATCATCGCAGGATGTGATCATCTCCTGCCGTTCCTCAAGTTTTCCTCTCTGAAATGGAGCTTACTTTGCAGGGTTCCCCTTCAAACATATCTAAACTGTTCCACAATACCAGCCTGTCACTAAATGCCACTGGGAATAACACCAATGACCAATTCACTGAAGTCAACCTCTCTGAAATCCTGGGTCCAAAACGATCTCCCTTCTTCCTCCCTGTGACCAGCATTTACCTTCTCATCTTCCTCACCGGCTTGTGTGGAAATCTGCTCACATGTGCAGTGATAGCACGGCACAAGAAGATGCGAAACCCCACCAATCTCTACCTTGTGAGCCTGGCTGCATCAGACCTCCTCATGCTTTTATTTGGGATGCCCCTGGAGATTTACGACCTGTGGCAGAATTACCCCTTCCCCTTTGGCGAGAGCGGCTGTTACTTCAAGACCTTCCTCTTCGAGACGGTCTGCTTCGCCTCAATTCTCAATGTCACAGCTCTGAGTGTGGAGAGGTACATAGCTGTGCTCCACCCCCTCAAAACACGTTATCTGTCAACTAACCATCATGCCAAGCGGGTCATCACCATTGTGTGGGTGGTGTCCATGATCTGTGCCATCCCCAACACCTCACTGCATGGCATCTTTTACCTGCCAGAGAGGATGGAGGAGTCGGCTATTTGCACAGTGCTGAAGCCCCTGTGGATCTATAACATGGTCATGCAGATCACAACTGTGTGCTTCTATTTTGTGCCCATGATGGTGATCAGTGTGCTGTACTTGGTGATGGGTCTTCATTTGGGCAGAGAAAAGCAGCAGCCCAGCGGGAACCTGGGAAAGAACTGTGGCGGTAACACCCGAAGGAAGATCAACGTGAACGGGCGCAGGAGACAGGTCAACAAGATGCTCTGTGAGTATGGCTGTCACGATTTTTACTACACGGTTATCGTGGCCAAATGAAATCACGCTAACATTATTATCTCAATATCTGTAGAAAATATGGAAAGAAGGCAAAGGGACTAAGAGTTTTTCTCTTTTTTTGGCAAATAAATTACAACCACTAACTTATTAACTGTACCACTGGAAACCAATGCTAAGGTGCACTACTGCCTCCATGCTGTAGTGTGAACCACAAAGCAGGAATAGAAAGAAATTGAAAGTATACTGTATTATTTATACAATATTATCATGTGTGTTGCAATCATGAATTTATTAACATTTCATTTTTAAATATCACTATCATCAATATTTTAACACCCACATTAATGACTTTTGTTTTTTCTCTCTTATTTGTCTTGAGAAAACAGGCATTACTGTAAAAAAGCTGCTACGATTTGAAAGCAGATCCCATTTAATCCATGTCATCAATGCCAAGACATGTTTCCAAAGACAAAACGTGAGAAAAAACACTGAGCAAAAAGGACTGTTAATTCTTAGTACGGATAATTTGTATTCTGGAGGACGACTTTTTGTATCACATCTTCTAAGCTTTGGGGGAGCTTGATGAGATTTCATGGATATTGTAAGCACATGTCTCATTGATTTGTTCTTTTCTTTCTTGTCAGTCAGTTCCGTATGAGGGATTTCTAGACTGATATATCCATTATTTTAATTTTTTACTTCCAGTTGGAGTCACCTTGAACCTTCTGAACACATAAATTAATTTGAGTCAGTTTCTTAGTGTAAGTGCTGAATTCCTTCATAAACTTTTAGATTGTTATTATCTGCCAAGGTTGGAGCATTTCTGTTATGATGTCAGGGATTTCCACAAACAATCAGAATTTAGCAATAAAAAAAAGCAGCTGTTAGTTTTTGTTGACAAGGAGACACAGCTGTCAAGTCTGACAACAGGGGAGCCAGGAGGAGTCTGATTTATCTTAATGCGACATGAGCTCCCCTGAAAACATGAATGAAAATATCTAAAATATTGACAATATGCCAATTTTACAATTCAATTTTCCATTTCTATTTTTATGTATCTTCTACGTCACAGACCATGTCACAGACCATCGCTTTAAAGGACCAGGGTGAAGGATTTAGTGGCATCTAGTGGTGTAGATAGGGATTGCAGCTCCCTACTCTCGCCATATTATTTTTTATTTCTGTCATATTCTGTGTATAGAGCCCCTGAAATCTTACACACTGGATCATAACTAACTGTCCTGATTATATCAAGGAATAATTGTGTTCATCTATGTGATGGATAACTTTAACTGTTATTGACAAGGATTCAATGCCTTGTGGGTCAACCTGGCATGCTCTCCGTTACTTTTAAGTAAGGATAAATAACCATTAAAATGATCGCAGTTACATTTGGTTTAGGCATTCATCAGCTTGTTCACAGTGCTTCTAGGATAGACGTAGACTCTTAAGGTGCATTTTGTTAGTACTTCCTCTTACCTTCAGCCCTTAACAGCATATGTTGCATTGAGGTCACTTAGAGAACAATAAAGCGATAAAATATAGTTAATATGATTAGATATGAAAAAGATGTGCTTTAAGAGCAGTTTTAATATCTTTGATGGAGTCCAGTGCATGGATGCGAGGGGTAAGCGAGGTCCACAGTTTCAGTACAGCATAGGAAAAAGCCCATAGTGCTGAGGTTGATGGCTGGCAGTGCCAGTACACCTGCTGATGAAAACCGTAGGGAAAGAAGCGACGACGTATAAGTCAGAGCAAGGTCTGTGAGATAAGCACGGGATAGGTTATAAGTTAAGTGCTTTGAAGGTTAAACTTACCCCTAAGTGTGTGGCAGTTATTACAAATTCATGCTATGCAGCCAAAGTTTGTTCAAACCCACAATATTTAAGTTCAAGTAGAGATCCCAAAGTTTCCAGCACGCCAGGCTGAATATTTGTGGAAATGATCCATAAAATCACTCACAAGTCATCTGGAACATTTCCAACTGATATAATTATGCATGAAACTGAATATTCTACTGTGTAAACATCACATTCTGTAGCTTCAAGAGCTGGAACGAGATGATACAGAATATAAAAGTGATTCTGTCCAACAGAGCAGAAACTAATTGTTAAGTGATCAAACAGACAAATCATACAAACTCTTTTTGCTGTGAGAGAAACTTAGTGTCAACTTACTTACTCTCACATTTATAAATACCTTGTCACTGCATAGAGTGCCACCAAGTTTACAGCGAAGCTACGTTGGTTAGGTTGATGCCATATGTCTACCACTGTAAAAAGCCTGTTGCATCATCTGCTCCTGGACAGCATTCTTCATGGATTATTAGAGAGGAATGTAATGAATGATGTTGAGTTCTGCTGCTTGCACACTTTTACAAATGACAATGAGTGATATAGACATCAAATCAAAGACTTATGCTTTGTGTTCAGTTTTGTCTCATCGGCCATATCAAAAGATATTTTTTTATTACAGTATGTACATGATTAGATCTTCCATTTGATCTGAAATAGGCTTTTAAATGACCTTTGGGTGTGTACACATACTGTGCCCTTGTGACAGCTGTGACAGTGATCAGTGTGATAAAAATTAATTGAGTCAGTTGCTTCAAAGACATCACGGTTAGGCAACCTGAGCAGACTGCTGTTATCCCCAACAGCCCAGGCAGATGTACTCAAATTGCTTGTTTTTATTCAGTTTAATTTTATATGAGACGGAAAGGAAAGCATGAAATCCTCACATTTGACAAGTTGGAAGCAGGAAATATCTGCCAATTTTGTCTGAAAAATAACTAAAATGATAAACTGAATAAAAAAACAATGCAGATACATTTTCTTGCAATCGAGTATTAAATTAATTGGATCATTTTTGAGTTAAGTTTTTTTTTAAGTCCTTGCTATTATCGCCAAGTGTTTGCTCATGGTGGGGATTGTTGGGTCTAAATTTTAGAGGTAGGATTTTTTTCTTTGTATGATTGCAGGAAAAAACTGCCAGAATCAGGGTTTTTTATGTCGACCCGCACATGGAAGGAAGTCCTTATCACATGTACCACCCATGTCTTTCGACTTTATTAAAAGGAACAGCAGGAGGAAAAGTGTTTAACCTGCAACAATAAAAACAAACAAACAAACAAACAAACATTTAAAACAGTTTCATTCATTCTTTTTGCTACTGTAGCGATCGTTGTCGCTGTGTTTGGAGTCTGCTGGGCGCCTTTCCACATCGAGCGGCTCCTGTGGAGTTCCATCAGCCAGTGGACCGATTTGATGCACAACGTTTATCAGTATGTCCACATCCTGTCAGGCATCCTCTTCTACCTCAGCTCAGCAGTCAACCCTATAATCTACAGTCTGCTCTCCACGCGGTTCAGGGAGTGTTTCCGAGAACTTGTGTGTTCCCATGTGGAGGATAATAGCTTTGTCAGAGACTCGCCACCATTCCCTAAGATCTTACCGGATCCTTTTGTGTCAAGCACCAGAGCTCAGCCTGGGGGTAAGAACTCGAATGCTTTCATCCCTTTGCTGTCTCCTAACATGACACTGAGCATGGACACTGCAATCCTCACATGTGGATGTAAAGACACAACCTGCAAGACCTCAGGGTTCTAACTGATTTGAATAAGCTAACAAGCATAAACTAACTTAAAGGAATAGTTTGGTCAAATAAGCTTATTCGCTTCCTTGCTGGGTGTTAAAAGAGAAGACTGATACCACTCTCACATCTGATAAATATGAAGCTAGATTGTTAGCTTAACAAAAGCCAACTAAAAACATTTTCAAATCTCATTATAACACATTCTATTGTATATATTCATCTTTACAAAAATATAAACATTTGTCATTTAGCAGATGTGCAAATATATATATATATATATATATATATAAAGACGTGACGTTCCCAATCCGCAATAACACCTCAAAGACTGGGACTGGGTGCAGGATCAAAAAAAAAAAAAAAAAGGACAAGGACAGCACAATTTAAATTTTTTAATATTGCCAGATATGAAAAGGGTTTAAGAAGGGTGCCTTGCCTGAAACATCCATGTGGCAATATTAAAAAGTCAAATTGAAGTGCAGTCCTTCAAACTCAACACGTCCTGAAGGAGCTTGTCTGTGAACTTTGATTTGCTTTGTTTGTTTGTCACATAGTTCAACAGTGCCTGCCTATTCCACCTGCTGTCTTATTATGTAACTGCTGTACACCTCGGAGGGTGTGAGGACCAAATCTAATCCGAATGATAACATGTTGTACTCTTTGGAAAATGTATGTGTTGCCGAGCAGCAAAAAACAGGCCATATATTTATCTGTGTTTCGGTGGAACTTGTACACAAAGAAAGCAATGCTTTACTGTGAGCTTTACCTAATCTTGTTTTGTCTCTTCTTGCACGGCCAGCAATCATGCACATGATTTGTACGTTTGTACATTTTGATTGGTATAAGCTCTTGTTCGCTGTAGTTGCAAAGTTGAAAACTGATTATGGCTATTGTGCAATCCTTAACTTAAAAGCTATACAAATAAATGTTGAAGCTGTCATTGCAACATATAGCTATTATATTTAATGTCTGCTTATATTTGATGACTGAAATATGAAGGATGCATAATGCTGACGAGTTTTATTCATCATGATGATTGCTTTGTGTGATTGCTGCGTTCCTGAAGCCATGCCTAACTTCTGACACCCAAACTAACAAGCCTCAACAAAAGCAAATAATTAACACATGGTATAATTTGTATGTTGGTACAGTTTTGTGTCAGCATGGCATACATTACCAAATCAGAATGACTTCAGTCTGTGGGTTGAGACAACAACATTTTGTATAGTTGAATGTTTCAATCATACATAGCCATTTAAAATGGATACGATAGATTTATTTCTTAGGCAGCATTGCATTCATTTATCCTCTATATCACCCGTTGCACCTGATACTTCAGGAGTAATCAACATTTACAATATATATTTCATTTCCATCCCACTGTCAGGCCGGCAATCTCATATGAAAAGATAAAACATTAGCCTTTGCCTTATAATAGTTATTTTTGAACACTTGAATCTGCCTTTTTCCTGCAGCAGTCTGGCAGTGTATTATTCATATTGGTGATCGAGGTCAGGAAAAATTGGAGTCCATTTTTAGGGATTAACAGCAAAGAGTCACACAGGCACACAAAAGCCTCTCAGTCCTTAATCGCTTCACATCAGATAGCCAAAATATTTTGCATTTTATTCACATGTGCATGATATTAACATTAAATCAGCAGTTTCATACCCATGGCAACATCAGTATTTAAGTCAAAGTGATGCATATTCAGTTTACCATGAACGTGTCCTGATTTTACTTGTCAGAATGGTCCAGAGTTACATAAAGAAATTAAATCTGAATGGAAGATGAATATGTATGTAGAACTGCAGTCATGGCCCATTAATTTAAAGTAATTAAATATATGTAAATATTCATGTACTGTAAGTGACCACACAACGAGTATGAGCCAGTGTTCTGATGTTCCTCCAAGGATATAGGAAACCAAGACCATGTAGGAGTGATTTAAAATGCAAGCAGGAAAGACACAAGCACCGTATTGCCATAATGTGGATGTCAGGAAGCGTTATTAAGGACCAGTGTGAGAAGGACACATACATCATTCAGCAGAGAAATTAATTTTC
Source organism: Protonibea diacanthus (assembly GCA_028641955.1). Classification (NCBI taxonomy): domain Eukaryota; kingdom Metazoa; phylum Chordata; class Actinopteri; family Sciaenidae; genus Protonibea; species Protonibea diacanthus. The sequence continues at coordinate 16,501,625 of CM053978.1, forward strand.
TGTGCAAGACATAATAAAGGACACAGTCTTTGACCACTCAAATGACCCCAACTGTTCCACTTGGTCTTTCAATAGCTTTCTTTTTGTTCACCCAAGGACACACCGTTTGTCTGTGGGATGCAACACTGCAGCAGTTCAGCTTGAAAACGACGGCCTGCGGGCTATTCTGACCACATTATACGTGTTTAGTCCTGGTGCATCAAAACCAGGGGACAAACCTCGCTTGTCAAACGTGTAGAAGTTAAATAATTGGCCATCTTGGGCTTCCAGGGACACTGATGCTGTGCCAACTCGCAAAACACAAGGATACTCTTTTTCAAAAACCACTCTAAACACCCGGTCAACCAGGTAGTTGAGCTTTATTGTCCTGTACTTCTCTGGGATCAGCTCTTCAATCTGAGGCCCAAACTGTTGCATGATGAGAACTCCTTCCGGCCCGACTTTGATCTCGTAGAAGGTGATGTTACTGTAGGTAAAAAAGCCAATGTAAGGATCTGGGTTTGGTGGAGCAAAGAGAACCTTTTTGGCTTCCCTGAAGGCTTTCTCTATGGCTGGGATGATGTGATTGTAGGCCTTGGTGACCACATCTTGGGTCTGAGACCGGCTGCCAGCCATTAGCACCACCAAACCAAGCTTCAGTCTGGGAACCAGGGAGAAGGTGGCAGAGTAGCCGTCCAGATCGCCATCTTTACGGACCACCTCATAGCCCATCTGCTCATTCACCTCCCACGGTGTCCCTGTACGATTGGCAAAGTAGTCCTTATCACACCTGAACAGTGGGGTCAGCATGATCTTCAACGAGTCTGGCTCCAGCAGCTTGCGGTGATAAGCACCCAGAAGCATCATGGCTAGCTTGGCCAAATCTGCAGCTGTGGAGAACATCTGACCAGAAGGCCGGTACCAGCCCAGGTCATAGAGTGGGGCTGGTTTTCCACTGGAGTACACTCCCACAGCCATCTGGCCCTGGAGCCCTGGGGTGATGTCAAAACCGGTGTCCTCCATCCCCAGTCGGTCCAGGATGTTGTCTGTGATCCACCGTTGGTAGTCAACAATGGCCACTCGCTCGGCCATCACATGAGCCAGCAGTGAGAAGGCGAGGTTGCTATAATGACATCTAGAAGGAAATCAAATATTCATGCATTTTCATAGAATTTACTATTCTAGTTTGCAAAATAAAAATGTACATGTTCAATGTTAAACTCTTTAAATCAACACAGCATAACAAATCTTACTTGGTGCCCGGGTCTGCGACAAGAACATCATCCTGTAGCAGATTGATTGCAGACTGTGTTTTTCCTTTCCAGAGCAGATTTGTGGCCCGGAGTCTCCTGGGCAGGCCTGAATCAGCCCACAGTAAAGTTAGTGTCAAACAATAAAAATAAAATTAATAAATAAAAAAAAAAACAGCAACAGATGGATCGTGTTTGTATGCACAAGACATTTCTTATTTGGTTTCTCTTTATATCTGTGTGACAAAGTTCTCTGAGCCTTGATACTTCTGTGATCAACTGAGAGAGAAAAAGATATTTAAACATTCATGTTTACTGACATCGCTTAATCGACTTTCTGTTTCAGCTCTAAAACTTTAACCTCAGTTCTGATCAAACTTGATCATAGGAACACTCTTCTCAGGAATCTTTTCTTCTTCATCCTTACCTGTTTAAGTATTTATCATAGACTGTATAAATATGGACGTTGTATCTGTGATGTTACCCATAGGTTATTGAAGAGCTGTTGTGAAGCTCACTGTGGTGACTCTGGCCACCGCCATCTTGGCAGTCCTGACCCTAAATATCGGCAAAGATGTGGATCATCGGTGGACCTGAGGTGGGCTAAAAAATTCCTGAGTGCTCAAATAATCCACGTATAACAACACCAACCTATCAACTAAAGTGACCACGTTGTTAATTATTCAAAACTTCAAGACATAATATAATTTGAACGGGTGAGTTACATAAAAATTCAGATTCAGTACAGTTGTCATGAACAGGGAAATTAGCTGTAGAGACCAAAACTGTTTTTTGTACCAGGCTGTAAACATGTTTATTTCTGCTGTGAAGTTAGACATTTTAACATGGGGGCTTATGGAGATTGACTTGTTCTGGAGCCGGCTTCAGTGGCCGTTCAAGGAAATGCAGTTTTTGGCACTTCCACATAGGCTTTACTTAACAGAGATTGCTGCTCAGTTTTTATTCCACCTGTAAGTTTGCATATGTCATCTCCAGAATTATAAAACAAAACAAATTTTCAAATGCACCTCCACTTTTTGACAGAAGCTGACAGAAGAGATGCATTTCCTGTATCTGGACATACTCTATCTGATTAAATCACAGCAGTGGACTCAGGAATTCACTTAAAGTTGGAGTTGCTCTGTATAATCCTCTGTATGTACCTGAGAGCTGGCTGGCCATCCTCCGCAAGGTGACAGAAGAGGAGCGGATCTGAACCTCCCCGCTGTCCAGAAATATCAGGCCATCTGTCACGTATTTTAGCTCAGAGTCTCTCGTCTTCCCCAGAGGGTTTTTAATGGTGAAGTTCTCTACATATTTCTCCAGAGGGTCATCTAGGGAGCCAATCTTCCCGTCCTCCCACAGTCTGTATAGCATCAGTGTCGGAAAGATTTTGGACAGGCTGGCAATTCTGAAAGACACAAAGCAGAGTGGTGCGAAATACTTCATGAGCATCTTTATGCTGACACACTTTTTTCATATCCTTATACACTGTTGAGCCACATCAGTAGTTTAGTAATTATATGTTTCATCCAGTAGCAACGTGCAAAATTGTAATTCCTTACCTTACTTATACATCTGAACTGTAATGGAATAAATCATTATTGTTATTATTCTAGTGTTTTGTTGCAATATACAGTATATACAGTACTTTAAAGGAGAAGTTATTTGCTGTCTTGCTGAGAGTTAGATGAGAATTGATACCACTTTCATGTCTGCATGTTAAACATATCATGCGGCCAGTTAGCTTAGCTCTATCCAGGGTAACAAATTCACCTACAGTACCAACACCTCTAAGGCTCTCTCATTAACCCAGTATACCCACTTTGTTTAATCTGCACGAAAACAGAGGTGTAAAATCTATAAAATGTGGTTTTATGAAGGTTATTTGATGGAGTGTTTCTTGGACGGGCTCAGCGATTTGTTTTTGTTTTGTGTGTCTGCCTCCACTGAAATAAAAATTGCCAGCTGTGGCAAAAATTGTGGAGAAATGACTTAAATGGAGCAGCTGTGAATGAGTCAGAGCACTTGACGTATGTTTGAAAGAACTCAATACATTTTTATCTAACTTTTTTAAATGTCACATCTTTAAGGAGTTAAATGTTATATGAGTAATAGCTTTGTTTGGCTGCAGCTTGATTGAGGCAATGTACTGTACATTACATGAGTGCATGTTGTCTTATTGCATTTTTCTGTCAAGTTTGACATTTCCAACTTTTAATTAATAAGGACATTTAAATAATTATGAAGTTCCACATTAAATCAAATATGAAGTATTAATCATGGTGTAATTATTGATCAGCACATGCTGTCTTTTAAAAGGGCATTTCACCTATTCACAAGGCCTGAGTGCTACTGAGTGTGTGAACAAGGTTTATATTTCTGCTTTTTCAAGTCTGAGAAAATTACCCTCGATCATGTTATCAGGGTTTTCTTTTCAAGACTTTTCTATTAGAAAGTCTGCTTTGTGGAGAGTTTGAGCTGTGGCCATTCATCATGTAAGGAGGTTGAAATGAAAGATGTTGTTATGTTTCATCATCACAGCCAAGGGACTAAAAGTCAGTGTGGTTCAATCATTGCTACACCTATTGTGCAACACTAAATTGCTAAAGTAGCCTACCTCTTTTAAACATTGTGACTCACTAACCTGAGATGGTTTTACACAAAACACACTAAACATCAGTGCGTGAACGTTGTCATTGTGACCATGTTAGAATTTAACTCAAAGCACAGATGTGTCTACTTACAGTCTCACAGAGCTGGTAGCACAGCTGTAGTCTTATTTTCATGTGGTTCCACTTCTGGCCCGTCACGTCATACTGCCACCCCCACACAAGATTTGAAAAGTGCCTAATCCGACCCTCCAATCCTGGCCTACCTGTCATACTGTCATACTAGCATAGCTCTCATTAGTCTCTCTAGTCATGTGGGGCTGTTTTGTGTAAGCAGCTTGCCACCATGTATCATGTTTATGTCTGTTGTTTGCACTGCAATCAATTGAACTTCCATGGGACTGGGCCAGGTTCAGCTTTTCATACTAATTTCCACAGACATGCTTTTCATGTTAACACCAAGTGGCTATGAAGTAAAGCCAGTGTGGAAGTGCCAAAAACTGCAGTTCTTTGAATGGCCACTTGAGGCTGGCTACAGGACAAGTCAATCTCCATAAGGCCCCATGTTAAAATGTCCAACTTCACAGCAGAAATAAACATGTTTACAGCCTGGTACAAAAAATGCTTTGTTCTCTGTTGCTAATTTCACCGTTCATGATAACTGTACTGAGGGTGAATTTATATAGAACTCACCTGTTCAAATTATATTGAGGCTTAAAATTATACAGAATAAATTGATTATTTGATTGACAGGCGGGTGCCATTACCGGTGGCTAATTTAAACACACCCTGAGCTTCACAACAGCTCTTCAGAAATCTATGGGACTACGTCCATTATTTATTTGTACTGTCTATGTTTAACACTTGGAAACCTACTGAGACACATAAAGGAGTTGGGCTGTTTGCCCCATGTTTTTGGAGAGGTGAGTGGTATAGCAGGTAAAGCAGGTAAACTGAGTTTTTTTTTTTTTTTTTTTGCCATTTTCTGTGTTTTTAGGTATATGATCTAGATCTAGATAAGATCTAAAATCTATTGTAGCTTGCGTTGTTTGCTTGTTATAGTATTAGTATTATTTTAATCAAATAACAACATGCTCTTAAAGTAAATAACTTTCTAACAATTCCAATTGGTGTTTATGTAGTTTTCCTCCCCCTGGGCTGTGCAGCTACTTTTAGAGTAACCACCAGACGGGGAGGAGCAACATGATCACCAACATCAATTACACATCAAAGTCTGGAGCTACTGTGCAGATATATACAAGTTGAGTAATATTTATACCCAGAGCTTATGTTCCCATTATAATGAATTAGGGGTTATGTAATAATGTGCATCCTATAATGAAAACACATCGCTTCCTCAGCAGCACAGGAAGCAACGTGTTTTATATTTCAGACTGCAGCAACGGAGTCAATGAAAGAAAATGACCTGAAGAGAAACAGAAAATCCATCACAGAAGACGTCAGATTGTTTGATGAGTGATCATCCAGGCTGTAGCTACAACTGAGGACACTGAGGTCATGTGGAAATGTTGGCTGTAAATATTTATGATTATTATTATTATTATTATTATTATTATCATTATTATTATTTGACTTTTAGTTTACATGCATAGGGAACAGGAATAGGAACAATACTTTACAGGTCTGTAATTCCTAATAATTCTCTGGGAAGTCAAGTGGAGACAACTATGTAATGTCATAAAAACTATAGGGAAAGAGAGACTTGCTATGATGGAGTTGAGTTGGTTAGAAGTGCTCCAACATAAAACATGAGGTTGAACATGAGAAGCATGTTAGAAACTTTATCTAAATCTTTCAAAATCAGTAACATATTTCAACTTTATATATTAACTTTATTAATATTGCAACTTACTAAGCATTGTTAGACGCCACCAAAGCTTAAGATAAAACCAATAAGGGTCTAGGAGGTTATCACTTTGACAAAGTAGGCCAATGAGGATAGGTTTGAGGACTCACCTGTAAATTGTGTACTCATTGGGGGGTCCTGAGAGAGGGTCAGTGCCATTTCTTTTTCCAAAGTTGCCGGTCCACAAAACAGTGTCATTTAAGATCACAATGGCTGACAGAGAGGGGAGGCTGATGGGGTTGATGCTCTGCCGAAGCATGACATCCACCTAGAAGAGAAAGAGCAGGAAGTGAGAAGTCTTTTTTTGTGTATTTACACCCAGAACAGAGATGAAGAAAAACTAGAAGTTTGAAGGTGGAGCAGGTAAAGTCAGTGTTTTTTTTTAAATGTCATTTTCAAGCTGTAAATGTGCATATTGAACTTTCATAGACCTTTTTCCCCCCTCCTTTTGACATAACAGTATAATGATATGAATATGCCAACTGCCCATCAACAGCTCTGTCATTATGTTCACTTCGATCACTCGCTTTTCTTCGCTCTAAAGAAAAGAACTTTTGTCTGCAAATTGTAGCTGTGAGTAAAACACAATTTCTGTATTTTTAGAGGGGCTGCTGTGAGCCACATTCATATTCAAACTGTTACTCACACCGCTTGATGATGAATGTTTTCTAAATGTACATTTCTCCAAGGATACAGGATAAGGTAAAAGTGGTAAGAGTTATAAAATACCTCTTATTGTGTCTGCCCATTTTCAGATTTGTGATTTCGCTTTATTTTGGAAGGACAGCAATGGTGGACATACTTGGGCATCTTCATTTTGGGGAAAATTGGAGACATAATGTACTTTTTGCTTCACTACATTTATTTGACAGCTATAGTCAAAACAACAAACAAAACAGCCATGTTTTGCCACCTTTCTTGTTTGCGACTACTCAAATGAGTAACTCCAAACTTCTACGATGATTTACTTTAAATAACTTTTCTTGCCCAAAGATACACAAGTGCCCAATTGTTATGATGGTGGCTTTTTGCTGTCTTCCTTCCTCGTGTTTCCTGTTGGTTCTCCACTGCCTTTTGTGTCTGTCTGTCTCTCTCTGTGTGTTGCTGGCCTCCCACCTCTTCCTCTCATCTCTTCACCTCACACCCTGTGGCTCATCAGTAAGAAGAACGGTTCAGCCTTCCAGACTCTGCCGAATAGTTTTGGCTACACTGTGGTAACTATGTACGGCCAGCTTTGTAAGCTCTGTTCTTTCCATCGAGTTTTTGCTAATCCTGCCTTCCTGCGCTTCAGGAATCAAGTCTGTCTCTTACCTGCCATGTCTAGTTCTGCCCCTCAGGTCACCTCCAGCCCCGCTGCCCTTAAATATCACTCTGCCAGTGTTTTCAATAACCTTTTTAAAACTGATTCTGGTCTCTGGTTGGTGTATGCAATTTGGGTTGCATTACAACACTATAATACAATTTCACAAAGATTAGAGAATTGATAAATTTTTAATACAAACTTGTGTCACAACCACCCAGATTTACCTTGTGACCCCGCCCCTAGTTTGGGGACAAGTGGACTTACAACTAACTCTTGACTTGTTAGTTGCTAGTTTTAGGTACACTTTGTTCATAATTGTGTACTTTTACTTAAGTAGGATTTTAAATAAAGAACTTTTGCTTGTAATTAAGTATATTTACATTGTGGCATTGGTACTGGTACAGACATAAAGCCATGCATTGGTGGTCTGATGAGAGCAACTGTACAAACATGTACAAATTAAGACTGTGCTGTTTGTGCTGACAGTTCAAATGTACTTTCTCACAATATTTTTTTTGATTTTCTTCTGTGTGCTTTTACTTTGGTGAAGGTTCCTCATTAACTGTAAATATGAAAACCCCAGAGCAATTACTTTGAAATCCCACTTTGCCAAAGATATTAGTTTAATGAGCACAGTCTATAAATTATATTCCATTAGGAGAAATCAAAGCCTTTTGCATGTTAAGTGAGGATAAAATAAAATTATTCTTTAAAATTAATTAATTAATTATTTGTTCACAAGACAGATACTAGCAAAAGACAACCTCTTACTGCAATGAATATCAAAGAGTTCATATGACTGATTTTTATTTTGCCTATGTTTGGTGGCTGAGATGAAAGAAGCTTTTCACTGGCAAAATTCAGCTCAACTTAAATGAATGAGTCAAATATTGACGATCATATTCATATCATTGCTTCCTCATCACAAATGTGCACTCACTCTTTCTTCTCTTGGATGTCAATATTCATTGCATGTGGTCGATCAAGTGGGAATACTGCTGCTCCCTGCATACAGAAACACAACTTTTCTCTCACAGACCCTCTGTTTTTCATTTATATCTTTAATCTCCTTCTGTCGGCTGCAACAGCATTTGGTGTGAAGGATTACCACGGCCAGCCTGTATTTCCTCAAACTTGAGTGGGAATGATAGAAATACAGCCTCAGATATACATCTGTTCACAATATATGGCTCCTCTCACCTTTTCCAGGGCCTCTTTCAGACTGGGGATAGGATGCTCCAGGGGGAGAGGCTCAGGGAATCGAGGACACATCATCTCCAATTTGGCATTGCGACCCATGCCTTCATCTGGGCGGAGGATTGGAAATGGTAAATGAGAAAAGAGGAAAAGAAAGAGGCAAGGAAGCACAGAGAGACAGCCTATTGTAATTCCCACTTGGTATTTGATAGAATAATGCATCAGCGGCACAAAAACTCACATAACGTTGAATAATTGGTTGGCTGGGATTCATTAATTCCCTATGGTGAACCTCATTGATCTAACAGGATACAATGACATCATGTATGATATACTGTACAAGGCACTGATCAAAAGAGGGAAACCTGGATGGATGAATGAGGATATTTCAATTTGTTTCATTGTAGCTCCAGGTCACCATTTACCTTTTCATTCTATATGACTGCTATACATGAAAAAATTGTTTTTTTTGAATATAAAAAGATCAGTCCACATCAAACACAAAATATGACTCAGAGCCTGTGGAGCTGTGTTTATTAATGTCACCTGATATGGCTTTACTCATGTGGAAATGACAAACCTGGGCTGTGTTTTAGCGAATTAAACATCTTAAAAAGCCTGATGAGGTGTCAACACATTTAAACTAAATTTAATGAACTAAAGCGACACTTGTACAGTTGGAAGGATGACATATTCTGACGGTGAGTTTAATGTTTTCCATTTTACAATAAAGAATATTTCACATCCTTTTACAGTACATTCTTTTCACAGATCAATCTTGAATGTTGTTTATATTCTTTCATTTTTAAAACACAACTTATACTGCCGAAACTGAAAATGATCAACTTGCCGTCAAGTTCCAGTTGTTTTAAATGACACAGTTTTTAGATCTTAAATTTATTGATGATATTGCTACCAATGCACACTCCCAGCAAGCAAAAGCAACTGTGGAGTAACACTTAAATCTCATAATCACAGGATAAAGATCATACAATTAATGTATGGTTTTGTCTCTTAATTACAAGATCTGTATCTTTTAATTATGAAAAAATAATCTAGTGATTATCAAAGTTGCTGTAGGAACTGAGAGTGTGGATTGCTGTAATGGTCAGATCAGATAAAAACGAGCATTGTTGCAAGTTAATGATTCAGTGTTGGATGTAATAAACAAGGACGACCCTACAGTAAATGGTTGCCAACTAACAAACACTAGTTTTTACCAGAATAATAAATGATAAACTGAGCTGTTAAGGTTCTAAGGCTGTGAAGGCTCTCAGTCGTCCAGGTCATCTTTCTTTGAGAAGTGAAAGATTTAACTCTTCTTAAAGAGTCTTTCAGAATCTCAAGTCAGTCACCACAAGTTCCAGTCGGCTTCTATGTGTGTAGGATTTAGTGACATCTAGCGGTGTAGTTTGCAGCCACCTTGTTTGGTTTGTTGTTATGGATCAGCAGTGTTTACTCTTACCTGGCAGAAGTTTTGGCAGCTGATATTGCCAGAAGAAGCATCCTGTCATCACCAGTGATAAAATGAGGAAGAACACCAAACCCAGCTGGGTCCACTTCACCTTCATCCTGCTGACTTTAGTGAATCCTTTGAATTTAACGGCAGCAGCAGGAGCACCCACGGCAGGAGTTGGCTTGAAAGCAAACAGATAGCAACACACGCTGGGTTAGCAATGAGTGTGTAAAATTGTTAAGTTGTACACTATTTGCAGGGCCTGACCTGACCATATTCTCCTCCATGTTATCTGTTGAGATGTGTCGTAAAAGAAGCAGAAATCCCTGTCAGCTTGTGATCACCAAGTGATCCCTGTTGCACTTAACAGTACTCACCACCTGATGCTTCACAGGTCAGAGCAGGATGGACTGGATTACCAATGACACAGAAATCTTCTTATCACTCAATGAACATCCTAAACATTTACTCAGAGTTACTTCGACTCTGTAAGTGATTCCAACATTCCAACGGCAGTGAATGCTGTTCCATGGAGGTTTTCCTGAGCAAAAGAAAGGCACAGACATAGACTCCCATCTCTGATTTCTCACTGACTGTGCTGTAATCCTGGCCCATCAGCACTCCCGTTCCTTACAATTCAATTTCCTCTCCTGCAGCCACAGGCTGTTGACATCATAATCCCCAGATTTACTCCACCAAAGCGGCCGGGGTAAATCTTAATCCCTAATCCCCGTGAATCAATTCACTTCAGTCCAGCTTCGCTTTAGCCCACCACCGAGCGGCATGAGCTGACAAAGATGGCACCCACTCAGCCCACACAAGACGAGATGGGGTGATAGGGTGCGCCCTTTAGCCACAGCATGAGCTGAAAAGGACAGTCACTTGGGTGTAACGAATTTGCATCAACTGGGTGACGGAATAACAAATTATTTAGGATGTTGAGAGGAATTTAGACCTCGGATGAGATGACCTGCCAGAAAACAGCTTCTTGCCTCTAACTACTGCAAGCTAACATAGAGAAAGCATAAAAATACAAGAGTCCAAGAGCATGTGATTGCAGATTTCTTTTTGTTAACTTTCAAATTTAGAAACCACCGCCACAACTTACATTTTCTCACATGACAATCAACGTTTAAGATATAAGCTGTGCCAGTATTACCAAGTGTGAGTCTGACTTTGATATTCAAGTGCAATGCCTATGGTTGCTAAGCCTGCTCGTCTTAACTCCTTATCTGAGAGTGGGCGGTAGGATTGGGTGATAAAATGATATGTATCATGAGATGAGAGAGATTTTCTGTTACACCAAGGTATTCATCCTTTTAATCTCCGGCTGGTCATTGCAGGCAAGACTTAAATAAAATAAAAACTCATCAAAAATGAATATTAAGATACAATATTTAAAAATAGTTCAATGCTCAGAATAAGAATTTGTTTTCAAGTTCCAACTTCTCCCTTCTTGTAGGAGCTACAGAGAACTGCAGACAAAAACAACCACACACAAGAACAACTTCTTTCACAGTCAAATCAGTCTTATAGTGTGAGTAACCCTGTAACACTAAGACATCTACTGTACTTTAAAGATGTTACATAAGGGTTAGGGTTAGGGTTATCATCCTTATCATTAAATATTCATCTAAACACTGTATATACTGTATATTGTTATATATACAATATATAAGATATATAAAAGTATATTTTATATTATAGATTCTTTTCTCTAGATTGCTTCATGAAGTCGTCACCTAGAATAATTTTTGTCTTGAAGGAGTTCACCCATGTGCTGAGCACTTGGTTGCTGCTTTTCCTCCACCACTGCAGTTTCAAATTATCCCAAATAATCTTAAATGTGTTTAGGTTCAGGTGATTGTAGAGCCCATTTCACCTAATGCAGCTCTCTTTCTTGGAGGTGTGTTTGGGGTCCCTGTCATGATGAAAAACAAATAATGGCCCTATTAAGCACAAACCTGATTTGATGGCATGTTGCTGCAGAAATGCCATGGTAGCCATGGTGGCTTTGAATAACTTTGAACAACTGTGCCCCCACACGATCACATCTCCTCCTCCATGCTTCAGGGTGGAAACCACACATGCAGATACCATCCATTTACCTTCTCTCTGCAGTCTCAAATTTGGACTCATCAGACAGTACCAGTACAAATTTCCTCATTCATGATGCTGATTGTTTTGTTTACACTTTTTTGGTTTTACGTAATTCTATATGTGTTATTTTAGACTGAATGACAAGAAGCATCCAAACGTTTGACCGGCACTGTAATTACATTGTAATTATTACACTGTAATTATTACATGAATCATTCATTCACTGTTCACTCTGCATCCGTGCACAGTTTTGTATTCTTTATTTTACCATTTACAGAAACAGTTTGACTTTCATGTAGACATTATATATATATATATATATATAGTTCATTTTGCTGTTTATATACAGCACTATTTTTCACCTACTTGTATGAACATGTATGTTATAGTTAAAAAAGATTTTTGCCCGTCTTTATTGTCCATTTCAGTTTCTATCTTCCTGAGAATTGTTCTTAAACCAGTGTGTAACATTGGAGTCAAACTGGAGTCACATTCCTTCCATGTGTATACCCTCTTCAGCATAAAGATGCTTGTGTTATGGTGATACGTTCACGAAAAAGTCAGATCATGTAGTTAAATATTCTTAAAATGACACCTACTTCTCTTCTCTCTTATGCAAAATCTATAAATATCTAAATACTGTTATCATTTCAAAAGTTTAACTGCTGGCTGAAGATGTCTATTGACTGAAAAGTCTAGTCTCAGTGTGTGAGATTGCGGGAGGCTTCAAGGTTCCTCATCACACAAGTGTAAGTTGCATATTAGAGCACAAACAGGTTTCAAACCAGATGTCACAAAATCCTGCTTGCATGCATATGTGTTAAACTCAGATTGCAGGTGAGCACAGAGGAACTAGAGACTGAAAACATATTTTCAGTTTAGGAGAACTCTACCGCCATGAGCAGCAGAGTTTAATTGCAAAACTGGTTTTACAGGATTTTTGTGTCAATGTGATGAAGTACCTTCATATTGTTAATTATGTTTTCTTTAAATGGCAGTTGAATTTCCATAAAATGTACAATCACAGTATCTATGACTATCATGATTTGAAATGATATTGAACCTGACAGATGTTCATATCTGTCAGGTCTGGTGGGTAGCTTACATAAACAGAAACATTAATCTTGGCAGTTAACAAAATTTCTATCCATCATTGGGAACATCCATGACTATCATTCCTTCACTCAGCTTAATGACAAGATATTAATGCCTTTTTCCACAGCTCAGTGATGTATTTTGATGATTATATAGGTGCAATATGATGGTGCAATGTGGGAAAAAGAAGTGTGAAAGCAGCTGATCCTGGTTGCATAACCTGTGATAGCTGAGGAGCATAACAGCTGGCCCATTACACCAGTCAGGACAAACACACACATACAGACACAAACATGCTACACACACATATACTGCTACTACTATTCTAATAAACATTTTTTGTGGGTTTGCTATTCATTTTCTGCATGTGTGTACGGTGGCTCCTTTTACCTGTGCTTGAACCCCATCCACTGAGGCCTCTCTGAGGACTTTACTCCCCGCCTTGCCCATGGTTTCACTGCACCAGCTGATATATGAAAAACAAAAAGAAGCAGTTACAGCTCCTGCACAAAATGTTTCCTGGCTTTGCTTTGTTACTGTAAGATGGAACGTTTTGTATCATAAAAACGTTGTTGCTGTCTGTACAGAACGTCCACAGATGTAGAAATGGAGCATTCGACCGACTATGACCAACATAGTGAACTCATAACCGGTAACTGTGATGAATGCCAACCTCAGGGTGGATTGCTCCTGCATGAAATGTTATTTTATTCCACCAAAGGCAGTGAGAATGCGCAGTCTCTCTCCTTAGAAATATATTCACTATATCCACCCTACACTAAATCTGTTTGAGGGAATTTTCTATGCTAGCATGCCAAATATGGGTTTTGTAAAGGGTCCATCATATGTGTTGAGGTCGCTGTAGTGACAGTATTAGGTGTTACCTCGAGTTGTGAAAGACTGACCAATTGGCAAATATGTTTTCTCGGCTTTTGATGATTTTTTTCTATATATTGCATGTGCATATTTTCTTCCATCTATGGTCAGCATATAGAATCTTGTTGACCAATAAAAAGATGTTTGTTACACCATGTATGTAGCTAATGCTAATAATGTTTTGACATTTTTAAGCCAAGAATAGATGACAAGCTTTGTGAAGAAGGCTCACAACCATGCACAAAAAAAATTTGTATATCCAACTTCGCTCACAATCCACATTAATCCATTTAAAATATTAAACAGTTCACTGTCCAATGTGTAAACATAAATTTTCATTTCTGGTGCTAAATGTGTCTCATACATTTTTTCATCCTTCTGAAAAAACTGAGGTTTGGACATACATGGTTTCAACAAATGCATAAGTAGGAGTCACATCAAGACAGCAAGTAGTTGTGTCGCAATGATGAGGGCATACATATGAGCCAGAGAGGACAGCTTCTTTTTAGCCTTGAAGCAGCATCACATCATGACAAGTGTACTGATAAAGCCTCTATTCTTCCTTTATTCTTTCATTCTATTCTCCTTGATCAAGCTTCAATAAACCTTTCAGCATAAAACATCTTGGACTATTGGGTCAAGCTGTCTGATGGTGAGCTGCCCCTTAACCACCTGTTGCTATATTTGGGTAAGTTCTTCGGTAAGACACTGGATGACTACCACACCTGTCACAGGTGGAGAAGGAGCGCAAGACCTGCTACATGTAGGGGCAAGCATCACACTGTGAGAAGACCTTGTGTATTGCTTTTAGGAGGACCCAAATGAAGGGGAGAAGCACATTAATCAGTGGATCACTCTCATATAAACAAAACTATTTGACTTACAGGCGAGCTGGGGTGGACTCAGTTGCCAGAGGAAAGATCATCAATTGTTGTGTGTACATTTAATTTTCTGATAGTATAATTTTATTCTTTTATTACACAGGAAGAACAATGCTAATGTTGACTTTTCCTAAACTTGAGATATTTCCCAGCAGGTACCCAATTTTTGTCTTCTTTCCACTAAAATTCCCAGTTGTTAGTCCCTTATTCCTCACAGTCTTTCTTCCACTGTGTCGATGTATCTACCACTGCGTTTTTTTTTGTTTGTTTGTTTATTTTATCAATACCTGAATCATAGAACGAAATTACATTTATTATAAAGTGTTAATGACTATGTTGACATGACATCAATCTGTACGTAGCTCAAATACAATGAAGAGTTTGCTTACAAAACTAACTGTTTAGATTATATTTTGAAAGAAGGGCAAATGGTTGATATTTCACAAGTTGATGACAAAATAATCAGTCTCCAGTCAATGAATTGGTACTGAACAGTTTGTTCAAAGTGTCAATATTATGAAACATGCTGGGTTACTGAACTTTACAAATCGGGTTTTAAGTTACAGTCATATTGTATATGCTTGTTGTACATTTTCCAAGTATGGAGAACTCTCTGTCTTTTCGTCATTCAGCTTTACTGTTTAAAGCTGGACACAGAGAGTTCACATGAAATTGCTCGCACCATCCTTGATAAATCTTGATAAAAGTGTGTTTAGGAACTGCAGGAAAAACGCCTTAATGTATAAATGGAAGTATGCTAGCATGCAAACCATGTCTCCTTAGAAACCTATTTAGTGACTAGAAGGACTTTCATTCAGCCTTCAAGCAGGAATAACAATAAGTGAGTCTAAAAATTATGATAAAATTACATTGATGGACAGTTAAGGACTTTCTTCCTTTGTCCAAAAGCACAAAAGACGAATAGCAGCAAATCACATTGGCCCTGTTTGAATAAAATAATGTTTCTTTATTCAATGGTGACATTGCTTGATGCATGTATTGGTGAATCAGAAGGTGTACTGAATGTTTATTTTTTCTTGCTGACATGACTTCTACTCATACTTTTCATACTATTCAGGTTTTCAAAGTAAAACTATAACTATAACTATAAGTAATAGAGTGGAATATTAATATTATCCTTTGCAAAGAGATGCAAAAGTTGTGTGTAATCTGACATGTCTAAGACTCCAAGCCAATTCAAATTCCATCAAATATTCGGCACCAAGCTTAAACATGACTTGAAATTTCAGTATTTATTCAGTGTGTCGGGGCTAATGAGCTAAAGTTAGCTACTGCTTACAGAGCAGCTTCTGAAGTGCTGACCAGGCTGCATCAAATCAGCACAGTCATTAGCTTGCTATTGGAAGTGATTGTCCTGTAGCTTGATGTCTATCAAGCACACTGGAGAAAGCATTTTTATGGGACATTAAACAATTTAATGGGATGTATGAAGAAGGTAAGTTATATAAGTGGTTTGTTTTCACTGCCTGCATGAAGGCAAGAGGTTTTGATTAGCTGAAATGCAAATCAAGGTTGAACCAAGTCAAATTTCGAATTGCATCTAATTTGGTTTGACAGAAATTGAACATGATGCTGGTTACTTGTTGGAATTTAATTCAGTTTCATTCACTAAGGTTGGATCTAATGAACCAAAACATTAATCTTCTTCTTCTAGCTACAATTTACACTGGGACACGCATGCTTCGATCTATGAATAGGCAACATCAAGTGTAAATTATCTAGAGCTTCAGCTTGTATGTTCTGTAGTTAGGTGTTAGCAACTCCCACAAGCCAAACATTGCCAAACTTCACATTCTGCAATTGCAAAGTGGTGACTTGAAAAAGAAGCTCTGTAAAAATGTTTAGGATTATTACTCCTTAGAACCAAAGCTGTTCACATGTTGTTGAAAAGTGTGAGATAGAGAGGATTTGAGTTTGTCCAAGACAGCGACTACTATGTAATGACAACTGTCCAGTCTGCAAGTGGAGTTATCACACGTAACTCAGGGTGTACAGATGAACTGACTGGATGTTCTTCTCCTAAAAACAATACCAAGCAACTAACTCTAACTGCAGTGGAATTTGTGGCTATTCAGATGGTAGAGCTGATTAGAGCCCAGTAAAGTTGATTTTGTAGTTATGTTTGAATCTCTCAAAGGTCTACACATTTGTTTATATCTTGACCACCCCAATATGGTGACCGCACAGACACATGTCAAATTGCAAATGAGGTATGCTTCAATATCTCTGACCGCAGTGCGCTAAATGCTAACTTCAGTTATTACAACTCTTCTAAGTGCTTCCACTACACAGTAGCGTAGCAGTAGCCAGGTTTATGCATTAAATATAAAGACAATTTGAAAATGAATGCAGTCATTTTGAGTTTATTAGTACTATTGCATAAATCTTATTACATGTTCATACTATAAGTTAACAATTTACCTAGACGACTGCAGGTTAGTGCATTTTGTTTGAACTTGAAAGATCCTGCCAACAAAACTACAATTTATTTTACTATATTAAACTAGATGTACACATAAAATGTTGTGTTGAACACACCAAAGACAGTGAGGTTGAACGAGTAAATACGTTATTTGAATAAGTTGATGACAAGATACAGAGTTAAAGTTCACACCACAAGTACTTTAAGTATTTACTAACTAATAAATGTATGTAAATATATTAAATGTAAATTTATTAATCAATATTCTTAGGTAACAGAGTCACTGGACTGACTTGTTGTTGATGCATCATATGTTTATTCTAATACATTGTACATCATGAGTAGGAATTTTTAGCATAATCGTGTAATTATATAAGTCGTCGACTGCCTTATATTTTATTCTCTTCATTTCCTTTGCTCTATACTTGATCTGTGCTGTCTGCTGTAGTGAAGCGAATTCTGTCAGAGATCATTAAAATTTCATTTCATCAATGAATCTAAAATCATAAATCATAATCCATCAGCTTTCTTACTCTCAGGGCCACTTGTCATTTTAAGATAATAAATTCATATAGTCTTTGCGTGCTACAGGAAATGTAGATATCATTCTGTAATAAATACTTGTTACAGTAAAGCGATGGGTGGTTTTCTGTGATGAGAGAATTTGCTTTACTCACATTTTATGCGATTTTTATAGATTTTTAAGTGCCTCAAATGACATCACACTGTGAGGTTTCTATCTAAAGGATTATCGAGTTTAAAGAGTGCACAGTGCATTAGTACAATATTCACTCGTACATTTTCTGGGTTTAATTATGGAGTTACAAATGATTTTTATGTTTGTTAGCTTCACTTCTCCTAAAGGCAGATATTCAGTACATTTTCTTATCATGTCATATCAGACTATAATAAAGCTAATTAGTCTGTCACCCCAAATAACCTCCAAACCTCTTTCAACAAATCAAAATCCAAAGTTACTTTATCTCTAAAATATGCATTCTTAGCATTGAAGATGAGATTCTCTGATGAACATGAGTTATGTAGTGATGAACAGCAAAGTATTTATTATTATTTCAATATAATCGTCACTGTCAGACCAGTTTTTCCTAAAAGTTAAGCACTAATAAATATGTAACAATAAACTGCAGTCTTAAATGATTGATTTTGGTGATTTTATTGATCGTTTTTTTAATTGATTCAGCTTTTGGAGATTGAAAATTGAAATAGATGTTTTGTTATTTTGATCCATTTACAATGGTCATATTTCTAATGTTATGAAAAAGCAGATCATCTGTAAATGAAGTGATGGACCACACACACAAAACATCTTGCATCAAGGCTGTGCAAAAAAAAAAAAAAACATGTTACACAAGCTGTAATGAATGAATGAAGTACCTCTTTTCGATGCCATGAGAGATTGATATATTCCTTGTAGACTTACCTCAGCTTCAGAATCTCAGAGTGCTTTTCCCTCCTCTTTGTCAAAACACTATGACAAAAATATTCAGCTTTTGTTCAGTCTGGGTTTGGGAGCTCGAAGCGGGAACCCGACAGATGTTAGTATCATAGTTATGGCTAAATCCTGCTTGTATCAAACCCAGCATTCTGGATTATCCATCACGGCCAATGGCCACATCTGCCACGGGACAAAAATGGGTGCCCTGTCAGTGTGTGCGGCGTGTGTTGTGTGTGTGTTTGTGAGTTGTTGTTGAGGGTTTTTTTTTTTTTTTTTTTTTTTAATATATTTGCAAAGCATGTGATTTTGGGAGGACAGATTCAATGAACAAAACAAAAAGCCAACTGGTGGTGCAAAGGGAAGGATTAGACAGGTTTGATATCCTCTAATATGATGATGAAAAATGAAAATGTGTAAAATTAACACTAAAAATGTGTTCAAATGTCTAGTAAAACAGTGTATACACATAAATTGGCAAAAGCTAAACTTAAACAAGACCTCTCTCCCCTGACTCTAGCTCTGTTGTGGATTTACAGAGGATGTCTGACCTATTTATCTCGAAGGTTCTCATTTCGTGTTGAATAGGAACATGGAAAACATCTACTTGTGGGTCAGATGCATTTTAATACAAACTGAAGAACAGATAAGAGCTCAGAGCGGGTTTGTTGTCCGTGACAACAGTAATACAAAAAGTGGATGACTAACAGTACTGCTGTACTGCATGAATGAGCATAATACTCTGGATTTACGTCTTAAAAATGATAAAATGTTCTTGGGTGCTTACAGAACAGCTGAAATTGTGAGGGAATAAATATGTAGGCAGCTCACTTGTAGGCAGCTCACTTGAGTGTGCTTACTGAGATATGAGATAGGTGTTCACTTTAACATGAGTGTTACACAATTCCCTCTGTCACACTAATACGTTATCTGAAGGATGGATACTGCATGTTGTTGATCACAAAGGACTTCTGGCTCTATATCAGAAAATATTTTAGTGGCAAAAAAAAATCAGGTTGTACTGTGATGTCATGTCAGCCTCTCTACAGCCACAGTCCCACTTCCCAGGCCACTGCACTTCTATAGATGTTTGCAGTCATTGTTACTATCCTGTCCCAGGCATCTGACTCCCACCTGCTCATCTGTCTCATTTTGCAATCATCCAGTTAGATACCAGGCTCTTTTTCCTTCATGGCCAAATTGTCAGTGTTGCTTTGTACCTTTTGCTTTCCAGCTTCTCTGAACCTGTGCCTGTACTTTTACTGTACTTGCCCCACTACTGTTTCCTGTACATTATTGTTTACGTCTGTTCGCGTCATCTAACATTCATATACTATTAAAATCAGTCAACTGGTTGCATTTGGATCATTTTCCTTGCTGCCTCTTATACACCCCAAGACACCTACTTAATTTATGAATTCTAGTGCTTATAAACTGGGTTAATGTGGTTCTTAAAAGGGTTCCTGTTTTATTCACTCCAGCCACACAGTGTGTGCATACATTTCATTATTCCTTGTTCAAAGCGTAACATGTCAATTCATCCCTTAAACATCAAATACTGTCCTAAAATCCACTGTATGCCTTTCCTTTCCATCTGCCATCTACTTTCTGGCCTGTATTTGCTAAATCATTTAATTAATTCTACCATTAGTAAATGCTATATATATAAAGTATGATTACATCCATGCTTCCCATCATTACTGTAACTGACATCAGTAATCCTCAGACTTTAGCATTAACAAACTAACACTACTACAAATGGAAAATCCAATCCTGTGTTTGCCACAGGACATGGGTCATGTGCATTATTACAATGCTTAATACTTTATTTGACCTGTGTTGTGTTATACAAGAAATGTATGTGAAGAGTCAGGTTGCTATTCACACAAACTCTGGATTAATGTTGCTTTACACTAATAATAAAAACAATAATGAAGCTCATTCTTATAGCTCTTTTCTAAACCAATGTTACAAAGTGCCTTACACACAATAAACAATAGAAGCAAGGACACAGGATTAAAATAATCCCTATAAAATCATTTTAGAGTACAAGCATAATTTTATGTATTTTTGATTAAAGAGTACATCAGAGAAGGGGAGTGTGTGAGAAGAGATCATTCAGAAAAAAAATCATGATATCAGAAGGGGCAAGAGAGAGATGCCATTGGGAGAGAAATACATTGATACATATTTGCTAAAGGGGATATGATTTTTTAGTGTTGCATGAAGTAACTATTAAAGTTAGACTTGTTTTGTTAATGTATATAGATTTTGTTAATATAATATTATATTACACGTATAATCTTGTTTATGGTGTCCCATATTTGAATTGAATTGAATCTGTTGCTGTTTACTGAAAAAAAGTTGAATTGGCAGAAACTCTCTGCAACTGTGAATCCACACACAGAGTGGAGGCTAAAAATAACAGTTTAAAGAGTCTGGTTTAAAAGACTGAAGACTGACTGCTTTGAACAGGTTGTACTGGTCTCAAGTGGACAATGCGATTACTACAACTTCTATAGTGTAAGTCTTGTTTACGGTGTCTCATGTGTTTTGATTTATATGACAGCACTATGATTGAATTTGTTGTTGCTTTGTATGTAATTCTTTTCCAAGAAAAGGTGTTGGCAAAACTGTATACACCGTCTTGGAAAAGTTGTCAGTGTGTTTGCTCTCTGCAGCTTTATTACAGTATAAAGGGTTTGGTTTAAAAGACTGACAGACATTGTGGCCTGCTTTGACCAGGTTGTACTGGTCTCTAGTGGACAATGTGCATACTACAACCTTTTCTTACCATTGCTGTGTAGACAAGCTTCAATAGTACAAGCATGTAAATATAGCATGTAAAGCATGTACATATAAATTATAAAAACAGAAAAGTAGAAAAGATATTGTGGTCTGATATCTTTGGAATATCCTGTCCTTAAAGATGTGAGAAGATGACTGGGGTGAACTTTAACTAGTGAAGTTTAATTTATTTGAAATAGCTCATGCTTTGCATAGACTGATTGATTCAGGGTCTCTTTGGGCTGTCAGAGTCTACTGTCTATGAGCTCAGTGCCTCTGGTTTCATATGAAGTGAATTAATTTAAATTTGGACTTGGGGGGGGACTTGGAAAATGGGGTATTACCATGCAGGTTTAGACCCTGCTCACAGCGATCAAAGCTTGCATTCTTGAGGAAATTAAATGTTTCAGACAATAGTAGTTCTGTGCTGTTGACAATAAGGATAATAATTTAGTAAGATTTTCTCATTATGTTTGGAATCCCCCTCTGAAACCAAACAGTTTGGGGGTGGTTCAGAACGCCCTATGAGTTGACGCATCTCCACACTGGTGTCCAAAGTCTTGACTTGGTGTTGTACTGTCATTTAAAACAAACTATGTTTAGCTGTAATACTGGATACCTATAAAACACTTATAAATTAAAAACAACTGACTGAGAGTTTGTGGCGTGTCGATCAAAATACTTCGTGGTACAGAAAAAAATACTAATTAATTTACAGTTTATGTTGGATTTTATTTTATACGCTGCATAGATTTTCTTGTGCATTGAGAATGTGCAAGCAGTGCGTGATTGTGCAAGCGCGCAGCTTAGAGGGAACATTGGCTTTTGTCAAAGGCTGTGATGGCCGAGTGGTTAAGGCATTGGACTTGAAATCCAATGGGTTCAATCCCTGCTCACAGCAATCAGAGCTAGAATGTTTGCTGTTGTGACTCTGACTGCTGTAGAATCCCCCTCTAAAACCAAACAGTTGTGGTTTGACGATCAGTTTGGGGTGGTTCAAACCCTGCTTACAGCATTTGAAGCTTGAATGCTTGGGCCAATTGAATGGTTCTAACAACAGTTGTCCTTGGTGCTATTGTGACTACTACTTCAAGGATCATTGGTAAGACTGACTTAATGTTTTTGGAATCCCCCTCTAAACCCAAGCGCTTGTGGTTGGATAGTCAGTTTGTTGTGGTTCCAGATACCTTATGAGTTGACACGTCTCCACATTGGTGTCCAAAGTCTTGACTTGACCTTGTACTGTCATTTAAATCAAACTATGTTTAGTGTGAGCTCCATTTTATAACTTGCTGATCAATTTTCATACGTTGTGAGCATGAAAGTTCAGTGTTACAGTTTATGGGTGGCATTACTGGATACCGCTGACTTAGAGTTTAGAGGTATGATATCAAAATACGCCCACCTTCACCAAAAGCTGTGATGGCTGCTGGAGTGGTTGGCGCGCTTGACTTCCAAATCCACTGTATTCTCACAAGCAGGTTCTCAAAACTCCTGCTCACAGCGCTCAAGGCTTTCGAAATGCTTGTTGAAATTGAACGCTTCTGACAGCAGTTACCTCTGCAGCTGTTGTGACTCCTTGAGACAAGGCTCATTAATTGTGAAGCATGACTTGATGTGTCTTTGGAATCCTCATCTAAAAACCAAACAGTTGTGGTTTGGCGATCAGTTTAGTGGTTCAAACCCCGCTTACAGCGCTTTGAGATGCTTGGGCAACTGAATGTTTCTAACAACAGTTGTCCTTGGTGCTGTTGCGACTACTACTTCAAGGATCATTGGTAAGACTGACTTAGTGTTTTATGACTCGCTGATTAATTCATATGGTGTGAGCATGAAAGTTCAATGTTAGAGCTAAGTAATGCTGGATACTGCTGACCTAGGAGTTCAGGTGGCTTATCAGAATACGCCCACTTTTTACCAAAAGCTGTGATGGTCAGAGTGGTTAAGGCGCTTGACTTGAAATCCAATGGGGTGTCCCCGCTACAGGTTCAAACCCTGCCTGGCTGGCCACAAAGCTACAAATGTGCGGAAATTAAATGTTTCTTACAACACTTGTCCTCTGTGCTGTTGTGACTCCTTGAGACAAGGCTCACACTGTGAAGCATGACTTGATGTCTTTGAATCCTCTCTAAAACCAAACAGTTGTGTGGTTTGACACGATGGGTGGTTCAAACTCTGCTCACAGCATTTGAATGCTTGGGGCAATTGAATGGTTCTAATAACAGTTGTCCTTGGTGCGTTGTGACTACTACTCATGATCATTGGTAAGACTGACTTAGTGTTTATTGGAATCCCCCTCTAAAACCAAACACTTGTGGTTGGATAGTCGGTTTGGTGTGGTTCCGGATACCTTATGAGTTGACACATCTCCACATTGGTGTCCAAAGTCTTGACTTGACCTTGTACTGTCATTTCTAAATCAAACTATGTTTAGTGTGAGCTCCATTTTATGACTCGCTGATTAATTCATACGTTGTGAGCCTGAAAGTTCAGTGTTACAGCTATAATACTGGATACTGTGGACTTAGAGTTTAGAGTCTGGCGATCAAAATACATCCACCTTTCACCAAAAGCCGTGATGGCCGGTGGTTAAGGCGCTGGTCTTGAAATCCAATGGTATCCTCGCCGCAGGTTCAAACTCCTGCTGACAGTGATCAAAGCAAAATGCTTGTTGAGATCGTAACGCTTTCTGGATAACAGTTGTCTCTGTGTTGTTGTGACTACTTGAGACAAGGCTCATTAATTGTGAAGCACATGGCTTGATGTCTTGAATCCCCAAAACCAAACAGTTGTGGGAGCCTAGTGGTTCAAACCTCTGCTCACAGCGTTTGAAGTTTGAATACTTGGGGGCAAATTGTGGTTCTAACAACAGCTGTCCTCGTGCTGTTGTGACTACTACTTCAAGGGTCAATGTAAGACTGACTTATGTTTTTGGAATCCACACTCTGTGTTGGTTATTAGTCTGGTGTGGTCTCGGATACTCATGAGTTGACATGAACTTCCACATTGGTGTCCAAAGTCTTGACTTGACCTTGTACTGTCATTTAAATCAAACTATGTTTAGTGTGAGCTCCATTTTATGACTCATTGATTAATTCATACGTTGTGAGCCTGAAACAGTGTTGTTTATAATACTGATACTGTGGACTCAGAGTTTAGAGTCTGGCGACAAAATACATCCACCTTTCACCAAAAGCTGTGATGGCCGAAAAGTGGTTAAGGCGTTGGACTTGAAATCCAATGGTGATCCCCGCGCAGGTTCAAGCCCCTGCTCACAGCTTATCAAAGCAAAAATGCTTGTTGAAATTGAATGTTTCTTGACAACAGTTGTCCTTCAGCGTTGTGACTTTTGAGACAAGGCTCATTAATTGTGAAGCATGGCTTGATGTCTTTAGAATCTCTCTAAAACCAAACAGTTGTGGTTTACGTGGTTCAAACACTGCTCTCACAGCGCTTGAAGCTTGAATGCTTGGGGCAGTTGAATCGTTTCTAACAACAGTTGTCCTTGGTGCTGTCAGACTATATTTACTTCAAGGGTCAATGGTAAGACTGGCTTAGCTTTTTGCAATCCACACTTGTGGTTGGATAGTCGGTTTGGTGTGGTTCGATACCTTAAGTGAGTTGACACGCCTACATTGGTGTCCAAAGTCTTGGACTTGACCTTGTACTGTCATTTAAAGCAAACTATGTTTAGTGTGAGCTCCATTTTATGACTCGCTGATTAATTCATACGGTGTGAGCATGAAAGTTCAATGTTACAGGTATAATACTGGATACTGTTGACCTAGAGTTTAGGGTGTGGCGATCAAAATACATCTACCTTTCACCAAAAGCTGTGATGGCCGAGTGGTTAAGGCGTTGGACTCGAAATCCAATGGGGTATCCCCGCGCAGGTTCAAACCCTGCTCACAGCGATTGAAGCTTGAATGCTTGTGTAAGTTGAATGTTTCTGCCAACAGTTGTCCTCTGTGCTGTTGTGACTCCTTGAGAGAAGAGTTTTCAATTTGTAAGACTAACTCACTGTCTTCGAAATCCCCCTCTAAAACAGTTGTAGTTTCTTTTGCTTCAGTTCTTCATGTCTCCACACTGGTATCCAGTGTCTTGATTTGGCTTTGTGCTGTTATCTAAAACCAAGTATATTTAGTGTGGGCTCCATTTTATGATTTTATGCTGATTAATCTATACAGTGTGAGCATGAAAGTTCGAGGTTACAGGCGTAATACTGGAAACTGTTGACTACTTTATTGATCCTCAAAGGGAAATTATTTCTTTTAAATCAAAATACATATAGATTTGAATAAAAGCTGTGATGGCATTTGGACAGGATCAGACACTGCAGACAGATGTAGCAGGGTTGTGTGGTAGTGGGGGGCTTAGATGAGCTTAGGTGGGTTGGTGGGGCATGTCTATATGTGCTTCATGTAACTGCTATGAAACAATTAGGAAATAACTTTTTATTTCACATGTATAGACACTCTCACGGCAACCCCCACCTATGCTACTTCATGATTTGGCACATCTCCACACTAGTGTCCAAAGTCTTGACTTGGCCTTGTACTGTCATTTAAATCCACTGTATTTAGTGTGAGCTCCGTTTTATGACTCGCTAAATAATCCATACGGTGTGAGCATAAAACTTTGAGGTTACAGCTATAATACTGGATACTGTTGACTTAGAGTGTAGGGTAGAGCGTAGGGTGTGGCAATCAAAATACATACCGCTTTGACCCCAAGCTGTGATGGCCTAGTGGTTAAGGCGTTGGACTTGAAATTCAATGGGGTATCTCCATGTAGATTCAAGCTCTGCTCACAGTGATTGATGCTTGAATGCTTGGGGAAAGTTAATCTTTAGTCGTCCTTGGCGCTTTTGTGACAAACCATAACAAGGATCATCAGGATTGCTAAGATTGCTATTTGGAGTCCCCCCTCCAAAACCAAACAGCTGTAGTTTGTCTTAAGGAGTCACAACAGCACAGAGGACAGCTGTTGTCAGAAACATTTAGTTTCAACAAGCATTTCAGCTTTGATCGCTGTGAGCAGGGTTTGAACCTGCGCGGGATACCCCATTGGATTTCAAGTCCAACGCCTGAACCACTCAGCCATCACAGCCTGTATACATTTTGATCGCCACACCCTAAACTCTAAGTCAACAGTATCCAGTATTATAGGTGTACCCTCGAACTTTCATGCTCATACCGTATGGATTAATCAGCGAGTCATAAATTGGAGGGGGGGTAGCATAGGTGGGGGTTGCTGTGGGAGTGTCTGTGAAATAAAAAGTTATTTCCTAATTGTTTCACAGCGGTTACATGAAGCACATATAGACATGCCCCACCAACCCACCCATCTATCTACTGCCACACCCTAAACTCTCCCCCCTCCAAAACCAAACAGCTGTAGCTTGTCTTAAGCAGTACATTTACATGCAGCAAGAAATTCGAATTTCTGATCGTATCGGACTTAGTTCGGACTTTTTAAAGTGCTTGTAAACACCTTAGTCCGATCTAGTTTGGACCTATTTCGGACCACATCGGACATCTCAGAATCGGATAAGAACACCTAGATAATTCATTCATAGATATTTAACGCCATGTATACTCAGCAATCGGATCTGAAGCGGATTTTGCGTTCTGCGCATGCGCGATATTT
Organism: Protonibea diacanthus; assembly: GCA_028641955.1. Classification (NCBI taxonomy): domain Eukaryota; kingdom Metazoa; phylum Chordata; class Actinopteri; family Sciaenidae; genus Protonibea; species Protonibea diacanthus. The sequence continues at coordinate 16,528,573 of CM053978.1, forward strand.
TCCACTGGGGCTTTCACCCGGAAGCCAAAAGATCCGTTGTTCTTTTTATGCATTATTAGGACGAATATAATACACGAAAAGTGCGTACTTTTTGTGTATTATATTCGTCCTAATAATGCATAATAATAATGCTCTTTGTTGAGAGGGTTACAGCAACACCTAGCGTAACGGAGTCAGCCATGCTCCGGCCGTTTATCCCATTCTCTGAACGGCATGTATACTCAGACAAGTGATCCGGTCTTATGCATGTCATTATCTGATACGATCAGAAATTCGAATTTCTTGCTGCATGTAAACGTACTGAAGGAGTAACAACAGCACAGAGGACAACTGTTGTCAGAAACATTTAATGTCAACAAGCATTTTAGCTATAACCTCGAACTTTCATGCTCGTACTGTATCGATTAATCAGTGAGTCATAAAATGGAGCTCACACTAAACATAGTTGAGTGTGCCTGAAAGCACACACTATATTCTATCCACCGCGCTTATTCTTCCATTTCTTCTTATTATTCTTACGCCCATTTTTTGGTTCGCTTCTCCTCCCAGAGTTTTTGTCGCACATACACAAACAAGGTGTCAAAAGAACCAGCTCAGCCGGGAACCAATTGCTATGTATTTTCTAAACGTTTCACCAAACAGTTTTGCCAAAAAATGCCAAAAATCACGCCAAAAAAAATGTATATTGTGAGAATTTTGCGAGAATTTTCGAGAGCTACAGTGAGTGATGTCATCGCTAGAGTGGAGAGGGAGAGAAAAATGTGTCGAAAAATGAATTTGTAAACTGCCATTGTGGCCGCAAATGTCAAGCTACAGAAATCATTTCTAGCTAGAAACATAGGAAAATTTGTTGTCTCACTCATATTCACTGTCACAAAGCTGTTAGTGTTATAGTTTTGGCGGGAGACGCAAAGATGCGGCAGCAACATCCATCTCCTGCCCAGAGTACTCCCATGTTAATTCGAGAGGAGAAATTTCCAGAAGACCACACACGCACAAATACACACAGACAAACATACACACACACAAGACAAAAGGCTTTCAAAATAAGAGTCCCTTCAAAATAAAAGACTCTGTAAAACTCTCATTAACAGACACAAGCCCACACACGCACAAACACAAACACACACACAGATAAGACAAAAGTCTTTCAAAATAAGAGTCCCTCCAAAATAAAAGAGTTTGTAAAACTCTCTCATTAACAGACACAAGACCATACACACATGCACAAACACGCTGACAGCTATTTAATGCATGGAGGCGACGGGGCCAGAGTCAGGCACACTCAAAATTTCTTTAGAAATTTGGATTTAAAAGACAGTACAAGGCCAAGTCAAGACTTTGGACACCAATGTGGAGACGTGTCAACTCATGAGGTAACCTGAACCGACCCAAATTGAGTGTCAAACCACAACTGTTTGGTTTTAGAGGGGGATTCCAAAGACACCGAGCCATTCTTCCCAATTGATGATCCTTGTCTCAAGGAGTCACAACAGCACAGAGGTCAGAAACCCCATTGGATTTCAAGTCCAACGCCTTAACCACTCTGCCATCACTCCTTTTGGTCAAATATCTGTCTGTCTGTGTACTGCCACACCCTAAACTCTAAGTCAACAGTATCCAGTATTACAACTGTAACCTCGAACTTTCACGCTCACATTATATAGATTAATCAGCATAAAATCAAAATCAAGAATAAAATCATAAAATGGAGCTCATACTAAATATACTTGGTTTTAGATAACAGTACAAAGCCAAATCAAGACTTTGGACACCAGTGTAGAGACATTAAGAACTGAAGCAACCCAAACTACAACTGTTTGGTTTTAGAGGGGGATTTCAAACACAATGAGTCAGTCTTAGAAACTCTTCTCTCAAGGAGTCACATCTGTTGCCAGAGACATTCATTTTCTACAAGTATTCAAGCTCCAATCGCTGTGAGCAGGGTTTGAACCTGCGCGGGGATACCCCATTGGATTTCGAGTCCAACGCCTTAACCACTCGGCCATCACAGCTTTCTGCATGCGTTCAGCAATCTATCTACTGCCACACTGTATATATTGAACGCAGGTTCAAACCCTGTTCACAGCGATCAACACTAGAATGCTGTGCTGTTGTGACACCTTGAGACAAGGCTCATCAATTAGGAAGAATGACTCGATGTCTTCAGAATCCCCCTCTAAAACCAAACAGATGGTTTGACGGTCTGTTTGCGGTGCTTCAGGATACCTCATGAGTTGACACATCAACACACTGGTGTCCAAAGTCTTGACTTGGCCTTGTACTGTCATTTAAAACTAATTATGTTTAGTGTGAGCTCCACTTTATGACTCGCTGATTAATCCATACGGTGTGAGCATGAAAGTTCGAGGTTACAGCTATAATACTGGATACTGTTGACTCCTGAATCCAAACACATCCTAATGAGTCCTAATTCATTCCTAAGGAGTCCTAACAATTGGAACACAAGTCCTAACACTTTCCTAACAATTCCAACAATTCCTAACAGTTTACCTACCAGGACCCAACGATCACATGAAAAAATGAGGTAAAAGGGCCAATAGGGAAAGATGTGGCCAAAGGTAATGCCCCCTTTGACAGCGGAGCAAAAAAGACAGATACCCTGATGTTGTATTAAGCTGCGGCAGGACAACAACAGAAGAAAATCTGGCGTGTACTAATTACTATACGGACATTCATGAATTTTGTTATATTTATATATATTTATATTTTGTGTAGACAGAAGACCTTGCCAGGGCTGTGGGGGGCTTTGAGGAAATGGAGTCGCTCTGCACCTGGTCACCAAGCAGCTGAAAGGTGAGCTGTCATATAGTGGCTACACACATTAAGTTACATGACTCACCCCTGTATCATGATTATCATTAATTACATGTTACACTTAAGAAATCACAATGGTATATGTGTCCTTACACCTCTTTAGTAAGAGATTCAGATAAGCAAACTGGCATGGTCAAATTTTGAAGTATATTATGATGAATTCACTGCCTCGCCAGTCATACTGTCTTTGGTCAATATTTATTATGTCTTCTTTTTCCTCCACACACTATTCATGGCCCATGGCCAGGCTGCACAGAGACCTGATACTAACAGAATTTCAGAGTGTTTGCCTCAGGCTTTTTAAGGAGTTTCACCAGTCAAGAAATAGGCCCAAAGACTGCAAGGGTACAACCTCGCCCATATCACAGTCTATTGTACAGTCACATTAAGCAACTGCTTGAAAACAGCTGGGTAATACAGGACCAAACCAATCTGGTCCTTGTTACCATTAACAAAACTACAGCTTCTTCTTGGTAAGATATATTTTTGGCTTCAAAAATTCACTTTAACATTAAAACTGTATACTGTTTACATATTTGCCTGCCTGTTGATGTATATATAGATGCGTCTGTGCCTTTGTATCTTGTTTGAGAGAAAGTGATGCTGAAATGGTCTTCCAGGAACAATAAAAATTGATTTGATGATCAAAAGTTGACTTGTCAGTTTGTTAGTTCTGTGAAAGCTAAATAAGTTTTTTTATGGGGAAAGGTTAAAACTGAGTCAAAAGAAACTACTGTGTTGAAAAATGACAGTTTTATTGGTATATGAATATGCATGGTATCCCTCCTTTTTACTTCTCTCTTCCCTGTCTTTCCTTCTTTCTCCTTCTTTCCCTCACCCTAGCTGGTACTATAATAGAATAAGTTTGGGAAGAACACTTTCTTCTTCACAAATTAAGTATTAATTTATATTTTTACTTATAGTTTCATTATCAGATCATTGTGTCAAACAATGTGCTTTTCATTAAATATTCTTAGAGGATAAGAGGACAGTTCCTCCAATGACAGATCTGCTGTGAAAAAGCAAGACGTTTATGCTACTGTAAAACATTCTGTCAATTCATTAATAAAATCCTAATATATGCTGACACATCTTTACCACTAGATGGCATTAGTGCTCCACTCAGATTTTTTTCCATATCGCCTCCAAAGCAGTTGTCTGCCCCTTGTCTAAGCAACTCAGTACAGATCAAATCTGAAGAGTTGTGAGTGACTTAATATCTTGGACTGGCTTACGCTGACGAGAAAATAAAAGTATACCATCACAGAAAACTTGTGTGATGAATTATCATGACTGTATTATAAATACGCTGGTAATCTCCCATTGTGTACTGTTAGCTGTGATGTATTTTCCAGCAGAGAGGAAAACACTATTACAGTAAAGAGCACTGGTGGCTTGTGTTGCATCTTGGCCTCCCAACCTCTTTTTTGATATTTTTGTGCCAAGTCTCTGCAGTCTTGCCAACAGTTGCCACCAACACAAAACCCACAAGACTTTCCATCCCTGATACAAAATTGCAATCAAGTCGAGTCCCTGGGGGAAAAAACCGGGGTGCAGCGTCTTGGTTTGCGATGTTCTCTGAATGGCAACAATCTGTTGTGCTGCCTGCCAGAATGTCAAGCCAAGAGCATTAGAGAGGGAAAAGTGGAAAATTAACCGGTACCAATTGCCAGAATGCTCATGTGACGGCAACACATGGGAGTAACGATGAAGAGGAACATTCCAGAAAATGCACTGACATGTGACACTCAATTACAGTATCGCACAGATCCTCAGTGTTTTTCTTCTTGACTTTTCTTGGAACCCTACAAACTATGTAAACTATCCACTCAGCACACTGAAGGTCAGATAGGATGATAAAACAATTACACTGAGTTTTAGGGCTGTTATTAAGAGGGGGGAAATACCCAGAAGCTTTTGAAAACTTGAAAAAACAAACAAACAAACAAAAAAAACAACTCAATTTCAAAGACATTTCTAAACAACATTTTTGGACAAATGATCCACAATCAGACAGAGAGAAATCCACTATAGAGGAGCCAGAGATAAGCAATTTTCCTGACAGCAGTAGCCTCATTAGACCAAAATGCAATGCAGCCTTTGTGGATCATTCGCTCTCTTAGTCTCTCTCAGTCAACTAGAAACGCCACTGCCAGCTTGCTCTTACCACTACTGTACTGTCACAAACAAGCTCAAAGAAGGACAAGAGGGGTGACGACATAAATAATAATTATTATCATTATTATTAATATTATAGAGGGCTGGAGCCAGGGGAAGTGGTGTAGCAAACATTCAGACTGCTGGCTCTTCCTGATGACACCATCTCCATAGCAAAATCCACAGCTGTACAATCAGATTAATATGAGGAGGGAAAAGAATATTACAATATCTTTTACGACACACTAAGAATTTATGATTACTTGTCATGGCTAAATATTTAATATATTACCTCTGGTTGATATGTAACACTGTAAGAATATCTACTGGAGCATTTCTTTTCAAGATTCATGCAGGGCTGTGTGTGTAGGACTTTCATGTTTATATGAAAATTTAAAAAGTGTAAATTTCTTTTGTTCCCTGAGCACTAAAACATTTAAACAATTTCAACTGTGCGTCCTGTACTCCAGCATCAGTCATGACCTTTGCACTGAGCGGTTGGATGTTTAGAAACAGAGCTCCTACAGATCGATTATCATCCCTCCTCATCTGTGAGAAACATCTTAACTCTCATGTAATTTTTACAGTAGGAAAGAACAATTAGCTGCTTGTTGCCGATTTGCTCCGCTCTGTGTCCCACTTCCCTGCTACATACCAACAGCACTGTGTACAGTAAGCACTAGAGATGTGAGTGCTCGCTTTCCAGTTTGTTGGCTATACAAGAAATCAATATTATATTCCATTCTGTTCTCATCTGGAAAGTGTGTCAATAGATTTCAATTAAACTTTGAAACGATGCTGCCAATTTAACACAGAGGAACTAATGATTTGGAAAAGATTTGATACCTGTATGTTTTTAGTTTGTAATATCTTACTGGTTCTGTCTTACTATCATATGTAGTTTTTAAAAAAATATTTTTTAGCATGCGTGAGTCACTCCTTTCACTTTCTTTGTGAATTGCTTCGTCAGACAACAGTGATGATCAGCAGCACTCTCAAAAGTCACGCATATGGTATGTATTGACGTCTTTGAGTCTATTTAATGTAGCCAATTTAAAACTTGGAAACAAAGTTAATCTGTTCGCTACTCCCTGCATAATATACAGTCAGTAGTTTACTCTATAGGAGTCATCATTATTTTGCATCATCACTGTCAGCTAGAGCGTTGGACAAAGAACTTTTTTGTATCTATAGATCTGTAGCCATGGACATTATTTCTAGAGTTCACTATATAGAGCACTGTCTTTATGCTTTTACAAGTAAAATAGCAGTGCATTATATCAGGAGGGGTTATTTAAGACAGCCTTAGCTGTACTGTGATTGTTGCCTGAATTGACTTGTACTTGACGAATGTGGCCCTGACCAAAGCTGTCCAGTCATGTAATAATGCTTTATCTCGCCACCCCGTAGTACAGCATAATGTGAGACACTGGGTCTATCATAATGCCTTTACAAACCACTCAATGCCAGACCCTCAAATTACTTGCTAATTACAGAACATTTCTAAAGCTTATAGCCTGTGTGTCAGCTTTATTGCTCTTGCGTCGCTTGCACGCGGGGATCTGAAGGTTCACGCCTGTGGTGTCTGTGTGTGTTCACAGACAAGCCGAGTCTAGTGCAAACATGGCATATGCGTGCAGCTCAGCCTTTTTGTTCTTCTCTATGGGGCCTGTTGATGATTGCGTGAATCCTCCTCTTTCATTGGTTTTCTTCTGACCTCTGACCTATTTTCACTCCAGAGCAGAGAGAAGGGCATCTGGACGCCGCGATCCCACTAAGAGCTGCTCAAACATGTCATGGGTCTATGTAGGTCAACAAATGGCCCTCAGTGTCACTTGCAAACCATAAACAGATCAGGAATGCAATGGAGTGTGTGTGTGTGTGTGTGTGTGTGTGTGTGTGTGTGTGTGTGTGTGTGTGTGTGTGTGTGTGTGGTATAAAAATACAACTAACTAATTGCAGGGTTGATGTGCATTTCACGGGATGTCACTGCATGGGGGAAAATTCCATCTGTTGCCAATTCTTCCTCATGCTTCATGCTTGTTTAGCCATTCATATGGTTTGCACTATTTGTTTTTGACATGCATTACATGATGTTCATGCTAATAATGGCTTTTATTATTGCCAAACGGCTTGCAATTCACACACTATGAAGAGGGCACAGCTACCGCTTAGCAAAATCCAGATTGTTTCCTGTTCTGGCTCCACAATGGTGGAATGTGCTTCCTATCGATATATCACGAACACAGAAAAAACACTCTCAGTTTATATGATGAAGTTGATGTACTTGCATGATTTTTTCGGTTATATCCACATGTGGATAGTGAAGTGACTGTACATACTTTAAGTCTCTTTGGATGAAAGTGTCAGCTAAATAAATGTAATATAATATAATTAGAGCATTAAACTTTTTTTTTTTCTCTTGGTCTAAATGTTCACATGGGCCAAATTTACATTTTGTAGTCAAAAATGCATTCAGTTATTTTTGACCACTAGGAGGCAGAAAGACCCCAAAACAAACAAATATCGACCTACTGTATATAGGTAGGCTATGGCTTATGTTAAGTTTCATTTCACCAGAAACAGTTGAGTTGAAGTTATGTCGTCAATAGTCTTCAATAGATTTCTATTTTAGTTTTGACTTATGTGCTGCAAACATCAACTCATAATTTCTTGCTCCTTTCTTAGAAACTCAAACATCTTATCAAGGGTTTCCCAAACATTATCGTCTGTTACTCCTAAAACAAAAAAAAAAAACAAAAACAAAAAAATAAACAAAAGTTTATTTAAAACCTCTCATTTTGTATTTCAGTACCTTGCAAACATTAAAAATATTCAGTAATCCCCTAAAAGGCAGAGTTCAGAGAAAAAAAAACATAAATAAATAAACATAATTTGGTGCACCAAAATATGTTTTTCCTACTTTCTTATCATCTTTTGACCCTTCAGGTGTATTTTGAAACCCTTGTGGGGTCCCAGCTTGGGAACAATGGATCTAAGCATTTTAGATGATCATTACTGCTTCATTTCTCTTTCCCAGATATGTACTTAAATAAATAAATACTTGTGCATTAACTCATTTCAGAGGAATTGTGAGGAGGAACACACAGAGCTTCAGTCGTACTTGGAAACTTATGTCACACAAACAGAAGAGTAAACCTTTTGAATGAATGCTGGTAAATTAAATACAAATATAAATTTGATATGATTGAGAACTGAAATAAAGCCTGATGTTTTGAAGCCCTCCAGCACAGAGTATATTTATTGTAATTTATTGTACTAAGTATACAATACTTACATACCAACAGAATGCATCCAGGAAACTTGAAACAAAGCTGCATCAAACTTCAGACAGTGGTGTTGACTCTCAGTGGGATTGGAAGTAATTGCGACTCTTTTACATTATAATAATTCACTTAATTCTCATAGGATCAGAAGATATTGTTTCATATCAAAAACATTCACAGCAATGTAAGGCTGTACACACGGGACTCATTGGAGCTTTAAGGTCACCCAGTGTATATTGTTATGCCCATCCCATTCAATGCCATCCTGCAGCTTAACACTTACTAGATTCTGTCGATTGTCATTTGCACAGCTTAATAACTATGGGGGGCCCATTGATCAGCCTCTGCCAAGAGAGGCGAACAACCGATGTCTCTCATTATTTTGCACTGCAGAGGAGATGTATCGGGTTCATGTAGTTTGACACAGATTTAGCAGGCAGCAGGCCCTCGAGGGGTGGGAGCATCGATGCCTCCATGCTTCAGCTAACATCGGAGAGTTCACGGGACCAAACTCTCCATGTGACCCCTGCGTGGCACTCCTGATCCAGCCAGCCATGACTTATGGTAAGGCTCGAAACTGGGGAAGCACAAGCACTCCACCATCCACAGTTGGTTGTCAACACACACACACACAGAAAGAGAGAGAGAGAGAGAGAGAGAGAGAGAGAGAGAGAGAGCTTGAACTCACACTTATCTTTATTGATTTTGCCATTTTGTGTTCCCATTTTGCCATGTTGTGTGGTGTTTTTTTTTTTTTAAATTTCCATAGCAGCTTTCAGAGGTAAAGAAGCATTATTCTATCTCAACTACACATAAATATACTGTCTGTTACTTGTAATTACTTATCTCACCTCAGCTTTGAACATAAACCCATAAACTAACTCTTGTCCTCACATCATGCACCTGAAACTGAGAAGTGACAGATGAGTGCATGAAGACCTGCAAATACTCTTGCACTTTCCTCACCTCCCGTCTCCTCCAGCACACCAGAGACACGTGTCCTTGTCTGCAGGTCCTCACACCAGCCACGGTTGTCAATGTCCCTGGTGGTATAAGGAATGGCAGCGTGTTGACAGCGATCGATTTTTATGTCAGCGGCTTCACAGCATCCTCCTGAGGAAGAAAAAGACATCATTCACGGAGGGTTCGCCGACTGTGGAGCCACTTAGTGAAGACAGAGGAGTTGTAATCTCGGGAAATCCCCATTGTGACACAGGACTTGTTCAAGCCAGTGTGTGTATATGTTAGCAATTAAACAGTGAGTGGAAAGACAATGTTATTTTTCAGCTGTAATATTGTAAAACAAATGGTTCAATTTCTTCACCACCACTCATGCCACATTTTTCTTGGAACGTGATTATGTTGTTGTTCATGTGGACGAAAAGGCTGAAATTGAAACAGAACGGACAGAAAGTTACAACCAAAAGTACAAACACATACACAATACACACATATTTAATAATTAAAATCTTAAATTAATCTACATTTAAAAAAGTATCTTAAGAAATTGCATAAAAAATGCAAAAATCTATGGTGATCTGCAAGGTCAAAAATATATTACAAATACTGCTTTGTACAACAGAGCCCCACCCCCGAGCTAATGCTTTGCACAACGGTCTTAAATATGTATGTGGTTGCTGCATATGTGATAGATGCTAAATGCTAAAAGACTGAGGCTAAGCTCATAACAAGAAGCAGCATTGTTCATGTACTGTAGCGCAGAGATAGACCTAACCTTGTGAATAAAATATGACATAACTCTTAGATTCTGGGTCCTTCCTTAGTTATTTCCAAATTATGTTTGATCACTCTTTGAAAGTGTTTGCAGCACAATTTTGTACAAATATGAAGTTACGGCCATCCTGGGTCTGGAAAACGTTAGAGAAAGAAAAATATACTTGGAAACAGGAAACACGGCGGTTAGATTTATGCTTCCTCAAAGATTTTGCTTAACTTTTATTTGAGGGTGACGAATAACTGTTGAGTTGAGCAAACATACAGTAACACTATCAACTTTGGCTGGAATTTCTGGGGTGTAAACTTACCCAACCCAAATAAAGAACAGGACAGTGATGTACTAGCATCTTGGCCTCATGACTCATTCCTGAACAGGCGAAGAGTATTAATATGACCTGTAACCTCATGATATAATGCAACGAGCTAATAACTTTGAGCACTGTTTTAAAAATATTAGCAAAGTATGTTAATGTGTTTACTCTTAGAGCAGATTAACACCATTCTTTACGCTTTAGCTCTTGTAGTTTTTTTTTTTTTGTAAAGGCTTAAGAAATAAGGCACTACCCTCCAAGTTCTTGACATATTTATTGCTCTTATCACCCTGTCATCCCTTCAACATGTGGAGAAATCCAAAGTTTGACATGCCTGCCGTTCCTGGTTACTATTGCTATGGTTGGCCAGTTGCTGCTCAGGGTTTAGCAAACGGTCAATTCTGTTTACAGCGTGCAAATTCAAGGTCACAGATGTCGACGTGTTATACAGTGAAACGTGACTGAAGAAAATTTGATGTATATACTTTCTAAGTACGTTCATTTTACACCATACAGCTGTGATGTAGCCTTTGAGCACAACGTGGCATCATTCATCATATTTTATATCATACACATCTCAGTTTCATATTGTGTTACACACAGTTGTACAACCATCCCTTTTGGTTAGACACATCTCTGCTCTCAACAAGGCATCAACATGTTCCTGTGCTGTGTCCTGGGAGCTCCCTTCCTCTCAATAATACATGAGTGTGTTTGCCAGCAGTAACAGATGATGCCGCAGGATTTTATCCCACTTGACTGTAATCGACGTAGTGTGAAGCTCCTAAACTTTTTGGCTCAAGCCAATACATTACCATCATATCACTGTGTTCCACTCCGGAAAGACAGCCAGCCATCAGATCCAACAGAGCTGGCTCTCACAGTATGTTGTCATGAGTGTTATTTGTGAGTTATATGGTAAATCACCAAAGTCCAAAGGGGAAGGTTACTGAGCAAAACTCTATTTGTATTTAACAAATAAATGTTTTAAGACTTGGGGAAATGTAATGCTGTGAAACCTGCATATTGTTGGCTGGAGAGCTGAAAACGACTCTATTTATTACTCTGACATCCATAAACTGTAAATATTTTTTTGTAAAGTACAAGAGGAGCAAAATGTCTTATGCTGGGATATTGTTGAGATAAAAATACCTAGTGGAGCTTTAAGTACTCCCTTGAATAGACCCCAAACAACCATTTGAGAAGTAGCTTGTTTGCCCTAAGTGAGGAGAGATGACACACAGCTAGTGATTATTTTATCTACTTTGTGAAACAGACTGCCCATGAGGGCCAAATAACCCTTATTTTCATTTTATTTGAACAATTTCTCTTCCCCTGCTTCCACTCTACCAAACACTACTTTAACTCCTACCTGTGTTTGCTGCTATATTGGCTCATTTTTATAGCTTCCAGCCACCGGTGGCAACATAGACTGTGCAACCTGAGCATCTAATCTCCGGGTGGCTCCCTTAGCAAGTCACATATTCTTAATACACTTCTATGTGATATTTTAGATATTCATTTAAGCCAATAATATCTATTTCTTTTCAGATAACAGATAATGTGAAAGACAATAACAAATGACAATAACTATACAATAACTATAGACAATAACTTTCAACTATTGACCACTTTGTCACACTCCTTTTACCCCTACCCTGGCTTTTGGTTTTGGTGTGCCACCTGAAGGTTTTCAGGGGTTCTCCTCCTAGGCAGCAATTCAGCAGCAGCATTTTTATTTACTTTAATTGTGAGTTTACTCCTTGGCTATATGTTAACTTCAACTAATGCGGCTAAGAAGTTTAGATCGCGGACAGACATGGACATGGTTATGCTTAAATTACAGCTCAGTTGTGCTACCACGGCTTAAGATACAAATCACACAGTTTACTAGACACACAGAAATTACAAGACAAAAGTAATAAAGGACTAAAGCATATTTTTTATAAACAAATCTGGATTAAAAAGAATCAAAATGTATTAGACACGTATGCCAAAGAAAGTGTCTTTGTCATGTATAAATGCATCTTCCTCTATAGACATTTTCCAGTGCTGAACATTGGTATAGTAAAGCCAGTTTAAGTGAAACTCTCTTTCGGTTTTGCTCTGAAAAACAAGATTTTGTTTGCAATAGTTTTCAGTGAAACATCATCCATAAAAAGCCGAGAAAAATCTCTCACAAATGTTATCTGACTTGGCTCTGGTGTGCAGCTGGCAAGCTAGCTAGCAATGCTGTCTGGTAGAAGCATGTATTCATGAAAAGTTGTTCACAGCACACACAGTAATCCAGCCTTGGGTCGAAGGCAAAGCAAGATTGGTTCATGCACAAAAGAAGAAAATCGTTTTTTCCAGTTTTCAGTGGGCAGCTTTAGTAGTATGTATTTAAGGTCTTCGGTACTTTTCTTTGTTGCTGTGCCAGTGTGTCTACCATAGTCTTTCTTAGCTTACTGTAAGAGGTGCTGATAAGACCCACCAAGGGTAACTTGCCTCATGTGTAAATAAATAGATACTGATGTCCCACTAGGCGGTGTGCCGAGTGGAAGCTTTTGAAGACGGTGGCGGTGGAAGTGGTTTATCCCTTGAGCACCCTCGGAGGAGAGTTGATGTATAGCATTAACTACTCACTGGACTACCCTTTTGCCTTTCTCCCCCCTTTCTTCTTCCCAGATCACTGTCTATATCCGGGCCAGCATCCTGAGTGGAGCGTGCTCTCATGTTCCAGATAATAAATTACTCATGAAATATTTGCTTGGCCTCCAGGGTCTGCTGCAGCCTCCTCCGAAACCTCCACTTAGCCCCTGGAACGTCTCAGAGTGTAGGCTTGTGTCACCTCTATGAGGAAGGTCAATTTTTCCAATTTAGAAACGAGGCATTACAGACCATTTCAGATTTCATTAGTGTTAGATTTCTGCTCTTGTCACCTTTTCCCTCCTATTTTCCCGGCGTACCTCTCTTCCTTGCGTTCAGACTGGGGAGGGCTCCTTTTCACAAAACAAGCAGTCTGAGAGGTTGAACATTGCATGATTCAGTAACAAGAAAAGGCCTGATCGCTCACGCTTTGTGCATTTGACTGTACCAGAAAGTTCCATCATGCTCGATGAACCTCGAAGACATTTTAAAGATACAGCCGCAGAGTTCATGCATGAGAGCTAGAAACAGCCTAGACTGCCTTGTTATGGCTGAACCTGATGGCCACTGGTTATACAGTTAACAATGCCACATTACTGGCTTTTTAATTTATGAATTCATATTGAAATAGACAAAAAATGTACACAGGGTCTAGTTGCACCAATTAAATGCACTTATTTACATTCAAATTTTCCATTGTTTTTACAAAAGCCTTTTTAATAATATAAAAAATTGTACACCAAAAAGTTGTAATGTGTACAACATGACAGAAAGTCAGCTAAATACAGTATAAATATATTTAATATTGAAACTGAAGAACAGATTCTGAATTTGCATTTTATTTTTTTTTTTACATTTCACACAGTGTCCAAATATTTTTGGAATCTGGGTTGTACATAATATGTACAGAATTGTTGGGCCTCTGTAGATAATATTATAAAGAATATGGTCTAGACCTGCTCTGTATGGGAAGTGGCATAACCTTTGTTATTATTTGGTGCTATATAAATAAAATTGAACTGAATATAAAAGATAAACTTTAAGAATGACATTTATAACAAATAGGCAAAGTAAATACTAATAACTGAGTAAACACCCACTAAAAAGCACAGAAGCAGTAGTAGCCTACCACTTAATAAAAAAACATAATCACTTTTTTTTTTTTAATAACACCAGGTTAAATATATATTTAAAAAAGAAACAGAAAGAAAATAATTTATTAGAAGGAGTAGTCTTTGCTTGAACTTGATCTGTTAATCATTGGGATGATCACCAACTCTCTAAATGCTTCAATTCTTCTGTTGTCATTTTTTTGGAAATCATAAAGCCACTTGGAGTGTGCATATCAGATTATCCAGAAAGGGTGATGTTCTGTTTTATTCAGATATGCTTAAATTAACTTAAGTATATCAACCAAATGAAAATGACTGAAGCGTAAGCAAACGTCGGAAGACCTTGAGGCGAAAGGCTGTTTTTGTTGAGTGTGTCATAGACTGGGTGGTGTACGGCAGTGTGAGTTATTCTTGTGTAGGCAGACATCAGGATTGGTGAGCAGAGTAGCTTCAACTGAAAGAAAAACCAGCAGCCAGTCCAAGGAGGAGGAGGAGGAGATGTAGGTTTCTGTAGTGTATAGTTTTGGTCATGTGGTAGGTTTACTGTGTAGCTCATTGGGTAGAGACACTAACACTGCAAAAAGTTAAATTCCCACTGGAGCTGCACAAATCACTCAATATGTTTAATTACTCTGCCTTTAGGAAAGAAAACAAATACAGAAGCGATGTCACGTTCCAGTCAGACACTGAATAATTTTATTAAAACACCTTTAAGTACTTTTCTTGAATATTTCCACGTGTGAAATTATTATTTGTGTTCACAGTCTCACCATTTAAATAGTCTCTCTTTCCAATATGTTTCAAAAAGAACTAGCAAACATCACCAAAACATTTGTGCTATAACATTTTAAATAATTACAGCAATTCGGCCAAATGTAACCTGTTATTTCTTCAAGTTGGAAGCACATAAGAAGCAGATAAAGCAATAAGAAGCAGATGCAGAAATTCCTCTGACTTCAGACCTCAAGCATTCCCATATGGCCACCGAAGGCCTCACCAGCGTAGCTGTGCCTTCACTTATAGATCTCAGCAAAAAAGGTGAGGATCCAGTCACCCGTGCTTATTACCAGCTCACTCATGAAATCGGGGCAGTGATGGAGCGAGGAGAGACAGCCAGAGATCAGGAGCTGTTGTCTATCAGATTGAGGCTTAACCTGACAAACACAGAGAAAAAAAAAACACATTTTAGTGTCGACGGTACTGGAGAAAAAAAATACTGAAGTCTTGTCCCGTCTTCCACAGCTACTACTGTTTTACTTTAAATTCACACGCATGAAATATTTATATTCCAGTGGGAAGCTTTTCCAGAGACTTCCATTTCCTCTGGTTTTGTGTTTATTACATCCAGATTAGATTCAGTGTTTTTATCAGTGTGCAGCAGTCTATAATGTACACCAAGCTGAATCAGGAGTGTTTGTGAGAATTACACCTAAGTGACAAAAATACTTTCTCGGTGCTATGCTTGCAGAAAATTAAAGTTTTCCCATACACAAACTGAGGTTTTATTAATGCATAACTGAGTGTTAAGAATTTAGATGATCCAGACCATGAAGCTTACTTGACCTAAAATAGGATTTAACAGCTCTCTGAACCTCAGAAAGTGGGAGCTTTTATTGCAATCCCACATTGCTGCATGTGTGTGTGTGTATCTGGAAACCCTTTACAAAAGGCATATAAAACTATAAGGCCCCTCTGAGGTTGGCTATCCGCACTATCCCCAATACTCCAGAAACATGGCGTATAAATCATTCAATTCATATCTGTGTTTCTGCTGCATGGCCGCCGGCTTCTGAATCTCACATCCTGGATAGAGTGCTTCCCCCCTCGAGTCTCTCGCATTGATGACTCTGCGTGAAGTTAGATTTATGATGCTACATCTGTGTACAGAGACATTTTAAGAACCTGAGCACTGAATTTTCCTTTTCATTTCAGTAAAGTTAAACTATACTTTCTTTTCATGAAATTTGGTCCTCGAGACCTCAGGCCCTCTTTAAACATGCTTAACATTGTTTTATCAACTTGATCTTGATACCTCACGGTTCTTGTGAAATTTTAGACTTGCTCCTGAACATGAGTTGAAAACTCAGCTACTAAAAACAGAAATGATGAGGGCAGCACAGCACTGCCCAAATAATTCTAATTTGTACCTAAGTGTACAAGGTGGGTGTATATGTATATACACACACACACACACACATACACACACACATATATTAATATATATGGAGTCTAACTGTTCCAAAGTAACATCAAGAAATATACATATATATATATATATATATATATATATATATATATAATCTTATTAACATTAAATTAATTAGCATTAAACATGACATTTCCTGTGTATTAACAATGATTTATGGTCTTTATTTTGTTGCCTTCACTTTTTTACAGATAAAGAAAATTAACATCAGATGAAGCTGATGTTAAATTGTTGACAAAGTAATAATGCAACAGTATGGAAGATAAAATAAACAATTTTTACTCTGAAATGCATATTTTGGTACATTTTTAAAGTAACATGGGTCACTCATAAAAAATGGTTAAATTGCATATATATAAATATAATTATGCATTGTTTACTAGATTCAACTATTAGGGTGAAAAAGATTTAGATTAAAAACTTACATTTATATGTCTGTAATTTGAACATATTTCCTTGTTACCACATGTGATCTGATATCTAACTGCACATTGTTATGATGGCAGCTTTACGTTGAGAAGAGTATCATTCACTGCTGAGCTATTTCTGCTCTTTGCTGATAGACAAAACATACATTTGTTGACATACATTCTTAATGGGTCAATTCATCAAGTTGCCATTAACATGGGCATTACATACAGTTCAGCCTACTGATAAAATAAGCCACAGTGTAAAACAGCTTTCCGGTATAATTCATGTCTCCAGAAGTCAAGCCAGATTAGGCCTGATTGGATCGCTCGTGCCATATGTGACCTACAATCTGTGCTCCGCTTGTACAGCAGGGCGGGAGGGTCAGCGATCTCCGTGGGCAAAGGTTGCCATGGGAACGACCTCTAGATGCTCCTCTCTCTCGCTCTCTGCAGCCCTCACACGTCTTAAGGCAGAATTATCCAGGATTTCTTTATGTCAGGCTCGTATTCTTCTGCTCTATTTCCTCACTCTGCTCTGCAGTTTCAGCTCCCTCTGTTTCCTCTCTCCACGCACACAGCGGCGTTTACAGGCGGAGGCGCTTGGACACTTGCATGCATGCTGACACATACATGTCTAAGCAAAGCCACAAACACACAGGACAACACCCCCACCCCTGCAAACACACATATGGTACACACACTTACTCCTCCTGATCAAACCAGGATGTTCAGCTGAAGGACATTTCTGTACACAGGCTTGTTACATGACACAAACTCTTGTAGCCCAACGAATATTTAACTCGTGCATGTTACCTTTTTCTTCTCACGCTATTTTAAATACTTTATAACACGATTTATAAAAAGCCATCCTTGTTTTGGCAAATCGTCTCAGCTAAACGTCATCCTTAGGCCTCCAGACAAATTCTGTTCTGTGATGACAAATTTGTGCTCGCCTGCGAAGAAAGATTCTAGCCACAAGCTATTGGAAAGTTACCATGTCTCTTCATGCTAAGACTTCATGACTGAATTCAAAAATGATCTGTGATTCATCTGTGAATTTTAAGTCCTACCATGCAAACTTTTGTTTTGTTTAAGAGCATACTGGTTTTTAGTTCTGTGGGATGATGTTATCTGTTATCACAGACTAGAGGAAAGCACTTCAGTTATAATGTTCATTAGGTTAAAATTGTGAGATGCTCACAGGATAAGAAATACAGAAGTCAGATAAACGGGTCCCTAAGAAAAATAAACTTCTTCTCTCAAGTCTACTGAGATTATATCTGAAAATACTCAGAAAGCAGAGAGAAAGAGATCTTGTTGCAAAGTCATTATATGGCAGTGAACACGAGAGAAAATATAATTGGATCCCTCCGGAGATTCCCAAGTCCTCTCCCTGCTTCCTCTCAGGGTTGAGGGTTAAATACAAAGGAAATACAATAAAGAGGTAATATCCCTCGGAGCAGCAACCAAGTTAAATTAACAATTTTATGCTTTCCAGCAGTGAAAGAATCTACATCTAGAGCCCACCAAGTCATTAAATGACTGCAGGATTTTTATTAGATCTTCACTGAACTGTGCATGTGTGAAATACCTGTACAGCAGTCTATACCTTAAGAGGCCAGTCAGTGTGTAAAATCACTTTCACAGCACGGCTGGTGACACTCTGATGTAAAGACACACAGTGTAAGTAATATACTAATGCTACATTATCAGAGAATCTAAACCATTACTAATGACATTTGCAAACTAAAGAGGAACTTTATCCTAATAATCTGAACTACCCTGAACCAACTGTATGATTTCCAATCTGAACACAGAAGTTCAAAACACCAAATATAGATATAGATAGAAATACCTTCTCTAGAAGTGCGCCGTTGTAAAAAACTTCCGTATCGTACAAAACCTTAACAGCCTATCACTGCAGTGCACTTACATTGTGCAGACACAATTTTAAAGCAAAAGAAGTAAATCAACAAAACATGAAGGACTCCTTGAGTCATTCAATAAAACTGATAAAGCTTTGCCAAAGCATTTCGAAGAGTTACCTCCATGCACACAAAGCTAAAATCACATCCATTATGAGTGGCCAGGCAACCTGAGTCATATGTGAAAAAGGTTTCACCTGTGCTTGCGCAAAAGGAGAAGTACAGCTCGTCTTTCAGGCACTGCATGCAGATAGACATGCTCGAAGGGTCAGCATGTCAGGCGGGCTTTGTGCGCCCTCAGGAAGGAGGCAGTCCTCTGAAACTCGGTTGGCACAATAAAATTTGTAGAAGGAATTAAGTTGCCTTTTTTTTTCTTTCAGTGAAATCTGAAATACTTTGAATCCCTTCAATGGTCTGATATAAGAAAAAAAAAGAAGTTATAAAAAATATTTGACAAATTAAAGGTAAAACATCTTACCTTCAACATAAAAACCTTTAGAAAGCATAACTTCTAAAAGTGACATAAGTTTAAATTAAGTTACCTCTATGCTAGTGCAACTTGTTACACCCTCAACATATTTTTTAACTCTTACGGCTACTACCACTACCACATATTCACATACTCAATCATCTAATATTCAGGTTTCCAAACCAAGAAGTGGGAAATACCTCTCACCTCTGACTGAGATGGTAGAAAGAGTGTCACAAAAATGCTAATTGCGCTAACAATAAATTAGCACTGATCAGATTCTTTCACAAATGCAACACCATTTAATCCTTGCAAATGAACTCCTAACAGTTACCTGCCAGTGGGAAGCACACACTGCCTCCTGTAAGGCTGTGACTGTAGTACTAGATGGGTCAATACACTTGACACTGGGCCATTCACACACACACACACACACACACGGAAAGCTGGCACATACCTTAAGAGTTCTGAGTGAAAGGTCAGGGTTGAGACACTCAAGACAATACCAGGGCTTTCTAATCCCACCTGGTTACTCATTTTAATGTTATTCACAGCTGACTTGATCAGGGATTTCTGTTTGCCAAGCAGGTCAACATGAGTAGTGGCGGGTTTCAGAAGGCTTAACCAACAACTCTACACCCGTTCCAGTAAGCCAGTCGAGCTGGGTCACGATGAAAGAGTCTGTCCCCACAAGAAAAAGTCTAGAGTGACAGGCAAAGAAAGAGGAATCCTCTTAGTGGTAATATCCTGTTGTGCACCTCCATCTGTTGCTCTGTGATGGCCGACAGTCTAGATGGAGAGAGAGAAGAGAAAAAAGATCACCAGATACTCTTTTTTTTCTTGAATGATGAAAGATTTGACACACGATGGATCCAAAAATCCACTATATTGCTTATATTTTATGTAAATGTCATTTATTTTTAGCTCCTTACACTGCCAAAAGCATATTTGTGTGCTGCTATGGACTGTCACCCTTTTTAATAATAATAAATATGTTATGAATAAAACATTTGATCATTTATTTTCAGTTCAAAATCTTTTTATCAAATTATACCAACGCTTAACACAAGCTAATTTTTAAGTTGGAACATTACATAAAAAAGAAGGAACTTCATAAGTACAAATAAAATAAGGTGATTTCCTTTGCAGACTGAATCATGTCATATCTTGTTAATCCAGTTTATATGAATTCATGCTGTCTTGACACAATAATAATAATAATAACTATTGTGAAGAGACAACTCATGATATAATGTACAGGAGTGACGGGAGGATTTATGAAGCAGCTATACATTCATGAAGCATTACCTCTAATTTTGACAATGAATTCATTCAAACAAACTCTACAAACGTCCCCATCATTTCAATCAAACATTGAATGCATTTCCTCCTTAAGAGGAGGGAGTTTATCAAGCAGCTTAGATTTGCGTCGAAAGCTTCATCTTGAGATAAAGCCTGCTGCATTTCAAATAGTCTTTAAACTCTGTACTTATCTACAACCTGAACTCGGCTGTTTCTGAACGCTGCAGGTGCAAGTTCAGTGAAGATATGAGTACATTTTAATATTTCATAACAATGTTAAAGACTGTTTCTATTACAACAAGAAGACTACCCACATCATAGAAGAATGATTTGAACACATGTAGTCTGCTGCTCAGTATGTGCTTTGGGAAAATTTATCTGTGGTTCTGAAAGGCGCGGACAACAGTACGCAGCATCAACACGCAGCGGGTGATTTATGTCAACGTTTCATATCAATTAGTGGAGAGCTTAGAGGAGATGTTAGCGTCCAAAACCAAAGGCATGATTGATGACTGCCATTTTATCAAGACATTCATTTCATCATGACTGTCAGCTGAATCACATTTTACTGGGCCTCTGTTTTATGGCAATAGTGCTTAGATTTATTATGATGATAAAAAAGTGTTGTCTGCCCTCTGACAGGCGTGCGCCATTCAAACACATTTCTTTTTTAACTATCATGAAAGCCAGTGGCCCACCATAAAGTAAGGAAGACACTGATTTCAGCCTTCACCTAACTTCATTTGTCAGGAAAACACAAGTTTCTGCTTGAAAACTGTGTGATTTAATTCTAAATAAGTGACTTTGGTGCTAGCATCCGCTTCCCGGTCCCAGCAGTATACTAGTGAAAGTTCTAACAGTGTCTGTAAAATTCACTTAACAAGAAAGTAAATTAAATCCTGCCAAGGCTTTTGGTCTATTTAATTAAAGCTGGAGCAACTTAGTGGGATTGAATTCAATTTTTGGCAGGGGTAAACCAATACGCTGGGAAGATGGCGGTGGCTGGTTGGAGTGCAGTGGGGCGAAGTAGACTATTCATGAAAGATAAGCAGTGAGCCCATATTTTTTTTATTCATTTTTTTTTTTAGCTTAATCAAATAGATATTTTCTACACAGAACAAATGAGAATGTCTTTTTGTCCTCTGTGAAAAAAGTAGATAAATTTTGTCCTGTCCGTTGAGGTAAATTAATAAATAAAAAAACATTTGAAAACCTGGATTATCAAAGTTAGCTGACTCTGTGCTGTCTGTTTGTGAGAATGTGGTCTCAGCTAAGGTTAATCCACATGCAAAAGGTCTCGTTAGATTAGAGTCCGTAGCTCTTTCTCAGCAAAGGGTCAGGGATCACACACCAACTTTTATGGAGAGCAGGCCATTTTACTTCCTCACTCTTTATCCAGCTGCTGATGCCGACCGGGTGCTATACTTCACCGTAAGCCTTTTAAAGCTCAAGGTGAAATCGATTCCAGTCCAGAGCGGCCGTTTTTGAATGGCTTTAAGTTCAAGCTAAATATTCCAAAGGATAAGAATAGCTTATGAAGTGCAGGAACTCATTCTCACCCTCGTCTTATTCATTTCATCCTCAATGACGTGAATGTGTTTGACTTAAATTCGGTGTTCAGAGTTCAGTGATGGGCTGGACTCACATTTTTTGTTTTAATCTCAAGTTAAAAGGTGATCAGAACATCTCAGCACAGCTAAATCATTTAAATAATTTAGTTTAAAAAAACAATTTTACACTGATGTATGATTTTACTCTCTCCGCATCAGAGCTACCTTTTTTTTTTTTTACTTTGTGGAAAGCTATAATAACTTAATAACAACAGCCGTAGGAATAAGCAATCATTTCCATAACACTCTGAAATACTAAATACCCCCTCAGAGGTTATTCAAAGTTTAATTATAGTTATTTATCTCAAATGTTTTAAATATTTTCTGTAATAAAAGAAATAAATTATCTTTATGCCATCTAAGTTCTGTGGATAAACAATACTTTCCAATTTATCAAAAATAATATTCCCTCATTAACAAAACTTGCACTTGTAATGGAGCGTTAATAAAACAGATGACTTGAGCTTAACGCAGCAAAGTATTAATATAATGCAGAAAATGTCCAGTTTGTTCAATAATAAGAAAACTATGGAAGTTTAGCTTTTACACTGTAGGTGGCAGTGTTGATGCAATGACACATGACACGGCTTTGAGGAGGAAAAACACTGCTCTTCTTCTCTGCTGACCAAAACATTTAAAGACTTTACCTCTTTTTCTGTTGTGCTGCTAGAACTGTATATTATTGATTTTGTTATTTTATGACATTTTACATATTTACACATTTCATTTCAATCCTTCTTGGACTGAAGATGTGCTTTGTTCGAAGTACAATATGCATCAAATTATAAAACCCTGCATATTGTATGTCTTGGTCTGAGCAGCTTAATAGCCACATACATATTCATATTGACATATTTATTAATAATATATAGTTAATATTCAATGTTATGGATTTGATGTTGACGATTAATTCAGAATAATAAGACACCATAAACCATGTTAATTCTATTTTATTATTATAGCACTTAAATGCAATAAAAATATTATCATACAACAGCTGCTACAGAAATCATTCAATTATGATTATTAAAATTATTATTATTAATAATAACATCTAAAATATCATCACACATGTATAGCAAAAATCCAAATGAGCTTATGTGTCTGATTATATAAAAATAAAATGCATCTATTTTCTCATAAATTCATGATAAATTTATAACAGCATAAATATTATATAGAAATAAAAAGTGAATAAAATTAATTACTGTAATACATTAGCAAATTCTACATAAACGTTTTTGATAATGCAAAATCATCACTCTGATATCAACATAACATGTCATGTAATCATTATTCTGATTACATTATATTTGTTAAATGCGCACGCACACAAAAACACAAAGACCAATGATGATATGGCATTTTTAAAGATGCTAACATGCTAAATCATTTCAAACATGCAGCTCTGCATTACTGCTGCTGCTCCAAATAATGCCCTCACATCATGAATTTAGAGATTACACTGGCAGGCTGCAATTTTTTTTTTTTCCATGCATGTCACAGCTAAAATCAGTTTCTCCTCGGTCCACCTTGTGCGCCTTATTATGAGATATTTTAACAGGTGATTTGTTGCATGTATTATCAGACATATTTTGTGTTTATTGAAGACTTCTGCAGTTGACGTTACTTTAAAACTGTGCTGTTATAGGTGCAGGACTGTATGTTTTGCTTTGGTGGATTAAAGAGTCGCAGAGGAATATGAGAGGATTTATGCCATATTCAAACATCTCTGCTTTGCATTACACATATTTTATGACTATGCAGCCATTATAACATAGCGTGGCAGAAAAGGATCTCTGTGGGCAATATTAGAGGAGTATTAATATCATTTCTTCAACATCTTTCACTTCTCTTCTGGCTCAAGTCGATATTGAGCCGGTATGGAACTCATTATAGTCAGGGAAAGCTGCTTTCTCAGTGCCTTGCCGTTTTGTTCCATCTGTGTTGTAGTCACCTGAACATGATCTGAAGTCAGCCAGTCAAGTGACCTGGAATCAATACAGTCAAACTCAGTGGAGGCAAATAAATCAGCCTGGCTCATTTAACCCATGAGAGTCCTGCTGCTTAGCTACGTCGGTGCGGCTTATAATAAGAAAGGCATGTTTGATGACAGATAATTTATTCTAAATTCTTGTTTCACGTCCAGCTTCGGTGACTCCATACTTTACATCATGAGGCTCTCTCCATGCATGTTTACTAGTTTCTTGTGTACCGTAAACCCTCATAAGAACATCTGAATGCCATTTTTTGTCTGCCCGCCCCCAACCCCCCACCTGGTGTCTGCCACTTACTTCATAAAAAAAGTTGACAGTTTTGTGTACATTGGACTTTTTTTTAAATCACGGTTTCTCTCCGGGTATCTTTGCATCTTAAACAAAGCATTTTTTTGACATATCTGTAATTTTTCGCAGCTGCTTCAATGCATCCCTGTGGCATCTGTCGCCATGCCTCTCATATAAAAACCAGTCTGCTTTATTCTTTACCCATCATGGGATACTGGAATTTTACCGCCAGATTCTGGAGCAGGAAATCAATTTCACACTACACTCAGGAAATTTTTAAAATATGGCCATGGCTTGCAAGATGCACTATAAATTCAGATGTCGTTTCATGCCAACCATCACTGACAACTTGGACCTACTTGGAAAAGAGTAATCCTATTAAAACACCAAAAAAAAGAGAAAAACCCATAAAAGCTAAATGTGCTATAATTATGAATATGCATATTTATTCAGCATATAGCATTTTTATTGATTGTTGGAAAATTATTGCCATTAAGTTGCTGCCAGGCACCATTGTGCCAACCTAAATCAACGTAGTGCAAACACAGCTCAATTTTATTAATTTCTGAAGATTCATTGTGACATGTCTCAAAGTTCTGCCAACATCACATCAACTGATTATGATTTTTATGATGATTCATGCACAGGAAGGAAAGTTTTGCATTCTGGAGGAAGTTACATTTCACTTTGGCTTTGGTTCTTTGGCTTTGTTATTGGAATATAACTGCTGCTCAGGTCTACCTAATTGACAACTAGGCCTGTTCAATCACATGATGCATTCCTTGCGATGCATGAATGATGCTGGTCTGAGTTTAGCTACAAGACGTTGAATAAATCTAATAACAAACTATATTTCTAAAGCACCTGCAGTTTGACTCATCACATTAATATGAAATTCATCATGTAGCACTCTTACATATGCTAATGTCAGCATTGTTTACCGCACAAAAAAGGATCAATGCAGTCAATACTTATTAAATACCCATTCACTGTTGGATTGATTTTCATGTTATGAATAGAAATCCTTCTCAGATGTAAAACCTTTAGTGCACCACTTAAGTGACAGCATGCATTTTTTTTTGTATTTATTGTATCTTGCCAAGTCATTAAGTTGATCTAACAATTCTTCTGAATCACTCACTGTTTTAAAGTGAGTGGGGAAACTTTTATATTCAGGATGAATTGTAAACCCTTTGACAGATTACACATTGATACCAGACTGTACTATTTTATCAGACTGTACTATTTTATAGCAGGAATAGTGTGCCATAACCATGACATAGTTATAACATAACATCGTTTTTGTATTATTTTCTTTTGGATAGAACTCTTTGTGCAAGTCCTGAGCTTGTGAAAAAGGAGAAGAAGTAATGATATAAATATATTCTGATTTCTGATGTACATGTTACATGTATATCATAGCCTACACTGCCTTTATTACACACATATATCATAGCTTACATGCAATTACACGTATGTTCTGTTGCTACTGACTGATGGAGTTGTTTCATTCATAACGACAAAATAAATAAAGTCTTAACTCACATCATCTATGTTAAAATGTGGACCATATAAATTATTCTGATAGGTACATGAATCAATCAAGAAACATTCAATTGGTTAAAAATGCAGAAAACTAATAATAATAATTTTTTTTTACAGCTAAACATAAATTTTCCCAGTGAGTGAGGGAGAATAAAACACTCATACGGCTGGTGGAATGCTTAGTGGAAAACTATAAAGTGGGAAAGAAATGAAACTGTAAATGTTGGAGGTACAAAATGGAAAAGAAAATGTTGAACTTACTTAAATTGTTCTCCCGTGTTCGTCACCTGTTACAGCGCCAGTAAGTCCCATAATAGCCCATAGGAGCCTCATAGTGGAACCCCGCAGACACGTTTAAGCCTTGTCTGATAAAAGAATAACCAGCATTTCCATTTTCGAGCGGTGTGACAGTGAGAATCACTTGCTCCATCTTTTATAAATGCCCCACATGGTCCCAAAACACTTAATTATCGCTAGGTAAAGCAGTGTGGACTGTCCTCCTCCGGATGATTGACAGCGGGGAAAATTGAAGTGGCTTCAAAGGGGATGTAAGCGCCTTTTTGACGTGCGGCTTTATCGATAATTCATATATTATAAACCTTCTCTCATTAATTATACACATAACGGTATAGTTTGTGTTACAAATGAGGGTGAGTGGGTTAATGTTTCGCTGAAACAGGTCGCTGTGTTTCTGTGTTGCTCGGTGCTCCCCTCTGTCTGTTGTTTTTTTGGTTTCGTCCAAACTTGGTTCAGATTTGAGTTGGTTTCTCTGCTATCTGGCATCGCTCTATTGGAGGCGAAGGACCGCCTGTCCCCTCTCTGCCTTTGCTGTCAATGGCTATCGGGACGTATTTCATTTGAATGTCTGGGCGATATAAGTAACCAATAATGGATATTTTATGGATATTATGGACCATACCGGCCGTAATAGCTGTTGAAGGTAAGCTACTGTTTAAATTAATGGTTAAAGCCGCATCCCTCGTGCCGACTTTGAGTTTAAGACAAAGCGCGTGAATGAACCTTTGCACATTTTAATCACTTTTTACTTATTTCTATTAATATATCACACCATTTTGTTTATTCGTGTTTAAATAGAGCTTAGAGTCAGCTCAAAACAGCAGACAAATGATGATGGTTGGACCCAAAAACATGCTCCACCAGCATCTCCGCAGGTATACGGATTCCGTTTTGGCGTTAATAGCGTTAATTACGACGTAAAAATTTACGTAGCTCAGCAAGCTGCGCCAGGTTATCAAAAAACACAACGTTAAATCTTAGACAGGTAGGTCTCATCCTATGTGTGTGTGTCCGTGGAGGTGTGTCACCTGTTTCGTCTCAGTTGGTGAAAGACAAACACCAGGACGTCTTCTTGAAGCTTGTTCAGCATCTCAGAGACTAAATGCGCAAATATTTATGGTTAAAAGGTTGTAATTTAACTTACAATAAAGGTCCCTGTGCAGGCATTTGTACGCAAAACGTGGCTAAGCAATAAAAGGCATCAGGCAGCGTGGTTTAACAACACAATGAAACAGGTTGAATGATTAAAATCATCTCTGTTATATGTGTTTACAGTAGTAACACTGTCAGTAATGCTCCAATTTAACTGCACAGTTGTTTTTACCACACTTATTGTTACAGTAGACCTCCAGTACTTTTATATTATTGTGATATTTTCTCTTTAATTTTCTAAAAAAAAAAAAAAAAAAAAAAAAAAAGGAAATTATAGAAGCAATTTGTCATAGTTGCTTTATTGCTTTATTTCAAAGGGTTCCAGTCTGTAGCCTACTTGAAATTATAATTTGTAGCTGATTTGATGTGTCAGTTTGCCTTTCTGACAAGACGGGAGACATTCGCCACACTGAAGAATGGAAAGTGTTATCCCAGTCATACATTTATTCAAGCTATTTTTATGATGTTGTCAGAAAACAAACATGTCTTCTTCCTCTGGTCAGTTGAAGTAAACCTCATAATTACAGGTGGAGCTAAGAAAGTATGTAAAAACCCAACCGAATGCAACCGCAGGATAAAACAACAAAAAGAAAAACAGGAAAAAAACATACATTTCTGCTTGTTTACCGTAAGATCATTTGTACGTATACCATACCCCTAATGTGTATAACAAAGGTTGAAGGAGCTGTCAGGTCTGATGTAGGACTGGCACAGAGTTTGACAAACATCATGCGTATTTATGCAGACTTGTGCTGACTGCTTCTGTTTATGGTTTCAGTGTAGTCTCATATCCAAGACCTAAAAAAGCAGTCTCGAAGGCTTGCATTACATTTCACACTGGCAGCTTTTACATTTATGTCGTAGCTTTGACACATCACAGCTTTAGAATTTTATTTCAGGTTTGATTGCTAGACATCGTTCTAGAGCAACTGTAGGCTAATATTTTGGGGAAATTATACGTACTATATACAAATCACATCAATGCACAGCATACATTTCATACCATTCATAAATATTTTTCATATAACATTTTTCCAGCATTATATGTGCTATGTGTACAAATTATACGTGTTAATATGAAAGCATCATAAATTATACTGTCATGTTCCACATATTTTTTTTATTGTTAATAGTATATTGATTATTAATACACTGAATATATTCTAGAGTTCAATAAAATGTATTCGGTAAAAAGTATGGACTACAAATCTTATAATACGCAACTGTATATCTTGTATATTGTCATGCATATGTACATAATATTTAAAATGATTTGTTTTCTTTTAATCGCCAATTTCATACTTGATTGCTGTCATAAAGGTTATTTATTTTTTGATCTTTATCTTTGCTGCTATGTCCAAAAGCAAGCGAACCACAGGATGTGAAAAACTCCAAAAATAACATCAGATTGACACCACACAACGTTCCACTTCTCTTTGTTTTCTCTTTCTCTCTAAAATGCAAACATGATCATGGTTACTGTTTGTTCACTCGCAAAATCTTCTGTTAGGCGTATGTGTAAGCTGAGAGCATACAGCGCCTCAAATGTCAATCAGCATGGCTCCTCAAATAGTTATTTCAGTGTATTTCAGTGTATGCACTTCTTCCTTCAGAGAAAGCTCTCGATATTTAGTGTCACACTAGATATTCAGTGTGCATGTTGCAGTACCTTACAGGCCTGCCGCCACGTTTCACTTTTTGATTTGGGGAACCAGCGAGTCCCGTCGCTAACTCAACGCAGCCCCCCTCCTCCATTTTAGCCTGTGAATCACCCTAGTCGGCTGTCCAATGAAGTTGCGAGGATGGCTTACGTATGAGAAATAAAGGGTTGAAAAAGGGGTCAGCTCTAATAAAAAAAAAAAAAAAAAAATCCCAGCATGCAACAGAAAAGAAGCCTCTAGTGGATCGTTTTGACATGTTTTGTGCCGGGATGCTACATTGTCTCTTCTTTTTATTTAATAGAGAGTGACATCTTTGTCTTTCGTTTCATTTCTGACGAGCGTTACTTGCTAAATGTGCTATCGCTTTGTATTATTCGTTGGTCGCAGAAGCATTACATATACTCTGGGAAGCGTTTGTTAGAAATTGAGGTGTATTGATTTCCGTAGAACAAACACGTCAAAGGCCTACTTGTTATACAAGTGATCAATGAATCAGGCCGGGACCATACTGGAGAGGATTAAGAGGATTAAAACTGGGGCCAAACTTAAGAAAATCCTAGCTTTGTCCCAAGTATCCATTTTGCGCCTAGTATCAACACTGCACAGCATGTAACGTCTGAAAAATACTGTAAATTGGCCTTGAAATTTGAACATTTCCTCAGCATCTTATCTCTATTCAGACTTCTACACCATGTCCCCACTCTTTAGTAATATTGCCAAGTTGGACAACAACAATGGCGCTCATTCATCAGTTGCATTCGAGCATTTTTCAAAGGCATTTAATTTACCCCATGGAATGTGAAACAACTCTAAATTGTTGATTAGCGTTAATGTAAGCTGCCGTTGATGCTTCGTCTTATTGGTTTAGTCCACGGGCAGAGACAGGCTCTTTTCGAAAATTAATGGAGGTAGTACTGCCAAGGAAATTAGCTTAGCTATGTCAAACATGTCTATGAAAACACACTGTGGATTTATCCCTTCATTAGTTTACCCATTCATTGTCATCAGTGCTCAGTTGACAGCCATCCTAACAATGGCGCTCATCTAATTCTGTTGAGTGGAAATTCTCAGATTCATCCCCGGCCATAAAATTTGTAGTAGCCTGTATTGTTCGGAGGAGATGAAATTTACTAGACGGATCATTTGGCTTTTCCGATTTCCCCCTCCCTTCTGTTGTGGTATTACAGTTTGTACTGTGCAAACGCAGCAAGCGTTCTCTGGGAGGATTGTTTTTTTGCTGCGACGCAGTAACAGCCTCCTCCAGACTTGTATGCAAGTTGTTGTTGGGGTCAGCAAGATGATAGATCACTTTGATAGGACATTTTCTTCTTCTTTTTCTTTGAAGGGAACATAATGGGACAGAAACCACAGCAGAGGATGGTGAAGTGGGGTAGAATGAGATCACAGCATGGAGTCTTTAAAAAATGTCTAGCAGATTTGATTGCATTTCAATATGCGCCGCATTCCTTCAGCGCTCTGTTGAGCACTGGAGCCCACTTACTTGAAAGTTGGCAAACACTGGCCAAGTTGATGTTTTAAAATTTTCATTTTTTTTGTGTGTGTGATTTAATTTAGTAAATAACATACAGTTGTATTTTCCCCTAACTTCTTTCTGTGCCATTTTCTCTACGATATAAGACACTCTGACAGTTCAAGGCACAGTATGATTGTTAATGTTTTGAAAATCCTGCCAAGTTTGGTAAAGATGCTTTCATATGTAAATTCAGTAGCTGTTTTTGACCGGAATTGTTTTGTAAGGAATAGACGTGCGAGTGTAACATGGAAGCATTATGTTTTGTGGAAGAGTAACAAAAGACAGACGGAGGCGGTGCTCCGAAATGGGATTAGATAAAGGTAAAATGAGCGACCGTATACAATCCGGTGTTTTCTCAGTCCACCCAATGAGCAGATGCAGGGAGCTGGCCTGCACGCCAACCGCCACAGTAGGCTTTCACAAAGAATCTGTCTCTATTCAAGCCTTAATCCATGCTGCCGAGGGCCCAGGCATTGTCACTTTGCATGCAAAATTTCAATTAGTGCTGGTACCAGTTGTTTCACTTGAAGGGGGGTGTCACATTTCAGAGACATCTATGGCTACCTTTAGGGCTGAGATTAAGGAAGAAGTGTCACCGCTTTCCTTAAGAAAATTTTGCATTGCATAAGGTTACTGGTACTGAGCTGCTTTGCTTTGTTAGGGCCACTGTACTAAGACCTAGCCCTTGGTCATATTACCAGAGAAGTCTGAAGATACTGTAACACATACAAAGTTTCTGTCCGGAGGTTAAGCAGGAAAAAATGTTTCCTTTAGTTGGATTTGTTAAAACCTTCACACATGAATGTTGTAGCTCTCTGTCCCAGCTGGCTCTGTAAGAAAAATAGTTGCGTATGTTGCTCCTGGCTCCAGCATGTTCGAGCAATTTAACTACGGATTCAGTTCAAGTCATGATGGACAGTTTGACACTGTTTCCATGCTTTCAGCTGTTTGACTGTGACTGCTGCGGTTCACTGTCATCAGCCAACTCTTCATTCTCTCCTGCTGTTAACTGCAGAGGCGAGTTTGCTTACGCTCACTTCCGCGAGTCCAATTTCTTTTAGCGTCTTTTTGCTTATGTTCATTTTTGTGAGTGCACTACAGATGTGAGGTGTCCAAGGATCAGTTTACCTAAAGTACCACACTGGGAAGTACTATCATACACTTAAGAAACACAGTATAACCTCCTGAATGACAACTTCAGTAGCCAAGCCAAAGTGCAGCTATATCACACTGCACAACCTTCGCAGACTGCACCTAGTGGCTTAACACTCACGGGCTTGTGGTTTTGTTTTTGCACGTCACTGATTTTCTTATACTGTAGCATCTACTGCATTTAGAGTGACTTTTGGTATTTACAGCTTCTTAAAAAAAGAACAGGTGTTTAATCTTCTGTCTCTTTGGTCTGCAATCAGGCCTGTTTAGTTTGCAGACAAGCTGCTCGGATATGGCTGCTACTAGATGTTATCAGAAAATGAAAATATTTTCAGAGACAACAGGTGTTTCCAGTCCTTCAGTATGCAACATAATGCTCTCTGTGCATGGCTGTAACTGCAGCGACTGAAAACAGCGGGTTCATTTATAATTGAATATGATGTGGGTGTGTTTGAGCCTAAAGAAAGTCTTGATTTAAAGCACACTCTATCTTAATTAATACTAAATATTTTCCTCCAAAGAATTATGCATTTATTTTTATTACTGTAACCTGTTCCTGGTCCTAATTTATAATCATAAATATGTTACAGATACTTGCACAGGACCTAAAAGAGAAGATGAATCAACACCCCAAACAAATTGACCTGAAGCTGAAACAACAAACATATTAAATATACACATACATTAGCCATGTTGCTAATATTGTTCATATCAGTTTAATAACTAAGAGACTCGAGAACTGTAATCTATATTTGCACAACAATAAAGTAATGTGTCACGAGTGCATAATAGGCAAAGCAGGTCTGACAGGATCTCTTAATCTGTAATGTCAAACATAAAGATTAAAATCTATCTCCAACTCCTTTCATTTAATTTTAGGGTTGGTCATATAAAACAAAAGTATGTGTGCGTTAAATAATAGTTGCACATGACTCTTAGCGCTTCATGTATCCTTCTTAAAGTATCTAATAGGTGTTATTTACTTTAGTTAATTACCAGTGCCATACAAATACACGAGTTGACTTTGAAATATTTGCCTTGATTGCCTCTGCCTCTTATGTTTTCCGTCCTTGTGGCAGTAACACATCAAAGTCTCTCTTCATGCCAGTCTGCACACTGAACGTGAATGTGTTTGTTTTTTTTTTATTTAGAAACAAATCTGTTATATATTTTAATATTTGCAGAATCTAAATCCATATTGAACAGTTTTTTTTTTTTTTTTTTTTTTCAGTTTTCATGCACAACCCAAACTCTGTTGCACCATATCAATTTCTACTTAACTGAGTTTCCACACTGGGGGTACTGTGTGCTATGAATGGTGAAAAGATGCATTATAGAGAAATGTATTATTTAGCGAGGATCAAGTGAATTATGGGTCTTGAGATTTGTTTTTCTTGCAGCGCTTTAAGGATAGGTGTGCCGTTTGATTGGAGGGCTATAATTGTTTCAGCATGTAGCTGGGAAAACAGCGTGGTCAAAAAGTGAAAGAGCATGACTCAAGCTATTACAACAGCGTTAGTTAGGGTGCATAACATAGCGTTCTCCTAACAATTTGAGACTGGACAAAGATAAGATCGAACTTAACTTCATATTTTAGAGCAGGTTGATTTCTTTTTTCTTTTTCGTTATCCAAATAGGTTTTAAGCCAGATGTTATAAATTAATTCAGGGAGGTTAAATCTGAAATTAAACTTTATTTTTCTGACAACTGGGCCTGCAGCAAGCCTGTGAAAAAAAGTTCATGTGATGTTTTCTTGCTAACAAGAAGAGAGTATTTTGTATAAATAGATACAGAAGAAGAAGAAACTTGCTTTACCTCCATGTAACCTCTGATATTTCACACAGGAAATCTAGATCAAGGATGTTCTTATATCCTGCTATCTTAATTAGCACATGTTAATTGGCAACGTGCAGTCTCTTGGTAAGTCATATTTATTAGGAAGAGCCTGATTCATCCGAAGCTGTTGGGAATAGAAATCATTAGGGGACAGTGAAATGTATTTCCATAACAGGAAACGTGTAAGCACTCGCAAATCGAAATGGCCCCTGCAACATCTAGGCCTAATTTGCAGTCTGTATTTTCTTTGTGCGGTCATTTTAATTTGACACCCATTATGTGGGATCAGTGAGTTTTATGTCTTTGTCGCTGTACGTTTCCTCTCTTTATCCGGGCGGTAAAATTGTTGTCCATGAGTCTGAAAACGATAACTGAGTTTGCTCGAAAAGCGGAGGTTGGCTGATCAGTGTGACCCGTGTTCTTGTCACATCCTTCATGTGGAACGTTGAGTCATACGCACAAACAATATGGCGCTTATAATATTCAACCCGGCAAAGCCAGCGACTGAGCGTGGACGCGGGGGAGAAAGAGGGACAGAAGGAGGAGGAGGAGGAGGGAGAGTGTACCCTGAGAGAGGTCAGACCTCGTTTCAGAGACCCCCATCCACACACACCCCAGGTACTGTGACACTGCCTTTATGAGCGCGCCCGTAGAACACAAACCCACCGGATTAGTGTCTGGCTCTCAATGTCCCCGGGAGCAGAGCCCATCGGCCGAGACAAAGCGGGGCTGATTGCGTTGTCATCTGCATCACAAAGGGAAGCCTTTTCTACCTGAACCACTGCCTGTGCGCCGCGCTGAACATCACATCTATCAGCGACTCTGGACCCACGTGACATCTGCCTTTTGTTTTTTGTCCATCTCTGTCTCCCCCTCCTCTTTCATTCTTTCTCTCTGGCCCACACCGTCTGTCCACCATGGCCCATATCAACAGCAGGACCCCCTCCCCCCTCCCTCCCTCCTCAGTGGGAGTTAGCTTCTTAGTCTGCACCAGCACTGACCGTTTTCTGCTTTTTGCCGGTAGTTATGCACTCGACACGACGCACGTCGTTTCCCCCTCGCTACAAAGAGCCACTAACACTTTGGTTATGTTTTCTCTTTTTCCCCTCTTGGCTCTGGCTCTGGCTCTGGCTCTGGCTCTGGCTGTATGTCAGCTCAGCCAACATGCAGACACGTCAGACAAAAAAGCCCAGCATCCCGCTGTCAGACCCTAACACATCTATCGGTCTCAGACAGACCGAACACCCCAGCTGAGGTGCTGCCTGTAAGCAGACGCGTTTTATCTGATTAGTGTACTGGACAGGCAAGCTCTGCTCTTCTATGACTGATGGCTGTTGTTTTGTGTTGCTGGCACAGGCAGGACCAGCAGCCATAAGAGAGATAGATAAAGCTTCCCTATTTGGATTATCTTCTTATGCTCATGTACATGAGAGTTTACCATAGGCTTTATGTTGGCTTTTAGGTACCTTACTGTATTTCATCATCATCAAAGAAATCATCTTCATTTTATGAGCTGAATGTGAGGTACTCTTTATCGGGTGAAATTAAATTTTCATTTTTTGGGGGGAGAAACAAAGATGTTAAAACTATGTCAGCCATGGTAAGTGGGGCTGAAAGGTTTTTTTTTTATCTTCCATTTAAGACGCTTTATGAATAGATTCAATAGATTAAACGGGATATGACATTTAAAAAGCAGAGGGAGAGAATGACTTTTTGTGTCCTAAAGTGTGATAGTTGGTTTCTATTCACAAGTAATTGCATTAGCTTAGAGAATTGGGAATTAACACAAGGCAATTAACTGAATTGGCCTTTGGCTGTGACTTGTCTGGTTTTAGAGAGCTGGTGCTCATCCTGTGTTTTCATGGATTCATTTAGAAGTCACATTCAGTCAGATGAGGAACCTTGTAAACCTTACAATAGGAGACCTTAGAACTTGTGAAACCTCAGTGAAATAAGTGAATAGATTTAACATGCAGCTTTGCTGTGAGATTTTGACCGCGGTTCACTCTGATGAAGCTGTGATAAGTACAAAAAAGAAGTGCAAGACGGAGGTTTAAGAGGTGAAGAATCTCAAAGGCAAGGGTCATCACAGCAGCAGGGTAAACACACTTCTTAGCACTTAATCGCCTGTAGTCCAATTACCATGGACTGCTAGGCCACGATATCTAATTGTCAACAGCAAGGGTGTAATTTTCATTTCAACTTTGGGGTAGAGATCTATTGGGAACTGCTTAAGACACTACAATTATCTTCTTCACTACAGAGAGTGGTGTCTTCTTAATGGGATTTCTATCTATGTGTGTCATAACACCCTGACCTGAAGTGTATTGAGAAAGAGGCCTGTTAGCTGGTCTACACTGTAACATACTGTATTACACAGACATGAGCACGCACACAGACTGATGATTCATTTGAGCAGCATGGACAAGTGGACAGACTCTGTTTTCCTCTTTAAAGGTCTAGTGTTTACGATTTGGGGGATCTATTGGCAGAAATGGAATGTAATATTCATAAGTATGTTTCCAGTTGTATATATTCAGTTGTGTTTTAAACACTGGCTCTCGATTGGTGGGTTGGTTGGTAAAGGGGTATTCAGTTGGTTGCAATATGAAATCTCACTGCTAGATGTCACTAAATCCTACACACTGGACCTTTTAAATAGACAAATGCATTGAATTAAAGATATCATGAATTCATGACTACATGTCTAATTTTGGGGCATATGTAATAAAACCTGAGGTGTTAGGACTAATATAAATATAATATGGTATGCTAATATAGTGAAAACTATGGTTTATTGCAACATGCAGTTTATTTTCATAGATTTGTCCATCAGTTATGATAGCATGACTCACGAAAGCTATCTCAGAAATTACGTTGGTGAATACAGTGCTATCATAATAAGCAGATATGAAACCTGAGATATGAAAATAAAACCCACATTGCAGTTTATGTTTAACTGTCTGTTGTGCAGTAGTAAAAAAAAAAAAAAAAAAAAAGTGAATGTCAGTGTGGGACATTTACTGCTGCTGTCTTTATTCAGCTTTCAGACATGAGTGTAGCGCGGTGGTGACACTTGAGCGCTGAAACTGATGGTGACTGACCTAATCTCAACAGCCTACTGTAGATTAATTGACAATTTCCAGCTTTAAGTAAAAGGAGTGAACAAAAGTCCCCCTGGAAAATGTCAGTCAGCTAGCTAGCAACTGCAGTGGTTATACAGTAGCAGGTCAGCCAACATAAAGTCTCTGTTTTTGTGTTTTTCCACCATCGGATGGCAGGTGAAGCACACTGTGAACCTCACTGTGGTTTTTACAGTGCTGATTTATTTGATCACAAATAGAGGCATAATTTGGATTGATGAAAGGCAGGACTTGGCGTTTTTATTTTTTCTCTGACCTCATAGGACTCTCACAATCAGTCTACCTCGGCTCACAGCTCCAAAATCAATAATCGAGACTCAGCAAAGATTATACCCTTATGATTGTGTTTATGGAGCCCTATCAATTGACACTTCATTGTAGTCGTTTCATATTCAGCAAAGCCGATGATAAATGCACCATTTGGGCAGAGAAAGCTTACCTGAATTTACATAATCACTTGTCTGGAAGTGGATCTAGTGTGGGGAGCAATCAGCAGCATCTGCCACACTCACACTTGTAAGAGCTCCTGTTAATACAATAACATCTTGTTCCCCCTCTTGTTCCGACTAACAATTCATTGTTATTTTATTCTAATTTCAAACCTGTTAAAGACTTCCAGGAGGAAGCACTATCTCTTAAACACATGCCCTTGATTCTAGAGCTGCCAAAGAAAGACCGATACACGTCCTTCGAGGTCAATAAAACAATGTCTGGAATCACAATACAGCCATGAGGTAACGTGGCTTACAAAACGGGAGCCAGGTATATAAGGAGATGGCGAAATGATGACTGTTTTCCGTGCTGTCCCCTGGCAGGGCCCTTCGGGTAGAAATCACAATGGATCATTTGGGAGGGCAGCTGGAAAATCCATAGAGAATCTCTGGAGACCTGCTGTGCCTGTGAAATCAATACAGAGATCCAGCTGAGACCATTAAATGAAATGAATGTTATATGATAGGGTTAAACATGTAGAATATTATTATTCATACAGTCCAAATTGGTTTTTCATCTGCAGATAATACAAGCAGGCATGGATGTCAATAAAGGCACCAGCAATATCTCAAGCACCTTCTATGTATACAAGCTATCCATCATGTGTTTGACCTGCTGTTAGCCTGAAGAAGAAGGCAAAGAGGGCAACTGAGAAAGTTAAATAAATTGGCGATTTAGTATACCTGTATGTACTCTGTGTTTCATGCAGTAGATAAAGGTTGTAGGTACTCTCAGATAAAACCTGGCCAACAGCTATAACTTTGGTATTGGGGGGCGTCTCTCTTCCAACACATATCAAATCGTTGTTTCAGAACTAAAAAAACACTATTGAAATTTACTTATTTTCATCCCTGATTAATCTGCCAGTGTTTTCTTGATTAAATCAATTATATAATATATCAGAATAGGAAAAGCCTAAGGTGACAATTTTGATTTTTAATAACTTGTTTCATCCATTGACAGTATAGAGAATGGACATCACCCATGGGTTTTTGAAGAGTCTGTTTTGAAGCCCAAAATCTGTGGCTCTGGCTGCCACCATGTTGATAATCCTGCCTAATCTAAATAAGACACAGATCAGAGGTGGATATGTGATGGATGTCTGTAGCCAGTCTCAAATGGCCGTTCAGGGAACTACAGTTTTTGGCACTTCCACATTGGCTTCACTTCACAGTGACAGAGGTTACTGCTTGGTTTCATGGAACCAACAGTCCAAAACACAAAGATATTTAATTTACTCTCATATAAGACAAAGAAAAGACACACATCAGTGCCTTATTTATATCCTGAAACCAGATAATGTTTGGCATCTTTGCTTGAAAGATGACAATATAATAATTTTAATATAGTTACCGATACGTTTTGGCACTCTACGCATCCATTTAAATTCAATCTAAATTAAATCCATCCATTTTTCAATTTCTCTGTGTGGAATGAAACAATAGAATAGCCTTCATGGAACACTCATCTTTATGGAAAACTCTTTCTGTTTCGCCACTCTCTATTGTCATTTTAAACAGCATAATAGCTATTTATTTGACTGAGCAAAACCTGTAAGCAATTAGATGTGCAAAAGCAACAACAATTGTGAATTAAATTAGATACCAAACATATGACATTTTATGAATGCTTTTTGTACAGAGTGCCTTACGGTAACATAAGCAAACAAATACATTTGTGGCATGGGTGGTCTCAGCAGGGTAGGGACCCCAAAACCGGGTAAAGTTACTCCCATGCTGTGCTCACTGCGGTACCGTCACAGCCTGATTACACCTTGTCTGAGCACTTTTCAATCTGCTTTCCTCTGGAAACTGGTTTGACACGTTGTAGTGGTCAGACAGGCACACTACATGCATGTAAGCAGCCTGATGGGGCTGCTGTCAGAAAGCCCTGCCTGCTAGAGTGATTGAAAAAGCATGTTTGGGATTAGCCGTCTGTCCTCATCTGTGTGACGCTCTGGCAGGAGTGTACAGGCAGGGGGTTGCACTGATCTCTGGGGCTGCCACAGTGCTGAGTGATGGAATAGGTAGAGTTAGAGCTCAGTTCTCACACACATGCAGATGCTCAGAAATAGAATTTGCAACACAGCCAGCCCACACACGACACATGTCCCTACTTGAATTGATGGTTCAAGATCATTTAGATCTTCAGATGTCCTTTAGGGTACAATGAATTTAACAGTAAACACAACGAGAAAAGCAATTGTTGTTTTGACTTTGTTCCATCTTGGCTCACTGAGCAAAATGGAAAGCCTTTGGGTCATTTTGCTATGTGATTCAACTTTTCATCTCCCACCATGAGACCCAGTAAAATGGCACATTACACAAAAAGAATGATTTTACTTTGATCTTAGTGCCTACAGTAATGTGCCCTATTTTTAAAGAAATACAAATTGAGACCCGTAACAGTGTTTAGTGGTTTTCCTCCTTTCCTTACTTACTGACTTTTGGCATGAACACGTATCAATCTCTTTCACAGATAGTAGCATGCTCATTTTCTGTCACTCCTATTATGTGTCTGTGAGTGTCATACACGCAAACACACACACACATACGCATGAACACTTCTGTCTGCACTATTTCAACCTCACCACCTGCATAGCTGGGCCGTCTGGCTTTTTTTGGAGTTATGGCATTAACATGGAAACCAGAGGGCTGAAGCTGGATTAGTCGGGAAGAGGTGTGAACACAAGGTCAGGGCAAAGATGGCCTTTCGGCTGAATCATATTTTGTCGTCATACTTTTTTTTTTTTTTTTTTTTTTTTACCCCTGTATGTCTTATCACAGTGCCAGGCACAAACTGACATGCTGGCACAAAAGGAAAAAATGAATGTTCCTTTTGCTGTTTACTTTTTGTGGCTGCGTTTTCTCCTGCTCTCTCCTGTTTTGATTCTTTGAAAAATTCACATGCACGCACATCTCATTCTTGCACAAGTTATAGCCTGAGGCAAGTGTCTGGAGGAGCCTTAAATTCCTTTTTGTTAAATAAAGATTATGGCAACTGGCAGCTTCATGTGTTGAAATTGCAGTTAACATAATTCCAGGGGGTTGTAAGCTAGATGCTCAAAACTCCATCAAAACTATGCTGGAATTTTTTTGTGGATCTGCTTTGACTGTTAAGATTAGAGCTGAAAGCAGCAAACATTTCACATTTATCGCTTTTGAAGCTGAAATCTAAAACTAAACCCGCACATTTAATCCACCAACAGCAAAGATGACAAAGCATCTAGCAGCACATTTGTGAAGCTGAAAAAGTCAATGATGGACCGTGCAACGCGAACGCAAACAGTATTTAGTGAAGTGATTAAATCCGATGACATCGGAATAGTCAACAAGACAGGTGCAGCCTGACAAGCTGATTTTCAAAAGAATATGAAGAGCCTCTCCAACCTCAGTAAATGTGGTGTTTTTATGTTTCACCGCACTCCAAGCACCATACTGATATATATAATTATTTGTAACTTCAAAAGACACAGATTTCACCTTAAAATGACATCCAGAGTACCAATGATTAAACAGGACACTTGGTGTGTTACTGAAATGTCCCTCTATCCAGAGGATAACCCATAGTGACTGACAGATGCAAACAGATACTAGACCATGTGTTTTGGAACTGCTTCTCTTTTTCATTTTATCTGCGTGAAAATCTCTTTCCCTTTCGCCACCCTCTATTGTCGGTTTATACAACATAATAGCTATTTCACTGAATGGAACTATTAAGCAGTTATATGTGCAAAAACAAAACTTTAGTGAGTTAAAGCGGATGCCAG
This sequence comes from Protonibea diacanthus, assembly GCA_028641955.1. NCBI lineage: Eukaryota > Metazoa > Chordata > Actinopteri > Sciaenidae > Protonibea > Protonibea diacanthus. The sequence continues at coordinate 16,569,431 of CM053978.1, forward strand.
ACATACCAAACATATGCCATTTCGTGGGTGCTTTTATCTGAAGTGGCTGGGCGTCCTCAGCACGTGTACTGATGCATTTACTGGCCCACCACTTTTGAGTCCTTACACTTTAACTAATGGTGTTTTAAGCATGATGGGAATCATATTGTCAGAAAGAGATTACTTTAGCACTAACAGGAACAAGGGAAAGGAAATCATAGTTTTCAAGGTTTTCTCTTTTCAATTGTTGCAAGGCTGTGGGACTAGCGATTCACAGCTCCTAATCCTTCAGTTGACAAAAGGAGTGTGCTAAACTCTCCCTCCTCGTCGCTTACACTTCTGTTAGGTAGCTGGAGGGAACTTCTCAACAGCTCGCTCTTACAGGCACACATGCCCCATTTCAAAACACCATATTTTCTACCATCTTTACCTCTTTTGTCCTGCTCCAGGCCTGTTCTGTAAAAAAAAAAAAAAAACAGCGTCACCCACTTTTCTTTCTCTGACCACCCGCCACCTGTCATCCCCATTGCTAATGTGAAACATTAACAACCAGAGAGCCTGAATAGAAATGCACCACTTCGTTGAAATACATTACCTGTCACTCGGTCTCTGGATTAGGACTTCACCGGTGCCAAATGATTTAAGGGCCCTTTGCTAGGTTGTCAGCAGAGACATGATTGTGCCTGTGGCCATAAAGAAACATATGTGCTGTTTTTTTTTTTTTTTAAGGCGTCAGGCAGGCCGTACCAGATGTGTGTGGTGAATGGTGTTGTTTTTTTTTTTTTTCCCCGCTTGAGCATGTGTCAGACGCCATGTACAGCTGCGTGGAGGAAGAGTTAAGTCCGTTTCACACGGAGTGAGGAGGAGGTGAGAACCAGCAGGTCTAATTGAAGTGGTTAATGGGCTGTCTGAAGCCATCATTCTACCCGACATAGCACGTGGAGAAGCTCTTCATCACTGAATTGAATCTGATAAAACGGCTCTTATTCAAATACAAGCTATTGGCCAAGACAGGGGACTTTTAAAGATGTAAACATTGCTTAATTCATAATGTCATCCTCGCGTATTTTACAGCAGATGTGGAGTATTTATAGAGCTCTCAGTATAGGCTTCAGCAGTCTTCTTCTGTCTTTGTTTTGTTTTCCTCCTCTGCTCAAACATTCATTTAATCTCTATTCAGTCAACCTTTTTTACAAATAAAATTTCCAATTTAACTACCCATTTTATGTAAAAACTTAAATGTTCCTCTTAAAAAAATCAGCCATGATATAATTTAATTAGCTTCCAGTGAAGCCTTGTTTATAGTCTCTGTAATGTAGCGGTATTATCCTGGCAAAAGAAAACAACTGTTGCATTGTAAGTGGAATTCCCAAAACGAGAATTGGACCTATGGTTGAATAAGAAATTATCTCTGTCACATTGGGACATGTTTTCATGTGTTTTCACTAAAAAGTGCAAAATACATAACTTTTTTTTTTTTTTTTTTGAATCTGTTTTCCCAGCCTCAGTTGGCCACAGCCCTGTCTTAACCACATCCCTCCCCTACAAGTCCAAGCCCCATTCCTTCTTTGCCTGGCTGTAGTCCCGGCTTGGTCCCGACCTTCTTCCCCAGTTCCACCTCTGTTCCTCCCACTGCCACCACAGCCCAGATCCCTGCTCAACTATCAGTTCCAACCAAAAACATGCTAGATGGAAAGGCTTCATGCTCTGTGAACAGATCAAGCTGCTTTACTAGGAACTTGTACCGATGGCAGTTGAGCAGCTCCTGCTGGAGCAGTTGGGCACCCATGTCTTGCTCGAGGGCATGTCAACAAAAATAGAAGAGAAAGCAACTCTTGTGTATTTAATCCAACTGGTTTTTCTAGCAATGTGGCGGAGCGTAGGAGTGCGAGTGGAGCAGAGGCTTGAGAGCTGTAGAAATGGCTGGCTGGCTGGCTGGATGGGTGGGTGGGGAGGCATTCAGCATCATTGACACAGTGAATTGCTCCTCAGGGATGTACTGAAGAGAAGGTGCAAGGTTGTGTCAAAAGTAAAGTGTGGTTGGGTTTTGTGAACAGGCATCCATTATACTGAAGCTTTGCAGCTGTATCGCGCATTTCCCAGCGACCGTGGCTGGCGCCGTCATGGAGGTCCACCGGGGAATCGGCTGTGTGAAAATCATGGCTAAATATAAGAAGTGGATTTAAAAAAGAGAGATACCTATAATATATTGCTATGGGGTGGATTGAAGTCAGTACAGTTGTGTTAGAAGACAAAATGATAAAGTTAATTTACACAAGATAGCCACAACACTACAAAAGTACAGTATAATGCAATCCAAAAACAAGCATGATACTTTAGTTACATAACCAAACATTCACCTCTCTTGAGATAGACAAGCTGTGTGCTAAAATCACAAACAGGTGCCTTTTTGGAGCATGTAGAAAATCTGAAATCCATAGTCATAATTGCTCTTGGAGCACTTGTCTAAAATGTCACGAGTCTTTACAGAGACCATGCACAGTTGGTTGGAAAAGCAACTGATGATTAAACACTAAAAGAGTGTAGATGGCATTAATCAAGTTTTGCATTGAACTCTAATCACCCAGCTGCAATTAAAACCCTTAACACTCTGGCTAGACAGTGTTTTAACCTCAGCGTCCAGCTCTCAGACACTGCTGCAGTGGATTTGAGCTCTCACATAAAGATAACAGGCTTTTTCCCCTTCATTTTTTTTCACTCTATAATCAGTTTCAAACGAGAGCCGAGCCTTTGGCAGCCTTCTTATGGCTGCGGTTTGATTCAGCCAAAAAGCCTCTTGCGAAGTGGATGAATAGTCAGCGAGAGTTCATTCATACTCAACAGCAAGAGATACATTACAGTGGATGATCCCCTTTTGAATTATCAGCTTTTCTTTTTTCGTGCTTGTTTCAGTTTCAATAATTATCTTCAATTCCGAGAGCAAAAGACTGGAGGATTTGCCTTTGTGCATACAAAACTGGCTTTATATTTATCTATTGAAATAAAAAAAGTGCTCACAGCAAACAGTCAGACTCATTGTACAACAGCCAAGATGATTCTGTTTTCTTTGACATACTTCTCTGTTGTCAGCCAAGCTGCGATCGTGTAGGAGGAGCTGCAATAAAGGAACCGACTTTTTGCCATTCATGGTATTCAGCATACAGCAAGGCTTGCATGTTGTGATCACCATTCAAAAAGAAAATAGCTCCCCCACCATGTAGTTGTTTTCTATCTTCCAGTCCCCTTACTTTTCATCTCCTTTATACTGGTGTACCGATTCAGTCGAAGTTCCCCTTCTCACCAACCCGCCGTGTTTATTCCTCCCAACTTTGCTTGCATTTTAAATCAGTTAACCAAATTACAGGCCGATCCGAGGTTGATTATTCATTCTTGCAGTGGGTATAAGATGTTCCTTTTTAAAGCAGGAGCTTAGGAATAATTCAGTGTAGTAAAAAACAAACTTAAAAATAAAGGTAATGTTTATGTAATGTAATTTAATGTGATGAAAGGTTGTGTCAAAATCAAAATTTCCCATCACTGCCGTGACCTTTTTTTTTTTTTTTGCCTTGCCCACATGGCACCATTGTACCATTAGTAGATTAGATGAGTATTTAATTGGTGATCCTCTGGACGATGCCGTTGCTCATTCCTGTCCCCTACTTAAGTGTGGCTTTACAGTCCCTCAGCCAATGCCAACAGGAGTTTACACGGCTGAGTAGGAGTCGGATGTGATTTTCAACGAAGACCATCTGCACAGAGGATCTCTCGCTCGTGCAAGCAGCATATGCTTCAGTATGTAGATAACAGGGCTGGTAAACACGCTCGTTCCCCAAGCGAATTAAACTGCCATGGCACGCACCCTGTTGTCCTCCATCTTGGTCAGGACTGTGTGACAGTGAGGGGTTAATCTTAAACTCCCCTCCACAGCCCTCCCGTCCTCCTTGAAACACACACCCGCACATGCACACAGAGCAGATCCATCAGTCGAGCATGAGTCATTAGTTCCTTTCAGCTCCCTGGCCAGTGGACTCATGCAGATTGCATACACTAGACTCAGGTCTGGGAATGCTGAGGGACTTACTGCAAACAATAATCACATATTTTCTTTGGACTGCAGGATCCTGAACTGACTTCAACCAACTGCCTATTCCTTGTCAGCAACAGTATTTAATGTGCTGATTATTGAAGCCATGCTTGGCAGGATGGAGTCTGAGCAATACATTATACAGAGACATGATGAAGTTCGGTAGAAGAACTGCAGGGAGGAAAATCATACCTAATCTCCTCATTAAAAATGCACAAGACAGCTTGTAATTTTCTGTCGTTAGGCATGTGCTTCCTTTCATACCTAATGGCACCCAGAATCAGGAGATGGGCTCAGCTGGGCTCCGTCATTTGTGGAGGCCGGGAGCGCATGTGGGTGTGCATTTCTTGGGGCGTTTGACATATAGGTTCATCACACTTTGTCACGATCAGCACATCATCCCCTCCTCGCAACAATTAGTCTTGAGAGGTAAGCAGATAATCTACATGTATTACACAGCTGAGCAAGTTTAAACATTCAGCACCTTCAGTGGAGGATATCTGTGAGGTGTTAGCAGAAGATGTCTAACAATGCAAGCACAATCGCTAGGCTCGGCCCACAAGATTTGTGCAAAAGTTGCATTTTAACTGCTCTACTTTTGGCTGCTTCACAATAGATAGATAGATAGATAGATAGATAGATAGATAGATAGATAGATAGATAGATAGATAGATAGATAGATAGATAGATAGATAGAGGTGGTGGGAGAGAAACAAAGGGAGTAGATTAGCATTCAAAGGGTTGTAATATCCCTCGGCAATAGCACAGAAACCACAAGGGAAGATATAGCCCTATAATTTCTCCTCAGCGTGTTCTAGCTTTTCCCTTTGTTCCTTTTTTTTTAATACAGTAAGTGACATGTCTGCTTGGGTTAACATAGGGAACTCTGCCCTTGTTTTCCAGCGCAGAGCTGCTTTCATGTCAACTACAAGCAGATTGGCGGGTGATTTGGCCAGCTTTGCTTAATCATTGCCTCACATCATGCACTTCTTGGAACAGATACGCACACTTAGACACGTTTATGATTTCTTTGAAAGAAAATCTTCAGATTACGGCCGAGATTTTATCTGTAAGCCGCAGTATCCATTGATGGGCCCAATATTTTTCCAAGTGAAAGCAGAGACGGTGGCTTTTGTTGTGCTGATTTCTGTTACTGTTTGAGGGTTGGGAGGGACCGTCTGTAGAGGCTGCACTCAAGAGACTGTTGTTGTCCCAGACAGCTAATCAACAAGTCATTCAGCCAGCTCAACACTAATTCAGCCATCCAAGCAAGAAAATAGTCACCTTACTTGTTGTCTTTCAAGCCAAGTCTTCAGCAAGGTGCACTAACCTGTTCTCCCAAAGATGACAGATCGGATCAGGCATTACTTGTCACTTTCATACTTTTGTGATTTCACTAAACAAATTAAACAAACGGCTAATTAAACGTTACATTATATAAAAAATAAGCAAATATCTGTGATGTAAAGTGTGCTAGACACCGAAAGCCCTGTTGATTATACCCCTTCCCATCAAAACAGTAGCTTTAGCTATTGCTTTGATGGGATTGCTGTGGGAAATGGGGATTGCTGTGTTATCCATTTAACAATTGAAGGCAATCATGCTCTTATAGAATAACTGTTCATTCAACCTGGTTTCAATGTCTGATAACTTCAAGGTCCTTGATTTCATTTCGTGTCTTTATTGCAACTCTAAAAGAGGCCGCTGACCCCACTCAAGTCTGATTGTTAAACAAATGTACAGGCGAACCAGTAAATAAGTATTCAGAGCATTATGCTGCTCATTTGCTCTTGCTAGCGTTTTAAGATATGGACCAATTGAAAAGTCAGTAAGGAAGCACTTTGATTGAAGTGTGAGTCAGTGGCAGGTAACAGTTGCTTGGTCCCTTTGAACACATTTGTCGATATATAAGTGACTAGTTGTGTCTATGGGTCTGCGTCTATCTACGTCTCCCACAGGAAAACAGTGGAGTTGGCAATATGTCTCGGCATCACAATTTAAATTCCATTAAAGTTATTTTAAACAAATGTAATAATCCTCAAAGTAGGTTAGATATTCTCTTCATCAGTCCTGTTTGGATGCGCTTAGAGCTCACGTATCACATATAACTGTTAGCTTAATGGTGTTCAATACTTTTTTGTCAGTAATGCCATTGCTATCAAGGCTTTCACGATTCTTTTGGTGTCAAGATTTCCCAAAATGCCATCTTTCATGTTAAAGCTGTATTGCAGCCCTGTTGCAATAAGCAGATGGTAAAAATAGCCTCAGTGGTCCAGCCAAGAAATACTGTTTCCCTCCAGTGAAAGAACAGCGGTTGCAACATGCTCTGTCTCTTTCTTTGTTCTTCCTTTCCTCATTTGGAAACAGAGGGTAGCAGTCGTAGGGAGACGGCTGGTGCTGATGTTGCCACATACTGACATTAGCCAGTGTTTGTACTTTCTTTCACTGTAAAGATATTGCAAAGTGTGGTTCTCCTATATGTGAACTTGGACTAACCATACCACAAGAGAACAAAGGTGATGACATGTACGGGCTGCGTTTTAGTTCATCAGTTTCCCCAAGACGCTTGCGGCTCATTGAAAATATGCATAGTCATTTTCCAGAGGTTTTAAAAACCTCTGATCTGCCATACTGTTCTACACATTTAGTCTAATATTGACTTCATCTAAAATGAACATTAGTAGAGTACCTTGCTGTTTCTGAATGATCTCTCCCCCCTTTTACATGCTGCTTGGTGTAATAGCCAGTATCCACAGAATGAAAGCATTTAACTCCAATCAATGGGATTTATGGCTCCTTTAAAAGGCAAAGGTGTCTTTTCTTCTCTTGAAAGTGCTGTTTTGGCTGTCTTCCAGCTGAGATCGTACCTATAGCTGTGTATGATGAATTGTTATTATCTTGGCTGCCTGCTTAGGATTCACACTTCTCTCCAAGTTTGAAAGGGCTGCAACATCTTCCTGCATTAAGAAGTAGTGAAGCGGATTTAGGCAAAGTTCTACTTGCCAACTATATGTCATGTCTTAGTCTACAAGGATGAAACCAGACAAATATAAACCAAACAAATGCAGCTAGAGCCAGGGATTTATTGGGCAGCTTACACATATCCCATCCTTACGTTCCTCTGTTCCTTGCCTTCTTTATGCATGCCTCTTGAAAAGTAATGTTCATGAAGCCATTAGACAGTGAGTTTTTTCTTCCCTTTTTTTTCTCACATTAGTTCACACAAGCAGAATAAATTGGGAGCAAGTGTCAAGGAGTGAGTAGTGTCTGGGTTAACAACAATTTTCTCTCCGGTTCCTCTCGTGTAGGAGAGGGGGAAGGAATGTACGTCAAGGTTAATGCCAAGAAAATGAAGTTGTTTTATCAACTTCTTGGCTGTTTTTTTTAGGGAGTTTATGATGATCTGGAGTCATCATGTCCAGATAATGATACAAATTTTCTGTCTGTTTCTTATTTTGGTAGTTAAGTATGGTATTCTGGTGTGGGTCAGTCTTGCGTAGATGACAGAAGTAGCCCCTTCTTCTTTTAAGCACAAGCTCTTTGTTTTGTCTTGGATGTTTTCTCCTGTTCTCTGTTCAGTCTCACATCCACTCTCCTGTTTGTTCGGTCGTGTTGCCTTCTTCCAAATCTCCTGCCTGCATTGGTGCCCTGCAGAACAATGCAAAGCGGCATCCAAATGATGGAAAGTATTTCCATAAAGAGTGTGATTTACAACTTAATTAAATGAATGACAGAGTATAATACGAAACAACAGATGTTTTTCTATCGCCACAGAATATTGTCATATCCCTCAGCCATAATAGCATTCTGTCCTTAATATCTAAGTCATAGGTATTTCAGTGGGACTGAAAAGGAAATTGAAGGACATGGTGTTCTTGTCCCATGTTAACTTCCTCTTTCTGTCCAGTCAGTGCACCTTGTGTGCATATAAATCAGTCCAACTTTATTCTGCAGCACTTTTCGTGCAAACAAAAGGTAACCAAACCTGCTTCACGCAATGAAAGAGCCACCACTCCACCACTGCAAATAAGTTGCTCAAGAACAGAATTTTTTTGTCTTGATAGTGACTTGTTCCAAAAATGCCAGAACATTTTGTAAATGAATAACATTATAGTTTTTCCCATACTTAGAAAAAGATGGATGAGGTGCTAGTGCTAGCTGTTATGCTATGGGAAATGTATTACTGCTTAATCTGCAACAAAGGCCAGCATTTTAATGCATTTGAGATTTGATACTCTTCCAAAGTAGGTGTTTGACATTACTCATAAAATATGTTGCTTTTAGGGACATTGTTCTCAGACTGTTATTACAAGGTTGCACAGGCTAACGCACTAAAGATTTAGCGCGGGAGTATGCCATTTTTTTTTTTATCATTTGAAAAAGCTAACATTACTGTACTAATTTAAAACAAATGACTGACATGCTTTGCATTAATGCGAACAATACAACTCTTAGACAAATGGCAAATACACGTGCACAACTAAAAGGGGTAAAAGCTTATTGAATGGATTTTAAAATGATGATCGATTTTGAACCAAATAGTGACAAAAGAGTGGATAAATCAAAAACAAATTGAGTGATTCCCAGAGATTACAACTCCTACATTGGTTTGGGTCATGACTTTTAACTCTCTCTCAGCTGACTAGTCCTTCTTGTCATGGCTGATGGGAATGAGAGGTGGAAAGAGGTTAAGGCTGTCAGTTGACGCAGAGAGCTGCAGGAGGTGGGAAGCTATAATCAACTTCACATCACTCTGAGACTCAATACCGTACTGTGTCCTCCTGTAACTGTGTCCTCTAGTTGTTAGATGGAAAATGCATGTAGCTCTGGGTTATGGGACTCCCGAATATGAGATTTCATTATCTGATAAGAAAAATTGGACTTTCCTGGCAAATGTATTTTTGTGCTCTGGTAGAATATTGGGAAGGGAATCCTTACAACCTACAGCAGCATGAATGCGCTCGCTATTTGCGATATGGTCAGTCATTTCATGTAGTATTTTGCTTTTGACTACTGCTGTCACTCAAAACAACCTTTTTTTTTCATCTAGTTTCAACTAGTCTTATTATTCATATCTTCCATTAGAAACACATCTCCATGTATTTATGCACGTAAACACAAAAAATGAAAGGAATAGAGAACGCAGTAATTAGATGAAAAGGCCCATTTTACTATGACCCATGCTATTTTTGTTACACAGATGTCCCACACATGCAGGAATTACACTCAGTCTAAGTACAACCTGCTCCTGAGGGTGAAATTGCTAATAAGGCAACAGTGAAAAAACCTTTTCTGTCTCTTTGTAATCGTCTTGCAAACTGCTGCTGTTTTCCTACAGTAAGTGCTGGAGTTCATTGAAGAGTAAGTGAGCAATAATTTAATTAATGCCCACTGCTTTTGAAATGACAGGAAGTGATTCAATTGATGCTGAATTATGTTTGCGTTGCATGCGATGTGTTTTATTCAAGAGGCTTCATTTTATGCTCTGTGAGGGGATTTGCCCCACCGCTTAAGAATGTCCCATTGTTATTGGTAGGAATGCTCTTTCTCAATCAATAATGTTTTTTTTAATAAGAAAAAAAAAAAGAACAATATTTCAAAAGCCACTTGCAATAATTGTGGCTGACATCAAATCACACTATAATTTAAGATTGTATAAGAAAGTAAAATAGTTCTTACTAAGTGCTTCTTAGTTTTTGGTGAACGTCCTGATTGATTTTGAAAAGGGAGTGGGGTCCGGGTTGCTGTCTATAGACTGCGTTTGGGAGCTCATTTGCCTAATCTTGGGAACTAGAGTGGAAGCTGTGTATAATGAGGACTAAGGCTTGTCTGGGATGGTGATGTGGGGTTGGGGTTTGGGGGTGGGGGGACGCAAAGCTGAAAGACATGAAGGTATTAATCGGACAAAGGGGCAGCCGAGAAGTTTATGCAGAGGGAGAACGCCTGTGGAATGGTCAAGCATTTTTGCATTTCGACTGCCTTTGTCCAAGCGTAAACCAAAAGACAGGAAAAAAGTTCAAGAAAGGACAGAATGCAGGGATGCTTTTGAGTTTTCCGAAGGCTCCTCTTGAAAACTTTTTGTCAGTGGTAGAGAAGCAGCGACAGGCTGCGATGTTGCAGACCAAGCAATGTGCAAATTTCCAAGAAGTATGAATCCTTCAGGGCACGTTTCTGCTTCATTGAACCTAAAAAAAAATGAAGGAACAGTTATAACTGCCATAATAATTAGAGTCTGGTTACTATGTTCTACTTAATTGCAAACTTTCAGAAGTTGAAACAAATGGTTTCAGAATTGTGGGAAATGGTTCATATTCATGGAGGAATACATTATTATGGAAGTCATTGCCAAAGCTTAAATGAATTTTTTTTTTTTAAGGAATATGTTGCCTGGAACATAATCCTCTCATGCATTCAGGGATTTCTTTAGGTCGTTTATTCAGCAACATTTTAGAAAAACTATTGTTGATACATTCAGCCAGAAATAAAACCACAACTACACAGCTCTTTATTGTTGGACATATTTTCTAATGTTTGTTCTCTGTAATAAAAAGCTGAAGAAACTTCAGTTATTCATTCATTATGGCCAAAATCTATTTTGTATTTATATATATATATATATATTGGCTAGGTACTATTACAGTATCTCGGCATAACTTCTTATTGAGTATTTATTATTATTATTTTTTTGCTATTAATCAAGCTGAGCTTATTTCATTTTAATTTAATTTTAGACATCTCATTTTAAACCCGAAACTCGCATACATGCCAGACAACAATGGGTCTCCAGCATCATGCTCTTTTGCTTCAATGCGTTATGCACGCTATTACTCACGTGTCCATCTGCTTGTTTATAATTAAACACCATTTCCCACTTAGGATTGTCTCAAGGGCCATAATGGGGTTCCACAAACATACAAACACACAAATGCTCATTCCTGTGTGTATTGACACATGCCCCACTCAATCTACACCAAGATCACTGTCAACCTAATTTTGCAATGATACGGGCATTATCCAGTGTAATCTAGCAGTAAATTAATTACAACCCACAATCCCTCATTCCCCTCTGCACTCCCTCAGGAGATGACCACCGCTGAACTTCCCCTCATCAGGCTGGATGTCAGTGACAACCGAGAGAAGTGAAAACAGCCCATATGTTGAAAGCTTGTTTTTTTTTTTTTAGATTACTGAACATTTAAATTTCATATGATACCTTTTTTTTGTACAGTAGGAACATCTACAAAGAATACAAAATCAAAGAGTCAGAGAAGAAAAAAAAAAAAAAAAAAACCCTCCAACGATGTAACCTTGAAAACCTGATCAAATATTCCGTTTGTTGTTTGCATAAAATCTGCCAAAGGTGTGAATGCATTATTGTGTTGTGTCCTGTTGCCAAGGTCAGTGTACATTTCAAAGTAGCCCACAACTTTCTGAAAATTAATTCACCCTCATAAATAACAATTAATGGTAGGCAAGTTTGACTTTGCTGTAATTAGTTCTAAACGATGCCCTTAGAAAATATGGAGTCTGTTGTTTAAACATGACATTGGAAAATCTTATTAAAGCTTAAGGGTGAAAGTGGTTTTTAATTGATGCAAATGCAATCATTGTCACTTTGTGTACGCATCAAAAATTCGAACGATCTTTGAGAGTATGAGAGGCAGCATTGTCCTTCACTAAATTGCTATTTTCTGTGTTCTTTTGTGCTCAGAAAGGATATACGTCTCCAGATTGGTCCTGATTCTGTACTTGTTTGCTTTGTACTTGTAGACGCCTTAAGTTGAAAAATGGGAGAAAGCATACAGTAACGGTTTTCTTACTCAGCTTCAGGGTATTGTAATGGCTGTCTGCATGCACCGGGCTAACAGAAAACCCTCCTCTGAGTCGGCCAAGTAATCCAAGATTAAAATGTATATACACCCATTATCAAGAAAGAGCGAGAGAATAGGCCAAGCACCCCGAGTGCTGAGTACACACACAGTAACACACACACAGGGACACAAGGTCACAGCATTGGGCTGGCAGAATGTGCTCAACGTATGCAGGCACACACCCCAGCAGAGAGAATACACAGGAAAATTAATGCGCACACACACGCTCTCTACCAGAGATAAGCTGTGGCAGCATGTCGTCAGGGGAATTTGGACATCCATATCATCAAAAAAAATGAAGGCTCCATTAAAATTTAAGCGCCTCAAGAGCTGAGGCTTATACACTACGGCATTATATTTGTAATTTCTGGTATTTATTTGTAGCTATCTAAAGGAAAGCAATCCAAAATATGTTCCCTGCAACTTTTCAAGCATTTGACTAACTGACTCTATTGCAATACAAAGATAACACAAGCACAGCTTTAGCTACCTACATGGCACGCTCACTTCAGAGAGTTTCATGATTTGCATACAAGAGGCGTCTGACAGTTAGGCAAAAAAAGGATCTCCAGGAATAATTGACAGAGGGAACAGAGCCAGACTGGCTGAGGCTGACGGGAGAAATGAAAAGAAAACTTGAAAAGTTTACCCTGGATATCAAGTTGTTAGTCAGGAACACATTATAAGAGAGTACACTGTGATCTCTTTGACTTCAACTTTTCTCTTGATGTAAAGTTTTGCGTGTCAGACCAGTTGGTAGTTTTTTTTCGGTAGAAACTTTTGCGAGAGGGCCTTAGAGTGATGAGGTGTTAATTCTCTGAAGTCTTCTTCACAATGAAAAACCTTGATTCTTGTGGGTGGAGGAGAGCAGTGTGAAAAACTTTAATAAGCAATGGCAGATTTAACCGAGGCTGATTTTTCTATATAAAAGATCTCATCAGCCCTTGCAGCGCCTGAAGTCCTTCAGTCAGTCTGACTGTGTAACGAGAGAGCCGGTGTTTTGAAATGGTAGTATTCTGACTATGTCACACACAGTTGTCTGGACACAGCCCTAGTGTTCTGCCGAGCCTGTACAGTTTCAGACACATTTTTGCAGATGTGGTTAATTACGTACTGCTTTGGACAATTAGTAAATGAGTCTGACAGTAACCTCCATGCATTAATCACAGTAAATTACACAGAGGAAGGCGCAGCACAGAGGTTCAATTAACCTTTTAGCCCTCGTCTGAATGTGGCGGATGGGGCTGGTTATTCAGTGAGGGCCCTAACACTCTCAGGTCACCGGGGAGAGAGAGAGAGGCACCCGGTGCCACAGAGGACTTGTCAGAGTCGCACAGTCACTCCCTCCCTCCCTCCACCAGCCAACACTGTCCTCGCCAGGCCCAGTCCCCACCCTTGGGAATCATTGAGCTGTCTGGAAATCAAGGCGACCTTTGTGTCTTGCGGTTTTCTCACAGCTGCGGTGGCATTTATTTCCAAAAGGAGTTGTGCCAGAATCCCCCTATTTATTTTGTTTAATTTAGTTGATGGTTGGAGCTGACCTTGCGATAACCACCAACGCAGCCCCGGCAACTCTCAGGAGAAGTCAGGAGCCAGTCTTGGGGATATACAAAGGCTATCTCGGCTGATCTGTGATATCTTTAGCTTGCGGTGATTGGAAATATGAAAGACTTTTCTGTCGTCGGTTTGGCTGGTTGAGTGTGTCTCAGATACTCTTTGGCTTCTCAAATGTAGCAAAAGCCACAGAGTACATGCTTCATTCAGGAGGCCGATTTGATCAGCGGCATGGGCATGGTGTATCTTTACTTTGTATCCCTGAGGGCGGTGCGGCTTTGAGAGTAAATGAGTGACATTAATCCTTAACAACTATCACCTCATTGCCCTGTAGAGCAAGACATAGATACAAATGAACTAGCAAGGTCTGAGGCTGAAGTCTATGTGAGTCTTTCCCGTCTCCAACTGTGATCCTAGCGGGTGGCTTTTGAATCCCATTCAGTCTTCTTGGTTACCATTTACATTTTAATAACACATATCAGAAGGTTTTTCTATGCTACCCTGGGTAATACTGTATGTTGTGATATAATACTCTCTTGCTTTCTTGTACTTTGTCACGGAAGGAATGCAACCGCTGGGCGTCAGACCAGAGATGTAATCGGAGGATATCAAATTAACTCTCTGTATTCCTACACCCCCATTCAGCGTTTTTACAGGTAGTACCTTTTAGTTGTTGTTGGATATACAACCTGCCCTGAGCACATGGACAACTGTTGAACAAGACAAAGAGAGAAAGAGGGAGACATACTTTCCTTTCTCTTCCCACCATGTGAAACAAGACAACAGAAACGAAGAGCCAGAGACAGAGGAGGCACACAGACAGATAAATGAGGAGGAAATGCTCTCCGCTGCTGTTGAATGCGTTCCCAGAGACGGGCTGGCACAGTGCGGCCTCTGTCCTGCCTCGAGTTTGCGTTCGGTGGCCGATGCTGATGTTTCAGGATTGATTTGTCTGCATTCAGCAGTGAGGCACCCCACACAAACAATGAAACAGGCATGTGGCCCTAACACGCTGCCCTCTTGTTTCCGACTGCCCAGTGCCCCTGTGAGAACCAGTGGTCACATGACCTGGCGAGTCATTGCATGAAGGGAGGGGAACTCTGGAGCAGCCCTTTGTGCCCCCCCCACCCCACCCCTCTCCAAAATCCCTGCTCCCTTTGGGCCCACAGCTCTCTCTCTCTCACACACACATGCTAAACCACTATGCGCTAATGCCTTTCTGTTGTGCCAACAGACATACAAGCAGGCACACATACACGCACATCAACTCAAATCAACACAGGCACATGCTCTAAACCCACATACACAGTCGCTCATGCGTACACCTATATGTATACACACCCCATGCATAACTCTTAAGTGCACAAATACATGCACGGCCACCCACATGCACAACAGGCACGACCGACAATAAAACACAACCTCGGGCTCGCAGATGCCTAAAAGAACACGACCCTTTGTCATCCATACTGGGACCTTTTCCTCTGGGGGAGGAGCACTTTTCAAGGGCGATGCATGATTTTAGCCTTTAAACCCCGGTCCTGAAACATTAAAGGGCCTCACACAGACACTCAAACACACGCACATCAAGCCCTACTTCCCCTTCTTTTATCCTCCTCGTGTCTCGTATCTTCCATGTTGCAAAAAAAAACAAAAAAAAAAAACGTAATAAGTCACGTAATCCAATTCTGACTCATGAGTCCTTATTTTGTCCTACAGCAAGTGAAAAAAGACTTCCTCACCATTCAAGTTTTTGAAAGTTTTGAAAGGAAATGAGGTTTGCTTGAATGTATATGAAGACGTGAAGGTGTTCTGCTGCTGGCATTGTTTAATTTGATAAAATCGCCAGCCACAAGTCAAGACACGAGTGAAAACTCTTCGTTTTTTTTAAACCCATTCAATTTTGATTCAAAAATCGTGCTCCAGAAAGATGTGAAAATACTTGACTGATTTACTTATTTGAGCTGCACCTGGCGATTTCACAGGTTCATGGTTCCCCCAAAATCTGGCCTTCAATACTCTGATATCATGTAACATGATGTCATGGTACGAGACTTTTACAAACCCAGCCAGTCTGTGATCACTTCTATCAAAGGAGTTCTCACTCACCACTGTTTAGAGGAAAGTTTAAAGTAGTTTTAGGCAAACATAACACAGAGATTTTATTCAGAGAAGGTCATTCTTCTTCTGTTGTCTCAGTTGAAGCATGGCATGCTTTTTTGTTTAACAGCATTACTTGATCAGTCAGGCTGGTAAGACCAGTGTTTAAAAAAAGAAAGTAGAACCAAGTGCAGCTTTTTAATGGGCATTTCTTGCAGTGCACAGCTAGCAGCCACCCCCCACCACTCTTGTTGCCGCTCGGCTGGAATTCCTCGCGGATCACTGCCCGCGCCCTCTTTATTCCCATTCTGTGCCTCCTCCGACACCTGGCCGTTGCCCCCCCCCCCCAGTCCTCTCTGCCCTCTCCCTACTCTCCCCTCCAGCCCCTCATTAATCGGTCCTGATATTGATGGGAGCTGAATGCTGGCAAATGACTGGCCTGTGAAGCCACCTCGTGCACCCGCTTCTCACCCTGCCTGCAACCACATACGGGCTTGATTAGCATGCCAACCGCTCACCGCTCCTGTGAATCAGTCCCTCTGTGCTTCAGCTGGCTCGGTCCTTCACTCTGTCTATCCATCTATCTGTTTATTTATCTATCTATCATTTTGTTCCTCTCGGTTCCCACGTCTGCTCTTGTTCTTTCGGGTTTTTTAAAACTCTCCAGGCAGCATTAATGTTTCACTTTTGTGCCTGTCTTCAGTGTTCCTCTTTGCCACCTGTTGATGCCTTTCTATCAAGAGGCTTTGTAAGCTCCCATTAAAGGGGTTTTCAAACTGAAAGGACATGGATGCACACACACGCACACACACACACCCTGTCTCTAGGTCCTTCACACGCAAACACACAAATGGCGACTGAGATTCAATTCAAGATCCCCCAAAGTCATTGTCTCCGTAGACCCCAAATATCAAACGTATCTTAAAAGTCTGAACTTTAGCCAAATCTTTCTGTTCCTCCATGAAGCTGGACGATTCTGAGAATCAATACATGCTCCTGTTGCTATTGGGTTTCTAATGAACGGCTTGAATCCTGAATTTAAAACAGCTGGTTTACCTTTGAAGCTCAGTTAACACACCATCATGCAGTACATCAGTCCCAGTGCATCAGGCATCAACACCCTCTAAAGATCACTCTTCCACATACTTCAGCCTAAAATGGTTTTGTATGACACTGACTGATTTTCTGCACATTCCCCTTTAACTGTCAGTTTTGTGGAAAAAAAAAAAAAAAAGATTCCCTCTCCTATAAGGCCTGATGTGTAATAACCTAGGAATGAGATTGTTTTTGTTTTGGAATAACTTTATGGTGAAAGGGATGATCAGATAAAATGTTTTGCTGAGCAAAAAAAATTGCCTCTGCCCGCAAAAAAGACGCTTTAAGAAAAGAATAGTTGAGTTTTGAACTACAGAAGGAGATTTGATTTTACAACACTACAGCCAGAACTAAGCCAGGAGGAACCGTCTCAGATGTTGTTGCTGTTGTTGCAATGCAACCCAGATGCCAGTGTTTAGAAATCGGACTTTTCCGTGGTGTTTCAGAGCTGTGAATACTTGGATGGTGAGACAACGCCGTCTGTGATCGTGTAGTTCAACAGGTTTATCTGCTTTCTGATAACCAGCTCCCTTTGTGTCCCCCCCGTCTTCCTCCTACAGCAGTGTTATCTTGAATAGGTGGGGATAAAGTCATCCCTTACTGTTAATGACATGCTGCCCATCACACCTCAGCGCCCTTTTGACCAGTTACCATAGCAACAAGTGCTTGCTCTTGTATGTTGACGAGTCTTTTTTCTTTCAGAGTCCTGACTTTGAGCCGCACCAGGCAAATCACTCAAACAGACAAATTCCCCCCTCCTCCCCCTCCTCCCCCTGCTCCTCCCCCCTCCCTCTCTCTCCTTGGCTGCATTATCTGCTGCTATTCCTCTCCACTACCTCTGTTTGGATGTCTTCCTCCTGTGCTCACCTGTCAGAGGTGGGCCTTGGTGCTGAAATATGCCTTTTTGTGTTTGTTTTTTTTTCCACGTCGGAACGAAACCATAAAGTCACCCACAGACCAAGAGTTTGCTGTCCCTTTAACGGCGACTGGCGCAAAAGCAATCTGTCTTTGATCCGTGTCACGGGTAAACACGGTGATAGGAGTTAAACCCAAGGTCGAACAGACGCTGAAAACACTTATGCGTTTTAGCTGTTCAGGAGATAAGGGAAACAAAGTACTCTGTCAGGCTAAGTGGCTGTAATGGCCACAAAACAAACAGACGGAGAGCCCACTGCTTCAGAGCAAAGAAGGACTCTGCATTCCACAGAGAACCGAAAGCATCTCTGGACTTAACGTGAGCCAGACACTGTTTGTTTACCTTGCAGGTCGTAATGCAAACATTTATCTGTGTTTATTGGCGAAAGACTAAGACTGGTCTACACCTTCCTGTTCCTGACATAATACCCCTCAAGGCAACTTGTGATGCCTGTTACATTGCAGGACATTATCCTTATAGAGGAAATGTATATTTTAAAAGCCAATAATCTTTAGTTTAGTCTGAACTGACCTGGAACGTTCTGACATTTGTTGCGTAAGATTAGAGGGCCAAACAGGGTGAGCCAAGAATACCTCAGTTCTTCTTCGTCTTCTTCACTTTCTTTCCGACATCTAGTAAGGCTGTCACAATACCCAGATTTTAAACTTCAGTACAATAATAATGATATTCAGTACCTCTTTTGATACCATGCCATTAAAGGGAAAAAGTCCTAAGCTTACAAAATGATGATTTTCTTCACTTTTTAATTAATAACCTGCACACTGTGCTGGAACAGAAAATTTCAGTAAACATATCCACATTTGTAATTATAATGATTTTCCTCCCTGTTGTTTCATCTGTGCAGCCTTGGGTTGAAAATTTGATTGTGTGTTTTTATTTTCCATGGTTTTCGGTAGTTCCAGTAGTATCAAACGATAGTATTGTATTGTTTTAAACATAGTTTTAAAAGGATTGAAGTATTGATACTTTTGACAACCTTACTGTCTAGCAAGTTTTCTAGTTTGACCTTACATGCAGAAACACTTAGTCTCTATCAAAGTACCCTTGAGCAACACGCTGAACCACCAAACTTTTTTTTGACTGCAGCCTCCTCAAACATGTTTATATTTCCCCACTCAGGAAATATAGATTTGCGAGTACGTGACAAACTGTCAAAGACACAGAGTACGGCTCCACTGCCGAGTACCCTATCTATAAAATATTGATGAGTCGGCTCGTAAAGGTGTTATGATTTTGTTAAACAAGGACTCAAGTTAATTATTGTAATTTAAAACGATTCATAAAATGTATCATTGTGTTCTTGTTGTTGGCTCAGTAATCCACGCGGCGAAGACATTTTTTATGAAATGCTAGATGACCTCGTTTTGTCCCTGAAGTTTTAAATTTTTATAAAATACACTTAAAACGATTTATTTTGTTCTGGTTGGCCCTGATTTGAGGTGAAGAGTGCACACGAAAGCTGTAGGGATGGACACGGGTCATGGAAAAGAGCCTGTTTTTTTTTGTTTTTTTTTTCTCATATAAACAGAGTTTGTACGGCAGTACTGTCCTGTTTTACTTAAGTTTCCTCCAACTCTTTCCTCTTTTCTCTCCCCACTCTCATTCGGTTTCTGTCTTCCACTCCTTCACAGCTGACCACCATGAAACCATTAGCTCTCTGTTTGTGCTCCACTAGTATCCAATATCTCCCAGTTTATGTTAGTTTGACTAACAGAGGGTCCTTAAGGTGCCTTAATGGTTGGCCAACACATTTTCCATTGTGCCGTGCAGTCGGTGATTAAGAGGATGTTGATTGCAGGGGCTTTAGGGGTGCCTGTACTGTAAGCGATATTTGGGTTATTCTCAGGCCTGTTGTCGCTCTTTGTCTGTGTGATTGGATGTAGTAATGGTCCCAGCAGTGCAGCGCACAGGCAGGCAGGCATGTGGCTGAGGTAGTGCCTTCCACTGCTTCCCATTCTCTGCTTTATAGACCTCCAGGGGGTCATGACCCCCCTCCGTCTCATAACTCTTCTAAAGCCAGAGAGGGAGAGGAGCTAGCTCACAGGCCTGGAATCCACCAATATGCCTTACCTCCCGTGTGATCCCTCCCCTCGATTCTTCAGTGAAATGTGTGGTCCCCCTTGAGGAGAGGCAGGGTGGGGACGGACAGTGGTAGTGATAGTTAAACAGTCACGGCTGTTGGGAGGTACACTCGCCTTCTCCTTGGGTCAGGGATTAAAGGGGACAAGAGCTGAAAATGGGGCGTCTTGTCAGTGTGATAAAGCAAATGCTGAGGGGGTGGCAGGGAGGAAACAATACTCATGAATCTGAGTGGAGATGGGAGCAAAGAAGGAAGGAGGAGAGGCAGGAGGGCGAGAGAAGAGAAGTAGAGATAAATTAGGAAAAGAGGAGTCCAGACAGGGTGTCTATGGTGTACTGCAAAGTGAGAATAAATCATTACTCCTCTTTTACCATTCCTACATGACTTCAGGCATTGTAAAACACACATAAAGATATCCATTAATACACGTTATTACACTCCTACATCTAGCCTCCCTCTTTCAGATGATAATACCATATCATCCATAACGGCAATGTTTTATTGCAAGTTGCTCAACCGCATACAGCATCTTCCCTTTTTCCGCACCCACCTCCCGGATATTTAATGTCCGTACATAATTTAAGGCCTCTTGTCTTAAGTATTATTCTGCCCCTCACATGAAGCGACAGAGAAGTGAGAAAATATGTTGGCTAAGTACATCACGCCATTGATTAACTAGCAGGAGGTCAAGAAGGTGGAAGGGCTGGTGTGTGTGTGTGTGTGTGTGTGTTTGTGTGTGTGTGTGCAGTGGAGGGGGAGGAGGGTTGGGAGCTGCGGTATCTGCCCAGACAGAGAAACTACTCTGATCTGATGACTTTCTTGGCAGACAGGCGGCATCGACTGGCAAGAGATCAACTCCCCTAGTTTGACCCTGTGATGCTCTCACACATCAATAATGCTGTTCGAATTCCTCTGCATGACACACGCACGCAGGAAGCGATGTACCTGGAAACAGAAAGCTAGTCATTAGGAGAGAAAAATGCAGGTATGGTTGAGTGACTAATGATTCAGAAATGTCAGTTTCGTAACTCAGAGTTTGTTTGATTTATTTGTTTATGCTGAGGTGTCGTTTCTTGCATCGCCCGTCAAATGTATTTGCCAGTTCTCTTTGCTCATATGATAACAATACTTAGCGGTGTAATCATGCAATAGATGAATGCAGTTGCTGCCAATTCACACTGCAGATGTGCTTGAACACATCTGGTATTCTTGAAAGCAGCATGCCAACTTTGGATTTTTTTTTTTTTTTTCTCAGTCACCATAAGAGAATGACACATGGTTGCAAATGCTGATTTTTCAGCCCATTTAGTGTACAAGTAAAAGGAAAGATACGCATATTTTCCCACATTTGCATGCATCATCTATCAAGATGATGACTTTTGAGCATAGATGGTGATCTGGCTGAAAAGCTAAACCAGTTCTAATTTTTCCAATCTTAAAAACAACCACAAATCACACCATATATTAGTTATAATCAGTAAATACATGCTTTCAATCTTATTCTGGCTGTGTTGCTGACAGAATTGGTCGGATACAACTGCTTTTCCCACAGCATATTATACACTGTATTAAATTATTCAGCCATTTATTCTCAGGACGTAAACAAAGTGAAATACCATATTGTATTTGTCATTTTCATTCCTGGGAAAGAAATGTTGTGATGGTGGCAGTTACTATGGTTTATCAATACCTTTTAAAGAGCGAATTAAAAAGAAATGCCACGTATACACAATAAATGCACTTTATAATGGTCCGCCAACACGCAGATGTGTGTACGGATGGGGATGCCTCATAGCACGAGTGTGGTTACGTGAATATGGAGCAAAAACAAGCAACTAGTTTTTGATCATTCAATAGCTTACAGTACACAAGCAATCAAAAGAGAGACACAAGAAACCTCATGTATCAGTGAAGCTAATGAAAAGTATTGCTGTGTTTCCTGACTATTACAGCTTGATTTCCAAAGGCTGATTATTTGGGAACAAAATGTCTTCAGAAGTACAGTGAGGGTTCCTTGTTTGTATCCTTGATTGCTTGTAATCATAACTTTGCCTGAGACACACACACACACACACACACACACACACACACACACACACACACACACACACACAGTTTTGCACCAAAAAAAAAAATAAAAATAAAAAAGCTACTCATTTATTTAGATTTTGTGAAACATTTACAGCTCCAGATGAGTCACATTTATGATTAAACACGAGGAAGTTTCCAGATCTTTTTACTCTCTCCTCTAGTACTTAACCCAGAAACCAAATCTGAGGAGAAAAAAAAAAGGAAGCAGTAAGGTGTTTTTTGAGACAGATTTGTCAAGAACATACTGCGGTCTTCAGTTGTCATTCGCAGCAGCAGGGTGTTGGCAAATCTTTGAACAGTCTTGATACAGATACCTAAATAAAGAAACTAAAACTTCAGCTTTAAAGTACTTAAATACAACTAAATGTATAAGTGTGGTTCAAATGGAGAGACTGAAAGTCAAGCTTTAAATGGCTTAAACAGCTGAATTTATAAGACTGCTTCACTGACTTGAGTAAAAACATTTACTCGTACTGCTTTACCATATCAGAGATGCCAATTTGGATCATGCACAACTTCATTGCTTTTTATTTAATCTTTCTTTTAACAAAACAGACATGATTGATTATTTGTTTGCTATCTGTTTATTTCATTTCTTGCTTTTTATTATCTGGAAAGGTTGCCAGCTATCTGTTATTGGATGCATCACACGTTAGATATATTGAATTAGTCATGGACAGAGAATATTCCCCTGTAATTAACATAATAAAGGAAGTGGAAACAGCTATCTTGCACATTTCTGTTTTGTGAATATTCTTGGTCTGCAGAGCTGTGGGGCATTGCGGGGTGCTGTAGAATATTATTTAGTTTCTTTTCATCTGAATGTTTCTCCATGAGTCCAACTCTTGCAGTATATTGGTTCACTGATTTGTGGGGACACAGTGGGCTTCATAAAAGTCTCTGTGAAGGCTGATTGTTATATTCGTACTGCACGTTTCAACATAAACGTACATTCACAATTCACTGTTTATCAAACCCTTAATAAGAAAACAACCCCTGTGTGTTTGGGGTATTGTGGTCGAGAAGATCTCCAGTTATAATATTTCAGATTTTTCTTGGAAAACAACAAAACCACTCTAACAAATACGCATGATAGGGTTACATTTCTTTCCTAGTTTGAGGTCTCAGACTCAAAATGTCAAAATCTACTGTCCAGAACACTAAGCTGCATGAACAGGTAGGGATTCACCATCTCACTAAAACCCTGGTGGACTTATTCATTGATGTTTTTTAGTGTCCGAAACGCAGCTGTGCCAGGGATCTGCGGTGCACGAAGGTCAGCAGTTCAGCCTTATCACCAAACTTCAAATGACAAGAACTCAGGGCCTCAGCGCAGGAATTTACAGCAGGTTTTAAAGGATCTTCCAGAGGATGAAAGGCTCTTTAAAAGGATGTAGAATAGGTCATAAACTAGATTTGTTTGTCAGACTTTAATGACTTGACTTGGCACACATTACGTGGGATAGAGGAGGATGTAGTTTGACTAGATATCAAATAGAGGGTGAATCCTTTTAACAGCCAAACAAGGACAGGCCGTCACAATAAAAAAAGAGGTACCTATCTTTCACGTAGACACTGCATACATCTCTTGGAGTGCTGAAAAACAGCAGGGTGAAAACTCCCAGTCTCCGATGTGCTTTTGGTTGCATTATATCTTCAAATTTTTCAGCTGGTGTCACCAACCTCCACAAGTAACCCATAATTTGCGAGAGCTGCCAATCAAAACTGTTGGCATGGAGATAGCTGCTCCCTTGACTACCACAGACATCATCTCATGTAGGACAAATTAGGAGGGAAAATGGGTCCCTTTGCTCCCACAGTTCCAGTTGAGTATATTTTAAGCTGGGGGGAACATCTTGTCTTTTGGGCTAATACAAGCATATCATGGTGGTACTGCTCCTCCAGGGCCTGTAGCTCTGTTATTACCTGTACAGCCTAATCAAGGACCAGAGAGAGTGAGCAAAAGACACTGAGAAAATGAGAGAGAGAGTGAGAACAAAATTCCTCATGTGATGCCAGGGACCACACATGCGTGAAATAAAGGATTCCTTCATGCTCTTGCATGAGCTGTGTGTATTTTTTAATCATCCACTTTTAACTAATGGCTTGTAGGCAAGGCGTGGGAGGCTCTGCAATGATTATTTCCATCAAGTCAATTAGTAGCGGTATCTGAAAAGCTGTCACTCCGATGAGAACTGATTTGTACATCCCTGTCTAACTTTGCTGCAGGTATTTCTACCACTCTCGTAGATGAACATCACAGTGCTCATACGGCACTCAAAATGATTGCAATGATAGATGAATGTCACTCGTGCAGCCTCTTTTTGAATCATGCGCATGTTCTCTTCAGCTGCTGCTTATAAAATTGTGGAGACCCACTTTTACAGAATATTCCACTGCAGAATTTAAAATGTACTGATCTGTTAAACAGGTCTCGGTGGGTTGTCAGGGGTTTGGGAAATATGGAAAGTGAACTTATAAATCCTCCAGTCTGTGTTATTGGCCAGGTTTTCATTCACGCAGCTCATGATTGGCCAGGTGACTGTTCCCACTTGAAATTTATTGCTTACATTGATGTCTCTCTGCCATGAAATATGGTGTCACTCAGAACTAACTACATTTTAATGCTGAAACTACACTAATGATACACCTACAGCTGCCCATAATAGCAAAAACACATTCTAATGTATGGAAAGAAAAGCTTTCCTTTTAGAGGATTGGCATGACAATGGCGTTGTAGCCACAGGTGAGATAAGACAGTGACAAGTACTGAAAACTAATACATTTCAGCCTTCCATGAACTGCTGAAAAAGACCTGTTCATGGTAGTTATTATTGTAGTAGAGCACTGAACACGAAAAAGTGATTTTCAGGATTTATATAGGACACTCTCTATAGGACCATAATGTCCAATTCCAAGTTCCAATCTGATACAAATGTAATTTATTTTTTAACAACTGTATACTAATTAACCCTATATGATAGCTAACATTGTTATGGCCTCTTTAGAACATGTACAAATGCTAAAAAAAGTTTAGTCTAATTTGACAGTCAAATATGATAATATTATACTTAGCAAGCTCTGGCTAACGTTATACCACCACCGCTTATATGTGCTCCAAAACTGTAATTCCCAGTTCCCAGTGGGAGAAGAGTGCACGTGACCTTTCCTAATCCGCCTCTTACTGGCTAGTACTCATCTTTGTTTTAGGTTGGATAGATTGGTTAGGGTTAGCGAGGTAAACCAATCCAAGTGAGAGTAGGGCGAGACATGACTTCGGCATCCTGGGAAAAAAAAGGCGAATGGGACACTACCCTGTTTCGGGGTAAATATATTATGTGGTATCATTTTGGTACCAAACAACAAAACGTGTACCTATAATTACAGATCCTGTTGTTTAGGCAGTATCTGAGTCTCTTCTTCTTGCAACTGAAACTAGTTGTGAATGCGCAAATGGCTACATATATACATAATGCAATACACAATATAACCTGCATTTTTTATTTTAGAAAACATGGGACAGATGTTTCTGTCGAAGAGGCCGGGGGGGGTCTGGCAGCGTGTAGTTCCTCGACCACCTCCTCTTTTTGCTTTCTTCATATGGGATGAAAATAATGTTGGTTCAGCACCTTGCTCAAGGATCTGTATGTGTAAAGCAGAAAGCCCTCCTCAATAAGGATCTGAGTCTCTTCCTCCTCCTTATGGTCAGACTTTGGTATGATCTCACTATCCAGGGTATTATTATATCTTTTCATCTTTAATTTACTCTGCAGTTGAAAACAAGGGCGATATATGGAGGGAGATGTGAGAACCGATACAGAATTTTCTGAACAGAACGGATGAGATCACATTGTGCTCCATCAACAGGAAAATCTAAGAAATGCCTGAGATACATAGTTAAAGGCATTTACAGCCAATTGGAGAACTTGACAGTTTTTCAGTCATACATCAAGTTGTATTTTTTGCTCCTCTTACATTTGTTTTAGGCTATTGCCCCTTGGCCTTGCTGACAAGTTAAGTTGCACTGACTGATAACACAGCTCGGCTGTGTAGGGATTACTGTCGTACATCCTGTTTGAGGCCCCTGGGAACGCCATGCTGTATCATTCTGTCAACAGTCAAAGCTCTGAGAGAGAGCTCTACTTTCTGCACGTTAGTGTTTGTGTGTGTGGTACCATATTTCACACTGCGCTGTCCTCTGCCAAAATCAACTACCCGCCTTCCTCCCTCATCTTCTCTTGCCTTGGAAAACACACCACTCTGCAGCCTTGATGAGGTGGGGCTGAACTTTGAGCCGTACCTCATTGCTTCCCCCCTGAAACACCTACATCATCACCCCAGCTTCGAAGCAACCTTTTCAGGACTCAACAATAACCTCTACAGCACATAAATCTCCCTGACAGACTGATGTCTCATCAATGACACACCGGGTAGCGCCCTGGATACCCAGGGCTACATGCCAGCCTGCCTTTGACTCTTTAACGAAGAGAAAAAAGCTCCAGGGTTTGGGCTAGTGCCACTTGGTCCACAAAGCCTCTGTTTCATTTTAAAAGTGGGATTAAGAATTCATTTAACACACAGGGATACGCTGTTATGTGACATTGGTGGGAGCTCTACTGTACCTTAATGGGCCCAGCTTGTGCTGACAGATAAGTTGAGCTGAGTTGCTCTGGACCAGGGGCTCCATCCACTTCTTCCGTCTAAATGAAACAGACTGTTATTCTTTCCAACAGGCCATACAGTAGCCCTGTCCATCATTATAGCTATGAATCATGTCTCTGCACTTGCACTGGCTCCCTTAGGGGTATATCATTGCCTTGCCCCTTAATCTGGGCAGATTTCCGTGCCGGGTCCACTATATAGGGTTCTGTTTTTAGCACAATGAACAGCTTGCTCATGTTACTCTGCAACTGTACCACATACCACAATCTTCCCACATTTGCCATCAAATACTATGGTTTCAGGTGTTTAGTGAAAGGCAAGTAAATGCACATGCGCCCTTGAGCAATGGTTAAACTGAACTTTACCCAGCATGGCTTTTATAGGGAGAATGTTTAACTGCTTTTTAGCCCTTTTAGCTGACATTATCACAGCCGTGGAAAGCACCATATGCGGTTCATGTCGATGTTAAATTGAATGTTGAGGAGAATGTCTGTTTGTTCCATAGAGAGCAGAGGCTACAGTTCTGCTGGTGAGAAAGATAAAAAGAAGCCATGCCTCTTAGCTGCTTCACGCTGTTTTGGAGGTCAATTGCTTCTTCAAAATACCCTCATTAAACTGTAGGCCCTAAATATAGGCCAGTTTGTTAGAAAATTGGTATATTTGCTTTGATTCTGGTTTGAACTGCCATGTCAAAGTAATTTATATGCATGGTTTTTTCCTCAACAGTGATGCAATAAGTTGCAAAGCAAATTGTCGAAAGGGATTCTTCACGCTGAGAAGGGCTTAGAAATATCTCAAGTCAGCCATACGAGCATACGAACATACGAGCATGTCCCAGCTTGTATACTTGTGATAGAAAGACAAAAAAATCTCACTTGATGCCCGGGGAAAAGGTGCACGAGTGTAGTTGAGGGATTAATCATGGTGGTAGAGAAAGTTTCCATCCATCACTCAAACTGCATAAATCTGTCTATTTGCTCTGACTAATTGGCCATCCGTCTGTCAAAACCTGATTTTCATACCCTTTGGACATAAGTCACCATCGTGAAAACCAGCTGCAAACGCTGAGAAGCTGGCTGGCAGGAAAAATAAATAATAAAACCACGAGCAAACACTGTGCGGAGAAAGTGAAAGAATGAATACATTTCCAATGCAGCGGACACGGCATGTTAATATTAAGTGCGGACACTCTTTCAATATCCTGTGTTGGTTGCTTTCATTTATTAATTCAGCAACACAATAGCTTGCAGATAACTTTCAGTCTGAAGTCTTTGTACCTGCTTGTGTGAAATGCTTATTTTCTTACTGGCGGTGGTTGTTTGAGCCGAGATGTCTTTTCTGTGCACAGCACTTCTCTGTATCCCTCATTGAAAATGCTGTTACTTTCTTTAGAAAGCTGAGATGCAACGTTGACCCCTCTTAGAGAAGAAGAGTGTTGTTGTAGTACCACAGCCCCCCTCCTTTTCCTCCACCCAAACCTTCCCCCTTCGCCTGTCACTTCAGACAGCCTCTCACTGGAGAGCTCTCTCTCAGATCAGCACTAAACTCTCTCCTTAGTCTCAGGAAGTGTTGGAGGAAGCACTCTCAGCCTAGTAGGCTTTTCTTAGACTCCTAGGTCTCATTGCATATTCATAGCCCTCCTCCACAGTCAAGGGTATCAAGTTTAAAAAAAAGAAAAAAAAAAGACATCCAAGCTTTAATTATTTACTGTATTGCTAATATTCTGCAATTTTAGAAAATATATTAAAGTTCGGACATTAATGTTTCATATTTAAAAACATCTCTTTGTTCGTGTAGACAGCGAAGCATTGCTTCTGCCTTAGACCGCCAGCGTGGAGGCCATTTTTCCACCAGTTAAAGCATTTTTATGCATCACTCTCTCCGATGTCACACAAATAATGCAAAGACACTTACTGCTGTAAGTAGGAAATTGAGAGGCTGCAGTTTGTCATTAGATCTTCTGTCCTTCTGCACACATTCAGCTGTTGTGCAAATCCATTATAGTACAAACAGGCACCAGACAGATGTTACACTTTATATTAAGTGTGCAAGAGCTTTTTAAAAAAAACATGCAGAAAAAGTTAGAGTCATTGTTTTTCTGTTTTTAACGGGATACAGAGTACCAGAAGTTTTTGCATTGAATAAATTGATTACAAAAAGACACTAATAACATAGCTGCAGTAACATTAAAGATTTCTTTAAAATATTTGAAAAAATAAATTAGGAAACTAATTATTATTTTAATTATCCATTAATCTGTTGACCTTTTTCTAGATTATTTGATAAATTGTGTGGTCCATAAAATGCCAAAAAAAAATGTTTGTTTAGTGTCATAGAGGACCAAAGAAAGAGTTTTCTCCTAAAAAAAAATAAAAAAATTGAATTTAAAAAATAGTTCAACTATAGAAGTTCATCGATTAATTGGTGCAGCTCTAAAGTAAATAAAAAGTCAGCAAGTAGAATCTTTGATCTTTGAAACTGTTTTTGCAATATAAATTTCTTTCTTTCTTTCTTTCTTTCTTTCTTTCTTTCTTTCTTTCTTTCTTTCTTTCTTTCTTTCTTTCTTTCTTTCTTTCCTAAACTCTGAAAAGAAGTTATAAAGAAGTTTTAAATCATGACTCATAGTTAGAAAATGCAGAAGATTCTTGTCCGCCAAATACAAACAGAATTCACTGGCCAAGTACTTTTCATTTTTCAAAAATAGGTCAGAGAAAAGAAAATATTGTTTAGGCAGAGCGAGAGGAAAGTTACTGTAAACTAACTTTATTTAGTCTGGTATAAAGGTTTAAAATGCCACCTGGATTTAACCTCACAGGGTTTTCCTAAGGGTCGGACACAATGGACGATACAGATTGATTACATCTGGTACTCCATATCAACTTACAGTGTATTGTCTATTGTACACAGTACAATACCACATACAAAGTAGATGCTGCTGGTGGGACAGCATGTGTACACTTAAATGTCTTCCTCAGATGACATCACTGCCAGTCCCATGACTGCCAAAGCTGAAATCCTCACATCATAAACAAGTGCCCAGAAGAAAAAACAAAAATAAGTGATGCCTGCAGTTGGATTCAGGCGAGAACCTCTGCGCCCTGTCCTCTTTCTGATTAATAGCCAATGTGTCTTGCTGAGCAGCCATGCTCTGTCCCGGCTGGAGGTTCATACCGAGAACGAGGAAGTGTCTGACAGTGTTGAGCTATGTGCTGCTCCGCTCTACGGGAGGTAATGAATCGGTGTGGCTGCCAGGACTGAAGTGTAGAAAGCAAGAGGAAGAAAAGTGATCAGTCTTTCAGACTGAGGTAGTACTTGTCCAGCGTGTGGCCCGCTGATAGCAGGAGAGAGAGACAGAGGGAAGGGAGGGAGATGCGGCCTGCGTGAGGGAAGGGAGAGAGGGAGAAGTATGAAGGGGAAAACAGGAAAGAAAGAGAGAAGAGAAAGTTACGGATTATAAGAGAGAGCAGAAAGAAACAGAGGGAATGTGTAGCTCCAGACAGAAAAAGAGAAAGAGGAGGATGGAGTAAGACGGCGGGGTGTCACTCGGTCTGTATTAACATTCCTGAGGAAATTCGCTCCCCTGTTCCCCCACAACACTCCTTAAACCACCGCAGAGGGGGTTCATTATTCTCACTTTACTCCTCCACTAATTATCGTTATCATTATGGGGCATAATTACCATTTCACTGCCTAACACCCATGTAGGCTGCTCGGCTCAGAGTCACACACAAGGTTATCAATAGCTGCTCAATTGCAGTCTCATCTGCCTAATTATACGATTTGGGCTTTGTGATAACTGAATAGGATGTGAAATCTAGTATTATGCCTTGTGAGTACTGGTGAGACGCAGAAAGTCAGCAGAAGGCCCTGAAATAAACCGATGCGTGTGGAGCCTGTTAATTAAAAGCTGTGGCTTTTGCTGGAATATAAATCAGAGGAAATCCAGCGTTATAAAACAACTCGGAGTCTCTGAAATATCCTGCAAGCTGCTACAGAGCTGCGTATGCAGTGAAAACCC
Source organism: Protonibea diacanthus (assembly GCA_028641955.1). Lineage (NCBI taxonomy): Eukaryota > Metazoa > Chordata > Actinopteri > Sciaenidae > Protonibea > Protonibea diacanthus. The sequence goes on from CM053978.1 coordinate 16,599,902, forward strand.
TGCAAGATGTAACTTCACATCCTCTATCTTTGATTTCATTCATTACCTGTAATATATTCCTCAAAGAACCTTAGCATGCTATCTGATTTCAGCATTAACCCACACTATTAGTGCCAATTCAATAAGTTCATATCTATCTTATCTGTCTAATATTAATGAAGAGCCAGAGCACCATGCAGTTGTTCATCCGACCTATTACAATGGCTGGATGTGACTTATGCTAAGCTTAGTGGCCGTGTTTGTCGAGGGGGGTCTCTAAAGCCCTCTGTGGCATTTTGGAGTTGCAGCTGACGCCTCGAACCTGACGAATGCTCTCTCCATCTGCTGCAGCTCAACACTAGAGAACAAGAGTGACACAGCCTGTCTCGGCAGCAGGATAAATTCATTAGACCTGCCCTCTGCCGCCTACAGAGTGGAGCAGAGTTGAGATGAAGTCAGGAATGGAAAAGAGGTCTTGAGGGCATGGGTACAAGAGGGTAAGAAGAAGAGGTAAAGAAGGTGACAGTGGGAATGGTTCAGTAAGCGTATGACAGACAGTTGGGTCAGACTGGTGGAATGTGTGCCACGGAGGACCTCATGACAGACAAGAGGCACATTTTCTTTGACCCCAATTACCAGAGGTGTTTCTTTCCACCAGCTAATCCATGGCATATAGGGTGGCCCCCCCTCCGCTGTACTGTGGAGATTTGCTCTTCCAGCCTGTTGTTTTGCCTACAAGTCACAAGATGACATAGTTCTGCTGACCAAGATGTCACTGACCTCTCTGGAAACTACTAGCAATCTTTCTGTGGCAGCGCATTCTCTCTTCTACCACAAAATGTCAAGCAGGATTTGCTTGCTCACTAAGTTAACTTAAATAACTTAAAAGATGAATTGATGATAAAAAAAAAGACAAAACAACTTTGTGAACTGTGAACAACCCCATAGTAATATTCAGAAATATGTAGCCCTTGTTTGTTAAAAAAATAAATATATTAGAACATATTTTTGGCTCTTTTATATGATTTATGTGATATATGATTTTGTATTTGAGTTCCCAGCTGTCAGTCTGACTAAATATGAAGACGTCACCTTCGTCTGGAAATTTCCAATGGACATTGCGCTATTTTCTGACATTTTATAGAGTAAATTATATAATATTATCTGCTTCCTCTCAAAATGTTTGTATTACTGAAGTGGTTTTTCTGTTCGACCATGGCAACATTTTCATGTTCTCAGGAGATTATCTGACCACCGTCTCTCCCTTATTTCTTTCCACAGAGACGCTTATGGACTCCACTACAGCCACAGCGGAGCTCGGCTGGACGGTCTACCCCGTGTCAGGGTCGAGTGATAATAGCGTAAGTGGAGGTTTAATTAAGTAATAACATAATTGCAAGTCATTTTAGGACATTTTCAATGTGACAAAGATAATTTGTTTGATGTAGAAGTGAAGCTAATGTGTGAATTTGCTCAGGACCCCATGATAACTTTATTTCTGTCTGTGTTTTGGTCTCTCACATTAAGGTCAAAGTTCAATTAATGAGCCTGTCTGATACCCAAAGCATTATTTCCACCAAATCCAACTGTAAAGTTACAATGAAATGCTTTAAATTAAACTATGTAAATTATGTGGCCATAGATGTTTGAAAAAGAACTTTTTGTTTAATGTAGAACTTAAAAAGCCGATACTACCACGTTTTCTTTTTTTTTTGTTTTAACAATAATTTCACATAGTTTTATATACATCATTATTCCTGCATTAGAATATTTTCTTTGGGGTTTTTCCTCCTGATCATGATCCAGGTTTTGTACATTTTAACCCCATCTGAACTTTCTGGGTCATGACAAACACAGTAAGAGTGAGCAATCATAAACCTGTGTTCATATGCCAGGCTAGAAGCTATGTGTTATATGGGCCTTGTTGGTGTTTGATGCACAGTATTTCCACATGGTTTGCCAGGGCATTGGTTCCTCCTAGCCACATGCAAGCCAGGCCCACTTAAAGGCAGCCAAAACCAGAGTCTCAGTCTCCTTCACTTCTTCCCCCACCGCAAGATTTAGACTTCTCAGAATGAGTCCAAAAGAGAGAAAAAATGTTGTAGACTTATTTGCTGGTGCATTTCAAAAAACCACTGCCGATTTTATTCAATTATTTATGCTTCTGTGGTCTGTATTAAAGATGGTTTGAATTATATTCTATCATGCTGTGTCTTTTTGCCCTTAAAAAGAAGCAAAAAATGTCAGTATAGGGTACTAGCCTCCAACAGTTCCATGATACAACTTCAAAGTTGTTCAGCAATAATTTAGTATAACTTCATCTCTCCCAACCTGAGGGGACGTTGTCTCCTTCCTGCTAATTCCTACAATCAATACCAAAGCGAAAAGACGCCTGGTTTCCTTTTCTCTCGCCAGCTCTGGATCCAATCTGCACGGAGGGAGGCTCCAAAGACAGTTTACATCACATCTTCGTTTCATCTCTGCAAAATGTTAGATTCAGCAAAAGTCTCAACTCAACCCACATTTCATAATCAGATTTAATACTAAAAAGAAACTTCAGACTAAGAAGTTGCACATTAAGGTCACTGCTGCAAACTATGTGCGGTGAAAATGTCCACTCCGGCCAAAGGGAGGTGAAATTTAGTCCTAAACATCAAACTAAAGACCTCTAAGCTCTTCAAGAATCATCTTTATTCCAGTAACATGTGGTGTACCGCCTGATTGTGTGCTAGTTTTCTCTTCCAAAATCAAATATCTTCACATTTTATTTTATTTAAAGAGTTATCTATGAGGACTTTTTGAACGTGTGTTCCTATTTCATTTTTCAGTTCAGATGTGCTCCATTCTCAAAACCTTTCATATGCATTTACAATATATCCCTCTGTTGGAGTGCAATGAAATGCGAACAAGCCCCTAAGCCGCTGGATTTAATCAGGTATACGTTAGACTTATCAGCGTGGGCACCGACGTTTTAAGACAATATGGCTGAACTTGTCACAAGCACAGTCCTTTGGAAAGCGAAGAGTGAGAGCGATGGAGATAGCTTGTCCCTCATGGCCCAGGGCAACAGGTGTGGAAACAGAGCTCGCTCTCCCTCTCAGTATAACAGCGAGAGGTGCTTTACAGAAGCTATTGTCTTACACACATATATGCACGGCTTCATGGGCTTAACTGGTGGATCAGTAACATCCAGCAGAGCGCCGCACCGGCAGTTGGCTTTCACTACTCTGTATAGCTTCATGAAATATATCCTAAGTTGACACGTGATACTTTGCGACACAATGGAAACACAAACAAGTAACAGTGTGATATTAAGTCAGAAATGTTATGGCAGTTGGTGTTATTCCAGCCTTTTATTTTACAGCACATTTCCATATCGCCTATCAAATTATTGGTATAAGGAACTTCTTCAAGTACAGCTGTAAAAGCAACTTCCTACAGTAGGTTTTGGAAGTGTTTTGTGTAAAATGATATTGCAGTTGGGCTCCTGTAAATCAAGTTTTATAACCGTACTTTTGTATCGTCAGGCAGGTCTTCCTTTTAATTATGTGAAATGACAGCCAGACTTATGTTCTTCCTGAGCCAGATAAGCAAGACATCTTCATTATTGTTGATAGCAGTGTGCAAAAAACACTGACACGCTGTTATATTCACCAAACCAGAATTCATCCCGGGGCAGTTTAGGAAGTTTACTCTCCTCTCAATTCTTCTGGCAACAAAACACACGTGTCACATGTCCCACTCCACCATACAAGGAAACTGGTCGGTATAGCTGGGCTATCATGTAGATTCTTTGTCTATGGGCAACTTTTTGAGGACGTAACCCCAAGTGCACATACAGAGCACATAATAATTTTAAAACGGATTACATCTGACGCTGATTGACAAGTTCACAGTTTGGTTTCACATATATTGCATGTATCAGTGTACAGAAAAAAGCACATTTTCAATGTACCCATCACTTCTAATGTAAACTCAACATTTGCAAAGAAACTTGCGCAGCTCCTTATTAAAAATAATCAATGTAAAGTTACTCAGAGATCTTGACCCATTGAGAATCTTCCATGTGACGTGGAAGCTGATGCATAGCCGGCTTGCGAAGCAGGGTTAAGTGGTCAATGTTTCTCCTCTCAAGTGGAGTTGAGAGACGTGTGAACATCAGGTCAGACCTCCTGACCCGCTCTCTCTCTCTTGCGCGCGCGCGGGCGCTGAAGTACTGACAGCAGCAGGCATTTGGAAATAGACTTACGGCCGCAGGGAGCACACAAAGCTACTGTGGAAGGAAAACTGAGGTCTTCTGCATAGGCGGAGAACATAATGAGGTGGTGTGTGTGTGTGGGTTAGGTTATCATTATGGATGTGTCATAATGTCCTGTAGCAGGATCTATCTAGTGTCACTTGGGGACACACTACACAGGAAAGATTTGCCGAAAGGCAATACGCAGTGGATGTTGCACGTTTTTTTGAAACAAATCAGTTCCTTGTGATTGATCAAAGATATTGCAAATCGTATTAGAATTCCTTTGGAATAAGATTGAGGTTGTTTACATATAATTGTGGGCATATGTGGCAGACCGACATACTTTTTTTTTTTTTTTTCACGTGGCCTTTCTCTTTCTTTACAAGTAATTTGTTCGACATATTTCATTGTATTGGACTCATAGGGATTTTAAGTAACCACTAATTTGTGAGTGTGACTCACAGACTCACAATTAGAGTCTGTGAAATGATGTTTTAGGAATTATGCAAAGAAATATGCAAACATAATCCACATGCAGCGTTGTGGAATGGGGGGAAAAGATGGAATTGTTCTTCTAGTTTCACATGTTGTGCATTAGTAGTGGACAGTGGTAATTGGAGCTGACTGCAGCAGACAGTTCTACTTAAGTCTGTGTGTGTCTGTGTGTGTGTGTGTGAGTGAGTTTCTCCTTTCTATGTAGCCTGGTCTCCTGCAGGATTTGGCTCCCATGGCCTCTCTCGTAGTAATTGAATGCAGAGAGTGGGTGTCATTTGTCCTCTGTCCCTCTAGGGAAGGCACTCTTGCTCTGACAGATTTCCCACAACTGCAAATGGGGCGACTGTGCCTGGAGAGTTTTCCACAGGGTCTCTCTCCCTGCTTTTATTTGAATAATTTATTTGCTTCTGTCAGTGATGGAGTGGTGATATGTAATGCAGCCCTGGATTGTGAAGCTAGTTCAGGTTAATTCAAACACTATAATGACAGGACGTGATAAATACAGCGCTCATGTTATGTCAAAACAATGAAACCGTTAAATCTTTGAGTGTTCTGACAGTGCGTTCACACTTGACTGATGTGTCACTCTATTCTGACCAGTTATGAGATGTAGAACAGGCTGTTTCCTGCACTGTAGCTGTCTTGTGCAGCCATAGCTTTAACTAAAACGCTTTATACATGTTGCGTTTAATGCTGCTTTGCCATCGTCTATCATCAAGTAACCAATTTAGGTTTAATAAAAACCTTGTAATAGAATATAACAACTCTCAAATTATAGTTGTCCCCAGTGATGGGTGCAGTAATAGTTGTAGTCGTTTGTTTTGGGGTGATTCTTCTTTCGGTCTTGCAAATAACATTTTTACAGTCTTTATATGACTGTAACAACCGTCAACAGCCCTTCTGCTTGCATTTTCCAGACAGATCTATTTATCACAAATTTTCCCGGGTGTTGACGACCTGTGGTCACGAAGACTGTAGTTGTGGTCAGCTTTTTTTGCAGTCGATAAACTTGTTGACCGTCTGCATGTTGGCGAGTTTTCCTGGTTGCGCAGATGTACAGGAAATTGAGAATTCTGACAACTTGATTGCGTTGCTTGCAGTATGAATACGTTCTAAGAGTAGTCCCAACAGTGCAATATGACATATACAAAGCCATGTGTTTCTAGACTGTTGGCTGCTGATGTTTGCCTGACTGTCCTTGAAAGTGGATATCCTTTGACATGAGGCCAATCTCAAGGCTCGTTCCTGTGTTTAAAATGAGGATCTTGTTTGAGTTGTTGATTTTTATCTTTTGAGCCAGTGTGGCTGTTGTCAATCACCTTCAGGCTATGACTGTAATTATGTATACAAATGCATGACTTATGTGTATCTGAGCACTGAACCCTCCTGCACTCACTGACTATAAACCAATTTGGATTAAAACGTCAGTTGAGTAGACAAGAAATCAGAAAGCTCACGGTAGCTCCTGCATAATGTGTGCTTACGGGGAAGTTTTGTAATTAGTTGCCACAAAGAAATCCAAAGAGGACAAGACTTATTTCAACGTTTTGATGGTGATGGTGAACCGGCTCAGTTGTAGGGGTAACTCGAGTCTATAATTCAGCCTTGACAGTGCGTTCCGCTTGGCTTTACAGATAAAGCAGAGTCCTACTGTCATGGAGACGTATGGATTGCAGGTCAGCTGAACTTTTCTGTCTCTCTCCTGGAGTGGCAGAGGAGATATTGATTCTGAAGCTCATTCTTAGTGACGCTCACTGAACTGTAGCACCTCGTATAACACCAGACGAAGAGAGGAGCAGCTGATATATAGCAGTTTCTACTAGCTCTGCCATAGTGTAACCACCACAATCTATATTCAGTTCAAACTGGTTTTCTGTGAGGGACTTTTGTCTCTCAGTACTGCTGCACTAGCACAACATGAATTACATGCACTCCAGTTAGTGGACCCAGGGCTGGTGTGGGAATGTAGTTTTATTAACAAAGCAGAGATGGCCTAACAACAGTTGAAACAGCTGAAAATCAGTTCAACCGGCAGGATGATGAATGTGCAAGACTGTTTGATGTAACTCTAACATGCATTATCTAAACAGCAGGTGTGCTCTCTTATCAGACAAATACAGTGAAATTAGATTACTTAAAGTCTGTGTGAAGTAAGAACAAGTATGCGTTCTGAGTTTGTCAGACCAAAGACAAAAGTGTTATTAACTACCCAGTCAATTTGAATGATGATCGACAAGTTTATGAAATTAGACATGACTAACTTTGAAACACACTAAGCGAGATGAACTGAGATGAAAATCTCTACCTCTCTTCTAGGGGTTCAGGGGTATGGTCAGGGTGTCCTCAGTGTGTCATCGAGCCACCCTTTAGATTGGACTGAAAACTGGTGAAAAACTGTTTTAACCTCTAACTGTTCAAGGTTTTTTTCACATTTCCAGCAACATATTTATTGTACTTTGAAAGGAATCTTAGAATTGCCTTTGCACAGACTTTAAATGGTAATTTTGTCACACTTTGTATGGGAATAATCGCCTCAGCCATAACTGTAACAAGCAACTCTTTGGTATCATTCATGTAGCACTAAAGCCTTTGTTAATGTACACTTGAGGCTTCACTATCATGTGCAGGTACACATCTAGTGTTTGTTTTAGTGAGCTTGGAATGATAGATAGGTAACACCTAGCCGGTTAAACCAAACAATGAATTGCCAACACTATTCAGGACCCCATCGAGACCAATTAAACATAAAACAGGATCTTTTTTGTTTGGACCCAGTCGTGCATTCTGTTTCACACCATTGGTTCTTTATTATGCGTTTGTGTGCGGCGTTTCTCAGAGACAGGAAGCACATCCAGTGTACCATGAAAAAAAGACTTATTTACCTTAAAGTCTTACAGTCTAACAGAAAAATAACCCAAATATCTCATGAATGCAAATTAGGTTTTGATAATATTTGGTGTGCCTTTGGTTATTAAGAAAATGTCTTTGATCATTCTGGTCTGAAACATCTGTTTATTTTATATTATAGTAATGCACTAGTCAATGCACTCAGGCCTACGGCTGTTGATTTCCACACTCAGAGAACAAGAAAAACAACATTTCGGCAAATGTAACAGAATCTGGGTGGAATAAGCTGGAGTTTTTGTTTGCATCGTCATCTGAGTGCAGCTCATCCCCTCTAACTAATCCATCTTGACACCCACCATCAGGGTTACCTCCACCTTCTGTACTTAAAACACATGACCACCGTTTTGCAGCACTCTCTGTAAAGAGCCAGGGGAGAGAGCTGTGAAAATGAAGACGTTTCTTCTAATTTCACACTCTGTGCTTGATCGTTAGGCTCTTATTATGCCCCATTTGCTTCCCTCCACTGGCTGTGATGAAAGCAGGGTAAAGGGGCCATGACAGGACAAAAAGGGGCCCTCCATCAAAACGCATTTTGTTTGGGGTCTTTTTTTACCCTAGCTCAACCCTTCCCCCCACATCACTGCCAGCACTTTCCCCTGCAGTTTCCCCTGTCTGCATCCCTCATTAGCAGCAACCACCACCTGTCTTTGCATTCATTTTATTAAACTGTGATTGTCCAACGCTCTGTGCTCAGTAGAAGCGAACTGTCCGCTCTTGTTTAATTGGCCCACAGCCTCCCTGCTGCTCCTCAACAAGTGGGAAGGTCAATGGCTGCTCATGACCTGCGATGATGATGTCTGCCAGTACGGGCCAAAAGACACATTTATCCTTAAGTCATCCCCCCACGCAGTGTTAATTTCAGCAGCTACTTAGTCTATATTTAGTCTAAGTATTTAGATGAAAATGCTTCTTGGTTACACATTTTAACCATTTTTATCCATAGTTTATAATTGTAGAACTCAACTCAAATTCACATTTGATATTTTTTAGGATCAGATTTAACCCAGTTAAATTGGCAGCATTAATGTCAAAATGTGCTGACTCTGATTTAACATAAAGTGGACTTACAGACTCAGTTTTGACAAGCAAGGTTCACATAATAAATTTCTTTGTTTTCTGTTCAGCTGCATTCTCATTATTCTGATCATTATTATTATTTTTGGCTGCACCAGTGTTTTCTGTTTACGTTGGCTCTTGTAATGGTTTGATTTTGGGTCAAGCCAAAATCACACAAGTGCTGATTAATCAGGACATGGGAATGAAGAACTAAAGCTGTTCTAATTAGTCAAAAAGTGTTTGATAGACCTCTAGTTTGCAGCAAGAGGGGTGACTTTCTTCTCCCAACCCGTCAAAATCTGTCAGAATCCTCACTAAGTGGGCACTAATTTGAGAAATTATATCAGCTGTGAAGTGAAGAGTGAAGGGGGAGAAGGTGGAGCAGGAGGGGGGAAGCACTAGAGGGTGCAGCTGATGCAAAGCGGCTCTCAGGGGTTGAGAACAAGGTTTTTCCTGGGCTGAGATGCCGAGGTCAAGGTCATGACCTGCTTGGTGGTTAGAGCGCATGGTGTTTAAAGCTGGTTTGATCCTTGGCCAAGGGGCAGGAAAAACCACAGAGGTTGCATGTGGAGTCTGTACAGTCTGTGCGAGAACACAAAGAGCAGTACGTGGACTTTGAAGTAGAACAGAATAACCAGAAAAACCTGATGTAAAATTGCCCATTGATTATTATTTATATGATTACCTGTGTAATATGATTATGTCAGTTAAGTATGACTTTGATTGGGGAAAATTCATGTGATGTTTCCTCAGTGCTTCGATGTAGTGAAAGGAGCTTTCACTGCAATGTCAATAACCCATTACAGTATGTGCTATGAATGTGTCCTATTAAGACACAATAATAAAAAAAAAAAAGGATGAACTATCTCATAAACCAGAACCTCTCTGCTCTGTTCAAGTGACTTAATGTCACGTCTCAGTTTCACTTAAAGCATTACAGGATGTGCATGGTTTCCTCGATGAGAGAAAAATAGACAGTAAACATCAAAGCTGTCTGTCTATACAAAGCAGGGCTTATATTTTTTAACATCCTGAAATAATAATAATGATGTTTCGTCCTGGAAATTGAGTACAGTGTAATAAATCATACTCAGATGAAAACTACACAAAACCATTAACTGCACAAAAAAAGGGCAAACAGATTGATGCTATAATCCAAGTACGGTTTTCAAAATGCCAACCTCCCTTTGTTTGATTTACCTTTCAGAGTCAGCGTGGTACGAAGTGCCAGGTAACAGATGACAGCAAGTTCATATACCCTGTCCTAGAAATGTCCTAAAGTTGGAACTCTTTCAGTAATCACAGAGCAGCTGTTCTCATAGATGCACAACTTGAATTTCTAAAAGTCATTTTACACACAAGATCCAAATAATGAACCTTGATGTGTTGTTTCTCATTAAAAAAAAAGTAAGTCCACAGACTAATAGTTGTGTAAAATGATTTTATTTTTTATTTACTCGACTAAACAAATTGGAGTAAGTAGCCTTGTTAATATACCAGTTTTACCACAAAAAACAAGAGGAGGCTGGTTCTTATTTGTTCCTTTAGAGTCTAATGCTTCCATGGAAACTAGGTTATTTTGTTTCTTTGCACCATATAATCAATTTAATCAAAATATTGCCTTAAGCTGATTACTCCCAGTAATCAAAGTATTATAAAGTGCGCATGAAAACATTCTTGTTATTGCAGCAAAATAGGTATCAGTGTGGGGGTTTATGACAGTTTATATTAATAGGAAGCAGGCAGACCATTTCCTGCTTTACAGTTGAATTGAACTTAATTGGATGAATCAGTTCAAACTATGTGACTCAATTGCCAATTTTATTGTTTTTCATTAAAGTCTGTATTAAAATGTAAACATATTTATGTCTTTCCTTGGTCAACAGTGGGAGGAGGTGAGCGGTTATGATGAAAACATGAACACCATACGGACGTACCAGGTGTGCAATGTTTTCGACAACAATCAGAACAACTGGGTACGAACCAAGTACATCCGACGCCGTGGTGCTCAGCGGATCCATGTGGAGATGAAGTTCTCAGTGAGGGACTGCAGTAGCATTCCCAACGTGCCAGGCTCCTGTAAAGAGACGTTTAACCTCTATTACTATGAATCTGATGCCGACACAGCCACCAGAACCTCCCCAGCTTGGATGGAGAACCCCTGGATCAAAGTTGACACCATCGCAGCAGACGAGAGCTTCTCCCAGGTGGACCTAGGGGGCAGAGTGATGAAGATCAACACTGAGGTTCGGAGCTTCGGCCCTGTGTCCCGAAATGGCTTCTACCTGGCATTCCAGGACTATGGCGGCTGCATGTCGCTCATCGCTGTTCGCGTCTTTTACCGGAAGTGTCCCCGCATCATCACTAACGGGGCCCTCTTCCAGGAGACACTCTCAGGAGCTGAAAGCACCTCCCTGGTGGCTGCAAGAGGTGTTTGCATCCCTAACGCGGAGGAGGTGGATGTGCCAATTAAGTTGTACTGCAATGGAGATGGAGAATGGATGGTACCCATCGGACGCTGCATGTGCAAGGCTGGGAACGAGGCTGTGGAGAATGGGACTGTGTGTCGAGGTATGCTTTCATTAAATCTGCTAATCCTAATGAATCAGTCTGCTCTGCCATCATAACACAGTAATCCAAACACTGAAGGATACAATCCATACAGTGTCTGTGTCTGGTAGTGCACGGATCTTTTAACTCCCATTCAGCTGATGGTATAAGCTGGTGATATATGGCCATGTATTAAATGCATTAAGGAAAGTATTCATTCTGTGTTTGGATTAATCAACTGAAGCCATCACCATATTTACATAAAACATGATCATCACCACTTTCTGTTTATTTCTTAACAGAGAAGAATTGCTGAATGTGGCAGTTCACATCAATATTCTGGTTCGGTTTTGATCTGAAAATATATTGCTGCTAGTTCATGTTCAGCTGCTATAAAAGGATGGGGAGTTGCTCATCACAGGTGTTTGGTCGCAAATCACAATGGCTTGTCAGCTTGTGCAATTAAACAATTACATAAAGATTATAATTTGCATTTATTTTTTTCGATAAAAACGTCCATTAAAAACACTTTCAGAGTATAATTTTGTGAGGAGGTAAGTTATTGCTTTTTAGAATTGAAAAATGTTTCAGCCTCTCCCGAACGAGATCTGTGAATATTTAATAGAAAAAAGACGAACAACAATTTTCACTCTGTAAAATGTGTGTGCTGACCTTTTGTTGCTAGAATGCCTCCTTCCACCCGTAGATTTTTCTTTTTTTTTTTTTTTCTTTCACAAATTCTCTGCATTTTCCTATCAATTGAAATCCCTCACAGGCAAATTGATTTGGCTTTTCAAAACATCAATGTACCCAACATTTACCTGTGCCATGCCCTATCCTCACTCTGGCAGGAGGTATTTGGTCAACGTGCTTAGAGATCTTGATCACTCGAAAACAGCACGACGGCGCGTAGCCTGCAGACTGGAGCCGTGCTGCTCCAGCCCAGCACAACAAACCACCCACCTGCGTTCGAGATCGGTGTGTTGCTGCCTCTCTTATGCGCGCCTGTAATTACAACACATCCCCCAGTGTCTGTGTGCTGGGAGGAAAAAACGTGATGGGTGCTGCCTCACAAACACTGCCAAGCCCCGTTCAATGACTACTAATGAGGACAGGCACCAGCTCCTCCTCAAGGAATACAGGCCAATAGGAGGCATTTGAAGATAGCTACTCTTCTGTAGCAAGCTACACTGCATCCACATCCCCACATAATTACACAAATCTGCTTGTTTTCTGACCTACATGTAATTCACTGCATGTGGTGGATTGGAACATCTCAAGGGTGTCCTCAGTCATGGTCGTTTTTGCGCTAAATGCGATTATGCAGTTAAATACTGTCAGTTCAACAGGGGAAGCATGTTGATTCATTTATATCCTTGTGCCACTGGGCCTGAGGCTATTTGACTGAGAAAATATGTATTGTATTTTTTCCTTCAATATTTGACCACCATACCTGCTGTACACTGCCATTTTTACCCAAGCGCTAAAAGAAAAGCCTCACTGACTGCTAGCTCTCTTCTTCATCACCCCCACTGCAGTACTGAATGTTATAGATTTGAGCACTGCAGGGCTCAAAGACAAACTGTAGCTGCCCTGACAGGAGCACAAGTACACAGACAGATTTTTGACAGTCCTCTTCGTCACCTGGTCTTCCCTGATCACTTGACGCAGCGACTGAATAATAAAGCTTTATGAAAAGAACGCATTATCGTGAGATTGCAGCTGTATAATGCAGCAAAACGCCACATGCGGAGATAGATATTTATGACTTCATACAATAGTTATGAGCCTCAGTGCAAATAACAGGGGAGAGTGTATTTTACCAAGATAGAAAATAAAACCATTACAGTTACAACGGATGTTATTCGGCGGTCCCACCCCATTGTTTATTAGCCCTTCTTGATGGAAGGCTGCCAACAGTTGGTCTATTTTCTAGTCATCTTCTTAAACTCTGAAAGCTGATATCAGTACTTGAAACTGTGGTCAGTCACTGCCTTTCAACTGCCAGAAGTTGGATAATGAATTGATCTATGAAAGATGCGCCTTTGCCTGACAATATTATGGGGTAATGAATTGATTTGCGAGAGGTGCCCTCAGAGGGTTTGTAAGATATCCACTTTCATAGCTGGATTATGGAGCCACAGAGACAGCATAAATCAGCCAAGATGAAAAGAGTCTATTTGTACTGCAGTATTAATAACGCAACCGATGCTTTGTTCCAACATCTCTCCAACTAAACGTGTAATTACGCATGTAACAATTAAATCCTTGGCAGGGATCCCAGCGAATAATTATGCTGTCTTGAAATCTGTCAAAATATTGACAATAGAAAGGGGTGCTTACATCAAATTGCTGAAGTCTTTTTCTTTGAGATTGTCTTACAAGTGAGATTAAGTTTCCCCCGCTAAGAAGTGCTGGGAGTGAAGCAACTACACCAGCGCTTTTCAGCAGAGATGGCCCTGAAAAGAGAGACCCTTCTTCCCCTCAGAGCCTTGAGGAGATGCTGCACCACAGAGACACAAGGTCCTGTTTGCCCTTGGTGTTCACTCCAGAATGAAAAGCATTCTCTTTAGTGGGGCACAATGAGAGCCATGTTCATGGGTGGAATTGCAAACCTCCTTAACAATGCCCATGTGTGTTTTTTCACTGTAATCTGATCATCTAACCCCATGCTATTGTGAGTTCAAGGGTCCCGACTATGGGAGCGTGGCTTGTGTTACAGAGCAGTGAAGATTTAGATGGATACAATCTGTCACAGCTTGATTCGTCTTTTGGTTATGTTTTTGTTAATGGTTCTATGGTAAGTATCGTAAAACAAGCAGTGTCATCTGTGTGGCCCAGATTTATTGTCACACAGCATGACAGTGGATAAAAACTGTTACATATTCTTCCACTTAAGGGCAGTAGAAATAATGGCAAAAACCATCAGGTTTATACCATTCTACTGAACATGCACGACAGGCCCCACAGCGAGTCTGTAAATCACATGAATGATAAGCATTTTTAGGTCACAGTGTGGAAAATTTGGAAGAACACTAGCGCCTCTTTTAACGTCGGCCTCTTGGTGTGGTCTGCATCAGGGGTGGGATAGTAGCTGCTTGCAAGTGAGGTTCCTGCAGTTGCAACCAGAGCAATTAGATTAAGCAGGAAAGGCTTCAGTAATTCTTCAGCCAAATGTGGTTGTAGATAAAGAGAGTTAGGGGGATCGGGTGCAAAGGTAGGTGCTGGGAAGACGTGATTGGATGGACATGATTGCATGGAAAAGAGGAGGGGAGGAGGCGAAGGCAGGAAATGAGTGCCCCTAACCCACTGTCAGAAGCCCAATTATTGCAGCCTTTTCGTCTGGAGAGGGTTTAAGGGTGGAAATCAGCGTAGCACAGACAAATCCACACCGCTGCCTTTATTTCCCTGGGTGCCTCTGTCTTTAATGGCAGCCCTAATTGACTAACAGCGCACGTGGGGAACAGCCACGCTGATGACTGGATGACTGTCCCCTGCGCTGGAACAAGACACAAAGCAAAACAAAACAAACACACCCCCTCAAGGCTTTTGCTGCATTGTGCATTGTGCAGACAAAGATGAAGAAGAAAGGTTTGCATTGGGCTGCAGTAACAGAAAGAGAGAGGGAGTGCGAGAAAAATAAGAAGAGAGAGGGTAACCAAAATGTCAACAGTCTGCCTACACAATTCACACAATATTATGCTAAAGTAAAAGTCATACTTATTGTCTAAGATTGATGGCGGCTTTGACTGCTGTTAGGAGTCGTTTAGTTAAGCATAAGGAATACAAATTAGCGTCTGAACAGATGTTCAGTGCTACAGCATTCGTCTGTTAAATGGCATCATAGACAACGTCACTTAATTTCTGCATCATATGCAATATCACTTAATTTTCATTACTGCATCTTTTCATTTAGATCCAATAACGGCTCTGTGATGTGTATTTGATAGAGGGTGTACACAGTGTAGGATGTTGTAACAGCAGGAGGTGAACGGGCGGGCTCTAAGACATGTCATCCTGTCCGCAGAGGCCCAAGGGAACGTTCAAGAGCCTTTATTCCCTCCTCCCCACTGTGATGGGATTTCAGTATGGCCAGGTGCTAGTCTCTCTCTTTCTCTCTCTCTCTCTCTCTCTCTCTCTCTCTCTCTCTCTCTGTCTGTCTCTCTGTGCCCACCAATCTTGTTTTTCCTCTGTTTGTTCTGCACCCTGCTCACATCCAGACAGCAGAAGAGAGTGAGAAAACAAACAAAAAAAAAGAGCCTCTAATGAGAGGAAGGAAAGAGTTTAATGAGAGAAACTCTAAATTAAACCCACATACTGAACCTCTAATATGTGTTACAGTGTAATGAATGCACAAATCACATTACAGTGCATGAATACATGTGCATCTTCCATACAGTCATCATACAGTATGCAAGAACCTTGCGTGGGTATACAAGGTTCTCGTACACTTTATCATCCATCATATGCGGATGTGATAACGTGACCTGCGATCCCCGCGAATCTCCCTGAACTCAAAGATCATGGCCTGTAAAGCCTGTAAACGTTTTCCACATGTTTTTGCACATGTTGGGCTCTGCTCCATATGCCCCTCCGTCACTCTCCTCATTATCCCCAACCATCTATTGAATCTCAAATTCAGACAGTATGACCTCTTGTAATCCCGATCCTTCTTTTTTTTTTTCTACATTATTGGTCATCTTGTCAACTGTAGAGGCTTCCTGCAGATCTGGTTCTTGCTTGTAACACCCACACCTGTCTTACCCTGAGCCCCAAGATACCAGACAGCCTGATGACCACAGACAGTTTTCTGGTGTTTCTCCATGAGAAAAAAAGCTAGGTGACAACCCTGAGACCTTATGGTTCTGTTCATGAAAAATTGGCCTTGGACCGGCTGTACTGACACTGAGGAAATGAGAGCTGTTCAGTATATAGGGATCCCTCCATGCGTGCCTCTCTTTTCTCATCAGGCACAAGGCCGGGGCTTTGTCAAAACATCCCCGTGTGCCCTTTCTCACATGTCCTCGACTCGAGTCCTGTTAGAGGATTCAAGTCGCTGTGAGACTGATGGATCAAGCATCTGTCTGGATAAAAGATGAGAAACAATCGGGCTCAGTGTTAAAGACAGGAATCCCTCTTGAGTATCTGTGACCTTGTTTTCCAATGATGTATTAGAACTCGGTCAACATTGAGAGAAAATTGTGGTGTCTTGTGTTGTGTGCCGTTGACCTACATTAGAGCTGTTCTAAAAGTGAGAGCGGCAGAGAAAGCTTATCCATTCCTGACACTGGTGGGCTGTGCCACGTGTACTGTGGCCGTAGTATCCAAGAGATGAGCACAGTTGTTCGCACACAGTTAGCTCCTTGGTCTCTCACTTAGAAGCTGAAAGGGTTGAGTCTATATTCTGCTTCACACCCGATGGTCATTCAATCTCATACAACATCATAGTATCGCGGCACAAGATAATATAAAGGTGCTTAGTCTTGCGGCCCCTTAACACTGAGTGTAAATTACAAAAACATCTGTTAGCTGTACAATTCACCAGCTATTCATTGCAATGAATTATTTGACAGTTGGCTCCTTTGAGAAGAACAGCAACTTATGTAACTATGTGACTGCAGTCTGCAATGGCCCACACTTTGACTTAGTAACAGTACAGTGAAACAGAGAATAGGCATTTCATCCCCTACGGAGAAGACTCTCCAGAAGTACAGTATAATGGATTCTAAAATAAGTAACATCACCCACCAACAAAGATCTCTCTCCTGTTAAACTTCAGGTGATTAAAGATTAAATGGCTGCATCGGTGAGGCAGAGAAATGGGAGGGTAGAGATAGATCAGAATAGAAAGGTAAAAGTGGAAGAGAAATATTAGCAAGGACATATGAAGAGTTTTTTTTTCTTTCTTCTCCTCATTCTGTTATCGCTGTTTTATGCCTCACCACCCATCAACATACCACACTAATAACCACAAGAGATCATCTCCTCTGAGCTGCCTAAAAGGCAAACATCACAGTGAGAGAATATTAATGCCATAAACTTCCTAACTCTAGTATTTTATGATTCTGATAGTTTGACTTCAACTGAGGGATTACTTACTATGCACCGAGAAGATTTCCTGATACAGCTCCTTTCAAAACATATTATATAATTGTAGTGTGGTTGTCTTCCTAAAAATAAGGCTGCCCAGTTCTTGAAAATACAGTAACTGCCTTACACACCATGACTTACAGCACTTGGAAAAATGGAGTAGATATACAGTTAAACAAAGTAAATTCCCCTAATCCTACGTCTTTGTTGCTGTACATTTACTAGACTGATCTAGATCTGATGGACACTGCAAGGTCCATTTTACTCTGCACCATGAGTCAGCACGCACTGTAAATCTCTGAGTTGTTGATATATCTCTCTTGCACTGTCATTAAGATAAATTCTTGTGCATTTCATTACTTGGCAATCAAAGCGATTTAGAGTCAGAAAGTACACCCTGCTGTTCTCAAAGGAAAACAAAAACGCTGAGTTCAATTAACAGCTAATTCCAATGCCTGGAACCAAATAAGAAAAACCAACAAACAGAAAGTATCCTTGGATTCAAGGGCAACATCTCCGTTAACCTCAGTGAATCCCTACGAGGTGATCGTGTCCACACAAGCTTTATCTACTTACCGGGGCCTCTGCAGTGTTTGAGCAGAATCAACAACCAAATCAAGCAGTTTATATTGAGATTTATTTTGCTTTGGGATTTAATTCCGAAATGTTTAGAAAAGCCACTGGCTAATGTCAACTCAAAAGTTGGACTGGCATAGCAAAGGTTTCTGTCATCATCCTCCCCGGGAGGTTTGCGAGTGGTGTTTGAGTTTGAAATTGAACACATGCCTCTAAAGCCCCGTCAATGTAAAGTTAAGCTCTCCCCTGTCGAGAGCCACCCCTGCAGGATTGTACTTTGTTTTCTTTGCTGGTTTACTACCTGTGTGTTCCTGACTGCTAAGAGAATCCAGGTGAATATTTGTTTCAATACATGTATTGCTTATGTCATTAAGTGTTAAGGCCCAAGAGGTATTCATGAAAGATGTATACCTGGACACTAACTTCAAATTTATTTGAATAGACAAAGTTAAGATCTTCATCGGGTCAAAAAGTCTAAGAGATATCCACCTTTTTACAAGTCTACAGTCATGCAAGCAGAGTGTAGGTACAGCCATGCTAACATATTCACAATGACCATTTTAACATGTTGATGTTCAGCAGGTATAATGTTTACCTAGATAGCCATCTTAGTTTAGCATTTTGACATGCTTACATTTGCTAACTAGCACAAAAAAGTATCCCATGTACTCGATGAGATGCCATGGGAACACCAAAGTGCTTACAACTCATTCTGAGGATAGCGTGAATGAGTGGACCACCACGATTCCAGGTCAATCAATTCAATAGTTGTTGGAACATTTCACTCAAAACTGCATGCCAAACTCATGGTGGAACTAGAGGAAAATTCAGGGGATTATTAGGATTCATTGTGCAGATCCATCATGTGGAAACCAAGAATGTCTGAACCAGATTTCATGGCATTTCATCCAGTAATTGTTGAGATATTTCAGTTTGGACCAAAATGGTTGAGCAACCAATAGACTGACAGACATTGCTATCCCTGGGGACATGCTGCTAGTATGGTTACAAATAGTTAAAGCCTACAAGATCATGCTATAAAAATATAATCTGTCAGTCTTTAGTGTACAGAAACAGTATCCTATCCTATCTATAGTTCATACATTTTTTCCCAGAAACATTTTTTTTGTTTCCCGTCACACAGTCTTATTGTTTGCAGTATTTATAGGGCTCACAGCATACTTTTGCTTATTTATCACAGTACTCAATTAAGACTGTAATTGTGCAGGATGAGCATACTTGATGCTGGGCAGGAAAACAATCTTTGCTCCAGTGGCCTGGTTTAATTGTTGAAGTCTGGTTGAAGGGGGATGGTGTGCTGTTGCTGCGGGGGACAGCTCTGCTTTGTAAATGGACTACTTACAGAATTTTCTGGATGTTAAAACTTTTTACTTCCCCTTGGGCAGCTGCTAAGCAAATAAATTACTCAATATAATGAGCTGTTCCACTCTCCTGTGGAATTCCCAAGCTTTCTGCTGAAAGGTACGGTTCGACACGCTTTTTCTAATTCTTACAACTCTTGTAAAGAACCGGGTTCATCCAAAGGATACAGTTCTTTTTTTGAAGCACGCTTCAGAAGATGAAAAGCGTAGCACAGTCTGCTAGGCTAATCCTTATCTATTCCGTTAGAATATTCATACTAGTCCATTATAGTACATACGAGTGGTTTATGGGTGAGAATAATCTCCCCATGTTCCCCCTCTCCTCCCCGTTTTTCCCTTCCACCTCTAGGTCATTGTCTTGTGATTAGTGCTATTTTCCCACAGTTTGTACTGTAAAGCCTTTAGGGATTCTCTGTATATACTGAATTTATATAGAGAAGGAAGAGGTGAGACTGTAAACAACAAGCTAATGAGAAGACTGCTCTGTTTTGCCTTGCGCGGAAAAATAACAATCGCTTCCTGTGCACCTCACAGCATGAGTTAAAGTACAGTGCTGGGATATCATAATGTTTTTATGTCCCCATCGTGTGTGAAAATTAGACAGTAATTACTACGTCATTTCTTTTTAGTAGGCTTTTTATTATTATTTCAATTTCGGTGTAATTGCAGACCCCACAAGTTTCGATAATTCTAGACACCATAAAATTTAGTCTCTGCTTTGTAAAATGAGGCTGCTTCTCTGCATTTAGAGTGGCCACTAGCAAAAAAAAAAAAAAAAAGAAATATTTCCAGCTCTACCCAGTGAACATGGAACTTTTCATGGCTCTATATTCATGTCCAGTAACTCAAAGTTCCTGCAAGGCAGAACTGATTATACTCGGTTGTTGACAATCCATCACCTCTAAGTAATGGGTTTTAAGTATTGATGTGAAAGAGAGAGAAATATGAGCTACTTTAGGTCAGGATTTGATTTCCTATTTACTGAAAACATGGGTATGCTGCACAGCAAGACGTTGTAGATGAAATGTATATGACTCAAAGAGAGACTGAGTTAAGAAAGCCAGGCAGTGAAACAGCAAGACACAGTCAACAGGCAAAACAGAAAAATCACGTACAAAACTCCACACAAGACATTAACCACCCGCCAGTGTTTACTACAAAGCCTGGATTGGCCTCGCAGTATATTGATGCCTGGGAAATGCTCACTTCGTGCTGGGACCAGTGTTCTGGTTTATTGTGGTCATCTCAAGGCTGTGTGGTCTCTACAGAGTTATTTTGGCGGTTTAGGTGGGGGAGAGATCAGGGCATTTTCATGTGTGGGGTGTTTTCATTCCACCCCGCCAACCCACTCGGTATGACACCGTCTCGGCACACACCAGGGCCACCGCTGCCTCCCCCTTCCTGTACGGGCATCTCCTCTCTGTGAAGTAACAGGCTTAAAGAGCTGTCTGGAATACATTAGTCACAGTTATTAATGAGGTTGTTTTGATTCAGCTCTACTCTTGTCTTTAGCTTCTTTTTTTTTTTTTCCTACGTGCAAAGTCATGACGATGTTGAAGATTCTGGCTCAAACAAAAAGACAGACCTTGTCACCTCACAGGGGCACAAATAGAGTTAAAACTAGATAGTGAACTGGCAACACAGAGAAGAAGAAGAGAGTCTTAGAGGAAGCGATCATGGTATACTGTAGACCTATACTATTTCTCTCTTAACCACACTACATGATGTTATGCACTTGGCAAGGGAGCATGTTCTTCTCCCCTTACAGAATGACATGAATTGGCTGAGTTTAGGTCTGTCAATGGCACATGTCACTTGAGATTATGGATATATTTGTCAGTGCCAAAGTGCAGGATGTCTCTGAGAGCTGTTTTTAATAGATTTTGGAAAAAATAAATCAAATCCACAGTTACTTTTTTGAGTTTTTTAAACTCTTAGATATTGGGTTACTACAATTTCTGAAGTGATTAATGTTCTAGTGACTGTTCATCTGAGATGACACACTAAAACGCATTCACCACTGTGTCAATCCTTTTAACCATACCATTGAATCAATTAGAATAACTATGCGCCCCCCCACAATGAATATTTCGGATTACATTGTCTCAAAGTAGCGCCTTGAAGGGTAATGTTCTGACATTGACACTGAACAGAATGTGACATTTTCAGCCACCATGAGGGATATCTCAACTCTCCACAGAGAAGACATTTTGGAGCCATCTGCATCTAAAATAAGCAGGCCCCAGTCAAGCACAGAGCTGATTCGTTGATGTCTCTCATTCCTTCTACAGCCTTGATAACTCCTCCTTGCGACCTTCTTACTAAATATAGCAATTCACGTATTGATTTGGGGACGCGGTGCATTTACAGCATGCCTCCACCATAATGACCTATTTCAACAGATTGCTTGTAGATAACTAGTTTTTTTTTTTTTTTTTTTTCATGCGCTCTTTGTCTCGAGGCTGCGGGAGGAAGAAGACACAGCCACATGTTCTGAGTGGAGTTAGACAAAACAGATCTTGAGTTTGATGCACAGTCCAAGAAACCATCATGCGTTCATGGCCTCTTGGCAACATGAGTGCGCATGAATCTTCCATGCAGGAACCCGAGCGCGAGTGCATATTAAGGCATTAAATGCCTGTGTATGCTCTCAAGGCCGTCAGGAGACATTTTATCTCAATGCGGTGCAAAGTTCTGAGATTAACTGGGCCTGCAAGCAGCGTGATTAAGTTCATATCACTCACAGTGTTGTACCTCACTGCTATTAAAGTGTGGCAATGGGGAAAAGAGCCAGTGAAAGCTTGGCAAAAGATGTCTTGAATTCCATCTGTGTCTACTCCATGCCAGCAGGCAGGCTTCCCATTACGGAATGACTGGCTATGATTGAAATCATGGCTCTAACGTGCTTCGTTATCTGTTCGTATTGTGTTGCAAGAGGGATGGGCATCAATAGGATCACTGTTGTGCTATTCGAGGGAGCTGCGATCCAGAAATGCTGTCACTGTTTTATCAAAACAGTTGGGTGACATGCCTAAACACCTCACTATTTATCTTTATGCTCATCCAAATCCAAATAATACAGCTGCCACGTCAAAGGCTTGCTGCAAGCTGTCTGGCCTTGTCAGTTAGTGCAGTTAGTATGTAAAAGGAAACAATGTATTAGATACAATATATCCTCAATTTCACAAGAACAATCTTTCATTTCAAACTAATTTATCCGCACTCTCTTCTATTATGCAGATTTAAAGAATTTGACCTCAATGGAGGTAATTCATCCAGAAGACTTTCTACAGTGGCATTGTCATTCAGCTGAGCGATTCTTATCAGCCACATCACAAAACCCCTGAGAACATAAGTCCTTCCTCCCTCTTTACCCATTCACCGACCTTCCAGGCACTGCCACAATCAGGCCTTTGTGGGCTTGGCTTGTCTGTCATCTCCCTGGTTCTGTTGATATGGGCCTCGTGCTGAGAGCGTGGTCTCCTCATACACTGCACTAAGCGCTGGCTAATTGAGCTTGTCAAGCCAGAACCTGTTAGTGTGCTGATAAGAAGGTATTTGACCTCTTAGGAGGCCCCTGGTGGTACCCTGCAGAACATTTGCTTGATAGGTCTTCTATCCAGAAGAGCACTGCAGCTAAAGCATAGATCCTTAAAGAAAATGGCTTTGTCTACCCTTGATTTTTTTATTGTCTTTAATCAAATACTTAGTATAGTCTATTGACATTGGCACAGCGATTCGGACGTGTTGATTTTAATCCAACATGGATTAAACATAAAGGAGGGATGGGGCAAATTCTTACCATGCCGGTTAGGTCAGGCATTTAAAGTCTGATACACTTTTCAAATGCAGTCTAAGTAAAGAGCCCATAAAAATCACCACACAGGACTGCAAGTAGGACTTTCCTTATTCTTTAATCAATTGCTTATGTCTCTGGTTAAGAGAGTTGGCAGGAGTCCACAAATCGAAGGTCTTGGATGGGTGCCCTTCTCATTTCCTCATCAAACTTCCATGCAGCGAAGCAAGACTAACCATGGCCGTGCCCCTCCTCTTTTCTCTTTATTTGTGCCAGACCTGCTGAAATAGTTTTCGCACATAATTTTAGCCCATTTGTTTTTGAGCAGGAGATTATCAGGGTTTAGGAAACCCGAACCATTAAGACACACGTTTTTTCTTGAAAACCACACCTATCTGGTGTTACAGTCAGGTTGAAACACATGTAAAGAGTTTTTGCACATGGCGTTCCATCCAGGTCTGCTACGGACGGGGATTTTAGTCTTGAGTGCAACTGACATGACCCCCGCTACCCTTCTTGCGATAATCCTGCTGCCTCCAGAAACCCAAGACTAATCTGCCCGTCTCCCTTTTGCAGGCCCTCACTCATTCCAAGCTTCCTCAACGTCTGTAACACCTTCACTTATACAGGCAAGCATCAGGGCTACTAAACCAGATTTTGAGTCTAACCCTGTGTTTATTGTACAGGTGAATGTATAGGTGAACGTAGGCATTAAATAGTTCCTCTCAGTTCTCCTTGTCTGAGGGCACAAACAGATATAGCTTTGATGACTCAGATGACTGTCAGCATATGAGTAAATACATTGCCTATACCCAGAAGGTAAAGGCATCTACTCAACCATTATATTTTTACAATGACCTTTTCAGCACCTAAGCATTAACATCAAAGATTATGTGTGCCGGCCTGTATGGATATGTCAGATATGCAGAACTGGAATGTGGCGAGCCGTGCCAAAGGGAAAGCTATGCCTTCAGGCTAGGTTGATTGCATTAAGGTTATATGCGTATGTGTGTGACATGTATGACTCGTGAATTTCAGTCATACTACTAATTCTGTCTAACTGAGAATGATTGATGTGTAGGCCTCACCAGAGACTCCCCACCACATACTAAGTATGGATCTAAAACCTCAGCTATCAGAATGTGAACCAGCAAATGGAACAACAGCTTTAAATCTACTATGGTTAAAACCGCTAAGCTATTAGCAGGGGTTGTGACAAAACAAACAATTAAAACTGTCAAGGCAGTTCACGACATGAAGTTATTCATTTACGCTTTAATGGTAGAATAACTTTACAACATTGCATTGAAGCTGACGTTAATCTTTTTGTAGGCCTAGAAGGAAAAAGAAAATCCAAAATATACAGAAAAAGAAACTGCTCCTTCCTCCCTGCCTCAAATCCCAGTTGTTGAGGTCCAGATTGCCAACACCTGGTAGAGCACGAGGGAATGTTCCCAAACAGGAAGTGGCCCTCAGAGAAAAAAATCCAAATTCAGACAAGCAGCCAGAGAAGATACATGATTAAGTTCCAAACAAAGATAGATAAGAACGTGTTACATAACCAGAAGACTTAATGAGCGCAAAGGATTTTCACCTGTTGCTCCCCTTTACACATTGCCATTTTGCCTTTCACGGGCACTGTGGGAAGATGAGAAAACATCTTCAGTTACCCTCCGATCGTCACTCTTACTGCTTGATTCCACCAGGCACAGCTGCCATTTGCAAACATTTTTGACAATTCTTCCACCAGCATGTTACAGTAGCATCTATGCCAGAAGTGGCTCTCTGCTTTGCTTCTGGGAGAATATTTGGCTGGTCTATTTCTGATGGAACAAGCAGCACAGAGCAGATTACATTTGCAGGAAATCAGACAGAGAATGACAGCCACAAGAATCCGGTTACTTCTCCAAATAAAACACCTATTTGTCTATGGTAGGAGCCAGCGTTGTAGTACTCAAGATTTGTCTTGGTCTCAAGACCACTTTTTGAAGGTCTTGGTCTGGTCTCGGAATCAGTCTTCTCTCAGTCTCGGACAAAGAGGACTCTGGATTTTATTTCAAGACCGGTCAAGACCACAACTGCGTGGGTATCACCAGTGTTTCCATATTTTCTTGCGTGCCTCACCATAAGAGATATGGCGATTATTAGCCACATGTTAGTAGGCTAATACTGTCTTGTCTTGGTCTTGACTTGGTCTTGGTTTAGCCAGTGTTGACTACAACACTGGTAGGGGTACATGAAACAAGGAATAATGTCCAAATTTAAGTAAGGTAACAAAATCTGGTGTGCAAAACACTCACATTTGTAGTACGGCTCCTAGGTGCATCAACCCACATAAAGGACTGATCAAAGATGTGACATTATAGAGCTGTGCCTAATGAAATCAAGGCATTTTTTTTTTTTACCTCTACACTTAATCCTCAGTTAAACATTATTTATTTTACACATCTTCAATAAGGTATTAACACTACGTGGTAAAAAAAATACTCACCCTCCTGCATTTTTAGTTTTGTTGTTTTGTGAAATACAACACAAGGCAGAAGCTGAAAAAACATTTATTTGCAATTCCATACAGCATTCGAGAATTTTTCGTGGCAATAAAATGTCTTCTGCAATGGAGAATAATTTATTACTCACGCCAGTGCTGTGTATGTTCAAATCAATACTTGGAATTTGTTTGCAACGAGTTTCCATGGTGAGAAATGAGTGTGCTGCACGCAAAGCAATATTCTTAGAGAGTAGACATTTTGGCTCAAACCATCCTAACAAGGGGAAGAGTTGGACTGAAGGAATAATTTGGGGAAAACTCAGCACCAGCAGAGTTGCCAAGGTAACAGAGGGTTTGCCTATCTCCCCCCGTGCCCCAGCATTGGCCCGATCCCTTACTGTGTGAGCTGGGTACTTAATTTCACTGACCCCCTGGGTCTGGACTGAACAGCCTCCATTGATTTGGACAAATGGAAAGGAGACTACGCAGCCAAGCCCCTCCTTTATCAGGGTTAAGGATGTAGTCATAGAGCAGGAGAAGACGCAGAGCAAGCAGATGAATAGCTCAGGGATCCCTTGTTTTAGATGAATCAATGACATGTTTAAAGGCTAATTAGTCGATCTATTCACTCAGTATAAATTTGCCAAGGCCACCACCTCACTCTGCAACCATGATTGGGCTATTTAATGTATTCCACCTCTAAATAGCAGCCATTAAAGCCTTCAAATGAATCTCCTCCCAACAATACCAGCCTTTTCAGGCGCAGGTGTAATGGTGCAGGGGAGAGATTCTGGGTGTGTGTAGCTGTGTGTGAATTTGTGAGTATGTAAATGTGCGGTTACAATCAATCAATTTCCACATTTCAATCTTTCAGGCTGCAGTAATTCACTCTGGTATGAGGGGAAAGTCTGTTTTGGTGGTTTAAGTCTCCTGCGGCGTGTCATGGCTTGACTGAGCTTATTATGATTCACACACGGTCACATGATCAGAGAATTTACCACTGTCTGAGTGCTACACTTTCACCTGGGTTTATTCTGAGCTCCTTTTAAGACCTCAAAAAGTTGTGGGCGATTAATGCCCACTATGTCACTATTTGGATTTCACAGAAAGCTTAAGTATGCTCTCAGGAGAAGATTACGTAACAGCTATTGAGATAACACAAAACAAAGCAGAATAAAATTGGTCGTTGAGCGATAGGTCGCTTTTTTGTTTTGCACTTAAGTAATGTGATTCTCGTCTGCATGCATACCTCCAGGCATGTGTGTGTGTTTCTTGGATGCATGCATGCGTGCGAAATGGGCGTATTACAGCTGTTGTTTTTTTTTCCTCTCTTGTAGATCAGATGGATAATAGGATTCACTCAGACTCCCTGCAGCCTCATTAAATGCTTGTGGTCAGAAGAGTTGATATAATCTTTAATAAATACACTCCAGGGAGAGATGGCTGGAGATATAAAATCCACCCCATGAATATGATACTCGCAGTCCAGCTCAGGGTACTGTTTATCTTTGGGCTTTGTTTGAGGTGTGTGTGTTTCTGTGTGTTTGTATCTGTGCATTGGAGGGTTACACAGGGACAGTGACAGGATTCAGCACCAGCTGCTCCTTGCGATGCCACCCCCCCAACCAACCCACCCTCCTTCTCCTTTCCTTCCTCCCCTCCCCTCCTACCAACCCCTTCTTTCCTGTGACACCCCACCTCCCCCCTCTCCTTGTCCCTACTGACTGGACAACACGAAGCCCCTTTATGCCACCTGTCCATCAGCTAGACTGCACCTTAGGGAGCCTCTGTCACTGAGCTCGGAGCTGCCGCTTGCTGCCTTTGTTTGGATTCTGGTAAAGCCACCACCGCCACCACCACCCCCACCTCCTCTCTCTCCTACCCCCTGCTCTCCTCTCTTTCTCTCTCACTCTGTCTTGCTCTCTTTTGCTCCCTGTGCTGTCCTTTACAAACACAGACACACAGAAAGACACACACATACAGACTAGTGATTGCTTCTGTCAGCTATTTCCTACATCTGCCTCCAGGCACAAAGGACCCCCCCCCCTCCACACACACACACACACACACACACACACACACACACACACACACGACACATGACTACCTCCACCACTATCAGCACTGCCACCACCTCTCTCCTTGTTTCCCTCTCACCTGTGGCCAGAATGCTGGAGCTCTTGTGTCAGGCAGAAAAATGCTGGCCGTTGAACCAAATAGGGGAGATTGAAATCAGCATGAAGCAGATGATTTTTGATGAATTCTGGCAAGCTCAGAGACAGTGAGGCAACTTGAACGGGTTGTTTATTTCACGGACTGGGCAGCGTAATTCATCCTGTATTGCTTCTTATCTCTGCCGAGACAATTATATGAATTCTAGACCTATCCACCGTATGTCTTCGGCAGGTCACCAAGGTTATTTATCCCACATTCGTCCCGCTTCTCTCCTTCCTCTACTGTTTCCACCTCTTCTCCTTCTCCTCCTCCTCCACCTCCACTCATCCTGTCCCACTGTCATCAGCAGTCTGAGGCTGTGATCAGGGCTGTAAGGTCCGGGTGCAGCCTGCGGAACGGAGTGGGGAAGCTGCCTTACATGGCAATCGCTCCTGTTGCCCTAGCAACTAGCTGTCCTTGAGAAAAGGGCGCATTTGGGGGTTTGGGAGGCCGAAGCACTGACAGCCCCAGTCAAAACTCATAAAGAGTTCAGACACATTGATCTGTGTGTCTAAAAGAGAGTGTACTGTAAACAGTCCTCCGCACAAACACCTTAAAAATAACTTTATGATTCATAGGCTTAGAGAGCATGTGCGGTGTGGTATATATGCGAAAGACTGCCCACTGGGGGGATGTTTTTTTTCAAGGGAAGAACTCATCATTGCACCCTCTGTATAATCTTATCATAGGTGGGTTGGTGTCTCCAGTGATGCTGTCCTATTCAGTGCATCCTGTGGCGCAGCAGGTGATCTGTTCCCATGAGGGTGAAGGTTGAAGGAGGCTGCCCACATTCTTTTGTTTGGTTCAACAATGACAGCTTAACACTCTTGACATCTGATCGCTCCAAAGTCTCCTAATTTCCTACCTGTTTCAAATTCGAAACAGTGTACGCCCCTTCAGGCATTGCTGTACATGAAAAGACTTCTGTGTTTCTTTCCCCCCTTCCTACCATGACGAACCTTGTAGCCCTACAAACACAATAACCAATGCTTGGTGTCACATGACAGTGAAAGTTCTCTTGTTTCAGCCCGTGCTGTTGTTAAATAAAACGAAACTGCCTTTGTTTGTTGGAGAGAACTATATGCAACAGCATAAACTCCTACAGGACATCACTGGATGTAGGTGGTGGGTGGTTGAACAGAAGCTGAGGCTTTTTTTTTGTGTGTAAACAGAGTTAAGATTTTAAAGCACAGCATGCAATGTTATATGGTTTAACAAAGCCATCCTAAATTAGGCCTGCAAAGCAATTAATTCTTCATCGTTATACGAAATTATTGAGCAGAATTAATTTGCATTAGCCTATTTTGTAACCACTGAACACCATGCATGCATCTGCTAATACCCACAGCTACAGAATTTGATTAAATTAATTACCTCTTCTGAGCTCAGAGGCTGGTCCTCCAATTTATGGAGGACCGTGCCATAATTTCATAGCATATACCATTTTCTGCAAAAGTGACACTTTCCTAGCTCTGGTAATGATCTGTCATTACAAATAATGGAATACAATGTAGCTAGCGCCAATGTGATGTGAATCCTGAAGGTTGACAAGGCATCTTAAATGGAGATTAATGCCGACAAAGAGGCCTGCCTCCTGCCACACCCCAACCATCTGCAGCCCAGTGTACCGAAGGGGTTCACCAGCAACCTGATTGGACCCCTCCATCCTCTGGAGAGCAAGCTGTCAAGTGATCTGCTTGCATGAAATGACCCTTTCCGCTTTACTCCCCACAACCGCCCACCCTCTAGCCTTGTTCATACTCCTACTCTGTGAGTATATGTGTTGGCTCAGATGTCTGTAATTTCACCATTCCACTTTTGTGCCTCTTTTTTTTTTCCCCCCGTGGTGAAAAAAAAGTGGGAAAAGAAGAAGAAGAAAAAAAGGAGGCAGCGCAGTGAAAATTCCAGACGTTATTACTGTGCTGCATGCATGGCTCCAGTGATACTCTCCTTTCATCTCTGCTTCCTCCTCTATTGACAGATGGTAGTTATCAGACAGTATGGAAATACTGTGGTTAAGATAGTTTTCACTGATTTTTTTCCCTTTGGTATTTATGACCTGATGATCATCATGAGAGCGTTGTGGTCTTGAACAGAGGGCCACTCTGCCAGCGTTGTTTGAATCAAGAAACTAACGTTTGCCACATGGGAATGACGCACTATCTCCAGACAGCCTGTGTGTTTGGGAAGTGAAGTGGGGTGGTGCACTGTGTGTATGTGTACTTCAGTCACACCAAAGGGCTGATGCGATACGACTGAGTAAATGATTAGTCATTCGTCTATAGATTAACTGACTGATTGATCACTTAAGGCACACAAGATAGCAACATTTCTAGCTTCTCAAATGTGAAGATTTGCTGCTTTTCTCTGTTTTAAATCATTTTAGTTTAAATATGTTTGAGTTTTGGACTGTTGGGTGCACCAAATAAGCGTTTTGAAGACATCATGCTTAGCTTTGTTTGGTTTTGCTCTATTTTTCTGACGTGTTTAAAGACTAAATTCATTGACCATGGAAAATATTGTTGATTGCAGCCTGTTTGTGCAATATGTAGCAAGAATGGGCTTCAGTTCCTTCTTTCACATGTTTCCATTTAGAGCTATACAATAAATTGTTTTTATGAGTTTATGAGTTTAAGTTTTATGTTTTTTTTATGATTATCAAATGAATTCACAGTGTATCTATGCCATATTGCTCGCTGGTGTTATTTACGGTCAAAGTTAAAGAGATAATGAGAAATAAGGTCAGTTAGTGGGAAATTAATTTACACCAGTTGTTACATGACTAATATTTCCCTTACCGAGTATTTTTAGCTGCCACTGACATTCTGAACGCTGCTCCACACTTCTTTGTGTCCTTGTAAATACCGAGCCTTGTGATGCTGAGCCTTGTATATGTGCCACATATATGAGGTTAAGCCCCAGTTGAAATTGTCCTCTGGGCAGTGGCCAGATGGGGTTTATTAGCAGCTTTCTTCTTTATGGTCTCTGCTTATTTATGTGTTGATGTATACGTATCAGAAGAAGACAGAATTAAATGAGCTCTGGGTGTGCCTGCATGTGTGACGTGACGGGGTGCTGTGTCCTGTGTGTCTTTTAGTTTTGTCGCGCAGTACATGTATTGTTTATATGTGTGCTTGTGAGCCTGAGCCCTCCCGAGGAGCATGTGTCCTCAGAGCTCATTTCCCAGGTGTCCCACATTTCCAGCTAATCTGCTGCTCACTTCGGCTCCTAATCTGTCTCAGAGGAGTTTGCTGGGTGGGTGGGTGGGTGGGGTTGGGCGGTGGGTGTAGGTTGGGGAGCTCTGTGACAACTGCAGAGGAGATGCAGCTTAAAGCAAAATGCTGAGGGACACAGA
Source organism: Protonibea diacanthus (assembly GCA_028641955.1). NCBI lineage: Eukaryota > Metazoa > Chordata > Actinopteri > Sciaenidae > Protonibea > Protonibea diacanthus. The sequence goes on from CM053978.1 coordinate 16,631,030, forward strand.
GGGAAAAGTCACTTCCCAATCATTACTCTGTTCTCTTATATACCATGACATACAAGTCTCTTGTGGTGTTCGAGGTGAAAAAGCTGACTTCTCGATCTCTGAGTCACCGAGAGATGATGGAACCTCAAACGATGGGACCAAAGTTCACAGAGTTAAAAACAGCACCTAATCATTTAAATATCTGGTTGTAGTGATTCTTCTTTTATTGGCTAAGCCCAAAAAAGGCTATCCTTTTTTTCAGTTATTTTTAGTGTTTTGGTATTACAGGGTTGATGTCCTGGTTGCTCAAAGTTGGATGTGTCTTAGTTATAAATGATGAACGCCAGACGGGAGTTTCCTAAAAAATAACCCATTTAAATGACCCTGTGCTCTCCTTGAGTTTGAGAGTAGCCTGATTTACACCTTGTAGGTCATCAGTGGTCACTCTCACTCGCTGGCACAGGCTCTGGCTTACAGTGTGAGGAGCCACGCAGAGTCCCAGACCTGTTAATTGCACCAGACATGAAAACCTAGAGGGAGAAATGAATATCTCATTTGTGTGCCAGTGTGTGTGTGGGGTGAAGCGAATGCCAGTTGTCTAATAGCTTTCACACAAGCCTGATTGAATTAGACAGCGAGGAGGACCACGTTCCTAATTGAATTGCGGAGACCCTGTGTTGCAAACAGTGCAAGCTAGTGTTCCCCATGGAAGTGCTGTGGCAGAGGGGGGACAGGCTGGCTGCTCCTCTCTCCCAGACAGAACAGACACACAACTCGTGGCTGCTCTCCTCTGGCTAAGCTGTGGCCATGACTGTCGTTTCACAAGGTTACGCTCTACTTAGATGTGAGCAGTTCAAAGGCTGATGGTGTGTAGCTGTGGTTGCAGGATGTAAGAGGATAAAAACTACTGCACAAGCCAACAGGTTGTCTTAATGTAATTTTCTCCTCTGTGGAACAGTGGTCTATCTTGTAAAAGAAACACATTTCTTTACCATAGCCTGTGCTCTGCCCCTGCAGTGATTCACATAAATAGTTTTTACAGGCAGCACCAAAGCAAACAGAGGCCCAAACTTGTACGTTGCTCACTGTAGCGGCCTCTTTGGTCACAATGGAATACAGGGAAATACCCGACATCCGCGCACGCACACACAGTCCCTCTGACGCTAGCCATTTTCACCGCTTTCAGCACTTTTTCCTGCTGTGCTCACAAAACCTAGCACCTCGGATTTTTTTTTTTTTTTTTTACCCCTCCAGCCTTTTTTCTCTTTCACACCCTGAACAGCACACACAGAGATACACACACGCACACACCTTGCCTGTCTTTGTCTCCCTTGTCTCTTCTTTAATGGTGTGTTCATTAAATAAAGCAGTTTTGGGGGAGGGTGGATTTGATCCTGAAAAGGGGGAACAGGGGGAACAGGGGAGAGGGGGCTGGAGGGGTGTGCTGTTGTTGCTGTGATGCCCCAGACTGCCGGACAAAGAGTCTCTCTGTCGGGTGGTGTGGATGAGAGATGTGGTGAGTGAAAGAGACGGGATGGGTGTAGGTTTTTTTTTTTTTTTTTCTCTTTTTCTCAATAGGTGTGGCCTTAGGCTGGATTACCTGGTATCAGCCAGATGATTGTCTGGTTGTGAACGCAGTACACAGAAAATGTTAAATGCCCGGTCTTTGTTTGGCCTCTCACTCTCTATATTCTGTATGTGTGGCTGATTTGGTTAGAGGAGCCAGAATCACAGGGAGTATTTCCAGTATAGTCAGTCATGTCGGCATCACCGCTGAAAGCAACACTCCCTTCCTCTCTCCGTCCGTCTGTGCGTCTTTGCTTGTGTCTTTCTTCTCTCTCTTTGTCTCTCACTCTCTCTCACACACACACACACACACATAAACACACGCAGGTCGTACATTCTTTGTAGGATTCAGATGGTTTTAGCTGCAGGTCCCGTCTTCAATGTGCTATAAATCTCTTTGGCTATAATATTCAGGAAACCTTTGAAACAACCAGCAAATTACCTGCTGTAAAAAATGACTAGCACCCTGGCGCAGTACCTCTCACAGCTTCTTGCAGTACTATTTTTATTCAGTGAGTCTAGCGAAAACCCCTAATTAAAGCCTTTATGTCACTATATGTTATTAAAAGTCATAAACATAGACAGACACAAGCAGCTGGGGGTTTGAAATGTGTGTGTGGGGGGTAGGTAATATTCAGATTGAGTTAGAAGACTCAGCGTTCGAATAAAGTCATGTAATATTTAGTTTTTTGGAATGATCAAACATTAGAAACAAAACTGAAATGTCACCCCATTGGCAGGAGTTTTAATTTATTTTTCAAATGTATTGATTTAAGCCTACAGTGTCTCTGCAACCAATTTGAGGTGATCTGGACCTTTTCACACGAACAACATTAAATTGAGTCTGAAGTGTTTATAAATTCTCTTTAAGCTTTTCTGTGTGGCTTTTCTTTTTGACTTATTGCCATGTATTATTATTCCCAGTTGCACATTCGCAGTCCTCAGAGATCTGCAAGTTTGCTTGATAATGATATTAATAGCAGTGTATGTTCTTTTTTTTTTAAGTATAGGAAGCAGGAACAACAGAGGAGCTGTTGTCAATGAATATTCTTGCAGTAATTAGCTCGTATTGCCAGAAGGATATCTAAAGTTAGAGAAAACATCCAAAAAAACAGCCTTCAGCTCTCGTACGTTGAGCAAGACTGCCAGGATGGTGATCAAACAGCTCAACAGCAGCAATCTGGGCAGGCAGGGAGGTGGGGAATTAAAGCTCTGATCTGTTTCTTAATCACTGCTCTCCACGTTTCTGCCTCTCTACATCTGACACCAGACAACTTTGCAACTCTTAAAATCTGTCATCCGGGTATAAAAGTGGAAATTCCCTGAATATTTTCCCAAAATAATGACCGTGGCAGGGCGAGAGAGACATGCCAAGACATATAATACCATGTCCTCCTGAACTGAATGGTTTTAGCAAATATGCTTTTCATGGATTGTTTTAACTTTCTGAGGTATCAGATGAAAGCGTGTTGTCACACAAGGTTCCTGTCTGACTATCTGAATTACGTTGATACTTGTGAGCTCAGTTTTTCTGCTGCATGTTGGACAAAACAAACCACCATGCTAAATATTTCACAAAAGATATTGTTTAATATCTGTCAGTTCCGGTTAAAAGTGAAAAATAACATCTTTTTCTGTTTGTTATTTATTTATTTTTTTTACTTTTATAAACTTTAACTTTATGTACAGAATTATATGTATGTATGGAAAAAAGTTCAAAACAAAGACCAAACGTGACAAAACAAAAATATAAATAATGTCGATAAATCACAAGCAATAATGCAACCATGAAAAGATATTTGCAGGATTTGACCATTTATTTTATATATTTAAGGACTTCTTCAGCATGTAGAAATGAAATATGGGGTTAAAGACCAGTATAAAAACATACATATTTTTATTTCTTTAATCAGTTTTACATCAAATGGAACAGACTTACAGCGCACGATGTTTGGTGGGAAAAATTTGCATCATCCATTCATGCACCATCCACCAACTGCCAAAGAATATTTAAATAACCACTGTGGTAGCAAGGCGTCATGGGGCTTTATTAGTGCTAATCAATTGTATTCTCTCATTTTCCACTGCATGCAGATTTAAAAGTCATTGTTCTGATTGTTATGCACAGTCTGCATACTGTTGCAGCACATACATTCACTGTGGGCACAGTAACACGCTGAATTCCTTGGCTGAAAAACTACCAAACACAGCCATTCCCCACCTCTCCCCTTTCGTCTCTTTGTTCCAATCTTTACACTTCTCCTCTCTCCTTCGTCCCCCCCTACCTCCTTCACTACCTCTTTATGCTGTGTTCTTTGGTGTTGCTCCTCTGAGCGCCGCACTCCCATAGACCTCACTGTGCCGCCGAGGTTCGATCCCAATTCCCCACATAGCTGTTGCCTGGGCCTCATTCAGAGACCCCGTTGACTGGCAGCGTGAATGTCCAGGCCTCATGTTTCGCTCTGTACCCCAAACCTTTTCCCCCATCAATCATGGAGGAAGAAAAACATGTCAAAGCTAATACTTAGTGAGGAGATCTTTAAGATTACCGGTTTTATTTTGGAGTAACTCTTTGTGCCACTGACGTTTGTGATAATATAATAAAGGCTACTTAACTTAAGGAGCTTGACATAATGGACATGTAATGAAAACAGCTTTAGGGTTAAAATGTATTGTGAATGCAGCTACAAAACAATACAATCCACAAAAAAATACATGTATTACATTCGTACCTTTCCTCTACTTTTCCATAGCTGTAAGAGATAGTTTATTTATTTTAAAGGTAGATTTTACAATACTGTTACAGCAAACCTTAAACATATTTGTCCATGACTTCCTGTGTAATAAAAAGTGTCTGCATGTGTCCAAATGTTTTCATCACTATAATCATCACATTTAGAAGGTGATGGTGCTGAGTAATGTACTTTGTGTTCCAATGGGGGAAAAAAGGTATTAATCCTTGGCCTGTAGGGTCTGCGAGTACAGTGATGTGTCTGTCTAATATAAACACTGGGATTGGACCCGGACTAATTCCGCCTTGCGATTTGAACTCCTTTAAATGGAAGTTGCAGCTGCAGATGTTTCCATATTCCAGATGCCGATACAGTCGAGTTGTAATTTGCCAGTATAGCCTCAGAATGAAATAGTGGCTGTGTTTTTATGACTTTACAATGTAGAAAACTCCAGTCATGTTCCAGTAAGATTTAAGAAATGTATAGAAAATAGAGGAAACTGTTTCCCATAATGAGCGACACAAATTGTTTTAAACATTGCAAAATCTGCTTTGGTAGTGGATTAAAAATATTCTCATGAACCGACCACATTTAACATAAAAAATAACTACTTAAATTGGTAGAAAAGCTGCTTTATTTTGTTCCCTTTCATCAGAGTCAATAAATTATTACGCTTTTTATTCTGTTACTAAAGAAAAACAACAGCACTGACAGACCTGAGGGGTTTTAACTTCAGATATGCAGTGTGTCCCCTGTGTGAATTTTTCATGTTACTGCACTTCCAACACTTCTTTCTCAACACCTCTGTATTTTCTCTGTTATCGGCGGGCCAGGTGGGAGCTGGATTACCTGAAGCAAAACCGTAGCTGGTTTGGCTCAAGATATATATATATAAAAGCTCTCGACAGGGTGCAGGTGCAAATCCTGGAAAAAGGTTATTTTTTTTTAGCAGCGAAGGTTTAGGCAGAATGTGACTCAGGAGAGGATAAGGGGATTTCACAGACAGCTAAGTTAGTTTGTTTATCACTGCAATGACGGACGCTTATGGCAACGTACAAACAGATTCACCCCATGTACAGTCCGTGATTCACCCACATGCAGGCAGATACACAAATACAGAATTTAATGGCGGCTGCCGTGTGTGAGTTCATCTTCGTCTCTATCGTGAATGTAACTTTCCTCCCAGGTTTCCACAGAGAGGCCCTTAAAAGGGCTCTTAACAGAAAGCAGGGCACTTGAGTGATTTCTCAGGCAACTAGAGCATGGTGAATAATTCAAAGCAAACTTACAACATGTTGCCATGTTGCCATGTCTTCAGAGAGTTGTCTCACATGCAAGGCCATACTGGTGTGTATTTATATGTTGGTTGCGCAGATATATATTTACATGTTCGACTTGTGCTCTGTGTTTTCTGGGTTGTTTTGTGATTTGGTCACTTGACGGCTTCTGTTGTAATGCAAGATGTAATCAAATAGCCAATAAATCTATCCTGAAACGTTTAGACACTTGGAGGAAATATGGAAAGTCAAACTTATCATTGTTTTTTCTTTTTCAAATAGATACCAAATATAAATATATACTTATGGTTAACACACTTTAAGTACTGAAAGGGTTAAATAAATCAAATATGTTTATGTTATATATACATTTGATATCTTTGGGGTTTGGATTATTGCTCATAAACAAGCAATTTAGAGAAGGCACCTTCAGCCTTAACAGTGATTGTTTTAATTTGTAACTCTCCCTACAATAAACAAATAAGTGACTAATTAAAAAAAAATATATATATATAGTTGAAGTACCATATATTTTTATTTCATTATATTTTAGGCTTAGTTGTCTTGTTGCTGTCATAATATGAAAGATTTTGATACAAATATAAGGTTGCTTTTTGAAAACAAGTGGTTCTAATCGTAGTGCATCCTCCTCTGTCTTTCAGCTTGTCCGTCAAGCTTTTTCAAGCCGACTCAGGGAGATGAGCCCTGTATGCAGTGTCCCATCAACAGCCGCACCACCAGCGAAGGCGCCATTAACTGCGTTTGCCGCAACGGATACTATCGCACCGACTCAGATCCTCTCCAGATGCCATGCACAAGTATGTATAGCACTGAGGCTGTTATATCTGAACTTTAACTCACACTACACGCAAACACACACAGTGCACATAACAAGAGTACACACCCACAAAGCCTTTGGTTTCAAACATGAACTTTTTGACACTTACACATTTCACACCCACAAGCAGAAGAGCCCTGGGATCAAAGGACAGTGGTAGGCTGTGTAACTCTAAACAGAGAAACCCTGTCAGAGCTGTCCCTCACACGAACACGATGCTGACATCCCCATAGTGTGGCTGTCCACAGATCTGACCCAACACACAAGGCTCGGCTGCCCCTCCTCAACATCACACAGCCCTGTACTCCAAGCCAGACCAGAGGTTACTGGGCCAGGGCGAGTTGCTTTGTGAAGGGCCGGGCATGGAGAATGAGCCCAGACGAGACTCTCTCTTGTCATGCCAATGAAGCTGTTTGAATTTGAATTTGAATTTGAGGCTGACACCAAGGTTGAGCGAGAAAGAGAGAGAGAGAGACGGAAAGATAGACTAAAGCAAAAGTGAGCGAGGGAGGGGTGAAGCATGAGGGAAAGACTCGTAGAATGGAATGAAGAAGTAGAGGGAAACTAGAGCGATGGAGAGAGGTTGTGTGTATATGAATAAGACAGTGAATCGGTGCATAGAGTGTGGTCCGACTAAAACAAAACCGGGGTGAGTGAGAAAAAAAGCCTCTTTCAACGTTTTGGTAGTGTTTTTTCCTCACTCTCCCTCTCTGCCTGTTGAAAGGGAAAGAGGAGGGAAAAGATTTGATGGTCTCCAACAAAGGAGATTTGCATAAGCCTGGCTCTGGGAGTCGAGCAGCTGTTGTGAATGAGAAAGCAGCAGCGTCACGTCACCCGTATTAAGCGCAGCAGGGCCCGGCCTGATTAAAGCAAGGGAATGGGCCCATCAGAGCGGCCCGCCAGCTAATGGGGGGGATATTAGTCCTCCTCCCCAGGAAGGAGATGCCAAGGAGGAGTTATGTTTCCATGTACGAGAGACACCAAGAACGGCACTCCAATGGGCTTCCTTCCAGAGCCGGATATCTGTTAATTGCTGCCAATTAAAAGGAGGTTAAATAAGAAGTGATCGATTCAGATTTAGGATGTTGTGGGCGGAGTGGAATTGTTTATCTCATTAGTCCTAGAGGGGTACGTCTTCCATAATTAGGAGCACATGGTTGTAAAAGATAAACAGTTCTCAATGTTTGTTTGTTTGGCCTGTCACTCAACATGTAGCACCATGCGGAAAGTTTCCACCCCGTAATGCGTAGCTACTGAGAATGTCTCAACAGGAGAAACAGTCGGTTTCTCTCCGCTGCAGTAACTCTATACGATGCTCCATGAGAAAATTGTCAAGAATAGATGTTAGAAAAACACTTGACAAAGTGGACATCAGCATGGAAAAATGAGAGAATGTGAATGGGCATCTCGAGGGAAGAGACACTGCCAGCTTGGAACACAGACTCAGACCTCAAAGAGGCTATAGTATCTCAGTGAGCGGATTTTCTCTTCTCCCATGTAGGGGTTATTTAAGTACAGACGGTAATTATGTCCTCTTCGCCATCAACTACACGATGCAGCATCCATCATAAAATTAGAACAACGCTGTGGAATGTAGTCGACGCAAAAGTACAGAATCCCTGAAGTCGTGGCTCATATGAGTGATATAGTGCGATTTTCTTTTGATTATTTTCTTGATGAATTGTTAAATTGTTGTTTTTAAATGTCTTATTTTGTCAGTCCAAAACCCAAACATATTCAGTTGTATGTATAAAACAGAAACACAAATCTCCTGTCTTTTTTTTGCATGAAAAATGAATCATTCGATAGTCAACATACTGTTGCAGCTTGTATATGATATTGTTTCCTTCTCTATTACTTTCTGCATGCTTTCTGCATAAGAAAATAGCAAAACATTTTTATGAAAACTACAGAATGCTACTACTAATTAATTGTACATAATTTGATTTCCAGCTCATTGGTAGATTGTTTAGGTTTTAACACTGTTTCTGGTCCTTTTTTTATCCATTTAACAGGATATATTAAAGTTGATGTTCATATTGTATCTTAAATCTTAATTTTTGTTTGGCTTCAGTATTTGACTCTCTAACTGAGTATCATGTGTGTGCTTGTCTGTCCAAGCACTTTGCAAACTCTGTTTTTCAGGATACTATATAAATAAAGTTATTATTGTACAAACAATGGATCACATGATTGTAGTAACAAACGCAAAAAGAATTATCCTATTGTTCTGCTTTTATTTATAAGCAACTTAACTGTTTTGCTCTTGTCTTGTTCCCAACATCAGGAAGCTGTTTTCAGTGAAAAAGCCATGATAAACACGCTCTACACTACCTGCCCAGCACCAAATGGCAGACAGACACAGTTGGCAACTAGCTGGTGAACATAGTGGAGCACTTAGCAGCTAATAGCAACGATATACAGTGTATTTCCCCTAGGAGTTTGTGAAGACCAAAAACAGAGTTAATAAGAGAGTGAATTGCATTCACCAGGTGGCTGGAAATCCAAATTCATTTATCTAAATAAATGAGGCTATATTATATCAGTGCTTGTTTCCACGTTTAAGGTAAAAAAAAAGCAGGTCAAAGCAGGTTTGTGTAAATTTTTCAGTGTGATTTGGTGGAAAGTCAGACTAAAGATCAAGAGAAAAATGAGCTGTTTTGGATTTTTTTTTTGCAGATCCTGATCCAGTAGTGCCATCAAATGGCCATTTTATAGCACATTGGAACCATTTTCAGTTGCTGCTCTGTAAAACATTTTATCACAACACAACTGTTTACAGAAACATATGTGCAGTGGCTTAATTACTCAAGCGTTAACTGGAGAATCTCTGTTGTATTTTGCAGCTGTCCCTTCAGCTCCACAGACTGTTATCTCCAGCGTGAATGAAACCTCTGTGATGCTGGAGTGGATGCCTCCTCGGGATTCCGGTGGCCGCGAGGACGTGGTCTTCAACATCATCTGCAAGAGCTGTGGCGGAGGCCGGGGAGGCTGCACCCGCTGCGGGGACAACGTACAGTTCTTGCCCCGTCAGCTAGGCCTGACAGAATCCCGGGTCTACATTAGCGACCTGTTGGCCCACACGCAGTACACGTTTGAGGTGCAGGCTGTCAACGGGGTGTCAGATCAGAGCCCCTACTCCCCTCAGTACGCTTCAGTCAACATTACCACTAACCAGGCTGGTAAGTGGGCCCATCTGTCTTTTTCTATACTTTATATTCCCCATGTGGTTTCCTCTTCTCTTCTCTTCTCTTCTCTTCTCTTCTCTTCTCTTCTCTTCTCTTCTCTTCTCTTCTCTTCTCTTCTCTTCTCTTCTCTTCTCCCCATCACTTTCTTTTTTTTTTTTCCATGTCTATTTCTGTGCTGCCCCTTTGTTACTTACAGTACGTCCCGCACAGCACCTCTTCATCACACTCAGTCCGCTACAAGCACATAATGCACAGTGCACAGACCTCCACTAAGTAAGTTTCTTTCCTCTTGTGTATGGTGATGTATGCAGATTAAGGGCTCTGAAATGGGGAGGAGAGTGCCGCTGATGATGTGACAGGCAGAATGTGATGGCCTGCTGGTCTTAACACTGTGACCTCATCATCATGTTTTTCAAAATGTGGAGCTGCGCTGCTGTCTCTCCACTTCATCTACTGTTCGATGATTACAGTTATATTTTCATCCTCCCACTTGATTGTAGTGTTACCCTAAAAAAATGTGGAAAAAAACTGTAATAAACACAGTAAATATATTAAAGTAACATACATGTATGGGCTACCTTGTAAACCGAAACTCATTCTAGTATGTTGTGCGGCCTAATGAAAAACAGGTCGGTGACTGGGGAAACTTTTTAATCTTTAGGATCTTCGAGAAATGTACCTCAAAATCTCCTTCAGTCTCTCTTCTGCAAGTATCAGAGCTTTGCTAGCTGCTTTCCACTCTGTGGTTTGCGGTTAAAGTTGGCTGCATCTGTAATTATTTCACAGAGGCAGCAGCATTGATTTGCTCTTTAATTGTCTTTATGAAACGCATCATTTGGCGTGCCAAGCTTTTCTCCCCCAAGCACTGATGAGCATGGGGATACAGCCTGGGCTTTATCTTTGTGCTGGCTTTGCATCCCATTAGCAACATACGTAAGTGCCTGTCATCTCTCATCATCCATCTGTCTGCACTGAGGGCAGTCTTCTGTGACTGAGCTACCTAAGCACTGTGTTACTGTGCTTTTATTACAGCGGACATATTGGGTTTTGTTTAACTACACTCTCGCTCTCTCATTACTTTCCTCTGGAATTCCCAGATGTCCAGATGCTCAAAGTGAAAGGGTATACAAGTTTGATGAGCATATTTAAGAGGCGATTGCAACATGTAAATTTACCCGTTGAGCTTAAAATCTGTTTGTGTAGAAGCTCCATAAAGTACTCTGTTACAATACCGAACTTTCAGTCACACCAAAATGGAGGTCTTTATTCAAACGGCGACCCCTTTTTATTGTCTGTTTTGATTTGAGTCACTGGTGTGGTAGGTTAATGAGGGCCTGTGAGTGCAGTTAAGCGTTGTAATGAGGCCCCTGCCCCACTCTTTCTCACTGGGCCACAATAAGTCTGCCACCCCAGCCCTTGGCTTCTCTGCTTCCCCTGCCGTGGGGTCCTGGCGGAAATTGGGGGGCTCTGCGCCCTCTCCACTGAAGTGCCCGTCACTTTAGATTAAGCAGGGAGAGCTCCCGTCAGAGGGAGCTGTGAAAAGAACTCAACTCTTGCTCGCCCCTACTCCACTCTCCCACCTTCCCCCTTCACCCTGCAGAACCAGGCTCACCCCTGGGACACAGGATTGCTGTTTTGCGGTGCTATGCTACAGGGCTGGGGTCAGAGGGACCAGGAGCCCATAATTGCATCTGGTTTGTGAGGCTTGGAGGTTACATAAACATCATGTCATCCCTAATTACCTCAGGCACTTGTGTTGCCTCCTTCTTACACAGAGAATGAGGGAGTTAGATAAAGAAAAACAAACCAAAAAAAAGTGTCTGTACAATATAGATATGCGTGTTAGTGAGCGCTTGGAATGGCTTGCATCGGGCGAGAGGCTGTAGCGGTCCATGAAAGCAACAAATAAATAAGTAAATGGAAAGTAAGTGGCGTGAAAGTGTGTCTCATTTCTTGTGTGGATGGCTGCCATCCTCAGCTATGACTTGTTGGTGTGAAGGGTCGGGGAGGGGGAGAAGGGGAGGAGAGTGGTGTGAGATGTGAGCAAAACTTCTCACTCACCATACCCAATCAAGCACCCACCACACTCTATTACCCACAGGGCTTATCCTCCCACTCTGTAGGTGGTTGGCGACAGTTCCTCTGCGATAAAGGACGTGATTGCCCTGGAAAGTGCGGCGCTTGATTACACACTGTAATGCCACACAAAAGGAGATGCCGTGCTGAATGGCATTTGAGCCCGTTTTATAAGCACATGACTAATTCCCCAAAACTTGTATTGTGTAGAATACGCAAAAGCCTTGAAGCGCCTCCAAGCCTTTTTTTTTTTTTTTTTTTTATAATAATGAATCAGAAGTAAGCCATCTATTTTGGCTTTGCTTTTTCTATAAATTGTTACTCATTGCGTGGCATTAAACGAACGGAGGGAGTGAGACAGAGCTGCAAATCTGATGCTTTGTCAGAGACTAAGGGTGAAAAACCATAGTGTGTCTAGGTGTTATATTGATTTAACTGGATCTGACAGGTGAGAGAGTGGTGACACAAGACCAGTCTCACACATGTGGTAACACCATGGGGAAGGGGGCAGATTTAAATGGATTATTGCACTGATTTATGGCGAACATCTTAAAGTTATCAAAAACAGTTGTTTGAAAATGTTCTTGACTCGTGTGGCATTCATAGTGAACAATATTGGAAATGAATGAGCTGATCTCACCATACTGGCTTACCTTGTTTTAAGGTCAAGAGTTAAGACTTTAACAACCTAATCGACTGGATTGTTAATGCATTTGGCTGCTTTTAAATCCCTGAATCCTGTTTCCCAACATTAGCGGCATTTTTTTGTTGTTAATTCATTATCTCAGTCCAGCGTTTCAGTTAATCAGTCGACTTTAAAGTCAGGTTTTACAAATAAGAGACTCAAGGCCTGTTTGTAAGTTGTGTAGTTGTCTTATTCGGCCCTCATGTTTTTGTTTTTTTTTCAGTGATGTTCTGTTGTGATGTCAGTGCAGATCATCTGCTTAATCAGAAAGAGTGAAAGCAGCTGTGCATCGTTAGGCCTTCTAAGCAGTCAGTGACTGCGCTGTCAAGTTGACTTTTCTTTATTATTTAGCTGTCTTCTGCAACCTCTTAAAAAAAAAAAAAATCCAGTACTTAACAAAATCTGCTGGCTGCACTTTATATGATGTGGAGTCACTATATTACTTTTTTTTGCAGCTTAGAAAATACTTGAAAGGTGACCGGTACTGTGGCTGGTTAGTGAGACTACATCTTGTAACATTAAGTCTTTTCATTGAAACAGACCCCTCTCTTTGCTCGAAGGAGACACACATTTGCCTGTTGAATCCACTTCCCACCAATTCCTATGTTATTTTTCTGTCTTCCTTTCCAGTGTTCCGTCCGTCCCCGTTAGCTCACTTGGCACCGTTGTATGAAGTGAAAATTGTTGCTGAAACCACCGTGAAGTTTAATCAAACGTTTTTGACAGCTGTGAGGCAGTATGTGATTTTGTCCTAATAGACTTCCCAGTACGACATCCTGCTATTTTGTCTTGGCTAATACACATGCCTGGACAGGCTACAAACACACACAAGAGCATACACATGTAAAATATGTATTAAGTATCCACATATTGCACACACATGTCAGCCATTGTTGGTGTTGCACCAGCTATTCATCAACTCATTACCATGTTTGAACGTAAAGTCTTTCCAAAATCTAGTAACTACTAACTATTTTCAAACTAGTGATGTTGTTAGGAAACATCTGCAGCCCTGTCCAATCAAGAGCAATGAAGTATGTAAACAGGAAGTCGCTATAGCATAGGTAGCTTAACTTCCTAAAAGTAAAGTTTTAGAGGCACAAAAGATATACACCGATCAGCCATAACATTATGACAAGTGACAAGTGAAGCGAATAACACTGATTATCTCGTTATCATGGCACCTGTCAGTGGGTTGGATATATAAGACAGCAGGTGAACATTTTGTAGCGTGTGAGTTAGAATCAGGAAAAAAATGGGCAAGCGTAGGATTTGGGTGACTTTAACAAGGGCTTAACTGAATGGGTCAGAGTGTCTCCAAAACTGTTCCTGGTCTACAGTGGTCAGTACCTATCAAAAGCGGAACAAGGAAGGAAAAGCAATGACCGCAGACAGAGTCAGAGATGGCCAAAGGTCATTCATCGGGGGGGCGGAGGCGAAGGCTGGTCCATGTGGTCCAGTCCAACAGACGAGCTACTGTAGCTCAAATTGCTGAAAAGGTTAGTGCTGGTTCTGATAGAAAGGTGTCAGAACACCTGAGGACAAATTGTTCACTTGCTGCCTAATATATCCCAACCACTGACAGGTGCCATGATAACCAGATAATCAGTGTTATTCACTTGTCGCCTGTCAGTGCTCATAATGTTATGGCTGATCGGTGTATCTTTTCATATAAAGGTTATACCTTTTGTAAATCTAGATATTATTGTTGTATTTATGTGTCCATAAATGCAGAAATATTCATGCAGTTTAAAATAGAGGGAAATGTTTATGATGATTACGCTAACCCAACTGACATTGATTAGGTGAAAGTTGGAGTCGTAACTATATGTCATTGATGTGTGTATGAAAGCAGCAGAGTCTATTTAAGTCTATTTCGGTTATTCTATGGATTACAAAATAACAAATGTACACTTAGTGTGCAGGGACGAGACTGCTGCTTTAAATTATCAAGGCACAAATAGATAATTGCTAACTAATAATGTAACTGTCAGTTATTTGCTGGCTTACTGTGGTGCTGCTGCATCATCAATTCCAGTGCATAGAGGAGAGATTATCTTTTACCTGAATGCAAACTATCCGTATTCTGCGAGAGAATTCAGCGTTGCACAACAGTTAAATTAGATCTCCATATACCCAGTGTGAATGCCATATTGCATTCTATAGTGGTTTGGCATATTAGATTCCAGAGGACATATTTGTTTAGGCATTTCATTAACTCAAGGTGAGCTGTGGCGTCTGCCGCTAATGCTATCGCGAAGCGGAGGGGCTGAATTGGTTCCTTATCAGGTGAACTGGCTGATTGTGAACCGCATTATTCAGAGGGTGGGTGGTGTAGTCGGGTGCAGCCTTTTCATATGGTCTAGGGAAGATTTATGACTTAATTATTGTCCAAATTGCCCAGGTCCACTGTAACCAGGCTACCAGGGACTTTGCTGCTCCATTGGGCCGTGGTGTGAAAAGCACTGGTGCAGAGCCAGGTGGGGCTGCCAGAATGTGTCAATACACCAGCCAGCCAAGTGTGGCTACTACACTGTTGACTTTAGGGCAGTGTCACCAGTTCAAAAAGTACAGATTCTGTGCTCCAGTGGCACATTCATGGCAGTGGCATGGCTTTCTAGTTGATTATCTGCCTTTATCTCACGCAGAGTCATTTTAATCTATGTGACTTTCTATGTATCAGAACTAGAATACATGAATGTGTGCTTATGTGCTTTAATAACTATTAGATCTTTTATTCGGTTCCATTTAAAAATGTTGCTATTTTACATCTATATGTAGGTGCAGTTCTGGATCAAGACCAAGATATTAACCAGCATGTATAGATAGGTATACATGTAGTGTGGAAATATAGAGACACTTGAACAATAAAGCAACAATAACAACTCAGGCTGCTATATTATCTGCAAAATTCAGCTCTAAATGTAATGTGATAGAGAGATGCAGGCTGAAAGATAAAGAGGCTGATAGACGGAGAGTCAGACAGGGACCACCAGTATACATAGCATGCAGTGTGACAGTGACAGAAGGTGTTAAGAAGGGCACATATGGTGGGTGCCAGGGTAGGTCAGCCAGGCAGACAGACAGGAGGCCTCAGCGTGCACCTGGAGCTCAGTACTGACAGAGCCTTGAGACAAGGCTGCTCTGGTAGTCAGCCAGCAAGCCACACATACACCACATTCATGCTACTGTTGATATCTAGCAACCTGTTTATGAAGACAGATTCAGACAAGCACTTACAGCAGAGAGAGAGAAAGAGAGAGCGGCGTTGGCTTAGCGATAAAGTGTGTGGTAAGCAGCCTGCAGGGTAGCGGGGCAGATGACTTTAAATAACCTGTGCATGCGATATGAATTTGATCATGACTCCCCAGAGGAGAATTAGCACATGGATTGTCAAAATTAGTTAACTAATTGATCGTGTTCATAAATCATTCAGGAGCCATGTGTTTTCTATTTTTTTTTTTCCGGTGCATTATATGGAGCTCTTCCATCAGGATCTGCCGCTTTAAGCCTGTGCGGGGAGGAGAGGGGTAGAGCATGCACATCGCATGCATATATCTAGGTTAAAAGGCCATGATCTTTTGGCCCAGTGGGCTGTAAAAGGGAGCATAATGTGAATATACAATTAATTATTGTTGAGTGCATTAGCTGTGTACCAAAATGTTTGAATAATTGACCATACTTTAATGCAGCAATTTATTTAGTTTTAACACACAAGAGCACGATGACGGTGATAATTAAAAAAAGATAATAAATAAAGGAGATGAAGCAAAAAGGGGTCATGACCAAATCAGCGCTGTGTTTTTGAATTTATTAATTTTTATGTGGACGTTATGGAGTTAACTTCACCAATTAAGGAAATGGATCTCTGATAAACACAATGGCACTCCCCCTTCCTTCTTTGTCTTTCTCTTCCCTTCTTTGCCAAACACACCCTGAAGTTCCTGTGGCAACATACAGATTTAAGTATTCCTTTGAAGGTGGATGCAAAACAGAGTTGTCATTGTCTGAGCGGCTGTCTTACCACTGTCTGGAGTTTTTTCTGATGCGACCATGATGAGCTGCTTCTCCGTGATCCTACTCAAATGTCACTAATGCTTCTCATTTTTTAATGTAGCCTCGATTCACTCACATAGCTCACGATGATCATGCGATCTGTCTCCATCATCCCCTCGAAGGTTTTATGTGTAAATTGGGGTCAGGAACTTTATAAGCAGAGATGATCTTTTATAATCCTTGCTATTGTGTGCCACTCATACTGGGTAGATAAGCGTTACTTCACTGTTAAGCCAAAAGGCATTTGCTGTGCATTGAAATAGAACTGGAGCAGATGTCCCATTCGCAATTTCCATGTCTTGTTTATGTTGGAAAAATGTTACTTTGGAGCTGCAACAGTAGTTGGAAGTGATGGTACTGACTGCCTCCTTAATATGATTTTTTTTTTTTTTTTTTTTGTGTGTGTGTGTGTGAATGAAAATGAATCATGACATTTCTTAATGTCAAATAATGGGCAGGAGGTCTCCATTTTGGAGCAACCCACCACTAACCGCTTTAACATATTAGAAGATTTCTTCTCATTGTTTGAAACCAGGACACTTCATACACGAATTGTGTTCCCCACACTTTTATGTAGTAGCACATATTCTTGTTTGATTTATTGCAGTGGCTATTGTTGTGTTATCATGGACTGAATTGATGTTGTTTCCTGTAACACCTATTTGAACAGACTTTCAGCTCTGTTTTGCTCATGTCAGCATTCTGTTTTTTTTGTCCTACCAACAGAGCTATTAACTCGATTAAACAAAATATTTTTGCATGCCACTGACCAAGTCATAGAAAAAGAAGGCTGCAGCCCACACTCTTCTTTCCAGCGTTGTAGAATATTGACATGCATTCTGTGGCTTGTGGAGTTTCTTTCTCTGCAGATGCCAGTTTGGAAGTTGTTTAAATGCAGAAAAGCAGCTTGCTGATTAAACTGTCCAGTTTCCCCCAAAGCGGTGTGAGTCAAAACCCTTATTCCACATCCCTGTGGCAGACAACTCAAACATTGTGTCTGTTCAGCCCAAATCTGCCCCAAGAGACCCAAAGAGCCACAGTAGATCTCTGTATGTTAGAAATGTCTTTTTGGGCCAGGTTGAGGTTCTTTTAAAACCATTTTCTAATAATTCGAGATGACTCTTTTATTGTTTTTTTTAAAAAAAAAAAAAAAACATTATGAATTGGCACCATGTTAGACAGTCACAACTGGTTATTTGGTTTGGTTTATTGAATACAACATACCAGACTGTGTCAGATTTGTTCTTTTTATTGTTAACTTTTATCAAGATGGAAACAAGCATTCAGTACCATGGATGTTCTTGTTAGATGAGTTGAAGACTATAAGACCACTGAGGATGTTCAACATGTTGAACATCACTTAAACCACTGAAGAACCTTTTTTTTTTTTTTATGGAAGTCCCTATATCATTAACTGTTAACAACTGCAGTAAAGAGCTACGAGAACTATTCAAAGTCAAAGCTTTAAGTGGCTCACATACTGAGGATTGTATTCAGCACCACCCACCAAAACAGCACCATTTTTCTGGGGTCTATGACATTTAGTTCAGTTGCTGCAAAAGAATTGTCTCCATACATATTTATCTGATTTGTATCTCCTCCAGATTTGCCAGCCTGGCTTCGATTTAAACCCTAACCTCTACAAGTACAACCTCTTCAAGCCCCTAAGGAGCCTATTTTAGAATTAGCTTATGGTGTGTATATGAGTATGTATTATAGTCCCCAATCTTTTCCAGTGCAGATGGTTTAAAGCTTGATGAACTGAAATCTCACTTTTGTAGCTTTACTGCATTGGAAAATCTTTATAGATGTAAAACCCACAATCCTTTGCAGCTGGGGAAACAGGGCACGCTGCCAGCATTCTAAAAGTACATGCAAATATAGGCCTCTCTCTTTAAGACTGCTCGATGCGCCGCTCATAAATGGACGGCCGTCGGGAGAGAGTGGAGCAGTGGCAGCCTGTTTGGGAGGCTGTCTGGTGGAGGACCAGGTGGTTTGGGCCCTTTGGGAGAGACTGCACTGTGGGGAAACTGATTTTTACAATGAAAAGGAAAAGAGATTTACGAGCCCTGACCTGTTCTCGCTGCCTCCCCCATTTTCCCCAAATCATAGCGTTGCTCTCTGCACCAGAACGTCTAATCATATCAGAGCCACATGGTTGTAGACACATTAGGATGTTAGAAAGATGCAGATAAAAGGCCTTAAACATATACTTTCTCAGAAGGATATGATTCATATGCCAGTAAACGTTGGAGGTTTTTCTTTTTTTTTTCTATGTGTGTTTGTAAAGACCAAACCGAATGAACCAAAGTATCAAATCATGGTGTCGTCATCTCTTGCTGTCAATAAAATAAGTCAGCTGCAGGAAATATAAGCCACTACTTTGATTGCTTTGATTTTTTTCTTTTTTTTCCCCAGCCCTGTTCCTCCAAGCAAGGCTCAGTGTAACAGTTTATATGGTTGTGTTCAGATCCTGGACCACCTGAAGACATCCACTGGTGGATATCTGGCCAATAAGAGTTCCCTCTGCTGCTGCCATCCATCCACAATGTTCATGTTGAGAGTAGTTCTTAGCAATGAGGCTTAACAGTAGAAATCCAGCTTTCCTAAACAAGAGAATGGTCAAAGAGAGGAAAAGCCCACCAAAAGAGTGTAGTACAATAAAAGATAACAGGCATACATTAATAAGATGGATGAAAGCCTCACTTGTGTGTGTGTGTGTGTGTGTGTGTGTGTGTGTGTGTGTGTGTGTGTGTGTGTGTGTGTGCGCATGTGTGTTAGCAGAAGCATGCCCCATTAAATCGGCTTGGCTTTAAATGAGTGGAAATATCCCTGTAAACTCCATCTTTAATTGATTAGTGGAGCCGCTAGGTGTTCAAACACAACACTAAAACATCTATTAGAGATGTTTGAGCAAAACAGAGCCTTTGTATTCTGTGTTGTTGGGCCAAGGCCAGAGCGTCATGCTAGAATAGACTCCAAAGCACCGTGTTTCATATCAGATCCCAGGCTGAGTAATGATGTGGGGTCTGAAACTTAACTCTTTGAACAACAGCTGGGGCCTCCCATCCTCTCACAATTAAGCAATGCGATATACAACCTTGAACGTTTCGAATGGACCACCCCCCTCCTCAGGCCCCAGAGTACTCACTCTTCATTGTCATGATTTTTGAGCTATTTGCAGACTTGGATGAATTTGATTGAACACAGTCTGTTTATAATTGACCTGGTGTTAAACACACAATCCCATGCTGAATACTGCGTGTCTGACCAACAGGCAGAATTAAAACACCATGTATGTAACATTAATAATCATCAGTGGTGCATTTGAAGATTTGGATCGGACAGGAGATCAAGATATTTTATCTGCTGTGATTAGCACCACTAGCTGCACTCTAAGTCCTCTATGGTACACATGGGGAAACTCCTGTCAGACACAAGGCCATTTATCTTTTCAATTCAGCCATCTAATTTAATTCTATAAACTTACAATCCCTGTCTTTGTCATTATAGCCGCTTCATTAGTTTTAAGAACATGAATAGAGCATTCATTGAGAAAACCTATAAATAAAGCATCCAGTGAAAGTGGAGCTTAGCCACTTTGAAGAAATTGATCTGACTTGACATAGTTTATGATGAGTTGGCTTCCAGTACATGAACGACTGAGAAACTTCCTTACATCTTTGTTTTTAATTTCTAATTGTCTTTAATGGGGTGCAATCCACATGATTTAAAAATAATTATTGTAACAACAAAGAGAATGGCTTGGAACAACTAAAACATGTATTTAGTGGCATAACTCACTGAATGATGTTGACACAAAGAAAAACCAAGTATTTACTCAACCCTTTAAATTATAGATTAAGTCGGGGGTGGGGGTGGGGGGAATTCTAGGTACACTCGAAGATTTTGAGTACAATGGAGACTTGTAGATTTGGAAGTACGTAAATTAGATGTACGAAAATGGTTTTCATATGTGGATCATTGCTGTAGGCCTTACTGCAATGAAACATTGACTTGGCATACCACTACATTCCACAGTCAATTGGTGGAATGTCAGCTTAGCTTGAAATGCATGTATTGAATTTGACTTGAAATGTACAACACAGCTGGATGGCTAGTTTCTCTACAAGCCCAATGTTTTAGCACTTTATGTTTTATACTCAGTTGCAAAGTCACGTCTTCCTTTAATTTAATCTTGGTTTTGTTTTTTTGATACACTAACCCTTATTGGGTTCTTGAGCTCAGACATGGCGACTGCCACCCCGCTGTCTGGAAGTTGTCCTTTAGCAGAAGAAAACCACACTGTTCTCCTCCAACAGCTTTTCATGTTGGCATGTGTCCATCCTTTGTACATGAATACATGAGCTGCCTTTGTTTCTCAGGCCCTGTATCAGGTTACTAGGCATGGCTGCGCCGTGTGTTTAATGGAAATGCTATGCAGGAAAAGGCCATGTGGCAGTCTTGAATATATGTACATCCGTAATGGGATACTCGTGAGTTCCCCTTAGAGTAACTGTTTGCCTTATTAGGCTGTCGTCTTGTGACTGCAAACAAACTAGGGAGTACAGTGAGATGGAGGAGAGTCTGATGTCCTGACTGCTTACTGTATATATTATCATACCTCTGGCTCCACGAAAGGGGCATGATGCATGGACGCTGCAGAGTCATAGGCCATCATGGTGTAAGTGCTTTGCTGAGATGAAATACAGAACAGCTATTTATTATCTGCTGGCAGCAGCACATGAGGACATACTCACTCCCTTGACCATCACACTTTATACGAGACATCATAATTTGTTGCCTCAGATGGATGCTTCCGTTAGGCTCAGAGGGCAAGCAAGGCAGGGCTGATTAGCTGATGAGAATGAGTAAGGTTATAAAAGGGACTTTTTATCATCAGCTCTGACTCACTGTGGACACACTATAATTTCTCCCCTGATTCAGGACATGAGTTGCAAAGACATATCCGTTCGACGCTACTGAGTATTCCCTTACATGAGCAACAACAAAATAAATAATAATGACATACGGAAGATTTAAAAACCACGTACATGCACCCCTAGATTATAAAGGCGTGTCAGTTGTTTCCCAGTCAGTAGATTTTCCATAGAGAACACGTGCCGGTGGAGAGACTTCTCTCTTTATTGCTGGGACTCAGGGGAGCCACTGTGCTGCTGGCTCGGGGCTGCGTGTGTGTGTGCAGCACGGGCCTGTAGGGGATGAGCGTGGGGCTTGGTGTCCATAAATCTGCAGCAACCCCTCCCTCTCTGACTCCCCAACCCAGCCTACCCTTTCACACATACAAGGCTCATGCATAGAGGCCCGCAGGCCTTGCCAGGCTCCCCAGACAGAGCTTTTTATCTTCAGCTTCTCTTAGCTTTACACCGACCCACGGCACCCTGAACTAATCTTAATGGTTGTTGGAGGACTTGAGGTGATCACACCCCCATGACCTTATGGTTGTGCTGAAAAGAATGTAGAACGTTTTGGCTCTCTGGGCTATGCAAGACTATAGTTGGCCACCCATGATGTAACAAGTCATTTAGTCTACTGAGTCTCACATTGTGTAATGTGTGAATAAAATAAAGCAATGGGGTGAGATTATTTTACTTGTTCCAATACAAAATAAAAAGATAATAAAAGTTTATAATCTCAAAAACCACTTTGAAGATTTTTTGTTTTGTTGCTCAAAGTTATTGCCAGTTTTTCACAAAAAGCACCAAAAAGCAGCAAATGTTTGATATTGAATGGCTTTTCTAAGTATTTATAATAACTTACCGCATATGATGAAACTGCATTGAAAGTCTTTTCACTTACCTAACTGTCCACCAGGATCACTGGCCATTATGTGAATTACAGGCTACTGTTAAAGAATCAAACCAATGGTTTTAAATATTTTACAGTATACAATTGTTTTTAGTTTTAACCTCCTTTGTGAGAGCTACTGGTTTCAGTTCATGGTAGTATGCTTTAAAATTACCTTGTAGAGTCCTAAAACAGTATTATTAAGCTAGTTAAATGGTAATAATCAGCTCCCAAAGAGTATCTTACTGGTAAACTCAAAGTATAAAAAATGAAATTGGAAACATTGTTTGCAGTAATTCAAAACACATGCAATTTGTAACATGGAAAACCACTGCTATGGGCCTTTAAGCGCTCATCAACAAGGAAATATGCGTAAACAGCTTCAACTAAATAAAATTAGAATGCGGAGGATAAAGATGCTGCCAAAAGGGATGTTGTGCAGCACAATTGTGACTCTTTGAGGAAATGGGCTGACTTCATGCAATACGTGGTGGTCTTCTGATTTTGAAATGATTTATTTGGGGAAGGTGGTCTGTTATCATCGGTATGACAAGTGCAAATTAATCACATGGAAATCACAGTTGATACTGGGAAGTCCCACGAGGCTCCTTATGTGGTTTAGCCAGTGTTGTAACTTGCCAGCCCGTGATGCATGCATCGCTGTGCGACTCTTTAAAAGGAGACTGCAGTATATTACATAGATTTTATGGCATTACGTATTACACCTTTGCAGAACCTGGTGTTTGGCCGTGAGATTAAAGATGCTGTAAAATTCTCTGTGCGTGACTGTGAAATCGGTAGTGATTGATTTGCCTCATCCTTAACACACTGCCTTTGTCTCTTTGCAGCTCCATCTACAGTATCTATAATGCACCAGGTCAGTCGCACGGTGGACAGCATCACCCTCTCCTGGTCCCAGCCTGACCAGCCTAACGGAGTCATCCTGGACTATGAGCTACAGTATTATGAAAAGGTATCACTGATGCAGCAACAATTTCCCTACAAGCCCGCAGAGATCCATATAAACATAAGCTCCATTTCCTTTTCTCCCTCTCCAACTAAATAAATTAAACGCTAACGGTAAAAACTGACTCTTTTGTTTAGTTGTACATTTAAATTCAGAATGCCTCCTCACGCTCGTTTGCATAACAGCACATCCTAGGAGGCTTGTAGGCAGAGCTTCTGAACATTGCTTAGAACTTCTGCTCATTCTCTTTCAATTATAATCACGGTCAGTCACTGGGAAAGGAAACCGCGCTCAGCCCTGCAGTAGGGCCACTGGGGATTGATGCGCAGAGACTTGTGGTTAAAACAATGGTGCACTCACTGCTGTAAAAATAGTATTAAAGGGGCAAGCTCCTCCGAATCAGCATACTTTCTCACAAGAACACTCGTGCGTTGATACATGTGAGTAGAGCGCGCAATCACTAAAATACATATGAACCGCACACATGTGCACGCACGCATACGCACGTCTTTCGTCTACATGCTGAGTCGTTCCACTTTTGTGTATAATTCCCTTCTCTGACACTGCTGGAGAGAGCTGTCAAAACAATTGTCCCAGCCCCTGCTGGGGCTCAGAAGTGTGCGCTGAGCAGTGGGTTTGAAGGGGAGCAGCTAAAAGAGTCTCAGTCTTCGTTCTCAGACCTGTCAGCGTTCTGGAGAGAAGGAGTATGGCAGCGAAGCACAGCTCTGATCATCAGGCGGCTCAGAAAAAGAAGCCTGACCTGAAACTGCCACCAAATCTACCTTTTTAACTACAGCTGCCTCTTTCAGTCATGGCGCTTTATCAAACGTTATGATGTTTTGTTGAAGAAAATTGTTCAGATTAGTCCTATTGTGGTTACAGTGGATGTTTGTAAAATAATAAACAGAGATGATCACTGCAGGGCAGGATTTAAAAGAAAGATTTAATATGTGCGTGCTGTTTTGTGGATTTTGTGCTAAGTAACAAGATGTTCACAATATTATTCACTTTTTCAAAGTTGGTGACCACTATTAATTTATTCCATCTAATAGTCTCATTAAAATGTGAGAAAAAAAATCACATCTGACTGTCAAAAACAAAAGTTCTGAACTTTTTTTTAAGTTCATTTTGATTTCTTTCAAGGTCTTAAAATGCCTTTAGCTTATTCAGCTTACTGATACTGTTGTATCATTTGTTCCTCCTGAGTCCTCCATCTTACCCTAGTATGTAATTTATTCACATGGCATTTCATAATTGTTATCCTTTGCGATTGGACTGTAATTACTAATGTGCACGAATTTAACATGTTGTTTTTTCTTCTCCTAGGACCAATCAGAATATAACTCTACCACCATCAGGAGCCAGACCAACACAGTGGTCATCCGTGGCCTCAAGCCAGGAAGCATCTACGTGTTCCAGGTCCGAGCCCGCACCGTGGCTGGGTTTGGACGCTACAGTGGCAAACTGTACTTCCAGACCATGACTGAGGGTGAGAATTCAGCCAATGTTCACCGAAGCACGCAGAGCTGTTATCACCCCTCATGCGTGGCCCAACGACACACCATGTACTATAGGATGGATACAGACAGCTGCGGGAATGAAAGGGAATCATGTTATGAAGTAAACAGTTCAAATACCCCCAAACCAGATTACTGTAGCTTGAAATGGTATTCTTATTCCCATCATTTCCTTTTGAGTATCAGGAACAACGCGTTCTACTCGTAATTTTTCATTCTTCATATTTCAGCCTTTTCTCGCCTTCTCTGTTCAAATAAACTTATTTGGCCAAAAGATAGCTCCTTACCGTTTTTCACCATAATCCTCTAAGTCAAGGAGGAGGTCAAAGTTGTCTTATCTTTGTACTATGACACGAGTGGGAGAAGTAGGGAACATTCAGTAAACATCAGTCATGTAGGTTAATGTTAGAGCCAAGGCTTGGGTTTTCCCCTCTGAACATCTCATTTCCTTCAGTCTGAAGTGCCCAGGGCCATCATTAGCATGAACTTTCATACAAACATCCTTGATGCTGCCACACGCACACATGCCAGCACTAAAGATATATCAAAAGTGACTCATAACTGTAAATATTGAGCAAACTGGGAGTATACAAGGCTCATTGTTTTCAGGTTTTACCGAAAAACACGGTTTGTTTTGTGTTTGAAAAGTAGATCAGTTCAAAGTGATTTTCACCTGGATTTTATGTCCCTGTGCACCCGAGAAGTTGCGTTTCCTGCTGCAAGAATTCACTGATTACCATAGTTTAAAGTAAACACTGTACTTTTGTGAGTACAGCTCTGGAAATGCTTCAGAAAGTGAAGGAGAATATGAGCGGAAAGTGAAAATGACTGCCTCTCAGACAGTAAAAAAAGAGGATTAAACACAATGTTTGCACTATAAATTGTATTTTTAAAACTTAAATTTTTTATTAGCTGCATTAATTTACTATTCATAATAAACAAACATCCTTTTATATCTTTGGTACCTCAAAGTTCATGCCTGTTGCACTTTCTAGCACTCATCCCCTCATATTTAGCATTTATTAACACTGTATAAACAAATATCAGTAATACACTATAATTTTCTATTTAAAATTGGTTATTGCAGTGTGCCCTGGTAGCTCACCAGGTAAAGCGAGCGCTTCATGTAAAAAGGTTCAGTCCTTGCTGCAGTGGCCCAGGGTTTGGTTCTACTCTCAAAATAAAGATTCAAAAGCCCAAAAAATGTTTAAAAAAAATGTTTATTGCAATATATTTCACACATATTTACTAGTAATCATTCAGATTTCAAAGTATGATTTTAATTAGATTTGTTTTAAATTATTTTGCTTGACTTGCAGGGATGCAGTGATGAATGTTTCTATCCTGATAAAGACTCAACTCTGGCAATCTGCACATATGGATTCCTGATCTAATATTAGAGTTAGAAGCAGATATTAATGTTTTTTTAGTGGCTGGTGTAAAAACAAATAATGTATGATAATTATAGTACAGTAAGTAAAAAAAGTTTGTAATTACGTAAAATCTGTCATATTAGGTTAACATGTACAAATACTGCACATTAGTAAACAGTGTCATTATACCTGCTTCAAACTACATTATAGTGAGTTATTAACCATTTGATAAATGTTCCTTATATTATTATATTATTCCTTATTGCTTATAAATGCCAAATTTGGGGTATTACAGTAAAGTACAGTCACCAATACGCTTTCAACCATATAAAATACAATATTTATACCATCCAGAAGGACAAACCACCATGTGGAACTCGCCAACTCGTGTGTCTGGCTAAAATTGTGAAGTCGTGTGTCATTTGCAGTGCTCAAGAGAAGGGTCTGGCTCTGGCTCTGTGTGCCCATTCAGTAGCTGGATTCCTGCTCTTGGCTGCCTGATCAGTCTGGGTCTCACCCAAACATGCTCTCTCTGCTCACTTCACACGTTTTCTGCCAGATGATTTGTCCATATCCGCGGCATCTGAGCACATTCAGTATGCTTTGGAAAATGGTCCACACAGCCAGTCAACATGCCAAGATGCTCATTGGTTCACCCAGCCGTATGTCTGTCTGTCACCCAGTGCTCCCTCCATATGTAGTGGCTCAGATGCTTACCCATATGTTTCAGCTTGTGACTCGGCGTGTGTGCGTATGGCATTATGTTTATGTATGTGTTTCTGCTTTTTATAGAGGAATACAACACCAGTATTCAGGAGAAGCTGCCTCTCATCATCGGATCAGCAGCCGCTGGCTTGGTCTTCCTCATAGCTGTGGTCGTCATCATCATCGTCTGTAACCGGTGAGTCAATCCTGTCCCAGTGTTTTTAAAAGAGCCAGTAACTTTGACTTGAATATAGACATTGTGTGTTGTATGTGGGTAATAGAATCTCTGTTCAGCTTTGCTGTTGTTCTTAGCTACATGTCTCTTTTTACATAAATTGTTCTTGAAACTGTGTTTATGTTCAGTGAGAGCAACAAAAAGCCAGACTCAGCTTCCTTGTATGTGTACACATACTTGGCACATACAGCTTTCTCTGATTCTGATTAATACTGTAGTTGTGAGTTACAGTGATCGGTTCAGATGGGTTCAAATATATTAATCCTTAATAAATTCCAGCCTTTCAGCAGCAGAAATAATATATAAAAGTCAGCATTGCTAACATTAAAGCTCTGTAGGTGCTCCTGCTCAACGGGCATCAAATGTTTGTAACGCTGCCAAAGGTTAGGATTTCAGTTCCCGCTGGGGACACTCTTATTAAAACTGTAGCTTTGCTCTTGTACAGCATTTTGATTCACAGAAAAATGTACAAGATGCGCTCCTCAGTAGATTTACCCCAAATATTTAGCTGTAGTTTTAGAAGCTGGGTGATTTTTAATACAGCAGTGTATCGCCATCTTGGATTGTGACGGCCTAATGACAAAGGTTGTGCCATGCATTGTGGGATAGTTGCCAGAGCAAAACGAAAGAGTGTATGATAACTTTGAGAACTGTCAAACAGTCAAAGAAATAAAATGCTTCTAATGCACTGTAATGGCCCGATGACAGAACTTTAAAAAGATATTTTAATACGTCCTTGTCAAGTTGCTCGCCAGTTAAAACTTGCTGACGGTAGCTTCCGCCTACACTTGTAATGTAGTTGAAATAAAGTTGAGATATTATGTTGAAGCCTGTGTTTACATCGTTATAATTTCCATAATATGTCATCAATGTGGAATGTAAAACTACTTTTAAAAAGTAAGTGTCGCAAATTCTTATGTAAAAAATTGATTTTTTGAGTTATTACACTTGCTCTTGACCAAAATCATACATTGAGTGTTAAAGTAATCTTATCATTAACTTATCAATTTAACTTGACTATCATTTATTTATTTTTGTGTTGTTTCCAAGTGTGTAAATAAACTTCACATTTACATGTTTGAAAATATAATTTTAGTTACTTTGTATGACTTTAGGGAAGCACCAATCTGAATGTTTCTCTGTTAAAAAAAAGATTCTCTGGATGTCTGTCGATATAAATCAGCATTCTCTGTTTCTCAAATTTAAAATGTGTATAAATTATGTAAAATATCAAGACTCCAGAGACTGCTGTGGTACTAAAGGCTGAGTCAGCAAGAAAAAAAAACACTCAATTTTACAATAACAAAGAAGCTGAATTTAATGTGGATCACCTGATCGATACCTGATCTGCTTAATAAACGCAATATCAGGTCTAATACTGATGAGGCAGTGCATCTCTGCTATAACCTTTGTGTTTGATCATCCTAAAACGATTAAGTAATTTTTAAACCTAATAAATAATTGTTTTACTACTGTCTGGTTCAGAACTCATAGTCATACTATTTCTTATGTGTCTTTGTCTTTTTTGGCAGTCTCTGGTTTTATATTACCAAACTATCTCACAATGCATCACACAACCCACGTCACTACCCCCGGCTAAATTCAAATTGGTGATATTTATGAGCTTATCATGTTTACCTACCGGACAAACACAAACCTAAAGATAGGTTTACCTTTTCCAACGTAGCACAAAAACCAAATACAAATGCTTCTTTATGTACCAAGGCCTGGCTCTCCATGTGATCTTAGTTGGTGTATCTTTAGCGTAGGTACACCTGGGGGTGTTTGATCTGTGTTTCTCCCCCTCCCCGCTCCCTTTCTTTGAACCAGAGCTAGAGTTCTTTGTCTTTCCCCCAGGAGGCGTGGCTTTGACAGAGCTGATTCTGAATACACAGACAAACTGCAGCACTACACCAGCGGCCACAGTGAGTAAACCACCACCACTCCACTCTGTCTGCGTTCGCTGCCGGTTCGTCCTTCGGCACCACGCATACCTGTCTCCATGACTACCATCTCGCACAGTCATCTCCATGGCTATCATTCAGCCCTCCGCTGCCTCACACACCTGTCTCCATGGCTACCACCTTGCATGCTGGTGTCCTTGGATACGGCCCAGCACAGCACTGCTTCAGTCCCCCCCCAATTTCGAGTAATCCTGCCTGTTGTTTGACTCTGCTCACTCGGAGGCTGGATTTAAACACATCCAAAAACGGTGTTCACGTGTGTGTTCTGTGCTCATCACATTTCAGAGTTAACTAAATCCATTGTTGCGGAAATAGGTCATTCTTCACTCACTTTAACGCCATTAGCATGCTAATGCCATATGAGTCATTTGCCATTGCGAAAAGATTCAAAAGACTTGGTGAATGAAAGGAATTTCTCAGTGATTTTCTTTCTTCATACAGTACAGTAGCAGAGCGCTTATATGACAATACTGCAGAAATAAATCGGGGAGGAAGAGCCGTGAAGTCATTCCACCGCAGCTCAGTCGAAGATATTAAAGCTAATCCATCTTTCTCCTGCATGATTGGAAAAGTGCAGATCTCTTAGCATCTTAAGTTTATGACCCCCCATCTTAATTTGTTTATTTGATTGTGTAATTACCACCCTGCTTTCATCCTTATTTATGTTAATTCCCCTCCAAAGGTAAAAGCTTTCTGAATATAATCCCATCACGCTGTGCAAAGGAGTCCGGTTTGTGATTCAGTGAAAAGTGTGCCAAATAGAGACTCAGGTATTTCATGGCTATTAACAGCAGAAGCCAATGTGTCCTGTGTGCATCCTGTCATCTCACACCAGTCACAGTTCAGGCTTCTGCCCCTGTTTTTGGTGGTCTTTGCCACCATAGGAGGGTGGTCTGTTGAACAGTGCTTCGGCTTGGGAGGAGATTGTAGGGTTTTAGTAATGGGGGGTTTTGCCTGGTCAGATCCTCTCCATCTGTTCATCTCTGCAGCACGTTTTTCTTCAGCGCAGTGTGCCAGGTTTTGAGGCAGTGTGCATGCTCATCTAGCTCTGCAGCAGCCCAAGCATGAGTTCAGTATCCATTCAAATAGCCTCAGGCCTGATGTGGAGGTGAGAGCCGAATAATCGGATTTAAAACTCGGGACACTTAAGTCCCTGAACACTTAAAGGCCACCTTAAGCCAATTTACCTGGCATCAGGGCTTAGGAGAGCCAATTTATTTCTTGGAGTGGAGCTGAGCGATCCTGATATAGGGCCCAGGTTTCTCTCCTGAGTGTTAATGGCACTATGACTCACAGGAGATGATATATATATATATATATATATATATATATATATTAACGTGCCTTATCACAGCTAAGAAGACTTGAGGTGTCCTTCCTGGTTGAATAGGCCTACAATATGTAGCTATGAAGCACCAGACATAACTACACTACCTCCTCCATCTTATGACCTTCATCGCCCGAAGGTCAAATAAGAAATCGCATACATAAGCACAGGAATGTATGAATGCGAAGTGAATTGATTGTTATTATGCCTGAATGCGTTTGACTGCCAAGGCCACGGGAGTGTAAGCATGACCACGAGAATCAAATATTATAGTGACTTTTCCCTTTTTTCCAAGTGACTCCAGGAATGAAGATTTATATTGATCCGTTCACATATGAGGACCCCAACGAGGCTGTGAGGGAGTTTGCCAAGGAGATTGATATATCCTGCGTGAAGATTGAACAGGTCATTGGTGCAGGTAATGGAAAAATCTGACTGAAACGTGGATGGAATACAGCTCTGTGAAATAGCTTGTTTTTTAGTTGGTTTCTAAGTACAAATGGATGCAAACAAACTTTACTTTAAAAAAATAATAATGCTTACTCACTTGCTGTACGCTTAATAGAACCCTTGTATTTTTTTCCATTTAACGTCTTCACAGGCGAGTTCGGAGAGGTGTGCAGTGGTAACCTAAAGCTCCCGGGTAAAAGGGAGATGTTTGTTGCCATAAAAACGCTGAAGTCTGGCTACACAGAAAAGCAAAGGCGGGACTTCCTCAGTGAGGCCAGCATCATGGGCCAGTTCGACCATCCTAATGTCATTCACCTGGAGGGCGTGGTCACCAAGAGCAGTCCCGTCATGATCATCACTGAGTTCATGGAGAACGGATCTCTGGACTCCTTCCTCAGAGTAAGCAACCAGATGTTTGTAGTGTTTGTGTCGTTTCTGTGTTTCATCTAGAACACAACCCATTCAAAAATATAATGTCTTGTGATTTTCTTATCGACCAATATTGGGATTCTTAAGTTTTGTAGGAGAACTGACAATTTAGGGCATATTTATTAACATTTAACATTAGTGGTATATTTGACCTTATAATATTCAAACATAGGATATATTTAATGATAACACTTAGTTGGCTCTATGGAAAGACAATCTGCTAAATCACATCTGACAACGTTTGGACCGACCATACCTACCGCTACCGTTGACAGCTCTGCCTTGTAGCTGCCTGAGCTAACATTAATATTAGCTTCACAGACTGACAGGCCAAACTGCTTCTCCCGGAGGTCTCAATTCAGAGCTTTTATTGTGAAAGGCTTAAGGAAAAAAAAAATGATGCGATGATCTTAAAAGTTTAATGGGAGTTTTTGACGACTCCATCCGTCAGTGTCTGATACACTCAACAACGGCCAAGTTACCTGCTAACTTCCTGTCAGAAATTGACAAGAGGGGCAACAGGTAATCACTCCTATTGAAAGAGAATATTATTAACCAGACAAGAGTTTCTTTGTTGCTGTTTAATCAACAATCAATTAATCAATTATAGCTGAGTAAATTTTATATACTACTGTATATATATATAGTATTCATTCTTCCTATTAGTACAAACAAGGTCTCATCCTTCTTACACATAAACACACACAGTCTTCTGCATATGCACATATTTATCCAATCATTTGACACGGTTTATACGCTCATGCGCCATAATCCCACTTCAGGTAAATATTAATATTCACATCATCTCTCCTGAGTAGTTAGAATAGTGTCAATCAAAAGTTCCTTAGAGTTATTTTCAGCTCTGTCATGTTTCGCTATTAACGCTCATCTTTTTTCCATCAGTACTGATTTATTTCATGTTGTTCTCTATGTATTTTATATTTTCTTTGTAAAAAATCAAAGATGGACCACAAAATAAGAGGATCTTGCGAGATAGAGCCCAGGACGTTTGTTTCTCTTTGATGTTTTCCATGTTTTTTTTTTTTTTTTTATTTGTATTCAGCTCACACTTAGTACAGAACCGCTGATTATGCTGTATATAGATGCATATTTAAGCCACACACGACTCCCTGACAAGAAATATGCAGCGCTCATAAGTTCATGGAATTTTTAATTTTCATAATCTAACCAGAGGAGAATATTACAGAGAACCGGCCGAGCTCCACTATTAACGACCTGCATACATAATTCAAATACTTTGCAAGACTTAAAATGAGATGTCAGATGTTTAAAAATGTAGCTGACTATGAGATGAGATGACACATAGCCCTTCGCCATCTGTCTTGGGATGTTAGTGAAATAAAAATTATTTTTGTCTAATATGACTTTTTTTTTGTATGCCTTTTTATCCACCCTAATTGCTCTCGTTGCATTTTTGGAATGAGCAGTAAAGGGCCTCTGATTTATGGAAATTGGGGATTTATCATCTTTGCCAAAAAAAAAAGGGGGTTATTTTTAGTTCAAATGGTGTAATGAGAACTGACTATTTAATGTGACACAGAGAGTATGGCAGCGTAAGTACAGTGAGAATGCCACATTATAAATTAAATTAAGCCGCCGCCTTTCCTGAAGTAAAGAAGTACACTGTTTTATGCTCTACAGTACAATAGCGTTATACAAGAGACAGTTGTTTTGTGGACACGGATGTGCAGTATATACAGAGTCTGCATTTAATCAGAATTTCATGTCCATCACTGTTGGAGAACTGAGCAGAGCACCTCCACATCAGGTCTCCACCTTTTCAAAGATTTCCATCGGTTTAATACCTGACAGTCAGTTTAAGCCCTCGACTCCAAGCCTACATCAAAACCATCACCAAGAAGAAGTCTGCGAGCTCCTGTCAGCACACCGATCAGACCGAATCTTTTCATTTTGCCTCCACCCTCCGAGACACAAAGCATTAGCTCTTTTTGGAATTTGATCTCACGGTGAAGGGTGTTTGTGTATATGTAGATGTTTGCTAAACACATTTGACAGCACATTGTATTCAAAACAACAGGGTACCTCTGCGGCACCTCACGGTGACAGTTTATGACAACAGTTGCTGACAGTGGCAAAGTCTGCGAGCATGGTCTGTGTCTTCTCTGAGGTGATTGGTGGGTGGTTGTTTACAATGGTCAGTGCAGTCTGTGCTGTGTGCTCCACTGCCTCCTGCAGAAATAGCTGCAGAGGAGAGACAGGATGGGAATTGGGAGAATATATCGATTAAAGGCTGGCTGGTATCTGGAGCAAACTGTAACAAGAGAAAGTAAAGAGAATAAAAGTCTGTCTTTGATTTTTAAAAAAACTAAATCATGCTAGACCTGTATTCACGTAGCACTACAAATTCCTGGTTATTTCTTCCACCTAACCTGACCCCAAAGAGGAATCTTTCCAATTAAAGTATATGCAAACACAGCACACAGATTAGATGGCAATGCGTATGTGTGAGAAAGGCCTCATGAATAATGCATTCTGCTTAATTGCTGTGGAACACGAGGAGAAGAGCAGCTTGACGTGAGAAGAAGCATCAGCTCGGCTAACGAGCAGCAAAGTGTTTGAAAGAGAAATAGGCTAGTGGAGCGTCCGTGCAGTCTGTGTGTGTGCTCGGGGGGGACTCTGCTCGCATGCCCGTCCAATTCCTTTCCGTCTGTCCACACCCGTCCCCGAGCTCCCATGCTCCGTTCTCTGGAATCTTCTGTTCTCCGGGCGTCGTGGTGGGTGGTGGGGAGAGTGCAGGTGTGCGCAGTTGGAGGCACAGCTGCACCACTGCTCCAGACGCTCCCCATGCACGGGGTAAAGCCTCACCAAAACTGTGGAGGGGGAACAGCTGTAGACAGCCAGCCAGACCTAGTCCTGAGCCCAACCCAAAGCTCGCCGTTAGTATCCTGCAGGGCCTCTTCAGAGAAACTAATACTACAAAGTAACTTTTCTACATTAGCCACATATGGATTGGGTTACAAGCAGACATGTCTAAATTAAATCATTATAATTTGACTTAAAAGGAGTTAAGTTGGAATCAATTTGTATTATTAATGGCACATTTTGTTAAAATGGGGCACATGGGTGATGAGCTCTAAAAGAATCATTACCCGTGCAGACTTTTAAATGTAATTAATACATCTTTTAAATTCGGGGATATTTTTATACAAAAAAGGAGACAGTCCCGAAAAAAAATTAGTTCAGCCCGTGTTGTTTTCAGCCCTTCAGTTGCGACACTAAAGCAGCACACTAACTCTTCCAGTAACCATTTAAAACAGTGGGTCATTAATTCATACCCTGGCAGACACTAAACTCTCTTTTTGCAATGCTACAAATGGCATTCTTTTTGTATACATGTCACAACTGCTCTTAAATTCTGACATGTCCCACACCAATCTTTTATTTTCTATGTTTTATTCGCCCTGTTTTTGTTTTAATGTAGTCAATGAAGCCTTTTTAACACCAAGGGACTTCAGATGAACAGTCCCCCCCGCTAGCTATATATCCTGTTTGTTTACAGTTCTGGTCTGTTAATACTCTATATATTTTCCATCTTTCGTGTATTTACTTGCAATGTTCCCTCTCTAAATAAATGAGTTCCATTTTGTATCTTTGATTGAAACTGGAGTATTGAAATTCAGCCTGCTTGCCTGGCTACATACAAATGTTGTCAGGTGACACAGAAGATTTAGCAGTATATCATCTTTATGAACTGCTCCATGCAAGAAGATAGCATAACACAATATGTCTGTTTTACAGCAAAACGATGGGCAGTTCACTGTGATCCAGCTCGTTGGTATGCTACGTGGCATCGCCTCAGGCATGAAATATCTCGCCGACATGAACTACGTGCACCGCGACCTCGCTGCCCGAAACATCCTGGTCAACAGCAACCTCGTGTGCAAGGTGTCAGACTTTGGTCTCTCGCGCTTCCTGGAGGATGATACATCGGACCCCACCTACACTAGCGCTCTGGTAAGTAACAATCACATCTCACCTTCATTGAATAAAAGCAGGGTGACTTTAATATAGAGTATTCTTTCAATGAGAACTTGTCCAACACAACGCAAACTGCCCCGATTGAGGATCCCGTTCATCCGGTGCTGTCAGTTGGTTTTATTTAATCCAGGCTTGATGTACACTACAGTGCACTCTCACACTGCACTCCCTATCAAGAAAAACATCACCCCTTCACCTGTTTTTCCCTTCCTATTCCTCCAGTATTTCATGTACCACACTTCACTCCCAGGGGTTTTGTTATATCCATCTCCCAGTTTAGATTACCGTCAGCATTGTTGCCGTGAACGGTGTCTCTCTCCGAAGCCAGGACACTGTGACGGTCGGGTTTCGGTCTCGCTTCCCTTGCTGAGGTTGTTGCCCTTTGTGTTCGCAGGGAGGGAAGATTCCTATCCGATGGACTGCACCCGAAGCTATCCAGTACAGGAAGTTCACCTCCGCTAGTGATGTGTGGAGCTATGGGATCGTCATGTGGGAAGTCATGTCCTACGGAGAGAGGCCTTACTGGGACATGACCAATCAAGATGTATGTATTTAAGTTGCCTGTGGTTGTTTTTGAAGTTGCTATTCAGTTGATTCCCCTTTAAACAATGCCTCGCTACACACATACTTCCTGAGTTTCATTACAGCCTCAGACTCCTCAGAGATGCATTTTGTCATTGTATCTGCTTTCCCTTAGCTAAACAGCAGCTTTCCCTCCTGGGTTTTATATGAAAATTCCCCCACACTTACCACAGAGTCATAATCAGATCATTTGAAATTCACGGCAGTGCTCAGTGGACAATTTCTGCTCTTGACTGGAGCCTCCATTTCCTATCTCCCTCTGGGTAGCAGAGGAGAGAGCAAATTATGGGGAGAGAGATAATGAAAATAGTTTCAAATTGAAAGTGAGAACACTAATGTGCTAAGAGGGACCGAGGACCTCAACGGTTATCTTATTAGCAGCTCCAGATAGTGTTTCTGCTCCATCGGGGTGCTCGTTTGGAGGTCTCATGAATGAGATTAATCTGGGTTTGAATGGA
Source organism: Protonibea diacanthus (assembly GCA_028641955.1). Lineage (NCBI taxonomy): Eukaryota > Metazoa > Chordata > Actinopteri > Sciaenidae > Protonibea > Protonibea diacanthus. Next base: position 16,667,262 of record CM053978.1, read on the forward strand.
GCTCCTTTAATGGCTCTGATAATGAGCAAGGGATTGTGCGTCCTCGTCACAAGTGTCCTCCGGGTTGTCTCACTCTGTTAACCATGCACCACCTCTGTGTGCCCCCCTGCCCGACCAACAACATCAGGGCCTCGAGTCAGAAGTAGCTTAAATGTGGCTTTACAGAGAGGGAGAGCATTAAATACATTGTAAAGGCCGGAGAAGAGGTCACTGCTGGCAGAAATGGGAACATGGTGGAATAAAGCTGATGTTCTTAATGACCCAAACTGCTGTTTAACAACTCTTCAGATGAAGAACTAATGCAGTGATTTGTGCACAAATATATATTCAGACATTTATATGTATTTATGGTTAAGTGATAACTATAATTTTACACTTTTGACTCATAGGCATTAACACAGTAATGACTGCAGCAGTTGTTTGCAACACATAGTGAGAGGCACAGATGCTCTTGTTCATCAAAAGATCAGCATAAGTGCAAATATTTACTTTATATTAGACGTGACTGTCACTAAAATTACACAATTTATTTATTTAACTTTGTTCTAAGTATGGCAGGGCTCACACATCCTGAGAGTTTATCAGCTGGACTGTATCATGGTGCAAAGTGATTATTCAGTACTTCTGAGTACGTCTGAGGCACTTGTACTTTACCTTAGTGTTTACATTTGATGCTATTTTATACTTCTGTGGTACTTTTATCACTGCATATGTCTGATCTGATGAGTTACAAGTGACTTTTCGGGGTTAGATTTAACATTTAAAATATGATAAGTTCATAAAAATGTCATCAATATATCATTCAAGATTAGAGATCTTTATGGTGTCACGCTGTACAAAAGGAGTAGTATCTGTTTGGGACTCTTTGACACATTTTCGATATGAAAGATACATTTACCCTTGTACTTAAAATAAGTCTTCAGTGCAGTGTTTTCCTCTTCCTAACAGGAAATTCAAACTCCTCATACACTTCAATCCGTGACTTCTTTTCATATAATCATCTCATCACCCCTTTGATTTATCTTGTGACCCTTTGGTGCAACCTAACTGTATATAAAGTAGTTAAAACTAGCTCTATCAGCTACGACAGTAAAATGCTATTGATGCATTGATACATCACTATTAATGTACATTCCTCTCTAATAATGTAAAATATGATAACATATCAGTCGCAAGAGATTTTTTTTGTGCATTTACTTTTGGTATTGTAACTATATTTTGTTGCAAATGTTTTGCATTATTTTCTGATGTAAGTGTAAGTTTATGTAAGTGTCTGAGTATTTCTTCCAGCACTGGATCGTACGCTCTCTCTCCTCTCCACCAATCAATCAATCTCCTGTATTATAGAACCTTGTAGCAGCCCTTAGAGATCTGTGTCTCCCCCTGCAGGTCATCAATGCCATAGAACAGGACTACCGGCTGCCCCCACCCATGGACTGTCCCAGTGCGCTGCACCAGCTCATGCTGGACTGCTGGCAAAAGGACCGCAACAACCGGCCCAAATTCAGTCAGATCGTCAACAACCTTGACAAGATGATCCGCAATCCCAACACGCTGAAGGCCATGACCCCATTATCGTCGGGGTGAGTGGCAGGAAAGCCTCTTGACCTAAATTAAATTTGTTTCATGTGATTTACTTGTGTTTGCTTTGCCTGCCAGTATTTCTTATCATAGTCATAACATATGGTGTAGACTAGTGTTAATGTATTCACTCCGTGTGCGGTATCTGCATGTGTGTTTTATCTTGTCAGTGTAGGCATCCCACAAGACAGCCCTTTGGTTTTATCGTCACATATTGATGTGGATAACATCAAGTGCAATATTATGCATCTGATTGTCTCTCAATGTAAAGGTTTTCCTCTTCCTAACAGGAAATTCATACTCCTGCTGCAGTGCCAACCGTGGCACAGTTAACTTTTTTTCCGAACACAGTGTCTCTTGTTTCTCCTGGCGCCGAGCGGTTATGTAAATTAAAGCCTTTTGGTTTGATAGATCAGATGCTTCCCACGAACGCTTTGGGCGAAACCTGGATTGAAGCAGTTGGGCAATTTTCAAAACAAAACATTTTGAAGCGTTTCTGCTCTGGGTGTTAGTTTCCTTTGAGAGCCAGCGTTTACTGATTTCCATTATCCCTGTCTGTACTTTCATTTGTGGTGGAGTGAAGGACCAAGGGCCAGATTTTCCACAGACACTGAGTGGATATATTGGCTCCCTGAAGCCTATCACTTCATTTGGAAACTACACTTCAGTATAAATCAGTTTGGAAAATATTGGTTCATGGATAAGGGCAGTGGGATCCTGTCTAGCCTTTTGAAAATATAATGTAATAATTCATGTTAGAATCATACACAGGTGGTCTGGCCTGACTATGATGTTAGACCTGCCACGATGTATTATCATTATCCTCAATGGCTTCTGTTTGCGTCCCTTCTCAGTGTTCATCTCCCTCTCCTGGACCGCAGTATCCCAGACTTCTCCAGCTTCAGCACTGTGGACGAGTGGCTGGATGCCATCAAGATGGGCCAGTACAAAGACAACTTTGCCAACGCTGACTTTTCTACATTTGATGTGGTGTCCCAAATGACCATGGAGTAAGTGCTGATGATTCCTGCTGCTGTGAGCCTGATAAGCAGAAGGAAAACGATCTCATGAGGCGGCTTTGCTGAGTCTCCGAAACCCTAAAAACCTGAACGAGCACCAGACTCTGCCTCTGGCCCGTTATAAAAAATGCAAGCAGCACTGCATGTAATTAGCAGATCGTAATAGTGCAGTTGCAAGGCTGAACAGTGGGCACAATAGCTGGAAGCCATAACCGTGCCCTTTATTCTCTGCCATGTGTTTCGCAGGCCTCGCTTTGACCTCAGTTTAAGTATTGAGAGGAAACATCTTAACTTTAGGGTTGGTGAGACAAAACATTAGGAGAAAAAACATCAAGATAAAACCATGTTAAGAATGCCACCTGTAGAGAAACTGATATATAATTTTCTGTCTACGGATAACAGTATCACAAGCCAGAGATTACCCCACAGAGATGTTGTGCTTCACTTCTTTGAGCAAAACAGATGGTAGTGTGTAATCTAATGTCAAGATTCAGAATCAGGAGATTTTATTGTCCCTTGGAAAAGAAACAGTTTGACAAACAACGAGTAAATGATCGTGTTTGGAGCAGGATGCCACTGCACTTACACAAACTTCCTGTTCGTTTTTTTATATAACACACATCCTCTGCGATGAACCATGCGTGTACAATTTGACTTGAGCCGATGAGATGTTTTGAATTTGTAATCTCAGCTCATTTGTTTTGGTCGGTATGAGATGGGTGGGGTTTACCACATTAGTCAGGACGTTAGTCACAGGAAAAATACACTAAACTCGCATTCAAGCATTTTTCTGTGATTATATAAGCGCTCTGGCCTCAAAGATGGATGAACACGCAGCTGTTCCTCTGCGAAATGACAATGTTTCATGCTTGTTACTTTACTGTCATCTCAATTTTCAGTCGTCTGTTTTTTTTTTTTTTTTTTTTTTTTTTTTCAGTTTTCTGCCAGACTTCTGCTCATGCCTCCATATGTGTTTTAGATAGATAGATAGATAGATAGATAGATAGATAGATAGATAGATAGATAGATAGATAGATAGATAGATAGATAGATAGATAGATAGATAGATAGATAGATAGATACTGCAGAACTGTTTATTGTCTGTGGTAACATCATCTGCTTCTGTCTCTCCACACAGGGACATTCTGAGGGTTGGTGTGACGTTAGCAGGCCATCAAAAGAAGATCCTCAACAGCGTCCAGATGATGCGGGCACAGATGAACCAGATCCAGTCGGTGGAGGTTTGACCCTCCCGAGCGGAGCAGAGGGGAGGAAAAAAAAAATGATGGTGGTGGTTCGGATGTAGGGCTCTGGACGTGGAGGATGGAGTGGATGTTTTTTCGCGTTACACTTTGTCTGGGCTTCCTACCAGGCTATCATTCATCCCCCCGTTCCTCTCTCCACTCCCCTCTCTCCTCATCCTCCTCCTCCTCCTCCTCCTCCTCCTCCTCCTCTTATCCCCTCACCCCTGGCTCTCCCTCCATCTTTGGGATCTGCTGTGGAGAGTCATGGAAAGTCCGTGTGATGAGGCATCAAGGGGGCCCACAGCCGACTCACCATTGGAGCTTAGAAACATGGGAGGTTAGAAGTGACCAGCAACGCATTTTTCAATCTTCCACCAATTTTCATTTGATGTTGAACATTTTTTTTTTTTTTTTTTTTGGTTTGTTTGTTTCTGATAATTTTGTAAAGAATTTTTTAAAGAAAAAAAAAGAAAAAACTGAGAAAAGGCAAGGAGTTTATCTAAATTTATAGATGATATAAGGTTGTACACTAGATGAACTCAGTAGGAAAGCTACCCTTTAAAAGGGCAAAAAAAAAACAAGAAAACAAGGAAGAGTTGAGGAGAGAATCCTCAACAAGGTGTGGATAACGTCTGCCGTTTTTAATTTCGGACGTCACGAGGAAACACGGAGTTCTCGGCTGCCTTCTGAACGGCAAAACACAGAGGATACTGAGGAACCCGACGTACACTCCCGACTGTTTCCCCAGGAGAAAAAAAAATGAAAAAAAGAAAAAAAAAAAAAACATGAAATGGACAACTTTTGGCATAGACTGATGTCACAAACATGAATTCACACGGTGAAATCAACACTCAAGAAAAAGAAAACAGCATTTTTTTTTTTCTCTCATTGCAAGTAATTTTCTATATTGTGTGAAATGTTGTGATGAAGATTCCGTCTCACCATGCTTCCTCTCACTATAGACAAAATGACAAGTTTGTTTTTGTTTTCTTTCACAGTGACACACTCACAGCTTGCCAAATACAAACTCTTCCCTTTTTTTTTTTTTTTCTTTTTTTTTTTTTTTTTTGCACCCCAATCATGATCCTGTACTGTACATATCAAGATGCACTTGACCTGCCACAACGCAAAGACTCAGAAACAGTTCACCGGTCCGTTCAGGAGCGCAAGGACTGACCACAGGGTTTTAAGTTGTTGTTATCATCAGTTTCTTTTCTTATTCTGTGAAAAAAATAAGTTGGGGAGAAGAAAAAAACAAAAAACAAAAACTTCCTACATACATCCTCTTTCACATTGTTCATTTCCAGCGCCGTCTGCATATGTGCACATGTTGCACGTGCGTACCACATGCACAAAGAAGCAGTGGCTCCCATTGGGATTCGTGTTTGATCGCATGCTGAGTGAGTGGTTAATTTCACAGTGCTTTGATTTGCTGCAATTACTAGAACTCTGTTTGGTAAGAGCTTGGATTTGACACACTTTACAGATTATAATGTGGCTGCATTATATTCAGTGTTTCTTCTTCTTCCAATTTTCCTATTTTCCAGTTTTTTTTTTTGTTCTGAAAAGATGTTTTTATGTTTAAAGTATTAAAGTTTTGATACCACACGGTCATTTTACACACGCAGTCATGAAAGACTACAATCAGGCGTTTGCTGAATTCAAAACAAAAATGCAATGTGTTATATTTTTGCAATTTCTGTATGGATATTATTGATTTATTATTATCACTTTTTTTCTGCACTGAGTCAGCATTTTGACTCCAACAAACACTCTGGATCTTCCATCAATGCTAAGAAATTTATTTTGAATCATGTTGGTGCACAAAACCATGTAGATAAAAAAAAACAAAAAACAACGGTGTTTCCCTGTAACAGGATTTTGATTTCATTTTATAGACAGTATATGCATTTATCGTATGGTTTCCTGTGAACAATACTGTCTCATGAGTACAGAGCTGTCAATCATTGTTTGTGTTGTCATCTGCAACCTGGCGTTAAGAAGGGTTGTGAGGGGAAAGATGGAGTTCGTAGCAATGCGCTGATTCCCTGGAGACGGTGAATCAGGCGTGGGTTAATGCACACAGCCAGTAAATGATATCAACAGCCCAGAGTTCCTACTGGGGCTTCTGCTCCGAGACCTGACAGCCAGACATGGACGTCCAGCTGTGAGCCATCGGTAAGATGTGTCCGGTCACAGCGGGGCGGCTGCACCCCGATCACAGCCGCTCTGTCCAGGCACTGATTCCCTCCTCTCTCTCTCACTCTCTCTCACTCTCTCTCTCTCTCTGTCTCTCTCTCTTGATCACATACATGCCTGTCAGCCACCTGTCTGCCGCTCCCACTGATCTCCACTCAGTCTGCTTTCAGCAGTTGTCTGCTTTCGTCTTGGAGAGTTTAACAGCGCCAACAGCAGCAGGCGAACTGACACTCATCAGTGGGGCAGTTGTGTCTTGTCCTGATGCTGCATGTCTCTGACTATGTGGAGAAAAAAAAAAAAGTTCCTCTGGACAATGCTGGAATGTTTGCTCATACCAAATTCTCAGACCTGACCTGAGTTTTTGTGGTGTCACTACAGACAGCTTTAGCACCAAAGCCTCGGTTAAAGAGAGTGAGAAACCTCAGTTGCTGCACCCCTGTCATCTTACCTTTCATTATGCCTGGCTGTCCAGAGAATTTAGGCCAGGAGTGGAGGGATTTTTATTCTCTTTCTACTCCATAATCCCCTCCTTGGTTATTTTCATCTCTAGCGCCACACATCAGAACGAATATTTCCTTGGAAGCATTTATAACATATGAAACTGGAGGAGGAGAATCATGAGCTGTTAGTCATAGCCGAGAGGCAGGGGAGAAGTGATGCTGTGACCTAAATGCCACAAATGCCAACATGCAGTTTGCTTTTTAAACTGAGCTTTAGACCGTCTTCCTTTTCCATTTCTCAATACTTAACAGCTCATCAATTTTAGCTTGTGAGGCCGTATGTCTTCTCCAGGATGGCAAATGTTCCATCGTCGGGAAAAACACTTAATGTTGTTCATGAAATTAATCTAGAGTACACACGAGGCTGGTGAGTTTTTGTTCCGGCCCTATTAAAGCTCATTCAGATGCTTGTCCGTGGATGCTGCCAAGAGTTATTAATCAAGCAATTATCCTTGAACTTTGCTTGGAGGAACTACCTTAAACATGGCGGGCAGAAATACTAGACATCAAATAGCGCTGAACTTTATGTTGCGAGACTGTCGGTATATTCCCACCGCCAAGAGAATGCTTTCTGTAGGGTTAGTTTGTTGTTTTCCGTTTCATCTGAAGGAGTTTTAAGAAAAACCTTTTGATTGAATGTGGAGTGTTTTGAAAGCACCGCATGAAGTATTTATGTATCTTATGATTTTGATGGCACAAAAAAGTTGCAGTTTAAGCTGAGCAATGATAGTGGGAGAAGAAAATTACGCACTTATGTCAAGTGTTTCTGGAGATTCCGACTTCCTTTTTCAACAGCAGACTGGCTGCTTTCTTTCAAACAAAGCTCAAGCTGTGAAAAAAAAAAGCCCTGATATCCAAATTCTATTAAAAAATGTATAGAAACCCTATTCCAAAAGGAATATTGGATCGCTGGGAAATTTAAATCTACTGTATGTCAGTTAAAGATTTGTATATACAGAGAGGCATTAGTGTCTTTTAAGTTTAATTCACTCGCTTTTCCCCCTTTGAAATAATTATTTTCTACTGTTCACTTTCCAGGATACGTATTTAACTTTTCAGATTACTGTAAAGTTTTACAGCACCAAAAATATCTACACCATCTACACATGCAGACTCCAGCTTCTGTAGATTAAAAAAAACTTTTTCACAGTTTTGCTCTGGAAATTGAAGTAAACGCAACGTGGTCATGACGTTCGCCTACTGCCGCTTTTCAGCAAAACATACTGTATTTTCTCTTCTTACATCTGTGAAGCAAAGTAAAAAAAACAACAACAAGAAAAAAACACTCAGTCCTGCCCTCACCGTGTGCCAATTTTTGAAGGACGGAGGAAAAACCGTTAAGACTCAGTGTTGCTGTTACATGATATTGTGCATAAACACGAGCCGTGCCGGGTTGTACCCAACGGGCTGCATTTGAATGGCGCCCAGCTACAGTACGGTCAGAGTGAGAGGTCTGCCTCCTGTTGTGGAAGACAGAAAATGGCTCCTGTTTAATGGATGCAGCACGAAGCACCAGAGCGCCCTCTGTCGCTGTGGTGGTCAAAATGTAGCTTGTTGGATTGACATTTTCAGGTGCAGATAGTCTGAATGTTGCAGCAGGCAGAGCGCCAGTGTTCAGGACATTTCAGCAGCCTGCTGATGGACAGATGCTGGCTGCTGCTTAGAACAAGACCGTGTCTTTCCCTCTGTTGGACAGACTTTCGTACCACACTACGGCACCCTGCCATCTGTGTTCCCCTATGTGACCCTGTGTTCCCCTCTGTTGCCCCTTCCCGGCTCTGAACCCCCCCTCCCCTCCCCTCCTCTCACTACCACCCTGGCTGTAGGCTAGTACAGACAGGGGGATCTTCATGTGTTCCCCGGTCCTTTTAAAGCCCACGTTATAGACCAGTGCCGGTTCAGACCACTGTGACTGATGTGGGAGATCCTGTATTTCTGTATAAATGTATATTGACTGTAACCCTGTGAATGATGTAACAATTTCATTATTTGTAATATTGTCATTGGTTTATTTTCTAAAAATGGAAAGCCCAACTTGACTCTCCTCAATAAAAAATAAGATCTGTTATAAAACAGTGATGAGTTTTTTTGTTTTGTTTTGTTTTTTTAAACATAAATATGTTGTTGTTTTTTTTGTTTTGTTGTTGTTGTTTGTTTGTTTCTATACAGCACTAAATTGGACTGTATGTGTGTAATCTGTACAATACAGCCACTGATGATTTTCAGCATAAAACAAATAAATGCAGAGTAAAGTATATATAGTATATATATTAGTTTTAAATGAAAGGCATAGAACCATAACATGTCTACATTACAGCTGTCAGGCCTAAATTACATTGTAATATCACAAGAAAGGCTATAGATGCTGTAGATAACTTCATTTGAATTGGTTAAAATATATTTTATTTTAAATGAGATTGCGATGTTACTGATAATAGTAACAATAATAGTTTTCTTTTTTTTTTTTTTTTTAGTAGTGGTCAGATTTAAGTAAATATAATGTTATTGTAATTATTCAACAGAATTATTTAGACAAAATTGTATTAATATCCAATATATTTTTTGACTGGTTTACTTTATATAGAAATCTGCCTTATAAATGTTTTATTTACATGAAAATAGGTTTTTAAATTTTAGATTCACTGACTAGCTGAAAGCTCTGTGTATCATTTAACTCCTGGTTAACTGTTGACTAGAAATCTCGGTGGCATTCTTTACTACAGAGAAATAAAACAGCTGAGGTACGAGGGTTATACTGTAATATTGTAATATTAGCTGATGACAAAGCCACGGCTAGCCTTAGTTGAACTAATTTGTGTACAGTAAGGACCTTTATGCCACAAATTTTGTAAAGTTTTTAATTATTCTATTGAACTGATTTCAATATAAATATTGATAGTAAATTAAGAGGTGCAATTACATTTGTTTCTTAAAATGGACGAAAGTTGAAAACACACAAGCACATTTTCTTTGCTGTTGATAAATTTATGCCAACCCTTTCTCCTTGTATGTCCTGAGAATTATTCAAAGGGAAAGTGAATGTGAATTTTTTAAGTTTTTTTTTTTAAGTACTAGGAATGTCATGATTTTTGGTGTAAACCTTTTTTCTCATCGTCTCTCCTTTCTGCCTTTGTAGATCTGAACATCTAGTTAAAAATGCTATCATCTAAAATTGAACATCTACGTCTCACTTCACATCTGCGTCTCCAAAGGTTTTGAATTAAAACATGAAAAGGACAAACTTATTAAACTTTCCAGGATTACGACTTTTACAAGCACCAGCATTTGCTTCCAGTTCACATTCAACCGAGACTTCCAAAGATTACTTCAAGAAACAAGCCAAAACTCCTGCCGCTCTGTCAGTATGCAGCATTTGAAAAATACTGAAAGATGCTGCAGAGCTTTCTGGATTTTGGCCCAAAACAACCGTGGTTTTGATTCCCACGCTAGTACACAAATGCTAAAAGGAGGCTATGGCCTTCAAATCTGTGCAGGAAATAATTAAATGAATTTTATCACAATCCACAAATGCCACATTGCATGCAGCACATATATTGGACTTACCACAATGCAGTGTAGATCTTTTTTTTTTTTTCTTTTTTTTTTTAGGTCAAATTGAGCATTGGAGTGAGCATCACTTCTCTCACTGTCTCCTGAGAGCCCGACTACTGCACATTGTTCTGTGGTTTTATGTCAGAAGTGATTTGACCAACAGTACTGCCGGCTCTGCACAGCTCAGTTTCTTGAATGGAGGTCAGACTCCCTTCACCTTGCTTCTGAGGTTTTGAAACCTCATTAGCGGCCCGACGTGTGAAAGGCTGGAGACCCCGGCCTAACCCGGCAGAGAACGGCGCGTGTGTTAAAAGGTTTACCCCATGAGCAGGAGAGCAGGGGTTCAGGAGTTCAGTGGAGGGGGGATCCCGCTGGCATGTTAAACCCCTTTCTACTTCTAGACTCGACCACCCGTAAGTCCCCCCACCATCTTACACCTTGATGACTCTGGGCCCAGCATGGCCTGAGCATGGGAACAAACTGGGAGAGACTTGTCATCTGAGCTCCGAGGGTCATAATGTACAACTGGGAGAGGAAAAGAGTGTGTGAAGGAGATGTGTTACATGACTGATGTCAAACAGTAGCAATATTTCCAGATAGTTAATTTTTATTTTCAGATTAAACTGTATTGATCCCCAGGAAGAAACTCACAAGTTACCCAGTATATAAAAAAGTTAAAATTAGCTCTACCTTCACCAGCTTCTGCATAAAAGTGAAGTACACATTAATGCATCAATAATTATAATCCAATAGTATATGACACACATGATTCAGAAATGAGTTATTCTGTAAAATTAACAAAAAACAAAAATTTACTTTTTTATACTTACCATTGTTTGATTTCATACATATAGTAGAATTTATGGCAGAGTTGTTAATTACAAGTGCCATTTCTATGACTGCCACCCAGAAAATAATGATTTTTATTTCTTTTCATTTTAAGGTTTTATACTATTTCCATTTTACAACGTGCAATTATACACATAGCTCGCAATAATGTGAAGTCCTTCATTTGAAAAACATCTTTTGTATTTTTTAAATTAATCCAATGGATTTCTCAGGGTTTTACAAGTCAAAGACTTAAAAATAAATAAATAAATAAATAAATCCACATACCAACCAGGTTTTAAAGCAAATAAAACACAAATATAACCAAAACACTGAGCTGGAGAGACAACTTCATCAAAATACTGTTTGAAGTGAAATAGCAGTAATCAGTGGCGAGCCACTTTCTCATTTTCCATCCGTTTTACCACTTCTGAAAAACGACTGCAGAGCATCTGGACCAAACAAACCCAAAATGAGCAATTCAGTAATAATGAAGAGTTATGAGTTTCTCACTTTCTAATAAACCATCAAGTCAGCAGTTGGAAATGTTAATAAGTTGGTAATAGATGGATTTTAGTCCAGATGGTCTGTAGGCCTTTTGCAGAAGCTGAGTGCTTGAATGGTAGATTGGTTCTTAGGAACTGAAAATGTGCTAAATAAATAATAAAAACCAAGTAACGTGATTATTTTAGGCAACCCAAAAAGTTGTCTGTATCATGACCTCATTAAAAGAAATAAGATGACTTAATTAAATTATTACAAATGTATTAAGTTGTAAACATGTAGACATTAATCAAACAGCAAGCACAGCATGTGTTGCGTTACTTGTTTGGATTGCAGCATGGTACGTTTCTCAGGTTTGACGACCATCTACCAGTTTGGTAGTTGCTGTTTTGTCTGATGCTGTTACAGAAAATGTCCCCATTCACCAGACAGTCTGGGATGCAGGAGGTCACTGCAAATTTTCTATAATGGTGGCTGTGAGATGAGAAACTGTATGTGGCCACCGAGGACATTAAGGCCAATGTGAGGCGAGTGAGGAAGAGTTCACCGGCTCATGTTGTGTAGAACGACCTCCAAATGGGTCAGAACTGTCACAAACCATTTCCATCATGTCCCGCTGCCGAAACATGATGGAAAGTGGAATTAGAATGAAATAAGACATAGTGATTCCTCCGGGCACAGGAGGAATGGATCTGCTTACCATGCAACTGCCCTTAATTGGCAAGAAGCTCAAAAGTTCGACCCCAGGAGCCAGATTTTTAAGAGAGTTACGAGACAGTGGCTAATGCAGCACAGACTGCTAAAAGACCCTTTGCCTGGATTGATGAATTAATGTGTCCAAGAAATCTGGACATCTGGGCCCAGGGTACGGAGAATTACATCCAACTCTAACTGGACTCAGGCTCTGCTTAATACAGCCCAGCAGGTACAGTAAATAAGACTGAGAGGTTAATGTGGACCTTGCAGGGACCTTGGTTGTAAATAAAAACCATGTTTGATCCACACTGTTCTGGGCTTGGCAGGGAACTCGAAGCAGCTTTTAAACTGAAGTCATTATTCAAGGACAGAGAACAGCTTTGTTATTGGTGTTAATGATAAGAAATTTGCCTGGCCTCAGAAACTTCCAGGGAAACATACCCTGATTTCTTGATGTTATACTGCAGGATTAGGGTTAAATGCAAAGAAACAGTTTTTAATATGAATATTCATCTGTAAAAAGAGACTCCCTGTCATAATAACATGTGCAATTGTGCTGCACATGTAGATTTTCTAGACAATAACTATCATAAAACTAATCCGGCTGCAGAGCACTAACATAAAGTACAGATTGAACATTTTCAGTGTGATTCAGAGAGACATGTGAACTCTCTGTGACTGCTCTTAGAGTCCTTGAACCTTTTTTTTTTTTTTTTTTTTCTTAATTCCCTTCCACTTGAGTTACACAACCCACAGATGCCACATCATGTCGGGCAGAACCAAAGGGGATATCGTTCCCCGCTCGCAGTGCAATACTTACTGGGTCTTAGGCTGAGCTCCATCTCTGCCTCCAGCAGCAGGAGGGTGCAAAGTAATGAAGGCAAGACTCAGAGCGAGGCATCTGACTGATCAATATGGTACACACCCCTTCACTGTGCTACACTTTGACATTTGTATTTGTGTTATCTGTGGATGTTTTTATATTATTTGAAAAGAAATGATAAAATAATAATAATTTAAGTTAATAATGCAGGTGAAAAAAAAAACTCTGAGTCTGTCTGGGAAGCTTTTAAAACAATAGAACTTGATTGCCACCTAGTGGTGCAGGCTTGGCATTACAATATGCCTCTTTTCCTTGTCCTGGCTCTAACAACTTCAAGTCAAAGAAATATTATCTATGTAGCCCAAAATAAAAAAGAGCTTTACCATTTGTAGAACATACATCACCCTCTATCATTAGACCATTGGTTCAGATAAGGAAAAACTCAAAGAAGACAGCAGTAACAGTATAAAGAAACGCGAATACAGTATTTATATAGATACATGGGTTCAAAACATATACAAGGAATATAGATCTGTTTCATTTTCAGCATCATTGCCAGAGTTACAGATTTGCTCATTCAACTTCATTTCAAATGGGATTTATTCATATTGTACTAAACATTCAGAGCTCTATATGCTGTACATCACAAATATGAAAAAGTAAAAATGCAGATGTAGTTTTTCTCTCCTCTGTATGTGAGGATACTGCAGTTGTTCATCATCTCTTGTCACGGAGACCCGAGAGTCAACAGGTTTTTATTCCCATCCAATCACTGCAACAGCAGGTTTTGGTGATTACACGTCCCTCTGAGGCTGAAAGTGAAATCAGCTGCTGGAATGAAGAACTGCAGACTGCCAAGCCTCGAACAGTTGATGGGAATAATGGTTAGGGAAAGGATGAAATGTAATCAACAAAACTGCTCTGGCACAAGATTAATTTAATGGATTTTTACGGACAAAAAGTATGATTCGTTTGTGATTTGGGATTTCATTTCAGCAGTCAGTTTAGAGATAGCAGTAAGAACATAGAGGCAATCTCTGCAGTGAAGGTCACCGGTCAGTCTGTGAACATGTGACTGACAGCTAGGTGAAAGGTCAGGCTAAGTCCTTGCCTGAGTTTTTAAGGTTAGAGTTAGAAGATGAAGCAGCAAAAATAAATCTTGAATCAAATACCTTCATACCCTGAAGAAAAAACAAGACATATGTATGCAGGAAAACATTTTGTGAACTGATCTAAATCAACTTCTAGTCTTCTCAGTCTACTGACCAGTCTTTCACTTCTCATGTTCACACACTGATGGCAGGATAAAAAGAAAAAGTAAAGAAGAAAAATATATTTTTTTTAAATGATGGAAACTTCAGAGCATTGTGCTGGTAATTCAGTTGCACTTTGGTGACAACATTTTTATTTTGCACTGGAATGGCCTCTTGAAGCTGGCAATCTTAGTAACCCCACATGTTGAAATTGTCCAACTTCACAGCACATTTTACAACATACAGCCTGGTACAAAAAATGGCTTTGGATTCTGTAGCCAATTTCCCCGTTCATGACAACTGTAGTAAGTCTGAATATCTATATAAGTCACCAGCTCAAATTATATTAAGGCTCGAAGTTATGCATAATTAACAGCATGGCCACTATCAACATGTAGATGTTTTGTTTGAGCAGCCATGTGTCATTCAGCCTGCCTCAGCTCTAACAACGATTCACTTTGAGCTTCACAACGTCGTAACCTGTGGGCGTGACATCATCCACAGGTTACGTTGTTCCTTCTTTATACTGTCTATGTTTCTTACAAACATCTCAACTTGGTGAACATGTTAAAGAGCTCAAAAACTTTTCATTTAAAAATCTAATTATCAGTACTGTGTTTAAACAGAACATTGAGGTCCTTTGAATCTCCATCCTCGTTCAGAGACATAAAACTATCAGCAAATGCTATCCCCAGTGATACAGATACTCATTCAATAGACAATTCACACATGAGCAAATGTTCTAATGGATCGTCGCATTCATTGTATGCTGGAAGTAAGAATTTTGCACAGTTGCTTGAAAGGAGAGATAATAGAGGGGAATACTTCATCCCTTGATTTATATAAACTGGAACCAATTTTTTCTTTTTTTTGGCAGCCATCTTCCATTCAGGCATTCTGGGGATCCTCCCCCCAACTCATATGCAGCCATATCTTGTTGAAGAAAATCCAGCAGGATGAAAAATGTGCACAAGTGCCTTGAGGCTTTTCTCAACACTCATTCTGTCTGCTACCTCCCTGGAAAAAGAGACATTTTAGGAGTATGAAATCGACTTTCTTCATTGGACACTTGCCAGATTTCATGGAAAATAAAGATACATCTGTCCTTCGGGCGTCTTTAAACAACCTTTGAACATCGTTCCCGTTCTTCGCCGAAACCATAAGGAATATCAGATCATTCTTGTGGCTGTCAATGCAGCTCGGTTTGTAGATCTAGAAAGCACTTGGTGAAGCCAAACCTCTGCAAACACTATAACACCAAAACACACACATTTGTATCAGGATAGAAATGATGAAATGTTACTGTTGGGTAAACAATCAATGCTTGCTTTGGGGTGATTGTTGATGCTGTAAACATACAATAAGTTTCTGTCTTAGTTTCATGGTTAGACATTTAAAAAGAATGTCAAAAAAAAAAAAAAAAAAAAAGTTTTCTTATAACCTTCAACAAGCCACAGCCTGCAGCAGTCAAACAAAGTTCAAACGCGCAGAACTTTATTTTCGAAATCACAAACTGTCCAAAAATACCACAAAATGTCCGATTGAATTTGGTGCAATGCGTAAAAAAAATAAAGACAAATACATCCTGGAATACTTCCATCTGATGGAATTGTGCAGCTATAAAAAGAAGAATCTTTGGAGTTTGAATATTTTAGAGAAATTAGAAGGTTTTAAAGCTGAGACAACAAAAGGTTAAAGCGATTTGTAAAGGGGTCATTAAAGTGGCAACAACAGGACAATAAAGTATACTGTGCTGCACAGTCAACATATATAACCACACGGGGGCAGTGTTTGATAATGGGTTAACCAGTGTCTTGCTCCAGAGGACAAATTTCCCTCCAAGGTCTCTGCCTGTCTAGACAACTTGCAATTTTCCTCTGTTATGTGAAAGCGAGCAAAGAGAGTGCGAACATTTCTACCTGAATGGTTTAAACAGACAAATTCACAGCTTATCCTCTGTTGTCTTGTCCGAGCTGATGAAATTTGTCAACAAACAAAACGAGGCTGGAATTGGGCTTCAAGGAGAAACAGGAGGCACGTGAGACATCAGTCAAAGCGGGCTGATAAATGTCAGCAGCAGCGACGTGAAATCTGCTCCCCTCTTTTCTCTCTCCGGTCAGGTGGAGACACCGGAGGAATATTTTAAGATGCAGCGAGGTGTGTCCTCCAGTCCCAACAGATTACTGGCCCTGTGCGTAATCCAGGAAAGGTCATAACTCACCTTTAATCTCCTCCCATGTGACATTACATGAGGCGTTATCACTGCAGTTCCTGAAATGATTGATTGGAGGACATTATTAACATGGCAGTCACACCGTCCCATCTGTTCATGATTGACTACAGATGAATGTCATCATGTGATGATGTGCGAGATATTATTTACTGACTGTCTGAAAGGCCTTGGGTGTTTTTCTGTGTGTGTAAGTGATATCTAACTGTCAACTTGAGTCTCGGTTACATTGGTATGTTTACAGTGTGTGTGTGACGCATGAAGGGAAAGATAGAGTTATTTGTGTATGGCACACTGTAGATACGATGCCAGACGTGTTGTACTACAACCATGTACTGGTGGATTACCCCCCGTAGATGCACATACATACAGATTATTTTCATTTTACAGGCTTCCCCCAGGAAACTGATTGGTCAGGCAACTGGATCCTGATGCTTTCTGTCTCGTGAACAATGGAGTTTGTCGATGACGACGTAAAGAAAGGACAGTTGTACTCAGTGAAAATATGGCATTAGTGAAATAGCAGGTCCACATTTTTCCCCTTGAGGTTACTGATTTATTTTATAGAAATGTCTAAATTCTTTATGATGCTGGTGAGGTGGTTTTGTATTAAGGTAAGGGTGGCTGACCTTGTTCAAGATGTATAATAACTCTTGACATTTGTGCTTCAATGTCTCAGTTACATATAGCTATATAAAATTCAAACCCTTAAGACATATACCAGAGCTGGAGTCAAAACAACATAAACCGAGACCAAGTAATGACCAAGGCTCAAGGATATCAAGGCCAAGAGTCTTGGAGGGGTTGAGACCAAGTCAAGTTTTTCTACAGATGCAGATTGTTAACATTTAACGTTGCTTAACTTATCACGTCCAACGTCATCCAACTTATCTCACTAAGTGTTGCACCGCAGAATTTACATAGTGCGTATATTTTGAATGCCGTGAGTTCTTTGTGGTTTAGATAGCCACATTTTATTACAGAAGATTTGGCCGACACCTTCTCCCCGCCAGACAGCCACAGCTTTCTTCTCCGTCTCCCACATTCACTTACTTGGAGTGAGTGTGAAGACGGGCGGGGAGGGGTGACACAAATTTCAAATTAGAAATGAGTCAAGTTATTGCTTGCATTTCAAGCAGGAGGTTTTATCAGTCTTAAAAAAAAGTGCTCTTGAGACTTGAGGTCTTGAATCTCAAGTGCTACAACTCTGATATATACAGTATATTTAAAATTCTGTTGGAACAAAGGGTACCTGGATGTCAAAAACTAATCAAATTTAGTTTTATTTTATACTAAATGACTGAATGTCCCTTTTCACCTGTAAATGACTCAGTCAGTATTTACTGGTTCTTTATTTATCTGAGCAAATGTTTTGGCCACTTTTTTCCCAGTGGAAACATATTCATCTTTTAAGATGATACAGAGGAACGTTTGCATTCATCTGAAGTCGTGTTTGTGTCGAAGTGATTAATGTAACGTTTGCACTCCTGAAACAAAATGTCCTGCTCTCTCATGGCTAAATGCTTCACTGTGTTTACAAGCTAGTCTACTACTACTTAGTTAGCCTGCTGTCGGATGCTGGGGCAGGTCGTGTACAGAAGATATCTTTTTTTTTCTGAAAACAGAAGACAGAAAATGACAGTGACACCACGACAGTGAACCAAAACAATAAAATAAAAAAAATAAAAAGCTCAGATGAGTTGAGAGGAGCTGCAGAGTCTGTGACAATTTACTGTGGATTTGTCACTATGAATGACAATACAAAAATATGAATATTTGTTTATACAGGGTAGGTTCCAGAACAGAACAGTCACATATCTGTTTTGCTAAATCACTGAAGTCTTTATAGATGATTGTAAGTTTCATGTAACTTGTTAATCAGCTCATTTAAACATACACACAGGCATCATCATTAATTTCTATTGACTTGAATATATGAAAACCAGGACTTTTGATTTTTTGAATTTGGGTTTCTGAAGCATGCTGCTGTGCTAAATCCCGACAGCTCGGTGCTCGACTTAAGTTAAAACGCACAATTCAGATATTTCTCCAAGGCGTTCCTACCCAGGACTGCTTCCTTCATGGGGCTGGAATAAACAGCAAGAGGAGTCCATCCATCACACTCTTCAGGGCAGTATGACAACTGAGTGGAGGGGGTGACGAGTGGAGAAGAGGATGATAGATTGAATTGCTTTGACTAATACGGGCAGGGGGAGACGTTTCACGGTAGCTATGCTCTCTTCCCTTGCTATCCTGCTGCCTCCACATCACCACTTCAATCCATCTCAAACTCAGATGTCTTAATGCCCCCTACTCACTCACTCACCCACTCACTCGTACATAACACACACATGCACTGAGGAGTCTGGTTAGGCTATGACACGCTGACATTTGCCAGGCAGGAAGGTGTTGTGAATGATAAGGGAGGAAGGCATGAGTGATTGCGGAAGTCCTTCCTGTGGCTCCCTCGGAGACATCCATTAGATTGGAGGAGAAGTGATGGGGACATTTGTCTCCCTGAACTGAGTTTTTTCTTCATTGGACTTCAAATCATGGGGACTTCTAGATGAGGGAGCAGTAGGGGTTAGATATTTTGTGTCATGCGCAGCATCTCCGCCTGTGTAGTTCACTGACTTGTCTCCTAATGAGCCTCTCTGCCGCAACCCTTCTTGTCCTCTGTCCTTTGTTTCCTGTCCTGTCCTTGTAACGTGTATCTTGACATTTTCTGTCTCCGTGCATGTTTGCACGTTCGCAATCAGCACATGTTTTGTGAATCATCACGATTTTATTTTACTTTTGTTTGACTTGTTTGCTTTGAATATAAACATTTAAGGATGCACCAGATTCACTTTTTCTCACCAGATTCTGCTATCCAACCAGATATCAGTGATCTCTTTTTTTCCCCTTAAATTCTGTAAACCTCTCTGTGTGGAACTGATTGATCACTCTTCAGTGTCTAAATGAAGACATTCACAAACACGTCTTTTAAGCATGATCATAGTTCAAACACAGTCACAGATAGACATAGTCAAAGATATGCCATGGATCTGTCAGTTCTGGGGGATTGCATGATAAATGATGTCATCTGTACCAGTCCCACAGATCGATATATGAATAGGTGCATCCCCAAGATCTTCAGCTGCCAATAGCAAGCTATCACACCATACATGCAGTTTGACAAATCATTAAAACAATCCAGAAGAGAGAGATGACAAATATAAAATAACCAGGGAACCTACAAGGTCATGCAGTATGGACATTAGATAAGAATATCACTATTACTTTACTTTTTATGTAATGATGCTTTTTTTCCCTAGCATTTGTCCATTCATTTTCACTTAATATGCAGTCGCAGTCTCCATGGAAAACCAGGGTCACATAACTTTCCTGTCCTTTCTTGCGTAACTCTGCAGCTCAGTTCAGTCAGGGAGGGACGTGGGCATATGTATTTATGCATGCCATTCCGTGTGTGTGTGTGTTTTGTATGTGCCCAGAACTCGACAGAATGTGCATGCAAGCATGTGACGCAAGTCCCATCAACAAACTAAAGTAGAACCTCTAAATGTCATCACAAATCCATCCATCACTTCAAAATATGGCTGATTTAGAGAACTGGTGCCACACCAACCATACCTCGAATGTGTGTGTGTGTGTGTGTGTGTGTGTGTGTGCGTGTGTGTGTGTGTTGACAGAGTGGCATGTCATGCCATGCTGACGGATCATCCTTACACTTGCTGACTAGCCGTGAACAAGAGGAAGATTTCTTTGGTGACAGTCAAAGATATGCTCCGCCATTCATCACATATGTAGCCACGACTTTGACGGTGATCTTGGAAAAAGGAAAACAGTCGAGGCCCCCACCCATGTCCCCTTGATGATGGCGGGAGGTGGGGGGGGGGGGGTTGAGTGCTAGATGCGGAAACATAATGTCAGATGTAGTAGGACTGAGATACACTGAGGGGAGGAGGGGGGAATACTAAATGGAGAAAAAAAAAATCAGTGACGCAGAAGTCACACCTCATGCTCACAGGACTTATCTCCTTGGCAACTATCTCCGCCCGCCTCAACTCACACCAATTGGAATTGTCTCCGTCTCTGTGTTTCCATCTCTTTCATTAGCTGACTCAAAGTTAATGTGCCTTTGAATGAAATTACCCATTCTGTCTGAGTGCCCCTATGCAGAGTGCCCTGTCTAATTCCATCTTCCTTTGGACAGACTTGAAACAGAAGCACATATTTCACGAAGCTGCCAACACAAACATTGTTAACCTTGAATTTCAACACCCCTCTTGGACTCAACCGAAATTATTTGGTGGTGGTGGGAGATCAGGCTGAGTGTCGGCTGCCAGACACGACATGACGGCGAAGTGCTAGATGGAAAGCAAAGCATGTTTCCATTGGCCGAGAAGAGGAGGCAGAAATTTACACTTGTGTTATTTTTGTCCTTCCACCCTGCAGTGCCACCCAGCATGCCCTCTGACTGCCATCACGGTGCCCGGTGGCACTGAGCTAATGATGTCATCAGTTCGAGCCATCTCTCAACTGGACTTTTTGACCCCTGAGCTTTTGCCAGGGACACATTAGTGCTGATGTGTTGTCCAGCTGTGGACATGACAAAACAATCGCATGCCAAGATTTTTGAGATAAGTGTTGCAAAACATGCTTTATGGAACTTTATGGCACTTAAACGGCTTGAAAACGTCGCCATCATCTATGGCTTTGGAAAAAAAAAACATAAACACTAAAAGATAGGGAGAGAAATCAAAACATAGTTGATGATTTATAGGTGGAAACATAACACCCTGGCCTCAGATGTAGTGGATATGACTATGAGGAGCTGACCTCTGGCTGATGTAATAGCAGTGATTTGTCTTTGACCTATCATAACACAAAAGCATGGTGGTTTCTTGTGATGTGAAGGAGTGACCGGTCCACGATGACAACTTGTAGACTCTACACGCATTCCCAAAACTCCCTCTGAGATGAGGAAATGCCTTTGGACATGTCTTGTTCCAATCCAGGAGAGCTGTTTTTTTTTTTTTTTTTTTACTTTGGCTGCTGGGTCTGGGAGGCAGCTGTCAGAGAGAAAGGCCTGTCAATCAACCTGTCCCTCTGGCAGCTGACAAGGTCATTAGGCTTCATGTGACTTCGATGTCTCTGCATCAGCAGATTACTATTTGTTTATGTGTCCTTGTAAACTCTGAATGCTACATGTGATACAGCTAGATGTCTTTAAAAATGGTCCACGCTGTACTGTAGTCCATACTCATTACCATTCACAGGGTGATCTCTTACTTAAATATATGAATCACAGCTCTCAATGAAAATCCCTGGTTGTATCTCGGCCCGTCAATCAAAGCAGATCTATTTTTGCATGTGTCTGAACCACGGGGACTTCTGCCATCACTGAGCGCACCAAATGTGTGACATCTTCACAATAGGCTCTCTGCAGTGTTTTGTGGCCAATCCATAGAGGATTTTAGACCCACTTTACCAGAAGATCCTGAGCGAAAAGTCTGAGTAAAACATGAACGCGCTAAACCGTTATTTCTCTCTTATTTGTGATAAAACTATATGTTTTCCAATGATTTACCCAGCAGATCCTTTTCAAAATGCATGTCAGACGTGTAGATTTAGCTCTAGGTAAAAGGTTATCTTCACGTTTGAAAGAAACTAATGTGGACTGTTTGTCAGGTGTGACTGGATGGGGTGAAGGCTCAGGTTTCTGGTGTTGAAGTCGGACACTTTTGTGAGCCTGACCACTTACCTCTTCCTCCATCAGACTTCATGGAGCAATATCATGTGATTATTTTCTGCTTGTCTGTTAAATAAACATGATCTTCAAGGTTAAATATGATGATACTTTATAGTTTCTGCTCGTAAATAGCAATAAATACTCACTAGAGCAACACATATGTATTAAAGCGCAGCTGAAAATAGTCCACTATAGTGTATTTATTTCTGTTTAAGTAATGTCTGCAAAAAACTACAGTACTAAAGTGTCTGAAGGTACAGCATGCACATACAGTAGACTTAATAAAGTATAAATAAAAGGAAGAAATAATCTGTCTGTGAACCATTTTACAAAAACATCTTGGCTCCTTCTCTACAAATGTCCAACCAGCAGACAGAAAGTTGGCTGTAATATTTAACTGTGACCTTTTATTTGGAACACAAGTTATAAAAGGCAGTCAGTCATGTTTTGTTTTTCAGTCAGGTCTTTTCTTTTTTTAGCCTGATGTCAAGAATGTCATTCATATAATCTTGGCTAGATGAACAGAATTCATTGTATTCAGGGTTGAGCTAAGAACAAAATGCAACAAATAACAGATTACTCCTGTTTAAGCTTTTCTTAAGTTTCAGAATAGATTTTACTGATTACCTTTAAAGTACCTTATGGTTTAACTCCCAGTTATATTGCTGAATTGCTTCTCCCCTAAGAGCCAGAGATCAGAGCCTCAGATCTTAAGGCACGGCTCTACTGGCCCTTCCTAAGTCCTGGCTAAGGACTGAAAGTGACCAGGCTTTTGCAGTCAGCTTTGGACCTCCGTCCCTGAACATCTGAGGCTGCAGAATCAGTGACCTCTTTAAATCCCTCAAATTGTATCTATTTAAAACAGCTCTTTATTAATCTAAGATCTTTATTAATGCTAGCAAACCTTTTTTATTCCCAACATGTATTATCAGTTTTATTATTATTGTTGTCTTTATTTTATATTACTGGAATTGTATACTATGTATTTTTATTTTAACTGTTAATAAAACTGATTATATTTGCCTTGTTGAAGTCCTGAAATGTTTTAACCGTGGATCAACCATGTCAAGCACTTTGTGTGCTTTTGAAAAGTGCTGGATGAACAAAATCATCATTAACATCAGACGGTGGTAAGTCAGACTAACACAAGAGATTTGCTGACATCAGGAAAACACCTGCCTCTTTTTTTTCTTGTGAGGTCAGTCAGATGATTCACAAGCTTGTTTTACTGAATCTACAAGCCAATGGGCTTTAGACGTATTATATCATTAATATACATGTTTTCATATATTTTTCAATCCAGTATATTTTACGTTTTTGCTCAGTTTCAGCGTTAGGAAGTCATTTTTGGGCAGCCACATGATTACAATGCCCACAATGTTTGTTTGGTTGTTTTTTTTTTTGTCCTTTTAATGATATCATAAACAACAATATGTATACAGTAAGTGTGGATGAAACACTTAATACAAGACTTAAATGCATTTCTTTTAAAGCAGCTGAATTAAAGAGAAAAATCTATATTATATTACATCATTACTACATAATCTTTGAAGGCCTGAGCCGTGCAATAAAGTGCAGTAGTCTTGTTGTTTCTAGCCAGAGAGACATGACAAACAGATGTTCTCTTAATCTTAGCCTCATGGGGCCATCTGTGCTTTCTGTAGTATTGTCTGCCGTCATGAGCAGCACTTATATTTATTTTTTTTGTCTCTAACATGCTCACAGTAGTCAGACCGAGGGCAAAGGCAGAGACTTCACTTGGAAAGCCAGTCACATTGCCCTTTCCACTAGCACCGTTGCACACAGCCCGAGGGCTGCTGGATGTAAGAGGCTGTCCTTGGTTTCTCTTCCTCTGCAAATCTATTGTGTGTTTGTGTGTGTGTGTGTGCGTGTGGAGAGAGAGAGAGACAGAGACAGAGACAGAGACAATGAATGACTGATGATAATGTGAAACTGCAGCCTGGTCACTCATCTTTGTGTCCCAAAATGAAAGGGATTTCACCAGCGATAAATAAGATTAGATGAGTCTGAGGAAGGCATGTGTGTGGGCAGAGGGTTACCAAACCCAGATTTTTGATCTGTTGTTTCACTGGAGCTGACAGCTTTAAAGAAACAGGTTAACTGATTACGACAAAAAAAAAAAAAAAAAACTAAATACGAAAGTGATCCAGTGCATCCAATACTACAATCCAATGCAAACTCAACAATCTGACCCTGAACAACTTGAAGAGTTCTTCTGTGGTGTGGAAAGACTGGAAGCTTCCACAATCAAGAAAATCAGAGTAACATCACCAATAAAACTGTCTATACCCGCTTGTGAAGAGCTGACTGTAATGTTGGCTTCACACAGCCTGTTGATCAAGGATGTTTGACTCATCCCCCTTAGATCCAATCCCAGCCACTATGTTATTGCAACAAATGGTAGTGCCGGGCCATGCACTGAATGTTAAAAGACTTCAGAATCTTGGCCTAAAACAAGTCCTTAAATAAAACAAAAGAGACACATATCTTCCTCATGGAAAGCATCACTGCTTTTCCTCAAAATGTCATCAGACTTCGATGTCAACCTGTTTGGCAGAGTGGTTTAGGTACAAACTGTCCCAAAGATCCAATGTTTTATCCTTGACTAAATGGGGTGTTGGATTAGCTAAAGGAGTAGAGCACACTATCAGTCTGTCTGATCTATGACCCTTCCAACAAGATTTCACTCAGCTTGTCTTACTCAAGGAGTTTCTTAAATCTGTGGTGAAGTCATTGCACAATGATATATGACACCTTCCTATTGAAAGAAAATCTGATCTACTGAGAAGTAGATTTTTCAGGCCCAAAATGGCTAGAATGTAAAGAAATGTGGGCAGTGCTTTATCCCCAAATGACCCTGTCAGAGAGCAGCTCCGTTAAGTCAGATCGTGAGTGGAGAACTAATAGATCTTGCATGTATTGATCTCCTTTCAATGGAACCCGACTCTAAAGACAAGAGCAACGTGTTAGTGATTACTGATTATTTCACAATCACCTAATTCAAGACTCGAGAAACCAAGGGGCAACCAAACCTTGTTCTCCATGCTTTAGGAGTCTGATCCATGTGAAGCAGCATCACATGAGCCAAGATGTGGGATATCTGGTTCATGCATAACAGCATAACAGACTTATGTGGTGAAGGAAGATTTGCAGGGAGCCTACCAGTTGGCCTCTGAAACAGCTGACAAGACTCACCAAAGAAATAAGAAGGCATATTGATTTCCAGTCTCTTTAAGTTGGTGACAGGGTGTTACCCATGAAAAACAAACCTGCAAACCTGATGAAGTCCTATTCCCTCTGTCGTAGTGGGAAAGATATCCAATCTTGTTTGTGAGGTCAGACCTTCAGATGGCAAACCATTGATAGACACTATATCCTGCCAAAAGGACAACCAAAGAACAGACCTGTGACTTCCAAGAGCTGTAAGCAAACCTCGCCTGAGATTCAGAAACTCCCACAGAATACACAAAAGTCAGCCACATTCATTTCAGTTCCAACAGCTACAGCTTTGTGATGTTGTCGCCAGCTTCACATCCCACCAGGAGCGTTTCAGAAGTAGATAATGAAAACCAGTGACAGTAAAAAAGAATGGACAGCATATGCATGATGTCACCCATCCGTAGGTTTCTGAAGAGCCATTGTGAAGCTCAGAGTGTGGTGGCTCTAGTCCTGCGTCTTCAGCTGGGAGGTGGCAGAGGCAAAACTGCGAACATGGTGGCGGCCAGAGCCTCAAAACAACTCTTCAAAAACCTGTTGGTAACGTCACACATACGATATCTATTTGTTTTACTGTCAGTGGTCTGCACTTGAGCAACTCCTTGTATGCACTGAGCACCCCCCAAAAACACTGTATAGCCACCTTATGGCAACAACAACGAAGAACATACTGCCACAAAACAACACTGGTACTATTACAGTTCATTCTTCTCTTTTATAGACCACGTATATTAAACTTTATAATTTGACTAAGTGGTATATTTCAAGAGTATAGTAACCTAGTGTTTTGTTTGTTAATTAATTGACATTCATGATGCAGGAAGTGAGAGCAGTTCAGGTGATATTATTTTTTATTAATATAATAATTTGCCTCACAATTAAGGTAAGAAATTACTTATTGCAATTTTGTAACAGTTTCTCTGTGTATTTATTATTTCCAAGGTTAAAGGACGCGCATACATGGAATGTGGTCATTTATGTTGTGTCTAATATTTTCTGGTATCGGGGAGTGACCCAAGATAAATAACAAAGTTAATTAGTTACTCCAAAGTTAATTGGGATAACAAAAACAGAACTACCACCTCTCCCTCTACATATGGAGGGTAGACGGGCTACATCGGGGTTGAGGATATTTAACAAACTGGTGAGAGCCTGTAACTGTTTGCAACCAATTTCCAAAATTATAGCCCATGGGACAAATTTACTCGGCTCACAATGACAACAATGACATGGCAGAAAATGTTCAGACAGAGCTGCTGACACCATACAGATGGCAGCTAAATCTGGTTGCGAGAGAATTACACAAACTCAAGCATCTGAGAGCATAGATAAACCCTGATTGCCACATAAACACTTCCCTCAATAGCTCAGCTGAGAGAGAGCAGTGGAGCTTCTCGGTTGCATGAGGGTAATACAAACCCTCTACGAGATCAACCGACCATCTCATTTGCCCTGGCAGTTGGCAAGGCTAGGGAGGTGTGTGTTGGCGGTTGACAAGCCAGAGGAGAGTCCTGGGTTGACAGGGCGCACTCGTCGTCAAGTGGCAAACAACGTGAGTGGAAAAAGCAAGGGAAGTGAGAAATTTGTGCTTCTATGGTCTTATTCTCAATTTTATAGAGCTAAAGCCACATTTAGAATCCCATCTTCACCTCTTTCTGTATTTACTCCTTAACTCGCTCGGCCTTTCTGCCTTGTTTTCTCACCTGCGTTTTCTCATGCTGGGAAATGACACAGTTAGGAGGCCACGGTTAATCAGAGCTCATCCTTGGGGTGGAAGGATGCAGCTACTAGGTTTATATCACACTATCTTGATGCAGTAATAGCCAGCTTGCCAAGAATCGGGGAATGAGGGACCTTTTGATGGATTGATGGAGATGGAGAGTAATAAGGCATCATGTGCTCCGCCACGGTTTGGTTCTGTTAACTTTCCACAGATTCCATAATGAAAAAAGCTTGCAATTTACAATGCAGTCATTCCTCACAGTGTGACATTTCAGCCCAAAGATTTATAGTGCTTGAACTGTACAAGTTAAATAATTAAAAGTGAAATTTATGCAGCCATTGCATGTGCATGTGTAGAGAAATAAATAGGGTGTCATATTTTCAGATGAAGACTTTAAATGTGAACTTTTAAAACTTCCCTTGTGTCCCAAATCACCACACTTCACTGATAACTGACAGCGGACTGGGAGTCTTTGTGTATGCACATCATCACCCAGTGCTATTGCTCCAGGGTGTTTACAGCTGTCTTTCAATCCAGTGCACAGAGCTTTGATAGAGTTTGTGAGGCTTCAGTCATGGTTCTGTTCCCCTCTGACGCACAGAAACCACCGACAGCTGAGAGGGGCACAGTGGCTAAGGCAACAATGGCCAGTGACAGCTTAAATCAAATAGTGCCATTTCATAACATCCCAACAGAGCCACGGGCGCACGCAGAAAACAGCTGGCTCTCAAGGTGTGGGCTGAGGATCGACAGAGGTCTCTAAAGGTGCTCTGCAGGGTTTTGAGAAAAAAAAGTATTTTGTATTGTTATTGATATATCAAAATCTAATTCATGCATTGGGAATTTAAAGATACCCCAAGGAGGTTTTGTTTGGTTACTGTACATCATGCAGGCTTCACGGCTGTGTGGAATTCCTGTCACAGAAAACATCTGCAAAGCTGATTTACTAGCAATAGTCTTATCTGCCATGGATGGTGCATCAATCAGTTTTTTGACGTGTTTCATCCACCAACTGTCAGTCAGTGAAATAACATGAAACCATCAACAGAGATGTGTGTCGCATTGCCCACTTGCAAGAGGTACTTCATGCTCCTGGTTGTCAAAAACTCAGTGCTTAAATTAGATTTTTTTTTAGATTCAATATGTCTAAATCAACAGCATATGTGAACAAAAGTGAATTTAAATTGAAAAATGTATCATGATTTTGTCTTTTGAGAATTTTTTTTTTTGCTTTTTTTGGGGATCTATCATGCCCTGAAATATATTCTAGAGGCCATCAAACAAAATAATAAAAAAAAAAAAATTCATTGCCACAATAGTTTACAGTGTCACATTGCTGTTTTATTGACCATCAACTATATTTTTTGATATTTTTAATGGGCCAGAAGTTTACAGCTGGCAGGCTCTTAAAATATTCTGGACATATTGCACAGTCTAAGTTGAAGTTGTGTGCTTTGGACTTTGGGACAAACACAGAATGACATCAGACTTGATGTCAAGTGAAGGGAACATGATTTTGTATGTGTTGCCCCTCAGCTGCAGCTGTTTGTGAATGACTGCCCAAAAGGGCTTTTTTTTTCCCACTAGGACCAACATTTTATTTTGCAAGGTCTCAACTTACTTTGGCTAATAATTGTGCACTTGTGCATGGATTACAACCACTAAAGGCAGAGCTTTACTGTGGGCCAGTAGGGTGTCAGCTGTGTTCACGATCTTTCAACAGATAATCGCTTCTATCTGGATAAGGGAACTCACTTGACATGGCACCCTGATGGATGTCACTCATATATGGTGCGGTGGCACCGTATGGCCTGAAGCCTAATTCCTTTCCTGAAAGGAAATGTGATTATGTCACTCTTAAGTTTAAAATATTATGGAAACATCAGAAAGCAGTAATGTCTACATTTATCTGGCATCATTTGCAGCAAACATCCGATGGGGCTTCAACTTCAAAGTGGAAAGCAACAGGATGAACCAGATGGTGAGATGTGCATGTTCTCATTAAATGTATCTGCAACTTGAGTGGAAAACACATCTATCTTCTTAATGCCCACATAGTTTTAGTTGCAGAAACATCCTTTTATCCTCCTAAATCCAACCGCTTTGATAAGGGAGCTGTACCATCACTGAAGCAAAATATAATTTCACTTACAAGTCTTCAAAATATAGATTTGAACTTGTACGAAAAATAATGTTGCCAATACAGATTCATGCCTTGTCGACGGAAAAATGTCAACTTTACAGGACAGAAGGACTGCCTTGATATCTTAGCTTGTTTTTATTGTATTTTGGATTATTGTTATTTATGGGGTTCCGAACTAGGTCATGAAAAATATACCCATAATGAACTTAGATGCCTCCACATCCTCTCCATGTGGCTGGAGGCTCATGTGACCTTGAAAAGCTGATATTAAAGACTGCATGTCAGCAGTGTTTTGCACAGTGACTGTGTAATCTAAGAGGACAGAATGTTTTTATTGTGGGGCTGTGCAGGAAGTAACACTACCCAGTGAGTGTGGACGATTGTGGGCTTTGACTCCACTCGGGGAGCTTCTAAAACAATAACAACTGTGACTCACTCTCACTCACCTCCAGCTGGTAAAATTGGCAAAAGAAGCAACCCTTCCCACAGTCGTGAGAAGGCCAGTGTAGTCATGCAATAGTGATACCAATATTGTTGGTTTTGGCAGATAGGATAATTGTAAACATAACTTTAAAACAGTTATGTTGGTGACATGGTGCCACCATTTGAGGACATGAAATATTAGGTGTTACTTTGTCAGACAGTTCTCAGGTGTTCTGCTCTTCACTTGAACTCACAATCTTCTCGTGGCCAAAACTCACAAAGGTTAACTTTGTGAGTTTTGGCCACGAGAAGATTGTGAGTTCAAGTCCCACTCTAAAGTGTTTTAAGTTACAGTTACACTGTCTGGTGCTCGTGTAATGATGATTCCAGTGCAATCTTCCTGAGCCATTCCTTCCACTGCGCCCTTGGCTGATAGAAAACACTCCTGTCCTCCATCCCACTTCCTGTGTTGGCACAGGGCAAGCAGCCCAGAATCACAAATGTCAGCGCATGGCTTAAGAAATGACAGCTGCCGCTGCATCTTGAATGTCCGCCGCCACATTTTGAGAAGTGCTGAAAAGGACGAAGTGACATTTGCAGCGGGGTCCTCTTAACATCCTCTTGTCTCCTCTCTCTGTGTTTCCACCATGCCACCCCTTGTTTCCTGCCCTGCTGTGACCATTAATCTACATAGGATACTAGTCTGCTTACCAGGCCAAACATCATGCTGTGTTTGACATTCATCATTTATTGATGGGCTGTTCTTTAATTGCAGCGGGAGAGTGCTTAGCTTCTCTGCTCTCACACTGGCTAATCCATGGGGATGGCCCTCCTACAGAGGGCCCACATTTACTTAGCGCTCTAGGAGCACCACTGTTGACTTATAATGGTTGTGACACACAAAAAATATCCGGCAGGGTTTTTTTTTTTTTTTTCTCTTTCTCCTCTTTTCATTTTGTTAGCATTTCGCTCTCTGCTTATTTCTTCCATTCTTACTCTGAGCTGAGACCATAGGTGGGTAGACGCCAGAAATTTAACAATTAACCTGAATGGAAGAGGAGTCAAAGTTACACTCTTAACCTCTTAACCTTTTAACTGATGAAGTACTAAATCCTATTTATCCATATGATGTTATGCAATAAATATTAACTTTTCATTCATCAAAAAGTCCTGTGAAGAGTAGTTTTTGGAACACTCGTGAACCTAAACTAATCCCTCCATGTGTTTCCTCTTGCAACCATGGTGCTCTTTCTCTCATTTACAACCACTCACACAGGACTGTCCCCTTTCTCATCTAATCTGTATCCGCCCTGGGATTAATTTGTCTCCATATGCAGCTGCAGTTGGACAGTTGGTTAATTTTAGATGTGAGAGGACAGAGATTGAACTCTAATGATAAGGTAAAATGACTACCTGAAAAGATTATATACACAGTACTGTATGTCCATGAGTACAATTTATAATAATGGAAATGTGAGCAAGTAAACAAGTCATCATTATCATGTAATGGTTTTTGTACAGCAAGAATCACTGTAAAAAAAAAAAAAAATGTAAAAAAATAAAATAAAAATAAAAAGAACAATGACTGGCTGCAGCAATCCCAATAAATGTCAAACCCTAAATTCACTGAACTTTTCAGCCAAGGTTTTGCAGAGAGACATACTATTTTACATATTTAATTATAGACAACTATTTTTCATTTTAAATAAATTTGTATGTAAATTCTGGATAAATAATATGGTAATACTTAAGTACAAAATTGAGAACTGTAATTACTAGCATGATAATTTACAGATAAGTTTTTTTTGTGCAATTAAAAAACTTTCCGAAAACTTTCTTTTGTTTTTTACAGTGTATATCAAGTAGACTCTGTGGAACCAGCTGTATGTTGAGTATGGTCATGGCATTGCTGTTGAAACAACAGTTATGTCAAAACTACATAAGCAAACAAATGTCTCCTCTTGTCAAAGAATATTTTTTGCACATTTTTGTCCTTATCGGATTGTTCTCTGTATCTACCAACAAGAAAGCTCAGGCAAACAAGAGGCTTTTAACACAGGTCCTTAGCTGACATAAATATACTGTAGCGACATTGTGATTATACTGTACACATTTCAAACCACTTAAATATAAATTAATATTGTTTTAAACCAAAGTCAACCTAGTTTTTGCTGATGCCTGGATGTGCTATCATTAACTGTCCAACAGCAGCAAACTTCAGCTTAATAATAAGCTAAATCAGCGAACATCTGCTCCATGAAATGTTGATGTTTTATTTTTTATAAATGTCACACTGTTTAAAACCAACTTCCAGTTTTGTGGCATTATATAAGTTTAAGTAATAAACCATGCTGCAGAGTCTTGCTCCCTTAATTGTACCTTGACCGAGATGACAAACTGAGGACAAATAAGGTAAATGTGTATTGATGCTGTGTCTCTGACAAGGTCACTAAACCCTCAAGCAATGGCTCGTTCCACCCCTCACGCTACATTTACAGTACTAACAACACTGCAGTTACGTGTCATTGCTGCAAAGACTAGAAAATCAATTTGTGCAAGCAGCTGTTGAGAAAGCAATACTCTGTCTCTTCCTCTTGTGGACACCAAATAGTTTTCCTCAGGCTTTCAAGGTTAGTAGAAAACAAACTGTAGGAAAACAAGGAATTTTCTGATTACCCACCTCTGGACACACATTAAAAAAAACACTGGCAACAAAGGGCAATTGCTTTTCAATTTTCTCTACATATATTTATATTTATGTTTATCTAAACAAATAAACACCATTAGCCATAGCCAGAATAAGCCCTATACCCAGAATAATAATAAGCAAATGCTTTGCACACAGCGATACCACAACACAGTGGGGCATCACTATAAATTTGAGACATAGGCATTAAAATAGATTCACAAAGTTTACTGCAGCAGTATGACATTTATCGTCAGCTGTATCCCAGGTGAAAGCCAGAGGAAATCAACATTAATGAGGCGTGTATGGTTGTAACACCCACAGTGATCAGTCATGCATGGAAGCATACTGGATTTAAGAAAGCTAAAGAAAGCAAAGTCAAAGTAATTTGGTGACTGGCCAAAGAGCTCTACAGAACACTGAAGCAAAAAAAACAATATGTAACTTGAGCTATCAATAAGTGTTTTGGCTTATATAACATAAAGACTGTCCTATCAAGAAAAATGATAGCAGTGGTTGTTTGTTTGGCACATACAGAACTATGATTATGTTCAGTGTTAGAGTGGGAAGCTATAGGCTGACATTTTTTTTTGCTGAGAGAAGTCATAGGAGGTTGGGGTTAATGGTTGGGTAAGTTAATGTTGGTTCCCTTCAACCAATTTAACCAAAACAGTTTTTTTTTCTTTAATCGTGTATATTTTTTATACATTTTCTGCTGATTTTGAGAAAAATGTTTCCTAAATGTACCCATAATTACTGGGTCAGAATGTCAGATTTAGACTAATTTAGTTTAGTAGTAAATAGATAAATAAAATAATCAAATAAAAATACAGTTCTTGTTAATATTTGACCAATATTAAGAGTTACTAAAATAAATAAAAACAAAACAAAGAAAAACATTGTCTCTTTGGTGAGTCAGTGAGCTTAAAGAATATTAAAGTACCGACCACACTAACAGCCTGTTCATCCTGCTGCCATCTGGCAAGCAATACAGAAGTATCTGCTACTGTCGTACCACCAGACTACAGAGCAGCTTCTTTCCTCAGGCTGTGAGACTATTTATTCTCCACTGTCCACCATGAAAAATTGTATTGCTATTGTAGCAAAAAAAAAAAAAAAAAAAAAGGGGGCTACAACTTGCATATTATAGTGCAGCCTGTGTTATAGAAAATAAATGAGCCTTAAATCTTCAACGTTCACTGATATTGTGATTGGCATTGGGGGAGGAAGAGAAAACAGAGAGGGGCAGGTAGACCTGCGGAGCCTGGGAAATCAACAAGTGCTGTATGGACATACGGACTGACAGGTCCACAGGTTAGACAATGTTCAAGATAACAAATGAAAACAGCTGCAGTAGGTTGAAACACCAACGTGTACTTTGCCCTGCCTGGTTTCAGTTAATCAGGCTAGACTTTAGTGCTTCTGTGTGTCTGTACCCAGAGACAGTATAAAGAATGGACGATGTACCTGTGATGTCCCCCACAGGTTTCTGAAGAGCTGTTGTGAAGCTCAGAGTGTGGTGCATAGTAATAATTTCTGTGAATTTGCCATAGCTAAACTTAAGTGTTTGTGAACGCAGATCTAATATGCCTAAATGATAAATGAGTAGACAGGTCTACTGCCTCCATACAAACACATTATCTGGGCTTTTTACACTGACAAATTGCTGTCATGAGACTCTCTGGATCACATTTGGGGACTGAGCATCTGCATGACTACCCTCAGCAACAGAGGGGCCATTATATCCGCCAGTGGCAGTATCCTAGTTGCATTTCAATGTGAACCATCTCCGTTTTAAGCATCTCTTAAGACTATTTCATCTGAGCTGCTTAGCAAGTAATCAGCTGACAGAGGCAGGGCAGAGGAAATATATTGTCTTATTTAATTTGTACCTTTTTCTAAGAAAAGCAGCTTTCCCTGTATTCATGTCCATGCAGCTGTGAGGTGAAAATAAAACAATCAAATGAAAAAAAAAAAAAAAAAAAAGCTCTATACTCTACTATGCCTGAATGACTAATAGTAGTTCAAGCATTAGTCACTTAGCAAGATCTACAACAGCAGCAGGACCTGAACAAATGAATCTCACAAATGCATGTACTGCATGGCCACCCTCGCCTTCCATCATCTTTGCCAATCACTAAAAAAGACAGGTGCAGCAGCAGTCATGTGAGGACAGGCAGAAACTGAAGAGGATGATAACTATTGTGAATTCTCTTCTGTTACAGTAAGAGGCTCTCCTTCACAGCAGCACGTCAGAAGAGTTCTCTGGAGATCAGTTGCATCACTGCATCTCGGTAAGAAACTGCACGAAAAGCATTTTTCTCAGAACAACAACAAGTTTCCATGAGACAGCAAATATTAGCGCATCGCGTGTTAAAGCATAGAACCATTCAATTGTGGAGTCATAGTGAGACGTAAAGCGCAATGTGTTTGCAGGAAATAATCAAATCTTTTAATGTTTTCCAGCTTCTATGTGCTGACTCTGATCAAAATCTCCTTTTCTGATGAAAGAACTACTTTCTTCCCCATGGCACAGTGTCAACATCATTGGTGAGGCTGCAAACTCATCTGACTTCAGTGGACGCCTCAAGCAAGGAGCGATATTATTAGATCACCTGTGATGAAGTGACTAAGATGTTATTGCCAACTACCTGGTTGTCATGCAATGCATGTGTGTGTGTGTGTGTGGCTGTGTGTGTGTATGGTCAACTGCATCCGTGTGTGCTTGTGAATATGTGTGTAAACTCATTAATGTATATGTTATCTTCTCGGAAACACACAATAACCATCCATGACGACCCCGCTTCCTTAGAAATTTCACGCTCCTCTTGTCTTCAGAGGTCTAATTCGTCGTTCCCCTACATCAATCTTGGTCTAATTGCATTTACCTGTTGAAGCAAATCCCATTTGGGAAATTCAATACACCTTCTGAATTAATCATCGTCTCTTCATTATGAGTTGAGATGGAACCTGTGTTTTATTCTCCTTTTTGAGGGCATAAAAAAATACATAAAATAAATGGCAATCAATTAAAACAAAAATAATTTTTCAAGTGGACTGGTCATCTTTTTCGGCATTTGTAACCTACAACAAAACTAAGTGTGCTAATGCTGAAAGTGCAAGCACAAAATAAGAAACACGGATAAAGGCTAATGCTGTATATTTTAACAGGTCACAATGTTCCATTTGTAGACACAGCTAATGAGGATTCTCCAGAGGTCAGGTCTAACACAGTATTCTCTATAATTATCAAACCAGTGAAGCTCACTATCAAAGCAACAGCTTGTTATTGTGAAAGGATTATAAAGATGTAATATAAATGTATGGAAATAAAGGAGGGTGTAGCGTATCTTAAAACAAACAAAAAAATAATAGCAATCATTTTAATATTGATATTTTGGCATGCAGCCAAATAAGCTTTAAAATAAAGTAACAGAATCATAAATTTACGTCATCTGTGTTGTGGATTTTTCCAGATTTCACAGATCGCCATTTCTTCTCACTATAGGAAGTGACATCAGATGTTGACAGCGTGGTTCAGGCACGCCTCCCTGGAAATGAGGAGAGAGGAGAGGGCAGGAGATAAACCGTGGTAGATTCAGAGGCAGACGTTGGACTGGCATGGCTGTGTGCAGCTCAGCTCTGCGATCTACATGCATGAGGCTCCTGCCTGGACATTTGGATTCTCTCTGCACTGCAACACAGCCTTGATACGGTGCTGGACAGCGCAAACATTGAGCCGTGCTGTGTTTTCACAGCATGTTGCAGGGCATTAGGAGATAGAGAGGGAATAAAGAGGGGGGACAACCTTACCAGACACTTGAGCGATGGTCCGTGAGCTTCTCTCTCTCTCGTTTCACACCGTCAGGCTTTTCTACACAGAGACCTGGGACTAATGGAGGGATGCAATGATGTTAATCTTTGCTTGTCATGCTTGAATCACAGCTTCATATATCCTTTTGTGTCAGAGACCTTATTGTCTTTGTCTGTCACCACCGCCAAATCAACTGTGGGGTAGCGTGGCGGACAGAACCCCCTCCTCAACCCCCCTCTCCCTTGTCTGTGCCCCCGGCTTCTCATCACTCCCAGCTCGCTCGTGTCTATTTACCTCTCTTAAGCTACCCTCCCCTCTCTGCTAAGCTTCGTCTTTCTTGCTCTCCCGCTCCCTACTGCTTACTATCTCCCTCTCTCTGCTCCTTCAAAGCAGGCAGTCTGCTGCTTTATGCAAGCAGCTTGCTACATGATCTCCTGGAAAACAGTTTTCGCCGCTGCTCTGCCACCTCACAGTTCCTGAGCCATTTCAGATTTCCATCTCTACAACAGCAGGATGTTCCTTCAAGAGGATTGATCCCCATCCACCCCCTTTCATTTTCCCCTTTCCCTCCCTTGTCCTGATCTCCTGCCCTCTGACCCTCACCCTCTTGTTCTCTACCCCCACCCAACCTTTCCTATTCGCCCTTACCCCAAGCCTCTTTCCCCCATAATTCATTTCCCCCCCTTGACCATGTTGCCATGTGTCTGCTGGCTCCAACTTATCCTCATCTTGCTGTCCTCTGTCTTATGGACCCTGGGGGAAAACTGCCCAGCAACCTGCCTGTGCCCAGATCCTCACACTGTGGACTGCAGTGGCCGTGGGCTGACCCGTTTACCCGATGAGATCCCCCTGGATGTGCGCAGGCTTTTGCTGGCTGACAATTGGATACCCCGCATCCCCTCGGACTTCCTGGTTCTGTACAGTGACTTGGTCTACCTGGACCTTCGGAACAACTCCCTCTCCCACATAGAACCTGGGACTCTCAGCACCACTTCCAGGCTGGTCTTCCTGGATCTGGGCAGCAACAATCTGACTGAAATCCCTAAGGGGACATTTGGGGAGTCCCGTAGCCTGATCAAACTACGGCTGGGCAACAACCCATATCTGAGCATGGTGAACGAGGAGGCTTTCTTGGGCCTCACTTCTTTGAGAGAACTGGAATTGGAGCGTAATGCACTGTCTACCCTAAAGGTAGGGGCACTGAGTCAGTTGCCCTCACTGCGGGTGGTTAGGCTAGAGGGCAACCCTTGGGTGTGCAACTGCAACTTTGCCAACCTGTTCGCATGGCTGATCGAGAACAGTCACAAGCTTCCAAACGGTAAGTAGAAACATCAGAAGCATTTGCTTTCCCAGTGCTTGACCCAAATAAAGCGTATCTGAGCACAACATACAACAGTATCATGGCAAATCCATTGCCATAACACTGCTCTGGTCTATTTATGTTTTCCCTGTAGGAGAGGGAACCCCCCTCCCTTTCCCTTGTTCTAATTTTATCTCTTTCTTCCTCCACTCTCATAGCCCTTAATGTATGAGACTGAGTATGTAATGTAAAACAATAGCTTCTGTTTGAAAGTGAAAACTATGAGGATGTTTTTTTTTTTTTTTTTAAATTTGATTGATTTGAAAAGTCAAAATAAGACACCAACTCAAAATGGATCATTTTCCAATTAATTCAACTCAAATTAAGATTTTTTGGTTGCAGATTTTCCGGTTCAGTATTTCATCGTGCATATAAACAGAGTATAGACCTCTATTCTGCGTGGTAGTCAAATCGATAATTTTCCAGCTTATATTTATATAATACTTATTTATATAATACTTGCCATTTGGTGGACACTTAGCAATCTTATCAATAATTTTATTTCCCACACCAGTGTAAATAAATGAAACCCCTCACTCTATCCACGTTAAATTTTAGGCCTGTACTAAAGAGTCTGTCTAACACTGTGATTCAGCCCGGAGGATTTAGTTAGATAACAGGGCTGAAGTTTTGGTTTATTTGAGCGTGTAAGGCAATCTGAGTGTGTGCATGCATATCTGAGGAACAACACTAGACAAAAAGGCATCGCCATGTCCTTTTCGTAATATTTTACTGTGGGTAAGATCTGTTTACAACGAGCCGATTGGTCTCAACGTCCAAAGGACTGTAGGTTGAGAAATCCTAGATTAGACACAAACAAACCACAATTGTCAGATTTGTGTAAGTATTCTTTATTTTTAAGGACCTATAAAGCATATCTAAAAACACTCGTCAGAAACCAATCATCCCAAGACAAATGATCATTTATGTTATCAATTATGTTAGGTTTTGTTCAGAGGCAGCCATAAATGCTTTTACTGGTCAGCCACATGTACATTACTACTACTAAGACAGCATTTATCTCAGCAATCAAGTGCAAGCCAGCACGTGGGAGCAGAGGAGGCAAAAATAAACAGATCTGCCAGTTCAGCCACACATGACTAGTAACTCCTGCTGTTATCACATTCAGATCAGAGTGTAGATTTGACGCATTACATGATTGTTGGCTTAATCTGAGAATTTAATATGAATCTGGCTTTCAGTGTTGTGACATATGCCTATGGACAAACAAGGTGCAACCTAATAACATAATCCATTTTTACATAACATAATGTTCAGGCACGGGGTGTTATGTATAAAGGTGTGCAGATAAGGAGTGGGAACATTTATTCCTGTCACTGTTCCAAGGTTGTTTGGGGTGTGAAACGTTGACCCGTATATACAAAGAACTGTTTTTTTTTTTTTTTTTTTTTTTGTCAAAAGGATGAATAGCAGTGGCCCAAATCTTTAGACTCAAGATATTTTTCTTTTTTTGAGAGCTGAGAAAGGACTACGGCCATCAAATATGAAACGCAGTAAAAACAGACTGTATAATACAGGACTGAAATGAACAAACGATAGCTGAAGTGTTAGGGTTTCTTTACAGCATTGTTTATGCATGGTTGTATTTGTGAAGGTTTATGTATGAGTGTGAATACGTGGATGCATGTGTGTGTATATATTGTGTACAATCTTGTATTGGTATATTCCTGTTTTTTTATTTTTATTTATTTAAGTACATTCTTCTTCCATTAACTTATAACATAACCTCATGAAAATGTCTAGATTTCAAAACAGCTGCATAATATGTTATGTCATATTGTAATTGTGTTTTCATAACAAAAATAATATTTTTTCTATATACAGATTAAACTCAAAATCTTGCCCAAATCTCAGCTGTGATTTGGCTGGCAAAAGCGTTAACTCAGCTCCCCTAAAAAAACTGGCTGGCTGATGCAAACTGCTGACAACTCACAAAAGCAAACTCCTCATATACATTTAGGCCAGGCTGTACTGTGCTATTGATACTGCTTTGGTCGCTCTGCATTTGCCCCAAAAACAGACAAGTTTGGGCCTTAGGGGAAGCAAAGTTGATAAACTGGCAAGGGTACCTAATTCCCCCATGTGAGAGGCCGCAAATGCATTAATCACAGGTTCTAAGTGTTGTCAACTGGAAGGCATAATGAATTGCATTAGTAGTGCTGGCCAGACAGACATCAACAACAAAGAAGAAGCCAAAGGCTCAGCCAAGCTGCTGGTATTGCTGCCAACTGGCCTCAGTGTATATGCACTCTCAAACTGAGTTAGTAATGCGTATCTCACCTGATGCGTAGCCCTTACATTCCCATCAGTGAGTGTTTGCTTTATGACCCTAGAGATGAGTCCACCAGCTTAGACAGAACACACATACATACATGCTTATTTGTGTGGATTATCTAAAGTCATCTGCATTTTGTATTATTTTATAAAAATAAAATAAAAAAAAAAATGCCTGGAATGTACGTTGTGATGCTAATAATGCTGGAGGATTGGATGACAAAAAAAAAAATAGCAAAAGGAATAATTAGTTTTCGTCTAAGGCTCTGGTCTTCTAAGGCAATGCAAATTACGTCTGTAAGAGGTCAGCGAGGACGAAAAGATGCTTCACTGAACTGAAAATATCCTCTAAGAATGTTTGTCTTTGTCAGTGTATAAGTCGTAGAAGAGTTTATTTTTCAGACAGTCCAAAGTAGCAAATGCTATTGATATTGGAATATAGCATAAGTGTCTTCTGCTTATCTTTGTAGCTATAGGATCATAGTCCATTTTAAGGACAAAGCTGTCACCACCAGCAGCTATCCAGCTTACTGAGTTTTAGACCAGATTTTTAAAAACTAAGCACACAACTCCTGAACTGTACCAGTTTTGACAAATATTTCCAGCATTACACTACTACAAGCTGCAGGAGTACTGCAGGGAAATGCCTAGTATTGGAACAAACACAAAGTAGCATGGAGGATTATAGTGAATTGATTCACAAACACACCCAGTTCACACAAGCGTCATACGGCCAGACCTAATTAACATAATGACTGAGCTCTCGATCACGGAAAAATGCAATGACCTATTCCCTGGAACGCCACGTTGGAAGTGGCTGCACAATAACAGATGGACGCTCATTAGTGAATGAGGTTGACTTAATAAGCTTTTCAATGTATCAACTCGAACAACCATCATCGGTGTGGGTGTTTCAACTTAATACTTCATTTCATCATTGACAAAATGAATTACTGAGACAGAAATTACTTTTTAAAATTGTACAGCGAGCTTTTTCCATCCGAGTGGGCGTTGCATCCTCATGTCATCAACAGCTACAGAGCAAAAAACATTGTTTAAGTTTTATATGAGCATGACCTTTTTTAAATCCAACCACTCCACTGTTATTCAAAACAGATAAAGGTTAAAGCTAACATAAGCAATCCCTGAATCACATCACATCGTCATCTGTATACACCACATACTAATTCTACTACTTAAAACTGCCATAATGACAGAAGTAGTAATTGAAACTTGGTCTAAGGCATCATTTCCTGCTAGGTTTATTACAAGGAAAGTATAATACTTACACTGAGCATTAGTATGTAGAATGGTACATGTTTGCTCTTTCATGAGGGTAAAGTACATGTTATAAATCAGCTAAGACTTACTTAACATAAATTAGGCTGGTGACGTCAAAGCCCTAGAGCTGAAGTCAACACATATCAGTATTTAGTAGCAATCAAAACTGCAAACTCTGGCACCAGCAGAATAATTGACCAGAATCTTAAACTAAATATTTAAATATTGTCAATATAACATGACAAAACTGCACTGCAATTTCAGAAGTCATCCTGAGATATCTCTGGTTCCCTCTGTGATGGCCTGCATAATGTAGCAGCTGCAGAGCTCATGCTGTAAACCCAATTCCCATTCCATTTTTCACATCTTGATTTCCCCCGTGAGTTCAAGTTCACAAAGCAGCACACTTTTCTGTTTGCATAACTTTGATTACTGCAGGTCAGCATGATGAGTGGGTGGAAGATGCTTTAAATTCTGGGGGGGGGTTTGGGATTAGAAAAAAAAAATAGATCTCTCTTCACATGGCTGTGTTTTGTCTCCTACGTGCAGCGTACATTCAGATATTCACTTTCAGCCGCAAACAGTCAGACAGACACACGTAAAGCTCTCCGCATCCTTCGTAGTCTTTTGTTACCATTTGTGAGTTTTTTAGCCGCCAATCAGGTTCATAAATGTTTTAATGCAGAGATGAGTGTAAACATGATCCACTGCTGTCTTCAGTGCTCTTGGGTTAAGGATGAACAAAGGCCATGTATAATTCAGAGTGACACAATTCTACAGCACATTGGTCCATGGTAATTGGAGCCAGAGATGCCTACAGGGCAGGGCGGGCCAACTCTCATGAGAGTCTGCAGATGAAGCCCATCATGGCATTTCTATCAACACTCTACTCATGACCTGAACAGTTTCACTACAAAGTAGCAGTTCATGTGACGGGGTCAAAGTCTGAATTTTCCTTCGCAGCCTATCAAGTTGCTCCCCAGTGACCCGTTTCCACATTGCGCAAGTAGCTCTGAAAATATGATGCCATTGACCAGCAATATATAGCACGCACATGATACCATACGGCCCCACATGACATGACTTGCTATCTTTACTACCCGTGGATACGTGATGAGAAAATATCTCTTCCATTAACACAGGCAGACAGCTTCTTTTATCTTGGCCTAATTCAATGTTTATTTAAAGTTGGGATGTGAGACGGTGCGAGAGTGCTCGTGACAGAGAGCAGCGTGTGAAAAGGTGTACAGAATTACACAGTGTGATGGCATCAGCTGCTCCATGTACAACAGCAGAAAGGGATAATCTACCAGTGTCAGAAATACAAGGTGAAAAGCCAAAAGCTTTATTTCACTGACAGTGTGGAGCATCATTCATGATGGATATTCTCCTTTCTGCCTGTGTGTGGTCAAGCGTGAAGCATGAATTATTAAGACCTACATAGTTAGCTGTTTCGGATCATAATGATTTCTGACAGTAGACAAATTACCTTTTATTACGATGGGAACATGAAAAGACATCCACTAGTATTCCCTTTTTTAACTATCATTTCTTGTGTTTGGGAAGTAGCTCATTTCTGTGTGTGAATTTGGGCTTTTGTGATGAGACATTTTCAATACACCCGTGGCACTGTGATGTCAGCGAGTCTCCACGCAGAAGGAATTCCCTCCTGAATGATTCACCCTTGCCCCACTGTCACATGCATGCTTGTCATTTTGTGCATTCATAACATGCATTTTCCACTCTGTTCCTCCCTAACACCCACTCTTCTTGTATGAATCTCTGATTTTTTTTTTTCCTTCTAGGTTTGCCTCAGAATCTCCCTTTTATCACAACTGAATAATTCTACAGTCTGTGTAATTATCTCTGCCTGGTTCTTTTTACATCTACTGAATATTGGATTTGAGTGGCACATCCAACTCATTTAATAAAAGCAGGGAGGGGACAGTTTTGTGAGTCATTATCACAACTGGATTATTCAGGCAGACTGTCTAGACGCTAGTGGTCTGGAAACAAGATTTTAGCATGAACGCCAACTTCTGCAAGAGTCTGCAGGTTGTAAGATCGTGGTGATCTTGCCTTTGCTAGTGGTGCAGAGATCAATCTGGACAGACAGCGCGGTGTTGAGAGAGGGAGGAGAAACCGGTCTCCAATATCAGTCTGTCACAGCTTGGTAGATCAATCACGGCTGAGATAGCAGATAGCCTATCCCCTCCTGGCTGGCTGTAATCCTAAATGTAATCCATCAACTGTCCGCGCCAGGAATGTAACATAGCTGTGTGGCCCGACATACCTGATTGTGTAATGGCATGATTTGTGTTACATTATTGTACGAGAGTCTGCTCCAGCCACACTTTTCGGGATCCTAGTGGTGACTGGGATAATTTATGGACTCTAGATATTGTACTGTATGATATCGACCCGCTGTACGTGGAGCTTTTATTAAATATGGTCTCTCGATTAGTCATGTCAACCACTGAGATACTTGCTGAGCACATTATAAAATCCAAGTGTTTATGTTTACCAATAGTTTATCTGCCACAGAAAGTGGAGTGGGGTTTCAATTAATTAAAATTTACACTTGATTATATTATTATACGTTTTGGACAGGAGAAGCACTAAACTGTCTTTCTATTGTTGAATCTCTTTTAATCTTCCTCCTTTTTAAAGCTCCTTGTCCTCTTCATAGACAGTATAAAACATGGAGGTAGTATCCGTGACGTTTCTGAAGAGCTGTTTCGAAGCTCAGTGTTTTGGTTCTGGTTGCCGCCATCTTGGCATTTTCTGCCCTTGGTATCTGGCTACCTCTGCCAGCTCTACGCTAATCCAAAGACGGAGAGGAGCTGTGGTGGGCTGAATGGAGCCTGGTTCCTCAAACATGGTTCATCCTGGGTTCTCTTACCTGCTTGGAAGACGGTGAGGTGATGGGTAATTCAGTTGGTTGCTGCAGCCTCATAGCTAGATGTCTCTGCTACTCTGAACCTTTAAACAGCAGATGATGTGAATACCTGGCAAGCTGAAGCTCCAAATATAACATCTGTTACACATAATACAAACAGACGGACAGATAAGCCCTTTGAATAAAGGAAGTGGCTGCCAAATTCCAAAACAGTTGGTACCAAAAACTGGATCTTGTGTTTGTCAGTCAGTTTACATGTGTTGCATTCATTTCCTGAGTCCTACATGGCAGCTAGCTAATACCATGTTTAATTTAGAAGTCCAGTGTGCAGTGTTGACACAAGTTGGAGGAAGAAGGTATAGCTAGATGGATGTGTGCAACTTTGAAACTAATGACTCGATGGCTTGCTAGCCTCAGCAGAAGATGAGGACATTTCAGTAAGTCATTGTAATTAGTAGCTCACAGCAAGCAAATCCAGGAAGCACTTTAGCAGGGTCGGGTTTCTGTTTAATA
The DNA here is from genome assembly GCA_028641955.1 of Protonibea diacanthus. Taxonomy (NCBI): domain Eukaryota; kingdom Metazoa; phylum Chordata; class Actinopteri; family Sciaenidae; genus Protonibea; species Protonibea diacanthus. The sequence continues at coordinate 16,711,820 of CM053978.1, forward strand.
CATTTGCAATCTGCGGTCATATCCAGTAAGTATGGAGATTCTCTCTCAGTAAAAGATGTGCATTTTTTGTCACAAACAAGCTTTTAATACAGAGCAACTATAATTATGGTGTTTGTTCCAGAAGATTCCACTTTTGGCCAAATACCCCAGCTGTTCAGTAATTATCCCCTTTGTCAGACAGTGTAATACATCTGCGTGCCCTATTGTGTAATTTTGGTTCTTAATTGCAACAGTGTAGCTCCAGTGGAAAGCTGCTATCTCTCCTTGCAAATCCTTTGTTATAGGTCACATGTAATTAGTGCATTCGTATTCAAATAAATGACAAATATATGAAAATACACATTTCATACACCAAAGGTGTAGGTTTACTGTGCTCGTATATGTAGACCAATATGAAAATTGATTATCAATGAAACAATCAAGCCTTGTTTCTCTGTCTACCATAGCTCTGTTCTTCAGCTCGGCTTTTATCACAATAAATGTAATAATCCTGTAACTCCAGCAGGGGCCATGTGTTCCCCAGGATAATTCCAGTCTGCGATGTTATTAATCAAACATCTTGGACAGGCAAGACCAGACAAAACAGTCTCAAAGGCAAAGGCCAAGTCTCTTAGGTGATGGGTTACTTTGTCATGCAATAAGTGTACTATGAATATAAATATAAGCCATTTATCTCCAGCAAACGGACAAGACAGGCACTCCAATATATTGGATTTTTCATATTTATTCAATGTTTTGTTTTTTTTGTCTTTAGTAAGATGTGTGACACTAAAGGTGAATCTTGTGTTTTTTGCTTAGGAAAAACGTACCTTGCTGTATTTAATTGTTCAACAGCACTTTGTCTTTGTATGTCGCTCCCTGAATACTCATTCTAGTCCTTTTTATACTGGTTATGATGCATCATATCAGCTTTTTTTTATTGGAAGTACAAATTCAAAAGTGGGTCTAACGTATGTGGCAAGCATAGAATAAATAGTTACTAGTTTAACCGCACTGTATTTTTATGAAGAAAGAAACACACTGCATGTTTGTCCAAGGTCTAACCACTGCCATTCATAAAATGCTATGAGAGAAGTTGGAAATGTTACAGTAAAAAATCATCTTCTCCATGAAAGACCTGCTGAGTAAAACTATTATTTGGAACTGATGCTTTTAAAGTGTGAGCCATATGGCTAGTCATGCAACACAAATATTAAAATATTAAAAAAAAAAAAAAAAAAAACATTTTCAGCTCATAACTCTCACAGATGACAATTTGCAAAAGTACCTTGCATTAGTTTGTAAGGCCAGATGCCAGCAGGTCACTATTGCCTCTTCAGTAGATCTGTAGGTTACTCATACTGAGCAGTTTTCTCACATGCAGTAGGCTATGATCTTGTTTTGATCTCTGATTCCCGCAACATACGGTAGACATGCCTTAGAATGAATCATGGCAGGAACCAGTGTCCTCTTATTTGGCTCCACCAGGATTGTTGGTATTGGCTCCTAATCAGTTTGGAGCCTGATTCTTGATGTTGTTGTTGCTTCTGACTCACTTCATCTGATCATGATCCAAGGCTGCTTGAGTTTCATGTGCAGCTTGTCCAGCATGAACTTGCGCTACGGTTAATTGCAAGCCTGTGGTCTGTGTGTGTATACTGTGATAGGAGCAATGCCAGCAATTAGGATAAACCAAGTACATTAAAGGTGAATTAAACTCACACAAAATGACCAAAGCAGGACTCGATGACATTTTCACGTAGAAGCAATAATGTTGACAGGCTTTAAAAGCTGGTCATGTTCTATGTTTTTCTTTCTGTCAACAAATCCGGGAAAAGAGCAAAAATACTAAGACGCAAAGAATGTCTAGCCTAAGCCTCATATAGTTTATATCCCTGTGCCATCAACCCCCACTCTTGTCCGAAGACTATTAAAAATACATAAACGAGACTGGATGACATGTGCCTCCGTTACGATGAACATAAGTACTGTAATTTATTTTGACTGAATCACATATAGTACTAATACTCAGTAGGGCAATGAATGTGTAATAATTCACAGCTGAAAATAGACCCAGTAGTAGAACAAGTGCACAATTTACTCCCATTTAGCAATGCTTGCTAGTTCATACAGGGAAATTATTTGTCCTTGAATCATTCATGTTGGATGACTTTGGCACAGATTGTTTGAGTTTAATGAAAATAAATCTAATGGTTCCACTAACCAGTTTATTGTCAAAACTTACTGCATTTAATGTATAATAAAAGCATAAATAATGCATGTGTGTATGACTGTGAGTTTGATGTGTGTGCATGTATGTATAAAACTTGTGTCCTCTACTAAATGAATGTTAGAAGAAATGTGAGAATCTTTATCTTGTATTAAGGGATTAGTAAGTATTAAGTTTTATCGAGCTCTTAAAGAGTTCAGTTACAAACCTAATTAATACTGTAGAGAGTTAGTCGGAGGAGCATGTAAACCAATTCCATGTCATCACTTATTTCCATTATTTCTTTTTCCACTCACTGTCACTTAACACTGTTTCAAGGAATTTTCTGGAATTATTTGTACATGGGCGGCAAAGTTTTACTCATCGACTGACCAACACAAGCACATTGTGTCATTGTTATTTCGTTGTGAGTTAAGTTTTGCACTCACAACTTAATGATACATTTAAATGTCAGACATTAAATCCTGAATGAATTCAGACTTAAGTTAGTTTGATGAATGAACATAATTGGAGCCAATCAGAAGAAACTGTTGCTTTTGTGTTATAACAAAGCATGCTCCAAATTGTGCTGACTGTTGAGCAAAGATCCAGAATTGATGTACTGCCAAGTGTGCGCATTTGCATGTGCAGTAGCAGTAGAAAGTAGCCACCCACGTTGCAAGGCTTCATCTCTACCCACCTATAAGCTAACATTCACATCAATATGTCTAGTTTTTCACACAGTACATTGGCAATGTGAAGGTAGTTACTGGCTGTAAAGATTGGCGTTTGAAGTGTTATGATTATGACAATTATGAGATATTAATCACCCATTGGTCTGGAACAGAGGGGTCTAATTAGCACATCAAATTGAATCCAAAAGTTAGCAAAGTCGTCATTAAAATACAAATCTTTAAACATGTGAAAGTGAACAGCCTCTATTGTAGTTTCAGTCTTTAACTATCCAATGACCCTACTGATCCAGTGTCGCTCTCATTTGTAATCTGGAGTAACAAAAGAAGACTCACTGGAAGTATATCCTTGAGAGCTGCAGCCACTGTCCTTTTCCATTTAAATGATGTCTGAACAATAAACTATGTGAAAGTGACAGAGACACGGAGAGCAGCACTCACTGATTTATCATGCTTCCATCTTGAGATGAATTTTGGTCAAGGTGCCCCATGTCCCAGACGGTGTCCTTTACTGATACATCAGTAAATTTTTGAGGGGAAAGCAGGAGTTATATTTAATGAAGTGTATTCTTAGAGGCTGGCCTCGTGCAGCTGGCAGCTGAACTTAAAATAATCTAAATCGATGTGTGTTTCATTCTTCAACAGGACAGGCCAACAGAGAAGATGCAAACAAATTTGTCTGGCTGTCAGAGACCCCGAGATGAGCTAGCGTTCAGATCATCTTTCACTGTACTACAGATGCAATGGGACAGAAATAAAGCCTTTAAATACAATAATAATTAGAAATGTTCTGTACAGTAGATAGTAAACTATAGTATCACTGTGCTTCACAGTTTCTTAGTATTTCGCCTTCCCACAGTGAACCTGCAGTCATACTGTGGGTGGGTGTACTGTATAAACAGTACAGTAAACTTCAGCTCATAAGTGAAGACTTCTGATTGACCTTACAGTGATTAAATCAGCTAAAAAAACTGAACTGAATTTCTCTGTTGAATTCAGATCTTTTACAGCACAACAGAATGCAAGTAAATACTTTAATACAAACGCCTCAAAGAATGCACTCTGCTTTTGACAACTCTGAGGAAGTGTGGGATGTGTGAGCTACGAGTTTAATTGGTAAACATGCATCACCTTAAACTTTAAATCTTTTATGGGATCAATAAAATAATAAATTAGTTCTTTGGTCTCTTTGCTGTACTGTCTGCCTTCCCTACATGATGTAATTTTTGAGCGGCTGCCATGTGAATATATTTGTCTAAAAGTCCATAAATATGACCTTAATGACTGCAAGTCTGCTTCAGTAGTCTAGCAAATCTGTCTAATGTCATTTCCTATTTCAATGCAGGGGTGGAAGGCATGGAGTGCTCCCTCCCAATGGACGGCAGACGTGTATCCCTGACCCAGCTCTCAAAGGACAGCTTCCGTGAGTGCCAGGCCACCCTGACTCTAACAGACCTGCTCATCATCATTTTCTCTGGCATCTCAGTGTCTGTGGTGGCCATCATGACAAGCTTCTTCCTGGCTTCAACTGTTCATTGCTTCCAGCGCTGGAGTAAAGGCACAAAGGGTGATGAAGAGGAGAGTGAGGAGTGAGAGGGGATTTACCTTTAAGGGCCTGAGTGGTCCTGGTACACGTCAAACAATGAGAGGACACCACAGACAGTGTGTGCTTCATGTGACAAGTTTCATGCTGCTTCCTCCCTGGTGAATATCAGGACTGTTTAACGGTAGGATCTTGCCCTGGTATGGTCGCAGTTGTTTTCTTTGCACATGGACATACGTGAAGGACACTCCCAAGTAATGAGCCAAAGTCCCAGTAACAATTAGTGAGTACCCTACTCCGCTTGCAAAATGGTATTATCAAGATCGTATTTTTGGCTGTGAGAGCCTATAGTCATCTTTTATGGATACAGGCTCTTGGCTCGATGTTATAGGCGCGCACAGATAAAGCGAGGTTAACACCTTTATAATGAGAGAGAAAAATATACATAAAAAAAAGAAGTGTTGCTGCAGTGCCGTCACGTTCAGTCTTAGACAAGCCGATAACTTCTCAACGTGTAATCCCATTGGACACGCAACTCTGGAGTCTGAAATCCTGTAAAGTGACACTGAAGTTAGTGCGAAATTTTTGATGATTTTCATTGGGGCTTTAACAGAGTAGGGCAGAATGCTTGATCCCGTTTAAAAAAAACAAAAAAAAACAGGATGTCATACCGACCAATGACCTCAGTATTTAACTGCCTAAAACATGATATGCTGGCATATCCTGCCATTTACGATGTCCTGTTCGGACAGCCTCACTCACTACCATTCAAAAGTGGTTCACAAGCACTGGAGGAGGCAAATACTGTTGTTGTTCTTTCTGCATTGTGAAGTGCAGAAGAAGGATTTGGACAATAGTGAGACGTTAGGTAGCTGTAGGCAGCAAGAGTTTCCAGTGCACATTCTCTCAGCAGTATATTCATTATATAATCACAAATTTATGTACAAAAGAAAACAATGTACAGACAAACATATAAATCACGAGGATGTACTGTATGTACCTTAGATTGAGAACTGTGAACTGTGTAGAAAGATATAGAAAGATATCTAAAATAACAGTATAATCTTAAAAATTTTGGCAAATACGGTATTAAAATAGAATCTACGTAGAACTGATGTGTCAAATAACGCACTTTATATGGTGAACCTGATTTTGGCAAGTCCCTGATTCCACTATGTAGACTGGTTTTGTCTTCATCTGCCAAAGATTAGGTGAAGGAGATATTAAAAATAAAGAATTTATTGTGGATGATGTGGTATTTAGCGAGGTAGAGATAGCTGCCTAACAGAAGACGGCACCATAGCCAAATCACACTCTGTATACACACATTGTACTCAGTCAAACAGTTACGGTCTCCAAAGATTTTTTTCTCAGAGTCTATCTGTGACTGAACCAGCTGTCTTACTTCACTTCACACACAGTCTTTAACCTCGATTACTTCAGAAAGAACAGTTATATACTGAGGGTGAGTTATTTATGGGAGTGGCTGGCAAGAGGTTTGTCTCTTGAGATATAAATAGGTGACTTTTGTTTTGTTTATGAAATCCAGAATGGATACATCATGGACTCTCAGTCAGCTTGTCCTTCTACTAAAGATCTTCCAATATCTTGTAGTAAAACTGCATATCGTGGAAAAGTCTTATCAGAACTCTTACTGTATCATCCAGATCTGCATTCGCAAGAGTGACCGTACAGTAAAATCTTAATTAAATAAAGCAGTGCCCTGAATATAATGGGTTTCTGTTTGTTATTTACATCCCGTATATTTAAATTCTCCTTCATTGGCTTTGGAATTCTCAAAGCATTTTTATCCCCACCCCAAAGATAAGGTATGTTGCATTACTTCTCACATTCTTGTAAAAGGCATGAATAATTCAGTGAAATTGAGATATGAAGCAGAAAGAATGTCAAGCCTTTAAACGCAAATAAGCAAGATGATAGAAGAAAGAGCCACGAGCAAATGGAGTCATTGTTGTGGAGTCAACGCCCGTGTCCCTTTTAGAACAAGTCATAACCCCGAATGTGCAGCATTGTCAAGCACATTTTTGCAGGAATGACAAGAAGTAAATGTGGCCTTATTTATTTTCTGTTAGTTTTCATTAGTATCAGCATCAATAAAAGCACAAAGATCTCACAGGAAACTAATGTGTTTCTAGTACACTCTTTTAAAGGATGTGTCATGTTATATGTTGACATCAGCCTGTATTGTCTTATTAATGTATATTGTCATGTGTCGAAATGCCACATCCTTATAAACAGTGTAGATTTGTATTATGGATGTTGTGTATTTACCAGAATTCAAATCATATGGGAAACAATTGCAAATTAATATTCAACCCCTAATATTCTAACCCCTGTATTTCCAAGTAAATTTTTCTATAGTAAGCATCCAAACAATTCAAGGGTTATGTGAGAATGTGTAATATTTCAATTACGTTTTTATTTGTATTATCATGCTATGTGGTTAACAAGCTATAGACTGAAACACAAAGGATGCTGCTCCTTTGTTCACATGTCCTGTAAATGGATCAACTACTGGACAAGATGCTAACGTTATGCCCGGGACATGTAGCTTTAGCCTCAGCCTGTTAGCATTATATCATCTACGCATGCATTTAAGACCCTTGTGTCACATGGAAACGTCAGCTCAAGCAGTTCAGGCATTGGCATTCGCTTACATTAGCTAGCTATAAAATCTGCTAGCAAGAGTCGTCATTATAGCCAATAAAATCAATACTCGTCAGCTCGAAATGAGAAGCCGTCTTTTGTTTACTTCTGTGAAGAACTGAAGGCCTAGTGTTTAAAAAATGACTGCGGATTTCAAAGACAAATATGACACCATTATCACTGTAAACTGTGCAGTGCAAGAACGGAAAGCTTGACAGGTGTAGCAACGGAGACTGAAAAGGAAGGAGAGTGTTGCTAGCTAAGGGTACAAAGTACAGTTCTAAAGGGGAATGCGACTGAATTTCATATCTGAAGTCTGCCATTCATTTTTCTTAACACAGTTTGATCAATATTAGTGAACATTAATATTCCTTATGATACCTGCAATTACTGTAGGTTAAGACAGAGTGAGGGTATTGAGGGGACATTTTGGAAACTTGGCTCCGAACTAAAAATGTAAAAACGTAGATTTTGTCCAGAAGGCGAGTTTCCAGTTGTTGATATGAAAGGAGCAGGTTCTCAAAAATAAAATTTTTAATGATAAATATGCTTAATAGTCTTAATGCAAGACTTAAGTGAATAAATTAGGTTGAGAGCAGATGAGACGCTGTTTTCTTAACTAATATCTGATGGTGCAGAGGTGCAAGGAATCAGAGGGAGAGAGTTTTTATACATATCATTATCATTTCCAACTACTGTGTAGTTACTGTATATTAACAAATTATTATGTTAGCTTAGCTGTTAGCTTGAAGCATATGTTAGCATGACAATTTCCTTTCTCTTTACTCATTTTAATTAAAAAAAAAAATCAGCACATTAGAGCATGCACTGTTGAGTTACCTACGGTATAAAGTTCAGATTCATGTCTATTTTTCTATTAAACCTTTTAGAATGAAGCATTTATTTACTCTGTCAGTGCCCCCTAATTTTCTGGCATTGCGCACCCTGGAAAGCAGAGACTTTGGTGGCTGCATTCGTACAGTCAGTTTGTCTTGACATTGCTTAAAATACCAAAATCCATGTTATGTTTTGTCAGATAAATGTCAGAATGGCTCAAATCTAAATTAAGTGACACAGAAGAGTGTGACGTTGTTGCTGCAGCTGAATGCATTTCCAAATGTCTAACAGACACTGTCAAACAGACCGTATGTGTAGCTGTATATTGATGTTTGGTAAAAAATAAAAATAAAATCTTTTTTTTTTCTGTCCTCTGGTCTGAATTTGTGAAGAATTTATATATCAGTGTGTAAATATAGATTTAAAAATCAGGATGACCGTGTATTATTAATGAAATACAGTATATGTCAACATAGATCATGCAAAGGCAAATCTGATCAAACATTTCAAGGCTGATATTAATATTTAATATTTAAGTGATGCCTTAACATGCATAGAATGGAATAAAACTGGCAAATATGACTCTCATCAAAGCGATATCTGCTGCAAAGTGTTCATAATGACTGTAAGAATTCTTCCCCTCGTTCCCAGGTGCTGACAGATTTTTGTCTTGTCACAGCAGCAAATGAGAGAGGCTCATCTGTAAACACGGCTCAGTGTGTTATTTCACACAGCACTGTTATCACACTGCAGGTATGCAAATGGATGCACTATTTTTGGAAAGGGTGTTAGAGAAATTAGAGACTTAAAAAAAAAAAAAAAAAAAATCAAATACCAGCCGATTATATAACAAGTATCCAGCCTTTTCATGTACAATCTCTTTCATTCAGAGCGGCGCGTATTTGGACAATCTATAATAAATCAGACAAAAATGAATTGACATGCAATCCTCACCCAGCACATGAATGCTTTTTTTTTTCCCCTGGCTGCCTCCAGTGTCGTTTTTCTGTTTTGTTGCAGTGTCAAGTCCTTTAGCTCATACGAGGCACCACACAGAGGAGTTATTTCTTTGACAGAGGGTTCGTGTTTCTTTTTTCATCCTATGCTAATGATTCATTCCCCCACATTTTTCTCAGCGTGCTCCTTTGTCATGTCCTGTCATGAGACGATCTAACATGATAGCATGCTTTTCTGCAGAATTCTGATGTCAAAGAAACCAAACCTCATCCTTAGGCTACGTTATGTTGACTACAAAAGAAAGCAGAGTGATGGCACATACCAGAGAACAATGAGCAAAGAATCACTTATGGGGATATTTATGTTTCCAAACAGGAACATCGGACAGGGAATAGCACTGACGAAAGGCTTGCACATACTACGTTACTGCACCACTGAAAAAAAGGCCTGTAAGGTGGTGGTCGTGATGAGGATTCTCCTGCAACCATTTACCTCATTTGGTTGTCATGGCTACACAGCCGGAGGCCCGAGCTCTTGGACGCCGAGGCGGGAACAGGGAGAGGGAGGGATGCTGGGAAGCATGGCCCTCAGTGTGGCTGCCTTGCCTCTCTTTCCATGCATCAACTAACTGGACCTGGCATAAAAGGAAAAAAAAAAAACAAAAAAAAAACATCCACGGCACTGGAGCGCTCTGTGAACCAATCTGTGACTTTCACATCCATCCACCCCCTTTGATTTGTCTGTAAAAGGCATTGTGATAGGTCAGATTAGGATATCCATCATAACATTCACATCATCACTGGAGTGTACTGAAGTCCCAAGAAACGGCAACACATGATTAAATTCTACAAACCAAGTCACTTATTGTTGCAAAAAATACGCTTGCTAAAATAATGTGTCATGCACTGAACAATGACCATCAGGTAACAAATCATTTGACGGATAAAATGAATGCTTCGGAAAAGAAGCCTTTATTTATTCATTTATTTAACGACTGTCTCCTGTTACCATCTGTTCTTGACCTACAAAGACAGGAAATGAGCAGGACAGTGAGGAAAGTAAGCCAACCCTCAGAGAGGAAGCTTTGAATGAGTAATGGCCTGCTGGTTTACAGTGGGATTAGGGTTTGGGGAGCAGTGGGCAGCAGAGGGGTCAGGTTGCAAAGTTCAAAAGGAGCCACACCTGAGGCTTTTCTCTCTGTCTGTGTAACTAGCAGAGTGGTCATTAAATTCAAAGAAGTGGGGATTTTGTGGTTGGTGTGACACTGACAAATGGAGACGTGTCTGTTCTTATCCCCCTCTCTCTTTCCTTTCTTCTTAACTTTGCATTA